>CM068376.1:327111963-328483213 GCA_034769895.1 Magicicada septendecula
AAAATAAAATATGCCGTATTGTATTTATTAGTTTATTTGAGATTGAGTCAACTCCTGGGGCTTTAAAATTCTTAAAATGTTGTATATCTTCCACTTCCTGCAGACTGGGATCTTCCACATGATCGCCATTTATTTGTTCTTCAGAGTTTCCTTCCCTTGTACTTGATTCGTTTGGATTCAGCAGTTTATCAAAGACTTCCTTCCATCTGTGGTTTATTTTTAATTATCACCTATTACATTACCTTCTTCATCATAACAAAGATTCGTGTTGCCTATAAAGCCGTCTTTAATATTATTGATTTTATGGTAAGCCAGTTTGGTATTACCATCTGTGACTTCCTGTTTAATTCTACTGATTTCCTCCTTTAGGGCAGTCCTTTTCTTTTTTTGGCAGACTTTGTTAACTTTCCTTCTTAATTCTTCATATTCCTCCCTTCTCTGTCCATTTGGTCTGCTGAGATATCATTTACAGTATATGCATCATTTCATTTTTTAATGCATTCCTCATTGAACCAGAGATTCCTTTCTCTCTTTGGTCTATCTCACAGAACTTCTTTGACAGTTTCTATTATTTTGGTCATTACTTTCCGCCAAAGTTCCTCAATTCTATTTGCATTTATATATGTTATTTGTGGCTCCGCAATATTTAGTTTCCTAGGTATTTCCTTTTGGTATACTTCTTTTACCTCTGGGTCCCGAAGGTTGTTTATATCTAGTGGTATTGTTTTAGTATTTGAACCTCTTGGTGTTTTTTTATCCGCCATCTAAAGATTCCTTTGACTAGAAAATGATCTGTCCCACAACATGCACTCCCAAAGGAGCTTACATCCATAATACTTGATGCACCTCAATTCTCTATTTATACATGATCTATTTTATTGATGATTTTCTGGTCAGGTAACTTCCAAGTTCCTTGATGTATTTTCTTGTGTAGGAAGAATGTACAGCTTGTTTGCATATTCTTGCTTGCTGCAAAATCAATAGGCCGTAGGTCATTGTGATTGGATTCTTGATGCAAGGTATGATTACCGACTGTTCCTTTGTATATTTTTTCCCTACCTACTTAGCATTAGCATCTCCAACTATAATCTTTATATCATTTGACGGGAGCTTGTCATATACTTGTTCCAGTTCTTCATAGAATGAATCTTTCGTTTCATCATCCTTCTCTTCCGTCGGTGCATAGATGTTGATAATGGCTATATTAAAGAATAGTGTCTTTATTCTTATTATACAGATTCTATTATTAACAGGTTCAAACCCTAGTATACCGGATTTCAGTGTTTTCCTAATTATGAATGCCACTCCTCCTTCTTTTTGTTTCTGCCTCCCACTACTGAAGATTGTATAGTCTTTGGAATTCCATATTTGTTGGCCAGTGCACCTCGTTTCTTGAACCGCTGCCATGTCAATATTAAATGCTGTTATCTGCAGTAGTAGATCTTTCACTGCTCCTGTTTCCATCAGTGATCTAATGTTCCAAGTTCCTATTTGTTGTGCTTTAGTTGTTGCCGTTTAATCCCATCCATATTCCGAGGCTTGATGATTGGTTCCTGAACATATTTGTTTTATGGGAAGGGGTTGTTGGTCCTTCACCCAACCCCCAACCTGGAGGGCTGTCATTTTTATTCAGGGTTTCCATCCCCTAGACCATCTGCTTTCACCACAGCTTAGAGCCTGGTCTACCCAGATTTTCTGTCGGGGTTTACTCCCTTAGCCTTTGAAGACCTTCATCGCAAGGCAGCGATTCTCTCTATTTACCCCAGGGAGAATGGGTTGCCATTGAGGTCTTCATCGTAACCCTGGCTAGAAGCCCTTACAGGGTGCTACCATCCGACCATCCGGAGCCAGGTTTTTTAACGAGTGTTACTCCTCTCCCTCCTCCTTCCTCATCACTTGCGAGATGAGGCCCCGGGCTTGGGACCAGCAGTGTTAAACAACACTGTTGGCAGAGTTACTTTTATTTATAAGTTTATAAAATAAAACATTGGTAGTTAATTATTTTGAAAGCACCTATGATTCATGTTGATACGAACCTCCCATTGCCTTTCTAAATTCGTCACTGACAGTAATGAGTTAATTTTATCAAACTGTTCATTCTAAACACGCATAATGTTTGTGTCCACCAGGTCAACTGCCTATGTGTTCCACGTGTCCTAGCTGTTTCTTTCCAACAGTTCAGATTAGAAGCCTGTGCTTTGCTGCAGTTATAGCTTTCAAGTACACTTTATTAGCCAGAACTGTTCTGTTACAATTCCATTTTTAAATCTGCAGTCTAACATTAATGTATCTATCACACATATATACCAGCAAGAAAATGACAGTATATTATACTGTCTGTTTAGTAACATCAAGTGGTTAGTTAGATTTTTTTTTTAACTTCTGAAAGACATCATACTTTTTATTTCACTTTGATTGCTAAGTGATTTCATTTTAAAATTTATTCCACAGTTATTATGTGCTTTACTTTTGTTTACAGATTTGATTATAGATTTGTTTTAAAGATTATATGACTTTACTGTCAACAAATAATAATTTATTGTGACAAACAAATTACTAATTAGTAGGTAGCATAAATGGTGAAATTGTTTTGATGTTTAAACACTCACAGCTTGTGTTTGCCCTTGCATTAAAAATCTGTTTCGGGCAGTAAATAAGCCATAGCCAGATATTTCAATCAAAAAGCAACAGTATTCCATTACTGAATATAATATTGCAGCAAGTAAGCCAACAAGGCATATATACCGTATACAGGGTTAGAAGAAAATTCAGTGTCATGGACTGTTAATTTCAGTATTGAAAATGTGTCAGTATGAGTATAGACAGTGGTAGGAAATGCGATATCATTTACTTTTCTCAATTGTGGCATAGCTAAAGGTTTTATACGTGCTGCTGTTACGTGTCTTTTCAATCGTGCAACTATTATCCTGTACATGTCATCCCAAATGTGTAATAACAATGTTTGTGTGTTGTGTAGGTGCTGTTCCATACAGTCGAAGATACTTGCAGGCACGGTTTCTACCCTACAGTACGCCTGATTAGAAGAAGTTTTGTTGGATACATCATTGTTGGAATATTGTTTATACTGTTCATTACTATTAACGGGAGTATAGTGGTCGGTGACAAAACTGCTCATGTTGCAATTATCAATTTACCACAGATATTTTATTACTCACTTTTTGTTCTTGTATTTTTGTGGCCATTTTGCCTCACTCAGATAAATATATTTATGTACACTATAGTAAGACAATGGAAACTATTTATTATACTGACGATTGTTTGCATGGTTGTAGTACATTTCAATTCCCCAGTGCACCCGTATTTGTTAGCTGACAATCGTCATTATACCTTTTACCTATGGAATAGAGTATATCAGAAGCCATTTATCCCTTACCTGTTGTGTCCACTCTACATATATTCTTTATTTTGTGTTGCTGACATTTTGAAAGCTACAAGTTTTACTTTTAAGTTATCGTATTTCTTGTGTGTTGTTGTAAGTTTAGTGCCTCAGAAATTATTAGATTTCCGTTACTTTATAGTTCCTTTCTTGTTATTGCGTCTACAGATAAAAACTGTAACTTGGTGGCAAGTGCTGATGGAAACCGCATTGTATAGTTTTGTTAATGCAGCAACAGTGTATTTATTCTTAACAAAAACATTTTACTGGCCAGACAGTAAGGAGCCTCAGAGGATCATTTGGTAGAACATTATAGTTTTTCTGTTTCTGTTTGTCATGTTATGTAACAGATCCTGCATGTGAAAATAAATGGAAATTACCTTTTATATTTAAACATTGTGTTTGATTGATGCCCTTATTGCCAAACTTAACATTGTTTATATTATACAACATGGATAATGTGTTTTCAAGACTAGTGAAAATATCTGTCAACAAGAAATTTATGTTAAAAAATATTTATTTATCTAACGTTATATACAATATAATCTCCTATTACACACATATATATAATGCTAAGCTACAAACAACAAAACATTTTAAAAAAACAAGTATTTCAGTTTACATAATTACATACAAATATGGTAACTTTATAAAAATTAAAATATTATAACATGTTATTTTACAAATGAAAACAAAAATAATGGCACAATTATTTGTACTTAAATAAAAACCAATATAACAATAAAGAACATATTCAATACATATTATGGCTGTGACTATATTTTAATCTTTGTATCACATAAATGAATGTTCAGTTCTTTTTAATTAAATTAAAATTAGGATGTATTTACAATATAAACAAAGTGAGTTACTTTCTTTCAGTCTAAGCGTTACAGATTACCATGCTAATTATTATGGTGTCTGTAATATTATGGTGTTTATTTTTACATATGCTATTACAATACACAATAAACTTAAATTAATTATTTATACAGATTGTGTACTTCATTAAAGTAACTATTAGCAAGCAGAAAACAAAATTAAGCATTGTTATCAACATTGTTTGAATAAGACACACTAACTAAATAATAATTGTGTGTGTGTGTGTTATTATGTACATAAAAAACCGTTCTTAAAGAATGAATTGACTATTCATTTAATTAATAATAAACATGCTCAAAAAAATTATGTGCACGAGGGAACAAAATGAGCAGTTGTTTAAGGGCATTATTTTACTACTGTCACGAAACAGTTAATGTACAGAAATATTTTAAGTTAAACAGTTCTTCATTGTGCTAAATAAAACTTTTTAACAAAAAGTTAATATTTTAAAAATTGTTAATGTTTCCTAACGTAATATTCAAATCTTTCAGTGTACTGTGATCTTTTAATCTACAATGCACTAAAACGTGGCGGTGCATACGTTTATTTTGTAACTTGTCTGCAAACCAAATACAATGACAAAGTAGCTTTAAGGTAAGATGATACCGTTTAGCAGTAAACAATCTGAAGAAATTTTTGAATATCCAATTTCTTTGAAGATTAAGTTATTGGTAACTACAATGGTTAGACAGATCTAATGGTAATTTATACTGACATAAACAGACAGTAAATGTATTTTGCTATCAGGAAATGCAGTTGCTAAATATAATTCAATACTCATAAAGTTACATGCAAAATACAAATATACATGTTTTAAAGAATAAAAATACATTTTGATATTTTAGCCAATAATGTAACTTCAAGATAAATAAATCAAAATACAATATGCTGTAAATAGTAGCTAGTAACTTGGAAGTCGTCACTAATGTGATTAGAAGACTACAATAAATGGAACCCTGAATTAACTGTCAATGCATGTTTATAAATGCATTGCAACTTACCGGGGTTACTTTTCTGTACTGCATACTTTATGTCCTAGAATTTGTTTTAACTAAATTGTCAAATCTAAACGCTGTTTGATAAAATATGCTTTCATAATAAGTCAGACAAAGATGCTCCAACAGTATATGGAACTAGAATACAACTATGGAAACAACAGAAATAATGGAATGAATCAAAAGATATAAGTAATAAAATACTGAAATGAAAACAAATTACATCTGAGTACTGTACATAATGGTAATAAAGAAGGAACTGGAACAGGAATATCTGTGAAATGCTACATAAACGAGAACAGATAAACAAGAAATGAAACTATATTAAAACAGAGTGGAAGTAAAACTCTTAAATACAACTGCTATGGTATCAGCTAATGACATGTCACTGATGAACATACAAAAGTGGCCAATTGTAACCCAAATTTTATCATGCCACTTAACCATCGTGACTATAATTTATAATTATAAAAGGAGGATGTTAATTTTTTCTTATTTTCTTTAAATATATACAAAGATCTGTGCACATGATGGGAGTCTAGTGAAAATATTCTGAACTTCTGGATCAACTTAACGTCATATAAGGTAAAATATACACTCCTGCAGTTAGAGAACAGTTTTAGAGTGAGGGTTGCTGGTATCAGCTCTTGGGTTTACATACCTCTTGGGTAAACCATTTATTTTTACTAATCTGTCTCTTTTATTTGCTCACATAAATTGTTATTCTTCTAAACACCGCCATGGCATAAATTATGGTTATTACATGATTTTACCTTTGAGTCAACACAGATAAATGTATCCTGGAATATTCACTGCTCACAATGTATTCCCGATTCATATCAACACTATTTAAGAATTATATTACAAAAATAGGTTACAAATAGCTGAGTGTACTTAATGCGTGAGATCTCAAGTGGTGATCATCTTTATTTGTGCAAAATGCTGTTAATAATTGTTTAGACTGATAATGTAGATAAAATTTATGCAACAATGAAAACGAACACAAGGGAAATATACTACATAGACGTTCTAAATGAATCACATGAGCTATATCACTTGTTTTTAACATCATTTATGTCTTTACAAAATGAATTTTATACATTTTATGTAAGTAAAAATAATTATATTTGGTTTAATATAACTTCCAAATTGACAGTTCAAGTGGTGGATTCTGCCATGTTGTGGTGTAGAATCATTGCTGACAGCTCATATCAGTCTAATGACAGACCGTTGTTTACAACAGAATGTTTGGTAGGGTTGACATAGTTATTCTATTTCGAACATCTTTATTTTTCATTTTGATTAATTTTGTAATTTAATAGGCTAACTGAGCGTGTTCTATATTGGACACTTCAAGATGTTTTGTAAGTTTTTCACTTCTGTTCAGGGCTTATTGATATAAACAAATTTAAAATAATAACAATGATAAATAAACTGATTATAAATAAGCCAATGTGTAAAGTAAAAATATAAATGACTGTTCTTACTTTGATTCAAGTTTACGACCGATCATTGGGTTGACTGATTATACACACCACTCTCACTCTGTAATTTTGTGGACAGAGATCACTGTCACTGTTACTACTACTTGAGTTACTGTCATGAATAATAAGTTCTTCTACTACAGTCTACAAAATTCCTTAATTTCTCCTCACCTCTTCCATAAATCATCAGGTGTGCCTGACAAAGTGAACGTTTGAATCTCCTCACCACACGACCTTTAACTTGGGGCCATATTTTTATGGGGGTTGAAATTGCAATGGTATGAAAGCAATCGAATAACTTGTGACCATTCTCTCTTGCCACTTCATCAACTAAGTAACAGGGAAGTGTCATTTTTTGTTAGTAGACACAATCTCTGGAAGTTCTACTTTCTTGTTAGTTTCATCTGCAGGAAAGTCGTGGTTTCAAAACCAGTCCAGAATTTCTGATTTTCTTGTGACCATCGATGGTGCCTTATCAAACTGTATGGAAAAGATATGGAGCATTATCCATTACAATGGTTAACTGAGGTCGTAAATTAGACAGTAACTGTTCTGTAAACCACTTACAGTATGCAATTAGGAACACACCTTCCTAAAGTACTGGAATGAAATAGTATCAGTCTGTGACCTTGTCCAAGTAATGCTGCCATTACAGTTCAGTGAGATCCAGCCCTTATTCACAGAATGACCTGCATTTACTCTTGTCTCATCCGACTAAATTATCTCAAATGTTTTCTTTCGTTATCTGAGACAAAACTCTACAATGCTAAGCTATCACACCGTCCTGCTATAGTAAAATATATCTGCTTGAAAATGATTTTCTTTTTTAAAGATGACTGTGATGGATTACAGATATATTAGAACCTAAAAGAGTTTGGCCATCATAGAGAATTGAAGTGAGCGACGTTTCAGTCACCTAAACAATCAGCAGCACTAACTATAAACTAATACATGATGAATGTAAGTAATAAACAATACTCTGTCAAGAGTGACCGAGAGGCAAAATAAAATAAAAAATTGTTCACATAGTATATGAAAAAAGACTAAATAGTAGAAATAAAAAACACACAGCGCTCACAAAACAACACCATACACAATGCACATGAACACTTGCACACTACAAAAGTCAAAACACTTATACAGTCATACCCCACTTTGCGCGACCCCACATAACGCGAATTCGCTATAACGCATTTTTTTCTCTAAAAAAATATTTATTATGCATATTAACAATTACGTATACAGTACTGTACCAATAATATTGTATATACACGTATATGTATCATCGTAAATGTAATGAATATGTAAATTTTGAATTTAACAACTAAAGTTTGCGTATTTTATTTTGAAAATGACAAATAAACACATAATTACATTACTGTATTATTTTTTAAGGAGTACGAACACGTCAGCCTACCAACACGTTTGGTGGGAATGTAAAAACAGACAGCTGATTTGTACAGATAAATAAGAGGTTGCATTAGGTCAGACGTAGATCTGTATATAAGTGTCAGCCAAAACAGTTGTACATTTTGTAAACATACATAGCTGTGCCATTGCACATTATAAATGTTATTTGACTTTGAATACTCTTGTTGGCGGGATTCTGACGAATGAGAAATCTTATCTCTGTGCTGGAGACTCGTGGTGATGCTGAATAGACAACACATTTTCACTACACACAGCAGTGGCTGACGTTTATTAACCATTTCTGAGTCCCCGATGCCACAACTCATATTAAACTGTGCACAATGTTTGTAGAAAAGGCGGACATATGTGACGTAGGCATTAGTTTGCAAAATGCATATCCATTCCTGCCAGAAATGTATTCACATTTCTTGTTTATCTTGTCTCAGCCAAATAAACGTTACTGTACTGTATACGTACTAATTTACATTCTTGGAATGGTAGTTCAGGTTAATCCAACCTTTTTAGGGCCCCTTGTTGAACTTAAGTCTCGGCCAATTTCCTGGAAAACCATTCACTCTTCCCCCCGTTATTGTTTCTAAACATTGGGAATACGTTTTCCTTTCAGTTTAGTTCGAACATTCAATTAGAACGGATTAACAATGTGCGCTGATAAAATGTCGAAATTAGCAGTTAAACGTAAATTGTTGACTCTTGAAGTTAAAATAAAAATTTTAAATCGTATGGAGTCGGGTGTTGGTGCCACAGAAGTTGGTCGTGAGTTTGACATATCGGAGTCAACTGTACGTACAATTGTAAAAAATAAAGAAAAAATTGTGCTATCCAGTCAGTCCACGGGTACATCTATTGCTGCTACAAAAGTGAATCAGTCTAGATCCTCTATTATGGAAAAAATGGAACACCTACTGTCAGTTTGGGTTGAAGACATGAACCAGCGGCGAATGCCTTTAAGCCAGGCTGTTATCATGGTTAAAGCTAAGTCCCTGTTTGACAACATTAAAAAAAAGGAGGAAGAATTTTTGACCATTGAATTTAAAGCAAGTTGAGGTTTGTTTTGATCGATTCAAACGTCGCTCAAACCTTCACACCCTTCGACTTCAAGGTGAATCAGCAAGTGCCGACATGGAAGCAGCTGATAAATATTCTTCCACATTTAAGGATTTGGTGAACAGTCGAAGCTATCCACCTAACCTTGTTTTACATGTGGATGAGACAGGGCTGTTTTGGAAAAAGTTACCTTCATGCACTTCTAAAAGTGAGCGACAGGCCCCCGGCTTCAAACCGGCCAAGGATCGGCTTACACTTCTATTGGGGGGTAATGCAAGTGGAGATTTGAAATTAAAACCTCTTTTGGTGTACCACTCAGAAAATCCACGAGCGATGAAATTTTATAAAAAAGAAAATTTGCCCGTCATATGGACATCAAACAAGAAGGCTTGGGTGACAGTGTAACGCGGCAAAAGGGGTAAAACAAATTTTAATAATTTCTCAACAATGGCTGTGTTTAATGATTGGTATCTTAACCATTTCATCCCCGAAGTAAAAAAATATTGTGAGGAGAACGACTTAGAACATAAAGCCCTGTTAGTTCTGGATAACGCGCCCGGTCATTCTGTTACCTTGGAAAGCCTCCAAACTGATTTTCCTGTTGATGTTGTGTTTCTTCCTCCCAATACAACTTCATTATTGCAGCCTATGGATCAGGGAGCAATTGCTGCTTTTAAAGCGTATTATTTGCACCGCACATTCGGCCAATTAATTCATGAAACAGATTCAGCAGTCAATGAAAGAATGGTGGAAATCGTTTAACATTATGAAAGCCATTGAAAATATTGATCTTTCATGGAAAAAAGTTACGCAACATTGCATGAATGGTTGTTGGAAAAAACTGTGGCCGGACGTGGCCAAAAATGAAGAAAATCAAGTTTTTTCAAATTTAGTGAATGACATCACACAGCTAGCCAACACAGGGAGGCTAAGTGAAGAATCCATAGAAAAACAAGACATTATGGAATTGATTGAATCCGACACGCAGCCTTTGACAAACGAAGAACTTCTGGATCTACAATCTCAAGATGAAGCGGAAAAAGAAGAGATCGTTCCTGAAGAAACACCGCGAATTTTGTCAACTAAAATTTTGCAGGAAGGTTTAATGTTAATTCAAACAGGATTAAACCTCATAGAGCAAAATGAAGTTGATTGGGAGAGAATCGCGAAAGCCAAAAAAGTTGTCAATGATGGAATAGATTGTTATCAACAACTATTAAATGAGAGGAAGCGAAAAGCATCACAACCAACTTTACACACACATTTTTCAAAAAGGCTGCGACTGAGAAGCCACATGAGGAACCTCAACCCGGAACTTCTCTGTGATCAATTGTAAGTGAATTAGGTAGATGTTTGTATAAATTATTTTTGTACATATTCGTTTGTATGTACAGTATATCGTTTAAATTAAAATGCCTTTTTTGAGATTTCGTATTTTGAATATTTATTTATCAAAACCTTTGTATGTACATACGTATTTTATTATGTTTATAACACATTTTGGCAAAGAAAATCATATAAAAGCAATAAAAACTAAAACAACAAGGTATTGGTCAGTAAAAAATAGGAAACCCCGCTTAGTGCGATTTTCGTTTTACACGAATCCCCGAGGAACGTATCACTCGCGTTAAGTGGGGAATGACTGTATAATTGTTGGGCTGATTGTGCCCCTGTTGATATGTGTTGTTCACCTTAGTACTGTGCATTGTGTCTGGTTTTTTTCCTAGTTAAGTATTTATTTGTATTATTTAGTAAAACAACTGCCAAGTGTTTAGATGCCAAAATGTTGCTCCTTTTAATTTTCTGTGATGGCTAATGTCCGTCATTTAGATTCCAATAAAAATGGAAGCAGAACTAACAAAACTCAATTTCCTGAAGCAGATTCTGTAAATATGAATGGCTGCCAGTGAACAGATCTGCGTGTTTCAAGGAAACAAGCAACTTTTCAAGTGTATAACGTAACCCTATATGTTACGCTACCTTAGGTGTTATTTTATAGACATAATTCATAATACATCATGTGTTTGGCAAGTAAGAATTGCTAAATTGTAATGTAATCATATTAATAACGATAGAAATGAACGTCTCCTAGTTATATGAAAATTTAATATTATACAGGGGACAGTAAGGCGCCAGATGTTTAGAAAATGTATTGTCAGAAAACAACTTTCTAGTCATAAAGATATAAAATGCTTTGTTTGCTCAAAGTAGCAAAAAAAATACAGAGTACCGTTAGCAGGGTGGTGAAAACAACCTTGGATTTACAAAGGAATAGGCGGCAAAAGCGGTTTAAACACAAGATAAAGTCAGCGTCATTTTGCAAGTTAACGTACACGCGGGAAGAACTCGCATGCCCGATGTTTTAGCCAACCAAACATCGCGTCACTTGGACGCGCAAACTATTATCAGCTGCTGAATGGGTGAATTCGAATTTACCGGCAAAAAGTTGAACAGATAGCCAATTGGGATATTTTTTAGTTTGACAGTGGGGAGCATAGTGCGATCAACCATATAAATATTACCCTCGTAGGAACGCTAAGGAGTCTTGTTTTGCGTCTTAGAGTATTAATCTTGAGTTTTAGTCTCAAGAGTCTTATATATCAATCAGAGGAGTTTAGTTGAATCAGTCGGAGGAGTAATATATCAGTCTTTATTGTGACAATATTCCTGTTTAAGTAGACATGAAAGAATTAATAAATCAAATTATTATTCAGTAACTATATATCTACAATCCAACCAGTAATTGTTCAAGCTAATACAAAGAAGCAAGCGGTTCGCGAGTGACTAAACTTAATTTAGTGCGTCATCAAGAGAGAAGAACTATAATTACTATGTGCGCGTAATCTGAATTAAGTAAAGGCAGAAGTATAATTTATTATATGCGCGTAATATGGAGTATATAGCCGAATTTAAGGCCGAAGTGCGCGAGCGTCAGTTGTTATCGCGTACGAGTGAAATCAAAGGCAGAGCAAGTAGTGATAAAGAGTGATGTGTGGGAAGTGAGATACGAAGAATGCAGGAAATGGATAATCATAAATCAAGTAACAAATTTAAATTCAATTTATAACTAAAGTAGATCCAATGTAGTATAGTCGTCTATCCATGGTTCGCCCGTTTCATTCTGAAAGAATTCACGAGTATGTTGAGATGCTAATGGTATTCTATATCTTATGACATGGAAAGAAATAATTATTAAATATATAAGTTAATTATACTCTATAAGTTAATATTAAATTATACTCTATATAAGTTAATTCATAATTGTGAAAGGAGATAATCATTAAACACATATATGTAATATGGTAGGTTAAATCGTAAATGTATTGCTCAGTGAATAATAGTTGAATAGATTCAATTTGTCTAGATTACTCTAATGTTGAACAATGATAAATTTATAAATGTTTTAATACTTTGTTTCATAAATGCGATATATTTAATTGTAGTGGATGATTTAAGGAGTTATTTCTTTTGTAGAAAATGCGTAATGAATTATGATGTTGTTTAAGATAAGAAATTTTGAATATTAGATTTCTATGCCTACTACTAAAATTTATGTATCAATATCTCTTGTTTGTGTAAATGTAATACAAATACAAATAAGTAATTAGCATCTGAACAGAAGCGTTATTATTTAATAACCCCTGAGATCTTAAATATCTCTGGCGCCCAGCAATTTAAATAAAGAATTAATCATATTTGATATGATAAATATAATTGATATTATCACGCAAGCGTTGTAATTATAGTATTTGGCGCATCCAAACGTGGAGCTATAAAAGCAAATTTAATATTTGTCGCCAACAATGTGGTGCAATTCCACAAATGTAATAAGTGTTGGATGTTTTCTATTGATAATATGTATGAAAATGGCATCTTCCTGAAATGTATCTAATTTTGTCACCGTTCTTGGATAAAATCTTTTGTTACCATGCACAATAAGTAGGCCTACTGATGGCACTGCTGTGGTATCTTTGACTTCTTGTTGTAGTGGATATTTCTTTTTACATATGTTTACAGCTGTGGTAAGAGTGGCAGCTGTTTTTTCTATGACTTTATTAACACTTTGGGGACCAACGGCATAATATTGCGCCGCCAATGGACTTGGTATTTTGACAGACGGTGTACATTTATGCCGCTCACTTTTCAGTTCTTTCAAACGCTTCGCGTCTTACTATTACGCCACAGAATGAATGCAGAAGTTTTATTTGACATTTTAGTTCATGTTTCTGGCATCAGATTGCACCACTGACTGAAGAAAATAGTTTTTAGGAAATAACTGTATACAGTTGGCAAGCGTCATGATTTTGTTTACATTTTGCGTGTTCAAGGTGGAAGTTGCGGTTTTTGTTTATATGAGGTTTGCGGGTTTTCTGAGATTATTTCATGTTTATTTTGTGTGTTACTGATAGTAGTGAGTCTGTTTGTTTTAATTACTATACTATTAGTTACAAAATCGATAAACAATATTTGACAACATTTTTTTGGTTAAAATTGCACGAAATGTTGCATTTTTAAACAGCTTCAATTGCAAATATAAAAGCAATAATAAAAATATTACGAGTATTTTCTAAGGGGAAAGTCTGGGAAAAAGTGTGGTATAATTATTTTTTTAGTATTGTATTGAGTATTTATGAATGTTTAAACAACAGTGCTTTTTAAAAAAAAACTGCCGGTCATAGGGGATGGTCTATGTACAAACGCCATGGTACTCAAAGTGTTAACTGTAATTAGCAGCCCACCATCGCATCTGCCTTTTTCAATGTATTTTCCTACATTACATATTAACCGCCTGCTTTGCCTCCTTAAAGCAATACTCGGACCAGTAGTTTTTACTTTCTTTTGTGGTATATTAATTTGCAGTTAAACAGTCTACACAAACACTGACACTTGACAGATGTTCACTGAATGCACTTTTTAAAAGTTTAATTATTAATCTAATAGCATGGTACGAACAAATAAGCACATGTTTGTTATTAACAGATAGTAATACAAAGAAAAAACTGTTAAAAAATAAAACAGCATGCATAATAACTAACAACTAACTCCGAGCTATGAAACAGAATGCGTAATACGCATTAAAACAAAGGCATGTCTGTTGTCTGCTGACAGGAAGTGGCAACATTTATCATGTGATATGGGAGGTCCGTGTTAAACATCAACACTTGATGGCTACTTCCAAGAACGCCTACTCCTATGTCTCAATTCAGAAGTTATATTAAATAGATCTTAATAGCTTTTTGCAAATGCTATGTGGTACATTAAGTCACACTCTGTAGTTACATCATAGAAACACATGATTCAATAAATACTTTTATTTTGTCATTACATAGTTTTAGACAAAACTGTCACATTTCAGTGACAATTATTTAGAATTGATATTTTTTCTACACAATATCTCTTATTATATAATAATATCTGAACATTATGAGTCCGTTTTGGTAATATCTACATTGTCCAAGCTACTATTTGTACAAGCTATTTTTATCATTACACCACTATCACTATAAAATCACTGTCATCTTGCATAATTAATTTTATGTAAAATTCATCTTCTTTAATATCTCAGACTTGTTTAAAGCAATATGACAAATAACACCAACAAAATTTATAAATATTTATCAACGAATTATAAAAATTTAATTGCGCTATACAATATAAAACAAATAAAAATTATATTACAACATGCACACACACATTAATGCTTATAAAATTATACATGTAATTCATTGTAAGTTAAATAAAATCTGTCGTTCCCTATCTGTAAAAACTATAATCATTTGTGTTATAAATTACACAAAAATTGTAAACTTATACTACCTTCAGTTTCATACCATACACTTTCCACATAAATCACTCCCTGAGCAAATTTTAGTAACTATGCAGAGTAGTGTACTGTCAAAGCAATCCTACCCACAGATGGAAACAACAGGCGTTGACAGCATCCTCGACTAAAGCATGTAGATCCGATTTTGAAACTTCGTGTGATGGACTAAGGGGTTTACGAGACACGATGCTAAAATCCTACAACATTGTATTGTTGAACATTATTTATTTGCCAAATGCTAGAAACTTAATGCACATTCCTTATATAAGCAAATCAACACGTTTAACCAGCAACAAATTGTGTGCTTTTATAAACAAATTTAACATATATTAAACCTATACCATTACTCGTAGTCAGAAATATGAACAAGTCAAGGCTACAATGTCAGTGAATGAATGACCTTCCAGTTGTTATTACAAACCAAAAAGGTGAGGACATAAATTATGTCACCCAATTCTGATGGACACTGCCTCACACTTTACTATCTTTGGGAATTTAATCGTACTATACTACACACAACGCAATTCACAAACCACAGCAGTTTACATGGATAAATGAAGTGCTTTACATGTTACTGTCTGAATTGTCCACAGTAATCAATTACCAACTAACTCAGTAACTTGGCATATCTATGGTAATTTCATGACTGACCTAAGCTACTGGCTTTATCAACTCACAGTGCTAATTTGCATAGCGTAAACTAATCTTTATGACAAAATAGTCGAATGCTACTAAGACCAGGCGAAAGCAAAACTTTTTTTTTTCCTTAAAATTTCTATTTGAAAAACTGCTTTGGTGAAGAGGAGCAGTTTTGTCCACTAAATTTTTCTAGTGCATTCAGCATGTTTCCACTGAAGTCCAATTTGAGGAATAATGTGCCTCAGACTGAATACACTACCACTATAATTACTCATTCTTTTAAAACTCTTGAAAATCACTTTTAATGTTGGTCTTTCCCCCTCACTTTATGATCTTTACGAATAATTCATCAAAAAGTAAACTCATTGAAATTGTCTAAACTGGTTTTCATTTTTCTTTCTTGGACATTTTTATAGGGAATGTTGAAAGTTTTATACCTCCCATCAGTGCAGTACTACATAGGCTGCAGCCTAGGGACCTGCACCAAAAACAAACCGAAATAAGAAGAGTCAATCTGCACAAAAATTAGCTCTATCGTGTTTTAGAGAACAGTAGAAGTTATTACAGGAAAAGGTGGTATTACAAGCCATGTATAGGGTAGAGTGGGGGAAGAGTGTCCACTCAGATTTTAAATTCATCTCAAAATGCACCCATTGTACTGAGGCTCATTATATTTTGACAGAAATATCATGAATCCCTTAAGGTTCGATTAAAACCCCCTTTTTATAATTTCAACTACTGCAGCACATGTAAATAAATATATTTCCAAAATGTGTCAAATGCGAACTTTTGCCCCATAGGTGGGGCAAAAATTAACAAATACATTAATTTGAAAAAATAACTTTATGTAACTTTAAACAACTTTATTAATGATTTTTTTTTATTTTATTAACAAATTTGACAAAATTTTTCATTTTTTAAATTTATTAACAAATCATAATTAAAAAGTTTAAAGAATTTTTGTCATTTCGACACAATGTAAAAGTATTATAACGTTGCAATAACATATTACAGTTGAACAAGTGTATTACAGTAGGAAAGATATAAGAATCTAATAATGCTCACTTTAAATAATAGTGGGGTATGATTTATAATGCGCAACAAAGTATGATTTGTACTGAATACACACCAAAGACACAGTGCAAGCGCAAAATAAACGCTTGTTTGGCACCTCTTGATACTAGCCAGGCACCAGAAACTGAACTGACATCCTCAGAAACGTTTCGAAGCCAGAGTTTCCTTCCCGTTATAGACCAATCTGTGTTGTCATTGAGGCAGAGGTTAAAAGCATACAAATTAGCTGATACTCGTTTTGGGTTTTTTAGTAAATTAAAGAGTATTACTGTCAATGAAGAGATCATGAAAGCAGTTTAAAATTTAGTAGAAGCATATGGCAATGATTTGGACAACCTGCGAAATGAACTAATTCATTTCAAGTCTTTTTGCAATGAATGGTGGATGTACAAACTCCTAGAAAAGAATGTCAAGGAATGTTTTCCTAACGTGAAAGTGGCACTTCAAATGTATTTGTCAACGATGGTTACCAACAGTAGTGGTGAAAGATGATTTTCGAGTTGAAAATTATTAAAAATAGGCTCCAGACAACCATGTCAGAAGACAGGCTGAACTTTTTATCTTTTACGAGCCTAAAGAGTGATCTTTTGAAACAGTTATCTTATGAATATATCATACATAAATTTGTTAATATTAAGCGTAGGTGAGTGCCAATAAATCAAACCAAATCCTAACAAAAGAAGTATACTACAATCTTTTTACGAGGTAGAAAATTATGATTAACTTACAGATTTGAACAGTGTAAATATATCCTAATACTTTGATATTCTTTTTAAAAATATGCTTAATTTGTGATAATTTCAATGACATTGTTTTACTTTCCTTTGGAAATCAGTTGTTTTTATTTTCCCTACATTTTTATTCTGTTTAGGGTCTTTTGAGTATAATACAAAAATGAATGCAATCTGTTATTATTATTTTCATATATTCCAGAATGCCATCGAGGTGGGATTGTATTCTCATATAAGCACACTTAGTAATATTAATTTGCAGTTGCCAAGAAAATACTTGATTCAAGTCTGGAATAGTTCATATAATTGAGATACATTGAAACCATTAAATTGTTTAACATAGTATTGAAAATTTACAAAAAAAAACAGTGTATCCTAATTTTATTTATACTCTTAACAATGATTTTATTTGCAGTTTTGGAAAAATATATTTTTCAAAATTTTCTAGGGGAGGGACCCCATTTTACTTGGGAGTATTCCAGACCCCCCTGGTAGTTGTAGGGGGCCCCACATCATATGGTTTAGCCTAGGGGCCCACTAACTCTAAATCCAGCCCTGTCTCCCATGCACGCTACTTTAATAATTCTAAAAAAAAAGACATCAGAGACTGGATAAATACCGCATGCCTGAGCTACCTGTTTCTGTAACTTTCATTTTGATATTTTTTCACTGTAACTTTCATTCTAATACTTATTTGTCTTCTGATTTCAATAATTTATATACATTGTTAATTGTTTTCCAACTTCAAATTATTATGATTTTTATCATATCCTTTTCTAAAGAAGTCACAGAAGATGCTGTAGACTGATCTGTTTCACTTTGTAAACCGAAATAGCAATAACATAAACAAAAATTAAACTACATGCTTTTGATAAAACTCATATCAAACACAAACACAACAATGTCCATGGCTTGTAAGATCAAATCGAGCTGGGATTGTATTCTCATATAAGCACACTTAGTAATATTAATTTGCAGTTGCCAAGAAAATACTTGATTCAAGTCTGGAATAGTTCATACAACTGAGAAGACAGTGAATATGTTAAACAATGTATGAGTAACTCAGTACTCTAAAGAAAATCCCATTTCAACTGTAAGATATAAGTTTTATATTGTTTTAGACAATGAACATAACTTACACCTTGTCCTAGATGTGTGTCCACAGTTAGCATTACAAAGCCTTCAAGGAGGCGAGGATGAAGAATAAGTAAATGTTGAGTGTTGCTGTCTGGTGACGTGAAGATCCTGTAGTGATCAGCATATTTTACTATCAGCAGCTTAATAAGTGCCTGGTACCATGAAACTGGTTGGCACAACATAGGAGCAAGCCGAGGATCAACATCAGTCATCGTTTGCACATCAGCAAGATTTCGTAGTTCACACAATTCTCCATATGAAAGTAGCTGGGCAGGAACATAAAATTAAACATACATCAACTTCACTTATTTAACTCGTAGTTTTAACTTAAACTGTGACTGTCATTATAGTGTGTTTAATATATACGATTAACATTGGTTTAACCACTGTTGTGGATGTGACAGACATTTTAGTAAAAACCATGAGATTCATATCTGGTAGACAGTTTATATTCCCTGTTACATGGTTGTTGACCTGAAATTTATATCTTACACTTAAGAGAAGAGGGAAGTGGAGATTGATGCCACAAAAGTGCACGCCTAATATTAATACAGTTAGTTCCTGTGTGTGTGTTTTTGGCTCATTTAAAATTTAATTTTGTGTTTCACTAAGTGCATCCAAAAGTTTTAATACATGTTGTGTATTTGACAATATGACAATAGCCTACTGATATGACAAATTAGTTTTCGTGTGAAATTTCAATAATTTTGTTATTGTATTATCGGCCATCTGAACACGTAAGTAATTAAAGTTAACAATGAACGCAACTGCAATCATGCAATATTATGAGTAAAGAAACAAAAATGAACAGACTTTATCTGAATTGTAAAAAATGTAGAGTCACTTGGAATTACCCTCATACAGTATTCTACAAAATACATGTGTGTGTGTGTGTGTGTGTGTGTGTGTGTGTGTGTGTGTGTGAGTGCGTGCGTGTGTGTGTGTGTGTGTGTGTGTGTGTATGTGTGTGTGTGTGTGTGTGTGTGTGTGTGTGTGTGTGTGTGTGTGTGTGTGTGTGTGTGTGTGTGTGTGTGAAACTTTATACATTTTTTGCACAAATTTATTTTTGTCTATCACTTACTTTTACATGTACAGTACTAAATTTTGTAACCCACATGATAGAAACTACTAAATTTCAATAATTAAATCATATAAGTTTCATTCTGGTATATACCAAACAAAAAACTGATGTCTATTTTTATATTTAAATCTATTTAGATTTAATCATAAATATATTATTTGTATTTTAGCTCCATAATTTACTTCCATTCCACCCATTTCTTCTTGGAATGTAATACTGTATTATGTTTTTTCATTCATTCTGTATTTTAACCATTTAAATTCTTTATTAGTTCCTTGACAAACAACCAAAATGTCATCCACGTATCTAATCCATTACTTTGCTGTTATATGTTGATTCTTTTAAAAATCTTGTTTCAAACTTGTACATATAAATATCAGCCATTACCAGATATAAGAGAGATCCAATCGAAAGTCCCTCTTCTTGGATGTAGTCACCTCTTATTGAATCTAAAATCACTCTGTACTATTCATACTGATAGTAAATCTTTTAATTTGCCCTTATATCAAACATCCTTAACTCATTATTTTTAATTCTATAGGTCCCTCAACCTGTATATTTTTACACATATTTTTTTACATGTAATGACATAAGTTTAACATTTTCATTTATTTGTGCCATCTTCAATTTTTCTATATTCTTTTACTGTTTTCTACATTACAAGATATAATATCTCTTTCATAAAATTTGCTAGCAATAAAAACCTGATTTAGGATAAAAGTGTTTTTTTTTTCTTTAACACGAGACCTGAAAATTTTATTTTTTATATTGTGGTAATTAAGTATCTTTTAATATAAAGACAGTAATTTTCACTTTGAACTCCTATGAATACTAACAAATATTTAGATGAATGTAAACATGGTTTGGCAACAGTTGAGTGGTATAATACTGCACCATCAGTACTCAAGTGTTAATGTTTATTCATGTCTAAACAACCTTAACTTTGCCTGCTGTGAACAACATATATGTTGTCTTCTTGCTAATAAGCTTTTACATTTTTCACTGTTAGCAATAAAATAACATACTGTTCAGTTTAACATATCATTTTGTTTCTCTTTAAAGCAAATATTTTGTCCATACTGTGAAGAGGCATTGATCCACATATTGAGGCATCATACTCAGGATGTCTTATTGTATCTCTAAATTCCAAGGTTGAGCACAACTTCTACTTCCTCGCTATACACACTTCTGATTCATAAACTGCACATATTGTTTCACTTGTATCTGCACGTTTATGGGACTAATTAAGATTCTGTTGTACATTGGGAAGTACAGTTATGTGGTCTATTCTATTTTCTATTTATTTTAGTGCTCTTTTGTTAACAGAGTAAGCCAGTTTAAAACTATTATCCAGGATATTATAGGTCAATAAAGGTAAACAGTTTTCAGTGCATGCAGTTATCTTAAGGACTTTGTAACAAATCAACCAAAGACTACCATATGTGAATTGATTACCATAATAATAATAAACAGCACACTGTCAATAACATGCAAGAAAGTGACAGTGACAGTGATAGAGATGGACGAAAACACAAGTGATGATGAAATAGCATTTAAAACTGAAGAGGTTTGTAATTAACACTTAAAAGTGTATAAACTAAGAAGTAATCAGTAATTTAATGCTTACAACAACTTAATACAATAAATTATTTTTTTAATAACAAATAAAACCTTTACTGCTGTTTATCTATTTAAGTATATTAAAAAAGTAATACTAAATTATCATTAATTTTGAGGCAGCATTAAATACTAAAGATTAATAATATCTAATATCTTTTTATACTGTACGTACATGATAAAATGCCAGAATTAAATTTCACCATATGTTTGTCTCTTAGTTGAACTGAGGTGACTTTCAATAACAGTTCTAAACTGTTATCTACATCATTTGTTTCTTTTCACTGCATACAGTATTTGTGAACACCAATGTCAGATTTATGAGTTTATTATGTCCAACTACAGTTCAGTGGTGTATCTAGAATTTGATCTGGGGGGGGGGGGGGGGTCCGGTCAAGTCAGCATCGTACACAAGATAAAACAAAGTTAAGACTAATCAACATTACTATCATTAAAGTGGCTGAAACCAGTCCCATTAAAGTAAATGGTAATAACACAATAAAAATACGCGTTATTGAAACATTGTTTGCAAGAAAGTTTTGACTGATTGTTTTTTCTATATTTCGATGCTGTGTAATAAACCTGTCTGTATATTCAAAAAAGAAAAGACCTACTACTATATTAGCGTACACAAAGAAAAAAATTATAAAATAGCTTAAAAGTTAAAGAGAGTAACAAAATTCATCAATTTTTGACCCTCTGGGGGAGGGAAGTTCCATTCATCTCCCCCCCCTAAATACATCCCTATTACAGTTATACACACCTTTTTTTTTGCCATAATCATGTTTTACCGGTAAGAAAAATAAATAAACAAAATGATATAGCATGCAAATGCATGGTAAGGAAACTGGGTGCATACGGGTCATTCTTATCCTTGTAAGAGGCGAGAAGATGTCACATTAGTGTGGCCAATTTGCAGTCTGGTGATGCAAACTTGTTCACAACAACTGTGATCACCTGCCATTTGCCATTTAGGAATGCTCTGCTTCATGGCAGTGAATTAGCTCTGCTGCTCATTCCACATTTGCTGCCACAAATTAAGAATGGAGGTTGTTGCAGCTACTTTTGTGTTGTCAGGTTGTTGGGTGTCTGCAGCCATGTCTTGCTGCAGCATCACCTTCAATACCTACATGACCCAACCACCAAACAAAAATAAAAGATGAGCCAAGTTTGTCTAATGCACGGCATAGTGCCATGTCTGTTGCGATAATGAATCCACTGTATCTGGATTATCTAAGGCAGTTAGAAAACTAAGTAAATCAGTACAGATAACAAATTTTCTTTCACCTTGGTTCAAAGAATCGAACAAATTGTCATACAACACATACATTTCAGTACAACACTAGACACCTTGGCCAGTGTCCAAGAGTGAGAGGCGCCCTCGATGACAAATACACTACCCACTCTACTCTCTGTTTTCAAGCCATCGGTATGCCATGATATGTTCTTCAACACATTCTTCTGGGACGGGTCTAAAAATGAATTTCAGTTCAGTTGGTAACCCAATTTTTTGCTTCTACTACAACATCCAGTTGGCAATTTGGTTTGCAAAGCAGCCATGGAGGCACCTCACATGGAATGTGCATTTGGACTGTTGGCTCCAGGATGTTGTTGCATTGGGCTATTTCGAGCACTTGGAAACAAATTACTTGAGGTGAACATACAACAATGGAGTACTCCGCTCATCCATAATCCATTTTTTATATCACTAGTGCATTCAGGTGCAATAAGACTTCCTTATCTGCTCCCCAGGTCATATGGGAGATGCATTTTGTGGTACTTAGCGAGGATTTGCACCTCGCAGCCAAGTCTTCAACATGTCCATTCCATGTCAAGTGTCTGTTGGAAGTTAACTCCAGTAATTTGATTTCAGGCTCATAGTACAGGTGAACACTTAATGGTTAGCATCAGGTCTGCATGCCTTCCTCGCTTTCAACAGAAGTGGATACAGGTCATCTTTGTTGCCGAGTGCAAAAAGCCTGGTGCTGTTAGCATTCTTGTTCATTTTCTAATAATCTACAAATTACATATGGCAGAACTGAAGTATACATTACTGTATAAAATTCACTTAGATTACAAAAAGTATTAAAATAAACCATAAATCTTGAAGAAAAACAAGAATTGATAACTTTTAAAATATTATCAACTTACAGTTGAAGCTGATGAGGTTGATGATACAGAAGATGATGAAGATACTGTTGTAGTAGTTGATAATAGTTTATTCCACAAGATATGGGTCCTGCAGTGTAACGAACTTTGAGATATCATTGAACGTATTCGTTGGCAACATGCTTCAGCCTGCTCCAAAATAAGCTGTTGCATCAGCTGTTCATGTGAAGAATAGTATCCTAGATAGTTTACTGATTCTGGCCTGAAAATCAAGTGTTCAACAAATAAATTGCAACACAAGAATCAACAAAGTATCCCTACCAAGCACATCATTTGTTTGTTTTCTGATATCTGTTTTTAGTCTTTGTTTCTTGCTTATAAATACTGCTAACCTTAAAGGAAGTTTATCATCTTCAATAAAGTGAATACGTTGTAAACAAGAACAATGCTCTTCAAATAATGTGTTGAAGCTAAATTATAGATTTGTAATTTTGGGGTTTATTCTACATATACAATTCATGAAAATTAAGGGCACTAATTATAATAAAATGTATGTTAACATAACAATGAATTAAGTTTACTGAAGTGAGAACTTCTTATATGGCACAATGGTGTCCAGCTCAGTCCCATACATTTCATGGTCCTAAGGCAATAAACTGATTTAATGTTGCCATGTCACTCAAACCCCTTTTGCCAGCAACCAAAAATTTCCCCACTGCTACAAATATGTGTGCTTTAAGCAAAGCATAATATTTTAATGAATGTGAGCATATTCTAAATGTATAAATACTATTACAAGAATAATGTAAATAGAAAAACTAATTTTATTTATGATAAAAGAAAATGCACTCACATGTTGACAGATCGAGCTGAATAATTTTGAAATCCTTTTCTTGTACTTACTTCATTATTAGCCTAATATATTTACACAACTTTCCAAATGTTTAATTAAAAAAAAAAATTTGAAATCACTGATACCTATTTTTTATTACAATATTTATAGTATCATCAATGAGAATGTTTATGTACATGTTTGAAATGTTGAAAGAGTATAATTCTGTATCTTTGTTTACTTTGTGTTTTTTAGTCGATCCACGAGTTTGATTTTTCTTTTGTATTGTATTTGGCTGGAAGTTTTTATGTTTCAAACTTTTTGATTTCGTAATTCAGCTATTTTATAATTAGTACAAAACTAAATTATTGTACTGCATACATTAATTATATAATATAATTATATAATGATTGTCACATTCTACTTTTCAACTAAATATTGTGTAAATCATATTGTTACATTGAAAAAAATTATTATTAACATATTGTTTGCATATGTATGTACTGAAAAAAAAATTGTGATATGATTCTATTTATGTTCATTGAAAATAGTGATTTATTATACACATATAAACACTACTATGCCCTCGTCTCATTTAATTATCCGTTCACTTTTATTTGAATCTTAATTCTCTATAGCAAAATCTCTCTTACTCCAAATACATATAAGCAACCTTTGAATCAATTCACTCGCCACTCGACACTGAAGTTCTCACTTCTGGCATGTGTCCCACAACACACCCATTTTTTTTAATGTCACCTTTGTCACAGTTAATTCAATGTTTAGTGGGACCGCATAATGGATCTGGATGTTAATTAAGGGTTATTAGTCATACACCACTGAGGAATTCCATATAACCCAAACTGTACACAATAGCCGGTGATCCTGGGTTATTTATTTATTTTTATCGGGGGGGGGGAAGGCTTTGTCCAGTAGCTCTGGGGCCGTTACTTTTCTTTTTATCAACAAAAGCAATATACTAATTTGTCATACAGGTTCACTTATACCATAAATAGATCTGTCTTATTTACGTATATAATTATTTAATATTCTCTTAAAATGTATTCTGCTTGTTAACAAAAAGGATTATCTAAATAAGTATCATGTTTTAGTCAGCCTTATGATGCCACTACATACTAACTAAACAGTTTCACTGTATCTTGGGTGAGATTTAAATATTTTGCCTATACACTGAGATAACCCAGTCTGTTGGAAGAGTCACTGTGAATGACGAAATTCATGAATATTGGCAACGCACTATATCTACAGAAATGACACATGACTAGCTTAAATATAGAAGTAATCTATAAAAATCTAACTCTGAGTGTTACAATAAAAATAATTAAGAAAATGTGACAAAGATGTAAAACTTATTGAACTGGTTAATGCATCGTGTTGGACATGCTATGATATTGTGGCATGGACACAGAAATACTGTATCAGATGTATATGAAACACAGAGAAGACTGAGTGTTTTGTGAAAAATAATAACAGCCGCACCAGTGACAAACGATTCTAAAGTCTGGTCAGCACCTAGAATTAAAATGCTCTTTTCACTTGGTTCAAACAAGAACACAGCACACACACTTCTTTTTCAGGGGTAATTATTTGGGAGAAGACAAAAGATTTTTATAAAACAATAGTAAAAAATATGATTTCAAAGCACTCAATGATTTTGATAAATGGCTTCATAAATTAGGTAGATTCATAAGCTTGAAAAGCACTATGGAATCTATGTTATAACCATAGCAGAAATGGTCTTACACATCTTAGCTGCTGGTCCTTCTGAAATGAAAAATGAGGTAAGTATGGGGCAGAACAGATTTATAATTGATACGACACTTCTCAGTGTCATACTCATAATTTTAATACTCCTAGAGTATTTAAATACAATGTCTTAACAGTTACATACAAAAACCACAGCAGTGTCAGATAACATAAGAGGAGTTTAATTATGGTTTCATAAAAGTTGCATACCATCAATTAATGCTTAAAAGCCAAAGTTTACTCCATGGAAGCATTACTAATTTTTGATTATGTTCCTAGCCATCCAAAAGAAAAATAATCAAAATCAAGACATAGTTTAATAGAGAATATTTTCTTACTCCACTCCTACAAACACTGGATCTGTGAAATCACACTGTAAAAACACGCTACTATATGGTGAAATATGTCAAAGTAACAGCATTTCAGTGTTTGAAACAAACAAATCTGACATGCACAGTAAAATTTACCCTGTAAAACTATAATTTCTGCTTGAAAAAGTTGTAGCTCCCATACACACTAAATTTTGTTGTAGTAAAACAGAGGATCAGAAATCGGAAAATGGTGAAGAGTAGTCCTAAACTTTCATCTGCTAGAAGAAACAGCTAACCTTTTATGAAAAGTCTCATTTGATCCAACAAGTGATTATATTAATTACTGGCTAGCTGGAGATAAGAAGAGAAAACTTGAAATTGTGACAGTTGAAGAGATAACAGTCTGCTAAAACATGACACCTTGAGTGCCTTCAATCCACGTTTTTAAACTGGAGATAAGAATACGCAATTTGAAAATATTTTTGTATAGAAACAATGAAAGAAAATGTTCTAAAATGGACTGTAAACAAAGTCCAAGTTAGAAACAAAAGACTAGAAACAATAGATTATTTTGTGTTAAACAGTGAAATAAAGGTCTGAACATTTTCTTAGTTCACAAACATTACACATTTATGTATGAATGTACAATACAGCAATTACCTAACTGATAATAAACCCATACAATAATAAAATATTTTAGGTGAAGAAAGACTCAGTTCATAATCTGCAAACTCATTTACAGTACCTCATCTGTGTATTTTATTTTGTGTAGTGCGTGTTATTTTTAGTGTTTTGTTTTAAAATGTTGTATGAACTTTAAAAGTATTGTAATAAACTAAACGAGTACACTACTCATAAAACAATGTTATCTAACATCATAAAAAAGGTAGACAGAAACATTTATATAGTAATTATGTTGTATGTATTAGCACGTTTAACATTTATGTTATTCTATATGATGTAATAGGAAAGAAACAAAGTACCGTACATGTACACTTTACAATGCAGAACGCGAATAATGAGTGATTTCTTTATAATGCAAAAACTTGTCCAATCTGCAAAAAACTTTTATCCCTTGCAGTTCAACTTTTGAACAAGTTGTACTGTACAAGAATGCACTTCTAAGTTGGCACAATCTACTTCTGTACATACCTTATTTCAAAATGAGTCATAAATTCCTTTTTACTTGCTGGTGACGAACTATCTGTCAGTTCTTCTGTGGAGCTTTCCCTACAAATTGCTGGCTGATGAATCTGTGCTATACTAACAGAAGTTGCTGTCGATACTGTGCAAAACTTTCCTAACTTGCGCTCTATTTCAAGCTTAGGATATGGCTCTCTGTAATTCATTTGTGATGAAAATTTTTTAACAAAACATCAAATTCTATTCTGAAAAATTAACAAATATGCCTATTTAAAGTAATTAAAAAGAACATGCAAATTTTAACAAAAGAATTTAACAACCAATTTTTACTTCAGAATAATTTAACATCTGCGACAATATGTTACAAAATGAATTGTTTGTCATGTTTAACCCAACGTCTGATAAATCACATGTCATTTAAAATTACCACTGTTTTTACAGGAATCGTTTCTAAGTGCTGACAACATGTCAGATGGTAAACAAGTGTTCATAGTTTTCAATCCACCAACCACAAACATAATTTCCTTTTTGTTAGAAGTTACTTGATACTGAAATGGCAGTGTTCTTGTGTTGTTTTTTGTTGCTGACATTCGAGTTAGTTATGTTTAAATTATTTTTTCATTGTTTCCAATTTTATAAGTGATGTTGAATAAACATAATTCTACATTTATTTAGTGAGGTTTTATAAGTGTTTTTGTTAAAATAACTGTGTAATAATTTCAAAAAGTTGAAAATAAATGTGTAATAATTTCAAAAAGTTGAAAATAACTGTGTAGTAATTTCAAAAAGTTGATTTAAACTTTAGTGTCGTGCGAGTGTTTAAGTTTTGTACTACAGACTCCATGTATTTTGCCACGTCTGGTACATACACTTATGCTATTATCTTTTCTTCTGTTACAGAGTATTCTTTGTTTGCACACAGTTAGAATAATGTATAAGGGAATCAACTATGGCAGTTTGGAGTGCCAGAGATTTTGTTGTAAGTCAAGGAGTAGTGATTTGAATACAACTTTATCGCTTTAATATTATTAATAATTAATTTTAATAATTATTATCGTTTTAATATTATTATGCCATTACATGTTCTACATGTTTCTCGGCTACCCCAGCCGAGCCCAGCTGTAATGTGTGTGTGTGTGTGTGTGTGTGTGTACATATTGCTGCTACTCTGAGATGAAAGACAATTACGTGACGCTTCTCACGCGTGCAAAGCACTGAGGCTGTTCCAGACTTCACCGGTCCGCACACACTTTGTTCAAGGCCGCAAACAATTATGCTCTAGTGTTTTATAGTAGTGATGATGCGTATTATGGATTATTCTGGAATCTCAGTGGGGTATAAATATAAACATTCAGTGACGCTTAAGTTCAGTTTAAGGGGCGATTCATTCCAGTGAGGTTCGGAGTATTGTGGCAAAATGTTGTGTTTTATAATTGTCCGGGACTCAATTAGTTGACATTATTATTGTGAGTGGACAATTTTTATTTGATTTATTGTGTGAGTATAATCTTGTTGAATAACTTGTTGATTAAAACTGTTAACTGTGATAATTAAAACTGGTTATTAGTGTTTTCATTGGTGTCTTGTATTTTGTTTTCCACTGTACCATACGACAATCAAGGAGACCGTTGTAACAATATTTTATTTTATTAACATTTTTATTCAGAAAGTAATTAATATTAGACTATATTATACTATATTCTGTATCCCCAAATTATACCTTAAAAAAACATCATTTGTACCCAAGTATGTTTCATATGTGGAAGATGATGAAGAAAAATCACAGCTACTACAAAAACAGCAGAAACGGCCTGGGTCTTTTCACAAGTACCAATGTAAAAATTCCGGTCCCAAAAGGGTTAAAGTATTAATTTTGTACATAAGCTATTTTCAAGTTTTCGAGTAAGTAGTCAATTTCTGCCTATAAATTCTGCTGCTATAAATTGTGCACCATGAAACACATTATTTCAAATGTGGATTTTTTTGAATACTTTTTTAACACTGTTGATTGAAAAAACAGATTTTTAATAGAGGTCTTTAAAATGTAGATCTATAAAGATGTTATATGCTGGAGGGAGGGAAAATAAATTGCAGGTATTAATCAGAACAAAGTTAACTGCCATATTGTCATTACTGTACAGCTACTAACTAAACATAGTAAAATACTCTATATACTATACACTACCATCAACGATATCAAACATGTAAAAGGGATCCATATAAAATGCCTAAATACTATTGATAATGTTATATAATGTAGGCCTACAGCTTCCATTCCTCTGCTACACTTTGTGTATGTATTTTTTGATCAAGCTATCTAGTAAGGCTAATGATACAAAAGGGAAACTTTCTCATCAACTGAGAAAGTATTTTTAAGAAAATTCTATACATATTCTCAAAATAATTTTCCTTTAAAAAGGTTTTGATTATACATGGAAATAGTTTTAAGACTACACTAAAGACTATATTTATACAAAGGCCTATTCAATAGATATTACTGTACCCATTAAGGTGCTCTACCTTTATGGGGTAGTTTGATCTGACTAAAGCTCTCTTAGACAGCCTGAATTGCAAGGTGGTGTCTACATGGGGTACACAGTATAAAGGTGTACCATCTGTTAATAAAGAAAAAAGAGTTTAACAGTTTGTAACAAGCTACGAAAGTACACCAACAAACCTTGTGGACGTGAACACTGCTTTTATAGCTAAATCAGCTTTACTCATACATTGTAAATATCACATAAACAGAAACAATTGTCTTACCTGCGACTAATAAGTAGAATGTAATAATGTAATGTTAATATATTTGGATCCGCTGTGTCTTTATGGGCAATAATCAACGTAACATCGAAATCATCAGTCTGTTTGTTATCTTGTGCATCTCTGTATGTAAGATGACGTGTGTTGTTGAGTTGTACCAGTACATGCTCACATTCCTGTGGACAGTGTACATTCATCTGTACAATTTTTGACAATTTGAGAAAATAATCAAATTACAATAATATATTCACATATGTTTTTAAAACATGAGACTTGTTCAGAGGCATAGTGCATAAAGAAAACAAGATCTATTTCTTTTCTTGCATTTCTAGCACATTCTTTTCACAAGAAGCAGACCTCTGAAAAATTATATTTTCTTTTTGTTCAAAATATATTTTGATATGAAACATTTTGGAGTTTGTGGGGGGGTGTTGTTTCAACACAAAACTTCTGTTTTAAAAGATGCTATTTAAAAACCATTAAAACCCTAATGTCATTTTCTAATTATACCTATCTTGAATGATGAGATCTTTGGGGTCCTAAATCTCTTGATGTGTTTGACATTTTTTTAACACTTCCCGCTTACTAATTTGTGTGCACATGTGACTTTCACACTGCATGTACACAGTCTACAGTGAACAACACCACTGACATGGAGTACTATAAATATGGAGTCACCAACAAGTTGTACTGAGCTAGTGCTGATGATACAGGAACACAAACAGTTCATCCAATTATATGTACTTATTGAATGCATGCTTAAATTTTTTGGCTGCTTAGATCAGAGTTTTACTTGTGAAGAGTTAAAGAATATTACAGTGCTTTTGAACATCCACAGGATAGTTGAGATTTAACTGGTGAGCGTGATAACCAGTAGAATGAGACACATACTAGTGATGATGACATTATGTAACTGCCAGTGCAGTAATGATAATATTTGGGAAGCAGAATATGCACCCTGTGAAATGTTGCTGCTCTTGTGAAATGAATTTGCCAATAAATGTGATCACAATTCACTGTGAGCTCTCCAGATCCTTCTGCAGTTCTCACACTACCAATCACCAAACTGTTCAAAAGCAAAATTTAATTTCCTGAAAGTCTTCCAGAATGTTTATTGCTTTCAATGGGTTTCTGGCTATATTTGAAGCTGGTACACAATTACATCTAGACTTCACTCATTGGGCCATACCCAAAAGCTTTCTTAATACAGTAGAACTCCATTTATCTGAACTCCAGTTATCCAAATATGGCCAATTATCCGAATCGATATCCGGAAATGGCATGTAATAAAATTAATGGAATTTCCAGGATAGAACAAAATGGAATAAAACAACATATCCAGGAAGAAAAAGAAGATGCAATGAACAAGAAGGAAGAAGACGTCCAGAAGACGTGCAATGAACAAGAAGACATCCAGAAAATCATTGTACAAATTCCTGGCTGCTCCGAGTGTGATGTGGACAACATAAACGAGTGAACGGCAAATTTTAGACGATAATGAAATTATCCAAAGCGTAACGATGAATCTCAGCAGGTGGACGAAGATGATGACAACGTTGCTTCAGTTGAACCGCAAAAGGAACCTACGGTGAGTGAGGCATTCTGCAGGGCAGCCTGAATGCAACCATGTGCAGCTTCTTTCCGTCTAGCATTTGCGGGACCTGGCTACACGCAAATGAGTTTCTACGTCAAAACAATTAACATTGTTTGACATGTTCAACTGAAAAATCATAATTATGTGTGAGTATTATTTTACATTTTTTGTAATAAAAGTGAACTTCTTGCAAAACACGCGTGACCTGGTTTTTATTAAGATACTGTACTCACGTAATAAAAATAAACAAAAGTAATTTTTCAGCAATTTTCACGTTTTCTTTCATAACATAACCTTTTTCTTATGTTTGTTCCAATTATCCGAATTTCTGCATATCAAAATTATGTCTGGGAATCATTAGTTCGAATAAATGGAGTTCTACTGTAGGCTGAACAGTTTCTGTAAATGAATATCTAAGTGTGACCAAACCTTTATGCTTTGTCATTACAATGCACACTGTATGCAAATAGTTTCTTATTGATGACTGTGTAGCTGAGCAATAACATCATCTCTGACTGGTTGCCAAGCAACATCAACCTGTTACTTGGATACTTCTCGACACACTTCATACACAATGTGATACCCAACATTTCCACAAATATGTATATCCTGAGCGGATGGAGCATATTCACGGAATGGAAGATTGAAGGGTAGTCAGGGTAACAATAGATTACAAACCGATTGGGAGAAGATCATCTGTGGGGAGACCACTTAAGAGATGGTTGTAGTGACTATTAGCCAATACCATAAAAAGAAGATGACACGTGTTTCCTACACAAACTAGTGTCGCTTGGTGTATCTTTAACTTTCAATCCACCAATGGCAGGTCTTGATAAGTACACATGTTTCTGAATTTTAAGTGTGTTCTATATACTGTGCTCTTGCATTCCTGTAAATACTGAAAGAGGTGATTTTAAGGAACAAATAGTTTGCATTAAATTTTACTTCAAGCTCGATAAAACTGCAGCCAAAATGAAAAACCACCAAATGTTAAAGGAGGCTTCTGATAAGCAAGCTTTGAGGCAAGACAGAAGATCTGACTGATTTAAGCATTTGAAAGATGGCCAGGAATCTGTGGACGATGACAAACATTCATGTTGACTATCATCATGGGCAACTCAGGAAACAATAGTCAACCCCTACAATACTGTCCTTGAAGATAGAAATGAATGTTTGTACTTGTGTTCAGCTGTCATACAGGACATGGCAATGCATTATACCAGGTAAACTGAATATGAGCTGAATTACAGTAAAATTTGTTCCTCAACTCTTGAACCAACTAACTAACGAATGGGACCAGGTGCTCACTGAGATGTACGAAGCAGTTAGGGATGAACCTAACTTGCTGTTCAGAGTTATAACTAGTAATAAATCATAGGTGTAAGATTAATCCTGAAAGCAGCAGTCTTTGCATTGAAGATCCCATCATCTTTATAGGCCATAAAGTGCATCATGTCACATCAACAACAAGTCAATGCTATCATTTTTATTTTTATTTAAAGAACTATGCATAACGAGTTTGTTGTTACATTGGGTCAGATTGTCAATGAGAAATTTTGCAGAGATATTTTGAGATGTTTGAGGAAAAAAGTGTGAGACACAAATGGACTAAATTGTGGAAAACAGACTGAATGTTGTACCATGACAATTCATCTAACTCATTGTGAGGATCCAACATGACTGCTATTCCCAACTGACTTGGGCCACTGTGACTTCTACGTACTTCAGTACGTGGTATTTTCAATTCAAGCAAAGTTGCAATATATAATGAAAGTGTGCTGGCGGCACATATCACAGATTATAAATGATCAGACAGTTTATTGAGGATTTCCCAATGTTACTAGTAATAGCTAACCTTCTAACACTGTGCTTGAAAAACTCCACCATCTTCTATAAATACATTTATTACACACTTCCAATATAACCACAATAAATTATACTATTCAGACCACTTAATTCAATAAGTAGATAACTTTCATCACAAAGATGGAAAAAGTAGGATTTATACCTTTCATATGATGTCAGGGCTTACAGAAAAGTCAGTTTAAGTATGAAGGAGGTAAGTTTATATAAATGTAAAATGATTTGGCTTTGTTACCAACCAGTGTAGAATAATTCAGTAGTAAACACTTTACTAATAAAGTATACAGTGGACCCACACACACACACACTCTCACTCTCTCTCTCTCTCTCTCTTCACTGTGGATTAACATACCACTGTTGTACTGTCTTCACTCTCAGCATCTGGAGGCACCATACGGAAGACATGCATTTCATATATTTTCTCATGACCCAACAAATAAGTGAATAGCTGACGAGCAGGTACAGCAATGTCTGGCACATTTATATATCCTTAAACACACATAGACAATCACGATAATTTTAATGAGTTCTTATTCCCTTAATCTACTTGTACATCATATAATCTTAATGTGTATATATTCTACTGCATACAGATGATTGCTGAGTTACATCATGGGGATGATACGTTTTTGAATAGCCTTTCCAGATTTGTATGTATCTTGGATTACTGTTGAACAACAACAATGCAGCATATGTAGAACAACAACAACATTAATAAAATGTCTCAAAATTGCTATCTACAGCAATACAGCATCACAGTAACTGACATATACAGGGTCCATCAGCTAAATCTGGGCAAAACAAACACTTTTTTTAAAATTTGTTTATTCAATAAAAACTTGAACTTACAAAAAAATTTTGTGTACATCACTTAAGGAATCTTTCCTGAGTCCTGTTATTCAATGTAACCTCTATTTGCTGTGATCACTGCCTTGATCCTTGCTCTGAAGCACAAGCATGATCTCTTCAATTGCTCCTTGTCCAAATTCACAACTGCTGGCTTAACAGTGGCTTGAAGTGTTGCCATGTTGGGGTGCCTGGACTTCTTACACATCTAAATACAACTATTACATTAACGACTCGGAACACAAAGTTTTTACTTATGAAAAACTTTGTGTTCCAAGTCGTTAATGTAATAGTTGTATTTAGTTAAGTAACGGACACGTCATGGACAACGAAATCCAAGAATCTTACACGTCCTTTCAATAACCTACCAAATGTAGTAGTCTAGGGGGGGAGGGTTTGAATCTGGGCTAATGGAGGCTAGAATTTCTTGAATCAAAATGTGTCCCTGTTATTGGACAGTCAGTTTTGCACTAAATGGCCTTGAGTGAGTTGGTGAGCCATCCTGTTAAAAGATGTACAGTGTCCTGGAGGCTGTATCATTCATGGCTTCACTACAGTCCTCAGAATTTGGAGGTAAATCGTGATGGTTTCTCAATTTTTAAAGATATGTGGCAGCATGATGTTACCTTGGTAAACCAATGGTCATTCCTCCGATTCACTTTTGCATCAACTGTAAAAATCTTCTTATCATAAAAAGACCTGAGGTGACCTGCGACTTCATGATTGGATGAACAAAGAAGCAAATTGGAGTGGGCAACTCTCTTGGCCTTGGCAGCCTTAGACAGCATTTGTCATACCCTGAGAACATAACATGTGTATTTAAAGTCCTTTTTGGTGATTTGATGCACAGTGGCTTCACGCACCCCAACACACCTGGGTCTTCCAAAATGTGTTCTTGAGCTCTCTGAATGAAGTCTGGGATCCTTGCAGTCTTCTCTCTTGAATGACTTTGTCCTGCCCGGTTAGCAGAACCTTCTTCAGACTTCTCTGCACCTGCATACTTTTGTGAGTTGTCATAAACAGTCGATATCAGGTACCCAAAGAAGTAAATAATCAGTCAGTAAACACCTGGCACAATGCACTTCAAATATCACCACTCTTCAATTGCATCCACACTCAATCCCTCTAACTTGGCCATTTTGAGGTTATGCATGACTTACACGTACATCTGGCATACCTGGGCATCAACAATCAACTACTGCTAAAGCCAAGTGTAGCATTAAATTCAAATTGAATTTTGTGCAGATTTTGCTGTGCACCCTGTCTATAGTAGAAATTTGTGGTAACATTTCAGCAGCCATTCTGGAGAACAACTCGTCTGCATTTGTTCCTTTTTAACTTTTAGAGAATCTTCCTCAAATATGTCCATTTCCTCATAGGCTATCCTGTGTGTGTGTGTGTGTGTGTGTGTGTGTGGGTGGGTGTGTGTGAAAATATTTCATTTCTTGAACATATCAATATATTTATTATATTGTAATATTGAGTTACTATGCAAATATTTATTTATTTTCTGATGCACATTTAGTTTTTACCACTGTTCTGTCAGCACAACTTTTTATATCTGACAGTAATGGCAGTAATGTCTATATGTCTATCAGGAGTTCAGGAATGTGTGAGCATATACCAGGAGGTGCTAGAATATTGTGTCTATTTGTTTAAATGTGTATGTTATTTATAGCACATCACTGTAATACTATCCCTCCTGGCATTTACCACTGTAACTGGAACAGTTCTGGTTACATGTGGTCTAACTAAGCTCCCAGTAATCCTAGTCTGCATATGGAACATTTGGCGCCCATAAATGCAACATGATAATCTTTTCAGAATTCACCAGTACTGCTACAGCTACATCTGTCAACGTTTCTGACATATCTGCTGTAGAAAGCATTATTTCTTCTTGCCATGTTCTTAGGACATTGTTTTTGAAGACGTATGCTGATCACAAGCATACGTCAACTCAAGCATAAGTGTATCACCTTAACTTTTCAAAACACTTTCACAGGCTCTTTGTAGTCTGTAAGGTACAAAAATGCTAAGCACATTTGAAGCTATTCTCTACATCAGCTACAGTGGATACTGTAATACCTGTGTCAATTTTTATTGAAGTTGGCCTTTCTTGGTTGAATCAAGCCTTCAGTGTTTTTCTGAAGTGTGGAAATTACATGCTGCTTAAGGCCATTGTTACACTAAGTAGACTGTACAAATTACAATGTAGGCCTGACTGTTCTTTGTTTGCCTGATGCATGCTTAATTAACTATGTACTGGCAATCGCTTTGCAAATAAACAAGTTTTGTAACGGGACAAATCAGAGGGAACAGATATTTTTTAATAAGTTGTAGTAAAAGATTCTATGGTTGAGTTCAGTAACGGTTCGTACAAGGTACGCATTGGTAATTGTAAAAACATTTGTTTTGGAACACCCTGTAGCCAAGCCCTGTACCAGTCAGAGACAGGCACGGCGGAATTTGCGGCAGAGGACAAGAAAGGGCATGAGAAAATACATAGTCTCCGACCCAAAATTCATAACGGAAGTAAAGCGAATTATTTCCGCTAGCCGCGTTTGAACCAATCAATGAACGAAAAAACGGACAAGGCTCCCTGGTGACCACGATGTAAAAAGGCAGCGAGTCCTTTTAGCCATTTTGGACGTTTTCAGTCGACTAAAATCCTTCAGACCGCGCGGTCAGAAAAAGTAGTGCTCGCAAGCAAAGTTACGGTCGATCAACAAAAAATGTACATTAACTAATGTGAAACAACGGTGTGGCAGTAAATAATGAACAGTGAACGATAGTAACAAAATTTAAACAGTTAAGGATCGTTTTTTCGGAGTGAATTAAAAGCAGAAGAGTGGATTTACCATGATTGGGCAACATCGCAGATAACATCTCACGTTAAGTATCAACGAACTTTCAATCCTAAAATCATTTTCCGTTTCATTAAAAGAATAAATCAATTAAAATAAAGTAAATATGAGATCCCTAATTTAGGGGGGTGAAACGTATGAGAGAGAGAGAGTGAGAAAAGTACTGGTTCGTCAAATAATTATTTAGTAGTAGTTTATAGTAATTATTCATTATTAATTTTATTGTAATCATTCATTTATAATTTCACATAAATAATGTTGGTATGGAATAGTTTGTGAAGAAAAGAGAGAGTGAGAGAGAGGGAGAATTGAAGTTTGAGATATAATAAAAAATGAGGTTTGTTTACCATAACATATGTTAGGCTTAGTTATTTCGCCTGTAACCATTTCCTATACTTTGTGCTAAAAAACTCGTCTAACGACTCGTGGAATTTTCTGAGGTAGAGTTAAGTCAGATTGCAAAATTATTTAAAGGTTGTGCAATGGGAAGAGTATAAAAGTTTACACGATAACTTCAATGAACATGTTGGCGGCCCTGAAGTTTTTTGGTGTTTGAAGGTAAGTCTGCGAAGAAAAGATCGCAAGGTAGGTAAGAATTCTGGCAGCTTATATTTATTAAATTTGTTTGTTACTTTACAACTGGCGAGTCCTGCCAGGACATTTATATAAATTTTAAATGAATTAGACCTGTTTTGAAGCACAGAAAGTAGGATTTGGTAACGGCGTATTGGTAAAATTTATCGTATATATTTACGTTACGTATATGAGATTTTGTTCCTAATTAATAATTGATAAGTAATAATTAACCATTTAATTGAGAAATAATTAAATTTATAGAAATGGAAGGTAAAGAGAATGACGTCAGTATAACTGACCCAGTTGTTACAGTTGAGCTGGGAAGTCATTCAACTTTGGACGAGGTCAGAGAAATTAGTCTGACTGAGTCGGCTATAGTAGACAATTCAATGGTTCATTCAACGCCGACCTCAATTACAAAATCTGATAATTATGAGGTGATGAGTATGATGCAATTACTTTTGGAAAAGCAAAATATGATGTTATGTATCAAATTTGATGAAGTCAACAATAAGTTTGATGTACAAAATGCAAAATTTAATGAATTGAGCAGTAATGTCAATGAAGTAAATATTAAGTTAAATGAACAGAATACTAAGATTGATAGTAAGTTTAGTGAACTGAAGAGTGACATTAACGATATGAAGCAACAAAACGTTAATATTAATAGACGTATAAATTATATTGATGAACATTATAACACTATTAAAGAACAAGTGGCAGAGTTTGTAAATGAGAAATTAGAGAGTCATATTAGCGATATGAATACACAAATGTCAGATTAAGTGAAAGAACAGGTTAGTGAACAACCTATTGAAGTAAAAAACAATTTTGAGAGTCAAATAAATAAATGTAATACTGACATTAAATGTAAGTACAGTGGTGTAGTTAATAAGATTGAGATAATTAATCAAAATATTAATGAGTATGAAACTAATACTCAACACAAAATTAATGAATTAGAGAGTAGTTGTAAGATCGAAATACAGTGGAACCCCTCAAATCCGAACTAATTGGGGCTGTAGCCTGTTCAGATTCGGAAAAGTTCGGATTAGCCGAAAAATCTGCATACATAGTACTCAACACTAGTTACGGTGTACGCGCCACCCACCGGCTACGTGTTGCGTAGGGGTGAGACGAAGCCGCTGGAGGTTGCTGACCCTGACTGCCCGTGAATCACTGTTGCTGTCGGGCGGAAGTGCGCTAAAAATAGCCCAGTCCTACTACAATAGGTCTAGAAATCTTTGTATTCCAGTTAGTCCTCTGGCGTTTGTTGTCCAGTGCGTTTGTCTGCTGTTACTGTTTCCATCCAGTGTACATAGTTTGTTCGAGTTTTCGTTTAAGGTTTACTGTTTTTGCATTTGAAGTGAGCAGTGTAGATCGGGTTTTTTAGTTTTCTTAAATTATGGCAAGCAAACGAAAACATAGTTCTTGTACTTTAAAAGAAAAGCTCGAAGTGTTAATGCGACTAGACAAAGAGGAAAGTTTGACGAAGTTGGCTGTTGAATTTGGTGTTGGCAAGGCAACAATCAGTGACTGGAAAAAGAATCGTGATCGTGCGAAAATTGAACAGTTTTGCAGTGCAACAAGTGAAAAAACTTTGAAACAACGCCATCATGCAAAAGTTTCTGTAAATGAAGAAATTGACGAAGCAGTGTTTTTATGGTTTACACAAGAGAGGCAGAAAGGAGTTCCTATTAGTGGTCCATTAATTCAAGAAAAGGCATTGCGGCTGAACAAACTAATGAACAGAGATTTGGCATTTACTGCTAGCAATGGGTGGTTGGATCGATGGAAGAGAAGGCATGGAATCAGACAACTGACGATAAGCGGAGAGAAGTTATCAGCTGATAATACTGCTACAAAAGAATATTTAGATGAATTTGCCGATTTGATTTCGTCAGAAAATTACTCGCCCCAACAAGTGTATAATGCGGATGAGACTGGATTGAATTTTAAAGCACTTCCCACTAAAAGTCTTGCTTCTAAAGAGGAATCTTCTGCGCCAGGCTTTAAAATGAACAAACAGCGTCTCACAGTTTTGGCCTGCAGTAACGCCGCGGGAACAAACAAGCTACCATTAATGGTGATTGGAAAATCTGCCAAGCCACGAGCCCTTAAAAATATGAACATGAATTCTCTCCCTGTTTATTACAGAAATCAGACTAAGGCGTGGATGACTGGTAATCTTTTTAAGGAGTGGTTTGAAAAGAAATCTGTTCCTTCGGTAACAAGATTTAATGAAGAAAATGGACTGTCACCTCGAGCTCTACTTTTGATAGACAACGCTCCATCACATCCTTCAGACAGTTGGTGTGCAGAGACATAAAACCAATTTTTCTACCACCTAACGTGTGTAACGGGGCAAATAAAGCTGAGGGTTTATTTTTATTTTTATAATAATTGTAATAATCTGGGGCCAATTTGGCTGGGCAACATTTAATATCACAAAAGTTTGATTTGTTAAACACCCTATGATTGAAACCATACGAGGCAGAGTCAGGTACGAGAACAATTAAGCGTCGAGGAATGTGTAAGAGCGCGCGCGTGTGCCGCCTTTTGCGACGTGTGCTCAGAGGACACAAAAGGTCATGAGAAAGTATGTACTCTTGAACCCGAAGTTAATAACGGAAGGAAGACGACTCTAACTAATTAGCGTGTGACGTGCTGCCCTTTGGACCAATGAGAGACCAAGTTGCCGTGGATTAAGAAGGCGTGGCCATTTGTAGATGCTGGTGTTTGAGCGTCTGTCTTACAACAGTCATAGAACCGCGCGGTTCACACAAAGGCTCGCGAGCCGAAAATTTCATAAAACTCGAGTAAAACAGTGAAAATGGTAACATTTTGATACCGCGAATAAATGTAATTAACAAGAACTCTTCAAAACTAAACTAATGTGACATTTTCGGACAATTAGTGATACAAATGTGAAGTGCAGCACGTGTCAGCAGGGACGCCGTTAATACGTAACTATATGTAAACTCCTTAACAAATATAAAAATTGTCAAATTAAAAGAGCTCTAAATTATGAGGAAAACTTAAATGTGTATGAATGAAGCGTGTGAGCAATTACTGGGTTGTCTTCATATAATTTAATAAATTTTACGTTAAGGTTTGAACTAGTTATTAGGATGTTTATCATGTTAAAGTAATGTTTTGTACCTTCGAAGAAAAAGTAATCAGAATGAACAGGAATAAATTTTTAGACGAAAATGAATACTAAGTAAATTTAAAAGAAAAGTAAACCAAATGTTGAAATTGAATAATAAACAGACCTAATTAATATAGTCAAAGAGCGTGCTTATTACGTAATGAACCCATTAACCTCTCTTACAGACTGTGAGTTCATGTAAAAGAATCCTGGACCCAGAAAAGGTAAGTGTTATGTGAATTAATAGTAATGTTGAGAATACAGTTATATGTCTTTTATTAATTGTGTTTATTATGAAACCTCTCAATGGCCCCCGAACTAGGGACAGTTTATACAAATTATATTTCGTATAGGCTATGCCTACTTGCAGATATAAGAGACGTTGGTGGGAGTTACATATGAATTAAAATTAAGTACAGAGAAATAAGAGTATGTTATAAGATAATTGATAGATATATTATGAACAAGTAAAAACTAGATAATATAAAAAATGGATACTAATGAGATTGAAGTTGAAATGAGCGAATCAGCTGTAATAAGTGGCCTGGGAGTTCATTCAACTCCGAATGTGGGTCAAGAAAATAAAATAAAAGAATTAAGTAGTACAGACAAATCAAACGTCACAGATGATTCGGGGATTCAAATAACCCCAAAATTAATTAAGGAAAGTAATCAACCTGAAAATAATATGATGAACTATTTGTGTAGCACGCTGTGCAGTTTAAATAGTAAATTTGATAAATTAAGCAGTGACTTTGATAATCATTTTGATATAAACGAAAGTAATTTTGACGAAATTAGAAATGAAATAAAACAAGTTAATAAACATGTTGAGAAAACCAATGAGAAATACGAAAATAAATTTGATGAATAGAGAGTTCAATAAAGAATATAGATATTAAAATTAATGAAACAGATGATAGAATGACAGAAAAAATTAACAAACAAATACATGATATAACAGAGAACGTTGAAACCAAAATACATGAATGTAACACTACCAGTGAGTATAAGTTTAATTGTGCAGTTGATAAGATAGAAGAAATTAGAGATAAAATTAAGACATATGAAACCAAGACTAATCTTAAGATAAATGAAATAGAAAGTAATCGTAAAATAGAATTACAAGCAATACAAGATACAGTAAATGTTATGGATAAACGTAGCATGCAATTTGAATGTTTAAATAATGATAAAGTTGTGTCAATTGAACAAAGCATAGTTAATGTCAAAGATGAATTACATGTGGCCGTAAGCCAAAATTTAAATAGTGTTGCGGAGCGAATATTGTATACTCATGAAGCAAAAGATGATATCGAACTCGAACAGTTTAGTTGTGACAACCGGGGAGTGCACCCGATGCAGTTTCTGAGTAGGGTAAGGGAATTTAACTGGTTTAATAGCAGTAGTTGGGAGATAAAATTGTTAAAGATTTTAAAGTGTTTTAAGGGCAGTTCTGAAATATGGGCGGACGTACATAATACGGAGTGGAGTAGTTATGAAAAGTTCGAGGCAGCGTTCCGGAATAAATATTGGTCCGAAGAGGATCAGGAAATTTTATGTAGTAAAATCATGGGAACCAGGAATTTTGGGGGAATAAACAACAACATAACCATGTATGTAATGAGAATATTCAACGAGGCAAAGTACTTAGAACCGCCGTTGCCGTTTCGGTCATTTGTTAGACATGTTAGTAAACACCTGCCCAGAGAAGTACAAATTACGCTAATGACGAGAGAGGTAGCGGACATAAACGAACTAGAAAACATGTTAGATGTATTTCAAAACATAAAGGAACGGGAAATGAGTAGGCGTCCGAACCCACCAGCGTCACACACTAACGGGAATTACCATCAATCCAGGGGGATACCAAACTCTTATAGAGGGGCGCGTGGAAGTAATAGTAGTAACCATAGAGGCGAGATGTGGAAATGTCTGAATTGTGAGTACGAGAATTTTGCTAACCGAACAGTATGTTACAGATGCAACAAGGTGAGAGATTGCCAACGGAGCAACGTGGCCTCCACTCATCACAATCAACAGCAACGAGGCGGAGGTAACGAAAGAGGAGGTGGAAATGCGATGAGAGGTAGGGGAGGATACAACCAAGCTGTGGTGGATACGTCTACGGGAAACTAGATGAGACAATGGGGAACCGGGCCCAGCCATTGTCAGCAGGTAGCAGTGGGGTCCAAGAAGAATACCACTACCAGAGCAATATTATCATCACAGACATGTCAAAGGAGTTGTTGGAGGAAGACGACACGAGAATTATGGAAACAAAAGCCGGATTGACAGAGGTGATCGTCAACATAGAAGGTAAGAACTTTAAAACATTGATAGATACAGGAAGTGAGATATCAGTAAATTCAGAAAATGTAATGGGAGAGTTACAAAAAGTAAATAAGCATATTCCATCATTACCAGTTGTGGGTGTAACAGTAGTGGGGGTAACCGGAGTATGGAGTAAAAGGGTTACTAGACAAGTACAATTGAATATATGCATGAATGAAACTGAATTTGAAAATACTTTTCTAGTGGTTAAGGGACTGAGTTTAGATGTAATATTAGGAAATGATTTTTTGGAGAGAAATAAAGCAGTAATAGATTTTAACAAAAGAATAGTAGAATTTAATAATGGGAGTGAACCAGTCAGGGTTAATTTTAAGAGGGTGCTAGATGAGATTAAAGTTACGGGGATAAAATTAATACATAAACGAGTAGGCGATGGAGACACTGAAACAAGAGTGAATATATGTCGAGAGAGTGAGATTGTAGAGAATGAGGAGAGAGAGGTGTATGCAAGTGATGAGAGAGTATGGGAAAATAGGGCGAATAAATTTTTTAATGAGGGTGGAGTTGTAGGGAGTCCCCAGCGACAGGCATTGTGGGCAGTTGTGGAATGTTTTAGAGAAGTGTTTGCAGAGTTACCTGGGAGGGCCAGGAACTAATAAGGGAATGAGTATAAGGGAGGGAACAGACATCCTAGGTACAAAGAGGGTAGCAGGTATTTAGTAATAAGAGGTAGTCAAGTTAATTAGTAATAATGATTTAAGTTGAGTTAGAGAAGTTAATGGAGGTAAATATTTTTGAGAGATTGGTGTCACCATATGTAAATCTGTTAGTGATTGTTAGAACAGGGTGTCTAGCGGTGGCTTCTAAAAAAATTCCATGATATTTCCAGGATTTTTCCATGATATTTCCATGATATAAATTTTATTTTTTGTTTTTAATATATCACTAATTTTACATGGACTAAAAATATTCTCAATATTTAAGAGGGTAAATAAAAGGCCTTTAACCTTTGATACCGGAAGAACAGTACGTAAGTTTTAGTAGAAAGTTGTAAAAAAAAAGTATAAGAAGGAAAGGCCTACAGGATTGAAGGAATATAATAATTAAAATCAAATATTATCAAGGCACCAATTTTTTATTCTGTGCAATTAATTTTATACTGATAAAATACAAAAGATTACAAAAATGTCTTACAGTTACAAAAATTTATTAATTATGATAATTAAAAACTTTTATGTTTAAAATCTCTTGTTCTATCTCTGATTTTTCTTTTGCTGCATTTTCTATTAGTTTTTTTTCTTTGCTTCCAATTCACTTTTTTTTCTGTCCTTCTTTTTTTCAATATTAGTTTTTTTTCTTCTTCGTCATCTTCCTTCTTTTTAGCTAAATCTTCTTTATAACGGGAATATGACAATCTTACATCTCTTAGTAATTTTTTACTAATCACCATGTTTTCTATCGGACAATTTGATTGATTAATTGCATCGCATATAATTCGTTGCGAAATTAAAGATTTTTCATGCTGATTTTCAGCTAAGCACTCTTTATTAATTGAGAAGCCTCTTTCAAGTGCGGCATTTCCATGAGAAATAATCATAATAGTTTTCATAAAGTTACGTAATTTTGAATATTTCTTTGGATCATACATATCTAAAATACTTACCCAAAAATGATCAAGTCTACATTTTTGGGTAGGCATCTCTTTGTCCGGCATGTCTAAGTATCTTTGGTAATTCTTTAATTTTTCTTTGGTAGCCAGCATATTTATAATTTTGAGAAATTGTCTTTCAATATCATTAGCTACAGTTGCCGCTCCAATCTTGTTATCAACAAAAACTTCCAATACAACCGATAAACGTGCTTCAGCTTCTTCACTTACGATAGCAATTGCAGGATCGAAACACGAAATACCTTTGACTAAAGGGTATTTTAAAGGAGATTTCTCCAATAGCTTTACTACGAAAGTCTTATAAATAATAATACATGTTAGAAAGAAGTGAATTTAGGAGTACAGTGAAAAATCTTGAATTGTTTCAAGATGCAGGAAGACCTAATAGAAGTGGACGAACTTGGACAGAAGATCAAAGGAAACAAGCCAGTGAGCGTATGAAGGAGTATTGGAGACAGAGGAAACTCCAGGCAAAGAAAAAGAAATAAAGTTGTAGCGTGATCCTAAGTGGTCAATTCGCTATTAAAAAAAAAAAAAATACATGTCTTTTTAAACTTAAGAATTTCAAGAGCATTTTTTGTAGTATCAATTTTTTTCAAAGCACCTTTAGTCTCATAATGAAGTTTAACCTCTCCGGGAGTCAAAAAATTCTTTTTTTTCATTTAAATCTATTTCAACTAGATTATTTTTATGTTCTTTCAGGCAGCTAGGCGTTAGTATGTTTTTTTTAATTTGTTCATACAGATTCATCAAATCGGTATATAAAAAAGGAGCTTTAGGCTCATTTGACTGATACTCCATTAAAAACGGTTTTAGCATAGTTGCAAACCCATGAAAAAAAGCGAGTTTTACATCAAGAAATTCATCATATACAGCATTCTTCACAGTTTTATAATAATTACAACTGGGTGGTTCTTTCGCTTTTTTCATCTTATCAACGTGATTTTTTACTGAAAGTAAAATGACTCTTGCCCTTTCTGCAACATCGTGGTTTTATATCTAACGGATTCCACCGAAATACTTTGGGAAAAAATTAACTGTGGAAACTTTCAAATAATCTTTACGTCGTGCAGGAGAATTATCATACAAATAAAATAGTGCTTTCAAGAATTCATTTATTTTCCAACCAGATTCATTAAAAGATGCTTTGAAGCCGTTGTGAACATTATGTAATCCGCAAGAACCTATATCGATCAAAGTTTTACTAATACCCATATTAGAGAGTTTAGCTTGAAAGTCTTTTAATAATTTCCAATTTACGTTGGGGCCGTCCATTGAAATTTGAACAGTTTTTACAAATAATTTGTGTGGTATATTATCATCAAAGGCTTGCAGTAAATCTTTTGCTGTTGTGTGTCCTAAAAAAGCCGATGAAAAATATCGAGTAGTAACTTCTTTGTGATCTTCATGCCAAAACCGAAAAAAAATCCATTTGTTGATTTTTATTTACCGTATTTAAAGTTTCATCAAAGCCTATTACTAAATCATCACAATTACAAACTATGTCTAATAATTCAGTCTTGAAATAATGACTTATACCATAATTAATTACATATGCAGCTTTTGCCTTACTTAATTTGATTTTACTAGCTATTACACTGTCTTTAAACATTCTTGCCATTACTGGGATACTAGACTCAATGTCACGCAGAGATTGGTGTCAAACAACGGATTGCAAGATCCAAAGCGTCTCAGCCTCGGTAACTTCATCATTATTTAAAAAAGTTTTCATTGAGTTCACGTTGGTTAACGTCTTATTTTGACTAGCCATTTCACGGTTATCATTAGTTTCTACTGTAGGTATACTTTTTACATTATGACATAAATTATTATCATTCAAGTTTTTTTCTGAGAAATCTAAACTACTAGTATTTGTAGGCATCTTTTGTTTTTCAGTTGAATTCGTTACATTACATATCAATGGAGCCGTTGTTTTGGAAGCATTCATAATTCTTTTATGTTTTCCGCCTTTTTCATGACTAGTTAGAGCGGATTTTCCCATGTTGCTAAGGCTTATGGATCGTTTAGGATTACATAGATTACATGTAAAGCTATAAGGATCGTTCTGCACTGCTTCTGACCATGGAAATTCCTTTTCAAAAAGAGTGCTATAACTGCATTTCGATTTACTTTTGATGGACAATTTGCACCTATAAATAGAAAGAAATAGATGTTGAAGCCACGTAAAAAGTTTCATAATATCCAAGATATGATCCAAAACCAAAATTTATTAAAACAGCTTTGTAATTAATTCAAAAATTATAATACGACAAACGAATAAATTTACACTTTAATAGCAATCGTTAATAATAACTTCAAACTTAATTATCTATATAATATATATACAAAGCAAATCATTATATTGTACTTATATAAATTTTGTTGATATTTAATTTTCTACAAAAATCTAACAATGATGTGCTATATCTTATTTCGTGGAATGTAAGTATACGTAGCAAATAATAAATAAGGTATATCGAGCATTCATTAACGACCGAAATAAAAATAATCATTGACTACTTATACCTACAGACAATAATATTCGAAACATATATTTTTTAAACCAATACTTTTAAAAACCTAATATAGTCAACATTAAAATAATCAGCAATGAAGCACTTTTATGTTGATTTGAAAAAAATTTGGATATTTGATCATGCCAAAGATCACGACTTATTTAATTTATAATTTGCTTAATATTAACCTAAACCCTAGTACAGACCGGGATACAAAATGTTGCCAACATGTTGATCGATGTTGGCAACATATTTGTTGGATACAGCAACTTGTATCTGGATACTTGTTGCCAACAATGTTGTGCGTCCAAACCAAACTCAGTGTTGCGTGTTCAAACCAAACTCAGTATTGTGCAAAAAATGGAAGAGACTGTTGCTGCTGGTGCTTGTGCTGCGTTCATCATTATTGTTGCAAAGGACTGGATTTAAATGAGAAATAAAACTAAAAATATAAATGTGAATATTATTGTATTTATTTTTTGATTGTGTAAATAAAATAGAAAAAAACGTCTGGCAAGGGGGATGGCACATAGCTTCCATAGAACACAAGAAATTTTCTGTGGAAATAGGCATATAAATCCGATCCCTAATAATAGCCTACCTACTAAAAATAATAAAATATGAACAAATAATATCTATTATGACTTACCTGATAAACTTTTAATGGTTTTTGGGACACTTGTTGATGAGTTGATGTTGCAAACACTGTTGCCCGGTACAGACTGAGCGATGTTTTCCATTTTGAGTGGGATACAGGGATACACGCAACAGGCAACAAATTTCTTTGATGCCATGCCGCCCCAAGGTTACTAGATTGTACAAGGTTGTCTCATTTCGGTGTTTACAAATTTTTAGGAGTGGGGGCAGTAGTCAACGTGACGTCACTCGCCGTATACCTTGGTCGTACTACAATTGAAACCCATGCTATTTGAGCATTTTGTTTGAGGGTATTTCTGCTGACAATCTTACATTGTTTTTGTTCATTCATTAATATTTCCAATTACATTATTATGAAAACTCCACAAGCGAGAGGTGGTTCTTGTTGTGCAGTTGCTACATGTACTAATTACTCAGGAAAAGCAAAGAAAACTGGAAGAACTGATTTATCATTCTACAGGTATGATATAATATTCCATTTGTATAATTCACAGTTGTAGTTCACAGTTTATGCACTCTTGTGGTACACTTTTTGAAAAACTTGAACATTTAGGCTTAAAAAAAAGGTGCGTTGGTCAAGGGATGAAATAGCCAAAGCGTTCACATTGAGGTACTTCAGTAAGCGAGCCTATTTGTATGTAAAAGATGAACTGAATTACCCCCTCCCTGGTAAGAAGCACTTTTTATTTAATATTTTTGTTGATGATAGTTCATTTGGCTTCTATTTACGTGTCTCTATTATTTTAGGGTTGTCATCTCTTCACCGGTGGGTGAAAACTATCCATATGAGAAATGGTATTCTTCAAGACGTCCTAAAAATCATGAAACTCAATGGTGATACCTTAAACGATCAGGAAGTTTCCAATGAGTCTAATACGACTGATGATAATCAGGAAGAGTTTATGGTTGCTAACTCTTTAAAATTAGCAAATATAAATATTAAAGATGATCAACATGTTGATATAGAAGACTATGGAAGTGATACTGATACGGCCAGTAAAAATAGTGAGATGCCATGTAAACACAACAAGGAAAATGAAATGACTTTAGATGCAGTGGAATATTTGGCAAGTTGTTTGGCAAAAAAATACAGATCCAAAATACCTGAAATTGGCTGTACAACGACAGAATTTAACAAATCGACTTGCTGTCATGATTATGTGATACCTTCATGGATTAATCATTTGTCATATGGTGGATTAATAATACCTAGCAATGATTTAAAAAAAATTATTTTCCGAGTTGAAAAATTATTTAATAAATTTACCAAAAATCAAATTCCTAAAGGGTCAGGTGTAGTTAAAAAATTAAGTAATAAAATTATATATAGAATGACAGCTGAAGATAAATACAAAATTGTTATAAAAAACTACATTAAACAAAGAATTATTATTCAAATGAAATATTTAAATCAACACATGCTGTCACTACGAGAAAAAATAAAAGCCAAATCTCAATTGCAAAAACTCAGTAAACTTAGAAAAGTAATGACTTAAAATTTGTGTTTAAATGTTGAAAAATGCATGTCTTTTTTGTATTGTCTTTGTAACGTGACGAATTGGGAGGGATTTTTATTTTATTAAAATTTTGGGGGTTTAGTTAAAAATATTCATAATTTAATTTCCATCTGTGACCAGAACACGTGGTGAATTACAACAGTTGCTAACAAAGGAACAATACACAATATCAGTTGTGCAATCGTTAACAAAGAATGTACCGAGCGTCATTTCGAAGAACTTTACATTTGTGTGACGTCCGCGTCCGCACGCACCAACGAGCATGTGCGCAGACCGACGCTGAACTGTAAAACAAAAAATGGCTAAGAGAAGAATCGCTGTTCGCTTCCTTGACCAAGTTGGAGGATGTGAGTCTTAAGCCAAACCCTTTTTGTGATGTCAACCAGTGCTGAACAAATATCATCCATGACCAACATACAAGAAACTACATGGGTTAAATGGGACACAGCCGTAGCGACGAAATACAAGGCATTGTTTTCCTCTTTTAAAAACGCAATCTAGTTGGCAGTGAACGTAGATCCACTCTCCCCAGTTCGCTTACTGACGGTGCCTGCGCAGGTACAAGCCCCAAGGGGGGCTCTTCTAAAATTTATAATTTTAAAGTAAAAAAGTGAGTTATCAGTTAAAATAATGTGACAGTGGCGAGATTATTCAGTTGAAGAACATCCACATCTATTTTCGGACACACAATTAATTTCAAAAATGCGAAATAGCGAGCTCGAGTGAACCACGTTGCCGGCAGTGGGGTATTTCACAATGTATGAAGGGGTTAATTAAAGAAATAATCAGGGTATTGGGAGGGTTTTAAATAAGTGTGAGAGAGAGAATGTTTGGCAGGCTGGGCTGTCTATGTCTTAGTATAAGGTAAGCTGTTAGAATAAGGTTAAAGTAGTACGTGTAGTCAAGGAATGAATAACACAACAAGAAATTATTATACTATATTCATGTTTTCTAAATTTGGAGTAAAGATTTAACAGAGCTGCTAAAAGTTAAAAAATAAAATGCATTAATTCTCTTCGAAATGAATAGCGTAAATTATTACATTAACCTATAAACCACGTTAACATCTTACGTTCGTGCGAGAATCTTGGACCCAGTTAAACTTTACAGGTAGGTGGAATCAAATTATGTATTTATGTATTTTAATAGTTTAATTAATATAACATCTTTTTTATAATTATTTACGCTTCCTGATTTTATTAATTATATTTGTTTTTTACATAAATTTTTTAATGTTTTTTAAATTTATAATCTTTAAAATATATATTAAAGCAACTGTAATTATTTTCGAGTAATTGTTTCGTAAGAAAATTCTGTTGGAAAAAAATTCTAAAACTCAGGAAAATGTTCAGAAAGAGTGTGCGTATACTGTCTAAAAATTTGAAACAGATCCGTCCAGTGGTTTTTACGAAACAATTAGGCTACTCAAACCTCGATAATCGCTCGCAAATGCGAAAAACTCGTCTATTTTTAGAATTTTCTTTAAAAACAATATTGATTAGCATTGTTATTGTAGCATTGTTATTCTGTACAGTAAAAATACAGATATTTCCTTTTATTTCGCGTTTATTTAATTTCAATCCGTTAAGCCATTCACGAGATTTATATGACTGCCGTGTATTTGTACGGCGAGTGACGTCACAGTCAAATTGTGAAATCGCAATGTTTACATGTTATGAGACAACCTTGTACAATATAGTAACCTTGATGCCGCCCGATGTTGCCGTGTATCCCGTCAACTTTTGCGTGTTGACAGGATACTTGTTGCCAACACCGATATCAACATGTTGGCAACATTTTGTATCCCAGTCTGTATGTAGCTTAAAAGTATTTTTGAGGTACGTATGTTTTGAAGCATTATCTGCTAGATTAATATGGATTAAAATATGTTTGCTACATACATTTACTTCAAAATCTATTTATGGGTAAGCTTTTCACACAATCATCATAATAAACAAATCCTTACTTACCAATTGAAATGTTACCCATAGATGAACAGCTCACTCTACGTGTAAAGGTGCTAAGTATTAAATAACGTCAAAAAACTTTTCAGATTATAAATATACGTTTATATATGCTGAATTAGTATGAGTAAATAAAAACGCGTGTTTTATTTTCTCATAAAATCAAAATACTTTTGATTACGAGCATGCGCACTTCTTAATATGAATCACAAATAAAGGCCTCCACACTTAAAAAGTAATAGTAAGCACAAGAACGCACAGCTCGGAGGTGTGCGTCGTTTACCGTGAGAGCGAGAGAGAAATTACGCACTGTGTCATGTGGGAGGGAGAACGCCAAGGGAGCTGTTTTTTTGAGAGCCCTTCCCCTTTCCCACTCTCGCGCTCGGTAAGCGGCGTTGTGAAGCGAAGCAAAAACGGAACGTAGCCATAGCTACTGTACATGTGATACTGGGAGGGGGAAACTCGAAGAGTTAAGGGGGATTTCATGCAGCAAATAACACGCGCATAATAATTATACAAAGGTGATAGAAGTGTTTTCATCTCTTTCGCACTTATTTTTCAAGTTATTCGCTCTATGCAAGTTAAAAGTTCCAGGTTCACAGATTTATTACATGATATTTCCATGATTTTCCATGATGAAAAAAATGTCATGATTTTTCCATGCTTTCCAGGTTTTCCAGGACCGCTAGACAACCTGTAGAAGGAAGAAGGGGGGTAAGGTTATATTTTAGTGCCCATTCAATAAATTAGATCATTATAAATGACTGAGAATCATCCAAACCAATTGATGATGAAAATGATTAATAGAAATTCATAATTGAAATGTAATAATAAAATGTAACAAAATAAAGAGTTAATAGAATTTGAAACTAAACCTAAAATTGAAATGTTTGTTATTTTATTTCAGATGCAAATTAAATGTTTATTTTAATGGAGTGAGATAGAGTAAATCCTTTTTATTAAATTGTAAAGTAAATTATAATTAAAGATGTAATCGTTAGTTGATGCTCGATTGTGTAAGTAGGAATAGACTAGTTTAGGTGAACAAGTAAATATTTTGTTGTACTCACTATTTTATGTTAATGAAGGTCACAAGTAGGAAGGTTAAGAAAGAAAATGTATGATGTTAGAACATATAATCAAGACTATGAACCTCATGTAATGAGAATTATAAATGGCAAATTTGAATATATCACACATATATATATTTTACTTGTGATTCCCCAACTTTCGGGCGGTCACGGAGTCACCGAACCCTGACCGTGGATTTGGATTATTGGTAGCAAGTGTGGTTGGGCAGATTGTATCTGAGCCATACTTGTTATTATTTTCAAAATTGGTGAATTTAGAAATTAACCGGGGAGTAATTCAGGGGAATCACCAAACTATGGAACAGCGGCTACCTTTGTAGGGGTTGGTAAGTGCCATGTTAAGGGTGTGTAAATCATATTTAGTAGGATTACTGGTGCCCTCGGACATCAGTAATGCCGAATTTTTCATAACGCTGAACCAAGAACGGTATAGGCAGCGTCTATAGCCTATATATATAAACTTCAGTTCTTGGGGAAGAAAATGGACGCTACAGTCCACCATAAGAAACAATAGTGTGTGTGGAAAAGGAGCTGGCCGTTACAAGCCAGGAGCACAGATAACGCATCTGTGCATAACGCAAACGCTCGATCCGGTTTATCCAGCGGGTGGTTACCTAATTGTAACTGGGTAGAAAGGGGGGAATTAAGAAAATGATGAAGTGGGAGGCTTTGCTGAGCAATCAGTGAGAAGGTAACGACCTCTGTAAACAGCGGAACATTCAATTTCACTTACTCTAAAGAGAGGGTTGGTGGTTGATGACCCAGTTCCTGTTCAGTAACAGTTACTATAACTATGATTCAATGCTTAGTGATGTATTTCACTTATGAGAACAAACGATTTTAAGTGCTAGGGTCAATTATAATGATTTTAATCTACAAGAACATTTATGATTGTAATTATATAATTTTGTGTATTTGTGTTAGTTGTATGCAGTGTGCCTATAGAAAGGTCATTCACCTGTTAGTAAGACATCAGCTGATGACTGGTGTGAACTGTAGAATGTGTAATGTAATCAATTCATGTGTCCTTTGAGTAATTGATTTAATTTAATAAATTGTTTCTTTTTAGTAATTATCAGAATATATGTTTCTGGAATTTAAATTCATTTAATTACTGAAAAAAAAATTTTTTAATTTGTTTTGAGGTACAGTTTGTTGTGTTTTTATGTTCAGGATATATTTCTGATTATGTGTATTGATAATAAATTAACTGATTTATATTGTTCATATTATATGTTTTGTAAACAAATGTAGTGATAAGGGAATTTATGATAGAAATAAGTTGTTTATTTTGTTTTGTTTATTATGATTAAGAGAAGTAATAAAGTAAATTCATTTAAAGGATTTTGGAATTTTGAGAATTATGATTAAATTAATTAATGGAAAGAGATGATGTAAATTATCTTGAAAGGGAATCTTTGATAAAGGGCTTAGATTAATTTCACTATTTGAACAAAATAGACAAACAAACGATTAAAAGTTGAGAAATGGAATTGAATTTAAAATATAAAATATTTCTGTGAATTTTAGATTAAGAATTAAGGTGGAGATGTTGTGTTTAATGTAATAATGAGTATGAGTATGTACCCAGTACTTGCTAAAGGCAACCCAGTATGTATGTAAGGGGAGATATATCGGTTGAGGATCTGGTATGGTATAAGGCTAGTTGTTGATTTTATTTAGAATGTTACAAGGTTAGGTGGTACTGTGGTGTGTACCTGTCCGACTTTACGGTGTTGGGATCTTGTCCTGAGAAGTCCAGTAATGTCGTTCAGATGCAGCCATAGTCGCCGAGCTAGGGGGGTAGTTTACCCATGATGTGTTAAGAATTAAAGGGGGGTTGTCGGCACCACATCCTCACTGATCCTTTTAGGGTTAGCAATGAGAGTTTTTCTGTTTCGGCAGAAAACCTCTCATTGGGGGGTATTGTAACGGGGCAAATAAAGCTGAGGGTTTATTTTTAGTTTTATAATAATTGTAATAATCTGGGGCCAATTTGGCTGGGCAACATTTAATATCACAAAAGTTTGATTTGTTAAACACCCTATGATTGAAACCATACGAGGCAGAGTCAGGTACAAGAACAATTAAGCATCGAGGAATGTGTAAGAGCGCGCGCGTGTGCCGCCTTTTGCGACGTGTGCTCAGAGGACACAAAAGGTCATGAGAAAGTATGTACTCTTGAACCTGAAGTTAATAATGGAAGGAAGACGACTCTAACTAATTAGCGTGTGACGTGCAGCCCTTTGGACCAATGAGAGACCAATTTGCCGTGGATTAAGAAGGCGTGGCCATTTGTAGATGCTGGTGTTTGAGCGTCTGTCTTACAACAGTCATAGAACCGCGCGGTTCACACAAAGGCTCGCGAGCCGAAAATTTCATAAAACTCGAGTAAAACAGTGAAAATGGTAACATTTAATACGGCGAATAAATGTAATTAACAAGAACTCTTCAAAACTAAACTAGTGTGACATTTTCAGACAATTAGTGATACAAATGTGAAGTGCAGCACGTGTCAGCAGGGACGCCGTTAATACGTAACTATATGTAAACTCCTTAACAAATATAAAAATTGTCAAATTAAAAGAGCTCTAAATTATGGGGAAAACTTAAATGTGTATGAATGAAGCGTGTGAGCAATTACTGGGTTGTCTTCATATAATTTAATAAATTTTACGTTCAGGTTTGAACTAGTTATTAGGATGTTTATCATGTTAAAGTAATGTTTGTACCTTCGAAGAAAAAGTAATCAGAATCAACAGGAATAAATTTTTAGACGAAAATGAATACTAAGTAAATTTAAAAGAAAAGTAAACCACAAATGTTGAAATTGAATAATAAACAGACCTAATTAATATAGTCAAAGAGCGTGTTTATTACGTAACGAACCCATTAACCTCTCTTACAGACTGTGAGTTCGTGTAAAAGAATCCTGGACCCAGAAAAGGTAAGTGTTATGTGAATTAATAATAATGTTGAGAATACAGTTATATATGTCTTTTATTAATTGTGTTTATTATGAAACCTCTCACGTGACATTGCTGCTGCAGCCTATGGATCAAGGTGTGCTACAGAACATAAAACTAAGCTACAGAAAAATGCTTCTGCAAACTCTTATTGAAGAAGACTGTTCTCTTTCTATTCTTGAGAAGCTAAAGAAGATAACAATAAAAGATGTGATTTACTGGGTTGCAGAATCCTGGAACAATACTAGTAAAAATTTACTGCAGAGTTCTTGGACGAAGCTTTGGCCCAGCCTCGAATTTGTGGAAACACCACTTATAACATGAGATGATGAAACTGAGCTCCTTCATCTCTTTCAAAAAGTACCAGGATGTGAGGATGCTGAAAAAGGTTGTCTGGAGGAGTAGCCAGCACTAGACGACAATGATGAATGCACCGAGCATGACATAGTGTCTGTGGTCCAGGATCAACATGACAATGTATCAGGTAGCGATAGCGAGGGAGAAGATGCCTCAACAAACGTGACTCATTCTGATGCTGCCGTCGCTCTCGACATCGCGTTGCGCTACGTAGAACAACATGCAGCTGCTACACCCAATGATGTCATGTTTATGCGACGCTGGCGCAACATCGCATCCTCGGGAAGGTTTATGTCACTTCGCCAGATGAAGATCACTGATTTTAAGTGAAAAAATGTAGTGTAGTGTTTGTGTGTGTTTCTTTTGTGTTTTTCCTTGGTCATTCAGCTCTGATGTTAATGAAATGCTGTATGACGTTGTTGTTTTTATACAGTGTTAATTCCAATATTTATAAATTTCAATGCTGTTTTACGTAAGTAGCAATACTTGTACATACTTTATTAATTTTTTAATGATTCTTTACGTAAAATTAGGTTACATATGATAGTTTTATGTAACAATAAATGTGTTTCTTATGTCTTTGTGTTTTTTTCAAATGTTGTTTTTCTTCAAAATCATGTTTGGATTTCCCGGGATTTCGGATTTCTGGGGTTCGGATTTGAGGGGTTCTACTGTACAGTCATTACAAGATACAGTCAATGTGATAAACAAAAGTAGTATTCAATCCGAATGTATAAATAATAAATTTATTGCAATTGAACAAAACATAATTAATGTGAAAGATGAATTGAGTATGGCAATTAGCCAAAAAGAAAATAATGTTACAGAATAAGTAATTATGACTCGCGATGTAAGTAATGAAGTTGATTTAGAATCATTTAATTGTGACAGTAGGGGGGGGTACACCCTATGCAGTTTCTAAATAGAGTAAAAGATTTTAATCAATTCTGCAATTGTAATTGGGAAATGAAGTTATTAAAAATAATAAAATGTTTCAAAGGGAATTCCGCGATATGGGTGGAGGTACATAGCACTGAATGGTGGAGTTATGATAAATTTGAACGAGCTTTCAGAAATAAATATTGGTCAGAAAAGGACCAGGAGGCATTGCGAAGTAGAATAATGGGAGCGGGTAATTTTGGGATGCATGGTAACAATGTAACTATTTATGTGATGAGAATTTTCAATGAAGCGAAGTACCTAGAACCACCTTTGCCATTCAGGTCGTTTGTCAGACATATTAGTAAACACTTACCCCGCGAAGTACAGATTACTTTGATGACGAGGGAGGTGACCAATATAAACGAATTAGAACATATTTTGGACATATTCCAAAGTAACCGCGAGATGGGTAGGCGTTCAAACTCACCGGGAACGAACAATAGTGGAAATCATACACAGCAGAGGAGGTCACCAGCCGGGTACGGGGGTGTAAGAGGAGAAAACAATAACCGAAATGAGATTTGGAAATGTACGGGATGTCAAGGTGAGAATTATGCTTCAAGAAATTTTTGTTTTAGATGTAGGAAAGTGAAGAATGGTCAGCGGAGTGAAACAATGTCACAGCAGAGCCACACACATCAGAGGGGAGGAGATGGTCGTGATGCAGCGACTAGAAGCAATGGAAATGTCAACAGGAGTGAAAGTGGATACACACAACTGCGTGGACAGAAAACTAAAGAAGACAATGGGGAACGGGGCCCAGCCATTGTCGACAGATGACTGCGGGGTCCAAGGCAACGACGGCTATCGGAGTAACATCATCCGCACTGACCTGTCCAAGGAATTAATGGAGGAGGACGACACCAAGACAGTAAGACCAGAGACAGGATTAACCAAAGTAAGGATCACCATCAAAGGTAAGGAAGTAACAACTTTGGTAGATACCGGTAGCGAAATCTCTGTTATTTCCGAACACATGCTAGACGAATTAAAAGAAACAAACAAAAACATTCCATCTTTGCCAGTTGCTAGGGTTACTATAGTAGGCATTACAGGGGTCAGAAGCAAACGGGTAACGAAACAAGTACAATTGAACATGATAATTAATGGGGGAGAATTTGAGAACACATTTTTAGTAGTACGCGGGTTGAATTTGGAGGTTATATTGGGTAACGATTTTTTGATGACATAAAGCGGTGATTGATTTTAAGAAGCAGGTATTAGAGCTCCATAATGAAATTAAACCGATCCGGGTCAGTTTTGAGCGGGTTTTAGACACGGTAAGAATATCGGGAGTAAGGGTGATACAGAATCGGGTTAGTAATAGGGACATAGAAATTAGTGTGAATGTATGTAGAGAGAGAGGGGGTAGTGAAAGTAAAGAACAAATACGGGAGGAGAGGGCACATAAGTTTTGTAGTGAGGGTGGCATTGTAGGGAGTCCCCAACGTAAAGCGTTGTGGCGGGTCGTGGAGAGTTTTAAAGAGGTGTTTGCAGAGTTACCTGGAAGAGCCAGGAACTACGAATGTGAGTTAAAGGTAAGGGAACACACACCCTATGTACAAAGAAGTTATCCGGTGCCATATTCGAAGAGAAGAGCAGTTCAAATAGAATTAGATAAAATGTTAGAGGGGGATATAATCGAGGGGTCGGTATCACCATATTCTAATCCGCTGGTTGTAGTTATTAAAAAAGATGGTAGAGTAAGGTTATGTTTAGATGCCTGTCGAATAAATCAAATAATAATCCCTGACCAGGAGTCACCCGAAGCGATAGATGAGATTTTTCAAAAATGTAGTGGCATGAGATATATGACATCATTAGATCTAACCGCAGGGTATTGGCAGGTCCCGTTAGCACTGAATAGTAGGTAATACACTGCGTTCCTATTCAATGGTAGAAATTATCAATTCAAACGGTTACCATTCGGACGTAACACCAGTGTTACCAGTTTTATAAAGTGCTTAGATGAGGTAATACAGCCAAATAATCTAGATTTCTTAACTATATATGTAGATGACATATTAATAGCATCACGAACATTTGAGGAACATACTGAGCATTTAGAATATGTCTTAGATAGACTGTATAAAGGGGGATTGACTGTGAATTGGGAAAAATCAAAGTTTTTGCAAAGGAAGATACATTTTTTAGGATTTATCATTACACCGGAGGGCATACAAGCCAACCCAGAAAAGGTAGAGTCTATAATGAAGTTCCCCGAACCTAAAAATATCAAACAATTACAAAGTTTTCTAGGGTTATGCAATTTCTATAGAAAGTTCCAGCAAAACTATGCACACATAACGTCAAAATTGAGCACAGTATTGCAAAAGAGTAAAGTATGGAAGTGGGGTGAGGCGGAGAGAGATACATTTAACGAGATAAAGAAAAAATTTGTAAACATGGTCATGATGAACCACCCTAATTTTGAACATAAATTTTACTTGCAGACGGATGCTAGCAATGTCGCCCTGAGAGCAGAACTTTACCAGGAGGATGAAGACAAGTAGCATCACACCATCGCTTTCGCCAGTCGGACCTTGCTAGCGGCCGAACGGAATTATACCACGACGGAGAAGGAATTATTGAGTATAGTATTCGCCGTGAAGAAGTTCCTTCCTATTTGCTAGGGAGTTGTACCATCATCCGGACAGATCACAAGGCGCTATCTTTCCTGAATACATGCAAGCTGACCCATAGTCGACTCACAAGGTGGGTATTAGCTCTACAGGAGTATAACTTTTCCTGGGAATATATTAAGGGGGTGGAAAACAAAATACCTGACACACTATCACGAGTCGACATGGAGGGGAATAGAACCGCGAGAGATTTGAAAGAAATAGAAATTTATAGATTAAGCAGGGAAGATAGACTTTTTGGGGAAGAATTAAAAGACATTCACAATATGCAAAGATCTGACACAAAGGTAAAATAATTGAAAGTTTATAAGCCAATTTAGATGATTCAGGGTATAGCCAATATTTTCAAATACTTCAAGGTATTTTATTTAAGAAAGTAGAAGGGGTGAACGGGATTGGAGGTTAGTTGTGCCGGATGGGTTAGTAGACAAGATAATATGGGATTGTCATATTAGGTACGGGCATTTTCGGGCTAGAAAATGTATAAACGTATTGAAAGAATCGTGTTTGTTTAAAAATATGGAATGGCGGGTTAGAAAATTACTACGGGGTTGTGATCTTTGCCAGAAATCAAAAGTAGTCAACTATCGTTTGGAGGGGGAAATGAAATTTATTAAAGTAGAAAAACCTTTTGATTTAGTAGCGGTGGATCTGTTCGGTCCATTACCGAAGGGCAGAGGAGGAGTCATGTATGTTTTTGTGGTGTTAGATACATTTTCCAAATTTGTCACACTGTACAATATAAAAAGGGCAATGAGTAAAGTTCTGAGCGAGAAAATAATGAGGGATTACATGGTCAACGTGGGAAAACCAAAAGTAGTACTTTCTGATCATGGACCACAATTTATTAGCGGGAAATGGAGACAAACTTTAGGTTGGGAAGGAATTATACCCAAGCATACGGCAGTATACCATCCACAGTCAAATCAAGCCGAAAGGATGATGCGTGAAATAGGTAGGATTTTTAAGGCATATTGCCATACCAAGCACAGTGAGAGGCCGATGTACGTAAAGAAGATAGAGGATTAGTTGAATAGTACCACCCATGAATCCACCGGGTTTACCCCTTATGAGTTAATAAAGGGGACACACCCACCTAGAATTTTAGAACAACTTTTCAATTAACCACCTGAAAGTAAAACAATAAATGTAAACATAAAACTTAAACTCGCTAATGAGAATTTATTGACTAAAGGGGAAAGAAGAAAACGGGTGCCATGATGCAAAAGGTAAATGGACCAAATATGAGGTAGGTCAGTTGGTGTTGGTAAGGAGGCATGATTTATCCAATGCCCAAGATAAAGAAATTAAAAAATTCTTTTTGTTATATGAAGGTCCATATGAGGTCATAGAAATTAAAATGGTCAACGCATACGTCTTACGGAATCAAGTGACGCGGGAGATAGTGGGTACACATAATGCTACGAATTTAAAGATTTATTTGTCTAATTAAAATATATGTATAACTAATGTATGATTGTATCTGTATATGTTAGATATTTTCAGAGGGGACTCTCCCCCATTTTCGGGCGATCGCGGCCTCACCAGCCCTGATCGTGGATTTTGGCTTTTTAGGGGCGGACCATGGTTGGAGCTAACCTCATATATGGGGTGTGACGATGATGGTCTTCCTCTACAAAATTGGTGTAAGTAGAAATTATTAATTTTGAAGATCGGGGAGGGGGACCCCTAATGATCTTGGGTGGACGTTGATGTCATACGTGTATTGTGTTAGGCACGGCTCAAGAAGATCCAAAGCAATTTGTTGATATTAGATCAGCAGTATTATTAAATAAAAAGATAACTAAGGTTGTGAAAAATATCAGTTAGAATAAAAAAAACCCTATAAAATGGAAGTGAAAACAAAACAAAAATAAAATTTTTGTTGGCTCTGTCAGCCGCCAAAGCGATGGCGATACCAATTGATTGCAGAGTCGGGGGCACCCTATGGAGTATATGGGTGCGTTTAAAAAAGAGATTGTCTGGGTGGAAAGAAAGAAATATATTTAATTTTAACATCTTAGAAAATATAAGAGCATGTATGTATAAATAATGCATATTTTTGGGAATGACCAGGGTTGATAGCAGAAAGTGTAATTTGTGTAATTCATAAATAGTCAAATCATTGTGGAGTAAGTACCCGCTTTAGAAAGTTTAATAGTACATACATATATTTATGTATAAATCAAGACATATTTTGAAATAATATTTGGGGATTGCAAAAGTAATAAAAAACAAGTATCTTGTGTAAATTTTTAAATAGATGATATTTTATGTGAAATCAACTAAACTATTATTTTGTACCCACTGTTTGTAATGAATAGTAAAGACATAGTGCAGTTATGATATGACAATGAGAATGTAATAGAAGATGGACACTAAAGAGTAATGTTTGTGAAGTTTAGTCAAGATCAGAACTGAAAAGTCGATTGTAATGTAATGTTTGTAAATTTTATTTGAGTGTTATACAATTGTGTATAGGTATAATACACATATTAAATGTTAAATACTTTAAATAGATTCCCCACTTTCGGGCGGTCATGGCTTCACTGAACCCTGACCGTGGATTTGGATTACTGGTAACAAGATGTGGGCAGGCTTATTGTACCCTGACCATACTTGTTATTATTTTCAAAATTGGTGACTTTAGAAATTAACCGGGGGGGGGGGGGGTGAACCAGGGGAATCTACCATAAACTTTGGAACAGCGGCTATCCATCGAATGGGATGGTAGACCGTTTAAGGGCTTATAAATAATTTTTAGTAGGATTACGGGTATCTCATATACCCGTAATGCCGAAGGTTTTATAACGCCGAAGCAAGAACGGTGTAAACAGCGTTTACACCCTAACCACTTCAGTTCTTGTGGAAGCAAATGGGCGCTACAGTCCAACATAGAGGGCAATAGAGTGTGTCGAAAGGTGCTGGCCGTTACTAGCCAAGGGCATAAATACAGCATTTATGCAAATGTGTAAATACCGAAATCAGTTTACCCGTGAGGTCATTTATACCAATTGTAGCAGGGATCAAGGGTTAAAGTAAAAAAGGGAGTTTGGGGGGGACAAAAAAAAGGAGAGATGTAGGTGGGGAATATAAATCGTTAATAAATATATTATTAGCGAATAATGAAGAAGAGAAGGTGGTTGATAAATAGAGTTATGATGCTGATGATAATTAAGTCTTAACGTAAATGGTCTTGATGATCTAGGTATCTGTTGTATTAAATAATTTGCTGTCCTATATTAATCATGTTTTGCATTGTATAAAAAATAACATTAGTAGTCTGCCTTGTAAAAAGGACATGGAGATAGTGAATGTAAATTTTTAAGGTAAATGTAAGAAGGAAAGATCGTTCAATCAAATTCAGACTTGAATTAGTAAGTCATTTTAGAGTTGGAATTATAACTGTCAAGAGTTGGTTAAGGGTGGATGTGTGTAACAAAATGTATTATGTTTGTTTAAGGATACATGTGTTAAGCAACATTATTTGTTCAAGTAGATAATTGAGATAAAAACCAGTACTTTGCTAAAGACAAACCAGTACGACTAAGAGGGAATCAAATCAGTTGAGGATATGGTATTGTGAAAGGCCAGTTATTGATGTTTTTGATTAATTGTTATAGAGTCTTGTGATACTGTGGTGGTGTGCCTGTCTGACTTTATGGTGTTGGGATCTCAACAAGGGAAGTCCAGTAAGGTCATGCAGGTGCAGCCGCAGTCACCGGGCTAGGGGGGTAAGTTACCCATGATTTTGTAAGAAAGTAATGGGGGTCGTGGCGACATATCCTAGCTGGTCCTCTTAGAATTAGGCAATGAGAGTTTTTATGCTTCGGCATAAAACCTCTCATTGGGGGGGGGGGGGGTATTGTAACGGGACAAATCAGACAGAACAGATATTTTTTAATAAGTTGTAGTAAAAAATTCTATGGTTGAATTCAGTAACGGTTCGTACAAGGTACGCATTGGTAATTGTAAAAACATTTGTTTTGGAACACCCTGTAGCCAAGCCCTGTACCAGTCAGAGACAGGCACGGCGGAATTTGCGGCAGAGGACAAGAAAGGGCATGAGAAAATACATAGTCTCCGACCCAAAATTCATAACGGAAGTAAAGCGAATTTTTTCCGCTATCCGCATTTGAACCAATCAACGAATGAAAAAACGGACAAGGCTCCCTAGTGACCACGATGTAAAAAGGCAGCGAGCCCTTTTAGCCATTTTGGACGTTTTCAGTCGACTAAAATCCTTCAGACCGCGTGGTCAGAAAAAGTAGTGCTCGCGAGCAAAGTTATGGTCGATCGACAAAAAATGTATATTAACTAATGTGATACAATGGTGTGGCAGTAAATAATGAACAGTGAATGATAGTAACAAAATTTTAAACAGTTAAGGATCGTTTTTTCGGAGTGAATTAAAAGCAGAAGAGTGGATTTACCATGATTGGGCAACATCGCAGATAACATCTCACGTTAAGTATCAACAAACTTTCAATCCTAAAATCATTTTCCATTTCATTAAAAGAATAAATCAATTAAAATAAAGTAAATATGAGATCTCTAATTTAGGGGGGTGAAAAGTATGAGAGAGAGAGTGTGAGAAAAGTACTGGTTCACCAAATAATTATTCAGTAGTAGTTTATAGTAATTATTCATTATTAATTTTATTGTAATCATTCATTTATAATTTCACGTAAATAATGTTGGTATGGAATAGTTTGTGAAGAAAAGAGAGAGTGAAAGAGAGGGAGAATTGAAGTTTTGAGATATAATAAAAAATGAGGTTTGTTTAGCATAACATGTGTTAGGCTTAGTCATTTTGCCTGTAACCATTTCCTGTACTTTGTGCTAAAAAACTCGTCTATCGACTCGTGGAATTTTCTGAGGTAGAGTGAAGTCAGATCACAAAATTATTTAAAGGTTGTGCAATGGGAAGAGTACAAAAGTTTACACATTAACTTCAATGAACGTGTTGGTGGCCCTGAAGTTTTTTGGTGTTTGAAGGTAAGTCTGCGAAGAAAAGATCGCAAGATAGGTAAGAATTCTGGCAGATTATATTTATTAAATTTGTTTGTTACTTTACAGTTTTCCACTTTGGTCTTAATCTTAAACACTTTTGCTTTACTTAATCTGACGCCCAACTTTATGCAGTCTCTTAGCCTCAGTTATTTGTCCCAGTTTTCTGTGCAGCTTCCATTTTTTTATTGGTCACACATTGCAGCTTAAACTGAAATGTTTGTACAAGAGTATCTGTGCTTACTCTAGTGTGTGCCCATTTGTAACATTTGTTGTAGTTTCTGTTTCTGTCCCCATCAATAAATGTCCATACTGAGAACTGAATTCGGGATAGGCTATGGTCATATGTAGACTTAAAGGCATGTAGCTGTTTCTACACTAATCAGGGTGTTTCAGGAATTTGTGAGCTTATGCTTGTTTTTGTATGTATGTGACATATTGGATATGGCACCATATCACAGTATTATAGCATATCGCTATAATAGTATATTTGAAACCTTTTCTAGAAGAATATATTTTTGATCTTATAACACTGCCATTCTTCTTCTTCTTCTTATTCCAATCCTCTTCTATTGCAAGGTGTAGAGGTTGAGCAAAGGTCTCGCCACCGTGGTCTCTGCATGGCCACAGCCTTGGCTTCATTCCACTGCACTCCCAGCTCCTGCAGAGAGCACCTCATATTGTCCTCCCAAGTCACTCTTCTCCGGCCCCTTGGTCTCCTCCCAGCCATTCTTGCCTCATACAGTTGTTTTCTAAGTCTATCCCCTTCCATCCTCTAAGCATGTCCAAACCAGCGCAACTGTGCTTTCTTAATTTGATCTTTCAAAGGTACTGTCTTAAGACTCGCTCTTATAGTAGTGTTTCTCACTCGATCTCTTCTTGACTTCCCTTTAACCTTCCTGAGGTATCTCATCTCCATAGCTTGGAGAGAGATTAGATGATTTTCAGTTAGATCCCAGGTTTCAGCCTCATAAGTAAGAACTGGCACATACGTGATTTTGAAAATGGTCATCTTAACTTTCTTCTAAATTTCTGCCTTACCAATGAACTTGGTATTTAGTGCATGGAACAGTCTTGAGCCACTGCTTATTCTTGAATTACTTTCCGCATTGATTCTACCATCTGAGCTTACTACAGAGCCTAAATATTTGAACTCTTGGACTTGAATGCCATTATTGTTGATATTAAATGTTAAAGTTAATGACAAATTTCTTGTTTTTATAAAAATTGTATATCTAATAATGTTAATAATAACCCACGCAAATAGCATATATGTAAGTGTGTATGTGTGTAATTCAGCAATATTTTTTATAATGTTTTGACTCTAAAAGTTAACAAACATTTTTTTCATGTTCTGTGTCTCAACATGTGCCCATATGGGAATTGTGTTGGCAAAACTAAACATTAAACTGAATACAGTCTACTTCTGGTATACCGTATGAGTACATCCTTCTCCAAAAACCAAAAAATACAGTTATACATTACATTTACCAGCGTGCACTAGGTTCCGAGCATAATTTGGTGCTTTAGAATAATACTTCATGAAGTCATCAAGGAAGCTAGTGAGATGATATCCAGGCCTTAAGAGATCTAGCTGTTGTCTGTCTGTAATGAACCAATGAAGACACCTCAGGTGATAGTCGTAGGTGAATGAATGAAGATGCATTAAAACTTTAATTTTGTCACATTCGTCCAAAAAACTCAGTGTAAACTGCAACAAAATATTAAGAATTAAAAGAATACAACTGACTAATACTAACAAGCAGTCACATTTATGAGGAAGAGAATTAATCACTAACAAAATGCAGGATACAGAGAGAAATATAGAGTAGCGGGTGCACATGAATGGAAATATCTGTAGTAATAATCTGAAATAGATTGACAATAGTTTAAGATGACCATGTGTCTGAAATCTGAGGTAATCACTTGGAAGGTTGCTCATATTTCTGATTTTCACATCATGATTTTTTTTTACAAAATCAAATGTTCTTGCAATAAAATTGTATTTGGTGCACATTTCATCTTATGACTCTTATTAAGAAACAACAGATATGTGCTCTTGTTCTTAGTGTGTAACTCAGATGTGAGTTATATAGTGTTAGGCTTTAACAAGATTTAATTGACACTTATGCTTCATTTTCATGTCACTAATTAGGTTGCTCACCTATTAATGTTGATTATAACATTATTAGTTAAGAGTGATGTATTGGTTCCAATGCAAGCAAATCACACCCAAATTACAGGTCAAATCAAGCACTGACAGATTCCGAATTCTATGAACTAGTATTGGTCCATGAAAGCCTCATGAGACAAACTGGCTGTGAATACAAATTTTAAATCAGGTATAAATCCACCTCTATTCCCCTGCATGGTGCATTATTAGTCTCTTCGGTCTACTCTTGAATGATGTGAATATTGCATTCATCACCTTTCTGATATGCTTAGTTACTATCTTCCTATATTTCATCTATGAAAACTATTTCTCTCTATTCTTTTTATGATAGCACTTAAGCTGTGTAAGATACCAATCCTGCCATTTAAAAATTTGTGGCCCTTTATTAGAAGAATTTTTCTAATTGTTGAATGTTCTCCATTTAAATCCTTAAAGACTCCTCCACTTGAACCATTTAATCTCCTCCTTAATTACTACTCTTAAAGACATATCACACCTACAGAAAATATACTTTAACAAGTAGAAATTTTCTCAGTTTTGGACTTTTTCTGAATTGACTCATTCTTCTAATTACACATCTATCAAACTTGTTCACATTTATTGCAGTCTGACTGTGGTCTCACTTCCCACATTTCTCTGGAGTTTAAACACTGACTGAAGAAATGTTTTAAGTGTGTTTATCTTCTTTCACATGTTTTACATTGTGCATTGTGAGATGCAAGTACACTGTGCTACCCATGCTGTAATGTTTTGTTAACTGTACGAAAATATGTTGTGCTATTTATATTCCAATATCTTTCTAATCATATACTATACATATGTTATGTGTTTAACTGTTATCAAGAATTTACATCTACTGATAAAATATTTATGCATCTACATATATAAGCACCTGTATACCTGTGAAATAAGCGCACTTGATGACTTTCCTTCAAGGCGGAAGCATTCCAAAGCATGTAATTTGGCATGAAAAAAAGGTTCACAAAGACGTATTTCAAACAGAAGAATGCCACCCAGAAGTGATTTCTGAAGATAAAATCTAGTTTTACATTCTCTGCCAAATGTTTTGTTTCCAGCACGCGAGCTACACAATTAAATTGAACATATGAAGATACAATTCAAGTATACACTAATTAAATAATAGTGAATAAATTTGATCTAATGCAAGAAACATTATTTATTTATCATCTTCAAGTCTAGTGTTTATCGTATACAGACAGCTGAAATTTAACTAACACAATAAGAAAAGTTACAGTAATTAACAATTAAATTTAACAGTAAATATAATGGGGACAGTAACAATTTTATAAAATGATATAATTTATCAGATATTACTTGTTTACAAACTTTTGGAAAAAAATTTGATACTTTTTCAGCATTATGGATTTTACACAATTATTTCAACATTTTTTTGCTCTTCTAAAAACCAATTATATTCAAGAATTCATGAGTAGATGATTGTCACATTTTTTTGATCCACAAAGGTCATGTGAATTTCCTGCTTTATTCTTATTTACTGCTTTATGACATTTTACTGAGAAATTACAGCAATATTTGAATTAAAACTAACTGCCTGGCTGTTTGGCCGTGGTCCAAGGTATTCAATTAAACCAGACGTTTCAGCAGCACCACTGGCTGTCATCTTCAGTGGATGAAACGAGTCAAACCTAACCGGGTCTTGTACGTTAGGACCACAGGTTTCACTCGTTTCATCCACTGAAGATGGCAGCCAGTGGTGCTGCTGAAACATCTGATTTAATTGAAAACCTTGGACCATAGCTAAACAGCCCGGCAGTTAGTTTTAATTCAAATGACACTGGCCGTGAAAGCCTTCGAACAACAATTACAGCAATAATTTAATATCTTTATGCCCACTCTCCTTACAAAATGTATTATGATGAGCAGTGGCATATCTATAATTTGGCTTTGGGGGAGGTCTGGGGTCAGGTTGGCTTCATACAAAGGAAAGAACAAGTTAAAATTAATCAACATTACTATCTTTAAAGTGGCTGAAGGGGTGTGATAACATCCCGAAATCAGTCCCATTAAAGTAAACGGCAATAACGCAATAAAAATACACGTTATTGAAACATTGTTAAAAGATACTGACTGACTGCATTGATATTCCTATATTCCATATTTCAAACACATACCCTATTGCCGTGTAATAAGCCTGTTTGTATATTTAAAAGAGAGCTATTACCATATTATCATACACAGATAAAAATTGAAATAAAAGACCCTAAAAATTAACAGATTAACAAAATTTATCAACTTTTTGACCCTCTGGGAGGGGGACTGGTCCTGTTTGACCCTCCTTTGTAAATATGCCCCTGATGATGAGATGGTTAAGAATTGATAGGAGACATTAAATAATAATGGGTCAGTTTAAGTATCACACACGTTTGTAGCTGCAGTTGCAAGGAAAACAGAAATTGATCCTTGGCTCTACAGCCCAGATGTTTTTCATTTCATTTTAAGCCATGTGATTCTAGTATGACAGTTTGCAAGCTTATTTTGTACATAGTAAGAGAGAGTTTGAACTGAAGTTTAATGAAAATATTAACAAAACGTAATTAGGGGTACAGCCAGGATTTCCTTATGGAGTTCTGACAGGTTCTAGAGGGGTTTAGCTTTTTGTAAATAAAACTATAAAAATAAAAAATAAAACTTTTTATATGCTATTTATTTTGTTGTAATCAGAAGGTAAGTGTGGAAACATAAGTGATTCTATATTTAATAGATGTCTATAATTTAACAATGTAATGAAACAGTAAAAATGACATATTACATAATAACATAAACAAAAATAAATGACAGCAATAGATTAGTACACATTTTCTTTCACCTTCTGCACACACACACACACACACACACACTGATAGTGTTGAATGTTTTGTACAATTTTTTTGAAATTTCCCCTTCATGAGTATCTGAAAATATTCGCCCTAATGGAATTAATTTGGTCTATCTGTTTGCTATGGAAATGAATTAAGCACTTTTGTAAAATATGCACTACAGGTCCTCAAAAACAAACATTTCAAAATCATGCTATTGGTGTGCAAATACATGATTGGCTGCACTTTTTGTTGTAGTTACTTTCGGTAGAGGCTATGGGGTGCTTGTAAATGCTCTTCTGAACACTGTGCTTGGTCTTAGGTTTATGTATGTATGGAATAGCAGTTATGTTTTAATATTTTTAATTGTTGAATTGTTTTCAAAATGGTAATAAAGCACTAAATTAAAAATTACAAAAATTGTTAAATACAGATAGAAAAACTGTGTACAACAGACCCATCTGTATATGATTCAAATACCAAGCAAAAAATTGTTTAATACAGAATTTTTTTAATTTGCTGTGGAATAAATTTCTGGACTATAAGCATTGTAAACCAAGCTGGATACACTGCAGGCAGAATAAGCATTTGACGAATATATCCTCTTTCCTACTCATTAAGAAGACAAAACCTCAAAAATTTGTATAAAAATTTTAACCATCATCAACCACCAGATAACTAGCACTGTTTACATGAAGCAATATTGTATTCACAAGACAGCTGTAGCATACATCAATAAAAAAATTTTCACACATAATTAATTAGCCTAATTATTTTACTCAACTTATATGACTACATTTTTACCAACACTACTTGTATTTTTGACATTTTATTTTTTTCTTTGTCCATCTGTGGGGGGGGGGGGCTTATCCACTGAGGTAATGAAAAGAAAGGAGTAGAAATAGATAACAATCCGAATAATGATGGATAAGATTGTCAAATTGTGATTTAGTATGCATAGCATTTTATGGAAATGCTATACTTTCACCATTAGGGCTTGCTTTTACAGCAGTAGTAACAGGAGAACATGCCACTGGCACAAATTCTCAAGTAAGCAAAGGAGAGGTTCTATAATAACTGATAGTATAACCAATTTTATGGAGAAACATTACTAACTTTGTGGCACACAAAGTAGGTTCATACACTATTTAAGGAGCAGCAGAAAGGACAAACTCTAGAGGAATATAAGAAGGTAGGGGTGATACTTACCCTTTTCTAGGTGTAGCAGGACCGGTCTGTATTGGAATGAAACCCAAAGTCTGGAGGTATTGTTTATATTCATGCATGAAGTTTGCACAAAGTGAGACATGCCATTTTGCTTCCAACTTTGGTACTGAATCCATCAATGAAGCCTAAAAAGATTTCCAAGAGTTACAAAATAAATTTAATAAACATTGTAAACTGATAACGCATGCCACAATTACTCAAACAAAAAATTAAGCACACATGACTTAGTATACATTATTTAGAAAAAAAACTATTACTATTCAACTTTTTTACATATTGATTGTTGATTATATTGCAGAGAGTGTTGTATGTTAAGAATGTGGTTAAATTTCACCATTAAAGATACCTGCACAGAATACAAAAGATCAACATACACATCATTTATGGTAAATAATACCGTTTCAAAATGATTTATCAAGAAATATCAAGATCTTGTTTGCAATTAGTATATCCAGCCCACGTGTATCATCACAGTGGTATGACATATGGCACACTCCTTTCTGTGTGTGTGCATGTGTGTGTGGGGGGAGGCCAGGAGGAGGAACCATTGGCATAAATGGATCATTCCCAGTTCCATTTTAACAATAACGTTATAGAAAAACAAACACCCATCCCATGTTGAAAGTAGTAAATTTCAAAAACATTTTATGGATAGAATATGATATTAAAAATATGCTTTATGAACTATAGTATATAAGCAAGGAGGTGTGTACTGTATAATGATGGACACCATTTGTAACTATGTGAAACATTCTTAAGCACTAATTCAACCTCAACCTAAATTACCTGAGAATGACTTTTATACACTTTTAATGAGTGGTCTCTCGTCGCTGCTGATTGAATCCTCCACCTGGAAGAATAATAAAAGTGTATGACAAAATTTTTAGAAAAAAACACAGTGCACTATAAAGGTATTAAATTATTTTCAGGCATATATAATGCAACAATACAGCCATATGCTGTATTGAGCATTGATTTAAATAAATATAAAATTTGTAAAATTAATATAAGTTTGGGGTAAATGGACAGGTCTGGGATTGTAAAAATGTTTCAATTGTTATACTAGGGGAGAAATTAACCTGTTTCAACAGGCAAGGAACACTTGCTCGATTGTATTGTGTTAACGTGTGTATCTTGTGTGTGTTAGTGATGCATGTACAGACAGGAATCTCAGCTACCCTCCCCAAGTAATTACTAAAATAATTACTTTAATTCACTGTGTGAAAACTAATTAGTGTATAAACAAACAAAAGGCACCAAAGTGTGTGTAAATTTTATAGTTATCCACAGTATGAAAATGACGTTAATAGGACACACTACGCGAAGTCAGTGCGAAATAAATGTGCCAAAAATACGCAAATTACCCTAAGAGGCTCAAATTAATACAGTGAGTGCTTAATCAAATTAGCTATGATTTGTGCTATCTCGATTCCGTGCAAAACATTGCCATTTGCAAAAAATTGCAAATATATGAAAAGGTTCGGGAGTGGGGGCTAGCATGTGATCTGCAGGTCTTGACAAGATGATTTTGGAACCAACAGGTGCGGAATCTCGAGAGGGTATAAATTAAGGGTTTGACTGAAAACCCTTCTCTCTATTTCAAGACACAGTTGCCGTCGGACACGCTGTCTGTCGGCAGAACAGTTTTATTTTATTATAAGTCTCATCGATGAACGAATAAAGCCATTCAGTAATTATGTTGACAATATTTCGGGAAACGTAAAGTACCGGGACCGTTTAAGTCAGCAGAGTATCTACGGAGAAGCTACAAAGAGCGACGCGATATGCTGGACGTTAGGAGATGCTTTTTAGATGCCTAACCGACGACTGAGATCCACCTCGCAGCAGATAGTAATTCTCTGGGACGGACCACACACTGCTGGAGAACGACGCTGGACTCTGGACATATCCAGGACCACGCCAAGCCAGGAGTAACAGAAACCCAACTCTGGACAATGCTGGACCCCGTCAATAAGTCGTAAGATCATCAAAACTCGAGGTAATATGCATAATGCATTTATAAATGATTTAAAAAAAAAGGCTCATAAAGTCTATATAAAAAGACAATGAATTAAAACAAAAAAAGTTTATAATTAGAAATAATGTAATAGAGTCTTAGATGTTTTAGTCGTAAGAATGAGCAATCGCATATAGAGAAATATAAAAAAAAAGTTTAAATTTGAGATAGTATATTTTTGTTTATCAAAGTAAATAATTGAAATGATTTGATATTTGCATTTTTTAGAAAAGAATAATTCAAATTTTGAATATTAAACAAATGACAGTCTAAGAGTAATGAATACAATTTTAAATTTATTTTTTTTAAACGTTGGTATAGACTGAGCAAGCTGAGGTCAGATCTGAGTTAAATGAATTCAATTAAAATTACATTTAAATTTTATTTTGTTTTAGCATATCACATTGAATAAATGTCTAGATTAAGATTATTAACATGTCTAGATGTAAGAGTGTTTTAAATGTGTGTAACACCGTATAGCTTAAGAGATAAACACTTAATACTGAGTGATATCTTGATCGGAGATTATTAACAATGTTTTATTATTTATAATGTTTGATAAAACAATAAATATGAATTTTTAACTACTCATAAATCTACTACTCTTATTATAGTTACACCTGGTATTGTTATAATTACTTACAACCTGCATATATAATTTGTGTTGCTATATAATTTTGTCGCCCGTTAACTTGGGGCTCGACACACACGCTTACATTTAATAATATGTATCGTTGTAATATATATATATACCTATATATATATATATATATATATATATACATACCTTGGCAAAAACAGCAGTGGGGTTAAACAATAATGAATGACCCGAGAATGTTGGATAAACAATTCAAGTATATCCTCAGCTAATGGTATATTTGGTGTCGCTCCCCTTGTCTGCCACATTGTGTACAACTTCTTCTGATTATCTACAAAATAAAATAAAGATGTTAGTCTACAACCATAGCAGTATCTTGCATATGTCTGAAACTAGTGTCAAACTGTACCTCGTTTGTCACAAGTTTTTGTGTCTAGAAGTTGTTGCGCATTCCTCACGACATGGTCTGTTGACATATTCTTCTTATTTATATTTACAGCTTTTGTGTCACGTAACACTTCAACCATCTGACCAACATTTGGAGTATTTGTACGCTGGAAACGAGGAGCTCCAGGAAATGTCACTAGACTTTCCACATCGGGAATATGAGTCATGTATGGATTGCTAGGCTAAAACATAAGTAAATATTACGGCATAACAATACAAATTGCATGTTCCCTGTAATGATATAAAATTTATCACCACGTTATTCAAAATGTTTACTTCATTATATTATGTCATTACTTACTAATGGTTCTTAGATTTGTTTATTATATTAATTGTATGTGAATAACACAGATTATTCATTGTGAGAGAAATTCAAAACTCTAAGTCTTTAAAAAAACCATCTGAATTTAGGAATAACTGAAATTCGCATACCCAAATGTAAAGAACTTCCATGGTTTGTAATCTGAACGTTTTTACTTTTATTTATAAACAGATTAAAACAGACAATAACCCTAATGCATGGTTCATCTAAATTTCTATCTTATTTACTACATGTTTTTACTAGAGCTGTTGTTACTTGAGAGCACTATATTTTAGTAGACACTGTTCTGAATTGATGTGACTGAAATTTTCACTTTACAATATGTGAGTTTATGCTACTCAGCACTTGCCGTGAGTCAGTCAGTTTGCCTAACATTTGGGTACATCAGTAGATGCCTGCCAGCAGACAAGCAATCACACAAGTTAATAACAAAAGTGCTGAAATGACTCCCTTGTGTGGGACAGAGAAAACAAAAAGTACAGTAAAAAAGCCAAAATTGCAGGACTATGAGAACAAACAGCTAAAGCTCTGGGTACTAAAGCACATAATACTTCCTTATTAATTATCACAGTAATTAAAAATAATTAATAATTAAGATATTAGATGAAGATTATATTATGTCATTAGTAATATTTTACAAAACTATAGTTATTACACTTAATTAATTTCCAGTACACACAAATGACTTTAGTCACTGTGAAAAATGGGAGAAATTTTTTGTCGTTGCTTGTGATTATACAGTGGTTTTGTGGATGTGAATATGATACAAAATTCATATCACATTATATAGGTTCATGGTTTTTACCCTAAAATTACTTTAAATTGTAACTGTACCTTATCACCATTTTTTGTTTGATATACACCTTAAATGAGTAGTGTGTATTTTAAACTGTACGTGAATATAATTAAAAGAACAATGAACTGACAAACACAGATATGATTTTATATTTGTACATTAATAAACTTGTTGTGTTGATAATAACACACTGTATTTTTATCTTCGCTCATTTCTACCATTTATACTTTAGACCATTAAAGAATTGGTATGACTTTTCATATTGCCCGCCCTTCACAATTACTTGCTGGATCCACCTCTGTTTTAAAGTGGTTATGATTCACCTTCTTTAAGCACGAATCTTTATCGTTTGTGTTTGGTGAGAGAGAACATCCTAGAATGTGAAAATAGTCACTGTCTATCAAGTTTCATTGATTCAAAATTTCTTTTACACTTTGTTTACAAAAGGTTCCTATGCAATAGATGGAAAATGCATAGATATTAGATACTTTGAAAGTTTGAAGCTGTGTATATTACATCTACTAAGATTATTTCCCACCTGTTCTATGAGCAGTTTGATACTAAAGTATATCATATATACTAAAAACAGCCTTCATAAAACAAAGTGATGGCCGGATATTTTACTCATCAAATTTAAGATTGTTGATAGAGAGTGGTAATTTTAATATCAGAAAAATCTTTCCTTTTATCAAATGTTAGAATGAGACAAAGCATATCCCTTAAAAATTTAATTTATGGAATCTCTTGGATTTCGTTGTCCATGACGTGTCCGTTACTTAACTAAATATCACTATAGTATTGACGACTCGGAACACTAAGTTTTTTATAAGTAAAAACGTAAAGTTTTACCTTACAGCCTAAACCGGCTTTCACCTTTAGAAGGCTTCATCAGAGGCTGTCATAGGTAGCATTGTCCGTCTTGTTGTTGGCGACGGGATAGTTTTTTGAAAGATCGAAGCTGTGTGTGTGTGGTGAGATGTGTTTGAATAATGCGTGCGATTTGAATTGTGTCTGTTCATTTAGGATGTCGTTTTTATTTGTTTTTGTGTGTTTGTATATTTCTAATTGTTCTAGAGTGTCTAGTTTTCGGCCTTTTGTGTGTACGTGTAGAATGTTCATGTTATTGTCGATGTTTTTATATGTGTGGTTTGCTTCAATGAGGTGGTTTGCAAAGGTAGATTCTGTAGTGGTGTGGAGTGCTTTTGTGTGTTCAATGTATCTCTGTTTGAAGCTACGTCCTGTCTGGCCTATGTAGAATTTATTGCAATTTGAGCAACTTAGCTTGTATACACCGGGTAGAGCGAATTTGTTTTGTGTTTTGGGCATGCGTTTTGATAGTGTGTGTTCTGTTTTGTTAGTAGTTTTGTAAGTGATTCTGTATCCTGCTTTTTTGAATTTGTGGGCAATTTTTTCAGTTTGTTTGTTGATGTATGTTAGTGTTATGAATTTGTTGTTTTCTGTCTTTGTCTGTTGTTTGTTTTGTGTTTTGTGTAGGAGTTTACTGACTATTGTTCTGTCATAACCGTTAGATTCTGCTAGATATTTTATCGTGTTTAGTTCGTCTTTGTAGTCTATTTCATCTAAGGGGATGTTTTTAAGTCTATGTATCATTGTTTGTGAGTATTTTTGTTTTTTGCAAGTGTTGGAGGAAGACGTCTGCTAGAATGCTGGATATGGTATACAAGCTAAATTGCTCAAATTGCAATAAATTCTACATAGGCCAGAGAGGACGTAGCTTCAAACAGAGATACATTGAACTCACAAAAGCACTCCACACCACTACAGAATCTACCTTTGCAAACCACCTCATTGAAGCAAACCACACATATAAAAACATCGACAATAACATGAACATTCTACACGTACACACAAAAGGCCGAAAATTAGACACTCTAGAACAATTAGAAATATACAAATACACAAAAACAAATAAAAACGACATCCTAAACGAACAGACACAATTCAAATCGCACGCATATTCGAACACATCTCACCACACACACACAGCTTCGATCTTTCGAAAAACTATCCCGTCGCCAACAACAAGACGGACAATGCTACCTATGGCAGCCTCTGATGAAGCCTTCTAAAGGTGAAAGCCGGTTTAGGCTGTAAGGTAAAACTTTACGTTTTTACTTATAAAAAACTTAGTGTTCCGAGTTGTCAATACTATAGTGATATTTAGTTATGGAATCTATTCCAAAAAAATAATCTAAATGTACAAAGTGTGTTATGCAATGTATCAAAAGCAAGACAAACAACAGAATGCATACTTGGTTTGGCAGTTAGCAAGTATTGACTGTGCTTGAAACTGCTTAAGTTATCATCAGTCATGTATCCACCTACTGTCACAATGTTGTAAATGACAAAGAAGGTATATTGCATAAGATGGTAGTAATGATATTACAGAATATTTTAGGAGTTTCTTCTTCTACTTTATTCATTTTGTACCTTCACTTCTTTTACTGAAAGCATCTATATTCCAGATACATCATTTCAATAAGTTATCAAAATACTCACTCAAGTTTACACGCAAAGAAGTTCGTAATTTGTTTAAGATGTTTATAGTTTACAACATATAAACAAACTATTCACTGATAATGAGTTATGGACTCATTAATGCAAGAAAAAAGTTATATTTCATTAAAATTTTTGAATAAATACTTATTTGCGATATAATTTCTTGTTATGGCTCTGAAATTTTATTATGTTTTTTTTCATGCCCACACAATTAGCTTTTCACAATTTGTTTTAACGGTTATCAAGCATCAACTAGTGCGTGCAAACCACTACTGATGGATTCACTTGCGCACAAGGTAAATGATGAACAGTTAGCGAATCAACTGCAGCCATAACTAGCACTAGTCATGCTAATACATGATGTAAGGTCATGGAGGTACTTATCACTCCCAAATGTTTTTAGGGGCTGACTTTAATTAAGATAATCAAGTCTTTGACTTTGGACTGCCAGTATTTCTGTAGTTATAACAGATTTTTATGCCTTTTTGTTGAAAAAAATTTCTAGGAGATGATCTTCTCCTGAATAAGTGTATTCCTAGAGCCCAAGGGTTCTCTCAGGACCTCTCAGGCCTCTCTAAAACCAGGATCAGAATCAGATAGCCACTTAAAGTACTAATAGAAGCAAATTATTCCAAAAATGCAGCCTTAGCACAAACTAGTGCCAACAGAAACAAGCTGTACCCTGACTAGTTATAAACATGAATTGGCGGTAGTAGAAGCTACTTATTTCATAACTGTCGCAAACTAAGTTCATGTACAGTTAATACTGTACTTTAACAACACACATTAACCTGTGATCTCCTTGAACATGGCTGGTTATGAAACAGTCCCATTTTCTGAGCAATTATGCCTGTCAGCAAGTTTGATCTGGCACTTAACCACAGACCTAAATTTGCCATTTGTTTTGTTAACACTTCTACCAAATCCTTGGCCCAGTTGTAGATATGAAGTATCACCTGAAACAATGAATTACATTAATTTAAACAAAAATTAATAAAAATACCAGTATTTTTAATGAAGAATCACAAAATAGTTAATATTATGATTCTGAATCATACAAGTTATAAAAAAGTATCTAGTACAGCCAAACTATGACTGTATGAGTACAGTCAAATAAATCTGATGTAATTAATAAACAGGTAAACATGTTTTGTATCATGGATTACACGATGGATTAGTATGATGGATGTCACATATTCAAAGTAAGATTGTATTAATTTATACTCTATTACAGTTACATATGATTAATTTGTAAAGAGGACCATAAGCAAACTAAATAGCTCACCTTTTCATTTGTCACAATGGCAAGAAGAAACCTCTGTCGTGAAGCAAACTGTGTCGTTTCTCCAAATGATGTTTCCAGGAGTGGAGGAAATTTCTGAAGCACTTTCTGAGCTATATCGAAATAAAATATATAATTTTATATTTCATAGCCATATCTGGTTGGTTGTTTCTGTTCTGAGTATTCATGTATTTAGATTATAGGAAACTACATGATAACTACGTGTACAGTCCAAAACTTATAGTGTGTACGGAGCAGACACTCCAAACTTCTTTGTGAACAAGCCTAAAGATATGGTAGGGACAGACTGGTGTGTGGAATGGTATGTGGTTTTGCAATGGCACACTACAAGACATTCTGTTTAAATGTGAAAAATGGATGCTAACCATGATTTAATTACTTTAAAAAAAACTTGGTAATCATTTAGCTTATTGGTAATTCAGGTACACACTTATATGATCTATAGCTATCTTAATGCAAAAATACTAAAACATAAAAATTCAAATTAAATACACAGTATCTGTCACTACAGTGATTCACAATTCTGCAAAATTATACCAGATTATTACAGAGCAATCTACATCAATCTTGAAAAGGATTATCTTAACAACATAACTTATTTCACTTTTACTCAATTAAATTCTTGGATTTCGTTGTCCATGACGTGTCCGTTACTTAACTAAATATCACTATAATATTGACGACTCGGAACACTAAGTTTTTTATAAGTAAAAACGTAAAGTTTTACCTTACAGCCTAAACCGGCTTTCACCTATAGAAGGCTTCATCAGAGGCTGTCGTAAGTAGCGCTGTTCGTCTTGTTGTTGGCGACGAGATAGTTTTTCGAAAGATCGAAGCTGTGTGTGTGTGGTGAGATGTGTTCGAATAATGCGTGCGATTTGAATTGTGTCTGTTCGTTTAGGATGTCGTTTTTATTTGTTTTTGTGTGTTTGTATATTTCTAATTGTTCTAGAGTGTCTAGTTTTCGGCCTTTTGTGTGTACGTGTAGTATGTTCATGTTATTGTCGATGTTTTTATATGTGTGGTTTGCTTCAATGAGGTGGTTTGCGAAGGTAGATTCTGTAGTGGTGTGGAGTGCTCTTGTGTGTTCAGAGATACATTGACCATAGCTGTCAAAGCTAAACCAATTCCGCGGTCAGGGTTCGGTGAGGCCATGACCGCCCGAAAAGTTGGGGAATCACAAGTAAAAGATATCTTAGTTTATGATATAGCTACATTTAAAATTTACATTTCATGAAATTTCTAGTCTTGGTTGTGCGTTTTAACATCATACATTTCGTTCTTAACTTTGACCTTCATTAACATAATATAGTGAGTACAACAAAATATTTACTTAGTCACTCAAATTAATCTATTCCTACTTACATAGGCTATCATCAACTAACGACTGAATCTTTAATTACATTTAATAAAATAATTGACCGTTTAATAAAAAGGATTCACTCTCCCACTCCATTAAAATAACATTTAATCTGCATCTGAATAAAATTACAAACATTTCAATTTTAGGTTTAGTTTCAAACTCCATAAACCTTTCATCCCGTTACATTTTATTATTACAAGTCAATTATAAACTTCTATTAATTAATTCCCCATTATTTATCATTTACTATATCATTAACTTTTCCAAAATTTTTCTTTGTTATCAACCTTCCTTTTACATAACATTTCATTTAAAATTCGCTATTTAGACATTGAACATTTTACTTTCTTTAAATTGCATTACAAAATTCATACTCACAGTATCTCACTCAACACATCTGCTTCCTATTACTGACATAAAATAATAAACAATTCATCACCAATATCACGTACACACTCCATGTACCTTCTGCAACATTATAACATTCATAAGATTCCATAAACTAAATACATTTTATATCTACTTATTTATTATCAAATTCCAATCTCCTAAAATCATTTAAATTCATTAGCAAAATTCTCTTTATACCACATTTTAAATCAATCAAAATATATAAACATCTCAAATTATTTTCATTCCATCAATTATTAAAAACACAATATATTTTAATTACCTTCTTTCAAAACAATTACAAGTCATTTAGCATCAACTCTCATTATTTATTTAGTCTAGTAAAATATTATCATTATAATTATTATTATTATTACATCACTTCCTACTACATACCCATTGTCTACATTAAATATATTTTACAACACAAACATAATAAATTTCACTATAAATTAATTTACAAATTCTTGTTATTATCTTTCTGTTTACCACACTTCATTTTCTAAGTTAGCAAGGTCATCACCATAAATTAAAATATTTAAAATGTTCATTTATTGAGTTTATATTCAGCCTCCATCATCATGTATGAGTCTTACTTTTATATAATAATTATCGTCCTTACTCACACTCAATTCATTATTATTATTTATATAATACTTCTCTAATATTTCAAATTGTTCCGTAAAACCCACATAATAATTTACTGGATTATCCCACATTATTATCAAATCATAAAACCTGTCTACATCATTGATTTTGGGCTTGTCACCGTCTGTATTATTACCTATCACCCTTGAGTATTTTAATCTCTCAATTTCAAAATCATTTTACTACTAATATTTCGCGTCTAAGCACAGGTAAGCATTCAATATAATTATCAACATTATTATTATTTATTTCTGCACTATCTTCATAACAAGGTAAGTCAACAATATTACTAACTCTCTCTCTCTTTATTTTCTCTAGTAGCTCTTCATAACTTCTAACAACATCAAATAATATTATCTCTCTTTCTCTAAATGTGAACAATTCTACCACTCTCTCACAAAACCACTCATCCTGACACCATCTCACTTTGTTTCTATCACTCCACACAAAAGGCAACATAACATTATCATAACCCATCCTGATTCTTTCAGGGAACTCATGATACATAAAAGGGGACTTACTTAGAGACACCTTGTCTCTCACATAATTACTGGAGGAAACTCTGTCATCATAACTCATTATTGGAGTATTTACTCCATTTAAATCACGGGAAAAATTTGCCCTTTGTAAACCCAACCTCTCTTTAACCACTATCTTATTACTACTCTCTCTTTCCACTAAAACTGCATCTCCACTATTATCATTCACTTTACTTTCTAACACATTTTTAATTATCTCGTTATCATTTGTTAACTCATTACTATAATTATCATGGTTACTCACTTTATTATCAATCATTTCTTCACTAATTACATTCCCACTACACTTACCGGTATTTCTTGTAACATTATCATCTTTTATTCGTTTTATAGCTGTCTGGAAATGTTCATCAATACGTTTACAGAGTACATTACTCAGATCATCAAACTTTACACTTATACTCTGCTCAAACTTAATATTTTGTTCTTTAAGTTCTTTAAAATTGATATCATTTTTAATATTCTGTTGTTCAAATTTTATTTTATTTTCTTTAATGTCATTACTTAAAATCTCAAATTTTTCGTCATTGGCATCAAAACGTTTATTTATTTTATCGTCACTACTGTCAAAACGTTTAACTCATAAAATTCATGATATCGTCCATTGACCATTCTTTTTCTTTTGTTTTTGACACTACAGGAGTAGATTGTGCTGCTGCATTATTAAGTGTAATTGACTCGGTTAGGTCAGCGTTAGTTACAGATTGAACGCTCAAATCAGCTGTTGGCATTGACTGACTTAATTTGCCCACACTTGGTGATGGGTCCATTGACCCAAGGCCACTCTCACTCATACCTGAGTCTATCAAATTATTTTCTTTTTCGTTGTCAGACATTTTATACTGTTCTATTAAATACTTATTAAATTTTACTTGTACTCTAACATGCACAATTTCTCAACACCTCGTAATTTTATTTTGCGTATGTTACGTAAATTTTACGTAAGTTATTTTCGGTTTCCGCCAACCCTATTCCATTCTCTGTGCTTTAAAATAGGCCAATTTGGAATAAATACAATATTTATTCCAAATCCTGGTCACGCGGTACCATTTGTCGTGTTTCCTACGATTTAATTAATTACAAAATGATCTTAAACTCCCACTTACCTTCTATTTGTCAACTCTCTGGCCAGATCGTCTAGTGGTGTAACCCTATTTCGTATAGCAAATTTACCAGCACAGAAAACGAAATTAGGTACTTGAAATGATTATTCTAACACATATATATATCAAGTGAAATAATGTAATGGATTTATTCTTTTTACTACATTTCTTTATATTCTCTCTTTTCAAATTTCTTACACTTTATCTTTTCTTTGAACAAATACTGATACTAATGTTACATCGGAAATTTAATATAGTTTTCCTGCTCTAGTTAGCTTAAATATTTCTTCCTTATATCTATAGATAAGACAGCCCAGTATCTGCACATACATACATCTCTCATTCACCCACATACCATATTTAATTAAGCGCTTTTTTTTTTTATTTAAGTTTTCATAAGTAATATGTTTGATATACGGTTACGTGTTATCGGCGTCCCTGCAGGTCACTTGTTGATCTCCACAAATTTTGTTCACTTTTGTCCGAATATTTCTCACTGTTAATTTTGAATACTAACGATTTATTACAGTTTCACTATTGTATCACATTATTTCTCCAACCTTTTATTTTTTGCGTCACCAAATTGTAATTGTTCGTACCTCTAATTCATTTTAGGTTATTGTTAAACAGAACTCACACATTTTGTATAACTCCGTTTTTGTTCTTCAATCACATTATAAAATTTTGAAAGTATAAAATAAAGTTTTATACTGACGAGTCTATGTGTTTACGCCCGGCCGGGGTTAGGTCTTTCAATAGATTGCTTTAACTATTTTACCATTTTTTATAGGCGAACGAGATAAAACGTTTCCCGGCCGGCGATGCGCACCACTACTGGCGTCCGCTGCCTTCAGATATTACTCGTCGACTGCCTTTGTTTTCCGCGCGCCGGACCAGAAAGAATGTACCAGTTCGTGCCGTTAGCGTGAGAAACTTGGCCGACTGTGTGCGCGGTTGAAAGCGCGGGCGCGCCCACCACATACCAATGCCAATACACACCCGTCTCGACGCTACAGTCTCTTCACCGTTATTTCTTAGTTGCAAATAATAATGAAAAGATTTCATTTCCAAAGCCCTATAGGTCTGTACCGTTACAATGTGGGTGCTGTTCATATATGCTGGGGGACTTAACCGGCTGGTCGGGTCCCTATTACAAGTGGGTATTTTATTTATATATATATATATATATTTATAATTTAAATAGGGGTTGGGTTTTTTTAATGGGTTTTAAGGGTTTTGTGGTTCTTTAACCTGAGGCCGTCACCTGTTGGTGCAGTTGTTTGCAGGTACCTGAAATGTTATTTTTTGTTGGATCTGGTACGGGCGCATGTCTGCGGCTGGGTCAATTCAGCTCTCTGTGAATTCTCTTATATATTTTTATAAAGCTCAAACTATAGATTTTACAATTTTATAAAATTATTTCGGCTCTTTAATGATTCTTTAATAATTAAATTCATCATTGTCTTTTTTTTTACTGCCATAGTCAGTTCAGGATCTGTTAAGTTTTTTACATATATTTATAATATTAGTTTCTCACTATTTCATTTTATAATTCTTTAATATTTATAACTAAATTTACCTCAAGATATACTTTTTTCTTATTAGGAACATGTTTCGAGAGTTCTTGTTATCTCATCTTCAGCCTTCGCCATCTTGTTTCTGGTGAAGTATTTGTGTGTTGGCTTCTGGATGTTATTAAGGTAGTTTGTTGGTCTTTGGTCCTTCAAAGTTGCATTATTGTGTGTGGTTGTGGTATCTGTTTTTGTATTTTGTGTATTTTCGTTTTCTTTAAAATTTTGAATTCTTATAAAAGCATAAAAGAAAGTGAGAACTTACAATTTTATAAACCCATACAGACATGTTAACCTTGTGATGGTACTTTACTATCTGGGGACAAACCCAAAATTTTTTAATTATAAATTGTAAGCAGAATGATCACTGTTACACACCACTATGTAAAATTATCCCGATTAGCGCTTTCAAGCTTAACAGCTCATCGTCAGATCGGAATTAAACCAAAAATCTGAAAAAAACCTTCACTCACATCTCACCCCACCCTACTCACACACAACAAGGTATAATTGAATGTCCCTTCCCCACCCTCAGCCCTGTCCCACCATCTGGACAGTTACATATTTTTCTAGCAAATTCCTTGTGTTTCAGTGTTGTGTGTGTGTGTGTGTGTGTGTGTGTGTGTGTGTGTGTGTGTGTGTGTGTGTGTGTGTGTGTGTGTGTGTGTGTGTGCATCCCTTTTAAACCTAGTCTTTCTCATCCACACATGTGTGCCAGTCACACACCCTTATTTTAAAAACACCTAATTAGTCCTAAGCAATTTAATTCTTAATCTTATCTATCTGTCCTTTACATTTACTTCTTAATTACGTTATAAAATATTTCTTCATTATCAAATTTAATTTTAGTATTAATTAAATTGTCTAACCCTTTTTCTCTTTCTTTCAATATTTCTAACTCCTCCCTAAGCTTCCTTTCAACTGTGTTATTTACTATTTTTACAATTTCGTAGTCTTCCAAAGGACCCAAACTGTAGTTTCTCATTATCTTTAATTTCTATGTTTAAATCTAAGTAATTTATTTTCTTACCTCCTATCTCTTCTTTAAATTGTAAGTTTTTATCCTTATTATTTACCTCATTTATAAACTCATGCACTTCTTCTATGCTTCCTTCCCAAATTACTAATACATTGTCAACTTATCTAGTTGTAAAAACTTACAATTTAAAGAAGAGATAGGAGGTAAGAAAATAAATTACTTAGATTTAAACACAGAAATTAAAGATAATGAGAAACTACAGTTTGGGATATTTATGAAAGAATCGTATTCTGATATAATTATACCAAGAGAATCTTACCACCCTTATAGATATAAAATGGCGGCAATCAATTCATTTTGTTGTAGAGCTCAGAAGTGTTTAAAAGAGACCGAATCAAAAGATAGGGAGTTAAAAACGATAAAGGGAATTGAAAGGAATAATAATTATAACACCAACATAGTGGATAAAGTTATGAAAAGGGTTAACATACAAAAAGCTAAAACAGAACCAGAACAAAAGAATTATGCAGGGTCATTGATATACATAGGTTCACATACTAGTAAAATTATAAAATGTTTTAATAAATACGGAGTAGATATAGCTATTAAAAAATGTGAAACGGTATTTGATAAGATAAGGAATAAAAATATAGAAAAAATACCAGTATTACAGGAAAGCGGAATTTATAAATTAAAATGTAGAGACTGCAACAAAGTGTACCTAGGTGAGACAGGACAAAAACTCGTATGCAGGTTGTCTGACCACAAACGTGGAGAAGGTAATAGAACAACGAATTCGTTATATGCAAGACATTTCATAGAAGACAACCATAAGTTTGTTAATCCTTTGGAAGACTACGAAATTGTAAAAATAGGAAATAACACAGTTGAAAGGAAGCTTTAGGGAGGAGTTAGAAATATTGAAAGAAAGAGAAAAAGGGTTAGACAATTTAATTAATACTAAAATTAAATTTGATAATGAAGAAATATTTTATAACATAATTAAGAAGTAAATGTAGAGGACAGATAGATAAGATTAAGAATTAAATTGCTTAGGACTAATTAGGTGTTTTTAAAATAAGGGTGTGTGACTGGCACACATGTGTGGATGAGAAAGACTAGGTTTAAAAGGGATGCACGCACGCACGCACGCACGCACGCACGCATGCACGCACGCACACACACACACACACACACACATTGTAGCGGGTCGATTTTTGGGTGTTTTATTTTAACCGTTTGGGACATTATTTATATTTTTATTTATTTCATTCTGGGCGGATTATCATTGTGCAACGTATTTGTGCGTATATAAGTCAATGTAACAGAACAGTGAAACAACGTAAGACGCAGTTGTTGTCGAGGAATGCGGCAGAGTATCTGTACCTCCACAAAATTCTGAGAACTTTGTACCTGTGTGTGGCAGCGCACATACGCAACTGCTCAATCACGCTCCAAGTGACGCTCTGGCAAAAAACTAAGATGGCCAGAGAGAGAAATTTTCATCCTTCATTTGGTTTCACTACGGAAATGCTGTGTTAAGTCCCACCCACTTTTATGACATTAGCCAGTGCCTATTTGAAATCGTCTGCTATCGTCACTCCAACAACTACGTGACTAGTATGATTCGAAACTGGGACGACTAACTGGAAGGCATTGATGTCCGTCGTCTTGACTAAAATGCTCCCGGAGTGGGGAACGGAAAGACGCCGGCAGTTCGTTATCGACTCCAGCATGCGCAGGCCGCCCGTCAACCGGGCTCGTCACAAATTTATATATTTGAACAGTAAAAAGTTTAATAGGAGGAAAGTTTATGTGACCGCGGTCGAGTAGAAAAGGGTAAAGAAATTAACTGTATAATTTTCGGACAGTAAACAACAAGAAATTAACAGAAGATGAGTGCGCGCGCGAACCACGTTGCCGGCGGTTTAAGTGTAAGGGCTGGGGGTTTTATTAGAAAATGTTAAGGGGTTCATAATTTAGTGTGTTTGAGTGAGTGTGAAAAATTTGCAGGCTGGGCTCTGTCTGTATGTCTGTTTTATATAGTGATCAGTAAGGTAAGAGATTAGCGTAAGTTAGTATGTAGAAGACGCCAAGAGAAAAAAGAAACATGTAACGTAATCTGTAAAATGCTGAGAAAAATTTTGAACAAGATTTTCAAATGAGTCTGATTAAAGAAAAATATTAATTCTATTCCAAAATGAGTTGTGTCAGTACTTTGCATAACCTATAGACCATGCTTGTATCTAGGTACATGTGATCGAACCCTGTGACCCCGTAAGAATTATCGTAACGGTAAGTAACACTTTAATTGGACATTTAATTATAATAATATATGTGATTGATTAGCAAAGTTACAATTGGCGCCCGAACAGGGACGAATTGAATTAATTATAATTAATTAATTGAATTCCGCATCGACAGAGATACAAGCGTGTTCTGGGTTAGCATAGCGACCTAGCATTATATTACAAAATTTAAGTAATGACACCATGTATTTAATTAATCCATTTAAGCAATTTATTTAATTTAAGCATATCAATAATACAAAATGTCAAATAACGAAAATAACGTAAATAAAATGAGTGTCGAAGTGTTCGACGACTCGAACATTAGTAACTTTGAAGCACGCTCGACTCCAAGTGTGAGTCAGAATGAAATAGAAATAAGTGAAACAGAATCAAGAATTATGGATGAAGGAATTCATTCAACCCCAATTCAAAATAAAAACTCAGATAACAATAATATGATGAAATATTTATGTAGCATGGTATGTAGTATGAAAGAGAGTTCAGACAAGCAGCAGGCGATGTTAGAGTTAAAATTCAGTGAACAGAAGAGTGATTCTGACGCTAAATTCAATGAACTAAAAAATCTGCATAATGAGTTAAAAAATGAAATACAAGAAATGAGTAAATGTGTAGAAAGTACTAATGAAACGATAAGATCCAGTTTGAATAAGTTAGAACAGAGTGTGGAGCGAATGGGAGTACATGTGATGAGGACAGAGAAAAATAAAACAAATGAAAATTGTAATGACAAATGTAAAAATATGATACCAGAGAAAGAGTTAATAAATGATAACAATAATGTTGAAAATAATGAGAATAATAGTAATGTATTTGAAGAATTAGTATCGGAGACTGATACGGTAAAAATAAAGAATGAGAGTACTGATGAGCTGGTGGAAGGTAGGGATTATGAAATGTTAATGTGTGTCAGTGAGTTAGAGAGAGAGTGGAAAAATAATGTGGTAGAATGGGGACAGAGGGCAAATTTTCCCTTTATTATTTATGATGTTTATGATGATTTATTGAGTCCACAAGTGTTGTGGTTGAAGGGCAAGAGTCCCGTATTGGTAGATGAATTGAGGTGTTTATTTTTGTGGAGTAATTGTGTACCCTCTGTCCGGAATAATTGTGAGAGTGTGATGTGGTGTTATGAAGAGAGAGAGGTAAATAGAGAATGGTATGTAACAGAATTGTATAATTTGCATAGAAAATATGATGAATGGAAAGAAGGCTTAGAAATATATTTGAATAATAATGATTACAATGATTTGAAAAAAATAATTAGACCGATAGTGAATGAATGTAATGACGGAGACTTAACAAAAATACTTAACGTAGACTGGTTTAATGAGTATTCTGGTAAAATGAGTGAATTTGGTTGTTCTGGTTATGACACACAAAGTAACCATTTGTTTGTAAATAAAAAGCAACAGTGTTATATAAAACCAAGGTTGATTTGGGACGATGGAGGGTAGACTGTAAGACAATAAAAGACAATTAAACATTTTGTTTTATGGTTGTTTGACATGGCAGATTAGGACATGAAGTGAGATACACTTGAACAGTTTTGACGTATATTTTGTAAATAATATTGAATTCATTTGTGTGTATTGTGAAGTGTAATGTGTATATGTTTTAGAAAATGTTGTATTAATAATAATAATATTATTAATATTTTTGCACTCTAATTAAATAACAAAATAATTACGAAGACAATAGTTAATGATTTGTAGAATGTTGATAATAATTGAAATATGTTATTTTAATAATCAAATGAATTAAATAAGTGGAGAGGTGTAGATAGTGTGATTGAATATTATGTGTTTGAATTTTATAAGGTAATTAAATTGTTTGGTGAGATTTTGATTTAATAATAATTAATAAGTAAATAAATGTTAAATGGTCTATTTTGTGGAATAACATAATGATTAAAATATGTATTAATAATAAATTTAGAATTTTTGAAAATCTGATTGCAACACAGGACAAATAAATAATGAGGATAAATAAAAAGAGTTAATGAAATTTTAAATAATAATGTTTATAAATTTTTATATAAATTATTTAAAAGAGAATTGTTTGATGTATGCTAATAATCCAGGTTTATTGCTATTTGTGTATTGTGTTATGTGATGTATTATAACAGTGTAGTGTGGAACTGCTATGGGGGAAAGTTGTAGATTTTGTATTTAATATTTTATGTTAGATATAGTTGTTGACAAAATGTATTTTTATTATGTGTATTTTTTTTTCTCGAAGCCAATAATTAGACGCCTGGCAGGCAATCAACATAATAGAAGTAAGTGTGGATAATGTATTACATGTAATTGTCCAATTTTGAATGGTATACATGGTGTTTTTATTATGTTAGGATATCAGCTGATCGACAATACCATGTCACTGGTATATTGGTTTGTAAAGGTTACAAATAATTGATGTTTAGTGTACTACAGATATTTTGAAGTAAAGATAAAAAGAATATGCAAATTAATAAAAGATAATTCATGGGTGATAAATGTTTTATGGGACATGCAGACCTGTCCAAGTTGAATTAAAAGTTGAATGTGAAATGATGGAGATGAATATAATGTAATGTTGTTTTTAAATTAATGTGATGTAATAGAATCTTGTGAAATATAGATGTTGACACAGTGGTAATGGAGACTTTATGTAGATTTTGAATGATATATTGTTGTTTTTATAGTTAATGAGGTTATTTTGTGTATTTGTGGTAATGAAATGAGATTGAGATTTTTGGGGAAGGCAATTTTGTATTAGGGGGTAGTGTATTTGGGGAGTCCGCAACAAGGGTTGGGACGGGATTAGAATAGATTTTAGTGGGGAAGGGGCCGCCTTAGGTAGAATCCGGGCCGCCAAATAAGGGAAATGAGTTTTTGGGTAGGGGAAACACGTATCCTATGTACAAAGGGTTAGAGAGTATTTTTTTTTATATATGGGGAGAAGGCGGCGAATTGTGTTAAATGATAAGTTGGGGTTTAGAGTGTCCTGATTAGTAGATATTTTGATAGAGATGGGTGTCATGATAATTGAGTTGATAAATATTGGAGTCAAAGGGGTAAAGATTATATAGGTAGACAGAATAAATGAGAATAAATAATTTACATCACCCCCAGTAAGGTAGAATTAACTGTTAACTAAGGAGAGGAATTTATAATAAAGAATGTACAATTGTTTTTTCAACCAGTGACAGAATGTTGATAAAATTTGAAAATAATGTAAAGTCAAGAAGTGTTTAATTTAAATGATTTAAATGCCAATTTGATTATTATTTATATTAATATTGTGTTTATTATAAATATTTTATGTTATTATGTTTGTATTTCAAGGTAGGATATTACAGATATTTAAAGTGTTTTCAGAAATCATACATAACATATGTAGGTCAAGGGTTTTGTACTTGACCTAGTTAGGATCAGCTGATGAGTTCATACACCTACTAAGCTTGTAGAGTAGGAATTTAATTTTAATTTGTTTGCTTGATTAATTCAAACTAATCTTTGAATAATTTTAATAAATGTTATTTAATAAATAAATTTAATAAATATTTAATGAATAATTTTTTTTGAATTTTAAAATTTTGAAAATTTTAAATTTTTTTTTTGAAAAAAAAAAAAAAAAAAAAAAACTTGATTTGTCGCCTGCCAGCGAGTGAATATGTTGAGTAATAATTATTTTATTGTGTATGTATTGATGATGTTTCTTTTATTGTATTGCTTTATATTGGTAGGCTATAAATTGTTCTCATGCTAGACTAAGGATGTATTTGTATTAATAGGAATGTTGAGGTTAAATCATTGAAACAAAAATTAGAAAAAAGAGGAAGAGAATTTTTTGGTAAAAGATTTTTTTTGAATATTGACTTTTTTGAATTTATAATAAATTTTAAAAAGGAAGTTTTTAGTTTAATGTGTTAGGGTATCATGTAACGTGAGTGTGTGTGAGCCCAGTATCTGCTAAAGGCAGCCCAGCTTGCAAAAAGGGGAAACATATCGGCGGAGGAGCTGGAATAATTTTAGCCAGGGATTGAGGATTTTGGGGGTAGCATGTTAGAAGGCGAGGAGCGCTGTGGTGCGAGTCTGATCGATTTCTCGGTGTTGGGATCTCTTACGGAGAAGTCCAGTGATCTCGTTCAGATGAGTCCATGGTCACTGAGCCAGGGGGGTCGTGTACCCATGAGGTTAAGAACAAGGGGGTTGTTGGCACCAGTTCCTCTCCGGTCCTCTTCGGGGTTATCGATGAGATTTCTTCTGTCATGGACAGCAGAATCCTCATCGAGGGGGTATTGTAGCGGGTCGATTTTTGGGTGTTTTATTTTAACCGTTTGGGACATTATTTATATTTTTATTTATTTCATTCTGGGCGGATTATCATTGTGCAACGTATTTGTGCGTATATAAGTCAATGTAACAGAACAGTGAAACAACGTAAGACGCAGTTGTTGTCGAGGAATGCGGCAGAGTATCTGTACCTCCACAAAATTCTGAGAACTTTGTACCTGTGTGTGGCAGCGCACATACGCAACTGCTCAATCACGCTCCAAGTGACGCTCTGGCAAAAAACTAAGATGGCCAGAGAGAGAAATTTTCATCCTTCATTTGGTTTCACTACGGAAATGCTGTGTTAAGTCCCACCCACTTTTATGACATTAGCCAGTGCCTATTTGAAATCGTCTGCTATCGTCACTCCAACAACTACGTGACTAGTATGATTCGAAACTGGGACGACTAACTGGAAGGCATTGATGTCCGTCGTCTTGACTAAAATGCTCCCGGAGTGGGGAACGGAAAGACGCCGGCAGTTCGTTATCGACTCCAGCATGCGCAGGCCGCCCGTCAACCGGGCTCGTCACAAATTTATATATTTGAACAGTAAAAAGTTTAATAGGAGGAAAGTTTATGTGACCGCGGTCGAGTAGAAAAGGGTAAAGAAATTAACTGTATAATTTTCGGACAGTAAACAACAAGAAATTAACAGAAGATGAGTGCGCGCGCGAACCACGTTGCCGGCGGTTTAAGTGTAAGGGCTGGGGGTTTTATTAGAAAATGTTAAGGGGTTCATAATTTAGTGTGTTTGAGTGAGTGTGAAAAATTTGCAGGCTGGGCTCTGTCTGTATGTCTGTTTTATATAGTGATCAGTAAGGTAAGAGATTAGCGTAAGTTAGTATGTAGAAGACGCCAAGAGAAAAAAGAAACATGTAACGTAATCTGTAAAATGCTGAGAAAAATTTTGAACAAGATTTTCAAATGAGTCTGATTAAAGAAAAATATTAATTCTATTCCAAAATGAGTTGTGTCAGTACTTTGCATAACCTATAGACCATGCTTGTATCTAGGTACATGTGATCGAACCCTGTGACCCCGTAAGAATTATCGTAACGGTAAGTAACACTTTAATTGGACATTTAATTATAATAATATATGTGATTGATTAGCAAAGTTACAACACACACACACACACACACACACACACAACACTGAAACACAAGGAATTTGCTAGAAAAATATGTAACTGTCCAGATGGTGGGACAGGGGTGAGGGTAGGGAAGGGACATTCAATTATAGCTTGTTGTGTGTGAGTAGGGTGGGGCGAGATGTGAGTGAAGGGTTTTTTCAGATTTTTGGTTTAATTCCGATCTGATGATGAGCTGTGAAGCTTGAAAGCGCTAATCGGGATAATTTTATATAGTGGTGTGCAACATTGATCATTCTGCTTGTAATTTCAACCACTAACACAACTATCTTCATTATAAATTGTAACTTGAGAGTTTGTACAGGCTGCTAGGCCAATTTAAATTGGTAAATTCTAGTCCTTATAACTAATTCAGTTTTTTTTTAGTTCTGTTATACTCTTATGAGTTAATGGGTTTTGGTTTTTTATGAAAATTTATATAAGGCTGTGCTGGCCACTTAAACTGTTTACTGTAGTCTTGGGTCATGATGACTATTCCAGATGTTCTCCACATTCATGTTTGGGTATGATAGGAATATACAGGCTGTCTGCCAGGTTGAACATGTGTCTGTGATATGTGTATATATTTATATGTGTATTTATGTGAATTATGTATTCTTTATGTCAGTGTGTTATAAACAGGGAATATTTATACAACTAATGATTATAAATATTAAGAGATATTAAAGGAATTTTGAATTGTGATATTAGATATTGAATTATGAGGGTAATTTTAAATTGCAAATTTGGGGAGTTTTGGGATACTAAAGAATTGTGCAGAATGATATATTAAATGTGAATTGTGATAGTACCTTTTCAAAAATTGCAATTAATATGTATAAATGCAAAAGGGTTTTCTGATATAATAAAAGTTGTTGTTTGTTAATAGCGAGTTTTAATTGCAAGTCCCGTCTCACTGGACCCAGCACATTTTATGCTTCTCCTAGGCCTTCTGCCTAGTTTTAATTAACTAGTAGCCTCTCCTAAAAAAAAAAAGGAGGAGGAGGAGGAGGAGGAGGAGGAGGAGGAGGAGGAGGAGGAGGAGGAGGAGGAGGAGGAGGAGGAGGAGGAGGAGGAGGAGGAGGAGGAGGAGGAGGAGGAGGAGGAGGGGTTACAAGAGTTTATGGAACGGGGTACCACAATCAACTCCGAGGTTTACTGTGAAACCTTAAAAAAGCTGCGGAGAGCAATCCAAAACAAGCGACATGGTAAGTTGAGCTCTAAGGTCTTGTTCTTCAATGATAACGCCCGACCGCATGAACAGACAGCAGCAGAGCAGCATGAACGTAAGAACTTATGGGAAAGTTTGGGTGGGAGATTTTCAATCATCCCCAATACAGCCCTGATCTGGGTGACCGAGCGATTATCACCTGTTAATGCATATGAAAAAGTTGCTGGCAACACAGCGCTTTGAAGACGATAAGAGCTGAAGGCAGGTGTTAATTAATAACTGAAATCGTAGGCAGCAGATTTTTAAGATAAGGGTTTTCAAAAACTTGTAAATCATTACGATAAATGTTTGAACTTGAATGGTGACTATGTGGAAAAATAGTCTAAGAATGTAGTTTTCAACTGTGTAAGTAAAAACTTTTTATCTCGTTTTTTTATTTATTTATTCTAAAATGTAAGTTACTTTCTGGACAGCCTTAATAGATCAATGTGTATCAAGACCTGCTTCACAACAAATGTTACTAAACTTTACTGTTCAATCATGAAACCATACATACCTTTAGGATCGAGTTTGTCAACATGTAAACCAGGATCACTACAAAGGCAGGCTTTCCACTGAGCAATGTTTCGAGAAATTAGTAAGCAAGTTGTTGATGATGGCAATTCCATACTATCACTCCAGTTATATGGAAGAAACTGGGCATTATCCCCTTTGCCCTTCTGATAATAAACAAAACCTTTTGTATCATGAACAGTAACCAATGACAACACCTCTTTCAAGGTCACAGTGACAGAGTGCCTGAAACATACAAGAAACTGGTAAAACATGCCTGTACCAGTTCAGTACAGAAAATGTATACATGAAAGAAAGCCCACATTCTATGAACAAGTACAGACAACCATATATATACCAGTACACACTGTACATAATCACAACTGATCAATGTTTTGTATAATCAATAAAAAGATTAATATGTTGATATTTGGCCTCAGTCTTAAGTGTGCTGAACTTTTTGTCATAATGTTTTTGAAGTCTTTTTCCGGTATGGACCGCATCAAAAATGTCTTGTATGACAACTTTTTTCTCATATTACAATGAGTATCCTCACGTCTAAGTGACAAAAACGCCGGCAAGCGAACTCAGTTATATAGTGTAGAAGTGGCGGTGGGTGGTCTGGTAAGTGGATCCTGCCCTGTCGGCGTTACGCTGTGTGCATTATTTGTGCAGTCAACCCGTGTGCAGTCAAACCAGAAAGTAAAGGGTACCAAGTTGTACTAAGCGTGGCAGTTTCTCTGTTGATGTTATCATTGTGTTTATTCATTTCTATTGCTTCAAGGATCAATCTCTCATAATACCTATTACATGAACTTATTACAGATGCATCTTTGAGGTTTACCATGTGATTAGTTAAGGGTGAATGCTCAGCAATTGCAGACTTTACAACTGCCGAGTTCTTCGTATGTCTGACATGTTCTTGGACTCTTGTGGAAATCAGGTAGCCCATCTGGCCAATGTAAAACTTGTAGACAAAATTCCGTGCAGTTGCAGAAAGGAAAGGTTACTACACAACAGACAATTTACCTGTGTGTCAAAGTGACAATATGTGTTCGGACTGCTGGAACTCCAAGTTTGGATCCAAACTGCATCCATGAAGCCATGATTTCTTGGTAAACTTTGTTTAATGGATCACTACATGTTTCTTCATCTGATTCATCTGCATCCACTGTTAAAAATAAAAACATGTATTCAGATAAACAGCAAAATATATATAAAATGACAACATTCAGTCCTAATTTACTGCAATAAATGTATTTTTTCTTTTTTAAACATAATTAATGCGGTCCAAGTTACTGTATGATAATTATATAATTTACCTTATAATTTCCGTCAAGTGACGTCAAGCGTAATTTGTGCTGGGTTACGCGTTTCAGGCCATATGATCCATCTTCAGACCTTCATTCTAAAGGAGCTCGTTATATAATAAAATCCATATTAAAACAAACACATAATAAACAAATACGTAAAACACACTGAATGAACATATTATAAGCGTACTATTAACCGACACGGTGCACCGCGTGTAGCATGTCAATATTGTGTCGATGGGCACTATTATCTAATATTATCTGTAAGCGATCGCAGCGCGGTATCATACAGTGGGTTGGACCTGAAGTTAAGTTTATCATTGAGTATGTCGTCACATATATCGGGGTTATTATGACCTCTATATATCTCGAATTCTTCGAGTGCATCCATGTAACGGCCCTTACTACAATAATGTAGAGGTATAAGGTTAGCGTTGAAATTGGTATATGAATGATTGCTCGAAACTAGATGCCGTGTAAAGTTAGATTTAATATTATCTAGGAAAAAAATCACCCCGGCAAAGTGTCTGTGTGGTGTGTGTTCACGGAATCGTTTGATAAACGGTCTACCCGTTTGGCCGATATAAAAACGGTCACAATCGTCGCATATAAGCTTATAAACACCGGTTTTGGATTCAATGTTGGTCTGAACGACTGGACGAACCAAGTTCCATAGACGGTTATTTGTTTTAAAGATAACGGTATAACCTATTTTACTTAAAGTGGATGTTAGGATCTTAGGCATCAACTCGGTGTATGTTGTTGATTGAGATGAATTTGTTATTAGGTTTATTATCTTGTGTCTGTCTGGAATGACGGGATTTTGTTTTTTTGAACTCAACTTTCTTAATCTTACTGTTACTAGGCGGCTTAACAACTTAAGTTTTAAAATTTACAGAAAGCCTACCACCATAAACGTGACCATACATGCAGACTCACACCACCCTTTCTCTCAAAAATTAGCGGCCTACAACAGTTTCATTCACAGGCTTTTGATGATCCCCCTAAATAATGATGATTTCGAGTGTGAACTCAACATAATTAAACACATAGCTATGGCCAACGGCTATGAGTGCCAAATGATTGACAACATCCTTAAAAAACACAAATCCCGTCATTCCAGACAGACACAAGATAATACACCTAATAACAAATTCATCTCAACAACATACACCGAGTTGATGCCTAAGATCCTAACCATCCACCTTACGTAAAATAGGTTATACCGTTATCTTTAAAACAAATAACCGTCTACAGAACTTGGTTCGTCAAGTCGTTCAGACCAACATTGAATCCAAAACCGGTGTTTATAAACGTATATGCGACGATTGTGACCGTTTTCATATCGGCCAAACGGGTAGACCGTTTATCAAACGATTCCGTGAACACACACCACACAGACACTTTAAAAGGGGTGATTTTTTCCTAGATAATATTAAATCTAACTTTACACGGCATCTAGTTTCGAGCAATCATTCATATACCAATTTCAACGCTAACCTTATACCTCTACATTATTGTAGTAAGGGCCGTTACATGGATGCACTCGAAGAATTCGAGATATATAGAGGTCATAATAACCCCGATATATGTGACGACATACTCAATGATAAACTTAACTTCAGGTCCAACCCACTGTATGATACCGCGCTGCGATCGCTTACAGATAATATTAGATAATAGTGCCCATCGACACAGTATTGACATGCTACACGCGGTGCACCGTGTCGGTTAATAGTACGCTTATAATATGTTCATTCAGTGTGTTTTACGTATTTGTTTATTATGTGTTTGTTTTAATATGGATTTTATTATATAACGAGCTCCTTTGGAGTGAAGGTCTGAAGATGGGTCATATGGTCTGATACGCGTAACCCAGCACAAATTACGCTTGACGTCACTTGACGGAAATTATAAGGTAAATTATATAAGTATTTTTTCTGAGCCAACACCCACACCAGAAAAAATTCCAGTTATTATTAACAGGAAATCCTTGAATGTAATCCATCAATTTGAATGATGATTCTGTTAAGCATTTTATACTTGATGTATTTCATATAATACATGAACAAACCAAACATGTCTGGCAATAGCTGTATCTTCAAGGTGCCAATGACAGATCTTTAAAAAAATTCTGGTAGCATCATCTGGCTTTTTTCAAGATGCAGAGTGTTACCATGGCAAAAAAAGATACTAATCTTCTAGTATCAACCACACATAGAATACTTGAATCAAAGTAATAAATAAATATAATATCATTCCATTTAATGAAAATAGTATATAACACATTATAGGAAACACATGTCATTTGGTCACACAAATACACAAACATAGAGTCTTATTGCTGTATGCATGATTTCAACACAAAAGTTAAAACACATATATTCCCTGTTATATGTGACAGAGTTGCATAAATATTTTTACAAAATTAAAGATTGAGAAATATGCAATTCAATATGGCATTCTTGTAGTATGTTTTAGAAAATCTAAAATTCTACCTAGTTTTTTATGTCAAGGTACCAGTTAATCCATTGTAGTGGCATTAACAACTTCATGAATATATAAGAAATGCAAAGAAAAATAGTGAAATAATTATTACACATAGTTGGAACCAGTGGCATAACCACAGCAGGGTATCCGGGAATCGATCACCCCCCTCCCAAGAGATTGAAAATTTCAGAAAAATTCCATAATCACTTAACATAGGCTTCTTTCTAAACAAGTTGTATGTGATAACATAAGCCTTATACATAATTTTAGAAATAAAAGGTATTGTAATATACGTCAATTAATAAAATAAAGTTAAGAGTTTTCATAATAATGACAACCCCTCAACATTTGGTTGTCATTAATGTATGTATTTGCAGCATAATTCATGTAGATTTACTCAAAAACTTCAAGACACAAAGAATTTATAAAACATATTTATCAAGTCTCACCCCCCCCCCCAAGGTAGTTTTATCCCTCCTCAGGAACAGCTCCAAGTTATGCCACTGGTTGGGATCTACACAAAATGATTACAGTGAGGTTTTTAATTGTTTAGATTCCTATGATGCCAAATTACTTATGTAAAAAATTAACCAATCAGATTTCAATGCTGGTTTAAAATATTTCAATAATATAATGAAGTGAAATGGACAAACATTTATGGTCAAACAGCAAATACTCTTGCTTCCAGAGTGGGAAGCCCTACAGGAGGTTTGTGAGGCCAAATACATAACTACAACATACAGCACCTAAGTTGACTCAGACCTAAGGAGCACATTTGCCAGCCACTCTCCTATGATATATACATACAGTCAACATTACTGATAACGTCATGATTTATACTGATTGCACATTCACTGTCTTTTCATATTCAACAAAATGCTAAATTCTCAAATTAAAAGATGGATTTGCTCTGGATATCTCCACACCTGTAGATATTATGTAATTGTTAAGCAGTGACATGAGATTATCTGGAAAGCGTGAGCTACTGATATGTTTCATTTGATCCATACTTGTTAGAATGTTGGTGTGTAAATGGCATCAATGTGCATATAGTATTGGCTGTATGAATGGATGTGCTATTATCAGAAATATAATTTAATCACTTCAACATCAATTAACAAACAGCAAGATAACCTATTTTCAAACAATAACCTCTGCTCAACAGTTTGTACCAAGGACCAAGGCATACCGCGCTACTTTTGTGTTTAGTGGAATGGTTGCATGGCTAGTACAATGTGTCGCCAGCCATTTTAAAATAATTGAAAAGCAAATGAACTGGATAAGATCTAAACAAACAAACAAACACACTAACAAACAAAACAACTGGAATCAACATAGTGCAAAAATCCTTATTAGACATATCATACTATAATCTGACTTTAACCAAACAAATGATAAATGAAAGCAGCACAACTTTTTTACAATTCTAAAAAAATTGGGATATAATAATTCATTAAGGCAGCTGATAAAATTAAAAAAAAAACACACACTAACCACAACACAAGGAGGCAAGACTAGTCTAGTTTTGTCTAAATTTCTGTTCAAATCAAATCAAATTCTAGTCCAGTATTTTACATGGTAACACCTTGCTTATAGACACAGTACAGATGTGGTTTGCAAAGGCTGTTATTATACAAATACTCTACCACATAATAATTAATACAAACTCATCTTACCTTTCGTATGCCAGGGTTCTTCACACGAACCCGTAGTCTGCAAGCGTGATTTAGGGTTATGTGTTGTAATAATTACTCTCATTTGCAGTTAACTATTTCAACTTCATTTATTATTCTTTTTTATTATTCTCTTTTTTGTGAATCAAATAAGATTATGACTTCTCCTTTTACATTCTCCACCATTTAAATCAAACAAATTTCATAATGGAGGTAAAGACCCCATTTAATCAAAACAGACACAATTTCAACATTTCTTAATCCTTATAATTAAAATAATTGATTAATCAAATTAATTTAAAGACAACCCAGTATTTGCCACACACACTTTCATAAATTTTTTTTACCCCATTTAATTACAGCACTTGTTTAATTTAAATTTTCATAATTGATTATGTATTATACAGTTACGTCATTAGCGGCGTCCCTGCAGACCATGTGGTGCACTCCGCTTTTTTTTGTCACTATTTGCCCGAAAGATGTTGCACTGATTTAATTTCGATGCCACTGAATTTAGTTAATGTTACACTGTTTTTACCGCTTTAATTCATGGTTTACATTATATTTCGATACCTTAGATAAACTTTCGGCTCGCGAGCCTTTTACGTTCAGCCGGCCGGTTTGACTAATTGACGCTGAGTAATTTTTTCAAGATGGCTAAACGTCTTACGGTCCGTGGCAACTTGCTTTCTCATAGGCTGATCAGGCGTCACGTGATATCTTCTTGAGTGCGAGTTTGTTAACAGGATCTTACGATCTCAGGCTCGCTCAAAATTTTGTGACAAATACGATGTTCGGGCAAGCAGACGTGCACTCGTTCACATTCCTCAGCACCTGGAAATGTAGCATGTTGAGGGGCGGACAGACCAAACGTGCAACTGGGTGCCCCGAAAGACACACACTGCTTTACAACTGAAAACTGTTCTGGGCGATTCCCCGTTATTACCATTAATAATTTAATAAAAAGAAACTCCTCAATTCTGTCCCGTTACAATACCCCCCCCCCCCAATGAGAGGTTTTCTGCCGAAACAGAAAAACTCTCATTGCTAACCTAAGAGGATCAGCGAGGATATGGCGCCAACAACCCCCCTTTATTCCTTAACGAATCATGGGTAATCTACCCCCTGGTTCGGCGACTATGGCTGTACCTGAATGACATTACTGGACTTCCCTGTCCGAGATCCCAACACCGTAAAATCAGACAGGCACTCGCCACAGTATCGCCTAACCTTGAAACATTCAGTAAAATTCAATAACTAGCCTTATACCAAACCAGATCCTCAACCGATATATCACCCCTTATAAATACTGGATTGCCTTTAGCAAAGTACTGGGTGCGTACACATATTCATTACTATCTTAAACACAAAATCTCTAAATATTCATCATTAATGTCAAGTTCACACAAATATTTCATATTTACCTTTAGATAAAATTTATTCCCATTTCTCAACTCTTAATTGTTTGTTTGATATTATCATTTCAAATCAAAATGAATTAATTTTGAAGAATTAAAGAAAACTAAAAACTTGTTTTCGTGATTTTCACTCGTCATTTATTTAAAAAATAATACACCACGACAGCTGTTTCGGCACACAGTGCCTTCTTCAGATGGTAAGAGCTGACTAGTTACGTACAATAAAATATCACATAAAGTCAGTGATAATTTATTTTAATTTTATCATAATTTTAATGATAACTTTAAAATTTTACAAGTATTGGAAAAAGGTAAAAAACTTGATTTACTTGAAGCCCTCGAAATTAATAAGTGTAAAGGTTTGCTTTTGAACAACCAAACTGATTTAAATAGCTCTCCGCTTTTAAATTTGAAATTATATAAGTAAATGTACGTTCCTTTCTAATTCTATATAGTTGTGTATATGTAGTGTGTATTGTTTCTTGTTCGAACTTAAGTCGATTATCGTTCTCATAGCACTGACTTTATGTGATATTTTATTGTACATAACTAGTCAGCTCTTACCATCTGAAGAAGGCACTGTGTGCCGAAACAGCTGTTGTGGTGTATTATTTTTTAAATAAATGACGAGTGAAAATCACGAAAACAAGTTTTTAGTTTTCTTTAATTCTTTAAAATTATAATGGATTTTCATCAAGTAAAGGCCTCCAGTATCAATTATTCAAAATGAATTATTTAAATTTCATTCATGTAGTGAAATAAATCTAAGTTCATTACCAAAATTTCACATAATCCTTTTAAATACAACTTTCAAAATACAAAAATCTTTTAAATGAATTTACTTTTCCTTATAAATCCTCATAATTATATGCTAACAATCATTGTAAAATAAACAACTTATTTCTATCATCAACTCAAATACAACTACACTCGGTTACAAAATATAATATAAACATTATGAATCAGCTGATACATCATCAACATACACAATCTTTACTCTATATAGTGAACACGAAAATAAAATACCCTCTTTCCTTCAAAGAGAAAGAAAAACCAAAACAAATTTTTTTTTTTAATGAATTTAATTTCCAGAAATATCTATTTTGACAATTAATAAAAGAAACAAAATTATTCAGTTAAATTAATTAATAAAAGAACCTATGAATTTATTACATGAAACATACTATACATTTAATACCAGTCATCAGCTGATGTCTTAATAACAGGTGAATAACCTTACTTCAGGCACACTAAATACAAATAACACAAATACACAACATTATTCAATTTAACTCATAACATGTCCTTGGGGATTATACAATCATTACAACATAGTCTAGTACTTAAAATCATTTGTTCTCATAAGTGAATGTTCATCACTAATCATTGAATCATAAACTCATAGTAAACATTACCGAACAGAAACTGGGTCATCAACCACCAACTCTCTAGTTAGAGTGAGTAAACTTGATTGTCCCGCTGTTACAGTAGTCGTTACCTCTCACGATTTCTCAGCTACTTCTCCTACTTCATCATTTTATTATTTCTCCCCTTTTACCCAGTTACAATTAGGTAAACCACCTGCCGGTCGGTCTAGGTATTTACCTTGTGCACAGATGCGTTATCTGTGCCCCTGGCTTGTAACTGCCAGCTCCTTTTCCACACATACTATTATTTCCTGATGGTGGACTGTAGCGCCCATTTGCATCCACAAGAACTGCAGTTTAATTAGGGTGTAGACGCTGCCTACCCCGTTCTTGCTTCAGCGTTATAAAAAAAATTCGGCATTACTGATGTCCGAGGACACCAGTAATCCTACTAAATATTATTTATAAGCCCTTAACACGGCACTACCAACCCCTACAATGGTAGCCACTGTTGCATAGTTGTGGTGATTCCCCATCATTACCCCCCGGTTGATTTCTAAATTCACCAATTTTGAAAATAATAACAAGTATGGCGAGGATACAATCTGCTTAACCACACTTGCTACCAATAATCCAAATCCACGGTCAGGGTTCGGTGACGCCGTGACCGCCCGAAAGTGGGGAATCTATTTAAAATATTTAACATTTAATATGTGTCTTATACCTATACACAATTGTATAACACTCAAATAAAATTTACAAACATTACATTACAATAGATTTTTCAGTTCTGATCTTGACTAAACTTCACAAACATTACTCTTTAGTGTCCATCTTCTATTACATTCTCATTGTCATATCATAACTGCACTATGTCTTTACTATTCATTACAAACAGCGGGTAATTTGAAAACCCCATTTGGACCCTACTGGTCCAAGAACTTGGTAAACTTACTATTTCCATTCACACACTCACTCGTACATTATCTATACACATTTTTTTTTCTCAAATCATTCACACCTCCATTCACACGTTAATTTCTATTCTTCTCATTTCTTTCTCATACTTCCTAAAGGGATCAGCCAAAATATGATCCCTATACGAATTCATCCCTATACGAGTTCATATACGAATATGAACTGAAAGCACTTCTGACAGCGCTGAAGGAACTTTACAAAGAGACTCTAAAACCGACCCTGTTATTCTCACTCTACACTTACCCATTACTATGCCTATTACTATTATTATTTGGTGCTTACACTGAACTTGTCATTTGCAGATCATAATTTACAAACAATACTGGTAATATATACTTGAGAATTGCCTCGTTCTATTTGTATCTAATGCACTCTCTCGGGCAATTGTTGGTACGTAGTGTGGTGCTAATTTATGCACCCTGAGTGTAAAAATTTTATTTCCACGTACCTTAGGGGTCCCCCTCCCCATTCAATAATACAGTTGAATTTCTAGTTGTTACCAATTTTGTGAAGCCGGACCATCGTCGTTTTCACCACCCGAAGGAAGTTACCGCCAACTATGGTCCGCCTCCAAATAGCCAAAACCCACGGTCAGGGTTGGTAAGTCCGTGACCGCACGAAAGTGGGGGAGAGTCCCTTCTGAAAACAAACAAAATATATTAAAATTCAATTACTTATTATGACCAATATAACTTCAAATTCGTAGCGTTCTGTGTACCCACTATCTCCTGCATTGCTTGGTTTCGCAACAAGTAAGCATTATTCATCTTGACCTCTATTATTTCATACGGTCCTTCGTATAACAGGAAAAACTTTTTTATTTCTTTCTCTTGTGCACTAGACAAATCGTGTCTCCTTACCAATACTAATTGTCCTACCTCATATTTAGTCCACTTACACTTTTCATCATGTGTCTGCTTTCTCCTTTCCCCTTTGGTGAGTAAACTCTCATTCGCTAGGTGGATCTTCACATTTCTGTCGATGGTCTCATCTTCCGGTGGATATTCGAAAAGTTGTTCTAATATTCTAGATGGCCTGGTTCCCTTTATTAGTTCATAAGGCGTAAACCCTTTGGATTTGTGGGTAGTACTATTCTACTTTCTTCACGTACAATTCAGTATGCTTGGCATGACAATACGCCCAAAATATCCTACCAATCTCTCTCATCACCCGCTCTGCCTGGTTAGACTGTGGATGGTATACTGCCGTATGCTTGGGTATGATGCCTTCCCAGCCAAGAGTCTGTCTCCACCTACCGCTGATGAATTGGGGTCGGTGATCAGATAAAATTATCTTCGGCTTACCTACATTTATCATGTAATCCTTGGTTATCTTTTCACTCAGCACCTGGCTCGTCGCTCTCTTCACACTATACAACCTAACAAACTTATAAAAGGTGTCCAAAACAACAAAAACATACACTTACTCCACCTCTACCCTTGGGCAATGGCCCATATAAATCTACAGCCACTAAGTCAAACAGTCTTTCCACTTTAACATAATTCAACACCCCTTCTACCCTATAATTCACTACTTTTGACCTCTGACACAAATCGCACACTCGTAACAATCTTCGTACTCGCCTCTCCATATTCTTAAAAACACATGACTCTTTTAACACATTTGTACACTTTTTTGCCGCAAAATGCCCATACCTTACATGACAATCCCAAATAATTTTATCTATTAACTCCTCTGGTACAACCAACCTCCAATCACGCTCACCCCCTCTCCTTTCATGAACAGAATTCCCTGATATATTTGAAAATGTGTATTACATTCAGACCCATCTACATCTGCTTCTAGACTAGCAATTATTTTACCCGATTTATTTTCTGATCTTTGTAGGTTCTTAATCTCCCTTAATTCCTCACCAAAAATTCTATCTTCCCTTGTTAAACAAAAAATCTCTATCGCCTTAAGATCCCTCCCTGTTTTATTTTCTATGACATCTACCCTGGAAAGAGTGTCTGGTACTTTATTATCTGTCCCCTTAATATATTCCCATGAAAAATTATACTCCTGTAATGTTAATACCCACCTGGTTAGCCGGCTATGGGTTAATCAGAACGTGTTTAGAAATGTCAACGCTTTGTGATCGGTTCTAATGACTGTCCTGTTGCCCAAGATGTACGTTCGGAACTTTCCTACGACGAACACAATACTCAGCAGTTCTTTCTCCGCAGTCATGTAATTCCATTCAGCCGCCAACAGGGATCTGCTGGCGAAGGCTATCATCTGATGTTCTTTGTCATCATCCTCCTGGTATAACTCCGCTCCCAGGGCGACGTTACTGGCGTCAGTCTGCAAATAAAAAGTTTTCAAGAAATCAGGGTGATTCATCATTACCATATTTGAAAATTTTTTCTTTATCTCCTTGAATGTATCCCTTTCCTTCTCTCCCCAATTCCACTGTTTATTCTTCTGTAGAACGGCACTCAATCTTGCTGTCGTCTGTGCGTAGTTTTTCTGAAATTTTCTATAAAAGTTACAAAGACCCAAACAACTTTGTAGCTGCTTAATATTTTTTGGTTCTGGAAAGCGCATAATAGCTTCTACTTTATCAGGGTTAACTAGAATCCCTCTGGAGTAATAATGAAACCTAAAAAGTGTATTTCAGCTTGCAGAAACTTGGATTTATCCCAATTAACCGTTAGACCCCCATGTTGTAATTTATCTAACACATATTCAAGATGTTCTAGATGTTCAGAAAATTTTCTTGATGCTATTTATATGTCATCAACATATACGGTTAAAAAATCCGTCCTTAGGCTGCAATATCATATCTAGACATTTTATAAAACTTGCCACACTAGTGTTAAGTCCAAATGGCAAACGTTTGAACTGATAATTCTTACCATTGAAGAGAAATGCAGTATATCTCTGGCTCTCTGCTGCTAGCGGAACTTGCCAGTATCCTGCTGTCAAATCTAAAGATGTCATGTACTTGACTCCGCTCAATTTCTGAAATTTTCATTTATGGGTTCCGGTGACTCCTGGTAAGGTATTATAATTTGATTAATTTTCCTAGCGTCTAAACACAATCTTACCTTTCCATCCTTCTTTATTACCACTACCAATGGATTCGAGTATGGCGATATCGATCTCTCAATAAAGTCTCCCTCCATCATTCTATCCAACTCCTCTTGCACTGCTCTCCCCTTTGAAAATGGCACTGGATAACTCCTCTGCATGTAGGGTGGGTGTTCTCGAACCTTCAACTCGCATACATAGTTCCTGGCTTTTCCAGGCAACTCCACAAACACCTCTCTAAAACGTTCCACAACTGCCCACAACGCCTGTCGCTGGGGACTCCCTACAACTCCACCCTCATTAAAAAATTTATCCGCCCTATTTTCCCATACTCTCTCATTATTCACATGCATCTCTCCCTCATCGTCCTCTACAATCTCACTCTCTTGACATATATTCACTCTTGTTTCTATGTTTTCATCGCCTACCCGCTTCTGTATTATTTTTATTCTGTTACGTTCTATTCTTTTAACTTACCATAACTTTAATCTCATCTATCACCCTCTTAAAATTAACCCTGACTGGTTCACTCCCATTATTAAATTCTACTATTCTTTTTGTAACAGTACAGAATTGTATGAAAAACAAATTTTTAAATCAAGTGTATTCCCTATGTAGCCAGCGTTCACCTTTTCGGAACCTCGATTTAGTAAACCACGTATGCAGTGTTATTACAAAACAAAACGTCTGTTTTGTCTCCGCACTCAAACAGTTCAGACAGATTATGAAACAACACACAGTTTTGCGTCAGCCGTGAATCACGGAGAAAATAACATCAAGTCATATATTTTACACCAGGCGGCAAAAATGTTGCCAAACGTCATGCCTGTCTTATAGCACTAATTGGAGCGCAGACTGACGATCACGTGACCAGCTTAAAATCCGTGTATTTCTGCCTTAGAGCAGTAATGAGTTAGTCCACTGCAACTCACGGTCGAGCGGCCAGAAAATCGGCATACAGTTACAAGTTAACAAAAAACGGTGGCCACGGGCGTGTGAGATGTGCCGAAAACATCGTCGGCCTATCCAGTACAATAACTGTTAAAGTGTGTGAACAATGTAGCGGTCAAACAATAAAAAGCAACTATCAGTGCTAGCGCAAGTTACGTCGGCCAACATAATGTTGTTAAAGAAAACATAACCAAAAAATAGTGACCTGTTGAATACGGTTTTAAAACTACTTAATACGTATAAATGTGTGAAACATTGAAGTGCGAAGTGCTCGAGGAAATGGTAATTTACATGTGGTGGTGGTGAAAGCAGCGAGAACTTCTCAGGATTTGGTTAAGTACCAATAAATAAACTATTAATTAAAGATTTCAAGCATCTCAAGCAAAATTTTCTAATATTATCTAATAAAAGTTTAAAGAGCTCTATAAAAGAAAATAGTAAGGGGAAAAGATATAAACACGTATTGGTTCATATAAAAAATAAGTAATTTGTAATAGGTTAGATTTCCTTTGTTAATCTGTTTGATTTTAGGTTATTCGTTACTGATTTGTTGTATTACTAATACAACACAATATACTAGTACTTTATTGCTATCACAGTAAGATGAAGTAATTAATGTGTTTAATAAACCAGAAGTAATTTGTTTTAATATAAACTGTGTATTTATATTAGTACCGGTACCGTTCATACCAAATAATCCTTTCTGCAGCTGTGTTCGTCTGTAAAACCTTGGAAAAGCACCCTAAGGTAAGAGTTTTATATAAAGTGAATTAACGTATATTGTTTCAGTGATGCCCGAGGACAGGGACTCGAGTAGATTAATTAATTTGATAGAACTTATATTGTTTCAGTGGCCCCGAAACAGGGACGGCGAGTGTAATTTTTTATTACATTCGCCAGACCTAATAAAGCTGCAGAACGGGTTGTTTGGAAGCGAGGGCAATTGTGTAGTTAGTAAGCTTACAAAATTGTGTATAAGTAAACAATAATATAAAAATAGATAACAATAGTGATAAAGCCAACAGTGTCAGTACAAGTACAGACAATCAAGTAAATACAATAATAACCAAAACGGTAATAAATGAAATAAGCCTAACAGAGTCAGTGACAATGGAAGGTGCTAAGATTCATTCAACGCCTATCCAAAACAAGCAAAATGACAATAACGATATAGTGAATATGATACAAGTAATGTTAGAAAAACAAAGTATGATGTTGAGTAATAATTTTAATGAATTTAAGGGCGAAATGAACAATAAATTAAATGCCTTAAATAATCATTTAGACAATAGTGAGGAAAAATTTGAAACTAAATTCAATAAAATAAGTAGCGATATAAATAAACGCTTTGACACAAATGACGCTAAATTTGAACAATATAAAGAACAGAATATGAAATTTGAAAATAGCATAAACGTAAAGCTTGACGAATTAACTAAATCATTGTGTAGTATTGATGAGCGAATTAACGAGATATGTAGTGAAACAAAAAGAAAAACAGAGGAGTTAGGAGAGTGTGTGTGTGTGTGGTAGACAGTAAAACAAATATGTTAGAATCTAATCAAAAAGAATTTGGACAACATATAATTACAGTAAATGACAAATTAGAAAGCTTTGGAGGGTAATAAATTTGAAAATGGGGTATCAAAAAGTGATACAATAGATAACAGTAGTGATATTGAGAATAGAAATGTAGTTGAGGTTAGAGTATTTAGTGATCATAATGAAAGGGAGTATAGAGGTAGTTTAAAGGCAGAGTATGAACAGAGGGCAAATTTTTCTTATGGTATAAGTGAAGGACAGACTTCACCAGTGTTGCTGGAGGACAAGAGTTCCTCGATAGTTGTAACTATTATTTGTTTACTCATATTCACGGAACCATTGTAACTATATTTCTATTTGCTAGAATAAAAAAGTTTTAAGCTTCCACCTACCTTTACTTCTTTTTTGTGTTGGCCGGATCTCTAGTGGTGGACTAACCCCGCTCATACGATGAACTGATCAGTGCAGCAAATAAAATGAGGTGTTTGAAATGATTTATTTAACAAAGTATATCATATAGCAGATAGCATTTTATTATTACGATTAATAAACGTCTATTCTTCCCACTCCCTTCAATACATGAAATATCAAAAATATTAATCTTTTCACATGATTTTAACTTTTGAAATACATTATTATCTTTTTTAACATGATAGACACTTTAATAACTAGTTTCAAAATTTACTTACAGTCTAGGAAGACGACCCAGTTTGCCCATTCACTACATTCACACAAATTTACACACCCATACCTTTAGAGCGCTCGTTGAATTGGTTAAAATTTAATTAAATCGTGAAATTGCTCGTCGACTTTTTAACTCTTGGCAACTCTGATGACCACGTGCCGCACTATGTATTTGTTAGAAAATTTACCACATTTTCACTTTTCTGTCTACACTTTACTCATTTCGAGCTGAGAGGTTGATTGAGATTAAATTTTTAGTTGATTTAAGTTACATTTTCCCACTTTGTGGATATTTTAGAAAATTTTATCGTGCACGCACTTTTTTATGAAACCCCGGCCGGGGGAGTATATCGTCGACTGTTTAGACAACGACCAACTAAATCCCCACCTTCTCTGACTGCTTCCGGTAACATACACTGCCCCTTTGATTACAAAGTTCTTCGTCATGGTTTAGGTAATATGGATTTGCATTGGGCACAGGTGTTGACAATGCTAATTGGCGAAAATATTGAGGCTGTGGAAGGCGTGGTCTCTCAGCTACATCCGCCGTCACAAGACCGCATGGTACAAGACTTTCGTCGTTTCGCCATTTTTTGTGACATAGTTGGGAGTCTGCTCAGCGTCGTCTATGCGCCTGTGTTAATGCTGCGCGTCGGTTAGCGTCACACTGCACTACAGTTCTTAGATTTCGACTGTTGTTGACCACACGCCGCATTCCATTATACCGACTTCACCTCACAGTTCCTTTGTTCGAGGCCAATTTCAATTACCATGGGATTGACCACGCAGTTGGAAAATAATTTTATAATTTTAATAAAACAAAACACTTCCTTTTAGCCCCGTTACATAGTTTTTGTAGAAGACAAAAGGTCTTCAAAATGTCAAATAAGTTGTTTGTGTTTATCTGGTAGGGCCAGATGGTGTTTAAATAATTTAGTGGTGTTGCCCTCTGTGTGGAGTGAGACTATGAAATGGTGTGGTATTGTAAGTGATTATGAGCGAGATAGAGTGATAGAGTTATTCAGATTAAGTAAAGATTATGAAGGGTTTGTAAGGGGAATAAATATTGAAAGAAATTATTATATTAAAAATATTAGAGACTTACCTTGTTTGTTAAACAATGATTATATTGATGATAATAATATACGTTTACCTATAGTGAGGGTCAGCGTATTAGTAACAGCTGACACCTATAGTGATAAAAAATTAAATGATGTGATTGTAATAACAAATACTGACGGAGACTTGACAAAAAATATTAATGTAGATGTGATTTATGATAAGGTAATTATGGGGGGTTACCCTAAAAATTATTATGATGGTACAATGGAACATATAAATTTTTATGGTTATAACACACAAGATAGCCATGTTGTGCATCAATAAAACTGAACTATGTATGTGCAGAAAAGACTAATTTTTGATGATGGGGGTTGAGAAATACTGAATGAACATTTAATTATTTGAGTTAATGGTAATGACCTGGCTGATTTAGGTATTGAAGTGTGGTAAACAATAAATTATGACGAAAATTTGTAAATAAAAATGTGTTAATGTAAATGTACTGTGTTAGGGTATATTGTTAGAATGTACACAATAGTTTATGTAACAATGCTTGTAGTATGTTATCATAATAATAATATTTTATTTTGTTAAATAATTAAGAAGAGGTAATAATGAATTTTATTTTGCATCATGTATTTAAATCAAAAATGTTTTAAATAATGTAACTAAAGCTAAATTGTCTTGAGTGTAGGTGGTTATTAAAGTAACTTAAAAATGTGAATTTTATTAATATGTCAGCACTAAAAGATTTATAGGAACCAAAAAATTGAAGGAGGTGATAGGGTGATGATGTAATCATGAATGTTGAGACTGAGTTACTGTTTATAAAACCAGTCTGGCATACAACTGTTAATGTAAACAGGTATGTTGTATTTGAGTAGCCCGCATGGAAAAGCCGCTATTTGACCCAAAACTTGATTTGGAGATATTGGTATCGTTGGATTCGTTATCGAAAGGGCTATCGATTTAACTATAGGTTGAGCTGCAAATGCCGTTATAAACCCCTTAAAATAAGGAAAGGAAATTATGTACTTTTGCAAAACCCGCTATTTTTGTCAACCTTCCAGTTGCAAAACCCGCTAAATGTTTGATTGCCTGCAAAAGCCGCTATATTCATTGTGAACCACATGGCCACCTGTTGCGTACAAAATTATACAAATGCAAAACCCGCTATTTTTCTTTTTTCACATAGTTTTCTATTTTTCCAGGCGATTTAAGGTTACTTTTTCCTCCTATAAAAGCTATGTTTCGGTTTACGGTTGTCTAGGTTGGCAACTCTGTTGCTATCAAAGACGCTGTGGTATCAAAACCTTTCTGATAAACATTCGCCAACGTGTTAAGGTAATTGTTCATCAGTGTTTGATTTGAGTGACTATTTTCTCCTTTTATAAAGTTAATTTTCATTGAAATTTAGTTGAGTAAAAGTGATTAAAACGGATAATAATGAAGAAGTCATCTTGGAAACTGAGCCTTCATTGTCTAGAAAAAGGAAGAGTTGTCCTGCAAAATGGAAGAGAAATGTGGCTAAGAAAGCAAGGTATGTACATAATTTTTTTGAACAAGTACCTATTTATTTATTTACTTTGGGTATATATTTGAATTAGGTGGTATGTAGCACCAGATTATGTAAAGAGTAATCTGCAAGATTAAGCCCTAATTTTATAGTTTCAATGGCACAGCCATGAAAACAAACTCGTACATTATTGTACTATGTTGTTGTGTGTCAATCTCTATTGTTTCCCTTCCCCTCTCAATCATAACAATATTATTATTAGGGTTTAAAGACTAGTAATGTTTGTTCTTTTGTTTGTTTCAGACATATACCCAAAGGACTACCAAAAAAACCAGTTTGTAAACATAAGGAAATAACATTTCGATGTCACGACCTGACAATGCAAGACATACGTAAGATACACCAAAAGTATTATCAGGAGGCAGATTTGCAGTGGAAAAAAAATTTCATCCTCCAACACGTTCATGTTACTACACCCAAAAAGCGTAGCGCTTCAAGTTCTGAAAGGAGAAATGTAAGCACTAAGTTTTATCTTCCTACCCAAAGGGGTGGAGTAATTAAAAATGTGAGGGTCTGTCGAGGGGCATTTCTGTCTATTCTCCAGGAGTCACGTGACCATGTCAACCTATTATGTCAGAGGTTTATGCAATATGGAGCGACACCTCCTGAAACTCGAGGCGGGGATCGCCGTTATATAAAATACACAGAAAAACGTGAATCAGTCAAACAATTCATTAAAACTTTCAAGCCTGTGCAAAGCCACTATTCCCGAGGGAAGAATACTAAACGTCAACATCTACAAAGTGAGCTCGACACCAAAAAAATGTGGAAAATGTATGCCCAGCAGCATCCCACAGGTGATGGACTGTATGTAGAATATGAATATTTTAGGAGAATATTCACTGAATGCTTCAACATCAGTTTTGACAGCCCGTCCACTGATAAATGTTCTACCTGTTGCAGTTTTGAAAACCAAATTTCACTTGAAACAAATGCTGAAAAGAAAAAAGGTTTACAATTTCAGTTGAAAGCTCATAAGACACGAGCAGAAGCGTTCTATACAAAGCTTCGCCTGCAAGTTGAAAATTCCTTAACTCTTAGTTATGACTGTCAAAAGAACCTAGTTCTGCCGAAAATTCCAGACCAGGCAGCATATTACGCCCGGCAGTTGTATCTGTTTAACTTCACAATTTGTGAGGGCTCATCTCAGTCACCACAGAATAAATCCAATACTTTCAGCTATATCTGTTATGAAAATGAGTACCCGAAAGGTTGCAACCAAATTGCTTCAGCATTACACCACAGATTGTGTAACTCTAATTTGGATGGTGTCTCAAGTGTACGTCTGTTCTCTGATGGATGTGGGGGACAAAATAAAAACAAAGGAATGTTGGGAATGTTGTCACATTGGTTGCTTTTTGAAGCTCCAAACAACGTTGAGAAAGTTGAAATGTGGTACCCAATTGTTGGACACTCCTTCATCCCTCCAGACAGGGTATTTGGGAAATTGGAAAGGGACTTCAAAAGAATGACTAATTGAGGGTCCAGAAGAATACGTCAAAGTGATAAATGACTATGCGATAGTCCTACGTTTAGGAGAAACTTGTCCAGTAAATGATTGGAAATCCTACTCCGAAAACATCCTTAAACAGCCAGGACAATGGCATTTCAAATTTCAGATGACCAAGAAAGTTATACTAACACGTAATGCTACCAAAACGTTAACATTAGTACAAGGTGACCCATTCTACAATATTGAAGCCTGTGCACCCAAAAGCCTCACCAAGAAAGGAAAACATTTCGTAAGAGGAGGACCATCAGAAATAGGAAAAGGAGTTGTAGTGAAACCAGCAAAACTAAGAGATGTCAAACGGCTACTGTCTCTTCACTTTGGTGAAAATTGGGAAGAAAATGAAAAGCTACAGTTTTTCAAAATCATTTATAATGAACAGGATTCTTCTGTCGTGCAGGAACAGGATGATGAAGACAGTGAGTGTGATTTTCCACGTGATGATGGTGTTGAAAGTGATTATGACGATATGGACTTCACCTGAGTATGATTTATCAGTGTTTTTTGTTTTATACACCTTTTTCCAACTTCAAATTCATTGTCGTAACATTTTTATTGAAGAAAACAGGATGAATTTGAAAATAAGTTTGTACTGAGTTTATTTCAACAAGATATTACAATAATTTAAACACTTTTTGTGCTTTTTTATTTCTTAAAACCAATTTTTGAGAATTACAATAATTTAAAAACTAACAATATTTATAAAGTAGCGGGTTTTGCAAATGTCTAAAAAATTAAAATGGCCGACCACTGAGTTGCAAAACTCACTAATTCATGATTACACTTGCAAAACCCGCTATGTGCTAAATTATTATTTAAATAACTTATTTGTAGCGATTGTAGGATTATGTTCATCTAACTAGCATTTTTTTACGATTTTGTTTTGATTTAATGAAACAAAAATTAGCCTTCTATCTAATCCAAGGCTGTTTTTATACATTTTTGGTCAATTCTGACAAATTTTTTAAAAAGCTTTTAGCGAGTTTTGCAAGTGAGCTACTCGTATGTTGTGTGACCAATGTTTACAGTCATGCTGTAGTTGACAACAACAAGAATGTTATGTTCTGCTGAATCATTGCCATGAGCAAACCCTTATTGTGAAACAAAAGAAATAAAGTTAACTTTCTGCAGATAAAATAATCATGAGGTAATTACTGTAACTTCGAGTTTTCAGAAATTAAATTAAATTAATTTGGTAATTAAATTAATTGAAAAGGTGAATGTTAATAATGAAGTTAAACTTATTTTGATCTGAATTCTGACTGTAATGGTAAATCAAATAATAATTAAGGAAAACAATGATGTCTACTAATTTAAAATTGATAACTAAAGGAAATTTTGTATGGATATAATCAAAAATGTTCAGGCTGAGATAGTGTTTGGAAAATAAGATGTGCATATAACTGTTCATGCAAACCTTTATCAATGTCAATCTATGTTTTATGTTTAACTGTAGATTCCCCACCTAAGTGTGGCCATGACCTCACCGGACCATGACCGTGAAAGTAGTTAATTGTGACAAATCATAAATTTTACTTGATATAACCGGCTTGTGGTTTGTTTTGTTTTGTTAACCCGGTGGTTTGTTAACTTAGTAGGGGGGTTATTTTTTGGGGAATCTACCAAATTTTGGAACAGGGTTATTTTCACCCAGATAGGAGTGGTAGCCCATTAGGAGCGTATCATTCAATACTAGTAAGTATTATACTGAATTTTTATTGTAACGCCGAAGCAAGGATGGGGGTGGAATAAAAGAAAAAAATGTCCACCCCTTCCGCATCAGTCCTTGTGGAAGCAACTGGGCGCTACAGTCCAGGGGGGTATAGTGAGTGTGGATTAGGGGGTGACCCAGTTACAGGCCAGTTGAGGCCTGCGAGGGCCAAGAAGCCTAGTGCTGAACACAGCAGAATGTAACGGGTATCAGGGGTTAAGAGATATGTAAAAAAAAAAAAAAATTCTATATATAGTTAATTACAATGTAGTCAGATGCATGTTATATTTTGTAATAAAAATGAACCAGTACTTTGCTGATAATGAACCAGTACGGCTAAGAGGAAACGCATCAGTTGTGGAAGGCCTTTATGTTAATTTCTAATTGGATGTTTCAGAGTCTGGTGATACTGTGGCGGGTATCAGTCCGAGCTTATGGTGTTGGGATCTCAAGCAGAGAAGTCCAGTAAGATCGGATGGGTGCTGCCGCAGTCGACAGACTAGGGGGGTAAGTACCCATGATTTTCGTAGAGCGTTCAGGGGGGTTGCGGCGCAATATCCTCACTGATCCTCTTAGGTTTTAGGCAATGAGAGTTTGTATGCTTCGGCATCCAACCTCTCATTGGGGGGGGGGGGGGTATTGTAACGGTACAGAATTGTATGAAAAACAAATTTTTAAATCAAGTGTATTCCCTATGTAGCCAGCGTTCACCTTTTTGGAACCTCGATTTAGTCAACCACGTATGCAGTGTTATTACAAAACAAAACGTCTGTTTTGTCTCCGCACTCAAACGGTCCAGACAGATTATGTAACAACACACAGTTTTGCGTCAGCCGTGAATCACGGAGAAAATAACATCAACAAACAACTATCAGTGCTAGCGCACGTTACGTCGGCCAACATAATGTTGTTAAAGAAAACCTAACCAAAAAATAGTGACCTGTTGAATACGGTTTTAAAACTACTCAATACGTATAAATGTGTGAAACATTGAAGTGCGAAGTGCTTGAGGAAATGGTAATTTACACGTGGTGGTGGTGAAAGCAGCGAGAACTCCTCAGGATTTGGATAAGTACCAATAAATAAACTATTAATTAAAGATTTCAAGCATCTCAAGCAACATTTTCTAATATTATCTAATAAAAGTTTAAAGAGCTCTATAAAAGAAAATAGTAAGGGGAAAAGATATAAACACGTATTGGTTCATATAAAAAATAAGTAATTTGTAATAGGTTAGATTTCCTTTGTTAATCTGTTTGATTTTAGGTTATTCGTTACTGATTTGTTGTATTACTAATACAACACAATATACTAGTACTTTATTGCTATCACAGTAAGATGAAGTAATTAATGTGTTTAATAAACCAGAAGTAATTTGTTTTAATATAAACTGTGTATTTATATTAGTACCGGTACCGTTCATACCAAATAATCCTTTCTGCAGCTGTGTTCGTCTGTAAACCCTTGGAAAAGCACCCTAAGGTAAGAGTTTTATATAAAGTGAATTAACTTATATTGTTTCAGAGACGCCCGAAGACAGGGACTCGAGTAGATTAATTAATTTGATAGAACTTGTATTGTTTCATTTTATTAAAATCTATTACTGCTTTATTTCTCTCCAAAAAATCATTTCCTAAGATTATATCTAAACTCAGTCCCTTAACCACTAGAAAAGTATTTTCAAATTCAGTTTCATTAATGCATATATTCAATTGTACTTGTCTAGTAACCCTTTTACTCCGTACTCCGGTTACCCCCACTACTGTTACACCCGCAACTGGTAATGATGGAATACTTTTATTTATTTCTTGTAATTCTCCCATTACATTTTCTGAAACTACTGTTATCTCACTTCCTGTATCTATTAATGTTTTAAAATTCTTACCTTCTATGTTGACGATTACCTCTGTCAATCCGGTTTTTGTTTCCATAATTCCCGCGTCGTCTTCCTCCAACAACTCCTTCGTCATATCCATTTGTATTACATTGTTACTATATTCGTCTGTTACCTGGACCTGTCGTCATCTGTGGACAATGGTGTGGTCCTGGCTTCCATTGTCGGCCTCAGTTTTCCATCCTGGCGGTGGTACTGCCCTGCAGATTTCCCCTCTCGTCCCGGTTGCTGTTTCCCCAACTCCTTGATGCTACCCCGTGGTCATCTCCTGCCCTCTGTGGTATATTGTTCTGCACCGACATAGTTCCGCTCCGCTGTCCCGGCCTTGGTTTCTTGCACCTGTAACAAAAATTTCTGACGGCGTAGTTCTCTCCTGAGCATCCCATACATTTCCAAACCCCGTCTCGATTATGATTCTCTTGTCTACCGTACGCATTTACTTGTTGTGACCATCTTTGTGGCATATACTGACCTCTATTATTTGTACTTGATTGGTTGGGACGCCTACCTATTTCACGGTCCCTAATGTTTTGAAATATGTCTAACATATTTTCCAGTCCGTTTATGTCCGCTACCTCTCTCGTCATTAGTGTAATTTGTACTTCTCTGGGCAGGTGTTTACTAACATGTCTAACAAATGACCGAAAAGGCAACGGCGGTTCTAAGTACTTTGCCTCGTTAAATATTCTCATTACATACATGGTTATGTTGTTGTTTACTCCCCCAAAATTCCTGGTTCCCATGATTCTACTACGTAATATTTCTTGGTCCTCTTCAGACCAATATTTATTCCGGAACGCTGCCTCGAACTTCTCATAGCTACTCCACTCTGTATTATGTACTTCTGCCCATATTTCAGAACTGCCCTTAAAACACTTTAAAATCTTGAATAATTTTACCTCCCAACTACTGCTATTAAACCGGTCAAATTCCCTTACCCTACTCAGGAACTGCATCGGGTGTACTCTCCGGTTGTCACAACTAAATTGTTCAAGTTCAATATCATCTTTTGCTTTACGAGTATATAATATTCGCTCCGCAACATTATTTATATTTTGCCTCACTGCCACCTGTAATTCATCTTTAATTTCTACTATGTCTTGTTCAATTATTCTTAATTTGTTATCATATTTAATTTCGTATTGAAGGTTATGTTTATTCATAACCCCCACACTCTCTTGCACAGATTGTTTACACACATTTTCTACCTCCTGTAACGGGCCAAATTTGCGGGTTATTTTATTTTATTAAATTTGGGGTTTTGTTAAAATATTGGTAAAGTTTATTTTCAACGGTGACCAGGCCACGTGTTGTAGTGTATGGAACAGTTTCTAACAAAGGCGAAGTAATATCAAGTTGTGCAATCAGTACAGAAGAATTCACCCAGCCTCCGTTTCCAAGAACTTTGTAAGTGTGTGGCAGCGCGCCCATATGCATCACACGACCATGCGCGCGGACTGACGCCTGGGTGAACCAGCAAAGATGGTGAAGGAGCACATTTTCTGTTCACTTAATTTACCTTGCTGGCGGATGTAGAACCTAAGTCACGCCCATCTTGTGACGTCAGTCAGTGCCGAGCGAATATCATAGACGATCAGCTCACAAAAGCTTACATGGACTGAATAGGACAAAGCTACGGCGAACAACTATGAGGCTTTGTCTTCCATCAAAAAGACGAAATTGAGTTGGCCGCGAGCGTATAGCGGTTCTGGGCAGTCCGACACAGACAGTACCGGCCGGTACAGCCCCACGGGGCTACCTTTTACAAAATTTTAAAATGTACCAGTAAAAAAGTGAATTAACAGTTTCAAACAAGTGGCAGTGATGTGAGTCAACGGAGGACACCAACTCGTATATTGTTCGCGGGACGTCAATGAAATTATACATGAAATAAATCGAGGTTGCGTGGACGCCTCGTGCCGGCTTGGGGTATATGTTTCAATTTACATAGCAATGGGGTACATATTTTAATAATGGGGGTTTTTAAATAAGAATGTGAGAGAGAGAGAGAGAGAGAGCAGACTGGGCTATCCTTATAGTTATAAGTAATATAATTTAATTATGACCATATAAAACGTATTGAAAAAATGTATGAAAACTTTAAATTAATTTGAAAATTTTATTGGAAAAAGAATAGTACAACCTTTTTTAATAATTGCTCATTAAAAATATTAATTCTCTTCAAAAAATGAGTAGAGTACATTATTACAAAAAACCCATAACACATGTTTGTATCTTACGTTCGTGCGAGAAGAATCCTGGACCCAGAAAGAATCTTTGCAGGTAGGTGAAATAAAATTTATGTATTGATATAGTGTAAAAGTGTAATTAACTTCACAATGGCTTCCGATACAGGGACAGTTTTTATGAATTAAAAAATTAAGTAAAAACCGCACCTACAAAAAAGATACAAACGTGTGTTTAAGGTTAGCGTAATAAAGTAAAAGTGCGTCATTTACGCAAAAGTGACATGAAATAGAAAGTGTATTACAAAAAATCAAATTAATTAAAGTATTCTAAGTATCAAGTATAAAAATAAGAAATGGCAGGTAATAACGAGAATGTCAGCTTAACTGACATCGAAAACGAAAGCCAAATGAATATCGAATTGAGCGAAACTGAATCAAAAATTATGGATGAAGGAATTCATTCAACGCCAATTCAGAATAAAAAAACTGATGATAATGATATGATGAAATACTTATATAGCATGGTGTGTAGTACGAAAGAGAGTTCAGAAAAACAACATGCGATGTTAGAGTTAAAATTTAATGAAATAAAGAGTGATTCTGACGCTAAATTCAATATTCAGAATAACAAATTTGATGAGTTAAAAAATGATGTACAAGAAATGAATAAATGTTTAGAAAATACCAATGAAACAATAAGAACTAGTTTGAATAAATTAGAACATAGTATTGAGAGAATGGGAGTAGTTGTAATGAATCCAAACAAGAGTAATACAAATAAAAATTGTAATGGCATGTGTAGAAATATTGTATTAGATAAAGAGTTAACAAATGATGATGATGATGATGACGAAAATAATGAAAATAATATTGAGAATAGTAATGTATTTGAAAAGGTAGTATCAGAGAGTGATATGTTGAAAATAAATAGTGAGAATACCGATGAAGTTGTAGAATGTGATAATGAAATGTTAATGTGTGTTTATGAGTTAGAGAGAGAGTGGAAAGATAGTATAGTGGTAGAATGGGGGCAGAGGGTAATAAGGTTTCCCCTTATTTATGATGAGTTAATGTGTTCACAAGTGTTGTTTTTGAAGGGCAAGAGTCCCGTGTTAGTAGAAGATTTGTTGAGTTGTTTATTTTATTTGTATAAGTTTATACCCTCTGTCTGGAGTAATATTGAAGGTATGAGATGGTGTTATGATGAGAGAGATTTAAATAGAGAATTGTGTGTTGAGAGAGAGATAGAATTATATGCTTGGATTTCGTTGTCCATGACGTGTCCATTACTTAACTAAATATCACTATAATATTTACGACTCGGAACACAAAGTTTTTTATAAGTAAAAACGTAAAGTTTTACCTTACAGCCTAAACCGGCTTTCACCTATAGAAGGCTTCATCAGAGGCTGTCGTTAGTAGCGCTGCTCGTCTTGTTGTTGGCGACGAGAAAGTGTTTCGAAAGATTGAAGCTGTGTGTGTGTGGTGAGATGTGTTCGAATAATGCGTGCGATTTGAATTGTGTCTGTTCGTTTAGGATGTCGTTTTTATTTGTTTTTGTGTGTTTGTATATTTCTAATTGTTCTAGAGTGTCTAGTTTTCGGCCTTTTGTGTGTACGTGTAGTATGTTCATGTTATTGTCGATGTTTTTATATGTGTGGTTTGCTTCAATGAGGTGGTTTGCGAAGGTAGATTCTGTAGTGGTGTGGAGTGCTTTTGTGTGTTCAATGTATCTCTGTTTGAAGCTACGTCCTGTCTGGCCTATGTAGAATTTACTGCAATTTGAACAATTTAGTTTAAACTAAATTGTTCAAATTGCAGTAAATTCTACATAGGCCAGACAGGACGTAGCTTCAAACAGAGATACATTGAACACACAAAAGCACTCCACACCACTACAGAATCTACCTTCGCAAACCACCTCATTGAAGCAAACCACACATATAAAAACATCGACAATAACATGAACATACTACACGTACACACAAAAGGCCGAAAACTAGACACTCTAGAACAATTAGAAATATACAAACACACAAAAACAAATAAAAACGACATCCTAAACGAACAGACACAATTCAAATCGCACGCATTATTCGAACACATCTCACCACACACACACAGCTTCAATCTTTCGAAACACTTTCTCGTCGCCAACAACAAGACGAGCAGCGCTACTAACGACAGCCTCTGATGAAGCCTTCTATAGGTGAAAGCCGGTTTAGGCTGTAAGGTAAAACTTTACGTTTTTACTTATAAAAAACTTTGTGTTCCGAGTCGTCAATATTATAGTGATATTTAGAATTATATGAATTAAACAGAGATTATGGTGAGTTGAAAGAAATATTAGAAGTGTATTTAAACAAGAATAATTTAATTGATGAGAAAGCAACTGACCCGATATTGGAGATATTTACTAACGGAGACTTAACAGAAATACTTAATGTTGACTTGTTTCATGATTATTTTGATAAAACAGATGAATTTGATTTTTGTGGTTATGACACACAAAATAAAAATATGTGTGTCAATAAAATTGAAAAGTGCTATCTGAAACAAAGATTAATTTTTGACGATGGAGGCTAAACCATAAAACAATCAATGGACAATTTTAAATATTTTATTTTATGGTTTTTGACCTGGCAGACTTGGACAATGAAGCGTGAAAAAATGGAACAGTTAATAACAAAAGTTTGTAAATAAGTGTAGTGAATTTAATTGTGTGTATTGTAGGATGTCAGGTAAACAATGTGTATATGTAGTAGCAATGGTTGTAATAATAATATTAATATTTTGCAATATAAATAAATAAGAAAAGTAATTTTAAAACCAGTAATTAGCGAATTGTAATTGTTTTGATAGTAATGGAACTTGTATTTTCAATAATTAATTTAAATTTTTTAAAGTAATTGAAATAATTTGAGATGTTTTACATATTTTGATTGATTTGAAGGTTATATAACTAAATTTTCTAATGAATTTAAATTATTTTCGGAAATGTGAATTTGGGAATTACTTGTTAAATTGTTTGATTTGAAATAACCTTTTGTTAAATGTTTCAGAGGTTGCTTGGAGTTATTGATGTGTATGGTGTATATATTTTGTGTATGTCAGTATGTGAATAATGGACTGTAAGTATAAAAAAATTTTTTTTTAATAACACAAGTCACAGATAATAAAATGTGTACAGATGTGTAATTCACATGACAGAATTTTAACTTCAATAATGAAAATAATTCGAGATAATAATTTAAAAAGTAATAATGACTGAAATGATATAAAATAAATGTTAATAATAAATTTGAAAATTTTAAAGTGATGAATGAGTTGAATGATGATATTTCAAAATGATTAATGAAACTTTCATATTATAATGTTTTATATATATTTTGTTAATTTAGATATTAATTTGCTATTGCTGGGGTGGCCTGTGACCCAGTAGATAGTGGAATGGGTTGGGGGTAACAGTGAGTGTTACCTCCATCGGAGGCCAACATGGCGAAAATGTGCGGCACACCTTTTTGTACAATTTTATTTGTACCCTGATAGACTCTCGTGCCGTACATAATAATGACAAGTAGAACAGGCATTAAAGTGAAGTTTGATTTCCCCGACTTTTCGGGCGATTACTGCCTTACCAGCACTAATCGTGGTTTTGGCTAGCGGTCAGCTATGGCCATATCAAGTCCCTTGACCATAGCTGATTTGAAATTGGTTGATAGTAGAAATTAATAGGGGGTGAAACTAGGGGAAATCCCGGAACTATGGAACAGCGGCTGCCACTCTGTCCGCGTGGGGACAGCAAAGCCAGGTGGTAGACCCGTCTTAAGGGCTCATCAATATATAACAAGGATATGTCGATATCCAGAATCTTTAAAATGTCAAGCCGAAGCAAAGACACGGAGATGTCCAATTCCTCCAACTATGCAGTCTTTGTGAAAGCAAATGGGCGCTACAGTCCAACACAAATTACAATAGTGTGTGTGGATTAGGAGGTTGCTCAGATGAGCGACGTATTTAAATTTTGTAAATTAAAAATGATAACTAAATTTTGTTCTAATTAAACGCTTGTATTCTGCTTTGATAAATAGGGGTTCATACATTCAGTATACTGTGTTCATTCTATTTTAGCAATGTGTTATTTTATTGTAGTAGGTTAGATATAAGAATTGATAAAAAGTATGTGTTTTATATAATTTGTGATTTTGAAATGAGTATAACCAAGTAAATAACTAAACCAACTGGCAAGCGGTTTGCATAGTACCAGAGTCAGAAAGAGGGGAAACAATGATGGTAGAGGTAAGGATTGATAAAAATATGTATTTCATAGAATGTGTATAATTTTGAAATGTGTTTTCACTTGGCTAGGAATGTCAGCTGATCAGTAGTAAAATGTCACTGTTAAATTGTTTATTAATGGTCAAGGTAATTAATGTTAAATATAATGTTTTAATGTGTTAAAGATATTATTTCAAATGATGAGAAAAGTAAATTGATAAAGTTAAGATTTTAATGATTTGTGAAAGTTAATAAAAGATAGATGTTGGGTGATTAATATTTGGTGGGACATATAGATCAGTCCAAGTTAAAGTTAAAGTGGTACTAGAGATGAAAATATTGTTTTGAATTAATGTAATGTTGTTGTGAGATAATGAAGTAGATTTTGAGAAGTATTGATGTTGACACAGTAGATATGGGGAATATATGTAGAGTATTGAGTGATATATTGATGTTTATAAATGATGATGTTATTTTGTTGTAGTTGAAGTGAGGTAATTAGAGTGAGATTTGGGGATGGCAATTTTGTAATAGGGGATAGTGTAATGGTGGAGTCCGCAACAAAAGGGTTGGGACAGGAAGGGACCGTTTGGCGCCGGAAAGGGTTACCTTAGGTAGGATCCAGGGACCAATATAAGGGAATGAGCTTTTTTGGGGGGGGAACACTTATCCTAAGTACAAAGGGTTAGAGAGTATTTTTTTATATATATCGAGAGAAGGTGGCGATTTGAGTTTAATAGTAAGTTGGGTTTAGAGATTGTTTGATAGATATTTTGATAGAGCTGGGTGTCATGATAGTTATAGTTGTTAGTGAGTATTAGAGTCAGAGAGAGGTAAAGATTATATATGTATACCTGCCAAGTGGCAGATCAAGCTAGTATAAACAATTAAATCACCCAAATTAATGGAGAATGCGATTATTAAAAGGAAAGAGAGATTTATAGTAAAAAGGTAAAATTTTTATTGCAACCAGTGACAATTTTAATAGAATTTGAAAATGTAAAGCTATAAAGTGTTTATTTTGAATAATTTAAATATCAATTTGATTGTTAATTCTAAGAATATTTTGTTATTTTAAATGTTTTATTTTATTGTGTTTTTGTGTTTAAAGATAAAATTTTACAGATGTGCAAGGTATTTTCAGATGTAACTTGTGTATAACGTATGTAGGTCAAGGTTCTTGACTTGACCCAGTTTTGATCAGCTGATAGGTGAGGTCATATACTAGACACGTGTAGCAAGGAAATAAAGCCAATTTTGTTTTTAATCAATTTGAATAATTTAGAATAATTTCAATATGGAAAAAGAATATATTTTAATAAATTTAAATTTTTTTTGAATTTACATTTTTTTGAAAAAAAAAATGTTTATTGATTTCACGCCTGCCATCTAATTGATATTTTGTTTGAATTTTGATTATACTATTGTTTGTGTACTAATCGTGTTTATTCTATTGAATTGTATTGTTAGAATATAGGTGTAATCACATGTTAGGTTAAGGATGGTTCTATTTTAAGAAATGTTCAATTTGTGTATTTTCTAATAACAAAAAACTAATGAACAGAATTTTTTTTGATGAAAGATTTAGTTTGATTTTTGGAGTTTAACTTAAATGAAAGGGTACAGCTAAGAGTATATAAATGTTTACAGTATGTAGTATAAGTGTGTGTGTGAGCCCAGTATCTGCTAAAGGCAGCCCAGTTTGCATACAAGGGGGAACATATCGGTTGAGGATCTGGCATGATCTGAGCCAGGGATTTGGATTTTTTGGGGAAACATGTTAGAAGGTGAGGTGCGCTGTGGTGAGTATCTGTTCGATTTTTCGGTGTTGGGATCTCGCACAGAGAAGTCCAGTGATCTCGTTCAGATGCGTCCATAGTCGCCGAGCCAGGGGTTCGTTTACCCATGAAGTATAAGAACAAGAGGGGGTTGTTGGCACCAGTTCCTCACCGGTCCTCTTAGGGGTTTTAGCAATGAGACTTCTTCTGTTTTGACAGAAGACCTCTCATTGGGGGGGGTATTGTAACGGGCCAAATTTGCGGGTTATTTTATTTTATTAAATTTGGGGTTTTGTTAAAATATTGGTAAAGTTTATTTTCAACGGTGACCAGGCCACGTGTTGTAGTGTATGGAACAGTTTCTAACAAAGGCGAAGTAATATCAAGTTGTGCAATCAGTACAGAAGAATTCACCCAGCCTCCGTTTCCAAGAACTTTGTAAGTGTGTGGCAGCGCGCCCATATGCATCACACGACCATGCGCGCGGACTGACGCCTGGGTGAACCAGCAAAGATGGTGAAGAGCACATTTTCTGTTCACTTAATTTACCTTGCTGGCGGATGTAGAACCTAAGTCACGCCCATCTTGTGACGTCAGTCAGTGCCGAGCGAATATCATAGACGATCAGCACACAAAACTTACACGGACTGAATAGGACGAAGCTACGGCGAACAACTATGAGGCTTTGTCTTCCATCAAAAAGACGAAATTGAGTTGGCCGCGAGCGTATAGCGGTTCTGGGCACTCCGACATAGACAGTACCGGCCGGTACAGCCCCACGGGGCTACCTTTTATAAAATTTTAAAATGTACCAGTAAAAAAGTGAATTAACAGTTTCAAACAAGTGGCAGTGATGTGAGTCAACGGAGGACACCAACTCGTATATTGTTCGCGGGACGTCAATGAAATTATACATGAAATAAATCGAGGTTGCGTGGACGCCTCGTGCCGGCTTGGGGTATATGTTTCAATTTACATAGCAATGGGGTACATATTTTAATAATGGGGGTTTTTAAATAAGAATGTGAGAGAGAGAGCAGACTGGGCTATCCTTATAGTTATAAGTAATATAATTTAATTATGACCATATAAAACGTATTGAAAAAATGTATGAAAACTTTAAATTAATTTGAAAATTTTATTGGAAAAAGAATAGTACAACCTTTTTTAATAATTGCTCATTAAAAATATTAATTCTCTTCAAAAAATGAGTAGAGTACATTATTACAAAAAACCCGTAACACATGTTTGTATCTTACGTTCGTGCGAGAAGAATCCTGGACCCAGAAAGAATCTTTACAGGTAGGTGAAATAAAATTTATGTATTGATATAGTGTAAAAGTGTAATTAACTTCACACTCCATTATCTTATTTCTTATGTCATCATTATTTTCATTAATCTTATTTATACACTTACTTTCTATCTCTACACTCTGTTCTTTAACTTGAATTTTAATTTGATCTCTCATTTGTTCATTTACATCATTTATTTTACTTTCAAGGTTTTCTGTGATTTCACTAACCTGTTCATCGAACTTATGGTTTACTGATTATAATATCTGCTCTTTAATACCATCACAACGTGTATTAATTTCATTCATTTGCTTACTAAAATTAAAATTTTGTTGTTTTATTTCATCTCTGATCTCATTCAACTTTTCACTAAAATTATTCTTAATCTTATCATTTTGTTCCTCAAATCTAGCATCGAACGTATTATTTTGTTTGTAACGGTACAAACCGATGAGCATATAAAATCAAAAGTTTTATTTAACAAGAGTATATTTTTGGTAACCGACTGTAGCTCCGTGTAAGGCACAGCATGGTACAGGAATGCAGACTATCAACGAGGGTGCGCATTCTCACATATGCGCGTACACCTGCCAACTTTCCCAGCATAAAAGACACGTACATACATACCAGCGCCGAACCTGTGATGGGAACAAAGCAATACAGAGTACACGTTGACGGCGACGCCTAACGCCTGGGGAGTAGGCAACCAAGCCCACACACAGTCAGTCATCACATAGCAGGGCAGTTCTCTACAACTCATCCCATGGTACAGTCGAAAATACAGTGGCCTCGGAAATTTCGGTAGACCAAAGTGAATTGAGTAGCCAAGGTCTACCGAAACTGGTAAATTTAATGTCTTTTAAATGTTAAACGAAGTTTTAAAGTTATACGAAGTAAACAGTTTCAGTGATGATGGAAGTGAACGGGAAATACAAGTGATAGTGGACAAAGGAATGCACGTGCAGGTAAAACGTAAAAGCAATCAATTCGAATCAAAATGAAATAACGGTAATAAAAGAGCTTGATACAAAGGGGGTAAAAGGTATATATTTAAGGGGAGAAATCATTAATAAAAGTACTGGTTACTAGAAAATAATTAGTTGATAAAACTTGTGTTTAAACAAATTCATGTTTTTTTACTTGTATTTAATAAAATAAAATCAAGTTTTTAAGGATATAAATACGTGTTAGCGTAGTTATTTCATCATTACCATTTCTTAGTGTTCTGTGCTGAAAAATTCGTCTAACGTTTCCGGGAATCTTCTGAATTGGGGGGAAGTCAGATGGCAAAATTGTCCAGTTTTAATTAAGGTAGAGTATAAAGGTTTCCATATCTGTCCTGCAAAGATATTGGTGGCGACTCTGAACTTCTGTTGGAATATAAAAAAGGTAAGTCAGCGAGAAAACTTCGCAGGTAAGGTTCTGGCAGTATTTTATGATTGATTTATTTATAATTTGGGTGTAACTTAACAATTGACGACTCACTGCCAGGATCCGAGTATAACTTTATACGAGGTAGACCTATTTTAAGCACAGAAAATAGGATTTGGGTAACGGCGTTAGTTGTGAAATTATCGTATGTTTACGTTGAAGAAGGTTATGTTTTGGTAGCGTTGGTGTGTTTACTTTTACTTTTTGATAACGATTGTGTTAGGTGTTTTGATTTTATGTGTCTAATTATTGAATAATAGAAGGATAATAGTGGTTTTTTTATATATAAGGGGTATTATATAAATAATTTTGAACATGGCCGAGGCATGTGAAAATAAAGTAAGTGGATCAGGGGAGGCATGGAATAGTACGGAATTCATGGACGAGTTGAGGAGGATTATGGAAAGAATGACTGATGATGATTGGCGTAGATTCGATGATGACATTAGACAAATGAAAGAACAAAATATAGGATTCGCTGAATGGAAAAGGCATAGTGATGACACTATGAAGGATCATAAAGGACGAACAAAAGAGGTAAGAGAACAAACAGAAGAGTGTAAACAAGAAAGTAAATCAAATCAGATAATGAATAAGAAGGTAAGTGACAGTGTTAGAGATATGACAAATAATAATAATGGTAAAATAGTGGAAGTGGTAGAGTTAGAGAATAAAATATTAAATAGTGACGATAATTATGAGAGTATAGTGGGGGTAGAAAAGTGGTGAAGAGACAGACCAATTAAACGAGAATAAAGATGATCAGGTAACAGAGAATAAGGTAAATAAAGATAGTATAAATGGAAACAACGAAGTAACAGACGACATTGGTGTCAAAACAGGTGAGAATGATGGTAATAAAATGACAAAAAATAACAGAAATATCAGTGATAATAGCAATGGTGATAGTTTAAGTGCAAACAAGGTGATTGATAAGGTAAGTGGAAATAATAGTGACAATTATAATTATGAAAGGATTACAAATAATAATCAAGTGATAGTTGACAAGGTAATTGAGGTTAATACAAGTATAATATTGAGTGATAACAGTAATGTAGTTGAAAATGAGGTAGCTAAGAATGATACAGTGAATAGTAATAGTAATGATGAAAGTAGAAAGTTATTTGGAGTTAGTAGCGGAGTAGTAATTAGTGTTGATGGATTAGAGAAAGAATGGAAAAGGAGTTTACAGGTAGAGGGGTTGCAGAGGGTAAAATTTTCCCGTGGTGTTATTGGTGGTGAAGAGAGGTCTTCATGAGTGTATTTGGTAGATAAATGTTCTACAAATTTTTGTGACCCCTTAAATGGCCCCCTAAATTTTTGTGATAAACCTGGTAGAGCCAGGAAGTGTTTTTACGTAGTAGTACCCTTTGCATGGAGTGAGAGAGATAAAATGAAATGGTGTTATGAGAAGTATTTTGAGAGAGAGAGAATGATAGAGATGTTTAAGCTAAATAGAGGTTATGGAGAATTGATAGAGAGGATGAATATTGAGAGAGTTAGTAACATTGTAGGCTTATCTTGTTGTGAGAATAGTGCAGCAATATATGATAACGGTAATAATTATATTGAATACTTACCTGTACGTAGGATGGGGATATTAATACCAGCTGATTTGGGTAGTAAGGAGATAATAAAATGCTTCATTGAGACAGATAAAAATACTAAGCGAGACTGGACCAAAATTACCAATGTAGACGGGTTTTATGAATTAATAATGGGGAGTAATCTGGGGTATTATTCTTGTGATATAGGGGAGGAATCAAAAGTAAAGGGTTATTATGTAAATAATAATAATGTAATAAGAGTAAGTAAAGATGAGAATTATTATGTGAAAATAAGATGGATTTACGATGATGGTGGTTAGAAACAGTGAATGAACATTTAATTATTTTAGTTTATGGTGATAACTTGGCTAAACTATGAAATGAGAAATGGTAAACAATAATGATATGACGAAAAATTGTAGATAAATTTATAGTGAGGTTAATTATGTTTATGTAATAGGTTATGTTGCATTTTGTAGGTAAGGTAAACAATGTGTGTATGTAGTAGGAATTGATTTTAATAATGATAATAATAATAATATTTTATCAAACTAAACAAATAATTGTGAAGTTTATACTGCAAATGAATTGTAATTATTTTGAAGTAAGGTGATTAAAGTAACTTAGTGCTTAAATAACTGATTGAATTAAAATAAATTGTAGATGAATTAATTGATTTAAATGTGGTAGAAATAAATTTTGATAATGAATGATGTTTCTGTGATTTGAACTTGATAATAAATAATAAATGAATAAATGTAAAATGTGTTTAGTTTTGGAGTCATATGATTGTTATACGGTTTCAGAAGGTACATATGTATTGTGACGGCAGCGGTATGCCAACATCTGCTCTCCGTTACCAGCGGCCGAGACGTGACCAACTACGAGCTCGGAGCGAGCCAATCCGGCATCAGCTGCCGCCGAGACGTGACCAACTTCGTGTTCGGAGCTAGCCAATCAGCGATGCCGGTTAGTTAATAAAACCCGGGCCGGCAGAAAATTTTACGCACTCTTCATCGCCACGCCATCGGACGCACTTCATCTCCTCTCCTCTCTCGGACAACATCGGCGCGGGGTCAGCCGGAAGGAACAGCCGAAGAATAGAACCGTCACTGTTCTTGCGTCTTCGCACTCCCGTTCCGCGCCAGCGATGGATTTCGCTCGGCCGGCAGCCGACTCTACAACCAGTGCCGGAAGAAGAGGAGGACTGCAGTACGCCACGAACAGCGGGCGCAGCCGCCGAACATCTCAGCGCGGCACGACCAACATCACCGTTCTCGCCACTCGGTCCTTTTTAGGGCCACCAAAAACGATAGTGTGTACGATTGGCGCCAGTTGTCATGCGGCAAGCCTTTTGTCCGGTGACAAGTGGCACCCAACGTGGGGCAGTGATCATCTTGCGGATGCAAGATCCAGCCACGCCAGAGAGCTACCAGCCGGCACACCAATAAACATGGCGCCCAACAGACACCTCTACAACATCCGGAGAAGAGCAGTAGGCTGGGTACCGGAGAGCATTCAAGACCCGGGGGAGTTGTGACGGCAGCGGTATGCCAACATCTGCTCTCCATTACCAGCGGCCGAGACGTGACCAACTACGTGCTCGGAGCAAGCCAATCCGGCATCAGCTGCCGCCGAGACGTGACCAACTTCGTGTTCGGAGCTAGCCAATCAGCGATGCCGGTTAGTTAATAAAACCCGGGCCGGCAGAAAATTTTACGCACTCTTCATCGCCACGCCATCGGACGCACTTCATCTCCTCTCCTCTCTCGGACGACATCGGCGCGGGGTCAGCCGGAAGGAACAGCCGAAGAATAGAACCGTCGCCGTTCTTGCGTCTTCGCACTCCCGTTCCGCGCCAGCGATGGATTTCGCTGGGCCGGCAGCCGACTCTACAACCGGTGCCGGAAGAAGAGGAGGACTGCAGTATGCCACGAACAGCGGGCGCAGCCGCCGAACATCTCAGCGCGGCACGACCAATATCACCGTTCTCGCCACTCGGTCCTTTTTAGGGCCACCAAAAACGATAGTGTGTACGATTGGCGCCAGTTGTCATGCGGCAAGCCTTTTGTCCGGTGACAGTATGTACCTTGACATTTTTGAGTCTATGACAAGTGATGATGTGTTCATTTGTGGGAGTGATTGACCATATGTAAGTATAAATTTGATAATAACTTTGAAGTAAAGTAAAATGTTTGAATAATAAATGTTAAATGTGTTTAAGCGGTTCTAAATTAGGTGATTAAATTAATTTGAGGTAGTTATGGATTTTCTAGTATAATTTTCAATGGCTAATTTAATGTAAAAAGTTGTAAAAGATGGAGTTTGGGTGATAATAATTATTTCAATAAGGCATTGAGTCAGTCAGAGTTAACCTTAAATGGGTATTGGACAAAGTAAGAATTTTTGGAATAAAAGTAATACAGAAACGGGTTAATAGTAGGGACACAGTAGCGGGAGTGCATGTATGTAGAGAAAGTGAGAGTGATGTAATTGGAGAGTAAACAGGTGGTGGTGAAATTTTGTAAAGAGGGTGGTGTGGTAAGGAGTCCTCAATGACAGGCGTTGTGGCGGGAAGTGAATAGATTTAAATGGGGTTTGGCGGAGTTACCTGGGAGAGGCCAGGAACTAATAAGGGAATGAGTATACAGGAAGGGAACACACATCCTAGGTACAAAGAGGGTATCAGGTATTTTGTAATAAAAGGAGAATGATTTAAGTGGAGTTAGAGAATTAGTGGAGGTAAATTTTATTGAGAGATTGGTGTCACCCTATGTAAATCTGTTAGTGGTCGTTAGAAGGAAGAAGGTGGGTAAGGTTATATTTAATGCCCATTCAATAAATCAAATCATTGTGAGTGACTGAGAATCATCCAAACAAATAAATGATGAAAATGTTAAATAGAAATTCATAGTTGAAATGTAATAATAAAGGTAACAAGTTAAAGAGTTAATAGAATTTAAAGCTAAAATAAAGCTGTAAGTTGTGTAAATTTTTTGATAAAATCTGAATTTGAAATGTTATATATAATGAATGTTGATAATAGATTTGAAAATTTTGGAGAATTTATCGGTACAATAAATGATAAATAAATGATGGTTGATTAGTAAAAAGTTCAACTGAAATCAAAGTGTAATGTTTACAATTTTAAACATTAAAGGTGAATTGTTTATTTTTTATATAATCATCACAATGTTAATTATGAGTGTATTATGTTTTATTATGTTGTAGTATGTTAGTGTGTAGGAATTTTAAACATGTAATGGTGTGTTTTAAATAGATTTCTCCACTTTCGGGCAGTCGCTGCCTCACCAGCACTGACCGTGGTTTTGGCTGACAACCAGCTGTGGGCAGACATTGTAACTGACCATGGTTGGTTGCCTTTTTGAAAATTGGTGTGACATAGAAATTAACAGGGGGGTGATTCAGGGGAAATCAAACCGGAACTATGGAACAGCGGCTATCACTCGTTCGCATGGGAACATAAAAAGGGTGATAGAACCGTCTTAAGGGCACATAACTATAAGATCAGTAAGATATTGTAAACCCTAGTGGTCAGATTATCTGAATTTTATTTGTAACTCCAAAGCAAGGACAAGAGATGACAAAATTCCTCCTTAATGCTTCAGTCCTTGTGGAAGCAACTGGGCGCCACAGTCCAGCATGGGGGGACATAGAGAGATGGATGGCCGGTGGCAACGTTACATGCTGCGAGGGTGCGACTCCGTCTTTGGGGACCTAGTCCTCATGGGCAGAAGTAATAGTGTTATACCAAAATGGGTGAAGACCTTGAGGTCACTGACAAATGTGTAACGCGGGGTATCAGGGGTTAAGGGAAATTAGTTTAAGTTGGGGGGGGATAGTATATGTTGATGTAGAGTGGAAGGAGGTTACTAAATTGTTAGTAATGAAGTATTGAAAAAAAAAGTTTTGTGTCAATAAAGTAGTTGATCTTATGAGAAAACTAAATAATTTCTGATTGAATAAAAAGAAGATAAAATTGATGATTATTGTAATGGTGCTGAGAATAGTGGAGTAGATTGTTTGCTTATCTGTGTACTGATTGTATTGAATAGTTTGCTGTTTTATACCACCAGACCTTGTATTGTGTATAAATGGTAATATTAATCTACCTTGGTAACTAAAATCAAAATGGAATTTTAATTGGATTTGGTAAACGAAGTTGAATGATTTTGGAGTTTAAATTTTTGTTTTTTTGTTTGTTGTGTCTAACCTAAAGTGTATAGGTTACAGAAGTAAAAATAATCTAGAATATATAATACAGAAAAATGTAATATGTTTAAGTTAAGGATACATGTGTTAAAAAATATTGTTTCTTTAAGTAGTTCATTGAGATATACAACCAGTACTTTGCTAAAAGGCAAACCAGTACGATGAAGGGGAAACAAGTCAGTTAAGGATGTGGTATGTTGAAAAGCCAGTAATTGATAATTTTTATTGAATGTTACAGAGTCTGGTGATACTGTGGCGGGTGCCTGTTTGATGTTGCGGTGTTGGGATCTCGAGAGAGAAGTCCAGTAGAGTCATGCAGGTACAGCCGCAGTCACCAGACTAGGGGGGTAAGTTACCCATGATTTTAGTAAGGATTTAAGGGGGGTTGTTGGTGCCATATCCTTGCTGGTCCTCTTAGGTTTTTTTTTTAGGCAATGAAAGTTTTTCTGTTTCGACAGAAAACCTCTCATGGGGGGGGTATTGTAACGGTACAAACCGATGAGCGTATACAATCAAAGGTTTTATTTAACAAGAGTACATTTTTGGTAACCGACTGTAGCTCCGTGTAAGGCACAGCATGGTACAGAAATGCAGACTATCAATGAGGGTGTGCATTCACGCATATGCGCGCACGCCTGGGCCAACTTTCCCAGCATAAAAGACACGTACATACATACCAGCGCCGAACCTGTGATGGGAACAAAGCAATACAGAGTACATGTTGACGGCGACACCTAACGCCTGGAGGGTAGGCAACCAAGCCCACACACAGTCAGTCGTCGCATAGCAGGGCAGTTCTCTACAACTCACCCACGGTACAGTCGAAAATACAGTGGCCTCGGAAATTTCGGTAGACTAAAGTGAATTGAGTAGCCGAAGTCTACCAAAACTGGTAAATTTAATGTCTTTTAAACGTTAAACGAAGTTTTAAAGTTAAACGAAGTAAACAGTTTCAGTGACAACGGAAGTGAATGGGAAATACAAGTGATAGTGGACAAAGGAATGCACATGCAGGTAAAACGTAAAAGCAATCAATTCGAATCAAAATGAAATAACGGTAATAAAAGAATTTAATATTCATGTTTAATATGGTAACCAAATCACTTGTACGAATTAATAAATTAATTACCTTAAATTATCCGCCGTGTGATTTCTTATGCTTCGTCTATAACCTGTGATGGGACGAAGCATAAGAAATCACACGGCGGATAATTTAAGGTAATTAATTTATTAAAGGTAATAAAAGAGCTCGATACAAAGGGGGTAAAAGGTATATATTTAAGGGGAGAAATCATTAATAAAAGTATTGGTTACTAGAAAATAATTAGTTGATAAAACTTGTGTTTAAACAAATTCATGTTTTTTTACTTGTATTTAATAAAATAAAATCAAGTTTGTTTAAGGATATAAATATGTGTTAGCGTAGTTATTTCATCATTACCATTTCCTAGTGTTCTGTGCTGAAAAATTCGTCTACCGTTTCCGGGAATCTTCTGAATTGGGGGGAAGTCAGATGGCAAAATTGTCCAGTTTTAATTAAGGTAGAGTATAAAGGTTTCCATATCTGTCCTGCAAAGATATTGGTGGCGACTCTGAACTTCTGTTGGAATATAAAAAAGGGTAAGTCAGTGAGAAAAGTTCGCAGGTAAGGTTCTGGCAGTATTTTATGATTTATTTATTTATAATTTGGGTGTAACTTAACATGTGCATCAAACTTATTATTTTGTTCATTAAATTTATCATTAAAATTACTTTTTATTTCTTTAATTTCGTTCTTTTGTTCATGGATGTCACTGCTTACTTTATCAAATTTAGCATTGAAATTACTGTTGATTTCATTAAGTCTACTTTCACTTTTAACATCTTGAGCTTTCATAAAATTGAACAAGTCGTCTACCGACACTTTACTGACTGTAGGTGTCGACTTAGCGTTTACTCCGCTCATAATCATTGATTCGGTCTCTCTCAAGTCGCTATTTATTTGACTTTCCGTCTGGCTGTCAGTAAAGCTGACTTCATTGTTAATATTTTCATTTGTACTCATTTTTTATATTATTTATTAAATTTTAATCTTACCAACAAATTAACCTTACATGTACTCTGTATTAATTACTATTATAAGTATTACTTAAATATAGTATAAATATCGCATAACCTGCACGTAATTTATACGTACTCCCAAATCACGCTTATATCCAACGAGTAGGTGTGGTTTATATAAAATTGATTTTATAAAACAGTCCCTGTTCGGGCGCCAATTGTTATTATACAAATACTCTACCACATAATAATTAATACAAACTCATCTTACCTTTCGTATGCCAGGGTTCTTCACATGAACCCGTAGTCTATAAGCGTGATTTAGGGTTATGTGTTGTAATAATTACTCTCATTTGCAGTTAACTATTTCAACTTCATTTATTATTCTTTTTTATTATTCTCTTTTTTGTGAATCAAATAAGATTATGACTTCTCCTTTTACATTCTCCACCATTTAAATCAAACAAATTTCATCATGGAGGTAAAGACCCCATTTAATCAAAACAGACACAATTTCAACATTTCTTAATCCTTATAATTAAAATAATTGATTAATCAAATTAATTTAAAGACAATCCAGTATTTGCCACGCACACTTTCATACATTTTTTTTTACCCCATTTAATTACAGCACTTGTTTAATTTAAATTTTCATAATTGATTATGTATTATACAGTTACGTCTTTAGCGGCGTCCCTGCAGACCATGTGGTGCACTCCGCTTTTTTTTGTCACTATTTGCCCGAAAGATGTTGCACTGATTTAATTTCGATGCCACTGAATTTAGTTAATGTTACACTGTTTTTATCGCTTTAATTCATGGTTTACATTATATTTTGATACCTTAGATAAATTTTCGTCTCGCGAGCCTTTTACGTTCAACCGGCCGGTTTGACTAATTGACACTGAGTAATTTTTTCAAGATGGCTAAACGTCTTACGGTCCGTGGCAACTTGCTTTCTCATAGGCTGATCAGGCGTCACGTGATATCTTCTTGAGTGCGAGTTTGTTAACAGGATCTTACGATCTCAGGCTCGCTCAAAATTTCGTGACAAATACGATGTTCGGGCAAGCAGGCGCGCACTCGTTCACATTCCTCAGCACCTGGAAATGTAGAATGTTGAGGGGCAGACAAACCAAACGTGCAACTGGGTGCCCCGAAAGTCACACACTGCTTTACAATTGAAAACTGTTCTGGGCGATTCCCCGTTATTACCATTAATAATTTAATAAAAAGAAACCCCTCAATTCTGTCCCGTTACAAGGCTAATTACATATAACTATATTTACAAAATAAACATAAATCTAGGAGTTGATCTAGTTACTATCAAGGGTCTAACCAGAAAAAAAACCAAGGTTAAATTTTGGCTGTGAAAAATCTTGGCCAAGATGAGAAGAAGAGAGGACAAACAGCACTGGAAACTATATCCATTTGAGCACAACAAAAAAGAAAGAATCTGCCAATCACACAAAAGTGGCTAATAAACTATTTCACCAGTGGAACACATCTGCTATACAACTGTACGTAAGTCAAGGAATAAAAGCTGGAGTTGGCTCAGCATGAAAGCAACAGTGGGCATACCTGGCATTATTATTTCACCAATTATTAATAATGGTTCAAAAATTAATAAACCACTTTACTTCTTAATTACTTACAATTAAATGATTCACTGGCTGAAAGTGGAGCTGTCAACAGGTTGGTTTCTAATAGTAAATCCCAAAATGTATGGCGCACAGCAGCTTTCAATTTTTGACTTAATGACTCGATGTTGACACGACCCTGTTTCCATACACGAAATTCTATTAATACTTCAGGACCTACAAAGAAGGAAAGCTTTAAATTAACAGTAATGCCAATGCCAACGTACCACTAAAATTTAGTCTATTCCTGAAGAACTCATAAAATTAATCACTATTACGAGGTCTGACAATAAAGTTCACAAACTTGTTGATATGTGCCTTACTGCTGATATCACTTAGGTAGCATCTTACCAAAACAAATATTCCACTTTTCAAATCAGTTTTGAAATGGTATACAGTTGCTGTTATATAACTATTGATGTTACCAAACTCCGTCTCTTTCCTGTAAAAGTCAGTCTGCACCACATCTGATATACAGAGAGGGGAGGCTGAAGATTTCTGTTTTAAGTAGTAAAAACTTTTTAGCAGTCACGCCTTGCTGAGTAAAAAAGACCACACTGTTTTCTTCTTTTTTTTTTAAACTGCCAAAACTTGTTTGTACTTCCAAGCAGTAGGAATCATTGACCGTGTGTAGCGGTTACAGAGACTCATGGTGAACAATGATGTTAATATAAAAGGACAAGACTGTTTTACCCTTCGTTTGGACTAAAAAACTTTTGTGAACGCAGAGAACTGGCAGTCTTCCAATGTTAGCTTTGTTGCCAGCAAATTCCATTCATGATAGATCATGATATTTGGAAACTCATATCTTATCATCTGCAACAGCACAACCTAAAATGACGTTAATGAGAAATTACAAATGACATTTATAGTTTTACAACATTACTTTACTTTTCAAACTCCGCCAATTATTTCAGCCAGAAATTTTTCTCAAAGAGTTTACTTTTATTATAACTGACTATAATAAAAGTATTTCATACAAATATATGTTAGGGACAGGTAAAAAATGGGGTGGAGGCAGCAAGTGGACAAGCAATTGGAAAACCCCAGGTATATAAAAAAAATACAACATATTTTAAAAATAAACACAAATTACTGCTTTTAACAAAGAATATACATTAGTGTTTGTTCACTATAAAATTATACATACACCTTCATTAGAATAACAGTAATAGTAATAATACATACTAATCCTAGTGGTGGCTCATAATTAAAACTTAAAGGAGGGCACTTTCTAAGAGAAAGAAAAAATCGACAAACCTGTTTATACTTGCAAAAAATGCTCACACTCTCACGTTCTCCACTATTTCACTAGTTGCTATGCTTGTCATTTAGTGTCAATGTGATCACAATTTTAGTAATTTCCTTGATAAAATTGGACAATTTTATAATGCAACATTTTATGATGTTTTGTTTTTAATTATATAATGAAAAAGTATAAGAAAATTGATATTATCCAAAGTTTTTTTTGTTTCTTCATTTTCTTTATTTCTTAGTGAGGGCGGCATCCCAGAGCCCTTCCTCACAAGCCACCAATGACTACTTCACATTTCCTTCAGTCACTATTCCTAACACATGTACATATCAAATTATTTTATTTTATTCAATTATTCATATAACACTTTGAAAATATCACTGCTGGCTGAAAGACATGTCACAGTTTGAAAAATACATTAATTTTTTGTAACAATTGTAAATTCTTATCAACATGTAAACATTTCATTTGTAATTTTTTTATTAATTTATTTCACAAAGTGGCAAATGGGACATAGATTTATTTTGGTAATGTGGGACCCAGAGTCTCTACAATATATTGGAACCTTTTACTTACTTTGTTTGCTTATACTTGTTAGTTCTCTGGTTCCACCCTTTTCACACACACACACACACACACACACACGCGCGCGCGCGCGTGCGTGCTTCTTCATTTCAATGTCATTTTTAAGGTTTTTCTGTAGTTTCTTGATATTCACTTATTCTGCTTACCACACACATCTTGACAAAGATTCATGTTTCTGTCAGTTCTGCTTGCTAACAATTGCTGCCTTGATACTTTGTACTACTCTGATGTTTTCCCTACACACACCCTTGTACTAATGGTTCCTTGATTGCACAGTTGAATGAGAAACTGCTGTTGATTTGATGCCCTAAATCAAGCTCTGATATTCTCACAATAGAGCACCAAAATGTATAACAGACATCAATTGTACACATGCAAAATAACAGCTGTGTCATGTCAACAGGACAGTGCCCCACTAAGCCACTACAGCATTTCTATAGTGTCAATGCAAAATAATGCACCACCAAAGAGTTTGCAAACTTAGTCTCTTGTATGCCACTACATATAAAGTTCTATTACATGTAATATATACCCCCTGAAGTTTTACAAATTACATAAATTTTGTTATACGTTACAGTAAGACACAGCTGCCTTGCAGTAACTGTGCAGAGCTGAGATTAAATGCTTTCTCAATATCCAAACTATGACTTATTACTGATGTACAAATAGTTATGTATTATACATGAGCAACACAAGACACACAATTCACGTAACAATACAAAAAATAGTATATTATAAAATATAAACAAAAAACAACACCTGGTCCACTATCTCCTGGACTGGGCTCGTAAATATTAGAAGCGGTAAGGCTTTGGAACTGAGATGCCATTAACGAGTGTTCCTTATAAGCAAGTCTATTAGGTTTTGAATACTCTTTGCACTGTATAAGATTTCCTTCTGAATCCACCAAAGCAAGTGCTATACATGCAATACCTTTGTTTCCAGATGCTGGGCTCTGATTGTATAAAAACAGATTACTTTCATTTACACGTTTGCCAGAATCTTCTGGTTGTGAGTAGTCCTAGAAGAAAACATACATTATATAAATACAAAGCATTATCACTGGATTATACCATAATTTGTTTCTGAACTGCTGTGTATAAATAAATTAAATAATGCATACAACAATGTGGTTATAAATGGCACATAATATTTAAATACATGTACTTATTGGAAAACATATGATTTCTCCAGAGTAAATAATAAACAAAATTAACAGTTGGTATTTATAAGACAATATAAATAATTGGAGTCAGTTTCAAAGACCAGACTGTTAGTCATCAACTAACAATAATGGACTCCAAATATCTGTAATGTGTGTAATTTGCTTTGATTTAATCCTGCTTAATAAAAAAATATTTTTATGAACATAAACAGAATTCTCACAGTATACAATAAACTAACCTGAAAGTGATATTGAGGTCTTGCATCTGTATACTTTGGTAAGTTGAGGAACTGAAGCAAGTTTTGACGTAAATAATATCCTACGGCTTGCAAGTGGTTCAGTGCATATGGTTGTACTGTAAACTAAATAACATCAATAACTCAGTTGCTGTACTGCTATAAACACACTTTGTCTTATGTTTAACAAAAAAAAAAAAAATTAAATTAAGACTGTTGTGACAATACAATTACTTTAATTTAATTTATTCATGGTTTAATTTTTCTTACTTGAATTATGAATTCAGGTGGACTATTTGCTTTCTGAATGAAATGGACATCATCAGGTGAAAGCTTACACATTGGATTGCGTGCTAGCATAACAGATACAACTTCAAGAACAGCATCATCAAGTCGATTCTGAAGTACTTGCACCAATTCATTTTTCACTTCTGGTCCTGAAAAATTTGCACAAATATGATGTATCTGAATTCACAACATGTAACAACTTCATTAGAACTGTATTATACTGATTTCTGAATTCTTGGATTTTGTTGTCCATGACGTGTCTGTTGATTAACTAATTATAAGTAAAACACTACCGACTCGGAACACAAAATTTTATATTGGTAAAAATATAAAATTTTTACCTTATAGCCTGAACCAGTTTTTGCTTATTATAAGCTTCGTCAGAGGCTGCCACTGGCAGCACTGTCCGTCTTGTTCTTGGCGACGGTGTCAACTTTTGAAGGATCGATGTTATGTGTGTTGGGGTGTGATATGTTCGAATAATACGTGTGATCTGAATTGTGTCTGTATCACACCTCCCCACACACACACAACATCGATCTTTATTGTGTAAAAGACAGCGCCATCGTCAAGAACAAGATGGACAGTGCTCCCAGTGGCAGCCTCTGATGAAGCTTATAAAAAGCGAAAACTGGTTCAGGCTATAAGGTAAAAAGTTTACATTTTTACTAATATAAAACTTTGTGTTCCAAGTTGGTAGTGTTATACTTATAATTTGATTTCTGAACTTAATAGTTACCCTCTACTGTGTTATGCAAGTGTAATTAGTATACCAACCTGCTTCTGATATTCCATGTACATTTAGGGTCAGAAAATCTTCTTGTCGAGTATTTAAAGTGTCTCCAGTTTCACCAAATGACTTGACACGAGGCCTTGGATCTTTCTGTTCAAAAAATTAGATCATTTATAGTTTGTGGTTATAATTAAAATTCAAATAAATATTCTATTTCAGGACACTCTAATCAGGAACAAAGTTTTGTATTGTAATTTTTGTAAAAGTACAATATATTTCTTTGAAGAAACAAAGAATATTAAAGTTATTATTAAATCTATGAATAAAGCACAGTTTCTATGTACTATACTACAATAAAATTTCAGAAAAAATTCAGCTGATTGTGCTAAAAAGTATTTTTACTATCTTTTGTACAAACTGTTGTAATAAATATTAATACATAAGTATATGATAATACTTGTACATTATCAAAATACAGATAGGCATATATTTCATCATAAAGGTGAATATCTGCAGTCCAAAACCAGACTGATGGAGCCATGCTAATTTGACTAATGGACTATTCTACCTGCTTTTTATGTACCAGAAGCATCTTGTTAGTGTTCTGTGTACCTCTTTAAAACCTATTACAAATATATTCAATATCCTAAATTTGAAACAAAAATTAATACCCAAAATAGTGTTCCAAATTATACCATGCTACGTTATCTATAGTCTGGTCTGTAAATAAATTTAGAATTGACTTCTGGGGCAAAAGGCGCAAATGGGTAGTAGCATGCTTTACTGACAGCTCACCTTCTAAGCTGTCAATTACTCTATTAGCAATTTTTTTTGTATTTTTAAAATACACAAACCACGAATGTATAATTTTTGATAATGTTCTCAATAGTTTATGATAAATATTATACAAAACTATATATATGGTTTCAAATAAGTATAGATATTTCTATAAATGACATGACTGTATAAAAATGATACTGTTCCATTTCCAATAACGTACTATCACATAATAATTAGCCATGTAATTTTGGATAAGTAATTGAATACTTTATAAATTTTGCAAAATATTACTGGACTCCACACATACGCATCATTTCACACAACTACTGTGACAATCCACACATAGGAGAATGCTTGTTCCTAAGATTTCAGCTGCAACTGACTTCTGTCTTCAGCAAGTATACATTTTTCTTTTTAACCACACACAGTCTTATTAAACACACACACACACACACACTTGATTTAAGATTAAATTAAACAAGACCCCATTACACAGTACAGTAAAAACCATTATATTAAACAAGAAGGAAACTTACATGAGTTATTATGGTTGGTTCATCAATTTTCTTGTTGTTAGCATTGTTCAACGAATTTATTGAGGAACTTCGTGAAACAGAAGAGGGAGAGTTGTCATCATCAGCAGTGCGAACTTGAAAACGTGTATTTTCATGCAGTCTGAAATCGTTAATATTTTTGTACATAAGGTCCTGTATCATTATATTTATAAATACATATACAGTTTTATTGATACATGATTTTTTGAGGCAAAACAAAATCGTCTAATCCAAAATTTGATATTTATCAGTCAAAGAATCTGATTACATGAGCAACATGAATAACTGCAAACTTACCAGTCAGTAAGAATCCTTGACTGATGTATATGGAATGTAGAAAAGATAAAAATATATTTGCACTTCCTTATATAATACAAAAATAAGATACACAAAATACAAAACTACATACTGCAATAGATTACCTCAAATAGAACACATTGCCAGAATGATCCTGATAGACAAACATATTCTTGCGGTTATTGACTGAGAATCTGTTTAGTACAGTGCGTAATGCCTGAATTCCACGAGACAGTCCTGGTTTTCCTGGGCCAGTTTTCAATCGAGGATGTAAGCTAAAATGGGTTTCCCACACAACCTTACATGCAAACCATCCTGGCATAAACTTCAATGCTGTTTCTGGATAACTACCTGAGTTGTCACCACGTTCACTAGTATCTACACACAATATGATTAATTATAAATTAATTATACATTATAAGTAAATTACAGTGGAGCCTCGAAAGTTCGGACCTCAAAAACCCGGATCTGACAAAAACGAATATAATTTTTTTTTACCAAGTCCGGACTGAGGGTAGTTTCAGCACTAGCCGGTACCGTAAGCGTAGCACTGTGGCTAGGTATGAGAGGGGTAATGAGTCACACTACACATCCACATTCACTCCACTCAAGGATGAATGGAGCGGGTGCTTGTCTGTACCTGTCACACGATCAGTTAGTCACTTCCGAGTCTTTTGCATGATCGAGTTATTGTTCAGTGTTGTGGACGTTTATATGCTTATATAAATGTACATGTTTATATAAAACCTATATATTTATATACATTTGTTTATGTTATTAATTTCAATACACCATAAATATTTTTTTGAGTACAGATACTTTACCGTTGTTTAGAATGGCTAGTACATCTGTTATTAAAGCTAGTGGAAAGCGAAAACATGTGTTTTTGACAACTGAAACTAAGTTAGAAATTTTGGAATTTACAAACAACTAAGAAGTTAGGAATTTTGAAAAGATTATCTAAAGGTGTAAGTGGGGTATCTCTTTCTAAAATCTACAATGTGGGGACTTCAATCATAAGTGACATTAAAGCATAAAAAAATAAATTGGAAAATACACCAAAAAATTGGATTCTGAAGAAGGGTCACAAAACAGAAAAACACTGCGGACGGCCAATAACACAGCTTTGGAAGATGCCATTTACATATGGTTTACACAGAGAAGAAGCTTGGGTGAACCCATTTCAGACCCTACATGAAAAGGCACTAGAATCCAATAAATCCTTGAATGGGTCTGCTGATTTCAAAGCTAGTGCAGGGTGGTTACATAATTTTACAAAACGTCACGGGGTCTGAGAATTAGAAATTCAAGGAGAAAAGTTATATTCGGATCATGGTGTTGCTCAGTCAAACTAAAATTTCTTGATATGGTTGTTAAAAATGGTTTCAACAGATACAATGTGTACAATACTAACCAATACTGATGTAAACTGGCTTTCTATGCCTAAAAAATCTCTTGCTTCCCACCATGAAACCTCTGCCCCCAGTTTTAAAGTAAGCAAAAACAGAGTGACTGCACTGGTTTGTGCTAATGCGAGTGGTTCTCATGCACTGCAACTGTTAGTGATTGGAAAAAGCAAAAGGCCACGTTGCTTCTAAGATGTTAAGATCCTTCCCATGATATATAAGTCTAAAAAATGCATCGACGTCATTTAACATTTTTAAGGATTGGTTTGAAAATTACTTCATAATAAGTGTGAACAAATTTCCCAAAGAACAAAATAAAATGGGAAAAGTGCTCCTCATTATTTTCAGAAATGCCCAACATATCAATCTCTTAAAGTGTTAAACAGTATTGATAAAAATTTTGTTGTGCAATTTCTTCCTCCAAATGTGACCACTGTTCTCCAACCTATGACTAAGCCGTCATTGAAAAAATGTACTGGAAACAGCTTCTCCAACGTCTCTTGTTAGCTGAATGGGATGAGGACAGGGTTATTGATTTTATTAAGAAAATCGATGTGAAGGACTGAGTGTACATGTTGGCTAACACTTGAAAAACCCTTACCAAAGAAAACTTAAAGAATTTGTGGAACAAACTGTGGCCAGACAAAGAAAGCGATGAAGAAAATTCTGTTGAAAACATAAATGATGGAATTGTTGAAGAGGTTACATCACTTTTTGATGCCATTCCAAGTTTTGAACAATGTGAAGCAAGTGACACTGAAGAATGGCTGAACTGCGATGCCAACGGTCAAGGTTTTCATACTGTAACTGATCAAGAGATAGCTGATGTCGTAGTTAAAAGTGAAGCCCCTGAGTGCTAAGAAAGTGACAAAGAGGAAGTCGCTATTGAAGAGGGATCTTCCCACAGAAACGATTTTAAATCATTAGAAACAGTTACGTCACTGCTTGAAAAACAGCTTGAGAGTACATCTATCTAGCTGGTGTTTTTGAAAAGGCTTAGATATATGGCTGCCAAAATAAAAAGAAGTGCTAACTTCATTCATAAGTCGATCAAGATTTTTTTTCAATCAAGATCGTTTAAAAACAACAACTTTTATTTTTCAATGTTTTCAATAAGTTTTTAGTTTAATGTTTAAAAGAAAATGAAGTGCTTTTAAATTTTGTAGAAGGTTTTGCTACATCAACTTTGCTAGAGAGTAAAAAGGACTTTTCTTTTTGTTGTGTAAGAGTTTGTTTAGCTCGTTCATTTCTTAAAAAAAAAACTGATTAAATAATTTTTAATTATGTAATAAAATGTGAGTTTTTTATTAGTGTATCAATTTAATTTAATCAACCTTTTGTTCGGAAAGTGCAAGATTGCATGCAGAAGCAGAGCAGATGCCAGGAGACGTGGCAAAAGGAAGGAATGCGGGGGAAAAAGTTGTGGAACCTGCTGACCATCCGCATCGAATGCATCTCCATACACTCCCAACGCTGTTTTAGTGGTTGGTTACTTTATTAAATCACTAAAACAGCACTACTGTATACACATGCGGGAGTTCATTGTAGAATTTAAAACTTTTTTTTTTAGTTTTTAAGCACTTAATTTCAATATCTCATCCATTAAAAAAGAATAAAATATGGATTATAATGTTTTCCGACATAAAATTATAGCAGTTTAAAGTATATTTTAAAAATCCAGACAAACTGAAAATCTGGACGGGGTCTGGTCCCAATTGATTCCAGTTTTTGAGATTCCACTGTATTCATTTCAGGAATGGCAAACATGTTATTTTGGTCACTGAGAAAATGTCACATGTTGATTCTACTTATGCAAATACACTTATAGATAAAGAACAAAAATTGAGTGAATCATGAAAGTTAGCTACTAATGCTGATTACAAAAACATTCAATCCAAAGATGGGATGGAGTATAGCAGCAATTAGTATAATCAAATTAAAAAACTCCTGTAGCAGATTTACATGAGTGACATAAAGAAAATACATTCAGACATCACAGTACACATCAATACTCATGATACAGTTATATTCAACTAATGATTTTTGTGGTACTATGTCTGAAAAGTAAGTAGTTTTTAATTGAAGAATCTTTTGTATGACACTGACTAGACAAAAGGAAAACAAGTTGACTACAGAAGTAGAGTTTTCAGGTTTTTTTCATGATAATTTTGTATAAAAACACACTTATTTTTACATTTAATTCCCTTCTACCTACCTTTGTTCCTAAGGGTCCCCCCAGAGTTCTCCTATAAGCGAGATCAGAAACAGTGTGAGGTTACGAAATAAGTCTGAATACCCATTTTGAATGAAGAGAATTTAACTTTTCCTTTTATTTTTAAAATCATTTGACAGAGTTGAATTTTTTACTTTTCCTCCAAATATAGGTTTTACATACTTTAAAAATATTATGGTTTTACAGGTTGTGTAATCATTACGTCTTACGTACTATTCTTACTTTCTACTACTTACATACTTTAAACAAGAGAGCCCAGCCTGCCATTCTCACTTAAATTAATTTTAATTTATTTGATACCCCATACCTTTATAAAACCCCATACCTTTATAAAACCCTAACCCTTACACTTTCAGTAGATGAAATGACCCCCGGCCACGTGGTCTTCGCGCACATCCATTTCTTTTCTAATTTCGTGTGGAATGTCCAAAAGGTGTCTAATGTTGTTTTACATTTTTCCCGACCGCGGTCACATAAACTTTTTTCAGCTATTTCAATGTTATATCAGTTAAAAAAAAAATTTGTTTCTGAGCCCGTTTGTCGGGCGGCCTGCGCAGGCGAGAATCGACAAAAGACTGCCAGCGTCTCTCAGTTCCCCACTCCGGGAGCATTTTAGTCAAGACGACGGACATCAATGCCTTTCAGTTAGTCGTCGCAGTTTCGTCCTATGCGATGTATGTAAGTTTTTTGGTTAACATGGTACATGATCTCATCTAGGCATTGGCGGACGTCATTAAAGTGGGTGGGACTTAAACAGCCTTTCCGGAACGTCTTGGAGAAGACGGCGAATATCCTTGCTCTCTGGCCATCTTAGTTTTTTGCCAACACTTGGGTAGGCGCCCCTGCTTGGTGTGCGCATGGGCGCGTAATGCCACACTCTCGTATAGTTCTTAGAAATTTGTGGAGGTGCAAATTCTTCAGCCGCATTACACAACAACAACTGCGTCTATGCCTTTGTTTCAAACTGTTTCTCAACACTGGTCTGTTACACAATGGAAATAACGTTGCCATGCGTTCTGTTATAATGGAATAAATTTCGTTACACAATAATTTTCCCAACTTTTAGACAAACCCGCCCAAAAATGAAATAAATAAAAAATATAATTATCCCATACTGTGGAAAATAAAAACACCCAAAAATGACCCGCTACAATACCCCCTCGATGAGAATTCTGCGGTCCATAACAGAAGAAATCTCATCGACAAACCCCGAAGAGGACTGGTGAGGAACTGGTGCCAACAACCCCTTGTTCTTAGACTGCATGGGTACACTACCTCCTTGGCTCAGCGACCATGGACCCATCTGAACGAGATCACTGGACTTCTCCGTAAGAGATCCCAACACCGAGAAATCGAACAGACTCGTACCACAGCGCACCTTACCTTCTAACATGCTACCCCCAAAAATCCTCCATCCCTGGCTTAAATTATTCCAGATCCCCTACCGATATGTTTCCCCTTGTATGCAAGCTGGGCTGCCTTTAGCAGATACTGGGCTCACACACACTCACATTACATATTACACTTTGACAAATTGTAAAATTGAAAATTATAAAATTCCTTAAGATTGACAAAAAATTCAAAATAATATTTTCTCAAAAAAATTCTCTTCCTTGTTTTTTCTGTTTTTATTTCAAACTAAGCTAAATTAACCATTTCTTATGGCTAAAACATCCTTAACTTAACAGGTGAATACTTAGATTCTAACAATACCATGCAACACAAGAAATCAATCAAATAAACATGTTAAATACACACATAATAAAATACTCATTACTCAAAAATATTTACTCGCTGGCAGGCGAAAAATCAAGTTTTTTTTTTTCAAAAAAAAATTTAAAATTTTCAAAAATTTTAAAATTCAAAAAAAATTTATATTTATTAAAATGTTTCCTTCATATTTGAAATTATTTAAATATTGGTTCGAATTAATTAAACAAACAAATTGAATCGACTTCCTACTATATACAAGCTTAGTAGGTGTATGACCTCATCAGCTGATCAAAACTAGGTCAAGTCCAAGACCCTTGACCTACCTATGTTATGCACAACTTCTGTCTGAAAATACAGACAATATCTGTAACAGTCTAACATGAAACACAAAACAATAAAATAAAATATTTAAAACGAACAAAATATTAATATAAATAATAAACAAATTGACATTTGCATAATAAACAATTCTTGACTTTACATTATTTTCAACTCTATCAAATTTCTGTCACTGGTTTCGAAAAAATAACATTTTGTATTCTTTATTATAAATCTCGCTCTTTATTTAACAATTTCAATCTACTGGGGGTGAGTTAAATCATTTATCTCATTTAATGTACTACTTGATCTGGATACCTATATAATCTTTTTCCCTCTGACTCTACTATTAACTTTTACTACATGACACCCATCTCTATCAAAATATCTATCAAAACACTCTAAACTCAATTTACCCCTGGCACCGCTCATCTTTGTACTAGGATGTGTGTTCCCTACCTGGCTATAACCATACGAGCCAATGCCCCTCCAAAATATCGGCAAACACTCACGCGAACTACTCTATTCTCGCCACAACGCCGCACGTTGCTCACACCTTACCACCTCACCCTTGCTACAAAACATCATCAACAAATATGTTTAAATCTCATTCACATTACTCATCGCTACATATACTCACTACTACTGTGTCAACATCAATACTTCTCAAAATACTATAATATATATGAACTCAAAACAACATTAACTTATCTTCCTCTCTACTATTTCAACTTCAACTCTAACTTTAACTTGGACAGATCTATATGTCCCCTAAAATATTTATCACCCAAAAACTATCTTTTGTTAACTTGCATAAATTATTACTTTGTTTCTCATTTTCTCAAGTTACTTTCATCATTATTTTAAAACATCTGTAATACATTGAAAACATTACATTGAACATTAATAACTTGGAACCTTTATAACCAATATACCAGTGACATCTTATTGCTGATCAACTGATCTCCTAATACAATTAAAACGCATCTCATAACTGAACAAATTACATGGAATGTACATATTTATTTATCCATCCTCACTTCTATTATGTTAATTGCCTGCCAGGCGTTTAATTATTGGCTTAATTTAAAGCATACACATATCATGAAAACACATATTCTTATCAATGCCTATACCTAACATACAACAATAAAATAATACATTTAAAATCATAGCATGTAACGAATACCTTATATTACATATCGGATCAGCTAGTTAATTGAACAGAGCATAAGCAGTTTTATTGGGTCCAACTTTGAATAAAAAATGTTATGTTATAAAATTTACATTCGTGACTCCTTTGCGTCACCTCCTAGCCACACACACTATTTCAAATTATGTAAGACTGTGGCGCCTTTTCGCTTCGACAGAGACTGTATATTTTGGAGCAGGTTTTGCCTCTCCGTGTCTCTGCTTCCGCTATTAAGTTTTAAAATTATTGAACATCATCATGTTCTTGTTATAATTATACACCCTTAAGACGGATCTACCACCTTTCTTGCTACCCCAAAGCGGGCAGAGTGGCAGCCGCTATTCCATGGTTCCGGGAGATTTCCTCTAATTGTCACCCCCCATTAAATATCAAATCTGTACCAATTTCAAGTCAGCTATGGTCAAGGGACTTGATATGACCATAGCTGGCCGCTAGCCAAAACCACGGTTAGTGCTGGTAAGACAGTAACCGCCCGAAAAGTCGAGGAAATCTAAACTTTCATTTCACTGCCTGTTTCAATCATCACTATTATGTGCGACACGGTCATTTAGCAGGGTGTAAACTTTTTTACTTTACACGAATAAGGTGTGCCGCACATTTATCGCCATTTTGGCCTCCGATGGAGGTAACACTCACTGTTACCCCCAACCCTTTTCGCTACTTGCGAGAGCACAGGCCACCCCCACAATAGCCACTTAATAACTAACTAATTAATTAACGAATGAAACTAATCTTTCTACATTTGCAGTTCAACACTCCATTGTTTTATCACTTCATTGAGCACCAATCTACCCCCTAAAATTACCCTTTAATCTTGTATAATAACTAGTTTTTTTTTTTTTTTTAATTTTCACATAGACACTTCTGCAAGTCCAATCTTTCACTTTTCACTAACATTTTCTTTCTAGCAAAATAATAAGTACCACAATGAATCATCTTATACAGTTACATCAAAATAAAATACATTTGTGTTGTTTTCTGAGGGAAAACAATTATTTGAAAATTTAAGTATTCAAATTCCAAAAAATTTTTTGGTCGTTTCATTTTACAATTTCTAAAATAAAACTAAAATATTTCGTGAAGAGAAAAAAATATATATATATATATACTACCTTTCCACGAAACTATGGGTCCCCCTCCCCGTTCAAATATGTAGTTAAATTTCTAATTTGTACCAATTTTGGTGGAGCCGGACCATCGTTGCTTTCACCGCCCGAAGGAAGATCTGCCAACCATGGCCCGCCTCCGAGTTCCGAATTCCACGGCCAGGACTGGTAAGATCGTGACCGCCCAAAAATGGGGAAGACTCCCTTCTGTAAACATATATAATTAACATTGCTATTATTACATTAAAGTAACCCAATTACATTTAACCTTGGTAAAATCTACATACCCTACATCTTGATAAAATTATAAACATTACATTTTAATTTCAGTTGAACTGTTGCTAATTAACCATCAATTATTTATCATTTGATTCTATGCAATTCAAATTTATTATTAACCTTCCTGTTACATTATATTTCTGAGTATGAATTTTCTATCTAACTCTTCACATTTTAATCACTGCTTAATCTGGGTGACATCTGTATTCTCTATACTTTCACTTGAATAGACATTTTAATATTACTCCCTTTCTTACTAACAACCACTATTAACCATTTATGACACCAATCTCTCAATTATAAATACCTTTCACTAATTCCACTTACCTCTGGCACCGCTCATCGTTGTACTAGGATGTGTGTTCCCTACCTGGCTATACCCATTCGAGCCAATGCCCCTCCAAAATATCGGCAAACACTCACGCAAACTACTCTATTCCCGCCACAACGCCGCACGTTGTTCACACCTTACCACCTCATCCTTACTACAAAATATCATCAACAAATATGTTTATATCTCATTCGCATTACTCATCTCTACATATAATCGCTAACCACTGTGTCCCTAAATATCTAACACTATTTTTGTGTGTTCCCTGTATTTCAAAATTCTTATTCTCTTTAACTTCCATTACAATTAACTCTGCTCAACTCACCTACCTTATTTCATTATCACCCAAAATCTATCTTCTACATTTTACCTTAATATAACACTAGAAAATTCCTCACTTCTCCCCTTATAATAACATACCTCAATTTGAATGTATTATCTGTTTAATCATCTACCAATCCTCATAGAATCTTAATTTCATAAAATCATTTAACTTCATTCTCAAACTTTCTTTTATACAATCTTAATTAAGTAATTATTTTTCAATTATTTAATTCAGTTATTTAACAGTTGACAATTATTTTCATCCCTTAATTAGTCTGTCAAATTTTATAATTATTATTAATTTATACTGGTTAATTGCAAATTCAATTTAATTGATAGTTAATGTTATCAATTTCTCCTACATACACACATTGTTTACATAACATATAGTACACTAAAATGTAGTACACAAATACACTTAACATAATGACATTAACACATAAAAGAATGTACAGTCCAACTGATTATTTGTTATCATCACCCACAAATCGTTCCATAAGACAATGCACTTCAAAACCACATTATTCATATCATTAAATGTTCATGAACAATAAATAATAAACAATTACCCCATATCGTCAAATAATAGTCTAATCTTATGACTATACCAGTCATTTACAATTACATACATAATCTCATGATTATAAACATAATGATTACCTGTCTTGTCATATTCTTCTACAATATCGTTTGAATTAATATGATTATTCCATATTATTCCCTCATATACCTGGTCACGCTCGAGTATGGTCCTGTCGCCGTTATTATATTCTGTTAAAATCAGGTGAGTTATATTATCATCATTAACCTTATCTACTGCTATTACAGTTTCACTGTAAGGTAAGTACTCCTTCTTTTTATTATTATTTCTCTCTATGTCTAAGCTTTCAACGAATTCTTCATAATTTCTCTTTACTTTAAATACCTCTATTTCTCTCTTTCTCTCTCTCTCAAAACATTTCTCACCATCATACCAAGCTACACTCTCTCTGTCAAAATATTCAGGGGACATTAATTCATCATTATGGCACCACCTATGAAGTGCACAAAAAACCCAGGGAAATTTATTTACAGACATATCGTCTTCCAAATACTCACGTGAAGCCATTCCTTCACCCCTCACTTCAACATTACGGGAAAAATCTACCCCCTGCATCCCCTCTACCTGTAAATTCTTTATACTTTCTCTCTCTAATTCATCACACACAAACATCTTATCAACTTCTACTCTTTCTACAATTACGTTATCACTCTCAACATCTACACCATCATTTTCTAACACCACATTTTTATTTGTATTATCATTGTTATTACTTGTAAACTCATTATTTAAATTATCGTTTCCACTACTACTTACCCTGTCATCTTTGTTCGATTTTAATTTGATTATTACTTTCTCATTTTCTAATTCTATTTCGTCTAACCGCGTCTCTATTTCACTCAATCCTTTATCATAAATACAACTTTGTTCCTGAATTTCTTTTTTCACTTCATCAAATAGCACGTCAAGATTATTTTGGATATTTCTAATTTCGTTTTTCTGTTCGCTAAATTTCTCATCCAGGTTACTAAATTTCTCATCGAACTTATTATTCTGTGCATTAAAAAGCGCTTGCATCATTCTTATTATTTCGTTATTATCTGCCATTTTAATTTTTTGTTTAAATATTTCTATTTCTTTCAAAAATGTTTTTGTATAATAAATATTACATATTCATATTATATCTAAAATTATTGTAAAATTTTTCTACCACGTGTAGTTATAACATAACCTTATTTTACGTATTTTGTATTCTTTCGCTACCCACTCTGTTTCTGAGTTCTGGCTTATTTATATAATTATTTTATATAATGTCATTCTTCGGGCCGCCATTTGTATAAAAACACGCTTATTTTTACATTTAATCCCCTTCTACCTACCTTTGTTCCTAAGGGTCCCCCCAGAGTTCTCCTATAAGCGAGATCAGAAACAGTGTGAGGTTACGAAATAAGTCTGAATACCCATTTTGAATGAAGAGAATTTAACTTTTCCTTTTATTTTTAAAATCATTTGACAGAGTTGAATTTTTTACTTTTCCTCCAAATATAGGTTTTACATACTTTAAAAATATTATGGTTTTACAGGTTGTGTAATCATTACGTCTTACGTACTATTCTTACTTTCTACTACTTACATACTTTAAACAAGAGAGCCCAGCCTGCCATTCTCACTTAAATTAATTTTAATTTATTTGATACCCCATACCTTTATAAAACCCCATACCTTTATAAAACCCTAACCCTTACACTTTCAGTAGATGAAATGACCCCCGGCCACGTGGTCTTCGCGCACATCCATTTCTTTTCTAATTTCGTGTGGAATGTCCAAAAGGTGTCTAATGTTGTTTTACATTTTTCCCGACCGCGGTCACATAAACTTTTTTCAGCTATTTCAATGTTATATCAGTTAAAAAAAAATTTGTTTCTGAGCCCGGTTGTCGGGCGGCCTGCACAGGCGAGAGTCGACAAAAGACTGCCAGCGTCTCTCAGTTCCCCACTCCGGGAGCATTTTAGTCAAGACGACGGACATCAATGCCTTTCAGTTAGTCGTCGCAGTTTCGTCCTATGCGATGTATGTAAGTTTTTTGGTTAACATGGTACATGATCTCATCTAGGCATTGGCGGACGTCATTAAAGTGGGTGGGACTTAAACAGCCTTTCCGGAATGTCTTGGAGAAGACGGCGAATATCCTTGCTCTCTGGCCATCTTAGTTTTTTGCCAACGCTTGGGTAGGCGCCCCTGCTTGGTGTGCGCATGGGCGCGTAATGCCACACTCTCGTATAGTTCTTAGAAATTTGTGGAGGTGCAAATTCTTCAGCCGCATTACACAACAACAACTGCGTCTATGCCTTTGTTTCAAACTGTTTCTCAACACTGGTCTGTTACACAATGGAAATAACGTTGCCATGCGTTCTGTTATAATGGAATAAATTTCGTTACACAATAATTTTCCCAACTTTTAGACAAACCCGCCCAAAAATGAAATAAATAAAAAATATAATTATCCCATACTGTGGAAAATAAAAACACCCAAAAATGACCCGCTACAATTTGCAGTACAACTAAAAGCAAAAATGTTTCCAGACGTCACCACTAATTTGTTGAGTCACCTTCTGTTACTTGTTACCTTCTGTCATTCAGTGCATAGAAAAGAAAATTTCATGGTAGAATTGCTATGTGAATATACAAACATCATTTACATTTACAGAATTTTCACTCGACAAATTTAATAGTATTCTTGTATCACTTTTCAAAACTTTCTTCATATGAAGTTTTGTTGTAATTCATTTTCAAAAAACATAAAAGAACAGGATAATTTTTCTAAATAATAAAGTTTATTGTTTCACAAGCAAATTTTAAAGACAACGAACTATAATATATTTATGTTTAAAAAAACAAACAAATTTTATATCACAAATACTCAACAAAAACCCATGTGTTAAAATGATCTACTCAGAAATCAGCAGAACAGCAAATGCATGTAACAGAATAGTGGCCCTATAAGAAAATATTCAAACTATATTTAAACAAGTACATCTGGACAGATATAAAGCAGCTTTGTTAGTTCATACTTGAGTGTGAGTTGACTACTCATGTGGGGACATTGTTATGTATGAGGTCACTGAACTTCAGTTAATTAAAGATAAGGATTACAATTTAGAAATTATCTCCTTAATTAGAAAATAATAAAAATCAGAAGTTGTCTCTCTCTCTCTCTCTCTCTCTCTCTCTCTCTCTCTCTCTCTCTCTCTCTCTCTCTCCCCCTTCTCTCAGCATTGAACATAAGAAAGAAGTAATAAAGTGGTATAGATCTCAATGCTCAGTATCTCAATATACATCTCTTGTTCTGTTACAGTTTTAACTCTACATGTTTTAGATGGTGAGATTAGTATGCAAGGTAGAGGATAATAATAACAATAGCAGACCACGCTCCCAATATTATTAACTTCCTCAACCAAAAGTCTTACACATTATATATTGAAGTACATACAGAAATATTATTTTCAACTTTATTTCCCAACAAAACAACTTCATGTACCTTCTATTATCTTATTCCTCTGTGGAGTCAGATTTTGATTAGCTTTATACATATCATCATTGCATTCTGGCTCCAGCAGCTGGTTACACATGCGAGTATCATGAAGGCTGTGCAGTAACATTGTTTGGTTAACCATTTTACACAATTGCCTGATGTTATTTATTACATTACGCTGAACTCTTCTATATGCTTTCACTTCCTCTGTCTCAAGCTCAAGGAACCTGTACACAATATGCAGTATCTGAATATATAAGAAAAGTGCAAATAAATTTCTCACTGAGTAATGTTATTAAACTAAAAAACTATTACCATTTTTAAACAAACATTCAAGTAATCTACAGCAATGTTTCTCAACCTACTGGTGGGTGGGTTGTAAAGAAAATTCTTGGATTTTGTTATCCATGACATGTCTGTTAACTAACAGTATTAACTAATTATAAGTATAACACTACCAACTTAGAACACAAAGTTTTATATTGGTAAAAATTAAAATTTTTTTTAGGCTATAAGGTAAAAATTTTACGTTTTTACCAATATAAAATTTTGTGTTCCGAGTCTGTAGTGTTATACTTATAATTATTTAGTGTGTCTTAAATATGTATTACATATTTACTTTTCTAGAATTAAGTATGTATAATTTGTTTAAGCATAAAAGAAGGCTCAAAGTACTCGATGTTAGCAAAAATATGATTATAAACTGGGTGGACACACATACAAGTAATTCAGCTTGGGCCCATGCTTATGGATCCCATGAAGTAGTGTAACATTCTTCAATGTGGGTCCTGGACATAAAAAGGTTGAAAACCACCAAACTACAGACATCTAATCTGCTATTAGTTTTTTTCCTGTCAAACTTTTATCTTTACAAATTTCTATAATCTTTTTAGAATAAATGAAACAAGAAGAAACTTTACATGTTTTCATCATACACAACTTTCATTATTATTTATTCTGTCATAGCTTACCTACAATGGAAGTAAGTGGTGACACTATCCTGATTAACTTTCATTATCAGCCAAAAATTAGGAAATTCTGGTCGTTTCATTTCTAGTTCTGTCAACCAATCACTTGAATCTTCTGGCTGGCAAGCAGCTGTTTCATATCCTAACAATAAAAAATTAAATGCACATATTTTACACAGGTAGACAATTTAAAAGATACTTTCACATCAGTGTACTTACTCTTTACGAATATACTTGGAGATTAGACTATTACAAGTTAACCATAATGAGAGTTCTCATCTTTCTGCAATATCTGTCCTTGGACCTATCCTGTACCTAAAACGCGCAACTGATGCCAATGATAGCACATTTGCTAATAACACTGCTATTACAGTATGCAACAAATGCTCAGCTCTTGCCTCTTAGTAACTTAACAAACAATTAAACAATACTGAGAATAGTCCTAAAACCAGCTTGGATGTGTGGCAACTGGCCACGAGTCACATTCAAAAATAGGAACATTGAAATTATAGACTGCTTTTAAAAGAAAGTGTTGAAAATTGTCACTAATACATAACTGTTCATGAGGCAGAAGTAGAAGACCATTTGGTGAGCAATGCAGTATAAACTACTTGCTCCTTGCTTTCGACATGTTGGACACCAGTACTGATGCAAGACATTTGAAGTGATTCCATGTTTTAGACTTTAGTAACAGTACATTATATGACTATAAATTAACTCTCAAAAAATTTTTGGTTAATTAAGAGAGTTTTCAGAGGAAGTCTACATGTGCCATTCCCTCATCACATCTCCTTACAGTTGAAGGACTGATTATAGATATAATAAAAAAACTTTTTAAACAATTAGATTATTACTACGTAACTTCTAACCAATAGTATTCCAACTTTTCAACACCATACCTGAACATGATATGGCTGCAGCAGACTACATCTGTACGCCATTATTTTCATGTTTTTAAATGTGCTTCCCTCTATGCCAGTCCAATTTTGTAATATACCTCAAATTTGTTCATTATGTAGACTACTCTTATAGTTTAGTTCAAAATTTTTACCAACATATGTCTCCTACAAGCAAATAAAGTAATCAGTATTCAGCTGTTGCTGTACTAGATGCACGGTGTTTCTTAAGCACACAAAATGTCGAATACACATGACATGGTTGATGCATCAGTTTATGGTGAGGATTCTGAACTCGAAAATTCTATAGAAAAATCTGACATGAGCCCAACCAGTCTTTTGATGATGGTTCAGGTAAGATTTTTGAAACAGACACGTATAATTTCATACAAATAACCTAAATGTGTTATTCATATTGTGAAACACATTATTTGTACTCTTTCTGACTCTCTTTCTTGTGTGCAGACCCCTTGGCATTCTTCCCTTTCTTCTGACAGTGACTCTGACACTCGTACTCGGACTGATAATTGTATACAGCTGACCTATGAAAGAGAATCTACTGTAAAAGTACCACTTGACCAAAACTGTACACAATTTGAGTGTTTTTCTTTATTTTTGATAGGTACAAGCTTCATAATATAAACACTGAAATAATCATTATGCTGCTCACAACATTTCTAAAATGATTACTACAAATAAATTAATTGTTGCTGAAGTTTTAAGTTATGAGGGCCGTAGTTGTTTTAATACTCATATGTTTCAAGTAAAACTTCCAAAATCAAGGACAACTGGTCCACAAAAGATTTTTATGAAAGTAATTTTGCTACAGAAAAAAAGGTAGATAAAATTTACATCTATACTATTTATGCTGTATGTGAATGACAACTTTGAATAATATAAAAGGGATAATCAGAACATGTTACACTTCATAAAATTTGACTACCTTTTAATTCAAAAGAACACAAAGTGTTTCAAGCCTTATGCAAACCTTACTATAGATAAAGCCATAGATAAAGCCAAAGATACCCAGTTGGGGGTAGTGTATCTTTTAGTGTATATATGAAAAACAAACTGAACAGGTATGGAATAAAATTATTTGTATTGTGTGACTCCACCTGCTTATATTCTAAATCCAACAACCTATCTGCTGGTTGTGTATATAATAATATTCTATTTTTATTTGAACAACTCTGTGCTGATTGTTTGGAAAGGACTTTTAAATACAAGCCCACCTCTACTCAGTTTCCTGTGAAGCAGAACAATGGAAGTGGACACAGTTATTAAAAATAGGAAGGGATGACCATAAGTGATCAAAATGAAACTGAAGAAAAATGAGATGGTTTTTAGAAGGAAACACGAGATTTTAGCTGTGCAGTGGCAGTCTACAAACAGAGCACAAAGCAACCACCGCATACTGTTACAATAAAATAAAAATAAGATTTCATGTTGGATTATAATCTGAACAAAAATGGAGTAGACAAAAATGATCAGCTTCACAGTTATTACCCCTGCAAAAGACACACAATGAAATTGTAAAAGAAAGAAGCTGTTTTTTCATGTCTTTATCATGGCACTAATCAATGGTTACATCATACCATCATACTCAAAAAGGTGACCAGAAAAACGAAACCTGCTACTACATGAAAGCAGTTGTCTTGAACATCTACTATTGGGGTAAAATACATAATGAAAGGCCAGGACCATCAACATTAAGCAGTGTCAACAGAACAAAGTGCCAGCTACTGAAATGCCACAAGATACTGTAAAGTGTGTTGAGGCAGATGAAATAAGGTAAATTGAAAAAGGATATAGAAGGAAAGTTGGTGGAATCAGTGGTGGCTGGTGGTTCAAAATTTTGGTGGTTGTAGTAGTTGGCTGAGTGGATGGGAGATCGGTTAAAAGACATTAAACTATCATAATAACAGTTATACAAAATTATTACTACAATTTTATAACCTCAAACAATGGATAATGTTTCTTGAACCAACGGAAACACTAAACCTGACATAATTTATAAATCAAGAAGGTTGTGCTGATTTCATGACACAAAATTGTTCTGCAGCACTACTAGTGGAGTGTTGCAGAAACTTTGCAACCACCTAGCTAACATTGGGAACATAGGGTAGTTGTGAAGAGTAGCGCGCATCCTCCCATATATTTGTGTAGTAAGCTCTACCATATACTGTTGAAGCTGCAAGCGGCCTACAACCACCAGCCTGTGCTCCACATTTGAATTGCACGCGAACATTACCGTGTAGGATCTAATACGCTCTCCGTTGAAATTTATGATAATTTTAGCTGCTTAACGTTTTTGTATATTATTTTGTAGTTTAGTTACTCTATATTGGTGGTTGTGCAATACTGCAACCATAACACCAGCTGCCACTGGGTGGAATGTAACATAGGGCTGCGTGTACCCAGTTGTTTTGTACTATATCATACTAACATAACTAATTTTTATTCTTTATGTAACAACATTTAAATTGAATTAAGTTTATGTTAAGTTGGGCATATATTATAATAATTAGCCACCAGAATATAAAATATAACTTCTATATATAATAATTTATAGTTCTGAAAAAATAAAAAGAAATTGTTAAGCTATGTAAGGTTATTTTCAAGACTAATTTGTAAACAAAGTGTTTATGCAATCACCACACTTGTAATATACATAAAATCTGATTGAATCTATATTAAATATTATATATTGCATGCATTATTTAATTAAAGGATTTTGTTACAATGTTTTGAAATATTGCTAAAAAGTATGGTCTGTCAGGGGAAAGAAGGGTGGTGTTGAATGGATTAATGTAACTGTACAAAAAATAATTATGTATGTAAAATAACATACAATACACTTGAACAAGTACAAAAATATCATGAAATAAAATTACCACACACCTTCTTCTGCTATAAAACCACTTTCCATAAGATTCGAAAGTTCACTGTGCCATGCAGCTATAGAGCTCCAACCTGTTGAACCACGTTTCTGATCCAAGTCATAAGGTCTGTAGACAGTACGTAACAACAATTATTATATTAACAAAGACACATTTTGTCTTTAATTACTACTTGAGTGAAAACTATTTACCTGACATCAGAACTGCCCACACAACTGGTTGGTGAACCATAATTAGTTCTCAGATCTTCCCCTGTTGTAACAAGAAATTAAGACAAAAATTTATAAAACTACTCAGCGTGAAAAGAGTCACACACACACACACACACACACACACACACACACACACACACACACACACACACACACACACACACACACACACACACACACACACACACACACACACACACACACACACACACACACACAATAACAGTCCACTTACCTAAGATTCCTGCTGAATGATTCCATGAATCGGGGTGATTAAAAGCTAGGCTGTCACTATCCTGAGAGTCTCTGTGTACACATTTGTCTTTAACTAGATAATATAAATCATTCTCTTTTTTGAGACAATATCCAGGCACACGCATAGTTAGAAATTCCTAAATAAACAGCAGGTATTAAAACACAGTAATATTAGAGATCAAATGGACATATTGTATGTTATACATTAAATAAAATGGACTATAAATAAATAATACGATACACGAAGCTGACATATTAAGGGTTAAAAAGAGTAGAAGGATGCCTGGCTGGGACACACAATGAGGATGGAACAACACAGAATTCCCAGAAAAATTCTAGAATGAAGACCAGTATGTGGGAGACCAAGAGAAGGCCAGGAGGCGAGGATGTTGAGGAGGATCTGATTAATATAGGGATAAGTAGATGGAGAACACTGTGTAATGAGAGGGCTGAATGGAGAAAAACCTAAGAAGACGATAAAATCCATACTGGATTGTGACGCCAGTAGAAGAAAAAGAAATTGTCTACATTTACAAAAAATTACGGTAATGCCTATGTAAGCCAGACTATTGACATGTTTCATTTTTACAGGTTTGTACGTATGTTAGAAAGGTCGATAAATAACGCCAAGGGAAGGGGTACATGTTCAACTATATTCACTGCATCACCATATTAATATTTATATTATTATTACTATACTATATTAACATTACTATTATTATAGCAGTATACTTAAATGTTAATTACTATACTGTATTAATTACTATATATGAGCAAAAAAATGTCCATGCAAGTAAGTAAATATTTAAAATTTTTAAACTGAACAATATTAAATAAAATTCAGAAACATTATGAAATCTTCTCTTTTCAACACAACAGAGTACATTATATTACTGTATGTATGATGTACGTCTTTTACAGCTTTGAATACTTCCATCATTTTTGGACAGTACTTAACCCTTTGATGAGCATGATTTTAAACTAGTAGCTAGACCCCAGGAGCCCTTGCCAGAGGTATTATATAATTTTACCTCTGATTTAAAATCAATAACATTATTACACTACGTAATACTACAAAGGTTGTTTTTGTCTGTTTATTACATTAACAATATCTGAAGGTATAACATCAACAGATTCATCAGTTTCACTTTCCAAACTACTAAAATAGTCTTCATTCTCTACAAACTCAAGTCCTCCCCAGCAATTATTTTTGATATTTCTTTATAGATAAATCTTAACTCATTTTTAACACTTAATATTGTTATGACGGTCTACTCGATTGTTGTAGGTACAGTGGAAAACAAATTACAAGACACCAATTAAGTCACTAATCACACCTTTCATTTTTACAGTTAAACAGTTCGTAATTAACAACACTGTCTTTTACAACAAATCAAATGAAAATTGTTCACACGCAATAAAATGTCCACTAAAATTAAACACAATTGTATTACAATTATACTGTCCGATTATAAAACACCACTCTTAACTAATAACCACTTGAACATGCACAGTAATATCGCTACTATAACTCCCGAACCGCACAGTCAATAATTCGCACTAATACTGACTTGAGCGTCCCTGAGTAATTGTATTTATAGTCGCCGAAAATCTAGACGATTCCTAATTGCCTCTTAGCATCCGTATGAACTATATAATTAACTGCGGCCTTGACACAGTCCACACGGCTGGCGGCATCGAGAAGACTCTCGCAAATGCGTCTACAAACACGTACGCCACACGCTTACATTCTGGATCTCTCTGGAATGTTCGATAAACATGTAGATTGTTCTGTGATGTCGTAACACTGCCTCCTCCTTAAGCCTGTTCGTCCCGAACTGGCAAACCGTATCTGAAGTAGTAATTAAGCAGACGATCTAGGTGGACGACCTTGAACTTTCGCTGTCCTTCCTGTTGAATCCGATAAACAACATGGTTGATTCTTTTTTTCACAGTGTAGGGTCCTTCCCAGTTAGTGAAGCTTAGGTGAGCGACCACGACGGCGCTTTGGATTGAACAACCAGACCTGATCTCCTTCTTGGAAACCCACACTATTGCTGCGAATGTCATAATGAGTTTTCATTTTATCACTGGCAATCTTCAGCCATCATCTTACCAAGCAATTCATTTCTCGCAGTTGGTTTTCTAATTGCGAGGAATAGTTCTGCGGCTCTTGGGACTGAGTCTCAGGTGATCCGAACACTAAGTCTCCAGGAAGATGAATCTTACAAAACACCAATGCCCAAACACCAATCTTACCGATTGGAGTCATGCCGGTTGTGTCGTGTACTGATGATCTATACCCCATGAGGAATAGTGGTATATGTTGGTCCCAGTCTGTTTGGTTCTCGTCAACAACCTTCAAAAGATGCTGCTCAAGTGTCCTATTGAATCTCTCAACCATCTCGTCCGACTGAGGATGCAGAGGCATTGTACTGGTCTTTCAAATTCCGAGTAGACGGCATAATTCTTTAAACACTCCTGATTCAAAATTTCTCCCTTGATCCATATGGATTTCCATAGGGGCTCCATAACGGCAACAGAAGTTGTAAACTAACTGCTTTGCCACAGTGGTAACCTCCTGATTTGGAAATGCGTAGGCTTCCACCCACTTAGTAAAGTAGTCACCTACAACCATGATGTACCGGTTTCCATTAACAATAACTGGGAATGGACGGCAATTCTCTCGAAAGGCAGTCCAACATTATATTGTCTCATTTTTCCACTGCTTCTGGTTTGTGGGCCCTTGCTTGCAGCACATATTTCACACGTCCAAACCCATTCCTCTACGTCGTGGCAAAGACGAAGCCAATAGAATCGCGTCCGTATTTTTTCAAGGGTTTTGTTAACGCCAAGATGACCTCCAGATGTTCCATCATGCATCTCCTTCAAAACAGACTGCACTTTACTTCGGGGAACTATCAACTTTATGACCACGTCTCGTCCACCTGCACTTTCCCAAGCCCTTTTCAGCAATCTGTTTTCTAAGGTGAGAGATTCCCATTGTGCCCAGTAGCCCTTCAGCACTTCGGAACCATGGCAGATATCTTGCCAATCAGGGCAGCGACCTTCCTCTTTTGCTGTCAAGATCGGTCCAATGTCTTCATCAGTCATCTGTTCTTGTCGACAGTCTTGTGCTGTCCAGCCATCTGCCAGGAAATCTACAGTGATGGCTTGAACATGTTCGCTTGAGTTTTGTTCTTCCTTTTTGTGGCAATGTTGGCAGTCTTCCGGGCACGGTATTCGTGATAAGCCATCTGCGTTACAATGCAGGCGCCCGCCGATGTTGTACCTTGAAGTTGTACTCTTGCAGATGTTCGAGCCACCTTGCCAACTGTCCTTCCGGATATTTAATTCTCAAGAGCCATGCAAGCATAGCATGGTCGGTACGTAGTCAAAACTCTCTCCCATAGAGATATTTATGGAAGTGCTCCAATGCTCTGACAATTGCAAACAACTCTCTCCTTATAACACAATAATTTCTCTCTGGTTTAGAAAGTGTTTTGCTGTAATATGCTATTACTCGTTCTTCACTGTTCTGCATTTGAGACAAAACTGCTCCTAGACTAGTATTGCTTGTGTCTGTGTCTACGATGTACTTCCCTTCGGAAGCTGGAAAAGCGAGAATTGGCTGTGAACATAATGCAATCTTCAAATTCCTAAATGCTTGGTCACACTCTCTCGACCACTGGAAGTTTCGTTTATTTTCTGTTAGCTCATGTAATGGTTTAGCAATAGTAGCGAAGCCTTTCAGAAAACATCTGTAATATGAGCATAACCCCAGGAAACGCCGAACTTCGTGTTTACACTTCGGCACTGGCCAGTCTCTTACAGTGTCTACTTTATTAGTATCCATGCTAACACCCGATGCCGAAACCAGATAGCCCAGATACTGTACTTCCTTCTGGAATAGAGAACACTTCTTCGGGCTCAGCTTCAGTTGTGCACCATGAATTCTAGTTAGAACTTCCTTAAGGTTTTCCAAATGGTCTTCGAAAGTCTTCCCGATCACTATGATATCGTCTAAGTAAACAAGGCACGTTTTCCATTTCAGGTCTCGGAGTACCAGGTCCATCAATCTCTCAAATGTTGCCGGTGCATTACAGAGTCCAAATGGCATGACGTTAAATTGGAATAAGCCACTTGGGGTCGAGAAAGCGGTCTTTTCCTTGTCTTCTTGATGAAGACCCACTTGCCAATATCCACTCTTCAGGTCCAATGTGGAAAACCACTGTGCTCCGGACAACATGTTGAGTGTATCGTCAACGCGAGGTAATGGATAGCAGTCTTTCTTTGTAACGTCATTTAACCTCCGGTAGTCTACGCAGAAACGCAATCCAACACCCTTCTTCGCTACCAGCACTACAGAAGACCAAGCACTTGACGAAGGTTCGATTACTCCCTCTGTCAACATGTCCTGTACTAACTGAGACATTTCCTCTTGTTTAAATAATGGAGGCCTCCGAGGAGGTTGGCGTATCGGTGTTGTGTCCCTGGTATTGATGCGATGTTGCACAAGATAGGTTCTTCCCAGTGACTGTCCCCAAACTGCAAAACACTCTTTGAATTCGTGTAAAACCTGTCTGAGTTCTTCTACCTCACCACTTGAGAGGTCGTTAGAAGATCTGTTCAATAATTCTTACAGTTCCTCTGGTAATTTGAAATTATCCGAAGCACTGGATCCTCGTTGCGTATTCCGGCTACCCAGCCCACAGGAGTCAATTTGCCTAGGAGCGTATTGCTTTGTAAAGTGATACCTTGATCCAAAATATTCGCCACTCTAATAGGTACATTTCCAGTTTCGTCAGGTTTTACTAAACTTCTGGCAATTAGTATGCCCGGTGTGCTGACTACCTGGGGTTCGAATATAGAGCACTGGTTGCCCCTAGTATCTACCGCAGTTCTAACCATGATGATCTTTTCGGAGTTTGGCGGAACAGTTACGGCCACTTGGTTTATGACGTCCATCTATTTTTCTGCTGTCGTCATTGTTGATAGCATTACCTCTTCGCCTCTGATTCTCAAGACATTGTTTTTGAAGTCGACTATAAATCCGTATGCGTTCATAACGTCCACACCAAAAATTGCTTCATCCACAATGTCTGCAAGAAGTACTTGATGATTAAACTCAAGTCGACCGAGGCGTAGGTGTATCTCCAATTTTCCAAACACTTTTACAGGCCGTCCAGTACCTGTTTGCAAGCTGCAAGAGCACCACATTGGCTTGAGATCTTTCACCACGTCGGAGCGCACAATAGAAACTGTTGCGCCTGTGTCAACTGTAATCGAGGTTGGCCTTTCTTGAACAAATCCGGTAACTACCAAGCTCCCGCTGTTTTTTTGAAGTGTAGAAATTGCGTGTTGTTTAGGGGCTTCGTTCCTCCAGTTATTCAGCACATGCCCCATTGTACCGACTATTGCTCATTTCCCTGCTGCTGAATTCTAACCCGACAATCTCGTTGTAGATGTCCAGGTTTCCCACATCGATAACACTTTGGTCTTCCATCCTTTCTTATTTTATTGTGTGGCGCAGGGCGTCGAGTCTGTGTTCCTTGTTCTTCTTCCTCATCGTCTGTGCCGTTGCGATCTTTTAGTGCCCGCACTTTATGACTTGTCCAACCAGACGCTGATTTGGCGGCCTCAAATTGCAAGCATGTACCAGGGCGTCTGCACTGTTCTGGTGTCTTGCCATTCGTAACACTTGCTGTAGTTCGTTATCTCGGACACCGGCAGTAAATGTCTGCATCGCAAAACTCGTTCGAAAATCTTCTGGCACTTCAGGATAGGCCAGTCTAATTTGTCTGTCGATACTTGCTTCAAACTCTTGAAGGTTCTCCCCAGCATCCTGTCGCCTTGCTCTCAACTGGGTGCAGTCCACATCTCGCAAATGTTTATCACCATACCGTAATTCCAGAGCTTTTATCAATTCGGCATAGGTGTTTTGGCTGTCAGGTGGCACTTTCTGTAGTAATTCTGCTGCGGGTCCTTTTAATGCGAGAACGAGTGAGACCGCCTTGTCTTTCTCTATCCAATTATTTGCGCATGCAGCAGCTTCAAATTGGCGGAGGTACGTTGCCCAGTGACTGCTTCCATCAGAGGTTGGAGCTTTGACATGAACTGTACCTACTGCAGGCAAAGTGACTTTCTCTATTAACTTATTTTCTGCGTGTTTTTCTGTCTTTACCATCGGTACAGTCTGTTCACAAAGTTGTTTTGGTTGTAACTTCAAGCACTGCTTGACTTCATTTTTAATCTGCTCTTTTATATTTGTAATCGATTCTTCTATTTTTGTTGACATAGCTTTTTCACACTCGAGACTGACTTTTCTACTTCGGCTATTTTATTAGACATCGATTCTTCAACAATCGAAACAGATTTTTCTACTTCAGCTATTTTTAATGTCATTGATTCTTGTACCTCCGACATTTTAGTAACTTGTTTATTAAGCTCACCTCATAGGAGATCCAACTCTGCAGCGGTTTGTTCTTGTATCTGCTTTTGCTCCTGTATTAACTCCTTGATGTCTTCTGTTTCATGCTTCTGTTCCTCTGCCTCCTGCTTATGTTCTTCTTTTTGTCTTTCTTCTGTTTCTAGCATTAGTGCTTTCTGACGTTCCTCAGCCTCTTCTCTTTCCTGCCTGCATTTTTTATCCTGTCGTTTTTCTGCTTCTTCTGCCTCCTGTATGCGTCTTTTCTCTGCCTCTTCCGCCTCTTGTCTGCGTTCTTCTTTTTGTCATCTTTCTGCTTCTTCCTGTGTCTGTCGCAGCAGTGTTTGGAAAGCTTCCATCATCTGACTGGCATCCATGTTTACCGATTAATTATGAATTACACTCGTTTTGTATAAAGTGTCCACTGTTTCCACTGTTAACCATTTTATCCCTTCTGACACCACTGTTACGACGGTCTACTCGATCGTCGTAGGTACAGTGGAAAACAAATTACAAGACACCAATTAAGTCACTAATCACGCCTTTCATTTTTACAGTTAAACAGTTCATAATTAACAACACTGTCTTTTACAACAAATCAAATGAAAATTGTCCACACGGAATAAAATGTCCACTAAAATTAAACACAATTGTATTACAATTATACTGTCCGATTATAAAACACCACTCTTAACTAATAACCACTGGAACGGCGCACAGTAATATCACTACTACAACTCTTGAACCACACGGTCAATAATTCGCACTAATACTGACTTGAGCATCCCTGAGTAATTGTATTTATAGTCGCTGAAAATCTAGACGATTCCTAATTGCGTCTTAGCGTCCGTATGAACTATCTAATTAACTGCGGCCTTGACACAGTCCGCACAGCTGGCGGCATCGAGAAGACTCTCGTAAATGTGTCTACAAGCACGTACACCACACGCTTACATTCTGGATCTCTCTGGAACGTTCGATAAACACGTAGATTGTTCTGTGATGTCGTAACAATATGTTGCTAAAATAACACTTATGACGACAGTGAAACAAAAAACACAGAAAATGTTATGAACTTACTACAAGAGTAAACACGCAGTCAGTATAACTATTACGACTATTAAACATATGGTCAGTATGAAATGTGCATGCTCCCTGATGGTGGCTGCCTATTGCATGTTCTCAAATCTTCATGTTCCTCAAAGGGTTAAATGCCTTAAATTGACAACCATCAGTGTTTATAAAAATGTTTTGATCTTTATTCTTCATTAGTTTTCTATGCCTGAAATCATTATCTCATTTTCCCTGTACCACCATACTATCATTATCTTCTTTTTCATCTTACTGACATTCTATTCTTCAATCAAAACAGTCCTGGCATCAACAGACTGTCTTCATCTACACAACCCCACAATTTCTTCAACTGTTTATACAGTACTGTTTTCTTGAACAAAATTTTCAGTACTTAGAAACTGATTTTGTTAAGAATTTCTTTAACCTTACATAGAATGGTTTTATTTGCTCAAGATGTCCATTAATCAACATCAAGAATGCTAATTTCCTAGAACTCTTCAGAAACACTTGAGCAGCTACCAATTTTAAAAATGACTGATTAAAAAACATGCTTTCTGTGGAATCCTTTAACGGTATAAATCACGCTCTAATCTAGGATCATGTGAGTGATGTTATATTTACTGAAGACAACACAAGCGAATCAATTTAGAGAGAAAGAATTCTCATTTACTGATTCCTTTTTCTCTAAGTAAAACCAAATTCAAAAACATCAGCTGTTATTTCAAGGGTTTCAGTGTCTATTCAAGCCTCTCTTACATGCCAAATGAAAAAAAAAAAAAACAGTTGAGTTAGTCAAATTTTATGCTCCTGATCACGTGAACAACAACAAAAGTATTTGCTAGAGGGAAGCAAAACAACATAATTTACAGAGGGTCAGAGCCATAACACTGGCTTTTATTGCGGCCAACTGTATTCCCAGAATTTTCTACGTTAATTACAAAACATATGTTAATTAGAAACTAACATTTTCTATGTTAGTTTTATGCCCCTAGCTTGAATTCCAAAACTAGGGGGTAGCAGTGATGATTTTTACATGGACCTCATACTCTGAAGAAAGACAATCACAGAGGGCAGTAACAATGGAGATAAAAAATAATCCATTACTGTTGTTGTTGTTTTCCAATGGCTCCCCCTTGGTACATGTAACCCATTTGGTACCGAGCTTCCCAATAAAGACCACTGTAATTTCTGAGTTCTTGCATTTCCCGCTTCAGCTTCACACACTCCAATAGATGATTTTTGTTAATTTTTGAGTATTCTCTCCTGCACAATACACATTCTTCTGTGGTGGAAATTTTTAATTTGTAGAGATGCGCTGAGAGACAGTCATGGCCAGTTTCCAGTCTAAAGTTGGCGACTGCTTTCTTCCTGGGTTTTCTACAGTTGTTATTCCATAACTGTTCAATCCCCGACCATGTTTTTCTTTCTGATATGTTTCTTGCTTCTTCCAGGAAGCGAGACCTTGTTTTCCTTGTCATCAGTCTTCTTAGGGTGCTGAAGTCATGGGTACTTTCCGGGTGGTAGAGCATTGTCCCTCGCTTTGCCAAGGTGTCCGCTGTCTCATTTCCCGAGATGCCTATGTGAGATGGGATCCGCTGAATAACTATCTCCTTGTTAAGTGCTGTAAGCTGCCTGGTGAGTCGTCTTGCTTCCAGTGTGCTCCTGGATGTTGCTCCTGTATTAGAGAATGTTGCCTGGATGGCAGACTTAGAGTCCACTAAAAGGACAGCTTTTGAAAAGGAATTTGGCCTCCAAATGAGGTTTTGCAATGCCACTTTGATAGTCTCTACTTCAGCGTCATAACTTGATTTATTTTGTCCCACTGCAATGTAGTGAGAAAACAATGAGGAGAACACTCCTGCTCCAGCACAACCCACTTTATCCAGCAAGGATCCATCAGTATACACGTAGCCAGTTTTCCTCCAGAAATCTCTCATTGATGGTTGTTAGCGTTATCTGTTTTAGTTCTTCTGGAGATCTTGTCTTCTTCTTAACATCTTCTATCAGACTGAGATGTACTTCATACCTATGAAAGTCGAGTGGATTTTACTATTCGGTAATCCATTACTAGTCTGGTGATTGTGACGTATCTTATATCCCATTAACAGACTTCTAACAATCTTGTGACAACTTGTATACTGGGATATTGTTTCTTTTTCTTCTCTTAGGTGGACTTACATTTCTTCTCCTAAGGATAAATGCTTGGTAAAAAATACTATACATTTACTTTAATTTCTAGAAAACATTATTAGTGCACTAAAGAATGTTGTACATGGAACAAGAATTTCTCACATCCACAAGAAAACTTAGATGTACCAAACAAATTAAAGTCATGATCAGTGAAAACATATTTTAGGTAGTTTGGTTAAGCTGAACGTTTTGGTATTTAAATAAGTGATTTAACAATTAATCAACTGTATGAGTTTTCAGACTTGGAAGTAATAATTTTTATGATCCAAAATTAATTATACTGAATTTTTCTAACACTGTAGGGAAAGGACCCTGGATTTCTCATTTGTATGAAGGAAAATGGGGGGGGGGGCAAGCTAATGTTATCTCATCCCCCCCCCGCAGGTGCAAATCCTAGTTATGCCACTGCATAAAGGTAGGTATCATATAGCACTTATCATATAGGTGTCATTAAGCAGTAGGTGTGAGGAGTACGGAATGAGGATTAATGAGAAAAAGACAAAATGTATGGTAGTTGGTGGAAAAGGGGAAAGAATAAATATTAGAATGAATAACGAAAAAATAGAACAAGTAAACAGTTTCAAATACTTGGGAAGCATAGTTACAGATGACATAAGAAGCACGAAAGAAATAAAAACTAGGATTGCAATAGCAAAAGAAGCATTCAATAAAAAGAAAAATTTGTTAAACAAAGAACTAAGAAAAAGGTTGGCAAAGTGTTATATATGGAGTATGGCATTGTATGGAGCAGAGACGTGGACTTTAACGAAGAAAGATGAAAAAAGGATTGAAACTTTTGAAATGTGGATGTGGAGAAGAATGGAAGGAGTTAAATGGGAAGACAGAGTACGGAATGAGGAAGTGTTAAGAAGAGTGGGGCAAAGAAAAATATTAAAAACAATAAGGAAGAGAAAGAAGAACTGGATAGGACACTGTTTAAGAAGAAATTCTATTATAAAAGACAGTCTAGAGGGCATGGTTAGCGGAAAAAGAAAAAGAGGAAGAAAGAGACAACAGTTGATGGACAACATCAAGGTAGAAAACTACATTACCACAAAAAGGCTGGCAGAAGACAGAGAACAGTGGAGGAGTTCATAAAGAAAACCTGCTATACAGCAGAAGAACCGATGATGATGATATAGTACTGACAATAATGAAACAGTACAAAAGCTAAAGCTTTCAGTTTTATGGGTGAGTTCAGCAGATTACTGTGTGAACTTGCAAATTATCTTCCACTACCACAGATAATTCACAAACAATTATTCTACCTGCCAACAATCTAGGATGTACTTATTCTCAATCTACAAATGCCTGACAATGGACAATATTTCATACTGCATTAATTAGTGACTACTATGTCATATACTCTCTGTCATATGCTACAAGTCACTGAAACATCACCATTTGTTACAATAAAATAAAAACAATATCTTCTGAAAAATTACATTCAGTTTTATTGGCAAACTGAAAACTGAAGCACAACATACTAAATATTTGAAAAATAATAGTATACCTGTAAAAACTTTGATAAACTCTGCTCTGGTCCAAACACAAAATGCAATGGAACTACTTCCATGAGGCAGCTAGGACGACCTGTCGATGATGCGACATGATTGGCTACTAACTGTAATGTTGCTTCTGTCACTGGAGAGACATCCAACAAGAAAGCAGCTATTTCATCTCGCATCAACCACTTGATCTAATAAAACAAACTCATATTTATACACACTCGGTGAAACATCTGATACAAAATTGCAGGTGATATAACAACTATAAAAATTTCCAATAATTTCAAATATAACAAATACACACAATTTTCAAATAATTTCTAGTACAATAATCCCTACGATTTGTTACTGAATAAATGAAACTTGGTTTCATTTCTGTAGGTCAAACTATACAGTGAAGATTGGAAGTATGCAGAGGAAAATTGATCCTGGCCATAAACAAGCATACAGGTACCAAGATTCAGTAATTTCAGTATCAGTTACTATCACCATACCATTTGAAGTCACATGGTTTTCTCACGAGCAGAATAATTATCAGTGTGAAAACTGCAAGCCATTTATTAAAAATTTTTGGTAAAATTGTATACTGTATATGGATGGCTCACAGATTTTTAGATGCTACCTCAGGTTTATGAGGAAAACTATCTCTCACTACACACATACTCATATTGACCAATATTTCTGATAAATGTCCAATACATTAACATTCTGGGCACATGAATACATTAAGACAGTTAAGAAATTTAAAAACTGTTCATAGTAATTGATGACTCAATATCAGACATGTTCCAAAAAAGATTCCAGTTGACAAATTTGTATGACAGTCTAAATTTGATGTTTACACCCCAACCTTCTCAGAAAAGTTTTAGACAGAAAAATGATTAAACACTCTCCATACTTATCACATGTGGTTTTCCTTTTCGGTACAGCCTAACTTGCACTGAAACAAAATGTTTCAAGTTAACAGATACTGACGGGGGCCATGGGAATGGGGGAAGGTTAAAGGACAGAGGGCACAAATGGAGGTGTCAAAATCAAAGATCTTGTACACAATTTTGTAGAAAACATTGCTGTGAAATAATTTTACCAAAAACTTTAATTTGTATCATTAATTGTGTTTGTGCTGTTCTGTTTAGTTATATTTTACTTTATGCTACATTAAATATAATCTTTACTGGATTCTCATTCTGGGCACACATTGCTTTTTTAAATCTACTTTTCATTGAATAAAAAAGACAATATCTACCAAAATTATCACACTTACTAAAGCAACAGACTTCAGTTTTTCAAGAGAGTGCCAAATTCAGGCTTTGAAGCACTCAGTTATTGCAGTGTGAAGAAGAAAACATTATAACTAATCAGAGAGCTAGTAGTAGATAATTTGCAATGGTGCCTTCACCAGTGGAAAATGGGAATAATACCATTGTTAATGCAGAGACATGTAGGAGGGTCATTCCTATCTCACATTGCATTCCCAGAATTTGAGTTATAATGTTTGTACTGTGTCATATGTGTGTTTTTTAATCTTAACATTCTAATCACCTCCAAATGAATGGTAAGATTCTGACAATAAATATATCTAATATAAATATAACCATACAAAGTCACAGGATGGGGAAATAACTAATTTTATTTCATTTTTGGTTTGGTCTCCAAGTTGCGTATTTTAATAAATTATATAGACTGGTAATTACCTTAATCTAATTCCTTCCTTGCAACTTTTGATTGTTTGCGTAACTACGCGTTTCAGGAACACAGTCCCATCATCAGGTTATAAAAATGAAATCATGAATTAATCACTCGTTGTTAAGTTTAAAATAAAACCACTGCACAACATTCGAATACACGCGAACACATAGCTATGTGCATTCACACACGTGCGCGTCGTAGTAAAGTTAAAAGTCGACTGATTTTGTTATTGCAAACTTATACAGGCAGTCGTCTGCTTTCTTCTTGTTGTGTGCATATTACTGTGTCGTAGAAGACATTGGATTTATAATTATAAAATTTATAATTTACAAAGCAAGTAAATTCCAGCATGACGAGCTATTGAATGATATGTTGTCATTTAAATCCAACGTCTTCTACGACACAGTAATACGCACACAACAAGAAGAAAGCAGACGACTGCCTGTATAAGTTTGCGATAACAAAATCAGTCGACTTTTAACTTTACGACAACGTGCACGTGTGTGAATGCACATAGCTATGTGTTCGCGTGTATTCAAATGTTGTGCAGTGGTTTTATTTTAAACTTAACGACGAGTGATTAATTCACGATTTCATTTTTATAACCTGATGATGGGACTGTGTTCCTGAAACGCGTCGTTACACAAACAATCAAAAGTTGCAAGGAAGGAATTAGATTAAGGTAATTACCAGTCTATATAATTTATTAATTTTATTTCATCCAGTAATGTGACTTGAGCCACGAATCTCGCCCAGACAGTGGTATTGTACTGTTAAAATAGAGGAAGTGACAATATTCTACAACGCAATAAAAAGGAAGGAAGAAAAACAAGAGACATGAATGGAGAGCTGCTGCCAACCAGCTGGAAGACTGTTAACTAGAAGGAGAACTGTTAAAAGGGTACAATTAGAACACTATGCAAGGACCAGTGAAGATGTAAACAACATGGTATGGTTTTTCAGTGGTTTTGGTTCTTAAAAGTTGAAAGCCTCACACTAGGCCACACATTAATAATAATGATTAACATCACAAATAAACATTACAAATAGACACATAATAAATATTACAAATCATGATATGTAGCCTACAATTCTTCAGATAGCAGACTGTATATTTCATAATAATCAGCTGTTTATCACACATGGAAAAAGAGATGAGGACCAACTGTGCCTACAGTAGTACAGTTTGGAAAGCCAAATAACAGAAACAATATGTGCATGTGTGTGAGCATGCATGCACACATACACACACACAATGGCTTCACTGTAACAGAGTAAATCATAGTATTGTCTACAATACTGTGATCTAAGTGAACACAATGTCATTACACTTACTAACATTTTGTATCATACACCAATCTAGCACTCGGCACTTACTAACACCATCAAAATAAAATGCTCTCTACAATTATAAGGAATAATTTTATGAATGCCAAAACACTATTGCTTTGTACAAAATTTTAGTACAAAGGCAATTACTATATCAATTTGCTTGTCATATCTTTTCTACAAACTAAACATATTATGTTAATAGTATATTCAGTTACAACATAACACATTATACACTACTATGGGGTGGTCAGAAAATTAATACACACCTCTTCAAAAAAGTTAGTAACAGCTTTGTGTTGGTAATCTGGTAAATGTTGTAGTTTGTCTGCTAGTCCATTTTCTGGAAAACTGTACAACACAAAAGTATTATAACAACCATGACAATACGCTGTACAATGACATAAACACAAACACAGTTACACATACACAATGTGACTTGAAATGTATCACAGTTACAGTGCATTTCAGGCCACAGTGCTAAACAATAACTACAGTTTTAAATTCATGCTTTTCGGTATCCAGGCCACTTATATGTATATGAATAGAGTAAAATAATTTACCTCTTTTTTGTCCGTCTGGTGGCTTTTCCTTTTTTATACTACTACGCGTTTCGGGACATATGTCCACCATCAGTACAATCCCTTGGTAAAGTTCATCAAATAATTAAAATATTAACACAATTTACATATAATTTACACATTTCACAATTAAATATAAAATATCTGAACGCGGGAAAACACACGATGTTATTGGTGCACACCACACATCGCGTGTGTTCCCGCGTTCAGATATTTTATATTTAATTGTGACATGTGCAAAATTATATGTAAATTGTGTTAATATTTTAATTATTTGACGAACTTTACCAAGGGATTGTACCTGATGATGGGACATATGTCCCGAAACGCGTAGTAGTATAAAAAAGGAAAAGCACCATACGGTTAAAAAAGAGGTAAATTATTTTACTCTATTCAATAACTACAGTGTTCTTTGTTTTCAATAACTGTTAGTCTTTGATGCTACCAGGAGCCTATAACGGTTTGCAATGTTTCCCATCCATTAGTGATAATCACAGTGTAATGCTCTATGAAGAGGTCACTAATGATTACCAACTGAACTGTGCTACACCTAAACATTTTTTTCTTTTTTTTTTAATATTTTAAAATGTTTTGATATACAGTAGAACCTCTCACAACTGGATTAATGTGGGCGGTTCTCATTCTGGTCATTGGAAAATTCTGGTTATAAGAGTAAATATTATTACAATATTTTAAATAAATTACGCTATAATGTGTAATATTGTCCTCTTTAATACTGTTACTAGGATTGTTCAATAGAAACACATTGATGTGTGCAGCCATGACTTTGTCGCTATGGCAACGGAATTTATTTGTTTATATTGTCTGTTTAATACTAGTGACGCATCTGTCAAAAATATTTGCAGTTTGCTCTTTTCTAAGCGTTGTGACTGGGTTAAAAAATGGCATCTATGATAGAACATCCATCCAAAGATAAGCTGCGTGCCATTATTCAGTTTCTGACCGCTGAAGGGCTCAGCCAATGGAAATTTATATGAGAATGAAAGCTGTATATGGGTATATAGTTATTCTCATACGGCAGTTGTTGAATGGTGCAATAAATTTCAACAATGAAGAGAATCCACTAAAGATTTGGCCCGTCCCGGACATGGACATGTTGCAGCATCAGATGAAAATGTGAGACAGCTGGAAACTGCTTTACACGCAAATAGGCGCATCAAAGTTAAAGAACTTTCTCACATCTTGAGTATCAGCATGGGAACTGTTCATTCCATCATTCATAGTCTTGGCTATCACAAAGTTGCTGCTCAGTGGATTCCACAGCTGCTTACTGATGAGCAGAAAGATTTGCATTCGGCTTTATCATTACAGCATTTGATGCGCTATCAACAACAAGGTAATGCCTTTCTACACCAAATTGTTGCCGGTGATGAGTCTTGGTGTTATCACTATGAACCAGAATCCAAACGTCACAGTATGCAGTGGAAGCATGCACAATCTCCAAAGGTAAAAAAATGTCGGTCCCAACCTTGGGCAGGAAAAGTATTGGTGACCGTATTTTTTTATTATCAGGGTGCGTTGCTTTTAGATTTTAAAGAACCTGGTGTCAACATCAATGCTGAGCGATATGCAGACAGCTTAAAATGCTTACGGGTCAGCATCAAGAATAAACATTCCAGGAAGCTCACTAATGGTGTCATTCTTCTGCATGATAATATTCGACCCAATGTAGCCCAGCCGATTCAAAATCTGCTCGGTCATATGAAGTGTGAAGTCTTACAAGATCCACCTTATAGTCGCAACTTGTCCCTGTGCAATTATCATGTTTTTGGTCCATTAAAGAAATCACTAAAAAGACGGCGGTTCAAATCGGATGCTGAGGTAGTTTGCTGGTAGAAAATTGTTCCGCAAACAGCCGCAAGAATTTTACCAGCAGGGAATCTATAGATTAGTGCAACAGTGGGACTCATGCCTAATGTTAATGGAGCACTTCTTTTAAAATTGTTGAATAAAAAATGCTTTACAACCTCTAAACGTGTTTCTATTGAACAATCCTCGTATTAAGATATAAATAAATACAGTATGTATAAATAACTACATTTTTTTAACTTTATACAGGATTTTTTCATACTATTTGTTATTAGCAGTTTGTTTCTTCTTAGCTACACTACATTTAGCTGTTATACCATGCCATCACTTAATGAACATTACATCAGCTGCTGTTTTTATATTGACAGTTTTAATGCTGTATGGGCTCTATTGTCCATTCACAGGTCCTGAATGATGAAAACAACTACTGTCAAAACATCAACACAAATAAGGTAAAAATTGTGTCTATAATTATTGACTGATCCTCACTAAACTTTTATTAACTGATGGTCACTACTAATTTAAGGATTTTATACATAAAGTTTTAGGTTACCAAGTTTCAACAAAAATAAATATTAGGTAAACCAAATTTTTGAAGGGAATGCCTTCACATCCCTTGAATTAAACTCGAAACCATGATACAAAGTACCCTTGACATAAAGCTCTTTGTGCTCTGTCTACTTAGGAATGTTATATCACGGTTCCACTGTAATTGTAAACATGATAATTTTAAATACTGAAAGATTAATATAATGATACAGTAATTATAGTAGTTATAAAGATTTAGTAACAATACATTAGTAAACAATCTGTAAAATATTAAAGAAACCTTTCTAATATACGTTTCCCAGAGCACTTGGAAATGACTAACGGAACACCAAGTTTAGTAACTGTGAACTAGATTGTACAAGGTCTATATATCTATCTCACATTTTGAAAAACGTCCAAAAAACTGGAAATCTGACATTAACATAGTACATGATATTAAAAGGTACCATTTAAAAACTTGAAAATAGCAAATCACATGATACTAAAGTAAACAACAAAAGTTTTGTACTGAGTAACAAAGCATACATAGAATGAACAACTTAATAAAGTGAAATAAATATATTGTACAAAAAACGTGTAGCAACTAAATACAAACACAAATAGCAAACAATTTTACAGTTATGTTAAGGCTTTAAATAACATACAAAAAACTTTAAGAGAGCAAAAGCAACATTTGTAAACTGTTTATAAAAAGAGTAAAATAATATTCAATGACTATAATGTAGGCATAGAATCTTATTTATTACTTAAAAAAGGAACAAAAGATAAATAAATAAAACTAAAAAGATCATACCAGATGAGCAGGATTGTAACGGTCTTACATCCTTGACTGGTACTTACTTGTATATAAAACAAATAATGAAACAGATAACATTTAGAGAAGAAAATAAGAAAAAGTATTTATTGGAAAGTAATCCAACAGCACCAACTTTTAAAAGTCAGGTTAAGATACATAAAGAAGGAAAACCAATTAGACCGATTGTTTTTTTTTATTAATGCACCTATTTATAAATTATCAAAGGAAGTTACCAGAGTACTGAAAGAGAAATATGAATTTGGGACACAATACAACATAGAGAATAATGTAAAATTGATAGAAAAATTAGAAAATATTAGAATTAATGAAAATACAAAATTGACATCAATGGATGTTAAGGACATGTTTACCAATATCACAGTAAATAAAGTTATTAAGTTAATAAACGATAATAATATGGGAGAACAGGTATAAAAAGCAATTGATTAAAGTAATTAAAGAATGTATAAATCAGAACTATTTTAGGTTTAATAACAGCTTTTATATACAGAAAAAAGGATTACCTATGGGGTCTTCATTATCCCCTATTCTTGCAGAAATATACATGAATGATTTTGAAAAGCAATTAATAAGTTCCACTAAGTGTAAAGACAATATAAAATTATGGACTAGATACGTTGACGATGTATTAGTAATTTGGGAAGGAAGCATAGAAGAAGTGCATGAGTTTATAAATGAGGTAAATAATTAGGATAAAAACTTAAACTTTAAAGAAGAGATAGGAGGTAAGAAAATAAATTACTTACATTTAAATACAGAAATTAAAGATAATGAGGAACTACAGTGTGGGATATTTAAGAAAGAATCGTATTCTGATATAATTATACCAAGAGAGTCTTACCACCCTTATAGATATAAAATGGCGGCAATCAGTTCATTTTATTATAGAGCTCAGAAGTGTTTACAAGAGATCGAATCAAAAGATAGGGAGTTAAAAACGATAAAGGGAATGTAAGGTATAATAACTATAACACCAACATAGTGGATAAAGTTATGAAAAGGGTTAACATACAAAAAGCTAAAATAGAACCAGAACAAAAGAATTATGTAGGGTCATTGACATACATAGGTTCACATACTAGAAAAATTATAAAATGTTTTAATAAATACGGAGTAGATATAGCTATTAAAAAATGTGAAATGGTATTTGATAAGATAAGGAATAAAAATATAGAAAAAAATACCAGTATTACAGAAAAGCGGAATTTATAAATTAAAATGTAAAAACTGCAACAAAGTGTACCTAGGTGAGACAGGACGAAAATTCGTATGCAGGTTGTCTGACCACAAACGTGGAGAAGGTAATAGAAAAACGAATTCGTTATATGCAAGACATTTCATAGAAGACAACCATAAGTTTGTTAATCCTTTGGAAAACTACGAAATTGTAAAAGTAGTCAATAACACAGTTGAAAGGAAGCTTAGAGAGGAGTTAGAAATATTGAAAGAAAGAGAAAAAGGGTTAGACAATTTAATTAATACTAAAATTAAATTTGATAATGAAGAAATATTTTATAACATAATTAAGAAGTAAATGATAGAGGACAGATAGATAAGATTAAGAATTAAATTGCATAGGACTAATTGGACGTTTTTAAAATAAGGGTGTGTGACTGGCCCACATGTGTGGATGAGAAAGACGGTTAGGTTTAAAAGGAATGTATACACACACACAGACACACACACACACAACACTGAAACACAAGGAATTTGCTAGAAAAATATGTAACTGTCCAGATGGAGGGACAGGGCTCAGAGGGTGGGGAAGGGACATTTGAATTATACCTTGTTGTGTGTGAGCAGGGTGTGGTGGGGTGGGGGTGAAGGGTTTATTTTCAGGTAATTTGTTCATTTCCGATCTGACGATGAGCTGTGAAGCTTGAAAGCGCTAATCGGAATAATTTTTATATAGTGGTGTGCAACAGTGATAATTCTGCTTGTGATTTTAACCACTAACACAACTTTCTTCATTAAAGTTGTAATTGTGTTAACAAGTATGATAGTGTTTGTGTTGACATGCTAATAAATTTAGTGTCTCTGCATCTCTTTTTATATCAATCTCTGAAGCCCCTCTGTCCCTATGTAACCCCTCCCCCAACCAGGGTTTTCCTGGATCATAAGTCAGCAAGTTGCTGATCCAGAAAGTTTTTAAAGTTCACTGTTTTATTTTATATAAAAACAACTGTCTCTTAAATTATTTTTTTTTTTTGAACTCAAAACTATGGTCCATATTGCTCACCAGATATTAAAGCCAACATGTAAAAATAAATTTCTTTCATACAAAGCACAAAACACACACAAACACACACACACACTTCAAAATATACTATTTTTAGAGGTAAGAACAGCATAGCAAAACAACACCTAACATCCACAAGGACATTCCAAAACCCTAAAATATCCAAAAATTAGGTAATTACTTGCCGAACTGCAAATCTGGTGTAGGATTAAAGGATAATAGGCAAAGTATAATTGTTTACAACAACAACAATAAAACAAAAAACATACATAAATTGTCACCGGACAAAAGTCTTGTCACATGACAAATGGCGCCAATCGTACAACTCTTCGTTATTTTGGTGACCCTAAAAAGGGCTGTATGGTGAAAACGCTGTGATGTATGTTCCGTCCAACCCGCGCTGAGATGTTCGGCGGCTGCGCCCGCTGTTCGTGGCGTACTGCAGTCCTCCTCTTCTTTCGGCATCAGTTGTGTCGAGTCTGCTGCCGGCCCAGCAAAATCCATCACTGGAGCATTACAGGGCGAAGAATGCCAAGAACGTCTGCCTTTCACTACAAACGCAGCATGTCAGATAGTGACAATAGACACTACTGTGCCCGTACCGCTGGCAGTTGTAACACTGCTTGGGTCCGGGTCGGGGCTCGAAGGCAGAAACTTTTACCCGAAGGTAAAAGAGAGAGTCCAGTTGATAGATTGTTTGGAAGTTTCCTATCTTGACTATTTTCTCAAGAAAAGCGTTCCTAGCTATGTATCTGCCAGGGGAGAAGAGAGGAGTGACAGAGTTGATAGTATAGCCCAAATGTTCAAGGGTGTGTGTCATGGTCGGGACGGGAACATCAGCAGGGATGCCAATGATCTTGACCTTGAGCTCCCTCTCCTCCGGCAGTGCAAAGGTATGGAACGGAATGCCATGATCGGTCCGCAGTTGCTGGGCTAGCCTGAAACTGTCGATCGTTGTGTTCTCAATTCTGATGGAGCGTCCACCCTGAAAAACTGCAGTCAGGGTATTCGCAGGAGCAGCCCGGTGAAGTCGGTGCATGACCTTATCCCACTCCTTGGGCCGGTCAAAAATCAGAGGCGGCAACCACCGGGGAGGAGCAGGTTGATTGGAGACGTAACGGGTGTATCTGAGACAGGACCCAGCTGAGAAGACCACCCGGAACCCGTGCATTCGCAACTGTTTCACCGTTTCCGGCTACTTAACACTTTTGCCACTCCGGCTCTGTTTGGCACTCCTAGATTTCCATAGCACTCGTCCCAGCCGCAGACATCGTCTCGCGTTTGGCAGGCAAAGGTTGCGCAAGAGCACCAGGAGGGATTTCATGGCCCTTAAGAGGACCGACTGGAGCGTTAGGAGCGGCCATCGGCAAGGTTAAACTACACCTAGGCTGGAGAGATGGAGATGCTAGTCAGGTAGTGAGGTATGTTCTTAGCAAAGACACTTACCAGGCAACAGTCAGCAGCGGAGAACACCAAAACTAACACCAAACACACGAGTTCACCACTGCCCGCACAATTGTAATACACTGTACTGATGTTGAGAAACACAATGTAAAAGTTTCAACTGGACAACTGGTTGAATAACTGAGTTATTGTGCTCTAGACAAGCTGGAGCCAGCATTGTACAATGGAAAATTCCCACTTGCAGAGCACAAACAAACACAGCCAACCCTGGCAACAGCTCTAGGTAGTCGCCGATGTCGTCCAATAGAGGAGAGGAGATGAAGTGCGTCCGACGGCGTGGCAATGGAGTGCGCCAAAAAATTCTAGCGGCGCTCTTTTTATGCCCAGACTGGGATCGCTGATTGACTTACTCCGAACACGGGTCACGTCTCGGCTGCTGATCCCTGATTGGCTCGCTGCATATTCTGTGATGGTACAATCATGGTACATTTCATAATTACCTAAAATATGGTAAAGAGATCATAAATATTGTATTTTCCTATTTTTTGACATACCCAACCCAATCTCAAACACCCGATATCGAATTTACAGTGAGTGGACTATATTACAGTATTTGCCAGGATTTGAACTAATTCATGACAAAAAACGGTGTCACATCACAAAAACAGTGTGCAGTTATTGAGATAAGCAGAGCCAAGCCTTCGTTACGTCAGAGGCGGAGAATGTGTTGACAACTACAAACGGCGATGTCAACAACTTAGACAAAGGAATGTGACGTCAATACACCCCACTTCCGCAGATTTCAACCAGAAATTGCCGTCATTTCATCTGCAGCTCTGATTTGAGCCGGCCGGCCGCCCATTCACTTACGAGTGAATTTTAACTTTTTAGACCACTGTAGGTGGTTAATAAACAGTATAATATCTACTATCAAAATGTATTAAGGAAAGTAATAGTTCGGTTTGGTGTAGGCGTCCTCGACCGATTAAATCGTTCGTAAACAAGATCGACGTATAGAATCGGTCCCACGACGGTGGGTTACGTGGGTTGACATAAAGTTCCGTCAAGCGCAGTAAAATAAACCGATTGTGCCGATATTATGAACGAGACTGGCAGTGCGAGGAAGCCAACACGGAAATTGGTGAGAGCGTTCCTTATATATTTTGAATCCTTTATTTCCCAATATATGTTATTGTAGAAATCAATCATTTAACAAATTATTCAAAATTTCAATCTAAATTTAAGGAGCTCCAAAATTTAAATAAGTTGTACCATGATAATGAAAGGGTGAGTGGTTGTGTGCGTGCGTAATTATTCTAAGTGCTGGGTTGAGCACCACTATATAAATATAAATATATACATGTTATTATTGTATAATCATTTAATCATATAATCATTAAACTTAATCAAAGTTATTATTACACATTATGTTTTTGGAAGGGTTACAGTTGGTTTTAAAAAATGTTATGTAACAAAGTAAAGAATAAAAAGGGGTATTTCATTGGTAACAATTAGAACAGCTGTTTTGTTATTTCAAGCAATTTCCGTTTCCTATGACTTCGCGTAACGAACTTCTGGCCCATGACTTAGGTAGTAAAAGATGGCGTCTTAGTTTTTGTATACATAACCACATTTGTGAGATATAATATATCGTATCTATAAATTCAAAAATAACGTAACTGTACAGGTGGCGCCCGAACAGGGACCTTATGTAATATTATGTATATATATTATTACATGGGATACGCCTAGAAAGAACACGGGAAAAATTTTGCTTGAGGTAACAGACAAAATTTTATAACTAGTATACATAACCCCACAATTAGGTTAGACAATTGTATGCATGCGTGCATTACACAATTGCCAAAATGAGTACTAATGACGATATTACGTTAGAAATAGGTACAACTAATGTAAATTTGACTGGCGAGATGGATGTACAAACACCTCAAACTAGTCAGATTGACGAGGTGCATACGCCTGTATCTGTAGAAATAACGAAAGTCAATACATCCATTTCAACTAATTTAGACAGTAAATCAGATGAAAGTAATGCAATGATACAATTGTTATTAAAACTAGATAAAAAACTAGACGAACAGAAAAGCGATACGGATATTAAATTCACACATTTGAATGACAAATTCGATAATTTTGATATTAAATTCAGAGAGTTAAAAGGTCACAATTTTCACTTAGAAGAACGAATTAATATAGTAGAAACACGTTGTGATAACATTCAGAAAAAGACACTAGCCATTGTTGATGACAAGTTCAATAGTACCATTAGTGATTTAGACACTAAAATTGATCTAGTACAAGACACAGTAAATAACACGATTAAAAGTAAATTACAGTCAACAAGTACAGAAATACAACAGAAATGTTTACATTTTGTAGAAAGTCAAGTAGAAGTTAAAACCAATGTGTTGCAAAATCATTTAGAAAACATTGAAATAAACGTGATAGATATTACTAAAAATTTAGAAGCTATAGATAGTACTATGACTGAACATGAGAAAAATACCAAGAGTAGATTTAATTTGTTACAAAGTAAGATTAAAGAAATTGATGACTTAACTGTACAAAATAGTATGGATGTGCATGATAAATATGATATGATTGCAAATAATTTGACCAGTGTAAAAAATGAATTACGGGGAGAAATAAATAAAAATGTTTCAAGCATAACTGATAGAGTAGTAGTAGCCATGAAAACAGAGTAATACATCCCATGCGATTCCTTAATCAGACTAGGGATTATATCATTTTAGTAGTAGTAGCTGGGAAGTGAAATTAAATAAAATTATTAAATGTTTCAAGGGTAACTCAGTCATATGGGCTGAAGCTCATAGGTTAGAATGGGATTGTTATAATACTTTTGAGAAAGCTTTTAAGGGTAAATATTGGACAGAAGAAGAGCAGGAGACTTTAAGAAGCCGTATTATGGGAACGGGTAATTTCATGGGACGTAACGTTAGTAATAATAACATTACTATTTATGTAACAAGATTGTACAACGAAGCTAAATGTTTAGAGCCTCCAATACCATTTAAGTCATTTGTTAGGTATGTTAGTAAGCACTTACCTAGAGAAGTGCAAGTCACTTTGATGACTAAAGAGATAGAAAATCTTGGTGAACTGGAAAGGGTATTAGATATACTACAAAGTATAAATGATCGTGAAATGGGTAGACGCCCTATACAACCAAATATGTATAACCATAACAATAATAACAATGAGTTTAATCGACCAAGGCCTTATTTTAATCATACTGGCAATAAATATAATGTTAGAAATGATTTACCGACACCAGGCGGTTGGAGTTGTTCTAGTTGCAGGAAGGAGAATCGGGGTCACATGCAGCATTGTTATTTCTGTAAAGCACCAAGAAATAACCAAGTAAAGCAATTCATACCTGCGAACAGAGGAGCCCCGAGTAACAGAGGAGCACCGTACCACCATCAGGGACCAACACGCGGACACCCTGTGCCATCAACAAGTCATAATAGGACACAGCCGGAAAACTGAAGTCAACAGTGGTAAGTAGGACCCGACCACTGTTCAGGGAAACTCATGAGGTCCGACCCATCGAGAACTTAAAATCCAACGTTATAAAAGCAGACATCGTTGCAGATTTATTGGAGGAGGAGTGTAACACGACATTGGAGGTGAGAGCTGGACTCACGGAAATACAGGTAACAATAGATAATAGAAACTTTAAAACACTTGTCGATACAGGGAGCGAAATTTCAGTAATAGCCGAGAACATTTTAAGTGAATTGAAAGAATTGAATAAGAATATTCCAGTTTTACCCGTAGCAGGGGTTACAGTAATAGGAGTCACGGGGGTACGTAGTAAAAGGGTGACAAAACAGATACATTTAAGTTTCTCAATTGGAGATATGAATTTTGATAATACATTTTTGGTAGTCAAGGGGTTAAGTTTGGATATCATTTTGGGAAATGATTTTTTACAAAGAAATAAAGCTGTAATAAATTTTAAAGAAAAAATTTTGGAGTTAGATGGGGGTGAGCGGTCTGTGAAGATTAATTTTGAAAACGTGATAAATAAAGTTAGAACCACTGGTGTGAAATTGTTACAGAAACAAGTAGTTGAGAATCACTTAGATACTAAAGTAAATTTTTGTATAGAGGGTGAGTATTTAGAAGATGTTGATAATGAAATGAGTAATATTAATAATGAAGTATGGGAGATAAGGGCGGATGAATTCTGTAGTGGGGGTGAGGTGATAAGGAGTGGCCAACGTAGAGCGTTATGGCAGGTAATAGAGCAGTTTAAGGGAGTGTTTGCCGATATTCCAGGAAGGGCAAAAAATTATGAATGTATGTTACAGATAAAGGAACACACACCATTCATGCAGCGGAGCTATCCAGTGCCTTACTCTAAAAGACGAGCGGTGCAAGAAGAGTTGGACAAGATGTTAGATAATGGTATCATAGAGAGGTCAGTGTCTCACTACTCAAATCTGTTAGTGGTGGTAATCAAAAAGGAAGGAGGAGTAAGATTATGCCTAGACGCAAGGAAAATTAACCAAATTATTATACCAGACCGAGAATCACCAGAATCTATAAATGAGATCTTTCAAAAGTTTAGTGGCGTACGGTTTATGACATCTTTAGATCTGACTGCTGGATATTGGCAGGTACCATTAGCAGAGGTAAGTAGGCAATACACAGCATTTTTGTTTAACGGAAAAAATTATCAGTTTAAGCGACTACCATTTGGGCTAAATACCAGCGTAGCTAGTTTCATTAAATGTTTGGATAGAATTTTGAGACCAAAAGATTTAGATTTTCTCACAGTTTATGTAGATGATATTTTAATAGCTTCACGTACATTTGAAGACCATTTAGAACATTTAAAATATGTGTTAGGAAAATTAGAAGCGGGAGGATTAACCGTAAATTGGGATAAGTCCAAATTTCTACAAACGAAGATTAATTTTTTAGGATTCATTATTACATCGGAAGGAATTTCCGCAAACCCGGACAAGGTCGAATCTATTATGCGTTTCCCTGAACCGCGAAACATCAAACAACTTCAGAGTTTTCTTGGGCTGTGCAACTTTTATAGGAAATTTCAAAGGAACTACGCCTACCTAACCGCAAAGTTAAGTGCGGTATTGCAGAAGAACCGACAATGGAAATGGAGAGATAGTAGGAACACACAATGCTACAAATTTAAAGTTGTACTGGTCGACTTAGTTATTTTATATTGATGTTTTATATTTTGAGTGTATGAGTATTAACTTAGCTGTTGGTTTACAGAAGGGACTCTCCCCCATTTTCGGGCGATCACAGATTCACCACCTCTGATCGTGGATTTTGGAGTTTGGGAGGCGGATCATGGTTGGCGGAACTGACGTAAGGAAGTAAAAGCAACGATGGTCTTCCTCCACACAAAATTGGTAGAAATTTGAAAATTTAATCTTATTATTGAACGGGGAGGGGGACCCCTAATTCTTGGGATATAAAAAAAAAAAAAAAAAAATCTATATTTTGGCATTGATCCCTTGAATCTTGTTTTATTCTAAAATTTTATAGAATAGAAAAGTTGAAATTTGTGTAACTTAAGAGGTTAACTCATTAAGGAGTTGTATATTTTTTTTATGTAACTAAGTATATCAGAAGATCCATTGTTTTCCTGGAGTGTTAGAAAAGTGATGTTTTGGACTTGGAAAGTGTCTACAAATTTATTAATGTAACTAATGAAAAAATTAACATTTTTTTTAAATGATATTTCAATTTTGATATATCTTAATTATTTATTAAGATATGATTAAATATGATTGAGTATTTAAAATGTATTAACTGTATTATTAATATATCAGTGTTAATTATTAATGTATTATGTATTTATTTGAAAACTTTTTAACATGATTTTATAATATGTGTAGGAAGAGAAAAAATTTTAAATGGCGCTGTTAATAATATTTATCAGCCAGATGATTAACTGTTAATAATAATAATAATAATACTAATAATCATAATAAAAGTTTATTTTAAAAGTTATAAGTAAATAAATCGATTCATTAAATTTCTTGATTTGTTTTTCTCCAAGTTTGGGAGATAGATAATTATATTTTATATTATATATATTTTATATTTTCAAATATATTTTATTCAATTTTTTATAATTTTGTGCTTATGTTACAATTATAGTAATTATAGAACGAAGATAATTATTATCGATAGGAATCGAAACTATTATTTAAGCTAGGGTTTGTAATATGCAGGCAAGGTATTCTTTTTAATCCTTGAGATTTATTATTTTTATAATTTTTATACTTTCTAATTTTATTTAATATAATTTATAATTTTATAAATAGTAAGCCAACCCAGTGCTTATTGGCACAAACCAGCACTTAGCTAAGGGGAACCAGATCAGTTGAGGATGGAGTGATTCAATAAGCCACTATATTAATATTTTTTTATAAATTGTTTCAGTGTTTGGGGTGTGACAGCGGTCCTGAGCTGGCCAACGCGTCAGAGCAGGGGCGTTAAGAGCCTAAGTGGCCTTATGGTGTTGGGATCTCGCAGGAGAAGTCCAGTAAGGTCATGAAGGTACAGTCATTATCACCAGACCAAGGGTGAGTTATTGTTATTTTTTATATAAAATTGTAAGGGGGTTGTGGCGACTTGTCCTGACTGATCCCTTTAGGAAGTATGAAAGGGTCAATGAAAGTTTGTGTGCTTCGTCACACCATCTTTCATTGAGGGGGTTTTGTGATGGTACAATCATGGTACATTTCATAATTACCTAAAATATGGTAAAGAGATCATAAATATTGTATTTTCCTATTTTTTGACATACCCAACCCAATCTCAAACACCCGATATCGAATTTACAGTGAGTGGACTATATTACAGTATTTGCCAGGATTTGAACTAATTCATGACAAAAAACGGTGTCACATCACAAAAACAGTGTGCAGTTATTGAGATAAGCAGAGCCAAGCCTTCGTTACGTCAGAGGCGGAGAATGTGTTGACAACTACAAACGGCGATGTCAACAACTTAGACAAAGGAATGTGACGTCAATACACCCCACTTCCGCAGATTTCAACCAGAAATTGCCGTCATTTCATCTGCAGCTCTGATTTGAGCCGGCCGGCCGCCCATTCACTTACGAGTGAATTTTAACTTTTTAGACCACTGTAGGTGGTTAATAAACAGTATAATATCTACTATCAAAATGTATTAAGGAAAGTAATAGTTCGGTTTGGTGTAGGCGTCCTCGACCGATTAAATCGTTCGTAAACAAGATCGACGTATAGAATCGGTCCCACGACGGTGGGTTACGTGGGTTGACATAAAGTTCCGTCAAGCGCAGTAAAATAAACCGATTGTGCCGATATTATGAACGAGACTGGCAGTGCGAGGAAGCCAACACGGAAATTGGTGAGAGCGTTCCTTATATATTTTGAATCCTTTATTTCCCAATATATGTTATTGTAGAAATCAATCATTTAACAAATTATTCAAAATTTCAATCTAAATTTAAGGAGCTCCAAAATTTAAATAAGTTGTACCATGATAATGAAAGGGTGAGTGGTTGTGTGCGTGCGTAATTATTCTAAGTGCTGGGTTGAGCACCACTATATAAATATAAATATATACATGTTACTATTGTATAATCATTTAATCATATAATCATTAAACTTAATCAAAGTTATTATTACACATTATGTTTTTGGAAGGGTTACAGTTGGTTTTAAAAAATGTTATGTAACAAAGTAAAGAATAAAAAGGGGTATTTCATTGGTAACAATTAGAACAGCTGTTTTGTTATTTCAAGCAATTTCCGTTTCCTATGACTTCGCGTAACGAACTTCTGGCCCATGACTTAGGTAGTAAAATATGGCGTCTTAGTTTTTGTATACATAACCACATTTGTGAGATATAATATATCGTATCTATAAATTCAAAAATAACGTAACTGTACAATTCGTCAGGTGTCACACGCCGCCAGGTGTTTGCAGCTGGTACCGGGGAGCAGATGTTTTTACCTCGATGCCGTCACAACTCCCCTGGGTCTTGAATGGTCTCTGGTAGCCAGCCTACTGCTCTTCTCCGGATGTTGTAGCGGTGTCTGTTGGGCGCCATGTTGGTTCGTGTGCTGGCTGGTAGCTCACTGGCGTGGCCATATAGTGCATCCGCAAGATGATCGCGGCCCCACGTTGTGCGCCACTTGTCACCAGACAAAAGGCTTGTCACATGACAAACGGCGCCAATCATACAACTCTTCTTTATTTTGGTAACCCTTAAAAGGGACATGTGGCATAAACGCTGTGATGTATGTTCCGCACGAGCCGCGCTAAGATGTTCAGCGGCTGCGCCCGCTGATCGTGGTGTACTGCAGTCCTCCTCTTCTTTCGGCATCGGTTGCATCGAGTCTGCTGCTGGCCCAGCGAAATCCATTGCTGGAGCGTTACAGGGCGAAGAATGCCAAGAACGTCTGTTCTACTCTTTGGCTGTTCCTTCTGGCTGGCTCCATGTCAATATCATCTGACAGAGGAGAGGAGATTAAGTGCATCCGATGGCGTGGCGATGGAGTGCGCCAAAAAATTCTAGCAGCGCTCTATTTATGCCCTGACCAGGATCGCTGATTGGCTCGCTATGAATACGTCAGGTGTCACATCTCAGCTGCTGTTCCATGATTGGCTCGCTGCATATTCATCAGGTGTCACGTGCCACAGGTGTTTGCGGTTGGTACCGGAGAGCAGGTGTTTTTACCTCGATGCCATCACAAAATACTTCAATCAGTCTATCTCCCCTTTGGACGTGGCGGGCCTCCGCCTGCAGAGGAATGGGACGTTCTCTTAGAGTACCCATTGCCAACCGACCCATTGCTGAAGAGGTGCTTCTAGCCATCCGTAAACGGCGCGAACTCTGCCGGAGATGGCAACAAACCCGAGACCCAACAAATGAAGGTTTAACGCCCAATCTGCCCTCGTAAAGCAGCTTCTGCTTGACGCCACCACTGATTGTTGGGACTCGTATCTCGAGTCTCTTGAAGTCCGACCCGAGTTTTTGGCAGGCTGCGAGTCGACTTACTGGTGAAAAGAGGACCCGCCACCCCCTGCAATCACCAAACAGACCTGTGTCCTGTATACTCCGCGGACGATAAGGCTGAGGTCTTCGCCAACTCCATGGAGGAACAGTTCACTGTTCATGAGACATCTGTGATCCTGGCCATTTGGCTATGGTCACGGACTTCCTATCTGGTTATTTTTCACGCCCTCCCTCTGACCCCATACTCCTGTTCGATCGAGCTGATGTTGAATCGGCGATTCGTCGACTTCGCCCCAAGCAGGCACCCGGCGAGGATCGTATCGAAGCCGCGGCCTTGCAAAATGCCCCACCAAGTCTCGTTTCGCTAGTCCACGAGCTGTTCAGTGGATGTTTCCGACTCCATTACTTTCCCAGCCCTTGGAAACGAGCCGATGCACCCCTGCTGGATAATTTTATTTGGCAGGAGCAGTTTGGCTTTCGCAAGGGGCACTCGATGACCCTTCAACTCATCAGGGTTGTAACCCAACTTATCCTCAACAAAAATCAGTCCTCAGTAGCCGTCCTCTTGGACGTGAGTAAGGCCTTCGATCAAGTCTGGCACGAAGGCCTTCTCCACAAACTTGCTATGCCCCCTCTACCTGCATCTTTTGTTCATCTCATGCACTTGTATCTTGTATCTATGTGACCGCACATTTAGGGTTTGTGTTGATGGGTCGTACTCTTCTGTCCACTGGTGTCCCCCAAGGATCTGTCCTAGGCCCAGTTCTGTACCTTGTGTACACGAACGATCTGCCTACCGAGCCTGGGGTTACGCTCTCTCTCTCTCTATGCGGATGACCCAATGTATCACTCTAGCTCGGCCAAACTTGGTCATGGTGCTAAAGTGGTACAATGTCAGCTCACCCTGGTTCCGGACTGGCTACAGAAATGGTGGATGGCGATCAATACAGAGAAACCCAAGGCGATCGCCTTCTCCGTCAATTAACTTCCCGATGCCAGTCCCTCTCCCTAAACGGGAGCCCGATCGCTTGGAAACATACTGTGAAGTGCTTAAGCGTCACTCTTGATCTACGCCTATGCTTCAGAGCTCACGTCACCAATGTACTCCAGCGTGCCCATGGCTTAAAAGCCAAACTTTACCCATTCTTATCCGATTGAGGGCCTCTGCAACTTCCCACAAAGCACTCAATATATCTGCTCTTCTTAAGAGCCGTCCTTACCTACGCAGCCCCGGGCTATTGATCCCTACTCAGCGTGGACGTAGTCGCCTGCATGGAAGCTTTCCAATCAAGAACCTTCCGACAAATCTCCAGCTCTCCCTGGTTTGTCAGAAATGATGTTATCAGGCGAGGGCTAAAAGTTCCATCGCTCGACGAGTTTGTACACTCTCTTGCGTACAGACTATTCGACCGTCCCTCAACCTCAACCTATCTCCACCTCCGCCAATTAAGTACAGAGGAAGGCCCGCCACCTTTAAACGCAGACGACCCACCAAAAGCTCTCAGAGCCCTTCTGCCTCACCCCCGATCTTTCTCAACTTACCGTCCATATACATTAATTTCCGTGCTGTTCACGCCAACAGATGTGTCAGAGGTTGCGTCCACTTTAGGTGTGCCAAGCGCCGCCTTTTGAGGACGACTTCTCCCGCTGCACTCTCTCGCCTGCTGCGGCATTGCCGAGAGGCAGTCTCGCGGGACTCTCAATGGGCTGGCAGAAGTGTAACAACCTGTTGCGGGCATACAAATCCTGCCTTCTCTGCGCGAGCCTTTTTGTGAGCCTCCCAGCCAATCAGCAGCTGCAAATCGTTCCCGCGATTCGACCAATAACAGCCACCATCCTATCCCTCCGCTTAAACAAAAAAGGAGGTCCTGTCCATAAAAGAAAGCGCCAAGACCCGCTTAACACGTATTACACACCAGCAACAGGCAGTCATCGGACCACCATCTGGACGCTGCAACCACTGGGGGGGCACGCATGAATCTGCATCTGGCATCTGGAAAAATACTTCATCAGGGAGGGCAGAGAGAAAACAGAGAAATTGTGCCCGCACAACATGTGGGGATAAAACAGAAGCTGCATATTTGCTACAGGTACAGGCAGATGTCATTTTGAACATGCTGACACATCTGTCATAAGACAATGAATAAAGTGAACCAGACCAAATCATTCACACATCGTGTACCTGTGGGCTATTACTTGGAAACCAAAACAAATATATTCAGCTGTCCAAAAACTGTAAAGAAACAGTGCAATGTGGCTTACATTCAGTCTACTTTTTAATAAGCAACATGACACAATTCTGACAACCTATCTCATGATTCAATATAAGTACACTTTTACTTGTCCCCAAACAGTTAAAGGTGGCAATCTATTATGCCATGCATAATAACAATCCAGTGCACAATCACTTCACTACAATATATACATCTGTCCCAGTATCACTTGGTTCCAGTTCCTCTGTTCTAGTATGCATCTGATTCATCCTATTTCACTTCTATGAATATTCTGATGTCACTTGACAACAGTGTGAAGGTTTTCCAGCAACCTACTCTTATATTTTATCGTTTTTCACCAAACTATATCTTTTAGATTAAGGTATAATTCAGTAATAGTTTTACACATTTGTCTGTTACCTGTACTTACATTAATCGCAAGAATCATTTTGTAAACTTCTGATTCCCTAAATGTGTGTGTGTGTGTGTGTGTGTGTGTGTGTGTGTGTGTGTGTGTGTGTGTGTGTGTGTGTGTGTGTGTGTGTGTGTGTGTGTGTGTGTGTGTGTGTGTGTGTGTGTGTGTGTGCTCTTCCATGCATGCCATGAATATGAAAATACGTTTATTATTATTATAAAGTAAAAAACTATATAGTTACAATCTAAATAAATATTTAGATTATTAAACTGAAAACTTAAAATTTTTAAAGAAACTATCTGACTATACAATACTAACTGATTTTCAGCTGCAATTAAGTTTTGTTGAGGTGGATGAACACTATCCAGAGCACTGGGTGTTGATGTCCGAGGAGCCACTTCTGATGGCTGTGTATACTTCTCATTATGAAGAGGCAAAGTTAAACACACTACATTCAGAGTAACATCGATGTCTCTAAGATCAATATGGGTGTCTGAATAATCCAATGTCTCCATTAGTTCACCTATAATTAAAAAAAAAAGAACATACAGATTTTACTGTAATATAATTACAATAAGCCACTAAATATAGTATGCTACAGTTACATTTTACCAATATCATTTTGTCAAATGCAATGGACTAATAAAATGAATATTGATGTGTTTGTTCACTATTTGAGAATTATTTTATGGAAACTATTTCCCAAAGACATGATGACAATGACTTACAACCTTAAAAACGTTAAGTCAATTGATTTATATTTGTAAAAACATAATTTATAATTATGGTTGAATTAATTATTCCTGGGTACATTGAGAAAGAAGAAAAAGTGAGTAACCAAGAAAAGTTGGAGGTATAGGATTGATCATGAGGAATTGTGCTGTGTTGGGGAGTAAAACTGAATGGAGAAACATAAATCAGTACTATACATTAAAGTTTGGTATTATCTACGACATTACAGAACAATCTATATGTTTATCGAATGTTCCAGATGAATCCAGCTGAATCTGTGTGGCATACATGATTCTCGACACATTAGCTAGACTGTGCCAGAAGCCGTGCGGACTGTGTCAAGGCCGCAATGAATTACGCTCTGTTTTCCTTTGTTGTTAATGCGCAGTACAGAATAATCTAGAATTTTGGGAGGAAGTATAAATACCAGTACTCAACGACATTGAGTTTCAGTTATAGTTGTGATATATTACAGTGCGGTTCAATTTTATTTGTCGGGCGATACTGTGTGCGTTCAAGTGGTTATTAGTGAAGTGTTGTGTTTTATAATAGGGCGGTATAAATGTAATACAATTGTGTTTTATATTAGTTGACATTTTATTGCGTGTGAACAATTTTTATTTGTTTTGTTGAAAGAGACTGTGTTGTTAATTATGAACTGTTTAACTGTGATAATTAAAGCTGGTGATTAGTGACTTAATTGGTGTCTTGTATTTTGCTTTCCACTGTACCATACAACGAGCAGTAGACAGTCGTAACAGTGGGTCAGAAGTACGACAGAACCGTAATAGTGGAAACAGTGGACACTTTGTACAAGACGAGGTAATTCATAATTAATCGGTAAACAATGGATGCCAGTCAGATGATGGAAGCTTTCCAAGTGCTGCTGCGACAGACACAGAAAGAAGCAGAAAAATGACACGATGAAAAATGTAAGCAGGAAGCAGATAAAACGGAAGCTCTTTTTGAAGCTATGCAGAAACAGTTGCAAGAACACAGTACCGCAGAAGTGGGTCTCCTACGAGATGAGCTTAATAAGCAAGTTACTAAAATATCAGAGGTACAAGAATCAATGTCATTAAAAATAGCTAAATAGAAAACTCAATGGCAAACATAACAGAACAAATTAAAAGTGAAATTGAGCACTTCATAAAGATACAACCAAAACAAATTTCTGAACAGACTGTACCAATGATAAAGACAGAAAAGGACACAGAAAACAAGTCAATAGAGAAAGTAACTTTCCCTGCAGTAGGGACAGTTCATGTCAAAGCTCCAACCTTTGACGGAAGCAGTCACTGGGCAACATACCTCCGCCAAGTTGAAGCTGCTGCATACGCAAATAATTGGACAGAGAAAGACAAGGCAGTCTCACTCGTTCTTGCATTAAAAGGACCCATGGCAGAACTACTACAGAAAGTGCCACCTGACAGCCAAAACACCTATGGCGAATTGTTAAAAGCTCTGGAATTACAGTATGGCGATAAACATTTGTGAGATGTGTACTGCACCCAGTTGAGAGCAAGGCGACAGCATTCCGGGGAGAGCCATCAAGAGTTTGAAGCAAGTATCGACAGACTAATTAGACTGGCCTATCCTGAAGTGCCAGAAGATTTTCAAACGAGTTTTGCGATGCAGACATTTACTGCCGGTGTCCGAGATAACGAACTACAGCAAGTGTTACGAATGGCAAGACACCGAAATAGCTCAGAAGCTCTTGTTGACGCCCTACAGTTTGAAGCTGCCAAGTCAGCATCCCGCTACATTAATGGGATTATGCCATCACATTGTAGTCAGAAGATCCCTGTATCATATTGCCGTTATGATGGGTGCAGAAAAACAATGTTGTCGGACAAATAATTCAGAAGTTCAAGAGCGTCGCAATGATCTGAACAATGGGAAAAAGACAGAAGCCCAAAGTGTTACAACTGAGGGAAACATGGTCATCTACAGGTAGATTGTTGGGAGAAGAAAATACCGAGAGAAGAGAGTGATCACGGAGAAGCAAAGCCCCAGAACAGCACACAGTTTCCACGCTACATAAGACGAGTGGAAACTTGATTGTTAATGGATTTGCGGAAGGTAAACTAACATCATTTACAGTTGACACGGGTGCAACAGTGTCCCATGTGCGCCCTGACTTAGTCAGCAACCGCCAGCCTATAATTAACTAGTTTGGTATTATGGAAACTAATTTTTGATTGTTCTTTCATTTCTCAAACTACACAAAAATGAAAGAAAATAAATCCAAATTAAAGTTTCAAAAGAAGGTATGTGAACACCATATTGTTCATTCATTCATTCATTCATTCCTGCATCTCCTAAGTGGAGCATAGGGCATCAATGAATTTCCGCCACCGGACTCTGTTCCGCGCCATCGTCTTGATCTCGGGCCAGGTCTTCCCTCCTTTCTCCATCCCTTCCGCTATTACACTCCTCCTCCATGTGTTCCTTGGTCTGCCTCTTCTCCTGCTACCTTGAGGGTTCCATTCCAGGGCTTGTCTTGCTATGTTGTCTCTATCTCGTCGTAATGTATGCCCAATCCACTTCCATTTCCTACGACGCATCTCAATGCCAATGGGTGTTTGATGGGTTCTTCTCCACAGCTCTTCATTGAAGATAACTTGTGGCCACCATATCCTCAGGATATTCCGCAAACTTCTGTTCACGAATGTTTGGAGTCTGCTAATCAGTTGTTTGTTAGTCTTCCAAGTTTCACACCCATACCATATTGTTACTATACAATATACTATGTAAACGTACATAAAACCAACACTGATTTATGCAACTTTATGAACTATGTAATACACATATTTGAATGGTTAAGACTAGACTAAAGTGTAGATGTAATGCACCTTAAGGTGGGTTTACACTGGCAAGAAATTATCCAATTTTCTGTCCAACAGAACAAGTTTCTAACGTAAAAATTCCCTTGAGCAGTGTCACGAGTGGTGTTGGGAGCAATGTCGTGAGCAGCTAGGAAGCACTGTCCAGTAGTTCAACCTGCAGGTCTAAATGTTTCACTGGGCTCTCTCATTGGCACTGTTTTTAAATCAAACTGTGGGAGATATTATTGCGACAGTTCAGTGCGAGATGAGTATCTCTGGTGAACAAAAGTGAATGTTTTGTTTCCACAGTGACAAATGAATTAAATCTATCAGGTTGGAAGTGAATGAAGTGAATATGTTAAATGAACCTGCTAATCAGAAGCCAAGTGACAATTCTAAAAAATGGTCAGATATTGAAACTTGTGAGCTGTATGAAGCAAATGAAATATTGTGGAAAGTTCTTAATTAAATCCTTAAATTCGTAGTGTGCCGGGTTTTCAAGAACCCGGCGTTTCTATAAAGGAGAATTATTAATATAATTAATCACCGAACTAATTAATTATGGTAATTAAGCATAGTGTACTGTATTGCCATTTAGTTGTTTCACTGAAGGCCAACGCGCTCTGTTGACGGCCCGGGTAATTAGGTTTTTCGACACAAAGCTTTTGCACGTGTTTTGTTCATTCGGATCTGAGCAGCAAGCCATCCTCCCTGGCAGAGCTAAGTTTCTTTAATTGTTGTAAATTTCTATTCTTCATGCCTGAGTAGATGCTAAGCGATCTCCGGTAAGTGGGTTAAATATATATTGTTCATTTTATGGTAAAAGATTTAAATTTAGTTTATAATTAACGTGGATGCGAATTGATAAAGTTTGAAGCTTACCTCGTGGCGTATTGAGCGAAAGTGTATTCATTGTCTAGTATTTGATTGATTTTAAACACTAATACAGCCTAATATCTGGTATTTTATAATTACCAATTGTACATGTGAAAAGGGGTGTAAAAGAAAAATTATTATGTAATTTTGTGGAACTGGGGAATTTTACTGAATTGTCTGAGTGAGCACGTGGTGCTATTATGCTTTATGCCTGTCAGAATATGTTAACTTTCATACATTCATCATGTTATGAATTATAATATAATACATTCATATTTCGTTATGAATTTATATCCAATTATGAAGCATTGAGGCCTTGTGTGTGGTCTAGGAATTTAAAAACCAAAAGTGAGAATGTTATACGTGTTATGATGAACATGGTGAGATTGGTATGCTGTGGCATATGTGTGTTATGGTTTATGTGTCAGTGAAGTAATTACTATGAATGTCCAGGGTTCCCGATCCAGTCGGAAATGTGACCCCTCCGCATGTGGTAATTACATCTTCCACAATGACTTAAGAACATCTAGACTCTAGGATCTTGGCTGCCAGTGCAGGAACTACTGCATATCATGCCATAGTACACACGGGGAACAATCTGGACCAAAATGAGGTGACATTTAAGCATTTTTTGTTTACTACACTAGGCCGCTACAGCAAACTCCATGTGTTGTGAATTTAACCATCAAAAACTCAAGTTATACTTCATTGTGCTCACGTCCAGCTGGACAGAATTTTGGTTGCAAACTTTCACTGAAATAGTTCTCATAATGTAATTACGCTCCAGATTAATTGTAGCCCTGGTTGCGGGGATGTGTCCGGCGGTCATTAATTTTATACTTTATTTCTTTTACTGTGATTCTGAATGGGGGTTGTAAGAGTTTGTGGGATTCTGTATTTTGGTGAAGTAGGTGGGTGCTGTTTGTAAAGGCTGGGGGCTAGACCGGCTGGTCGGGTCCCTTTTACAATCCTGGGTATTTTTTCTAGTTAATCATTATATATATATATATATTTCAAAAATTGGTTGGGAGTGTTTTTAATGGGTTTTAGGCCGGTTCACACTTTTAACCTGAGGCAGGCACCTGTTGGTGCAGATCTATGCAGGAACTGATCATGTTACCTTATGTTGGGTCATGCTATGGCACATGTCCGCGGCCGGGTCAATTCAGATTTTCTGTAAATTTTTATATTTCTATAAGGTTTAAAAATTTTACCATTTTTATAAAATTATACAGGCTGTACTGATATTTAAATTTATTATTGTCTTTCTTGCTGTTATGGTCAATTCAGAATCTCTTTAAATTTGTATATATATTTAAAATATTAAATTCTTACAATTTTTATAGAATTATACAGGCTGTACTGCCACTTCAATTTATGACTGTATTTTCTTGCTGTTATGTTCAAATAGGATTTTCTTTAAGATTTCATATTTTTATAAAATTAAAGATCTTACAATTTTTATAAAACTATACAGGCTGTGATGACACGTTAACTTGTAATTGTATTTTGCTATCATGGGTCAAACCAGATTATAGATTGTAATTTGACGAATTATACAGGATGCTTTGACAGCCAAGTTTGCCCTTAGATTTTCTTGTTAACATGGTCAAGCCAGATTGTTTTAATATTCCTGAATGTATCTTATAAAACTATATAGGCTGCACTGACAATTTGAATTTGTAATTTCTTGTTCTTATGATCAATTCAGATTTCTTTAAAATTCTTTTATATTTTTATGGAGTTGAGGTTTTTGCAATATTTTATAAAATTATACAAGCTGTGCTGACACTTAAATTTATTATTGTCTTTTCTGGCTGTTATGGTCAATTCACATTATCTTTAAATTTTTATATTTTTATAAGATTAAGGATTTTACAATTTCTATAATATGATACTGGCTGTGCTGGCAACTTAAATTCATAATTGTAGTTTCTGGTTATTATAGCAAGTCCAGATTTTCTCCTTATTATGTATGTATTTGATAAGAATATACAGGCTGTCTGCCAGGCTGAACATGTTGTACTTTGTCTGTGATCCATATGTATATATGTATGTATGTTCTATTACGTGTTGTTGAATTATGCGTCGAACTACTGAATAATATTGATATATATATATATATATGATGTTATGTTAAATTATGGGTTGTTGAATTATGTGTTGAAACAATGAATAATGTTGGTATATGTATATACATAAAAAGATAATAATACTTAAAATATTGTAATATCTAGAACGTTAACCAGGAGAATCATGCTTATGATAACATAAGATTGTGAATATGATTTGAATACGAACGCATACAAAATATGAATCTATGAATTATGAAAACTATGAAGTTCAATAAAAGTTGTTATTGTTGGTTAATAGAGAGTTTTAATTGCAAGTCCCGTCTCACTGGACCCAGCATATTTTATGCTTCTTCTCGGCCTTCTGCCAAGTCATAAATATCTAGTAGCCTCTCCTTAAAAAAAAGGAGGTATAATGTCTCTCCTGCCAAGACCTCATAACACAGGGAACCCGTTCAATTGGCCTCTGTCAATTAAACTGGCTGCCGTTGTTAGTGCTAGTTAATTATGTAATAAAACTTTATTGCTGTTTTATTTATCGGTTACATTTAATCTGATGTAATATTAAAATATTGGGCGCCATGTTGCATAATGCATAACAAATATAAAACTTACCTTGAAAGGCCAGAATTCGGTTATACGAACCAGAGTCGAGGAACATATTACCTGAAATAATTCACTCGTTTTTCTATTGGTTACCAGTGACATTACCTTTTATTTATAAAAAGTAATTTACGTACATATTGAAAAGACATATGTGCCAACATGCACGTGTTCACTACGCCTCAGGGCATAGTCCCATTTATCTAGTAAACATATATTCTCCCTTAAATATTTGGGTAAACCCTCCAAAATAAATATGTATTATGATATTAATAAACACGATAAACATATATACATCTATAGTGGCACAACCCAGCACTTATTAATATTGAATATTATCCACTCTCTCGCTCTCTCCCTCTCATACTCTGGTACTATTTATTTATTATGAGCTCATTGTGATAAAGATTTTATATTTGATTACTTTTGATCATATTAATAAAGATTTTACGTATCCTTTTGAATATAAATATTTTATATAATTAGGCTGCAGCCAATTGTACTTAGCTGTACTAGGATTGAAAACGTCCCATTGCAGATCACACCCTCTCGAATCTGAAATGTCTCATCTTAGATCACACGCTCCCGAATCTGTAGCGTCCCATCGTAGATCACACTTTTTTCAAATCTGTAGCGTCCCATCATAGATCACACGCTTTCAAATGTATCACCGCACAATTGGTATCAGCCCTGTTTATATACTGTTACATATTTAAACTTTTGGTGGTGTAAAATTTAGATATACACACTCGGTGAATTTGCCGGCCATGTGTATTGGCCTGCCGGCCCACTTCACGGTCTGGATGAAAATGACGTTTCACCACTAAGCATTGCAGAGGTGGGGCAACAACTACGTCACTGGTTCTTTGTTCGAATGGCCAAGCCTCTCGCTTACAATTGTATGTATGTATGCGCATCGCATTCCTTCGTCTGACGTAATCATGGGCTAGGCTTGTTTACCCATTATTATGACAAACAGTTTTTTGCTACTTTTGTCATTTTCCACTGAATTCGACACAAATCCTGTTAACTCAATATTGCGTTATTGAAAATTCTCACCAAAACTTTACCAATCTCTTATAGGGGATATAAAATAAAATACAATAATTATACTTTGGAACAATAATTTCCCAAAATTATTATGGTACCAGAATTGTACCGTTACAAAACCCCCTCAATGAAAGATTTTATGCCGAAGCATAAAGACTTTCATTGACACATTCGTACTTCCTAAAGGGATCAGCCAGGATATGTCGCCACAACCCCCTTACTACTTATGTGAAAAGAAATACAATGACTCACCCGTGGTCCGATGATGATGACAGTACCTGCATGACCTTACTGGGCTTCTCCTACGAGATCCCAACACCATAAGGCCAATCAGGCGCGTAACGCTCCTGCTCTGACGCGCTGGCCAGCTCAGGACCGCCGTCACAACATCACCAAACACTGAAACAATAAATCAAAAATATTAAAATAGTGGCTTGGTATAATGCTATATCCCTAACTGATCTGTTTCCCCTTAGCTATGTGCTGGTTTGTGTTAAGAAGCACTGGGTTTGTTTCAACTCAACAAGAATTATATAGAAGTGCCATTCTCTTACGCTATTTTATAATACATATTACATAATAATACACTCATCATTTATATTGCAAGTATTACATTAAAGTAAACAATTCACATTTAACTTTGATTAAAAATTACACACCCTACATCTTTAAATTTGCGTATAAAATTATAACATTATATTTTAATTAATTAATACTTTTAATTATTAAACTTTTATTAATTAGCCATCAATTATTGATCATTTACTACCATTTAATTCTTCACAATTTCAAATTTATTATTAATATTCATATTATATTATTATTACTATTTCATTTCTTATTACCTTCCTACTAGGAATTTTCTACTCTTCACATTTTTATTCTTGATTAGTCTGGGTGACTCCTGTATTCTCTATGATTTGACTTATTATATAGGCGCTAACATTTATAATCTTACTCACCTTTCTTCCTAACTAACAACCAAATACATGAGACCAATTTCTCAATTATAAACACCTTCACTAATTCCATTTTAATCCTCTGGCACCGCTCGTCTTTGTACTCGGATGGGTGTTCCCTACTTGGCCATATACATTCATAATTTTTTGCCCTTCCAAAATATCGGCAAACACTCCCTTAAACTACGCTATTACCTGCCACAACGCTATACGTTGACCACTCCTTATCACCTCACCCCCACTACAAAATATCATCATCAACAAATATATGTTTAACCTTTACTTTACTCACCTCTACAAATAATCACTACTACTGTGTCCCTAAAATATCTAATACTCTCTTTGTGTATTATTTTCTTCAAAATTCTTAGCTATCTAATTCCCATTAACTTTAATTGACTAACTCACATGTCTGTATTTACACCCAGGCTCTATCCCTTTTTAAACACTCTACATTACTGTAATCATTGACAATTGCATTAGAAAATTTATCTCTCACCTACTCATAACAATACATCTCAATATTCAAATATATATGCTTTATCATTTATTATTCATTAGAAATTTTCTTCATTACAAATTAATAATTTAACTTCATTACACAAACTTTCTTTTGTATCACATTAATTAAGTGATTAATTTTCAATTATTTAATTTAATTAATTAAACTTTCACTTGTTTAGTCAAAACAAAAACATGTTAATTGTTATTATTAAAACAATTTACTGTTACATACATGGTGTACATAAAATTTACCTGTAATACACAACATCAAAAATACACAAATACATTGACATTAATACACACAAAAAAAATATACAATCCAACTTGTTATTTTATCATTGTTCAAAATCAGTTCATAAGCAGTCCATTTCAAAATCACTGTTCACATATATTAATGTTCATTACACAATAAAACAATCTATCCTCCATCATTGAATAACAGTCGAGTCTTAGGTCTATACAACTTATTTTTTAGCAAATAAATGATATTTATATTAGTATCAATATAATATTTATCTCCATTTTTGTATTTTTCCACTATCTCATTCATATTAATAGGTGTATTCCATATTAATTTATCATATACCATGTCACGATCGGGTATGGTTCTGTCTACCTCAGTATTATCTGTCATAATCATGTTAGTCATATAGTCATCATAATTATCTACTACGACACCCATTACTTCCCTAGGTAAGTAATTGTTATCATTGTTATCATCATCTACTATTATTGTGATCTCAATTTCACTACAAGGTAAGTATTCACTACAATTATCCACCATCTCTACTCCTAACCTTTCTACAAATTCTCTATACTTTCTATTTATCTTAAAAATTTCTATTACTCTCTTTCTCTCTCTCTCTCTATATATATATATATTTCTCACCATAACACCAAGCTACTCTCTCTCTCTCTCTCCAAATATGCAGGGGTCACTAACTCATAATTACTGCACCACCTATGAGGTACACAAAAACACCAAGGAACTCTATTTGTAGACCTATCGTCTCCCAAATATAAATCTAAGGAACTCACGTCCTTACTAAAAATACGTGAAGTCATTTCTTCACCCCTACTACAACATCAAAGGAAAATTCTACCCCCTGCATCCCTTTTACAAATATACTTTCTCTCAGCTCTCTCTCTCTGACTCAACACACACAAACATCTCATTATCACTCCCAATATTCTCATTATCATTTTCTAATACCATATTCTTAATTATATCATTGTTACTACCTGTAAGCTCATTATTCAAATTACCATTGTTACTCACCTTATTAATTAGCACTTTGTTTTTCGTCGTATTTTCACTGCTACTTACCTTCTGATTCATTATTTGAATTAACCTCTCATCTAACCTTTTAGTCACTTTGTCACATTGTTTATCAAAATTATCATTACCTTTTTTAATTTCATTTTTTATTTTGTCAAACTTTACATCAAAACTATTTCTGATTTCATTTTTCTGCTCGTTAAATTTTTTATCAGAATTATCGAATCTTACACTCTGTTCATCAAATTTGTCATTCAAGTTAGTATATTTAACATTAGAATCACTTTTTTGCTCATGTAACTTCTTGTCTAATTTATTACACTTCTCCTCAAATTTACTTAATAGTAACTGCATCATTGCAGCTGTATCATCTGTTTTATTTTCCTGACTACTTGAGATGGAGGTTATTGTTACTGTCTCTACAGATACATTTGTATTCGACTCGTCAATCTGACTAATTTGTGTTAATGGAACATCCATCTCACTAGTCAAACCTACATCAGTTGTACTGATTTCTATAGTTTTATTGTCATTGGTACTCATTTTGGTTATTAATCTCTAACACATATATGTCTATAACCTTGTAACTTAACCCTACCTTTCGCACGTGTTTACGTACTTTCCCAATTATCTCAGGTAAATATTCCTTTCTCCAGTAGGTATACTCCACATAAAATTAAGTCTTATGTAGAGTCCCTGTTCGCAAAAGCCATTTGTAATAAAACTTTATTGCTGTTTTATTTATCGGTTACATTTAATCTGATGTAATATTAAAATATCGGGCGCCATGTTGCATAATGCATAACAAATATAAAACTTACCTTGAAAGGCCAGAATTCGGTTATACGAACCAGAGTCGAGGAACATATTACCTGAAATAATTCACTCGTTTTTCTATTGGTTACCAGTGACATTACCTTTTATTTATAAAAAGTAATTTACGTACATATTGAAAAGACATATCTGCCAACATGCACGTGTTCACTACGCCTCAGGGCATAGTCCCATTTATCTAGTAAACATATATTCTCCCTTAAATATTTGGGTAGACCCTCCAAAATAAATATGTATTATGATATTAATAAACATGATAAACATATATATATATATATATACATCTATAGTGGCACAACCCAGCACTTATTAATATTGAATATTATCCACTCTCTCGCTCTCTCCCTCTCATACTCTGGAACTATTTATTTATTATGAGCTCATTGTGATAAAGATTTTACATTTGATTACTTTTGATCATATTAATAAAGATTTTACGTATCCTTTTGAATATAAATATTTTATATAATTAGGCTGCAGCCAATTGTACTTAGCTGTACTAGGATTGAAAACGTCCCATCGCAGATCACACCCTCTCGAATCTGAAATGTCTCATCTTAGATCACACGCTCCCGAATCTGTAGCGTCCCATTGTAGATCACACTTTTTTCAAATCTGTAGCGTCCCATCATAGATCACATGCTTTCAAATGTATCACCGCACAATTGGTATCAGCCCTGTTTATATACTGTTACATATTTAAACTTTTGGTGGTGTAAAATTTAGATATACACACTCGGTGAATTTGCCGGCCGTGTGTATTGGCCTGCCGGCCCACTTCACAGTCTGGACGAAAATGACGTTTCACCACTAAGCATTGCAGAGGTGGGGCAACAACTACGTCACTGGTTCTTTGTTCGAACGGCCAAGCCTCTGGCTTACAATTGTATGTATGTATGCGCACCGCATTCCTTCGTCGGATGTAATCATGGGCTGGGCTTGTTTACCCGTTATTATGACAAACAGTTTTTTGCTACTTTTGTCATTTTCCACTGAATTCGACACAAATCCTGTTAACTCAATATTGCGTCATTGAAAATTCTCACGAAAACTTTACCAATCTCTTATAGGGGATATAAAATAAAATACAATATTTATGCTTTGGAACAATAATTTCCCAAAATTATTATGGTACCAGAATTGTACCGTTACAATTACAGGAAACTGTAAAGAACAGGAATTCATGCAAGGTTACTCAAACTTACTTACTCTCTTTTGGTTTTAGCAGAAACATCTCTTTATTTTTACTTCAAAATAATGTTTTGATTGATACTACCTTTAGTGGTTATTACCTTTTTATTTTATGTTTTAAATTTTCTGATAGATTCTACATCAAGAGCTCTTATATTCTTTAAAGTGTTACTCAGATGAGTTCAAAGCTATACTGTTTTAGATTACATTAAATACCACGGATCCGTTTTCTAATTTCATAATATTTCAAAATACTTCCACATTATGTAAACTATTTGAAGAATAGATTGATTAATAGATTAGATTAATATACAGTAAATACAAAATTACTATGTTAAGATTTACATGGTTTGACAGAGTCATTTCAAAACTTGTACTGTTTTTTACTTTGGTTGTTAGAAAACAATATAAGCACAGAAGTTCTTTTCTGTGTCACCTGGGTATAATGGTGATCTGCAGCCGGTCCTCTTCCGGATCCTCTTCAGTTGGTTTTCCGGGATGATCTTCGTAGTAGGTTGAGTTTCTCCATTAAGATTGTCGATTCTAAGTGGTGATCACAGTCATCACGCTACAATTCTGCTACCTGGTGCTCGTGATGTTGACGTCGTTGCTTCTTGTGGACGTGCGAGTTCACTTCTCACATTTTAGTTTAATGTACACTAATGTTATCTTCCTACATGGTATGGATATACCTTAAAATTTAAACTTTGATTTACTAAGAGATGTGTCGACTATTATTTTCCTTTTATTCATTATCTACATATAAGTTACATTATCAGATTTACGTTGCACTTAGTTTCACCTACATGTCGAGTATTTTACCATAAAACACTAACTTTCTGTAACATAGTTTGAAATAAAATGTACGTTCACGTTCCAGCCGCCACATTGTGATGCTGTTAACTCGTCGGATATTCTGAGTTGACTGGGGTTGATTTAGCGGCCGTGTGTAGGGATGGGGGCGCAGTTCACGAGTCAAGAGAAAAGTAGTTCGTACTTTTATTATTAGTATCTTTCCACTAATTAACTATTATTAATTATCCTACCTTTCTTTATTTAGTTAGGTATTTTATTAATTATTCTCACGTCTTTTTATTAAATTAGAAAGATTATTAGTATTCGCTTCATAACAGTATAATTTGCATGTCTGTACTAGACTTTTTACAAGTTGGTACAGGTATTTAGGTACAGCGGGGAGGGTGGATTATTTTCTCACACGGTATTTAAACCAAAATTTATTTTTTTTATTTAGGCTATTTAAATTTGCTTTTAAAATGTCACATCCTCCTCTACTTAAAGAAGACGACGGGGTGACATTAGTGGATATTAAGTGGATATCTATGAAATACAATTATATTTGGCACGGAACTTCGTGATGAAATTTCTCTCTACAAGGTTATTTTGATTCATCAATCGATTATCTTACATACTATATAAAATACTTAAAATTCAATACATATACAACACATAAAATACACAAATACATAAATCTACCTTATTTCTATTTCTTAATGCTACTACCGTTTCTTTTTTACTTAACTCGTCTCACGGAGTTACACTCATGAGTATTTTTCACTATACTTCAGTTACACAAGTGTTTATCTGTTTACGTTTATACAGATACACAGTATACGTGTACACTTTTACAGTTATGCCGTAAGATTAAGGTTTCCCTAGTGTTCTTACAGAAGAGTATTCGCACCTTTAGAATTTTCACGCGTAGTTTCGCTGATTATTTTGGCTTCCTTGGTTCCGACGAATCCTTTGATTCCCTAGTTTCGTCCTTTTCTTAGTCTCAAACATGAACTACAATTTAATGTATGATTATTATCATGTTCAACTCAATCAATAAAATATCATAAGTTATTATTAACAATAACATATGGTAATAACAATCGAGTTACCTTCAGTTCACTTAGGTAAGGGTTTGTTGTTTGTCAGCTGACTTCTCACACTTTCTTTTATTTTCGTAGAACATGAGCTAAGGTTGATCAGGCCTCGCTATGTTTCGCACGAGGTATGTGGTGAGTTTAGACTCAATTACAATACAGGAAGTTGCCTATATTTTATTCTTAATACTTAGGTAGTATTTTTGGTTTACTTACTTTCTCGCAGTAGAGTTTGTTTATTTTCACGAAGGAGAAAATTTTTTTATTTGAGACACATGACTTCTGCGAACGTAATTATCCGTATTGGGTTCGTACAATGCTACTGTTACGGGGGTGATGAACTTCATGTAGGGGCCACACCATCGGTAAGATAGTTTGGAGGTGGTCCTATCAATGGCTCTACTCGTAGGGTGAGTTTTATACATAACTAAATCACCTACTTTGTACTTTATTTCCCTGTTATTCTGCTCATGATATTTTCGCGATTTTTGTAGATTCGCTCTCAAATTTGCGCGAGCTTCGTTCCATATTTTCCTTATATTACTCCCATTTATTTCGCGAGGTAATAATTCATGAATTTTCTACTTGGTTGTTAACGGGTGGTTCGGTTTATACTTGTATAGTAAATCAAATGGTGTTGATTTATGTCCTTCATGGTAGGCAGAATTGATGGCAAATTGTATCCATGATAGATTTTGATCCCACGCTGTCTGATCTTTAGCGTGGTAAGATATTAAGGCTGATTTTAAATTTCGCAAGTATCTCTCAGCTAGGTTCCCTTGTGGTCGGTACTCTGTGACTGTAATGTGATTTATTCCTAGTTTGAAACACATGTCATTAAATTCCTTGGATTTAAACTGTGGTCCATTGTCAGATACTAGGTGTACTGGTGTACCGAAGTCTTTAAATAGTCTTTCTTGTAGAACCTTTATTGTCGTAGATGCTAAGGCACGTCTCATAGGATACATCCATACGAATTTAGTGAAGGAGTCCACGCAAATTAATAGCATAGTATTTCCTGACTTAGAACGGGGATAGGGTCCAGAAAAATCTATGTATATCTTTGAAAAAGGTGTAGTGGGGATTTCTGAGATTAATTTCCCGATTTGACTGATTCTCGCTGGCTTACTCAGGGCACAGATTTCACATTGTTTCACGAATTTAGTTATTTGGCTGTTCATATTTTCCCAATGATAATCCTTGCGAATCCGATGTATCGTTTTTTTTATTCCCATATGAGCTCCAATTGTGGATGAGTGGTAGTATTCCATAAGCATGGGTTTAATAATGTCAGGGGCGATTATTCTTAATGACTTTCCGTTAGCCTTTTGTAATGGTACAGAATTGTGTGCTACCATAGTTTCAAGTTAAATTAGTAAATTTTTCAATTGTCAGTATTCACCTGTGAGGTGCCCCTTGTAACCAGCAACATAGTGTTACTGTTGATGTCTGGAGACAGCCAAGCCAGACATATTACGTAATAGCTCTCCAGCAGTCTATGTGTGTGAATCACAGTAAGCACACTTCTTCACCAGTGTTTGCATGAGACAGTAAAGAGCAGTTTGACACGTTCGTTAAAAACAATGGCCTCGGGCGTGCAAGATAGGCCGTAAAATAAATTCGACCTATCTAGTAAAGTGTTACACCTACTGTTTATAAACTTATCTGTTTATAAACCTATTTATAAAAAAGTTCTACTGTACTGCAAATATTAAAGTACAAACTATATAGCGTGGCCAGAAAATTTAACCATCTAAGTGCTCAAGCAAAGTTACGTCGGCCGACTTAATATTAACTCATGTGGTAATATTAAATTAAATCAGTGAAAATTGAAAAAACATAGTGAACTCAATATTAACACATGCGGGAGTGTGTGCGAACCAAGAAAGCGTCTCAACAGACAGTGCTACGAATTGGACCATGGGCAGTTAAGTAAAAGTGAAGCACATAATTACATGGCCAAAACAAATTTACAATGTCATCAATTTCTATTATTTTAAATAAAAAATGTCCCATTAAAATGAGATCTCTAAGGGAAAGGGGTTTTTATAAAAGAAAATAGTAAGGGGAAAAGATACAAATACGTATTGGTTCATATAAAAAATAAATAATTTGTAATAGGTTAGAAGAAAGAAAGATTTCCTTTGTTAATCTGTTTGATTTTAGGTTATTCGTTACTGATTTGTTGTATTACTAATACAACACAATATACTAGTATTTTATTGCTATCAAAGTAAGATGAAGTAATTAATGTGTTTAATAAACCAGAAGCATTTGTTTTAACATAAACTGCATATTTATATTTGTACCGTTCATCTAAAATAATCCTTTCTGCAGCTGTGTTCGTCTGTAAAACCTTGGAGAAGAACCCTAAGGTAAGAGTCAATTAATATAAAGGAATTAATATTATTTCAGTGGCACCCGAACAGGGACTCTAGTGTAATTTTTTATTACATTCGCCAGACCTAATTAAGCTGCAGAACGGGTTATTTGGGAAGTGAGGGCGTGTTTGTAAAAAATATAAATGTTTAATGAAGTTTTATATAGTTAATTTAAGAGATCTATAATTGTGTAGACAGTTTATTGTGTATTCAAATTAATTGACAAAGATGGAAAATATAGAGAATAAAATGAATCTGGCCAACTCAGTAGTTACGAGTGACTCAGGAGGTGGCTTAACACCAATTATTCCAATTGAATCAGTTGTAGCGAATGATTCGGGGCTGGAGACAACTCCAAGCTGAATAGATGAAAATAGTTTAGATGAAAACAATATAACACAATCCGTAGTAATTAGTGAGGCGGGAGCAAAATCTACTCCCGTAGCGACCAGAATAAAAGAAAAAGGGTTGTCAATGGATGACCTGTATAACCTAATGAGAACAATGTCTGAGAATATAAATAGTAATTTCAATGAAAAGTTTCAAGAACAAAATATAAAGCTAGAAAGTAGTTTTGATAGTAATGACAAAAAATTTAATGAAATGAAGGAGGATATTGATGCAAAATTTGAGGTACAGAATAGTAATTTTAATGATAAATTAGATGAACAGAATGATAAAATTTAACAAAATCAAGGGGGAAATGAATGAAATAAATAAAAAAGTGACTGAGTCACAAAAGAATATTGATAATAAACTAAATGAAATAAATATTAAAGTAACACAACAGTTAGATAAGCTTGGGAGAAATATTGAAAACAAGGTGAGTAATAATGTTAGTCATGATGATGTAAACAAGAGTGAAATATTGTTGAATAAAATAAATGGTGAAATGCTGAGTAATAGTTGTAGTGATAATAAGAGTAGAAAGTTAGTTGACGTTAGTAATGAAGTAGTAATAAGTACTGATGAGTTGGAGAAAGAATGGAGAGATAGTTTAAATGTAGAGTATGAACAGAGGGCAAATTTTTCTTGTGGTAGAGGTGAAGAAAAAGCTTCACCAATGTTGTATGAGGACAGAGTTTCCTCCAGTAGCTGTGTGGAAGACGAGGTGTCTTCAAATGGTCCCTTTATTTTTTGTGATGGTCTTGGAAGTGCCAAGACGAATAGTAAGTTTGTGTTGCCCTCTGTGTGGAATGAGAATGTGAAATGTTGTATTGAAAGTGAGTATGAGCGCGATGGAGTGATTGAGTTGTTCGGATTAAGTAGAGATTATAAAGTTTTAGTAGGGGAAATAAATATTGAGAGAAATGATTATATTGTAAACAAAGTAGACTTACTTTGTGCAGTAGTAAACAATGAATATTTTAATGATAAATATGTACCTGTTGGAAGAATTAGTGTACTTGTAGTGGCAGACAATTATGAAAATAATGTAACTTACCTGGGTGTAACAATAACTACTGACGGAGACTTGGCAAAAAACAATAATGCAGACTTGTTTTATGATATAGTAATAATGGGGGGTAACCCTAGGTATTATTATTATGGTACAACGGAACATATAAATTTTTATGGTTATAACACAAAAGATAGCCATATGTTGTATATCAATAAAATTGAACAATGTTATGTGCAGAAAAGATTAATTTTCGATGATGGGGGTTAAGATATACTGAATGAACATTTAATTATGTGAGTAATGGTAAAATTACCTGGCTGATTTAGGTATTGAAGTGTGGTAAATAATAAATTATGACGAAAATTTGTAAATAAATGTGTCAGTGTTAAATGTATTGCGTCAGGGTATATTGGTAAATTGTACACAATTGTTTATATAACAATGTTTGTAGTATGTTATAATAATAATAATAATATTTTATTTTGTTAATTAACAATAATAATTAACGAGAGGTACTAATGAATTTATTTTGCATTGTGTGTTTATATTAAAAGTGTTTTAAAAAATGTAATTAAAGTTAAACTGTTTTGATTGGAGTTAAAATGAAGCTAATTTAAAAATGTTAATTTTAATGAAGTCAAATTAATTTTGATTTAAATTTTACTTTGAATTGCAACAAATAGTAAGTGATTAAAACGTACAGACTAAAATGATTTATAGAAACCAAAAAATTGAAGGAAGTACATGTGTTAGTAGTGTTGTAATCAGAATGAATGTTGAGACTGAGTTAGTGTTTATAACACCAGTCTGGCATACCACTGTTAATGTAAACAGGTGTGTTGTATGTTGTGTGACCAATGTTTACAGTCATGCTGTAGTTGACAACAAGAATGTTGTGTTTTGATGAATCAGTGCTATGAGTAAATCTTATTATGAAACAAAAGAAATGAAGTTAACTTTTTGCAGATAAAATAATAATGAGGTAATTACTGTAACTTAGAGTTTTGAGAAATTAAAGTAAATGAAATTGGTAATCAAATTAATTGAAAAGGTGAATTTTAATAAGCAATTTAAATTTAATTTTGGTTTGGAATTAATTTATATTTATTCTGGTTTGAATTGCGTATTGAACAATAAGGCAATAATAATTGAAGTTTTAACAGAAAAGTAAAGTAAAAGGGATAATGAAAGGTAAACAGAAAGTTGATTTAATGTTAGTGATATTATAATACTTGTATTTTAAGTAATCTACTTGTACTTTTGGTGGGGAATAATGTTTTGTTAGGGGATTAAAATTATATAGTAAGTTTAACAAAGTATACAGTAAGTTTATATTGTCAAAATAACACACGCAACCAGTACTTTGTGTAAAAAAGAACCATTACTTTATACAAACATGAACCAGTACGACTAAGAACAAATCAGTTGTGGATATGGTATAATGGAAGGCCTGTTTGTTAATTTTTTAATTGAATGTTATAGAGTCAGGCGTTACTGTGGCGGGCGCTTATCTGATTTTATGGTGTTGGGATATCGAATAGAGAAGTCCAGTAAGTGCGGACGGGTGCGGCCACAGTCACCAGACTTAGGGGGGTAAGTACCCATGCTTTTAATAAGGATTTGAGGGGGGTTATCGGCGCCATATCCTCACTGGTCCTCTTAGGTTTTAGACAATGAGAGTTTGTATGCTTCGGCATACAACCTCTCATTGGGGGAGGGGGTATTGTAACGGTACAGAATTGTGTGCTACCATAGTTTCAAGTTAAATTAGTAAATTTTTCAATTGTCAGTATTCACCTGTGAGGTGCCCCTTGTAACCAGCAACATAGTGTTATTGTTGATGTCTGGAGACAGCCAAGCCAGACGTATTACGTAATAGCTCTCCAGCAGTCTATGTGTGTGAATCACAGTAAGCACACTTCTTCACCAGTGCTTGCATGAGACAGTAAAGAGCAGTTTGACACATTCGTTAAAAACAGTGGCCTGGGGTGTGCAAGATAGGCCGTAAAATAAATTCGGCCTATCTAGTAAAGTGTTACACCTACTGTTTATAAACCTATCTGTTTATAAACCCATTTATAAAAAAGTTCTACTGCAAATATTAAAGTACGAACTATATAGCGCGGCCAGAAAATTTAACCATCTAAGTGCTCGAGCAAAGTTACGTCGGCCGACTTAATATTAACTCATGTGGTAATATTAAATTAAATCAGTGAAAATTGAAAAAACATAGTGAACTCAATATTAACACATGCGGGAGTGTGTGCGAACCAAGAAAGCGTCTCAACAGACAGTGCTACGAATTGGACCATGGGCAGTTAAGTAAAAGTGAAAGCACATAATTACATGGCCAAAACAAATTTACAATGTCATATCAATTTCTATTATTTTAAATAAAAAATGTCCCGTTAAAATGAGATCTCTAAGGGAAAGGGGTTTTTATAAAAGAAAATAGTAAGGGGAAAAGATATAAATACGTATTGGTTCATATAAAAAATAAATAATTTGTAATAGGTTAGAAGTAAGAAAGATTTCCTTTGTTAATCTGTTTGATTTTAGGTTATTCGTTACTGATTTGTTGTATTACTAATACAACACAATATACTAGTATTTTATTGCTATCAAAGTAAGATGAAGTAATTAATGTGTTTAATAAACCAGAAGCATTTGTTTTAACATAAACTGCATATTTATATTTGTACCGTTCATCTAAAATAATCCTTTCTGCAGCTGTGTTTGTCTGTAAAACCTTGGAGAAGAACCCTAAGGTAAGAGTTAATTAATATAAAGGAATTAATATTGTTTCATATTATAACACAGTACGCGTTTACTCAAGGTATACTTGTCAGAATGATTTCCTTTATCTATTTGTACTATTATTTTACTCAAATAAGGATCTTGTTGTTGATGGTGCGCTATATCCTTAAATGCTAGTGGGAATTCTGTTATTAGAGTATTGATGGTAGTGGTTTCAACCTTGTCTTCTCCGGGTAGGGTATTGGGTAGTTGAAACATGCGGGATAGAGTATCGGCGACTACATTTTGAGCACCACGTACATGTTGTACTTTAAACTTGTAGCAATTTAACCTTAACACCCATCTTCCGATACGACCTAATTGTTTTGGATGGTTCAACAACCACGATAAGGCTTGGTTGTCGGTCTCTAGTAGAAATTCCTTGTGTTCCAAAAATGGTTTGAATTTTTCGAAGGCGAACACTACAGCTAAACATTCTGTGATTCTACAAATTATTGCCAATTAATTATTTTTGTGAAGCAATTATTTTGATATTTACTCGGGCGCCATGTTGCCTCACTGTACAACAACATATGATATTTACTATGCAGTCCAGGATTCGTGTTAACGAACCAGTAATAGCAAAATGTATTACCTGAAATAACTCACTCGTGCTTGTAATTGTTACCAATGACATTACCCTTTATTAAACACTACTCACAAAAGACATATTCTCATATATTCATAAAAATGTGTGCCAAACATGCACGTTTTACGCCTCGGGGCGTAGTCCCCTTTTATCTGAACATAAACATTAATAATTATTACATTTTTTGACCCTCCAAAATAAACATTTGTTATAACTACGGTATACTAAACATGATAAACAATGGATACTATTTGCACAACCAGCACTTGTTAAATTATTTAGTTCATGCTCTCTCTCTCTCTCTCTCTCCCTCATTCTCTGGTACAAATTTTTTATTTATTATATGAGCTCATTTTAATTGTTTATTTAATGAAATTTTGACTTGGTCATTTGAATTTAGTTATGAACTTCCTGTATGAAATAAATATTGGATAGGTCTCACCAATTTTTTGGACAGGTCTCACCGTACTACTTGGATCGGTCCACCATGCACAATCTGGTCGTTTTACATCATCTTCGGGCCCACACCGTAGTGTCCCCCCTTGAAAACACTTTGGCAGATTTTAGCCGCACGTAATTACCGATCCCTTGGCCGATGACACCCGTTCAAGTTCGGTTAACGCACCAACATCTCTGATACCTTGATAATAGTTATTCAACCACTTTTGGTGGTGTAAAAGTTAAAAATTCACACTCAGTGAATCTCTGCCGGCCGGCTCCGTTCACTGTCCAGGCGAAAATGACGCAGAGTCTTTGTTAAACATTGCGTAGGTGGGGCAAAAACTACATCACCAGTCTTTTGTTCGTATAGCCAAGCCTCGAGTTGTTTACAGAAGTATGCATTCCTTCAGCTGACGTCATCAGGGCTAGGATCGTTATCGCTATATGTGACACACGGTTTTTTGCTATGTTTGCAGATGAATGCGATCGAAATCCTGTCAATTCCAATCTGCGTTGTATAAAATATTATATAGTCCACTCACCAAAACTTTATAGGGATTATGAAATATTACAAAATTTATTACCAAATAATTGTTAGGAAATAAATACAATAATTATGGTTTTTTGGATCATATTTTTATAAAAGTAAGATTGTACCAGAATTGTACCATCACAAAACCCCCTCAATGAAAGATTTTGTGCCGAAGCATAAAAACTTTCATTGACACATTCGTACTTCCTAAAGGGATCAGCCAGGATATGTCGTCACAACCCCCTTACAATTTATATAAAAAGAAATTCAATAACTCACCCGTGGTCCAATGATGATGACAGAACCTGCATGACCTTACTGGACTTCTCCTTCGAGATCCCAACACCATAAGGCCAATCAGGCGCGTAACGTTCCTGCTCTGACGCGCTGGCCAGCTCAGGACCGCCGTCATAACATCACCAAACACTGAAACAATAAATTAAAAATATCAAAATAGTGGCTTGGTATATTACTCTATCCTTAACTGATCTGTTTCCCCTTAGCTATGTGCTGGTTTGCGTTAATAAGCACTGGGTTTGCTTGAAATACTAGAAATACAAATACAAACAGTATAAAATACAAGAATTATATAGAATTGCCATTCTCTTCATGGAATACCCTTAATTGTAAAAATCGTTTCGATTCCCATCGATAATAATTAACTCTTTCTGTTTCATAATTAATGTAATTATAAAAGAAACAAATATTTAAATAAAAATACATGGAAATCCACATATAAATCCCAAATATTGCCTAAATCTCCCAATATTACTCAAACATGGAGAAAAACATTTTATAGAAAAAAATAATTAATAAAATCTTATTGAAATTAATATTATTATTATTATTATTATTATTAACAGTTAATAACTGGCGCTGTCAATAATATTTACCCCTCTGTCTCCTCCACACACATACATCACGTTAAAATTTCTATGTTAACACATAATACATAATATGACACATCATAATCAACATTGATACATTAATACATTTAATACATTGAAATAGTCAATTTATATTTAATCTGATTAAGATTTACGCATTCTACCTATTTAAATTTGCATTTAAATTATAAAAATTACAATTTCAATTAATTCATTAATAATTCTAAACTTTCATTAATTAGCCATCAATTATTTATTATAATTATAACATTTATTTCAAATTTATTATTAATATTCCTATTACATTATTATTATTTCATCATTTATTTCTTATTCCCTTTCTACTCTGAATTTTCTACCTAACCTTTCACATTCTAATCATTAATCTGGGTGACTCCTGTGTTCACTATGCTTTTTTACTTATTATAATCTTACTCACCTTTCTTCTAACTAACAACCAAATTTACCATCATGACACCAATTTCTCAATTATAAACACCTTTCACTAATTTCATTCCGACAATAAATCCTATAGCACCGCGCGTCTTTGTACAGAGATGGGTGTTCCCTACCTGGCTAATATACATTCATAATATTTTGCCCTTCCAAAATATTCGGCAAACACTCCCTTAAACTACGCTATTACCTGCCACAACGCTATACGTTGGCTACTCCTTATCACCTCACCCCCACTACAAAATATCATCAGCAACAATATATGTTTAACCTTTACTTTACTCACCTCTACAAATAATCACTAACTACTGTGTCCCTAAATATCTAATACTCTCTTTGTATTATTTTCTTTAAAATTCTTAACTATCTAACTCCCATCAACTTTAATTAAATAACTCACCTGATTTTATCTATACCCAGGCACTATTCCTTTTAAACATTTTACCTTACTGTAATCATTGACAATTGCATTATAAAATTTATCTCTCACCTACTCATAACAATACATCTCAATCTTCAAATATATATATATATATATCATTTTCTGTATAAGTAACTCGATGTTCCTTGCAGTAATTATATAAATTGTGATGTTTTCAATTTGTTTCTTCTGCAAGTAGATAATATTGAATATTCTTTTTAACACCTGACGCACGTTTCACTGAAAAATATCAGTATCATCAGAGGTTTCTAAGTGAATTAATAGCAATCAATAATTCTATTAATATAAAATTAACGAATAATCGAATTTGTATCGATTTTAATGTAAAATAAAATAACATAACTGATAATCGATTTAGGTCAATTAGTTAACGATTGTTTTAATGTTTATTTTCTTCAGCAGCTGTTTTCTCGGTTATATTTGAAATTTTGTTTATATTTTATTCATTTTTATTTTTATTTTTTAGTAAATTTATAATTTTAAATAGATCGTCTTGTTTTGTTTTCATTTGGGTTTGTTCTTTAATTAATAAATTATTGTTATTGTGTTTGTAAATGTTAAGATTTTCCCAAATATTCATTTTTTGACCTTTTTGTATGTTTTTAATTAATTTTATATTTTCAATGTTTGGAAACTGGTGGTTATTATTTAGACAATGTGTGGCTAAATTAGATTTATAAATATTTGGTTTTAAATATGCATTGCGGTGTTGAACGAATCTATCTCGTAGTTTTTTCTTCGTCTGGCCCACGTAAAATTTATTGCAATCTGGACATTCTATTTTATATATTCCATTTTTATTGTGAGTATTGGATTTAGTTTTAGGTTTTATTTTATTAAAAATATTCAACTCCATAAATAATTTACATTCTAAAATAAAATTCACGTTAGAAGAAGAATCTAATAATAAATTAAATTATTTAGACTTAACAATAAAGAAAAATGAAACAAATTTTGAATACGCAATATACAGGAAACCTTCTCAAACTGACTTAGTAATACCAAATACTTCTAATCATCCTCCCCAACACAAAATGGCAGTATTTAATTCCATGATTTACCGAATGCTTAGGATCCCATTAAATAACACAGAAAGAAACAAAGAAAGAAAAATTATCCAACAAATAGCAGTTAAAAATGGATACAAAATAAAAACTATTAATAAATTAGAAAATAAAATTAAACATAAAATCACTAATAAAATTCCTAAAAACACTACATTTAAAAATTCATCTATTAATAATAATATAAAATATACAACCTTCACTTATTACGGAAATATAACTCAAAAACTAAATAAAATATTTAAAGATACTAATTTAAAAATATCTTATAACACAGATAATATAATTTTTAATAAAATAAAACCTAAAACTAAATCCAATACTCACAATAAAAATGGAATATATAAAATAGAATGTCCAGATTGCAATAAATTTTACGTGGGCCAGACGAAGAAAAAACTACGAGATAGATTCGTTCAACACCGCAATGCATATTTAAAACCAAATATTTATAAATCTAATTTAGCCGCACATTGTCTAAATAATAACCACCAGTTTCCAAACATTGAAAATATAAAATTAATTAAAAACATACAAAAAGGTCAAAAAATGAATATTTGGGAAAATCTTAACATTTACAAACACAATAACAATAATTTATTAATTAAAGAACAAACCCAAATAAAAACAAAACAAGACGATCTATTTAAAATTATAAATTTACTAAAAAATAAAAATAAAAATGAATAAAATATAAACAAAATTTCAAATATAACCGAGAAAACAGCTGCTGAAGAAAATAAACATTAAAACAATCGTTAACTAATCGACCTAAATCGATTATCAGTTATGTTATTTTATTTTACATTAAAATCGATACAAATTCGATTATTCGTTAATTTTATATTAATAGAATTATTGATTGCTATTAATTCACATAGAAACCTCTGATGATACTGATATTTTTCAGTGAAACGTGCGTCAGGTGTTAAAAAGAATATTCAATATTATCTACTTGCAGAAGAAACAAATTGAAAACATCACAATTTATATATATATATATATATTCTTAATCATTTATTATTCATTAGAAATGTTTTATTCGTTACAAATTAATAATTAATAATTAACTTCATTACTACGGCAAGTATAAATTTAGTACAACTTTCTTTTGTACCATATTAATTCAGTAATTACTCTTTAATTACTATACAATTATTTAAACTTTTCACTTGTTTAGTTAAACAAAAACATGTTAATTGTTAATTATTAAAACAATTAAACTGTAATTTACATACATGGTGTATATAAAATTTACCTGTAATACACAACATCAAAATACATAAATACATTGACATTAACACATATAAAACAATGAAAAATATACAATCCAAACTCATTATTTTGTCATTAATCAAAATCAGTCCATATGCAGTCCAATTCAAAACCACTGTTCACATATATTTAATGTTCATTACACAATTAAAACAATCTATCCTCCATCTTTGAATACCATTCTAATCTTAGGTCTATTTATCTTATTGTTTAGTAAATGACTTTTCTTATTAAAATCATTATAACAATTATCAAACATTTTATATATTTCGTTTACAATCTCAATCGGTTTATTATATATCAAGTCACGATCGGGTATAGTTCTACCTCCCTCAGTATTATCATATGTTATAATCTTAATACATTTTAGGTTAGTTGTCTCCAAGTCGCTTATATTAATATAATTAATATAGAAAAAGAACCGGCGTATACAAGATGAATTGCAGCTCATGCGACATGTTCTACATAGGCCAAACAGGCAGACCGTTTGAAGAAAGATATAACGAACATCTTCCCAGAAGGGAATTACATAAAACAACATCTAATTTTGCCAGGCACCTGATAGTATGTAATCATAACTACAGTGATTTTGAGACAAATTTCCAGCCTTTGCATTGCTGCAGGAAAGGAAAATACATGGACGCGCTTGAGGAATACGAAATATATAAAGCCGTCAAAATCAACAGTGATTATGTCTTGAATGATAAGTACATACGGGCTATAATAAGCAAAACAGGTTTATCAGTGGCTATATAAACAGTGAATCAGTTGATCGATATTGTCCACGCGAAAGCAGTCGATCGATATTGTCCACGCGAGAAACATAAACTTTCATGTTCGCGTCTGTGAGTTTCCAATGTCGTAAAAGTGCACTTTTACCATAATGATTTTAGTGTTTTTAATTTTTTAACGATCTCCTATGAGTGATTAAGATTTCTGAAGATGGCAATTCGTTGCCGAAACGCGTCAAAATAAGACGAGAAAAACGAAGTCGCACGACGGATATATGGTAAATATCTATTATGTTATAATCTTGTTAGTCATATAGTAATTATCATCATAATTTTCTACCACTACACCTGTTACTTCCCAAGGTAAGTGCTTGATACCATTATTATCGTCATCTATTATTATTTTAATTTCACTTTTACTACAAGGTAAGTATTCATTATTTTCATCCACCATCTCTACTCCTAACCTTTCTACAACTTCTTTATACTTTCTATTTACTTTAAAAATTTCTATTACTCTCTTTCTCTCACCATATCTCTCACAATACTTCTCTACACTTCTTTCTCTCTTTATATATTTCTCATCATAACACCAAGTTACACTCTCTCTCTCTCCAAATATGCAGGGGTCACTAACTCAAAATTACTGTACCACCTATGAGGTACACAAAAACACCAAGGAACTCTATTTGTAGACCTTTCGTCTCCCAAATATAAATTTAAGGAACTCTCGTCCTTATTAAAAATACATGAAGACTTGACTTCACTCCCTAACACAACATCAAAGGAAAATTCTAACCCCTGCACCCCTTTTAAAAATGTACATTCTCTCAGCTCTCTCTCTGACTCAACACACTCAAACACCTCATTTTCACTCATAATACTCTCATTATCATTTCCTAATATCATATTCTTACTACCTGTAAACTCATTATTCAAATTATCATTGTTACTTACTTTATTAATCAGTACTTCGTTTTTGGTCATATTTTCACTACTACTCACTTTCTGATTCTCTATTTGGATTAATTTCTCATCCAATTTTTTAATTACTATATCACATTGCTTATTAATTTTATTGTTACGTTTTTTAATTTCTCTTTTTATTTCGTCAAACTTCTCATTGAAATCACTTTTAATTTGAATGTTTTGTGTTGTAATTTCAATTTTTATTTCAATAATTTCATTTTTTATTTCAGTTTTGAAATTATTAAAATTTTCATTCTGTTTATCAAATTTCAAATTGGAATCTCTTTTTTGTTCATCAAACTTATTATTTTGAACATCGAATTTAAAATCCATGTCATTAAAATTGCTACACATCATGTTATATAAACGTGTTAACATCTCGTCTGTTTTATTTTCTGACATAGTTGAGATGGCTGTGTCTCTACAGATGCAAGCGTATTCGACTCGTCAATCTGACTAATTTGTGTTGATGGAACATCCATCTCACTAGTCAAATCTACATCAGTTGTACTGATTTCTATAGTTTTATTCTCATTGGTACTCACGTTTGTTATTATATCTCTAACACATATATGTTTATAACCTAGTAACTTAACCCTATCTTACACACGTGTTTATGTCCTTACGAAATTATTTCAGGCAATTATTCCGCTTTCCTGGTAGGTATACTCAACATAAATTAAGTTTTATGCCGAGTCACTGTTCGGCCGTGCCAAACGTGATTCTACAAATTACTGCCAATTAATTATTTTTGTGAAGCAATTATTTTGATATTTACTCGGGCGCCATGTTGCCTCACTGTACAACAACATATGATATTTACTATGTGGTCCAGGATTCGTGTTAACAAACCAGTAATAGCAAAATGTATTACCTGAAATAACTCACTCGTGCTTGTAATTGTTACCAATGACATTACCCTTTATTAAACACTACTCACAAAAGACATATTCTCATATATTCATAAAAATGTGTGCCAAACATGCACGTTTTATGCCTCGGGGCGTAGTCCCCTTTTATCTGAACATAAACATTAATAATTATTACATTTTTTGACCCTCCAAAATAAACATTTGTTATAACTACGGTATACTAAACATGATAAACAATGGATACTATTTGCACAACCCAGCACTTGTTAAATTATTTAGTTCACGCTCTCTCTCTCTCTCTCTCTCCCTCATTCTCTGGTACAAATTTTTTATTTATTATATGAGCTCATTTTAATTGTTTATTTAATGAAATTTTGACTTGGTCATTTGAATTTATGAACTTCCTGTATGAAATAAATATTGGACAGGTCTCACTGTACTACTTGGATCGGTCCACTGTGCACAATCTGGTCGTTTTACATCATCTTCGGGCCCACACCGTAGTGTCCCCCCTCGAAAACACTTTGGCAGATTTTAGCCGTACGTAATTACCGATCCCTTGGCCGATGACACCTGTTCAAGTTCGGTTAACGCACCAACATCTCTGATACCTTGATAATAGTTATTCAACCACTTTTGGTGGTGTAAAAGTTAAAAATTCACACTCAGTGAATCTCTGCCGGCCGGCTCCGTTCACTGTCCAGGCGAAAATGACGCAGAGTCTTTGTTAAACATTGCGTAGGTGGGGCAAAAACTACGTCACCAGTCTTTTGTTCGTGTAGCCAAGCCTCGAGTTGTTTACAGAAGTATGCATTCCTTCAGCTGACGTCATCAGGGCTAGGCTCGTTATCGCTATATGTGACACACAGTTTTTTGCTATGTTTGCAGATGAATGCGATCGAAATCCTGTCAATTCCAATCTGCGTTGTATAAAATATTATATAGTCCACTCACCAAAACTTTATAGGGATTATGAAATATTACAAAATTTATTACCAAATAATTGTTAGGAAATAAATACAATAATTATGGTTTTTTGGATCATATTTTTATAAAAGTAAGATTGTACCAGAATTGTACCATCACAAAACCCCCTCAATGAAAGATTTTGTGCCGAAGCATAAAAACTTTCATTGACACATTCGTACTTCCTAAAGGGATCAGCCAGGATATGTCGTCACAACCCCCTTACAATTTATATAAAAAGAAATTCAATAACTCACCCATGGTCCAATGATGATGACAGAACCTGCATGACCTTACTGGACTTCTCCTTCGAGATCCCAACACCATAAGGCCAATCAGGCGCGTAACGTTCCTGCTCTGACGCGCTGGCCAGCTCAGGACCACCGTCATAACATCACCAAACACTGAAACAATAAATTAAAAATATCAAAATAGTGGCTTGGTATATTACTCTATCCTTAACTGATCTGTTTCCCCTTAGCTATGTGCTGGTTTGCGTTAATAAGCACTGGGTTTGCTTGAAATACTAGAAATACAAATACAAACAGTATAAAATACAAGAATTATATAGAATTGCCATTCTCTTCATGGAATACCCTTAATTGTAAAAATCGTTTCGATTCCCATCGATAATAATTAACTCTTTCTGTTTCATAATTAATGTAATTATAAAAGAAACAAATATTTAAATAAAAATACATGGAAATCCACATATAAATCCCAAATATTACCTAAATCTCCCAATATTACTCAAACATGGAGAAAAACATTTTATAGAAAAAAATAATTAATAAAATCTTATTGAAATTAATATTATTATTATTATTATTATTAACAGTTAATAACTGGCGCTGTCAATAATATTTACCCCTCTGTCTCCTCCACACACATACATCACGTTAAAATTTCTATGTTAACACATAATACATAATATGACACATCATAATCAACATTGATACATTAATACATTTAATACATTGAAATAGTCAATTTATATTTAATCTGATTAAGATTTACGCATTCTACCTATTTAAATTTGCATTTAAATTATAAAAATTACAATTTCAATTAATTCATTAATAATTCTAAACTTTCATTAATTAGCCATCAATTATTTATTATAATTATAACATTTATTTCAAATTTATTATTAATATTCCTATTACATTATTATTATTTCATCATTTATTTCTTATTCCCTTTCTACTCTGAATTTTCTACCTAACCTTTCACATTCTAATCATTAATCTGGGTGACTCCTGTGTTCACTATGCTTTTTTACTTATTATAATCTTACTCACCTTTCTTCTAACTAACAACCAAATTTACCATCATGACACCAATTTCTCAATTATAAACACCTTTCACTAATTTCATTCCGACAATAAATCCTATAGCACCGCGCGTCTTTGTACAGAGATGGGTGTTCCCTACCTGGCTATATACATTCATAATATTTTGCCCTTCCAAAATATTCGGCAAACACTCCCTTAAACTACGCTATTACCTGCCACAACGCTATACGTTGGCTACTCCTTATCACCTCACCCCCACTACAAAATATCATCAGCAACAATATATGTTTAACCTTTACTTTACTCACCTCTACAAATAATCACTAACTACTGTGTCCCTAAATATCTAATACTCTCTTTGTATTATTTTCTTTAAAATTCTTAACTATCTAACTCCCATCAACTTTAATTAAATAACTCACCTGATTTTATCTATACCCAGGCACTATTCCTTTTAAACATTTTACCTTACTGTAATCATTGACAATTGCATTATAAAATTTATCTCTCACCTACTCATAACAATACATCTCAATCTTCAAATATATATATATATATATATATATCATTTTCTGTATAAGTAACTCGATGTTCCTTGCAGTAATTATATAAATTGTGATGTTTTCAATTTGTTTCTTCTGCAAGTAGATAATATTGAATATTCTTTTTAACACCTGACGCACGTTTCACTGAAAAATATCAGTATCATCAGAGGTTTCTAAGTGAATTAATAGCAATCAATAATTCTATTAATATAAAATTAACGAATAATCGAATTTGTATCGATTTTAATGTAAAATAAAATAACATAACTGATAATCGATTTAGGTCAATTAGTTAACGATTGTTTTAATGTTTATTTTCTTCAGCAGCTGTTTTCTCGGTTATATTTGAAATTTTGTTTATATTTTATTCATTTTTATTTTTATTTTTTAGTAAATTTATAATTTTAAATAGATCGTCTTGTTTTGTTTTCATTTGGGTTTGTTCTTTAATTAATAAATTATTGTTATTGTGTTTGTAAATGTTAAGATTTTCCCAAATATTCATTTTTTGACCTTTTTGTATGTTTTTAATTAATTTTATATTTTCAATGTTTGGAAACTGGTGGTTATTATTTAGACAATGTGTGGCTAAATTAGATTTATAAATATTTGGTTTTAAATATGCATTGCGGTGTTGAACGAATCTATCTCGTAGTTTTTTCTTCGTCTGGCCCACGTAAAATTTATTGCAATCTGGACATTCTATTTTATATATTCCATTTTTATTGTGAGTATTGGATTTAGTTTTAGGTTTTATTTTATTAAAAATATTCAACTCCATAAATAATTTACATTCTAAAATAAAATTCACGTTAGAAGAAGAATCTAATAATAAATTAAATTATTTAGACTTAACAATAAAGAAAAATGAAACAAATTTTGAATACGCAATATACAGGAAACCTTCTCAAACTGACTTAGTAATACCAAATACTTCTAATCATCCTCCCCAACACAAAATGGCAGTATTTAATTCCATGATTTACCGAATGCTTAGGATCCCATTAAATAACACAGAAAGAAACAAAGAAAGAAAAATTATCCAACAAATAGCAGTTAAAAATGGATACAAAATAAAAACTATTAATAAATTAGAAAATAAAATTAAACATAAAATCACTAATAAAATTCCTAAAAACACTACATTTAAAAATTCATCTATTAATAATAATATAAAATATACAACCTTCACTTATTACGGAAATATAACTCAAAAACTAAATAAAATATTTAAAGATACTAATTTAAAAATATCTTATAACACAGATAATATAATTTTTAATAAAATAAAACCTAAAACTAAATCCAATACTCACAATAAAAATGGAATATATAAAATAGAATGTCCAGATTGCAATAAATTTTACGTGGGCCAGACGAAGAAAAAACTACGAGATAGATTCGTTCAACACCGCAATGCATATTTAAAACCAAATATTTATAAATCTAATTTAGCCGCACATTGTCTAAATAATAACCACCAGTTTCCAAACATTGAAAATATAAAATTAATTAAAAACATACAAAAAGGTCAAAAAATGAATATTTGGGAAAATCTTAACATTTACAAACACAATAACAATAATTTATTAATTAAAGAACAAACCCAAATAAAAACAAAACAAGACGATCTATTTAAAATTATAAATTTACTAAAAAATAAAAATAAAAATGAATAAAATATAAACAAAATTTCAAATATAACCGAGAAAACAGCTGCTGAAGAAAATAAACATTAAAACAATCGTTAACTAATCGACCTAAATCGATTATCAGTTATGTTATTTTATTTTACATTAAAATCGATACAAATTCGATTATTCGTTAATTTTATATTAATAGAATTATTGATTGCTATTAATTCACATAGAAACCTCTGATGATACTGATATTTTTCAGTGAAACGTGCGTCAGGTGTTAAAAAGAATATTCAATATTATCTACTTGCAGAAGAAACAAATTGAAAACATCACAATTTATATATATATATATATATTCTTAATCATTTATTATTCATTAGAAATGTTTTATTCGTTACAAATTAATAATTAATAATTAACTTCATTACTACGGCAAGTATAAATTTAGTACAACTTTCTTTTGTACCATATTAATTCAGTAATTACTCTTTAATTACTATACAATTATTTAAACTTTTCACTTGTTTAGTTAAACAAAAACATGTTAATTGTTAATTATTAAAACAATTAAACTGTAATTTACATACATGGTGTATATAAAATTTACCTGTAATACACAACATCAAAATACATAAATACATTGACATTAACACATATAAAACAATGAAAAATATACAATCCAAACTCATTATTTTGTCATTAATCAAAATCAGTCCATATGCAGTCCAATTCAAAACCACTGTTCACATATATTTAATGTTCATTACACAATTAAAACAATCTATCCTCCATCTTTGAATACCATTCTAATCTTAGGTCTATTTATCTTATTGTTTAGTAAATGACTTTTCTTATTAAAATCATTATAACAATTATCAAACATTTTATATATTTCGTTTACAATCTCAATCGGTTTATTATATATCAAGTCACGATCGGGTATAGTTCTACCTCCCTCAGTATTATCATATGTTATAATCTTAATACATTTTAGGTTAGTTGTCTCCAAGTCGCTTATATTAATATAATTAATATAGAAAAAGAACCGGCGTATACAAGATGAATTGCAGCTCATGCGACATGTTCTACATAGGCCAAACAGGCAGACCGTTTGAAGAAAGATATAACGAACATCTTCCCAGAAGGGAATTACATAAAACAACATCTAATTTTGCCAGGCACCTGATAGTATGTAATCATAACTACAGTGATTTTGAGACAAATTTCCAGCCTTTGCGTTGCTGCAGGAAAGGAAAATACATGGACGCGCTTGAGGAATACGAAATATATAAAGCCGTCAAAATCAACAGTGATTATGTCTTGAATGATAAGTACATACGGGCTATAATAAGCAAAACAGGTTTATCAGTGGCTATATAAACAGTGAATCAGTTGATCGATATTGTCCACGCGAAAGCAGTCGATCGATATTGTCCACGCGAGAAACATAAACTTTCATGTTCGCGTCTGTGAGTTTCCAATGTCGTAAAAGTGCACTTTTACCGTAATGATTTTAGTGTTTTTAATTTTTTAACGATCTCCTATGAGTGATTAAGATTTCTGAAGATGGCAATTCGTTGCCGAAACGCGTCAAAATAAGACGAGAAAAACGAAGTCTCACGACGGATATATGGTAAATATCTATTATGTTATAATCTTGTTAGTCATATAGTAATTATCATCATAATTTTCTACCACTACACCTGTTACTTCCCAAGGTAAGTGCTTGATACCATTATTATCGTCATCTATTATTATTTTAATTTCACTTTTACTACAAGGTAAGTATTCATTATTTTCATCCACCATCTCTACTCCTAACCTTTCTACAACTTCTTTATACTTTCTATTTACTTTAAAAATTTCTATTACTCTCTTTCTCTCACCATATCTCTCACAATACTTCTCTACACTTCTTTCTCTCTTTATATATTTCTCATCATAACACCAAGTTACACTCTCTCTCTCCAAATATGCAGGGGTCACTAACTCAAAATTACTGTACCACCTATGAGGTACACAAAAACACCAAGGAACTCTATTTGTAGACCTTTCGTCTCCCAAATATAAATTTAAGGAACTCTCGTCCTTATTAAAAATACATGAAGACTTGACTTCACTCCCTAACACAACATCAAAGGAAAATTCTAACCCCTGCACCCCTTTTAAAAATATACATTCTCTCAGCTCTCTCTCTGACTCAACACACTCAAACACCTCATTTTCACTCATAATACTCTCATTATCATTTCCTAATATCATATTCTTACTACCTGTAAACTCATTATTCAAATTATCATTGTTACTTACTTTATTAATCAGTACTTCGTTTTTGGTCATATTTTCACTACTACTCACTTTCTGATTCTCTATTTGGATTAATTTCTCATCCAATTTTTTAATTACTATATCACATTGCTTATTAATTTTATTGTTACGTTTTTTAATTTCTCTTTTTATTTCGTCAAACTTCTCATTGAAATCACTTTTAATTTGAATGTTTTGTGTTGTAATTTCAATTTTTATTTCAGTAATTTCATTTTTTATTTCAGTTTTGAAATTATTAAAATTTTCATTCTGTTTATCAAATTTCAAATTGGAATCTCTTTTTTGTTCATCAAACTTATTATTTTGAACATCGAATTTAAAATCCATGTCATTAAAATTGCTACACATCATGTTATATAAACGTGTTAACATCTCGTCTGTTTTATTTTCTGACATAGTTGAGATGGCTGTGTCTCTACAGATGCAAGCGTATTCGACTCGTCAATCTGACTAATTTGTGTTGATGGAACATCCATCTCACTAGTCAAATCTACATCAGTTGTACTGATTTCTATAGTTTTATTCTCATTGGTACTCACGTTTGTTATTATATCTCTAACACATATATGTTTATAACCTAGTAACTTAACCCTATCTTACACACGTGTTTATGTCCTTACGAAATTATTTCAGGCAATTATTCCGCTTTCCTGGTAGGTATACTCAACATAAATTAAGTTTTATGTCGAGTCACTGTTCGGCCGTGCCAAACGTGATTCTACAAATTACTGCCAATTAATTATTTTTGTGAAGCAATTATTTTGATATTTACTCGGGCGCCATGTTGCCTCACTGTACAACAACATATGATATTTACTATGTGGTCCAGGATTCGTGTTAACAAACCAGTAATAGCAAAATGTATTACCTGAAATAACTCACTCGTGCTTGTAATTGTTACCAATGACATTACCCTTTATTAAACACTACTCACAAAAGACATATTCTCATATATTCATAAAAATGTGTGCCAAACATGCACGTTTTATGCCTCGGGGCGTAGTCCCCTTTTATCTGAACATAAACATTAATAATTATTACATTTTTTGACCCTCCAAAATAAACATTTGTTATAACTACGGTATACTAAACATGATAAACAATGGATACTATTTGCACAACCCAGCACTTGTTAAATTATTTAGTTCACGCTCTCTCTCTCTCTCTCTTCCCTCATTCTCTGGTACAAATTTTTTATTTATTATATGAGCTCATTTTAATTGTTTATTTAATGAAATTTTGACTTGGTCATTTGAATTTATGAACTTCCTGTATGAAATAAATATTGGACAGGTCTCACTGTACTACTTGGATCGGTCCACTGTGCACAATCTGGTCGTTTTACATCATCTTCGGGCCCACACCGTAGTGTCCCCCCTCGAAAACACTTTGGCAGATTTTAGCTGCACGTAATTACCGATCCCTTGGCCGATGACACCTGTTCAAGTTCGGTTAACGCACCAACATCTCTGATACCTTGATAATAGTTATTCAACCACTTTTGGTGGTGTAAAAGTTAAAAATTCACACTCAGTGAATCTCTGCCGGCCGGCTCCGTTCACTGTCCAGGCGAAAATGACGCAGAGTCTTTGTTAAACATTGCGTAGGTGGGGCAAAAACTACGTCACCAGTCTTTTGTTCGTATAGCCAAGCCTCGAGTTGTTTACAGAAGTATGCATTCCTTCAGCTGACGTCATCAGGGCTAGGCTCGTTATCGCTATATGTGACACACAGTTTTTTGCTATGTTTGCAGATGAATGCGATCGAAATCCTGTCAATTCCAATCTGCGTTGTATAAAATATTATATAGTCCACTCACCAAAACTTTATAGGGATTATGAAATATTACAAAATTTATTACCAAATAATTGTTAGGAAATAAATACAATAATTATGGGTTTTTGGACCATATTTTTGTAAAAGTAAGATTGTACCAGAATTGTACCATCACAATTCAAGTTCATAGGCTGAGAACTTCCTTTCTTGATCCGTCAAAGTACGTGATGCATAGCTGATTGGTAGTCTTGTATTATCTATTTCTTGGTATATTACAGCTCCTAATGCTACACTAGAACTGTCTGTCTGTACTAAAAATGGTTTACTGAAATCTGCTAACTGCAATACAGGTGCTGATATTATGCTTTCTTTGAGTGTTTCAAAAGCGGCTTGGTGTCAAGTAGTCCACTCGAATTTCGTTCCTTTCTTCCTTAATGCGTTTAGAGGGGCTGCTATATCCGCTAGGTGGGGTATGTACTTGTGAAAATAATTGATCATACCTAAAAATCGAGCTATTCCTTTGGTGTCTCTAGGTGGTAAAAATTCTCGGATTGCGCGCGTGCGTTCTGGGTCGATGCTAACCTTACCTTCGGCTGATACTATATGACCTAAGAAAGTGAATTGTTTTACTGCAAAATTAAGTTTACTGGGGTTTACCATTAGTCCAGCATTCTTTAACCTTCATAATACTTCACGCAAGTGATGAATGTGCTAATCCATCGATTCACTATATACTACTATGTCGTCAAGATAGTGATATACGAATTTAAATTTAACGTCATGATTCCATTTTCCATTTTCTCTAACAGTCTGCTACATACTGAACTTCCTTGTGATATTCCGAATGGTACCCTAGTAAATTGATATAGATTAAATGGGACAGCAAAGGCAGTTAGATGTTTTGATTCCTCAGCTAGTGGGATTTGTTGAAAAGCCTGGTTGAGATCCATTATGGTGAAAATTTTCGCTTTGGTAAAATAGTGGAACGCGCTATGAATGTCGGGCAGTGGAATAGATTCAAATTCTATATTCTTATTCGGCTGTCTACAATCCACGACTAGTCTATGTTTGTCAGTTCCTTTCGGTACTAGGAATGCAGGTGATGAGTATGGAGAAGTTGACAGTTCTATGACATGTTGTTCTAGAAGTTTGTTGATTTGGTTTCTCATTATTTCCATCTTGGGTGGTGATAATTTGTATGGATGCAGACGTATTACTTTGTTGTCGCTGAGATTTATTTTGTATTCAGTGAGATTGGTCAATCCTAACTTGGGTGTGAGTACAGTAGAAAATTCTCTTATTAATTTTTGAATTCTCTTTAGCTCATTACCTTTTAAATGACTCAAACTAGATTCATGATGCTCCAGATGAGTAGTAGATGTTTCGCAATTCTCGCTGTTATTTAGCTCGGAATCGAACTGATATTTTCGAGTACAATCAAACCTAAAGAAATATTGTTTAGCATATATGTTGAGAATTAAGCCAGTCTTGCTTATAAAATCGGCGCCTAAGATTAAGTTTTGTCCTAATACTTCAGCTACTAGTAGTGGAACATACCACGTTAAATTCTTTATTTTTAATTTGACAGTAATACTGCATGATATCATTAGGTTTTGCTTATTCGCGGTAGCACACTTGATGTTCACATTTTGGCTACGTCTAATAAGATTATGTTTAGCTAATACAGTGGCTAACTGTTGACTGATAAGACTACGGGTAGATCCCGAATCGATTAAACCGAGGGTTTTAGTTGCTCCAAGGTCTATCTGTAGGGTAATTGGCATACGCTTGTTTTGCATGTACTAATCGAGTTGCACTTGTCAATAAATCTTGTTACGTACGGGTCTATACGTCGGTTTAATTGTTTTTTTATTTTACGGTGATCAGTGTTTATACCTTTCCTTTTGATGCTGCGGAAGACGTAGTATTTTGGTTCTTCCTGCTTCACACGTTTTTTGACTGATCAGTTCTTTGTTGATACCACTTTTGTTTACAATTCTTGCTAATGTGTCCGGACTTTCCACAGTTATAACATCTTCTCTCGTTATGGGCATCACTCGCATGCTGTTGAGGATTTGGTAGGGAGTTTGATGTATTGGGGTAGCTCTGGGTTTTAGTATTTCTCAAGAAACGCTTATCACTGTAGGTTTGAGTATCGGGCCCAATGGGTAGAGGTAGGTATGAATCCCTGCGTTGTTTCTGGGACAGTAACACGCGTCTGTTCTGATCTGAATACCAGACATTGGATGAATGTATGCAACACAGTTCCAGTTCAGTGAATGAGGTAGGTCTCTTCATAAGTGCTAATCGGGATCGCTCCTCGGGAGATAGTGTCTACTAGCTGTTGTTCACTCCAGCTGACTTGTAGCAATAAGGCCGATTCCCTTATTTCAGATATATAGTGAGCTAGTCTCTCGTATGCTCCTTGTACACGAAGTACAGAATTCCGCTTTAATTCTTCGTAGATACCAGTGGGGATGAAATGTCTTATCAGAGAGGTATGTAGTTCTTCTACAGGGCGATGATATCTTAGTGACTCTAATACACGATCTTTTAAAGGAGATCTACATTTGGGTAAAAGTACTTGTAAAATTTGGTCGTCTTTTAGTTGTCGTAGATCCTTTATTTGTAACAGGTGCTTGATAAAGCCTAGGAGTTTTGTAACATTCAGCCCATCGGTTATGGGTATTTCGGATAAAATACGTTCTACGGGGTGAGTTATTTTTCCATAAAACTCGGTATTGAGATTTAATTGAGTCGTCATTCCAGGTTTTTCCGCAGTTTGATTCGTCTGTAAGAGAGGAGGTAAATCGTAAGTACGGGTCATATTCTCTTGTTCATTTGGACGTAGCGGGGCGTTTACGGGGAGGGTATTTATTTGTCTATCTGTTAACCAATCCTTAATGGGTTCCAGAGTAGATTCCTGCAGAAACTGAAATTTTACAGCACTTGGTTGCTGTTCTTGAGTAGGAGATTGAATGGGGAAAATATTTAGTTTCGTCATTGCTTCATCGATCTCTTCTATTCTAAAAGATTCGGACCTTCTACGTAATTCGCGCATTATCTCGGGTATTGTTGTAAAGCTTCTTCCGCGAATTTTTGCGCGTCCGGTGGAGTAACTAGGTCACCGGGCCAATTCAACAAATTGCTGATGCGTCGGGTCAGATGTTCTATTCTTTGAGTGGTTCTTAAAATTACCGCGGGGGATTTCTCATCTCGCAGGGTTTGTGCGATGGAGGTAAGTTCCCTATATTTATGATAACATGTTTCCTTTTCACTTTCAAAGTCTAATACGCTTAACCAATTCAACAGTGAGGGTTTGTCTGGTCTATTCTCGCGTAATGTTTTGCGCAGCTCCGCGACCATTATATCAGAGTATGGGAGACCGCGTAGCAAAGCTTCATAGCTGAGTTCATCTTTCAACAACAAGTCGGGGTTAAATTGAGCCATTGTAGTGGTAATAATGACTTTTAAATAATCTATGTATTACGTACGACAAATCTTATATCATCTATTTTAAACACTCTTATGAAATTTGAGTTCATTTAAACATACACATTTATATATATATATATATATATATATATATATATATATTTATTTCAATCACTTTCTGCTACAGTCCGTTTCTTGATGTATATAATACTATAATACTTATAACTATTTTACCTCAAGATGTATTTTTTCTTTAGGGACATGTTTCGGGAGATCCTGTTCTCCCATCTTCAACCTTCGCCATCTTGCTTCTGGTGCAGTATTTGTGTGTTGGCTTCTGGATGTTATTATGGTGGTTTGTTGGTCTTGAAGGACCAAAGACCAACAAACCACCATAATAACATCCAGAAGCCAACACACAAATACTGCACCAGAAGCAAGATGGCGAAGGTTGAAGATGGGAGAACAGGATCTCCCGAAACATGTCCCTAAAGAAAAAATACATCTTGAGGTAAAATATTTATAAGTATTATAGTAATATATATATATATATATATATATATATATATATATATATATATATATATACTTAAACACTCTTATACTAATCAATCAAATATAAATTATTTCACATAAATTCACATATATGCAAATCTAATAATTATCTGTTGAGATAATGAGATAATATCCTTTTATAGTTGAAAGAAATTTCACACAGAGAGTTCATTGTATTTACACTACCACAATAGATCAGCTGTTGGGGAGGTTGATTCAACACGTTAGGGTGGCTTATTGTTCGCTTCACAAGGGGGTTTCTTAACAAGAGGGTGACTTTCTACAATCTAAGACACGATTTTTTTTTCCTGCACAAGTTTGTCGTTTCTTGACAAATTTAGTTAATGACTTTTGGGGCAGGCACGAACCTGAGTTTACAACCTTTAAATCTGCGCTTTATTATTATTTTGCATTTTACTAAACTTCTATTAACTTTACTACACTCACAAAAACATATAATGACTCTTGGTTTAGATTTTGTTGACATTTATTACACCTTAGTTTATTTACCATAATACTGTTTGTTTTCCCATGCTTGCTATTCAAATAACTTATTTTGTGTTTACGGGACAGAACGTACATTCCTCGCCACAACTCCTACATGAAATAGCCTGCCAATGTACCGACAGGTTGTAAATGGAATATTTTTACAAGCGGGGACTTGCTTATTACGTTGACTTCTTTATACCGCTATTATTATTTTATTAGTAAGACTCTAATTATTTTGCTTTATTTCAAAAATTCAGAGTAAATAAGTTTACAACCTTGCCAAGTTACTGTTTATTAATTAGCAGTGGAGCATTTTATATGCGTCACAACGTACATAATTATTTTTTTACACAAAAGCAGAGTGGCGCATTTTATAATGTCTCTCCTGCCAAGACATCATAACACAGGGAATCCGTTCAATTGGCCTCTGTCAATTAAACTGGCTGCCGTTGTTAGTACTAGTTAATTACCAACAATATAGGAAACTAAAGAACAGGAATTCATGCAAGGTTACTCAAACTTACTTACTCTCTTTTGGTTTTAGCAGAAACATCTCTTTATTTTTACTTCAAAATAATGTTTTGATTGATACTACCTTTAGTGGTTATTACCTTTTTCTTTTATGTTTTAAATTTTCTGATAGATTCTACATCAAGAGCTCTTATATTCTTTAAAGTGTTACTCAGATGAGTTCAAAGCTATACTGTTTTAGATTACATTAAATACCACGGATCCGGGTTCTAATTTCATAATATTTCAAAATACTTCCACATTATGTAAACTATTTGAAGAATAGATTGATTAATAGATTAGATTAATATACAGTAAATACAAAATTACTATGTTAAGATTTACATGGTTTGACAGAGTCTTTTCAAAACTTGTACTGTTTTTTACTTTGGTTGTTAGAAAACAATATAAGCACAGAAGTTCTTTTCTGTGTCACCTGGGTATAATGGTGATCTGCAGCCGGTCCTCTTCCGGATCCTCTTCAGTTGGTTTTCCGGGATGATCTTCGTAGTAGGTTGAGTTTCTCCATTAAGATTGTCGATTCTAAGTGGTGATCACAGTCATCACGCTACAATTCTGCTACCTGGTGCTCGTGATGTTGACGTCGTTGCTTCTTGTGGACGTGTGAGTTCACTTCTCACATTTTAGTTTAATGTACACTAATGTTATCTTGCTACATGGTATGGAATATACCTTAAAATTTAAACTTTGATTTACTAAGAGATGTGTCGACTATTATTTTCCTTTTATTCATTATCTACATATAAGTTACATTATCAGATTTACGTTGCACTTAGTTTCACCTACATGTCGAGCATTTTACCATAAAACACTAACTTTCTGTAACATAGTTTGAAATAAAATGTACGTTCACGTTCCAGCCACATTGTGATGCTGTTAACTCGTCGGATATTCTGAGTCGACTGGGGTTGATTTAGCGGCCGTGTGTAGGGACGGGGGCGCAGTTCAAGAGTCAAGAGAAAAGTAGTTTGTACTTTTATTATTAGTATCTTTCCACTAATTAACTATTATTAATTATCCTACCTTTCTTTATTTAGTTAGGTATTTTATTAATTATTCTCATGTCTTTTTATTAAATTAGAAAGATTATTAGTATTTGCTTCATAACAGTATAATTTGCATGTCCGTACTAGACTTTTTACAAGTTGGTACAGGTATTTAGGTACAGCGGGGAGGGTAGATTATTTTCTCACGCGGTATTTAAACCAAAATTTATTTTTTTTATTTGTGCTATTTAAATCGTCACAGAGGGGTTACAGTAGTGACGGTAAATTTTTGGTAAAGGGTTTGTGAGGATTGGTCAAAAATATAACACAAATTTTAACTTATTTGTGTCGATATTTCAACAATGTTTATTGTCATCATCAGGACCTGTGTATGCATACAAAAGAAATGTCAAACACAACAGAACAATTATTTGAATGAATGTGTTTGTGTATGTGAGTGTGTGCGAACGGGCGTGTACGTGTGTATGTGTGTATCACTGTATATGTGAAGGAGTTGAGATAGTTTGTTTTACATCTTCAAATGTTTTCTTTAAAGACAACGAGAAAATTATAATATCACAGAACTTAATTTATATAATATTACAATTTAAATTACTCATAATGTATTGTTTTTTTTAATTATAAAAGCAGTAATCAACAATTAGATATTAGAATTGGTACAGAAAACATTTATACATATACCAGTCAACATATAGCATAGTAAAATATGTTATAGCTAAAGCTAAATACAACATATAGCATAGTGAAATATGTTATAGCTATATAATTGTTTTGTTGTGTTTGACATTTCTTTTGTATGCATACACAGGTTCTGATAATGACAATAAACATTGCCGAAACGTTGACACAAATAAGTTAAAATTTGTGTTATACTTTTGGCCGATCCTCACAAAGCTTTCACCGAAAAATTGTGGAAAGCATTTAATGGTTTTACGCCTATAACTATTGACTTATTAGTTTTATCAAAATTGCGCTACTCACCACTTTCACACACATAATACAAAAAAATAGACTTGCCAAGAACCTATACTCCATTTTATTGGACAGCATGAATTAACAAATGACTGACATAGAGAAAACATATTGTAACACATGGTACATCTCAGGACACGTTTCAAGAAGTGGGCGATAAACAGCACGAGAGTTAGATAACAGATGAACCAACAACAACATTCATTTGTAACTGAAACCACTTACAACAACTAACATAATACTTCAAAAGTGTACTTCTTGTATAAGAGAATGACTTATCAATCAAATATTCAATAAATGGACAAAATATTATATGTCAAACATTTTGGACTTACAGGCCATGGTCAGTCTTCTAATCCTAACATTTCAGCTATCCTCAATGTTGTCAGCTTAGTAAGGACTGTCTTCCTTGTTTACGCCCATAGCTGAAACATTCGGCACAGGATTTGAAGACCGACCATGGCCTGTAAGACCATAATGTTTTATGTCTACCAACTCCAGCTGTGAAAGTCATCTCCCATTGCAAGACTATTGTACTCTGAATTTTCAAATTCAATCTTTAGCCCACATTCGCTTCTTCCTTTTTGTTTCTTTTCTATCGCCCAGTAATCTATGATGACTAGTGCAGCAGCAAATTTCACACTTCTGGATCATGGCATGGCTGACAACTCACTGAAGAGTGCTTGGTGGGATAAGCTGTGACACCACTATTTGTCTAAACTTACTATCTAATGTAAATAGGTTTTCATAGATCTTTCAGAACAAATTGTGACATTAGCTCATATAAGGACTTGTTGAACACTTGTATTTCATATCACGGTAAAAACTTGTGTCTCAATATAAACACATACTCCACAGTACTTGAGCATTTACTGCTGCAATTTTCTTGACCTTTAGGTCACTGACATGGTGAAGTCAAATCTCAATATATGACTATTATAAAACAGGTTAATTACCTTCCGTCACGCTTTTTGAAATCCGAAAACAGGATTACTCGAGTTTCGACACATTAAGTGTCATCTTCAGATCCTCGATGAATATAGGTTAAAAATACATTTGTTGATGCATGCACATCCCGTCAGACAATAAAAACAACACAAACATAATAACAAAAATACTTAAATAATTTAACACATATTAAAACAGAGACAAAACAGAACGAAAACACAATACACGCGGCCGACGCGGACCTGCGCAGGAACACGTTATACAGTAAAATCAATCGATACCGATTTGACCTTTGGTAAATTTTATCGATCTGACACAGCTAATATTTCGTTCTATATCATTTACTCTGTTGAATAAAATATTATTTTTATGGATCGATTTTTCATTTAAGATGCAATCGTAATTATTTTTAGTGGCCTTATATATTTCAAACCTTTCAAGAGTGTCCAGTTTAAGAGATTTCCTGCATTTATGTAATATATCCAAACTCTCACTAATACTTTTTATGTTATGATCTTGTGAACTTAAATGTTCAGCAAATGTGGATCTTCCTATATTTGATTTAGAGCTTGGGAGGTGTTCTTTATAACGCAATTTGAACGAATGACCCGTTTGTCCTATGTAGAAATTTGAACAATCCGAACAATTAAGCCTGTATACACCTGTACCGTCGTATTCATCGAAAGACTTAATTTGATTTTTAAACTTAAGTTTGTTCTCGAGTTTATTATTTGCTTTTGAAGCCAATACAATATTCTGTTTTTTCAATTGGTTTTTTAAAGTATAATGTAACATTTCGCCATACTCTATTGCGATATATTTTACTTTTTCTTTAGGCATGTCAATATTTATTAGTCTATTTTGTTTCTTATTTATTATTTTATCTATTATGTTACATTTATAACCATTGGCTATTGCTATGTGTTTAATAATTTCGACTTCGTTTTTATGGTCTTCTGTGGAGAGGGGCAATGATAACAATCTATGTACCATACTATTAAAAAAATGCCATTTTGTGTGAATAAGGGTGGTAAGACAAGGCATGAATAGCATGATCAGTGGTTGTCGGTTTCCTGTAAATATTATAGTTAATTTTATTATCAATTTTTGTTAAAGACAAATCTAAGAAATTTATTTTATTATTCTTTTCTGTTTCTAATGTAAATTGCAAATTTTTTGTTATGGTATTCAAATACTTATTAAGCGTCTCTAATTGTCTGCAATTACCATTGTAAATCACTATCGTGTCATCCACATATCGACGATAAAATAAAATTTTGTTGTAATGTTTGTTGTTTGGTGATAATATTTCATTATTTTCGATGTGGTTTAAATAAATTTCCGCCAAGATACTTGATAGTGGGGATCCCATTGCTAATCCATCTTTCTGTAAATAATATTTATTATCAAAAGTAAAATAATTTTGTTATAAAATTACTTTTGTCAAATTAATAATCTCATCAACTATTTCATGGTTTAAAGTGGCTATTGATAATAATAAACTTTATTCAATAAACCTATATTCATCGAGGATCTGAAGATGACACTTAATGTGTCGAAACTCGAGTAATCCTGTTTTCGGATTTCAAAAAGCGTGACGGAAGGTAATTAACCTGTTTTATAGTCTTAAAACACTTTTGGAGGCAAATACAATGTTTAAATATGACTATTATATGAACCTGTGAGTATAAAGAATCTACAGACCAAAAAGTAAGATCTTTCAGAATTTTGTATGCATCCACTACACAATGGTTTTTTGTCATCAGCATTGTCTTGGTTGTGAAGTATGAAAACATGCATTACCTTACACGTAATTATTTCAAACAATCGAGTACGCCTCCAGCAACTTCATATTTATTTACTTTGGAGACAGATAACCACATATTATGGTGGAAACAAATATTTCTGCAATTGTTATAAGACAAGACAATTTCCCATTCAATTCAAATAAAACTTCTATTACTTAAATAATCTGTTCATGAAGATACTAGTTTAGTTACCTAAACAGGTGGGTAGGATCCGTACTGAACTGGTTCCTGTCTTTCCGAGTGAATGCACAGAACAAATGAGGTGTAAAAATAGTGGTGATATATCTTCATCTGTATCATCTTCAGGAAAGTCACTAACGCTGTCAGAATCCATATTTGATAAGAGAGATGTCCTAGCATCATCAGGTGTTGTTACTGACCCAAGACCCTCCCATGGACTAGCAGCTACAAATGCATCAGAATTAGACATCAATAAATTTTAATGCAAAAACGACACAAAATTAGTAAATAGAAAATTAGAAACTTAAGACAACATTTATATAAATGTATATTAAAATACACATTAAAATTATACACTCTAAACTACTAAAGTATTAGTAAATTTATTTTATATACTTTCAGGTATAAATGATCAGTTGCTGTACCATGATCAGATGGAAATTCCACTAGTTCAGAATGAAAATGAATGTTTTCATATTCTTGATGATTATCCAGCATATGAGGGCCTTCTTCAGCAACATCATGACTAACATCTGCCTGAAATATTTAACATTTTTTAAATATTTAATAGTAATTATACAAAGTGTGACCAATTTTAGTTACACTAAACATGCTACATTTACATTGTACTACCGTGAAGAAAGAAAGGTCTCGCACAGGACAAACGCTTACACATGTTCTACACATGCACCAGTTTTTACATCAAAAGCTAAAACATTCAGTACATAGTCCACGCAGTGTGAAGCACTTATTTTGCATGACTGTTTAAATCAATGTATGAGGCATACTTACATGATTCATAATACAGTGTAGAGTATTTTATATGATTAATGGAGTCACTTATCCAGGTTGGGGAGCGCACGGTTTACGTCCCGTGTGAGAACTCTCTTTGTGGCAGTACAGTAGGAATTATGAGACAAATCTAGAACTCGATTACGGGAAAGATAAAAGTTACCAGTCTCTCCCTTTCCCAGTTTGGTGAACAAAAGTAGAAGTCAGGGTGTGATGGTACAGCTTTGAAACAAGCAGTAATGATGTGCAGAAATTTGTTCCTTATTAGTTGATGTACACGTTTGTATTCTACACAGGAACCTGGAGTGCGGAACAATGACAGTGGCACCCTCGTGTCTATGTCTGTGCCTGGGCCTAGTTCCTCTCTATTTGTCAACTCAGTACATTGGTTTTTCATATCTTTCAAATGTCCACACACAGTCTGAAACAAAGTAACAAGCTCTAAATAATGGTTATTAAACACAAATGTGTTTCCAAAATGTTGAATGGTAATACGTGGGAAATTACAATTCTTATGTAAACAAACCTATTTATCAGTCAAGTATATACACGAATAATACTGTTATGACGGTCTACTCGATCACTGTAGGTACACTGGAAACAAAATAAGTACAAGACACCAATTAAGTCACTAATTACCAGCTTTAATTTCCACAGTTAACAGTTCGTAATTAACAACACAGTCTCTACAACAATTCAAATAAAAATTGTTCACACGAATAAAATGTCCACTGAAATTAAACACAATTGTATTACAATTACCGTCAGATTATAAAACACAACACTTAACTAATAACCACTTGAAAGCACACAGTACTTTTGCATGACAATAACTCTCGAACCGTGCTGTCAATATATCACACTAATACTAATACTTAAGGCCCCTGCCGCCATGTATTTATAGCTGCCGAAAATCTACACGATTCCTAATTGTGTCTTAGCGTCCGTATGAACGACGTAATTAACTGCGGCCTTGACAGAGTCCGCACGGCTGGCGGCATCGAGAAGACTCTCGCAAATGCGTCTACAAACACGTACGCCACACACAGTAGAGCAAGATTCTTCTGGCACATTCGACAAACACGTAGAATGTTCTGTAATGTTGTAACACTGTCCCCTCCTTAACCCTGTTCGTCCCAAACTGGCAAACCGTCTCTGAAGTAGTACTTAGCCAAGCGATCTAGGTGGACGACCTTGAACTTTCGCTCTCCTTCCTGTTGAATCCGATAAACAACATCGTTAATTCTTTTTTTCACAGTGTAGGGTACTTCCCAGTTAGACTGAAGCTTAGGTGAGCGACCACAACGGCGCTTTGGATTGAACAACCAGACCTGATCTCCTTCTTGGAAACCCACACTATTGCTGCGAATGTCATACCGAGTTTTCATTTTATCACTAGCAATCATCAGCCATCCCCTTACCAAGCGATTCACTTCTCGCAGTTGGTTTTCTAATTGCGAGGAATAGTTCTGCGGCTCTTGGGACTGAGTCTCAGGTGATCCGAATATTAAGTCCCCAGGAAGATGAATCTCCCGCCCAAACACCAATCTTGCCGATTGGAGTCATGCCGGTTGTGTCATGTACTGATGATCTATACCCCATGAGGAATAGTGGTATACGTTGGTCCCAGTCTGTTTGGTTCTCGTCAACAACCTTCAAAAGATGCTGCTCAAGTGTCCTATTGAATCTCTCAACCATCCCGTCCGACTGAGGATGCAGAGGCGTTGTCCTGGTCTTGCGAATTCCGAGTAGACGGCATAATTCTTTAAACACTTTTGATTCAAAATTTCTCCCTTGGTCCGTATAGATTTCCATAGGGGCTCCATAATGGCAACAGAAGTTGTGAATTACTGCTTTGCCACAGTGGTAACCACCTGATTTGGAATTGTGTAGGCTTCCACCCACTTAGTAAAGTAGTCACCTACAACCATGATGTACCAATTTCCACCGTCAGTAACTGGGAATGGTCCAGCAATGTCTTTGGCAATTCTCTCGAAAGGTAGTCCAACGTTATACTGTCTCATTTTTCTCCAGCTTCTGGTTTGTGGGCCCTTGCTTGCAGCACATATTTCATACATCCGAACCCATTCCTCCATGCCATGGCGAAGATGAAGCCAATAGAATCGCTTCTGTATTTTGTCAAGGGTATTGTTAACGCCAAGATGGCCTCCAGATGTTCCATCATGCATCTCCTTCAAAACAGACTGCACTTTACTTCGAGAAACTATCAACTGCATGACCACGTCTCGTCCATCTGCACTTTCCCAAGCGCTTTTCAGCAATCCGTTTTCTAAGGTGAGAGATTCCCATTGTGCCCAGTAGCCCTTAAGCACTTCAGGACCATGGCAGATATCTTGCCAATCAGGGTAGCGACCTTCCTCTTTTGCTGTCAAGATTGGTCCAATGTCTTCATCAGTCATCTGTTCTTGCCGACAGTCTTGTGTTGTCCAATCTTGCAGACCTTCAAGCCATCTTGCCAACTTTCCTTCCGGATTTTTAAATCTCAAGAGCCATGCAAGCGTGGCATGGTCGGTGCGTAGTTAAAACTCTCTCCCATAGAGGTATTTATGGAAGTGCTCCAAAGCTCTGACAATTGCCAACAACTCTCTCCTTGTAACACAATAATTTCTCTCTGGTTTAGAAAGCATCTTGCTGTAATACGCTATTACTCATTCTTCACCGTTCTGCACTTGAGACAAAACTGCTCCTAGACCAGTATTGCTTGCATCTGTGTCTACGATGTACTTCCCTTCAGAAGCTGGGAAAGCGAGAATTGGCTGCGAACATAATACAATTTTCAAAGTCCTATATGTATGATCACACTGCCTCGACCACTGGAAGTTTCATTTATTTTCTATTAGCTCACGTAGTGGTTTAGCAATAGTAGCAAAGCCTTTTACAAAATGTCTGTAATATGAGCATAACCCAGGGAAACTCCGAACTTCGTGTTTACTCGTTGGAACTGGCCAGTCTCTTATGGTGTCTACTTTATTAGGATCCATGCTAATATCCACTGCCGAAACCAGATGGCCCAGATACTGTACTTCCTTCTTGAATAGAGAACACTTTTTCGGGCTCAGCTTCAATTGGGCACCATGAATTCTAGTTAGAACCTCCTTAAGGTTTACCAAATGGTCTTTGAAAGTCTTCCCGATCACTATGACATCGTCTAAATAAACAAGGCAAGTTTTCCATGTCAGGCCTCGGAGTACCAGGTCCATCAATCTCTAAAATGTTGCCGGTCCATTACAGAGTCCAAATGGCATGATGTTAAATTGGAATAAGCCACTTGGGGCTGAGAAAGCGGTTTTTTCCTTGTCTTCTTGTAACGGTACAGAAGTGTGTGATCCAGTTTTAATTTTATTCAGTAATTAATAAATTAACTTTCACCTGTAAGGAGCCCCAGTACAGCAATGCACATACAGTTAGCCTAAACAATTGCCAGACGTATTGCGTAACCGCCCAGCAGCAGGCTCTTTGTGAATCACAGTCTGCAGTTTGGTATCAGAGAGTGAACAGTAGTAAGCAGTATCAGACAGTAAAGTTTGTTAATTAAAAAACAGTGGCCTCGGGTTTACAAGATAGGCCGTTAAAATAAATCCGGCCTATCTAAGAAAGTGTGTAAACATTCAAAAGTATTAAAAGTGTACATAATAACGTGCGGCCACTTCCACTACAACTCATCAAACAGTGAAGACGTAATTTCACAGTAGCCTCGGAAAAACGTTGGTAGACCGAAAAAATTAACAGTAGGTCTACCAAAGAGTGTATTGTAATAAAACAACAGTAAACAGTGGTTCAACCGGAGGAACAGTGTATAAAAAAGTGGAGTGAATGAAAACTGGGAGTTAAGTGAAGAAGATGGAGTAGACATAGTGTGCAATACCGGGGACTTCATACAGTTAAGTAAAAGTGAAATTTATAATAATTGGCCAAAAGTTTATAGTAAACAGTAAATTCATAATGAGCTCAATAACAGAGATTTATTCGAATATATAAAGAGATTGAGAGCGTGTGTGTGAGAGAGAAAGGGGAGAAAGAAAACGTTACTGGTTTGTATAATCTATAGAATTTATAATATTGTAATCCTATTAACCAAATTATTGGAAGAGTAAAGAAGTTAATTATTATGGTAAATAAAGCAATGCTTAAATCGTCATAAATATGTGTTAGTTGTAAGTTATTATGTCATTACCATTTCCTAGTTTTCTGTGTTGACAACTCGTCTAACGAAATTTGGGATTTTCTGAGTTTTATTATAGTCAGATAGCGGGATTTTTATAAGGGCAAGTGTGTAGAATGGTTTCGATATTAAACCATAAAATATCGTGGCGACCTGGGTAAATTTTAAAAGCAAGTTTTACGGGGACCATGACGGTAAGTAAAATTCTGGCAGCGGTGAGTATTATGATGAGTGTAGTATTTTAAAAAGGTAAGAGGCGAGGACCTTTACATTCTTGATGAAGACCCACTTGCCAATACCCACTCTTTAGGTCCAATGTAGAAAACCACTGTGCTTTGGACAACGTGTCCAGTGTATCGTCAACGCGAGGTAATGGATAGCAGTTTTTCTTTGTAGCGTCATTTAACCTCCAGTAGTCTACGCAGAAACGCAATCCACCATCCTTCTTCGCTACCAGCACTACAGGAGAAGACCAAGCACTTGACAAAGGTTCGATTACTCCCTCTGTCAACATGTCCTGTACTAACTGAGACATTTCCTCTTGTTTAGATAATGGAGGCCTTCGAGGAGGTTGGCGTATCGGTGTTGTGTCCCCGGTATTGATGCGATATTGCACAAGGGAGGTTCTTCCCAGTGGCTGTCCCCAAACTGCAAAACAATCTTTGAATTCGTGTAAAAACTGTCTGAGTTCTTTTACCTCACCACTTGAGAGGTCGTTAGAAGATCTGTTCAATAATACCTGCAGTTCCTCTGGTAATTTGGAATTATCCGAAGTACTGGATCTTCGTTGCATCATTCTGGCATGCCACAGGAGTCAATTTGCCTAGGAGCGTAGTGCTTTGTAAAGTGACAGCTTGATCCAAAACATATTTGCCACTCTAATAGGTACATTTCTGGTTTCGTAAGGTTTTACTTAACTTCTGGTAGTTAGTAGGCCCGGTGTGCTGACTACCTGGGGTTCGATAATAGAGCAGTGGTTGCCCCTAGTATCTGCCTCGGTTCTAACCATGATTATCTTTTTGGAGTTTGGCGGAACAGTTACGGCCACTTGGTTTATGATGTCCATCGATTTTTCTGCTGTCATCATTGTTGATAGCATTACCTCTTCGCCTCCGATTCTCAAGACATTGTGTTTGAAGTCGACTATAAATCTGTATGCGTTCATAACGTCCACACCAAGAATTGCTTCATCCACAATGTCTCCAACAAGTACTTGATGATTAAACTCAAGTCGACCGAGGCGTAGGTGTATCTCCACTTTTCCAATACACTTTTACAGGCCGTCCAGTAGCTGTTCGCAAGCTGCAAGAGCACCACATTGGCTTGAGATCTTTCACCACGTCAGGGCACACAACAGAAACTGTTGCGCCTGTGTCAACTGTAATCGAGGTTGGCCTTTCTTGAACAAATCCAGTAACTACCAAGCTCCCGCTGTTTTTTTTGAAGTGTAGAAATTGCGTATTGTTTAGGGGCTTCGTTCCTCCAGTCAGTCAATTCACGCCCTGTTGTACCGACTACTGCTCGTTTCCCTGCTGCTGAACTCTAACCCGACAATCTCGTTGTAGATGTCCAGGCTTCCCACATCGATAACACTTCGGTCTTCCATCCTTTCTTATTTTATTCTGTAGCGCTGACCATCGAGTCTCGGTTCCTTGTTCTTCTTCCTCATCGTCTGTGCCGTCGCGATCTTTTAGTGCCCGCACTTTATGACTTGTCCAACCAGACGCTGATTTGGCAGACTCAAATTGCAAAGCATGTACCAGGGCGTTCGCACTCTTCTGGTGTCTTGCCATTCATAACACTTGCTGTAGTTCGTTATCTTGGACACCGGCAGTAAATGTCTGCATCGCAAACATCGTTCGAAAATCTTCTTGCGCTTCAGGATAGGCCAGTCTAATTAGTCTGTCGATACTTGCTTCAAACTCTTGAAGGCTCTCCCTGGAATGCTGTCGCCTTGCTCTCAACTGGGTGCAGTACACATCTCGCAAATGTTTATCACCATACTGTAATTCCAGAGCTTTTTTTGTCCCGTTACAAGGTGGCACTTTCTGTAGTAATTCTGCTGCAGGTCCTTTTAATGCAAGAACGAGTGAAACCGCCTTGTCTTTCTCTGTCCAATTATTTGCGCATGCAGCAGCTTCAAATTGGCGGAGGTACGTTGCCCAGTGACTGCTTCCGTCAAAGGTTGGAGCTTTGACATGAACTGTCCCTACTGCAGGCAAAGTGACTTTCTCTATTAACTTATTTTCTGCATTTTTCTGTCTTTATCATTGGTATAGTCTGTTCACAAAGTTGTTTTGGTTGTAACTTCCGGCACTGCTCGACTTCATTTTTAATCTGCTCTTTTATATTTGTAATTGACTCTTCTATTTTTGTTGACATAGCTTTTTCCACACTCGTGACTGATTTTTCTACTTCAGCTATTTTATTAGACATCGATTCTTCAACACTCGAAACAGATTTTTCTACGTCAGCTATTTTTAATGTCACTGATTCTTGTACCTCCGAAATTTTAGTAACTTGTTTATTAAGCTCACTTCATAGGAGACCCAACTCTGCAGCAGTTTGTTCTTGTGTCTGCTTTTGCTCCTGTATTAACTCCTTGATGTCTTGTTTTACGCTTCCATTCTTCATTTTGTCTTTCTTCTGTTTCAAGCATTAGAGCTTTCTGACGTTCCTCTGCTTCTTCACTTTTCTTTGTGACTTTTTCACTCCACTTCTGACACCACTGTTACGACGATCTACTCGATCGTCGTAGGTACAATGGAAACAAAATAAGTACAAGACACCAATTAAGTCACTAATTACCAGCTTTAATTTCCACAGTTAACAGTTCGCAATTAACAACACAGTCTCTCCAACAAATCAAATAAAAATTGTTCACACGCAATAAAATGTCCACTAAAATTAAACACAATTGTATTACAATTACCGTCTGATTATAAAACACAACACTTAACCCGCCATGTATTTATAGTCGCCGAAAATCCTGACGATTCCTAATTGCGTCTTAGCATCCGTATGAACTACGTAATTAACTGCGGCCTTGACACAGTCCGCACGGCTGGCTGGCGGCATCGAGAAGACTCTCGCAATTGCATCTACAAGCACATACGCCACACACAGTAGAGCAAGATTCTTCTGGCACATTCGACAAACACGTAGATTTGTTCTGTGATGTCAAAACAATACTTTTAAGTAATGAACAGAATATGACAGATGTATAGTTCTGTTTTTTGTACATTTCAGAGTTAAATTAGTCTCTGCTGCTTCCCAGCACAAATAATACTATTACAAACACTGTCTCTTAAAAAAACCTACATATTAGACGCATATGTACATATGTTATGGTTTTTGGTATACGAGTGTTGCACACACAACATATTATATACACATATACCAACACATATTTACAAATACTATACAAAGCAAGCTAGTCTAAAAGTAAAACAGTCAAACAAATTTCTAATCAAACATACTATTTTAACTGTACAAACAAATTACAAAATAACACTATATCCCCACCACCTGCACCAAGAACACAGCAGACATCAGGACCAGTTTCACACTGATGATGTGATGAATGTATGACATGTGTGTGTACATAAATTGGAAATATTTCTACTTTTTTCAGTTATTGTAATAGCAATAGAATCTTGATATGTGAACAAGTCATTTCTAATGGGTAACTTGACACATTTGCCACCTAAATAGCAGCCAAAACGTACATAAATGTCAAATGAGTCTCAAGGCTGCAATGTAATCTTCACAAACTCTTAGGTTAAAATATGATATAAGCCTGGCACTGTAATTTAATAATTACATTTCTGTATGTGTTTGTTTAATTTAGCATTGCTGATTATTTTACTGTTTACAAGTTATCAAGACAACACAAGAAACAAATCATGAGCTCCAGAAATTTAATAAAGAAGAAGGAAAACATGATAAAACTCAGTAACTGCTACTACTTCAGACAAAACTGTTAAGAGAAATAAAAAATAATGATTCATAAAAGTTTTTATTAGCAGATTTGCCAGCTTTTTATTGACTTAGAATTTTGCTGCACAAAACGTTCATATTCACAACCATAAATTTATTTCTTAAAAAAATATTAAATACAAAAAATAAAACAAAAGTGCAGAAGGCTATTACCATTGATGGAGAATTTATGTTATCATTTCTACTGAATGAATTGTATATAATTGCATATACTATACATCATCTGCAGATAAACACACACGGCAGAGAGAGGCAGAGGAAGACAGAGAGGAAGTGAGGGAGGAAATAAATAAAGGAGAGGGATACGCAGATAGATAGGCAGTGGATTTGTAACACCAGAGGACAGATATATTGTTAAACATGTGTGTGTGTGTGCGTGCGTGCGTGTGTCTGTGGTTAAGTGACAAAAAATTGATAGCAGTCCAGTGGCTATGATAGAAGTTTTATGGCTTGGAAAGAAGAACAGCGAGATTAGATATGCCAATGGGAAACACAAGAAAAAGACAAATTATAGGACAAAAATGTAACTTTCAAAGGAAATATATAGAGGCTCAGAAGAAAGCACTGTTTCCAGCAGCAAAGCAGAATGAAAAACACAAACAAGAAGAAGAAATAGCAGAGAAGTGGCAAACATAAGAATTTAACCAAAAGATGTTAACGCATTAACACAAGTGCAAAAACAGTTGAAAGAGCATACTACGGCAACATTTGATTTGCTATGAGGTGAGCTGAACAAACAAGTTCAACTGTGAATATCTGAATATCTGTGTCAACAGTGGTGTCAAATATAGAAAACAAATGTTAAAAAACAATTAATTAAAGACATAGTTGACAAGACAAGGCAATAATAAACATCACCCAAAAGATTAAAAAATAAGAGTAATGAAAAAGCATCATTAACTGTAGTGGGGCCAGTTCATGACAATGCTCCAATTTTTAGTAGAAGCACTCTCTGGGGAACTATCTTAATCAATTTGAACCTGCTAATCACTTACATAAATGATCAGAAGGAGAGAAAGGCCTTTCGCTCATTCTTGTTTTAAAAGGGCTTGCTGCAGAGCTATTGTGGAAACTACCATTTGAACAGTTAAAACGCTTATAGTAAATTAATGTTGGCTCAGGATCATGGTATATGTGCACCATTTAAACTAAAAGCATGACGACAACATTGTGGGTAAGAGCCTCCATGACTTTGAAACAAGAATCAACCAATTGACTAGATTGGTTTATCCTGAAGGGTCAACCAGAACAGCTCATCAGCTCTTATTCACGTTCCCCAGTTTGAATCTGCCAAGTTGGCTTGCTACATTGTTAAAATTATGTCATCAAATTATAGTCAGAATGTTCTAGCATTACACCGTTATTACAGGCAGAAAAGAAATGATCTAAGAAGAATTATTTAAAAAGTCAAGAGCACCACAACAATTTTAATGATGATAAAGACACAAATGACTAAGTACTACAAATAAACAACACGTAGCCATCTTAAAGCACATTGTTGGAAGACTAAAAATCAGATAGAAGGGTGTAAATGCACAAAATGGAGGAGTACAGATCCTGAACAGCATACAATTTCCACACTTCATAAGATTACAGATAACCTGGCTGTTAAAGAATTTGTTGAAAGCAGTGACATGGAAGCTACAGTGTCCATTGTGGGCCCCAATACAGTCAGCCAACTTCAACTTCTGTTAAGCTATTTTAGTGTACAGACTGCAACTGAAGGCCTTGACAAAGCATTAGGAAAATGTTAGCATATCCTTATGCCTGAGTCTCCTTGAGTTTAGCCATCAAATACTTGTTGCAGCCATTTTGCAGAAGTGGTTCTTGGCATGGGATTATGAATGCTTCTGGGTTTGTAGTGGATTTACAATAGAATTCCTGAGGGTTGACCAAGGAGAAAATAAAGTTTTACTCACCTGAAATGACAGGAACAGCTTACAATTAAATCAAGCAGGTGATGGTGGCAGAAGGAGGAGACAGCAAGTAAAGAAGAGGAACCTTTGTGTCAGATCCAGAAACAAGGGAACAACAAAATACCAATATGTGTGACAAGAGACAATGTGATCAAAAGTCAATGTTTTTATTGTGGAGAAAGACTTGTGTGTATTCCTGAGTTAAAGAAAGTGACCATGTGAGAAGCCACTAGACAGGAGGAATTGGCTGCATGAAAAGAAAGTGTGGGAGCAGAAAGAAAAGGCATACTGGAAGCACAGAGAATAGAAGAGTTCAGAGACAGAAAGATGCTAGTCACAAGAAAGGAATGGGTTACTGAAGATGATGTTTTTGGGAGTCAAATGGGAAAGCAAAATCAAATTGAAGAAGAAATGTTTTCAAGTGATAGGGAACGTGATCTGGAAATGTAAAAATTTCAGAGCCAAACTGATTGTAAGATGACTATGAATAGACTTAAGGAGGGGCAGAGGAATGTGAGCAGTAGGACGATGCCAGGTTCTGTGGCTTCCTAAGGCTGTGATTTTTCTACCAGCATCTACAACAATCTGGTAACATGTTTTGCCAAAAATGACATATGTAAAAGTGGTGTTATAGTACTAAATATGTGTTATTGGTTGTTCTTGTTATTGCAAAGCATGTTAAAGTAAAACAATAATTGTGAATTATGGTGTAACATCTGTACTGTATTGTACTATTTATTGCGATTTTACTAGTTTCATGGTATTTATTGTTTGTTATATTAGTGTGTGATGGACAAATAGTGAACTTGACAGTTATTGTGTACAAGTAGCTTTGTCTATGAAAATCGTTGTTATTAACTGACAAATAATAATGGTTCAATTATTTTATTTCACTCTTTGAAGAATCTGGTGCATGCAAACCATCATAACAGTATTTAATCAGTGTCAAATTAAATGCTAGTGGATAGTAGCACCATTACCTGACAAACTAAATTTTGTCTTAATCTCTATAAAGACAAATCACATATTATCACATATTGAAAATACATTTTCTCGTACTCTTCACACAAACATCACTGATCCAACAAAAAAAGGTATTCTAATATTGAAATCTAACAATGAAATACAATCTGATTATTTTAATTTTAACAACATCAAAGTTAATGAATCTGCTGTATTCCATTATAAATGTTTATCTGACATCACTTACACTCAGTATGAGACAATAATATTCTTATTTACTTTTATTCTAATAACACAAAACTAAAACTACCAGTTTATTTCAAGATTAGTATCATCGGAGAGAGCAAAGTATTTTATTTTTTATGCCTACCTGTATATAATCAGTAATGTTTATTGCAATCGATGCTTCTTCACATTCATCAACTGCCATTCTAACATTTAAAGTGTTAATAGTTTGACCCAGATGTAGAGATTTGAAGAGCGATACCACAAAAGATTTGTTGAATGCTTGTGTCACCATTCTACAGTGTTGCCACACATCTAGTTCATCTGAAATACATTCTACTGTTGAAACGTGATCGATTTGGTTTAGTAAAACTTGAAAATTAAAATTCATAAAATAGATTATAAACTAACAAAGTTAGGTTATATATTGAGCAATAAGGTTACTTGGCAATATTCCATACAGCCAAGTAAGTTGTGTACAGTTTTGAATATTTGTTGAGAACAACATGAAAGTTATGTTTACTGAATGTTCTGTATTCCGCATGTAGAACGACACAATCACAAAAATCTAAATTCAAGTTTCATGCCGTAAGTCCACCATCCTATTTCTGCCATGCAACACTGAGAAAATTTGAAAAAGGCTGAACAGAAAAATAGTATAAATATTTTTGCAATAACTAATGTCATACTGGGCAAAAAAAAAATGTTTTCTTGACAGTCTGAATTAGAATAATATAAGACAATATGGAAAAGTTAAAAATTTTGTTTCACTTTATTAATTGTAAGGACAAATACAAAACCTTCATTAAAATTCTATTACCATAGTTTTGAACTATAATAAAAGATACAGATAAACAACTCATAGTTTCTCAGAATAACAGGAAGACCAAATTTGGAAGTTGGACAGTGAGTTATACAAGAATTCAGATTTTACCAAGTGGTGAGAAGCATACTCTTAAATGCTACGCTTAAGTATACTGAGCAGAAATACTTGAACAAATATATTTTATTACAATTTTTATGGGCAGAGGCAGTATTATTGTCAATTAATGAAACAAAGTACAAATTTAGATTCTGAAAGTGCTAAAAGTCTCTCTAGGAAAACAAACAGTGACAGTCTGCAACATGAGTTATTGAAATTGGAATAATGAATGAAAGAATTCAAGTTGCTCTGGTGATGTTACGAGAATAGTAAATATAAATTTTATTTTGTAAAGAAGGGTATTATTGGACAAGAGAATAGAAATACTCTATGGAACACTATAGAGGAGATAAAAAGTGCAGGAAAAGACCTACTGATGTCCAAAAATACTGTAACATGAGGCACATATTAAAATGAAAGTACCTCCACTGATTAGTTATTGCATAAAGGAAAAGATCTGTTCCTATATACACTGGAAATTGGAATTTGTATACAAAATATTTGTATAAATTATTAGAGTGAAGCTATCTAGTAATTCATATCCTAACATCAATTGAGATAAATCTTCGAATTAATTAAAATTAAGAAAATCCATGTGTTATCACAAAACTTAATACACACATTTTCTAACTCTAATAAATAAAGTAATAAACTAATTATCAGCAGTTAGACATAAGTATCTGATCAGTCAGATGATTAATACAATAGAAGCTGACACTTCTGACACCTTATAAATAACTACTATAATTTATATTCTTTAAATAATCACAAAACCGTGTGTGCTGATACACAAAAATTGGCGGACAGATAAATATACAGATATGTACACATATAGAGACAGCCAGACAAATAGACTGATATTAGAAACAGGTGGCTACTTGCGACAATAGTAACAAAAGTTGGCAGGAAATCAATAAACATTTAATTATTTAATAAAGTAGAAGCATACCTTGTGCACTCTCTGAATCATCAGATTTGAGCTCCAGGATTTCAAAACGATCATTTTCAATGTGGTGAAATCCTCTTTCTGCAACTGATTTGAACACTCTTTTCATATAATGGTCTTTATAATTCTTCACATATTCAGATTTTAAGACAATAAACTCTAGCAGGTTTTCTAAAGGACAGTCATAAACATAAATAGGAACTGACAGAGCTCCCAGAACAGGTTTTGATGAACCAGTGTTGTGTTCTGTAGAGTGAACTGAAGCTGAATCACACTGATACAAAGATTTCCTTTTGAACTTGTTTTCAGCCCATAATTGTTTTTTTGATCCAACTGAACGCACCTGAGATCTGTGAACGTTATGACGCTTTGACAAGTTGACACACTGTTGTTTTATTGGTTCCCATGAACTGGCTCTTAACCTAAATGGAGAACCTGGGTCTAAGTTTCTATTACTGAGTTCCCATGAAGAATTGTTATGTACCTCCGTACTGGATGGTACTGTTTCAAAAATGTTAGGATCCGTTGCATCCAAAGTGTCAACAATCCAGCCTTTATTGGATAGTGATGAATGTGAGCTCAAGAAATCTTTCTCTTGTTTCTCTGCGCTTTCTACAAAACTCTGTAATGGCACAAAAGGTGCTGCTTCAGGATTTAAAGACGATTCAAGCACCAGCTGTTTTTCACTATCTGTGCGATCTAGTGGAACACAATCATCATGTAAACTGTCATCTAGGGACTCTGACTGAGGAACAGCTGTGAACATTTTGGGTTCTGAACCTAACATAAGGTGTTTAATATCTTGAAAAGATGCAGGGATAAACGTGAGTATACAATGAGTTGGTGTTATGCCTTTGATAAAGCATTTCCACCTTGGAGTGTTTGGTTCTGCATCACTACTCCTTTCACTGTGTACTTTTGAAGGAACTTTTTGATACATTCGATATAAAGGACCACACGATTTCCTGTCTGAACTTTTATTCTTATTCTCTTTTGGTGACGGATGGTTTGGATATGCTTGTTTTACTATTGGAGTCTCTTCATCATTTCCCCCGAGAAGCTCATCATCCACTAGCCCAGGTAAAACTTTTGGCCAATCATTATTTACTAGTATTTTCTCAGCACTATCCTTATTCTCATTGTCCGAGAATTTATTTTTGTCAATATCTGTAACAAAATATAAAAGAAAATCATTAATATTTACAAATCAAATAACAAATGGCGATACATCATAAATATAAGCAATATTCAAATGCTACATTTAGAAGCTGACATCAGAAATATATAAAATCTCTTTTTAAAATCTTTTAAAATTTTAAAAAATCTATTACTGTTCTACCAGACTTACAATTTAATATAAAGCAAATAAACAGAATTATCCGATCTATCATATTTCTGATCTGACAATGAGCTGTGAAGCTTGAAAGCATTAATCGGAATAATTTTTCTATAGTGGTGTGCAACAGTAATAATTCTGTTTGTGGTTGTAACCACTAACACAACTTTCTTAATTAAATTTCTGATAAAGCAAATAATAATGTTTACCAATATGACACAACCAAGACATTACACACTTAATAATTTGAGTTAATACAATAAAGATTGTAATAATAACATTAAAAAATAATAACAATGTGATAAAATTAAAAACAAATACCTCGAGAAAGTCGCCTTTGAAATGGAAATGGATGAAGGTTAACATCTCTCTCTCTTTTCATGATGAGGTCAACAAAGTGCTTTGATTCAACAGCATCTAAGTACAGCTCTTTATCATGTAGTTCTTTCAAATGACTGAATAAAGTTTCCATCAGCTGAACGTTGGGTGCATCTACAGCACTTCTTGTTTCCCAGTGTCCCAAAATATCTGAAAATCCATCGTCATAAAACAATAATTAAAGAACAACTAAAGACTGGTCTGAATAAAATTCGTGACTGATATCATGAATTCTGGGAGAAAAGAAACAATTGTGCACTGTGCTGTGTCAAGTCAGGAATTGCCATGTTTTACCTTTTAAAAATTCAGAATAACATCATACAAAACAGTAATAATAACATAAGTTATAAAATAAAGACAAACTTTAGGTTATGTATATCATAAACAACAAGGGAACATCTTAACTATAATTCTCAGCACTGTTCTTAGTGAATTCATGTCACACTCATTGGAAAAATATACCATATAGTCTCCCCATGACACTGCATTGATTGTTTAGGCCAATATTTACACTTCTTTACCATTCACGTTCTCTTTACTTACGTCTTCTTACTTCTTCGCACAGGCATTCAGAGCTAGGTAACTCCGACGGCCCAATGTCCACAATATGCCGCTGTTGGGAAGGGCCACAGTTGTCTGTTTTTTTAAATATTTTTGAGGTTGTTCGCACTCAACTTCAATTCATCCCTTGCCAGATTTGGAGTGGGGCAGTGAAGCAGAATATGCTCAAGAGTTTCCTCCTCCACCTGACACACAGTGCAAGTTGAGCTGTCTCTAACGTCAAATCAATGTAGATAATTGGCAGTAACAATGTGTCCCGTTCTAGCTCTGGCTGCGAAGGTAGCCATCCGCCTCGAGACCTCCCTATACAATGAGGGATCCGCTGGCTCTCTTTGTATCTCAAAAAGCTGTCTACCCGTTGTCTCCGCCGCCTAGCTCTCTGTCCATTCTTCTCGTAAAGAAAGACAAGACATGTTTCACGTTCTCTTTAATACTTATTTTTTTTATTTTCACACATAAATTGCAAACCCTCTGTAGCTAGTTTTTTTTAATTCTTAGCTGTGTTACGTTCAAACAATAAACACCATGTATCATTTCATTATAGCCTTTTCATGTCAAAAACAATTCTTATTCTTATTCTAGGGACTGCAGAAGCTGCTGCAACATTATAAAAATTATATGTATGTGGTTGGCGATACTTAAGCAAAGTTATATATACTAATGTTAAGTAATGTGTACTTAACTTTTGTATATAATAAAACACCTTTGTCTATATTTTTTTTTACCACCCAACTGGAGGCTAATTTTTGAACAGCCCTCTTATTTTTATCCTAGTTTAATATAAATAAAATGCACAGCTTTTAAACAAACTTGCTATGTCAGCACAACGTTCTAGTACCATCTGGAACTTTCTTATCAACATCACGCACAATTAATGATCTGGGCTGGGTAACAAACAGCTGCAGCCAATTCAATTCTAAGAGGAGGGTTACCAGTATGCAGTTATAGATTGTGGACTATTTTTGTTTACTTAATGTGTCTAATGCATATCTAGGAGATTTTTATCATTAATATGGTTGTGATTATTTTAGAGAACTGTTATTAAAAACTGTCATCAATTTATCTAGTTTTAAGATTATGATCCACCCATCACTGTACAGTATTATTATTATATATAGAAATGCAAATTTTCAAATTTTGCTCTATTGATTTATATCACTTCATGTTTTTAATATCAGATAGTGCTTGTTTTGTTATCATACAGCCTGTTCATGTTATTATTTTTAAAAGTTCTTCTGTAACATTCACAAATTCCAATCAGTAAACATGGATTAGTTTAATCAATTAATCTGCAATTGTAATCATCTTTTATGTATAGTTATTTTGTCGTTTCTCTGCTAATATATAACATAACACCACTGGAAAATGTCTTTTTTATTCTAACTACGTTTTTGGACAAATTTTTATTTTAAGGTTGCTCATATGAGTAAACCTAACGCAATTGCCACCGTATAAATACATGTTCATTTTTTTCCTGGAGGAACTTTCTTGCAGACAGATTTAGAATAACATATTACAATAATTAGCCTGCAAAAATATTTTAAACCTACTAAACACTTTAACTTCTGTTTTATAGTCACTAAATTTCAAAGGTTTATACCTACTGTAATTTCAAAAAAACTTTAACAGCTGTAACCACACAACAGCCAAAAGCAAAAGATTAAAACTGTGATTTAATCAGTTTAATAAAATGATTCATTTATATTCATACAACTGAGTTAAATATGTTATGAATATATTTCCTACAATGTTACTACCACATGTCATATTTTGTATTGACCCATTTCACATCTCCTAATTTTCAGAAATTATTTTCAAGACTATCCAAGATCTGACTTTCATCAGTACATTTGTAAGTCCCCCAAATATGGTATTCTCTTGTTTTGTTTGTTGATAATTATGCAAAAAGAGAAAAGAAATTTGGTTAAGAGTGGCAATGATATATGGATTTCCCAGTTTTACAGTATTAACAGAACTGCTGTTTTTCACTTATCAATTATTAAAGTTTGTATCAACACAAGTAATTAACAAAGAAACTTATATTTCAGACAAACAGACTAATTGCTAAAGAATGCTTACAAAGCCAGTACCTTGTATAAACATTGAGAACTGGAGCTCAACTTGTTGGCATTTTGGTAAAATGTTTAACAAATTATAAGCAAAAGGAATTCGATGAATCCGCTGATCAGATAATGCAACTGCATCAGGCCAATTCCTGAAACACAATATATTGTCCACATTTTACTTTAATATAAATTAAGGTAACAGTGTGTTACAGTGTATACTAACCACACAAATGTGTTAGTAACAGTGATATGTGTTTTGAGTTTGTTCAAGATATATACAAAAATGTAAATATACACATACAAAATTGATTTATTCTTACTGCAAATAAATTGATAAATACACAATGAACAACTACACACAATAATTTGTATGAGTTTTGGATTCAAATGGCAATTCAATTCCTATTGAGCAAGAGAATTATGAAAAATGTTTAATAATTTTATTATGCCGACGCTGTCAAAAAAAAAAATTTACATTCTCATCTATGATACTAAAATCAAAATATCACAGGCATTTTAGCTAATATTCAATCTATAACTAAGTAAATACTAATTTATTGTCATCAAACAAACTGTATATGTATATTCACACACACACACACACACACACACACACACAAGTGTGATTATAATTATTTTGCTAAACAAAGGACACCATGTGTTTAAAATGGGATGATTTAAGGTATGTCACAGATAACAATGTGACATTAACAAATTTTAAGGAAGCTGCAGTGCAATCCAGGAAACACTGATATAATTGTGAAATCATTGGAGGAAAAGAAAATATGCACAGAAATACTTTTGGATGCGGTCTAATTCTTCGATAAAGTGTGACATGACGGTCTGATACACAAGATGAAAACCCCTATGGTTGCAGATGAGCCAAATCCTATCTCAGAACAACAGTTTTGAGTAAAGAATGGCGATGATTATTCTGAGTTTAAAATTTTTCAGCTGGGGGTACCACAAGAGAGTGTTCTTGGATCTATTCTATACTTGTGTACTATGTTGTATAGAGGAGACATTCCGGATTGTAATGGGGTGACACCAGCTACATTTACTGATGAACTGTACTATTAGCTACTGATAACAATGTAGAAACAGTAACAAACAGTCTACATGTACCAGTTAATAGCATCACTGGATGGACAAAAAATGACATATTAAACTGAATAAGACAAAATCTACTCATGTCAACTTCACCAACAGGAAAATAAAGCACTTAACTATTTTTGTCAATAATAAAATATTACACATGCTAATCTGGCAAAGTATCTGGGCATGACTCTAGATGCTAATCTTAGATGGAAAGAACAGGCCAAGAAAAAATATGAAGAACTTAAAATCAAATTCAAGAAAATGTGGTGGCTACTTGGAAGACACACTGAACTGTCACTGCATAATTAACTGTTATTATAACTAATAATTAACTGCACACACGTTTTCAAAACCGGTGTGGGTTTATGGTGTGCAACTTTGGGGTCACACAAAGAAATTCAACGTCAAAATAACTCAAACTTTTCAAAGAAAATGCTACGCAGTATTATTGATGTATGCATTGATGTATGTAAGGAATGATGACATCGATCGAGACCTGAAAATACCTATGACTACTGTCAAGATCAAACAGTTTGCAGCTAAATACGAACAAGGGTTTCATAAACATCAAAATAATGAAGTGCTACAACTTCTTGATAATGCTGGACTTGCTTGGGAGTTGTAGAGGGAGAAACCATTTGAACTGCTATAGGAAAGTGAAGTGTTTAAACAAATATCTACGAAGTGTAAACTATAGTGAGGAGTGCACATTCTACAACCATAGTTGTTACAATAAAACTGCTTAGTAGTTTGTAACTAGTTGCAATATTAATAAATGAAAAAAACTGTTGTTGATTGATTGAAATACAATACTTACTCAAGTGGATTCTGAGGTTGACTCTGAAATGGGTCTATTGTAAGTGGAGGCAGCACATCTGGATTTTGGCACATTAAACGAATATGTTCAAATGTTAATAAGTTTGATATACACTCTGCATCATTTCGCCACATCTGCAACATAATGTTTGTGACTAAATATATTTATTGTGTAAAGGTCCTCGCCTTTTTACCCTTTATTTATAAATTACTCATCATAATATAATACTCACCGCTGCCAGAATTTTACTTACCGTCATGATCCCATTAAACTTACCTTATTATTGCCCAGGTCGCCAACATATTTTTTAGGTAAATATGTAAACTTAAACACTCTTGCCCTTATAAAAAGACCGCTATCTAACTACCCTTAACACTCAGAAAATCCCAAAGAACGTTAGACGAGGTTTTCAGCACAGAATAGGATATGGTTATGGTGTAATAACTTAATCTAACACATGTTTTATATTGAGACAAATCTTATTTTTATTTTATTAAATACAACTAAAAAGTATGAATTTGTTTAAACACAAGTTTTATAAATTAATTGTTTTCTATTAACCAGTACTTTTATTCATGATTTCTCCCCTCAAATATATAACTTTTACCCCTTTTGTATCTAGCTCTTTTATTACTGTTTTTTCATTTTGATTTGATTTGATTGTTTTTACATTTTACCTGCACGTGCATTCCTTTGTCCACTATCACTTGTAATTCCCGTACACTCCCATTATCACTGACACTGTTTACTTAGTTTAACTTTAAAACTTAATTTAAAGTTTAAAAGGCATTAAATGTAACAGTTTCGGTAGACCTCAGCTACTCAATTCACTTTGGCCTACCAAAATTTCCGAGGCCACTGTATAAAGTTCTACTTATACATGCACTGCTCTCCACTGCTGTCTGATGATAACTCTGGTGACAAACTGCATACTGTGATTCACAAAGAGCCTGCTGCTGGGCGGTTACGCAATACGTCTGGCAATTGTTTAGGCTAACAATGTGCATTGCTGGTACTGGGGCTCCTCACAGGTGAAAGTTAACACTTTATGAATTACTGAATTGATATAAGATTAAAACTAGGGCTGCATACAATTCTGTACCGTTACAATTGTTACATTATTTCCCGATTATATGTTTATAATATTAATAATGCACAGTTATTTATTTTGCACTAACATTTTTTACATAACCACAAACAGCATACATGATGGGCCATAAGTTGCTCGACAAAAAATGCATTTGTTGTTATTATGTATGTCATGTATTATTATATATGTACATTTAGATACCTAAACACTTAACATTTATGACTGTCTGTCAGCCCTTTACATATACACAACATACTTAATGTCATGTATTTTGTAGTGTTATTATAAAAATAAATTAATTATTCCGTGAAATTTTAATCCTTATATGCACAAAACTTAACATGTTTATCAGATGTGACACAACGCTCCAGGATACATATGAATTTGAGACTAGTTTAATTAGCAGAGTATTGGTAGGTGAAAAGTCCATTAAATCCAAGATTAGGATATGTGAAATAGCTGTTAACCTCATGAAATTTAAAGCTTGAGAAGTCTGCAAACCTCAAGAAATAATGGACTCAAAAACAGAACAATCTTTTACACGAGGTATGGTTCTAAATTGTGATACATGGGCAAGAGAAACAAAGAGTGAATATGTTTTACTTCTGAGACATGATGCTGGGTTAACAAAGAAGTAGTGTGTAATGATACAGATGATGCAATGTTTATTTTATTAGTAAATTATAACGTAGTTATTAAAAAATTTTCTTATCAGAATATAGGAGATTACATGACATGGGTACATACAGTGAACACTGCAAAAGATTGAAGGCCTTATAACCGGGTGAGTATATAAATGCTACCTCCACTGCCTTATGGGTAGGGAGAGGATCCCTAAAGTTTAAGGAAAGGGAAAAAACCAATCCTAGCAGGTAACAAAAGGGTATGCTGTGTCATTTTCTATCAGACATCTCCCTTAACTGTGGATTAGAGGCTAGTGGAGATAAAGGGTAAACTATCCAGTTACCTTTGTCTTGCAGTAGACTCTCCAAAGGCTATGGGAAGAAAACTTTAATCTGACTCTGGGAATTTGGGTTGGCATACAGTTCCAGTATCAGTAGACATCAACAGCTAGACTGCTTTACAGAATTAACTAGTTTGTGAAATAAACTGATTTTAAAAATCATACTTGCCTGATGTTTTAGGAGACTAAAGGAAGAGCTAACTAAATAATTTCTTAGTGTGAAATAAGTATCCATTTTCTTAGCCATTCAGGAAATAAGTAGGAATGGACCTGGCATACCATACTTAAAGAAGTATTCTTTTTTCTAGAGTGTAAACATAAATAATATCTTTAGTACTAGTTTAATCATATAGTCTATGTTTAAGGTTTGGGATTCCAGATTGTAAATGCTAAAACAAATACTAACATTAATAGGAATGGTCTATGCAGATGATGTCAGTGTTTTAAGCAAACTTAAGTGAGAACTGGAACAGCCTATTGAAATTTGGAGCAAAAGCAATTATAATGAGATTAGTTTACACGAAAATAAGATAAAATACAAACATACAAAAGGAGTGGCATAGCTACCGTGGGGGGATCATGGACATCAATCCCCCCTTGCAGAGCTATTAACAATATCAACAAAATTTAATTATTTTTTCCTATTTTGTTTTGACGTAGGCTTATTTCTAAGCCAGCTAAAACGTATAAACAACTGTAGAAACAAAACAAAATAAGTTTGAAAATTTATTAAAAAAATTAAGTTTTCTTAATGATGACATTAATTCAGCATTTAGCAAATCACATATGTATTTACTGCTATAAAAAAAAAACTATTACCCATGAACCAGAAAACAAAGCCAGAGCCTATTCTATCTTTTTAATTTTTCCTGGACATACTTCCCTGTACAGGGCTGTCTATGTCATAACTCTTCTAATCTAATATCTCTGTGGTTGAACTATTGTCTTATTGTCTTAACACAGATAAACTAGGAGTTTCTTGACTTTAATTTGGGTAAATGACAAGATTTTATTACTGGATTTTACATTTTAAAAAAATAACTTACTTCAACATGAACTATAAAGTGCTTAAAACATTCTTGGTAAAATGTTCTTAAATTTATGTATGAAGGGGTAATAAATTCTTTGCAAAATATGTTCAGAAATTCTAATTTTTCCAAGATTTATTGAGAATGCAAACCTAGAATTAAAGTAATTCCTAATGATATAAGATTTATTACTTGTAATTTGAATAACAATTAACCAAGATAGAATATTTCAAAATCAATGCCTTTCCATAATTTCTTAACCCTTATTCTTCACGCTGGTTTACTCAAAACTTGAAGACACAGAAAAATTTGTACCTCAAAATAACTTAGTTCATTGTCTTCCATCTGAGATCTGTGACATATTTGTAAGGTACAAATTGGCTAATTTATGTTCATAAAACCAAATCATGCACTATTTTTATTTTCTTGCATAGTTTTAAACTTCAATATAATAACAAAATTTATGCAGAAACAACTAGCATTCGTGTAGTGTAGTTTATTATATTTTTCGTTTTGTATAATATACACACTGTCCCTCAAAAATATTGAATTTCCAAGGCATAGCCACATTTAATTTCTGTAGCTACATTCAAAACTGTCTTACATTAATATTTTTAAGTAATGAAAGGAAACTTTGTTTTAGCCTGAAACAGGTCATTTTTTTTTTAATACCAATATTATTGGCCTATATATTTTTTTTCTATTTGTTAGGACCAAAAACCAATAAAAATGGCATTTGTTTGATTTCAAAAGCATATGTATGTACTTTATGAATTTAAACAATTTTTTAATGTACATATTTGACCATTTTTCAATTTTATATAACTTTAAAACTACTGTTTCAAATTTAATTGTTCATATCTCGTTTTGAAGCTAGTAACAAGTACTAAAAATCTGGGTATGCACACAACCCTATGGTTACTTATTTACGTACAAAATCGTATATGTATAAAAATGCCACAACCACCTTATTTTATTATATTTATGACTAAGGAATTATTTGGACTACAGAGATGATTATATCCACAAAGTTTCCTTTTTATGTCCTGTATATGTGGTAAAATCATGAGTGTAACTCAAATTGTTCCTGGGTTATATATCAGTTTTTGTTTCATAAAACATGGAAAACCTAACTTGCGAGAAATTGCGATCAAAGTTGAGAATCCGATTTGGGCCAGAATACATGAATGTACTCAACCACAATGCGTTTAAAATATTTTTATTTATTTTAACAATTATTTTTTTACTAAAATTAGTTAAAAATTATTATATGAAAACCAAAATTAATTTATTAGTTAAAAACAAAATTAAAACCAAGTAACAATCAGCTGATGCATAGAGAACAAATATAACGAAGTAACAATCAGCTGACACATAGAGAACAATTTTTTTGTCTTATAATAAGTTTATCACTAAATATCAGCGGTTTTATACCAATTTATGTTAATTTTAAACTAATTTTATGAAACTAAGTAAATTAAAATAGTATCATCTTGAAATAATGTAAATAGTGTCAGTGATTAAAAAAAAAACGCACGAACAAAAATGTGACGCGCGTGACAGAAATTTATTTTTTACACTGAAAAAAGTTTTTAATATGAATACATATGCATTTTTATTTTCTTTAATACACGTAGAATCCAAAAATAAAATTTTAAAAATTTTGAATTTTTTTTTGGAAAATTGCCCATTTTCAGGCTAGAATCCCCTAAATTAAGATATGTAAAAAGTGTTTCCAACTGCACCACTTTCATGTTATGTGCAATAAATAAAATAAATATTTTGTTACATCACCAAAAAAGCTAAGAAGATAGGGGGGTACAATCAAATATATGTTAAACACCTCCTGATGTCCTACAGATACGATAGTTTTCTTTTAGGTAAATTTAAATTTTTCAGAGATGCATTAAAAATACTTTTCTGCAATGATGATTCAATTGTAACATTTATTTAGGGAAATGTTTACTTCAATCATCACTTTTTTCTAGCTTTTAATAAGTTAAATAGATGCCATAAGCAGCAGCTGAAAGATAATTTAAGTTAAATTAATACTGTTTCTTGTTCTTTCATGTATTTGTTTAAACATATACTGTTTAAACAAAATGTATTGAAAACACAATTTTTCATGAAATGCTTATTTTATGCAAATCAGTGTTTTTAATATATTGCATGATTTCTCATGAAAGTTATATAAGAAATTTTTTTTATTCGATGAATTTTAAATCTCAAACATGGACTACAATTTTTTTAATAAGTTTTTTTTTATGTTTCTCGCTGTAACTTAATCACTTAGACAGTTTTTACTTTACAGAGATATAATAGGTCCTACCTTAAAGAGAATACAAAAATTATGACACCTTTACATATGTAATTTTTTTAAACAGGACCCTTACTTTCAGGGTAAATAATACAACATTGCAAAAAATTTCAGTTTTAAAAATATCCAATAACACAATTTAAAATATCTTTATTTAGTCGAGTTTTATACATATGAAAGTAATTACTTTCAAATTCTACATCAATCATCAAACTACCGACTTCATTTTTTGATAAGTTTTACAAAAATGCATATGTTTAAAGGTATTCTGAAAAAAGTAGCTTCTTATTCCTTCAACCCCTAATTTAATGTTGTTTTATTTCCATGTAATTTACAGGTTTTATTTTTATATTTGTTTTTATATTATACATTTATATTTTTATATTATATTTATGTTTTGTATTTATATTTTTTGATTTCCATAGTATATTTAGGTTAGCAAAGTGTTATATATGGAGTGTGGCATTGTATGGAGTGGAGACGTGGACTTTAAGGAAGGAAGATGAAAAAAGGATGCAAGCTTCTGAAATGTGGATGTGGAGAAGAATGGAAGGAGTTAAATGGGAGGACAGAGTGTGGAATGAGGAAGTGTTAAGAAGAGTGGGAGGGAAAAGAGAAATATTAAAACAATAAGGAAGAGAAAGAAGAACTGGATAGGACACTGTTTAAGAAGAAATTCTATTATAAAAGACAGTCTATAAGGCATGGTTAGCGGAAACAGAAAAAGAGGAAGGAAGAGACGACAGTTGATGGACAACATCAAGGTGGAAAAAACTACATTACCACAAAAAGGCTGGCAGAAGACAGAGAACAGTGGAGGAGTTCATAAAGAAAACCTGCTATACAGCAGAAGAACCGATGATGGTGATGATGATAGTATATTTATATGTACAATTATAATATAAATATGTATAATTTTTAAGTACATGCTAAAACAATTTTTATGTATTATAGCAATAAAATCATTATATTTTGCCTAATTAATTCCTATATAAACTTATTAATTGCAACACAAGTGATGGACTATTTCTGGTAATAAGGTAAATTTTGTTTTTGCGTGGACAAGCCTCTGAAGTCTCATAAGATCTTGGATAACTTTACACAGAAGCCATGAATAACTGATGTTGTTCTTTACACAGAAAAATAATAGCTTATTTGGGTTGAGGGTACTAGAAGTACCTGCACCAGTTGTAAAACCAGGAAAAGGTTTTAAAGTGACCCGCTGTCAGCATTTGTCACTGACATGTCTATTGTTATAGGCTTTGCTGGGGTTTCCAACCGTTATAAATGTACGTGGCTACTTCTAGCGGTTTTAGAGACATTTGTGGAGTGCATTCATTGGTTAGTGTTGTGCAAATCCGTTCCTTACTGAAATGGAGTTCAAAAGTGTTAATAATTTTCGAGTTTTCATTTAAAAAAAAAAGGTTTTAGAAAATGTGTTCGTGATTGGCATCTTCTTCCGGATTCAGTACAATGTGTAAAATGTGAAGGTAACATGTTAATAAATGTGAAAGGACAAAGAAACTTCACCTTTAGATGTGGTAGGCGGAACTGCAGAGCTACAAAAAACATACGTGATAACACTTTATTCGGAATAGCGCGTATTCCTCCCTTATCTATATTGTGTGTATTAGTCGCTTGGATTTTAAAATATCCAGTTTCAGTCATTTCAAGAGAGGTCGACATAAACAGAAAAACTACGCGAAAGTTGATAAACAAGTTCAGGGAGACCCTTACTCTCTGGCTGATGGAGAACAACTCAAAATATCGGTATGGAGAACCATACATGACTTCCATGTTCTAAGATTTATATTTAAAATCATTTTCGAAATGAAATATTTCCATAGAAACTACTTCTTTCTACTTACTGCTTCAGCCTTAACCACAGTACTGTGGTCACTAACGTATACCACCTCACGTTATCGCACTCAATTTTCACTGATGATGGAAGTCGATGGCATTGCCGAAACGTCTGGTTTTGCAGAAAACTTTGGTCTACGGCCAAACAGGACTGGAAGGAATTTTAACAACAAACTACTTCTTTGTTGCCGATAACAGTACATATATAAAAAATTATCCCCTCCCCCTACAACTATAATTTTTATTTATAGAAAATTACCCCCACCCTGTTCAACTAGACTCTTCGTTTATAGATATTTCATCTATGTTTCTACAGTGGATTATTAAGATCTTCTTATCAGGATACTTTATTTATCAAAATTAAGTACTTTACTCTTGTTACAACAAAAAATGTTTCAGGTAAACTACCCTTTCCCCCTAACCGATCTTCACAAAAATTAATAGGCCTTGAGTCCTCTACAACTCAGGCACATATGTAAAAAATTATTTGATTCTGTTTGAATTTACGGCAGTTATCGTTCATCATGAAAATATTTCTCTTGTTACAACATAAAATGTGGCAGGTAAACTACCCATTTCCCTTACCCGATCTTCAACAAAATCAACAGGCCTTGAGTTCTCTATAATTTAGGGAAGTACGCAAAAACTTATTTGATTATGTTTGAATTTACGGCAGTTATCGTTCGTCATAGAAAAAATTAACCTTGTTATCACATAAAACGTTGCAGGTAAACTACCCCTTTCTCTTAACTGATCTTCACCAAAACCAATAGGTCTTGAGTCCTCTACAATTCAGGGATGCATGCAAAACATTATTTGATTCTGTTTGAATGTGCGGCAGTTATCGTTCGTCATAGAAACAATTACTCTTGTTAAAACATTAACAGTGGTAGGTAAACTACCCCTTTCCCATAACCGATCTGCACCAAAATAAGTAGGCCTTGAGTCCTCTACAACTCAGGCACATATGTAAAAAATTATTTGATTCTGTTTGAATTTACAGCAGTTCTCCATATGTAAAAAATTATTTGATTCTGTTTGAATTTACGGCAGTTCTCGTTCTTCATGAAAAACGTACTCTTGTTACAACATAAAATGTGGCAGGTAAACTAACCCTTTCCCTTAACCGATCTTTACCAAAATCAACAAGCCTTCAGTCTTTTACAATTGAGGAACGTATGCACAAAAATATTTAATTCTGTTTGAATGTGCGGCAGTTATCGTTTGTCATAGAAAAATGACCATTGTTAAAACATAAAATGTTGCTGGTAAACTACCCCTTTCCCTTAACCGATCTTCACCAAAATCAACAGACATTGAGTTCTCTATAGCTCAGGAAGCTATGCAAAACATTATTTGATTCTGATTGAATTTACAGCAGTTATCATTCGTCATAGAAAAAATTACCCATGTTAAAACATAAAACGTTGCAGGTAAACTACCCCTTCCCCTAACCCGATATTAAAAAAAAAACACAGGTTTGAGAACTCTACAATTCAGGGCTGTATGCAAAACATTATTTGATTCTGTTTGAATTTGCGGCTGTTATCGTTTGCCATAGAAAATACCCTTGTTAAAACAAAACGTTGCAGGTAAACTACCCCTTTCCCTTAACCGATCTTCACCGAAATCAACAGGCCTTCAGTCTTTTACAATTGAGGAACGTATGCACAAAAATATTTGATTCTGTTTGAATGTGCGGCAGTTATCGTTCGTCATAGAAAAAATTACCGTAGTTAAAACATAAAATGTTGCAAGTAAACTACCCCTTTCCCTTAACCGATCTTCACCAAAAACAATAGGTCTTGAGTACTCAACAAATCAGGGCTGTATGCAAAAAATTATTTGATTCTGTTTGAATTTGCGGCTGTTATCGTTTGCCATAGAAAAAAAACTACAGACACAGACACTTTTCGAAAAATTACTTTTTTTCATGTTTTGAGGGTAGTACAATCAGAATCTGCAATAATCTCGAACACGATTTTTTTTGCCATCACCATACTTCCATTTCCTTATGGAACATGGAAGTAAAATTGGCGGGCCAGGAGATATTGAAATAGATGAAAGTGCGTTCGGTAGAAGTACAACAGGGGCCAATTAACCAAAACACGGTAGGTACTTGGGGGAATTTTCAGGAGAAGAAAGAAATGCTTCCTAAAGGTGGTGGATAAACGCGATGCAAATCACTAGCGTACATAGTGTAATTTTAGATAATGTAGAACCAGGGACTACTATAGTTACAGATATGTGGCGCGGGTACAACTCGCTTGAACAATATGGGTATACTCATTTGTCTGTGAACCATTCGCTTAATTTTGTATGTCCTCGCAACTCTGCTGTTCACACCGAAACGATCGAGAGCCACTGGTCCAAAATTAAGCATGATATGCGGAGAAGAGTCAGTAGAATGTCTGTAAGTACATTTCAAACGTACTTAATTGAATATATTTGGAGAAATGTGTTTTTTTTCTGCAGAAGAATTGTTTAATGATTTTTTAGCAGGTATTCATTATTTTTACCTACAATGTTTAAATTGAATATATAGTAATTTGTAGTTAATAAGTTTAGATACAAAGAAGTAAATTAGAAAAATCTAAAAATAAATAATATTAAAAAAAATTAAAATACTTGGATTTCGTTGTCCATGACGTGTCCGTTACTTGACTAAATATCACTATAGTATCGACGACTCGGAACACTAAGTTTTTTATAAGTAAAAACTAAAATTAAAATAGATAAAAACAGATTTAATACATAGATAGGGTTTTAAATACAAATAAGAAAACGACAAGGCCTCACTGGCCGCTGTTAGTAAGTGAAGCAATTGTTGTTTAAATACCAGTATCAACATTTCTCTCTTACTATTAGCGGTTGTGAGCATACACTACACGAAAATATCTGCCTGCATGAAAATGTCTCTCAGGCCACTGGAGGTAGCCACATACGTTTACAATCCTTGGAGAAACCACAACCACTGGAGGTAGCCACATACGTTTACAATCCTTGGAGAAACCACAAGCCTACATAACAATAGATGTGTCAGGGAATAGTGTCATAAAATAACCTTTTCCTAGTTTTACAACCAGTGCAGGTACGCGGTGAATTCTGGTACCCTCAACCCGCTTATTTTCTAATAAATGTATTAAAGTGAATCTTTCTCATATAAAATGTTTAATTTTCTTCCCAAATGAAAAATTCCTGAGGATAAATGTTCGGTAAATAATGCTAGACGTTTGCCATAATTTGGAGGAAAAAATATCTTTGCAGTAAAATCTGTGTTCATACTACAAAACAAACTTCAATGTCCCAAAAAAATTAAAGACTGTAAATGGTTGACAATGTATTTTAGATTTTGTCAGGTTAGGTAAAAAGTTTTTAAAACTTTAAATAACTTATGAGATAACTAATCAATTTTATGGACTTTTGGAGAATAAATAATGTTTTACAAGTCAAAAAATTAATTATCATTGAGTACTTATAAAATTACTCAAGATAATTACTCATGATTCAGTAAGAATCCTGAATTTCTCACTTGTCCTGAGGAAAATTGGAGGGAAGAATCCCTTAAAGCTAATCTCATCCCTAGTTACACCACTGCACTACTAAAGACACTGAAACTTCATGATAGCCTTCAAGTGTGGTACAGAAACTTCCTAAGAGTTACCCACTTTAAAAACCTTGGGTCCCTAATAAAATTATGGATGACAGTGAGAATTCTTCTGAGATTAGGACTACGATAGCTGACAGTTTTGGATGGTATAAGCTGTTGAATCAGGCCACTCAAATCAAGCACTATATCTAGGACCACTAGATACAAATGAATGAAATGAAAATAAAAGGTCAGTCTTAATGTACTGATCAAAAACGTACTGTTAAGAATAAATGTGCTGTTAAGAATAAGGGTGGAAAGTATTAAGGGAGATGGATACATGAAACTGCGTATAAAAATGAGAGCTGTAGAAAAACACCCATAGGATAATCATATATTTATGTAAAGATCTGAATAAAGTGAACTACATAAAGAAGGGCAGACTGCAATGACTGTGACATGTGGAGAGAATAGCAGACAATGGAATGGTCAAGAAAGTTTTTGAACAACAACCAGATGTAGGTAGACCAAGACTAAGACTACTGGTTTGATCGGAGTTGTGGGATAGCACAGTGTCTGTCTTTAGGGAGGTCAAAGTTCAACAAGTGTGCCGAGTCTTGGAATACTCGGCCCTTTCCCAGTTAATTATGTGACTGTCATTGCGGGGGTTTGTGAATTAATTATTTGAGCGGTGTATACGCTGTTATCTGCAGGCTTTGTTGGCAATCCGCGCGCGCTCTGTCGGGAGCGATACGTAATATTTTTCTTGTGACTGCGGTGTGCAGTATTCGCCAGGCAGCCGAACACGAAGCAGCAACCAATTTCTCCCGGCGGCCACCAGTTTGATTTTTTGTCTGCTAAATCTATCATGATTAGATAATCGACTACGCGACTCTCCGGGTTCCCGACCTAAGACGATTCTCGATTCACTTCAGCGGGTGGCCGAACATCTGCCATCAATGGTATTACACGAGTGATTCTCCGTCTGTGCCGTCGGGAGGAAGAAATGGACATCATACATCAGGTTTTGTGCCGGATTTTACCAGGTGACATTTAACCCATTTATATATATTTTGGCCTCTACAATGTAGAACATCTTATTCTCTTCCTGGAATATCTCCAGTTAAAGTTGTTGGGACACAAGTCCAGTGAGACAATTAGTGTTTGTAAATTTTGTCAGTGTATTTTACTAAGGCTTAAGCCCCCCTGAGTAAATGTGAGCCCGGACGGGGTCATGCGTTACCAAATTTTGCTGCGAAATTTTCTTTAAGGGTAAAAGTGTGGGTGACTTAAGATTACTGATTTATCGGGGGGGGGGAATTATGCTTGCATTGATTAAGGGTATTCATAGCTATATGGGTTTCGTTTTTTTTTTTTGTTGATTTAAAGGTTTAGGGAGGTGCTGTAACCTGTGGACGTCACCCGTAGGTGCCGTTAGTAACAGGTCTATAGCATGTTTTAGGTTGCTGGATCTGGTGGTGCGCATGGCCTCGCCTGTGGCCAAGCCAATTCTGTAGGAACACCTCAAATGTGTTTTATTAGGGGCTGATGTTATAAAGTTTTTTTAATTAAAATTGTCATTATATATATATTTTATAATAATTATCTTAACTCAGTAATAATTCAGTATAAGTGAAATTTCATTCAGTTTCTTTTACTGCCATAGCCAGTGTACTACTAGTTCAGTTGTTAATATGAGCACACTATTGGTGCAATCATAAACCGTATTATATATATTTTATAAAATTATCTTAACTCAGTAATAATTCAGTATAAGTGAAATTTCATTCAGTTTCTTTTACTGCCATAGCCAGTATACTACTAAGTCAGTTGTTAATATGAGCACACTATTAGTGCAATCATAAACCGTATTATATATATTTTATAAAAATTATCTTAACTCAGTAATAATTCAGTGTAAGTGAAATTTCATTCAGGTTCTTTTACTGCCATAGCCAGTGTATTACTAGTTCAGTTGCTAATATGAGTACACTATTGATTCTTACTTCCAACCATAAATTCTGTTATACATTTCGTACGTCCGTGCAGCCATGTTGACCTGGCCATGGCACAGTCCTATCTGGGGGAACCTTTCTAAAGTTTTGAATACTTGTAATAATTTCATTGGTTGCAAGCAGTCATAACCGGACGGCTTAATGGATTGGTTTATGAAAGTTTTTTATGGAGGTTGGGCACTTTACCCTTTTACAGTAGTGGGATGGGGATCTAGGTCACTGATACTGAAGATGGTATTCTTTGGCGGCATGGTGAAATGTCTATGAGCTGCCTGCCAGGTGAACATGTGTGTAGTATATATGTGTGTATATCGATATGTGTGCGCTATGTGTATTTATGTAACTATTTATTTATGTGTAATTATGTATTTATATTGGTTGATGTTATATTTATTTATATTTGGGAGATATTATTATGCTGATGTCTACAGGTATTCTAATTTGATGAGATGATACGTGCATATTTTCAGAGGATTGTAATGACAGGGAGTGATACTTGCATGTTACAGTCGACTCCCTCTTGTTCGGACTCCGATGGTTCGGACGCCGGATGGTCCGGACTACTTCTTGAAATGAGTCATCATCGCGCGCCGGGTTTCTCACGGCCGAAAACGACAGGATTGAGCGTGTCTGTTTATTTCCGGCCTACATGTAAACAAAGATCCTCAGTTCGGCTTACGATTGCGTTTGCTCCGGATCGTCATACAGTGTACTGTAGCTGTTTTTACTAATTACTACTGATATTGTTGTGTGTTTTAATAATTTTCAATGTGAGTTACATATGTTATTATAAGTGAGTTTATTTGTTAGGTGAAATTGTAGTTTCAGTAACTCTGATTATTTGACAGTAAAATTCTCAAAAATGAGTGAAAAACGGAAGCATAATACGGTTAAAATGCAAGACAGACTTAATATTTTACAACGTTTAGATAAGGGTGAATCAGTGCAAAGTATTTGTACGGAGTTTAATGTAGGGAAAAGCACAGTTTATGATTGGCGGAAAAACAGAAAATCGATCGAGGATTTTTGTATGCAAATTGAAGTCGAATCCGTCCTTTCTACTCGATCTACCTTGAAAAAACCACACCATGAACTTGTTGATGACGCATTATGGTTGTGGTTCATGCAGGAACGTAGAAGAGGGACTCCTATAAATGGGCCGATTTTGAAAGAAAAAGCCGTCATTCTTCATTCAAAACTTGGGGAAAAAGGAAACTTCTCGGCAAGCGATGGGTGGCTAACGAGATGGAAAAAACGGCATGGAGTGCATTTCCTTGGAGTTTGCGGGGAGAAGCTTTCAGCAGACCAACCGGCAGCTAATGATTTTTCTGAAAAATTGAAGCGTATCATTGAGCGTGAAAAACTAACCCCAGAACAAGTGTACAATATCGATGAGACCGGGCTTAACTATAAACTTTTGCCTAATAAAACCTTTGCCACTCCTCAAGAAAAGCCTGCTTCGGGCTTTAAAGTAAATAAAGAAAGGATCACTGTTGCAATATGCTCAAACGCAACTGGGACACACAAGATGCCGCTATTTGTGATTGGAAAGTCGGCCAAACCCAGAGTATTCAAAAATTTAAACATGTCTTCCCTTCCAGTGTATTACAGGTCACAAAAGTCTGCCTGGATGGATTCTTATTTGTTTAAGGAGTGGTTCGTGGCTCAATTTGTTCCGTCTGTAAAAGAACATTTGACATCCTTGAAATTGCCAGTAAAAGCAGTTCTTGTGCTTGATAATGCCCCTACGCATCCAGAGGAAGGTCTCGAATGTGATAGTTACAGTGACATCAAGCTTTTATATATGCCTCCAAATGTAACAAGTATCGCACAGCCCATGGACCAGGGTGTAATCGAATGCTTTAAGAGAAAATACCGGAGGAAGCTTCTTTCAGAAATTTTGGATAAGATGGATGGTAATGACAATGCAGGTCTCATCCAGACGCTCAAGACAATTAACATTAAGGACGTCATTTATATCGCTGCTAAATCGTATGATGAAATCCCATCATCTACGTTTACCAAATCCTGGAGAAAATTGTGGCCAGATGTTGAAACTCTCGTTGAGAAGAGACAAGAAGACAACCCAAATACAATAGGGTTAAATATTCATGCAACTGAACCTGATGACAACCACTCAATTTTAAAGGATTTACAACGGCTGCCTGATTCTGCTAGTATTAATGAGAATGACGTTGTGGAATGGATTTCGCGAGCTGATGATGAACTGGCTAATGAAATCCTGAATGATGACGAAATCGTCGATGTAGTCCTTCGTCAAGAGGAAGAAAAAGAAGAAGACGACGACGAAGGTGATAGTGAAGCGGGAAATGGCGTGGGAATTTTGACTCATGCAGAGGGTAGGGCAGCACTGGAACTGGCAACTACCTACGTCGAACAACAGCCTGGCGCATCAGCTGTGGATGTTATGTTTCTAAGGAAGTGGCGTGATTATGCCTTCAAGAAAACAGTTGAAGTAAAGAAGCAGAAGAAAATAACAGATTTCTTTTAATATTGCAAAGCCAAGTTTTTCATTAGTTTTAGGTTTAAGTTTATTAGTTTGGGACAATTTTATGAACCTAAAATTGTGTTCCGTACAATTGAAAATTGTCTTAAAATGTGATTTATAAATATAGATACGCTATTACAGGTTGTAATTTACATAAGTAAAAAACCGCCGGATGGTCCGGAAATTTTTTAATCCGGACAGGGATCCGGTCCCGAGGTGTCCGGATTAGAGGGAGTCGACTGTATTTGAAATAGCTGAATAAAATTGTCATTGTTGCTTAACGAGTTTAATTGCAAGTCCCATCATACTGGACCCAGCGCAGTTTTGGCTTCTCTAGGCTCTTTAAATAACTAGTGGCCCCTCTTTCAAAAAAAAAAGGGGGTTTATAAAGTCTAAAAATTTGAAAGAGGGGTTACACAAGGACAACAGCACCATGTACAGCACAGTGTATAATTTTCTATTTTCTAACCACCACCCCACCCCACAGGCATAAAGAAAAAAATAAAATCCACAAATTAAAAATTTTTAAATGTGAAATATTAAAGCATATTGATATAAGTAAAATAAATAATTATGCTAATTAGTTATGTGAATGTGAACATTTTCAGTTGAGGCCTATGTCCTCTTAATGAGTAAAAAGAGGTACCGGTAGCCTTCAAATGTTTATTCAGTTCATAGTGGGCCCAACTCAGATTACGATATATATAGTGCTGTAACTTATTTATTCCTCAACACTTAAATCTTTCTACATTAAACAGTTTTTTGCTTGCTGTTTGAATCTTACACAGGTGTGGCTATTTCTGTACAAGCTTTTCAATCTCCATTCAAATCTTTTTATATTTTATAAGGTAGTGCTTTATTGCTCCTTGAAAAAGGAACAATTAATATCTTAAAATATGGCTGTTAATCTGTATCATACCCAACATGTAGTTTGGTACATCATTGCCATTTACAAGCACTCTTTAGGGCAAGGATCAGTTAACTGATGTGCAGATCTTCAAGAAAATGCAAAACTAAATACATATTTGGGCACACTGCAGTGTGATTTTGAAATGTTTGTTTTTAAGGGCTTGTAGTCCCCATTTTATGAAAATCTTTGATTCATTTTTGTGGCAAAATGTGTAGACTGATTTAATTCCATTTGCTGAAAATTGTATAGACTCAATAAGGCAAAGTTAAAAAAAAATCACACAAAACATTAAAGACTATTAGTGTCTGCAGAAGATGGGATAAAATCTATGCCAATTTCCTGGTACTGTTTACTTTATTACGTTGCAATGTAAGATGTCACCATCTTGGTTTCATGACTTTTTAAACTTTAGTCATATATTAATGTTACCTTTATGCTTCCACACTTACCTTTTTCATTATAATTTATAAGTAGAAACAACAAGTACTATTTCTTTTAATTTTTGTAGTTTTATTCAAAAAAATCTACTCCCCCTCAGAAAAAATCCTGGCTGTGAAATGGTATATGGTTCGTTCTATGTATGTCCACATGTATTAAGTAATAATACTTTAAATAGTCAATATTTTGCATGTTCATTAATTTTTAAGAAACAATATCATTCATAAATATATGTGCAAATTTCCAAAGTTGAGGATGAAATCAGACAGAATTAGAAGTGACTCCCCCTTCAATCAGGTTTTTGGCTCTGAATTTGTCATAATTGTACAAGCAAGCATGAGTTCATGCAATTTTCTGGATTCCATTTTTAAGGTACAGAGTGTAACCAATAAATAATTCTTTTACAAATTATTTATCCGTTCCTAGCAAAAACTTATAGATACACCATAGCTTAATTGTCGGACAAACATCTCAATTACGACAATGGAGATGCTTAGTATGTTACACTAGTTACATGCCTGCTGCATTCTAACAACTGAATAATCCTACAGAGGAAAGTAGTCTTCAGTAACTCATTATGAAGTGCATCAGAAAGATATTGTGTTATGCGTATTTTGTATTCTTCAAACCTCACCAAGCATTACTCTGGATTCTTCAAAGTAATGTACCCTAGAATACTGTAGTGTGTACTTTACAGCAGGATCCAATTCTCTAATTTCTTTTTTAAGACTTACAAGGAAAGCTAATGTCAAACTGAACTTGTTGCAATTGAAGCTAAGAACTACAATAGTAAGCTCTCTGAGCTGCGAAATTCGCTCACTGTTGTGAACAAAATACATTTATTATTACATAAATTTCAATATTAGATAATGTTTCAATCAGAAAATTGGTTGATGCATTCAAAAGGTATTTGAAACATACCCCAAACAGACAGACATATAGATACACAAATGCCAAATGGTAAAGTTAATACTGAGAACTCGCTTAACTCCTTCAACAAATGTAATATTACATTTCATTACTTAAAGAGAAGAAAATGCTCCAACACACACACAAACACACACGTGCACAATTTTCTTAGTAGTCCAGATTTTAAGCTACTCTGGAGAGCAAAGACAGTAGATGTAATGTCTGACATCACAGAACTGTTTATGTAGTTGTTTCCAATGTATTAAGGCAAACTTACATTCTGTTTGCCACACTAAACTGGGTCATGAACAATATCTTAATCAGTGTATGTGGCAAAAACAAATAATTACTGTATGTTACTATATATTGTTTTAAAACATTGCACAGACGTAAATAACAGACAAAAGTGAAGTGAACACTCAAAAAATAAACCAACGTAGAAGAGAAAACAAGACAGCAGATTATGTAACATGGGATTTCCACATATGACACACCTAAGTAGCCTTATCACATTCTTATTGGAGCCATGTGCCTGATAATTGCTGTTATCTGCTCAGCTTAGCTCACACATGTTAATACGTGGCCTGGCCATATATTTGCTAAATTTCTTATCAGCTCTCGAATGTCAGGTGTACTCTATCTAGAAAGTCTAACGTTTTTTTTGTCAACATATAATACAAAATATTGATTTCCTTACTGTATATGAAATACACGTTTTAAACAAACATTTGAACAAAACAAAAATAATCACAAAGCCTTTGTCAAATGAATTATTTTATAAATATGGCAAAAATTGAAATGCTAACCAATTCAACTAATCATTTTTACTTTTCACTGTTACAGAGCAATCAGTTTTTTTACTAATGTCCAATGATTATTCACACTTCTGTACACAACGTCACAGGTTATGGTACAACATCTGATTCATATCCACATACATGTGCACATGTGTGTGTAGAGAAATTAACGTTTTTATGTATGGTAGCGTTATTTATAAATCTTAACTGATTATTCAGAGTTTAACAAAACTCACTTAATTAGAAATTATAATATCTTTATCCCTTTGCCAACAACATGCACACACGCGTGCGTGCACACACACACACACACACACACACAACTAGATTTATACAAATGAAGGCTTCATTAAATAAATTCAGATAACTGTTTCTTTTCTTATAGCCTCAGATTATACTTCAAAGTAAAAGGTAGTTTTAATTACACTGAAAATTTTTATATTTCCATTAAAGAACAGCATAAACTTGGTTAAAAAAACTTCATCCAAATATGAAGCAGGATGCCATTTACGTAGGACATATAATGCAAATGATCTTTACACTGTTGCCAACAACCCAAGACAATGCTATTTATACTATAACAACAACAGCAAAATTGAAGCAAAAGAGATATTTGCGATAATGGGAAAGAAGTTTACACAAGTCGCATTAACGACTGTTACTTGTTTGTAGGTGGAACTATTAAAATAATTGGAAATAAATTACTGAAAGAAATAAGTAGTACATTATGGTTTAATATTCTTAATGATACAGTTTTTAAATAAATGGAGTATTTATGATTAAAAAATATATTTTCAATAGACAAAAACCAGACAAAATGATGAAGACAACAATAACAGAACACTACAATGTGTTAATACAGTTCTATATTCACAACAACACACTTTAGGAATAAGACAATAAGAAATGTACTTGATTCTAATATCTAGAGCATCTAAAAACATCAACTTAATAACTAAAAAGAAAAAAGCATGCAATATTTTCATGGCCAAGTTCAAACATTTATGTATCAGTAAACGAGATTTATGTTTACTACATGAATTTATCACTGAACTAAAGTAATGTATGACAATAGAGTATTAGGCACAGGTAATAGCTCAAGGCTACAGACATATCTAATACTCTTCAAAATAATATAAGTCTGAGTTCCATAGCATTTCAGTAAAAACCAGATGATAACACAATATAATGTAATACTTGCTTCTCTATATAAATTATAATAAAATTAGCTAATTATAAATGAGGCAAATATATTTATAAAAGAAGTTAAAAATAGATAAAATTATGAAAAGCGTACTAGTTACAAGTTACTTAGTTATAAGAGAGTAATTATGATTTGGCCATGAGCATAAGATCTGGTAATGGTACATTATGAGCATACAAGAAAACAACAGGTTCATCATTTTATAGACAGTACAGTTAGAACAGAAAAGTATGTTTAAAAAATACAGATCTTGCATTACATGTTATATATGTATTCATCTTCCATAATTTTAATTACTGAGAGCATCAGTTTTGATTTCAACGCATGCTGTTGACCTCTCAAACCCAAAAACATTATTCCAATTCATCTTCTTAAAAAAAAGTGATTTATTAACCTACTTATACAATTACAGAGTTCTGACATGTCAAGTAATCAAGTCAAATATAAACAAACAAAATTACCATTACTGGGGTAATTTTTTTTTAAGTAAACATTTATTGTAAGTACAGAAAATGTTTAGGCCTACTGTTTGTAAATCTAGTGATGCACAGTCAGTTCAAGTATGTTTTCAAGGTGACAATGATAACACTATCACTTTAATACAACTTATTTATTATAATGACATAATGCCACAGCTACAAACACTTATAATGATACTTATGCTACAGTAATTAATTTTTCATTTTATAAGACAGATTGTTAACTCAAAGATAAAAAATAGCTAAAAAACTTTCTCTAAGATAATACTATATTTAAGAATATACTGGCTTTTATATTTCCATGATAGATACATTTATATTATTTTATATAATTATATTTTATATTATGGTATACATTTTCAATTTATAAATATGTCAAAATACTTATATCATAATACAATTATACATTTTATTTTATATTATTTTTAATGTATTTTATTACATGGATATAACTCTTTCATTAATTTTTCTTGCAGAGTTACAAAATACAGAACAATTTGTTGTTGTATACAATACATTATTACAATCCAATGCAACTTACATTAAACATTCTAAAACAAATATCTAAGTGAATCCATATTCTTATTAGTTTGTAAATCTATGATACAAAATAATCACACACACACACACACACACACACACACACACACACACACACACACACACACACACACACACACACACACACACACACACACACACACACACACACACACACACACACACACACACACACACACACGTCCACTCATCTTCATGTGTCCATGCATATGAATATTAAAATATTAATAATAGCGAGTAATTAGTACATGCCTTTTGGTACTCTACATAAGTTAAAATCATGTCAGAAAAAGTACACACTATTATATCACAATTTTTTATAACTCTGGAAACGCATGCTTGGTTCAGCCAAAAATATAACATTTATGACCCACAACAACTCAATTTTTTTTTTGGCCAATGAGACGACAGTCATAACAATTTTATACTACTGTATGTTTTTATCTGTAAACAGAAAAACAGATGTGTGTGTGTGTGTGTGTGTGTGTGTGTGTGTGTGTGTGTGTGTGTGTGTGTGTGTGTGTGTGTGTGTGTGTGTGTGTGTGTGTGTGTTTCACTTGTAACTAACCATAAAATTAAGTAAAACTTATACTTCATGATTAAACATGTGTATCAGATGTACTACACTATGCATACCCTGACATTTTTAAAACTAATTAAAGTATACACAACACACAATGCTACAGTCATGTAGTACTTAATATTAATGTTCAATAATTATTATGCGAGAAGTGAAGATGATTCAGATGATGAGATGCTGAAAAACTGTGGCTGAAATAAGTTGGAGGAGTTGAATCTCACTTTAATTCAAAGTGAAGAGACCACTTCTCCACTTAGTTCAATACAAAACCACTTGGAAGGAACCAGAAGATGACTCATCCATCACGACCAACTTACACTGAACTAAACTAACAAATATATTAAGTTTCAGTTTATGTGATATCATCTTACATCCTAATAAAATACTATACAAAACTATACAGACAACAAACTAATAGAGACGACACTAATGGCTAACAGTAAAATCTGAGTAATACGAAGATGAAACAATTCCCCCATCCCCAAATATAATTTTATGACCTTCAGTTTGGGGAATATACATTATTAAAACACTGGGTGAATTATTAAATATACACAAAATAAGGTTTGCCTCAATTGTATAATAATTAACAAAAGATCACATAACGTTATAAGTAAAGACACAATAAATTTGTATCTACTGATTTGATTTTACACTGTACAATTCAGATGCTCAGAAATTAAACACAACTGAATACATATTATTCTTAGCAAGCTATTAAATAATAGCATCTTATGAACTACAAATTAATAAATATGATAAAATGACTTACAAGTATATAATTCCTGAATAAGTTATAAAAATAACTGTTTTGTCAGTACTTTAGGTAAATAAAACTAATATGTATACAGTTAAATAGTATGTTTACACAAATAACAATAACATAATTACTTCTATCCTGTGGTTCTAGGTGTTTCAATATATGCAAAAACAGGTGTGTGTGTGTGTGTGTGTGCGCGCACGCACAATTTACAAACAGTATTGTTACCAAGTGTTGTACTGACAAATGGGTCCTAGCACACATTCTGTTATCATATCACTGTTGAGTACAGTCATACAGGTAAGTGACATCAAATGCAACTAGTATAAAGCACAATCCTGGGTTTCTATTTCCGTTCTCAAGGTAAATTTCTATACACATTCTCTTTCAATCTATTATGTGTTTAAGTCTGGATACAAAAATAATCTATATTGTTCTTGCCACTGCTATACAAAAATTCCTATTTTTATCGATGAATTAAATTAACCACAATTACTATTATATGTGTTTATATGAATTTGTATTCTGTATTTAAAATTTCTCCAACACACGTGTAAGCATATGAAAGCATTATATTATATTAAGACAATTTTTATAAATTAATTCAAAAGTTCCATTCTAAAAATATTCTTGAACATTCTATTCCTGACATATTTCTTTATTTACAACAAATATATTTAAAAAACATGAATATGAGAGCTGTATTTAAGAATATATGTAAATTATACTAAACAAACACATTTAATGTGCACATTGCAGGGTGCATAACTTTTTAGGTGCAATGAATTTTGAGTGAGAATTCTCCACCAATAATTAAATCCCAAATTCATATTTTGTGTGTGTGTAAAACAGATGCAACTAAGACTATATACTCAACAATGATACAAACACTTACAGATGAGTTCCTACTTACAGTTTCATTTTTACTATATATACCATCAATAATTATCATTATTATGCATACAATAAAACTCAGTTTTTTCAGTAATATTAGATCCTTGCAATAAAATGCAGGATATTTGTAGTTTTTTCAAAAGTTATTTTTTGTTTAATTTTTTAATTTTAAAGAACTTTCTTAATTCATACTTAAGTATTAATAACTGATATCGACTAAAATATGTCTATATCAATTAAAATTATTAATCAGGGAATGCTATTAATTTTCTAATGAAACACATGCCTCACACACGCACACTCTCTCTCTCTCTCTCTCTCTCTCTCTCTCTCTCTCTCTCTCTATCTCTCTCTCCCTCTCTAGTTATTTATTAGCTTTATAAAAAATTAACAAAAAAAACTTTAATCTTTAATAAAGTTTTTTTTACAATTATCACTTCAGATAATGTTAACTAAGGTTTGTACAACTGTTGACACAAGTAAATTTATCACAAAATAATCACACTACCTTAAATAATAAGATTACATACAAATTAGCTATTTCACTTCACTATACGTTGGGTGTAAATGCCAGAGAAGAAAATGAAGAATATGAGAAGTCCATGAGCTGGAAGAGTTAGATCTGGCAAGCAAGATGTCCAAACATGCCTAGATCCCCACTTCCAACTTATGGCCAACTCGTTTCATATAATCAAACACTCAAACAATATACTGTATATACGTGTGTTACTAATGCTCGGACACTGTGATGATATTGTCAGTGTCTCTCCTGTTATATACACCTGCCCAACCCAATAGTGCTCAAAGTCTACCCACTTGCAGATAAACTAAACCAACATTTACCTGAGCACCATTATCTTGCCTGCTGATTGCTCTAATCTAGTTATATCACTCAATATGACCCTGTGTAATTAACGTTTTTTCCTAATTTCATTACAATTTTACATGATTTATTGATAAATCGCACACACTTTCTGTGTTAAAAATGCAAAATAAATTTTCTTGAAAGTATATATTTTTTCTAAATATGCCACATGAAAATTAGTCCACACAGCAATCAGCAAACAAGATAAGGCTAACCATTTGCTGGATATGTTACAAATCTGTGAACAGTGCACAATTCTACTAGTTAACAGTGCACATGTTTATAATCATTACTTTCACATTCTCATTTTTTTCTCATTATAAACATCAAATTTTCCTTTTATTTACAGAATGCCAAAACTGATTTAATACCAGTACATTCAGCACACTGCCATAAGCTAAAATCCAGTTAATGGCACATAGCTTTTTAGTGATCTGTTGGTACTCACTTCTCTGGCAGAAAAAGGTAAAAATATTTTAAAAAGAAAATATTATACAAAAATTACATTCTCTTTTGAATCTTGTATTATCACAACTGCCAGATACAGTGACGGATCATAACTGATGTAAATTAATCACTGGTATAATTTTGACAACTGATAAAATACAAATATTCAATACAAAATGTCACTTTATTTGCAACATCTTATACATATCCAATGAATACAGTGGAAACATTCAGGTCTCTTCATTTAAGAATACTTGTTTGTCTTCAATACTTTTCAAAATTCAGCTTTGACTGAAGGTGTTGGTTTTGCTAGCTTATATAAAACTATAAATTTTCTATTCTTAGATTGAAAACACTTTGATATAGAAAATAAAATATTGGCAAAATAAAGTAAATTTTGTTTTTACTGTGAACCTTGAACAAACAAATTAAGCATGAAATTTTCAATATGTAACTTTTAACAAAATACACATATACAACTAAAAGAAAATAACACTGCTATTACTAATTTTATGGTTAACTATTGAACTTTTTTTTAATGACTGAAGATTAAATAAACAAAAAAAATTTATCACAGTGGTAATTTACAATATTATTAAATGCTACATTGATAAAATATAATTAAATTAAGAGTACACTTGTCCTTCAGGGAAATTTTTATAATATAATAATCTACAGCTCAGATAATATTATATTACACACTTGTAAATCTAACAGAAATGAATTTACATGAATCTTAAAATACTATTAAATTAAATAGTAGCTCAGTAAATACAAAGTAATAAGTTTAAATAATGTAATAACTGAAGTTTAAATACATCAATCCAGTTATTTATTTAATGCTTTTAACTAAAAACACTTGAATACAGATTATTAATATTTTTAAGCCTTTTTTATTAATCTAATTATTCTACATGACATGCAAAAGGCTTTTAAAAAATGAGGTACCATAAATTCACAATAAAATGATCTTATAAAATAACGCTTAAAAAGATCTCAGAAAATAATAAATAGGAAAATATTTTTCTTAACAAAATTATAAATAACAATATAGTTTGTGTATTGAAAAGATGTTTTACTGAAAAAATGTTTTATTTATATAGATAACGCAGGTCCCTTTGTATTTTACTGTTTGCAATTACACAGATATTTTCAAAAAATACACATTACAAATTTTTATAATACAAAGTAATATACGCAGAAACAGTTCCAAAAAGATTTCTGAGTGAAAATGCTTCATGGCCGATATACTGTACAAAATGTATAAATACATCCTGCAAAATGTAGTTTATAAAACTACAAATTCATAATTCACACTGATGGAGTGATACAATATTCATCATCATCATCATCATCATCACTTTTTTTATAAATCTTGTTGGTTATTATTTATGGACAAAATAAGATCATTCTAACTGAGAACATAATTGGCGAAGCGATCACAATTTGTAAAAACCACAGTCTTTAAACTTTTCATACACCAGTAAAATTTTCATAAAGGTAATTCTTTTGTGTAGACTGTGTTGATGCGATTAAATTGTTCCCAAAAAACAAATATTATTTGTAATATATTATATTTCATTCGGTACAACCACTACAGTTAATAAAATTGAATGTAATATGTTTCATTAGTTTATACCTACAAATAACTATGAGGCCATATTGATACCACACAGCTTGTTATGTGATTTTATTCTACACAACCAAGGGGATAACGGTGTGTTCTAACAATGTTTTTTTTTTACAGTTAGGAATATGGTTTCTTGGATTTCGTTGTCCATGACGTGTCCGTTAATTTAACTAAATATAATTAAATCACTACCGACTCGGAACACAAAGTTTTTTGTGGGTACAAACATAAAAGTTTTACCTTATAGCCTGAACCAGTTTTCGCTTTTAAAAAGCTTCTTCAGAGGCTGCCACTGGGAGGCTACTTTGTGTTCCGAGTCGGTAGTGATTTAATTATATTTAGAATATGGTTTCTTTGTTCTGTTTAATTAGTGTTCAAAATGAAAAAAATTCATAACTGTTTTTGTGTTAATTCACCTGATAAGGCCTGTAATTGTGTGTGTGTGTGTGTGTGTGTGCATGCACGTGCGCGGACAGTTTATTATGAATGTCAGTGCTGTTCAATGGAAAACACTGAAAAAATGTACTTTTATACTACTTTGGTTGTCATATCAGTAATCAAAACAAGAAATGGCCCCACACATATGTTGTATCACATGTTATATTAATGTATAGTTGAAAGGAAGAAAAAAGTGTACATAAATTCTGATCCAATAATCTAGATGAATGCAAAAGTCACTGGAAGATTATTATTTTTTCATACAAAAATCTGGGGGCAAAAGAAATAGAAGCAAGCTAAGATATCCAACCATAACATCAGCTCTTTGGTTGATACTACATGATAAAAAAACACACCAGAATCTAAGCCACCATCTGAATAGGAGAAAAATACTGTAGGAGATTATACAGACTTGTGAAGCTGAAACCACAGAATCTGATGTATCCGATTCTTCATATAACCCTGAAAGTCATAGTATACCACATTTTATTGGGAAAAAAATTATATGATCTAGGCTGAGAAAAATTGTCTAAGGGAAAACTGAAATTGTATCTTTGTGATTATAGGAATGGTATCTATTAGCTAAAGGCACTGAAGTTTCAGTATTCAGGAAAAGGAATAAAATTATTTCTTTCTATTTACTACAGAAAATTCACCCTGCTATTATAATAGCATTAAAGAAATAGAAATAACTTATGATCCATAAGAACTATTCAAATATTCAACAAAGTTCAGTTTGCAGGTCACATTGTAACATAATTGGTTTGAAGAATTTTAGTTCCAGTAGCATATTCTATAGGCTTAAAAGATTACAGAAAACTAGGAGTTTTATATAAAGAATTATATAAATCATATTCCTCAACTTCTTTTGAGGAAAGAAGCCTCAAAAGTGTAAAGTATTATCGAAAAGTGGCATGTATGTGGAGATTTGAAACCATAGTTTTGTTGCTCATTTTGCAAGAAGGATTCACTAAATACTGATTTTACTCTGTATGTAGGCTAGGAGAGAGGCTACTATGAAAAAAAGTACCAAAAAAAGAATAAATTCATTTTGGGAATAAGCAATATCAAGTGCAAGTCTTTGATGACCCACAAAATATTATTTAACCGCCCCTAAATATTAAATTAGAACTAAAGAAAAATTTTGTTAAAGCAATGGACAGGGAAGGAAAACCATTCGTGTTTGAGAAAAATTTTAGAAACATTTTTCTGAATGTTATTGTATTCCAACCTTTCTGTTTGGTCCAGAAAGAACAAAGAAGGTATTTTTGTTAGGCCTCAGATCAAAAAATTGTTAGATGATAATTTTTTTCAATTTAGACTTTTTGCTACAGAACTCTCAGCTTGGAAATATTTTGTATCCATGGTAAAAGTTTTATTTGGACAATGAAAGGAAGAAAACTACCAGCTTTTAGTGAAGAATCTTTTGGAAAATTATAATTATTTATGATACACAATGCCACTTTGTACATACACACCAGGACTTACTTCTACAGAACTTGGGTTACATTAAGTGATGAGCATGGAGAGAGATTCCACTGAGACATCTGAACTATACAAAAATGCTACCAGAGAAGGTGGGACCCAACTATGATGAGAAACTATTGCTGGTTTTTGCAGAAGAAAGACACTGTATCATATAAAAGTGCATATTCAGCATATGTTCTTATTTTATTTGTTCAATATTTGTGAATATAATTAGTTTAAATTTTTAACTGAACAAGCGAAACACGTTCTCAGTTTTAACTTGACCGTTTGGCATTTGTCTGTCTGTTTGAGTACATACTTCTGTTTGTGTGTCCATGCTTTCACCATACAGAAATCTGCTGTTTCTGAGAGTGATCTCCCAAAAAATATTGGGGCGAGAGACTAAAGTTTGGGAGGTCAAAATTAAAAAAAAAAAAAACGCAAAACCGCACATGGAGAATCAAATGAAAGGAAATTTCAACCGGAATATGAATTTAGTCTTCATTTATGAAAATTTCAAAATTTTGTAATACTCTGACCTGAAAAGTGGGTCAAAAGTTTGGTAACATTCCAAATTCCATGTGGGATATCAAATTAAAGAGAATTTTAACAAAACTCTGAATACAGTTGTACAGTTTTTGAAATTTCAACATTTTTTGACTCCACGACCCAAAAATGTGATAAAAAGTTTAAAAATTGTAAAAATTCAGCTGGGTGTCAGGGTAAAGAGAATTTTCACAAAAATCCAATTGTTTGTAATTGTTATCACTAGTTGTATGATTACACTACAATTGTTACTCCATTAAACACAAAATAGAAGGGTAATTGGGATTTTAGTAATTTTCTAATATCAAAATTTACCCAATAATAAATATACATCATTCAATTAGTGACAGAGTTCTGCAGCTCAGGGAAAATACTATAAATACTTATTTCATCCCAATTGTGTCTTTATTGAATCATTTCTTGACTCATATTAATATATTAAAAATTGAACTTTGTAAAAAATATGCCTACAGAAATTACATTTGTAGAATGTTAAACTTGTTGTCATGTATGAAACTGAGAAAATGTATAAGTTTGTAACACACAAAAAATACAAGCTATGGGTATTCTAGGTCGTGTGCAGTAAAAGAACATATAAATTCTCTGTTCTCTGCATAAGAAGCAGTCTTTTGTAAGTTCGGATGAATGCTATTTCTGGATCTCTTAATAGGTGTGGATATTATATTTGAGAGATTTCTTTAAACCTGTTATATAATTTAGCACTCTGCCAATTCAAAAACATATAAAATAAACGATTGTGTGTATATGAAAATAATGACATAGGTCTTCTTGAAATGATGGAGCAAGAAGTAATCCCCTGTTATAACGGACCCCGCTTATAACAGGCAGCTCTAAGAAACATGGAATGCTGAAAAATGAAATACAACAGGCTCAAAAATGACACTTAGCAACGCTGGACAATGCATGTGGGTGTCTAAGGTCACTGAGCTGTGTGGCTTATTCTGTTCATAAATCTACAGTTAGCAAAGTAAAAAACCACTTGAACTTTGTCATTGAATATGTTCAAAAATCAAAAAATGAAAACATATCACCCTATTATGGTCACTTGTGACACTTTCATGAGTTATATGTTAAAGAAATTAACTCTAATCAATCTCTAACAAAAATTAGCAATTTTTAAAGCCATTAAATATGGCAAGTGTTTCTGGCACATAGCAATCTTGTTTTTGAAGAAGATACACATTGTCAAAAATTTTTTTGATAATTATGAACATTTTCTGTAAAACATAAACTGTTCTTTACTATGGACTGTTTTTATTACAATTGTATATACAGTATTTTGTATAAGATATAACCTCTTTTTATTGCTGTACTGCTGTACGGTTATCAATTTTATATAAATACAGTAAAATAATTAGTTTCTATTTTTATCCACGTAATTTAAATGAGTTGTATCTATACTGTAAGGCCTACTTGCTATATACAATTACAATAGACATGCAATATAATGACACCTCAGAGTCCCTATTAGTCTTTATAATGGGGGATTACTGCACTATAAAGTCTACCTTGGCAATAGAGTATCAGAATTATAAGTGGTCACAAGTCTACTTCAATGAGTGCAGTATAAAACAATGGTACTCTTTATTGTTACTATTTTTTTGTTAATATTTTACAATGCCGTTTCCAAATGGTAGCATATTTTGCTAACTAGTTTTAAAATAAACACTCCTGTTATTAACACCAAGGTGCTATCGCTTCTCCTGAGAATTACTTCTAACAGTGTCTGTTTCTTTTAAGTAAAATAATTACAATTTATAACTTCATACTCATACCCAAAAGTTCCAAAAATTCATTTATGAGAATTCATCACTTTAAAAAAGTAATGATTGACTCAAGCTTCTTCAGATTAATTCACATCAGTGCTCAGAAGCACTGGTGGAAGTCATTTTCTGTCAGCCTCTTCAGCACGTTCTGCAATATCTTTTGAATCTCCTCTACTATGTCAGATCATTTTCCTTTGAGCTCCATTTTAATGTTTCAAAACAAAAATAAATCGCAGTGGGCTAAATCACATGAATAAGGAGTATGGCATACGGTAGTCATGTTTCCTACTGATAACTGGGTCACAACACTCTAGTCTCTTGCAGGACTTGAAAATGCTTTTCTACACCATCATGGTCATTGTGAGCATGGCAGAAACATCTTGTGTTTGTTACTGTGTTAATTGTTAAGATCTTAAAGTTTATTGACCATTATTATTGTATATTATGAGAGGTTAAAGTAACAACAACAACTTTATTTTTAATGAATTTAGTCTATGGCCTAACAGCATGGTAAATTACCGGTATATTCAATCAGATTCTGGCCATGAAAGCCTTTGTTCTTTACAGATCTTCTTGAATTTTTTCATGCACTTTGGCAATATTTGCATCTGTGATGCCACCTAAAGGGCGCCCCAAACATTCATCAGGTTCAATGGAAGTTCTGCCATTTTTTAAATGATTAAACCACTCGTAGGTTTGACTCTGCCCCATAGCTTCATTGCTTAAAGCTTTTGCTTTTGTCAACATTTGGTGTATCTCTGCAGCTGCCTTCCCAAGTTTAAAACAAAGTTTAACAAAAACTTTGCTCACTCAAGTCAGTCATGTTGGCGACTATGAAACACCACAAACGTAACCTCACAAATGCAAAATATCGGTATGGAGATCCATACATGACTTCCATGTTCTAAGATGTATATTTAAAATCATTTTTGAAATAAAATGTTTCCACAGAAATTACTTCTTTCTTCAGCCTTAACCACAGTACTGTGGTCACTAACGTATACCACCTCCAGTTAGCGCATTCGATTTTCACTGACGATGGTAGGCGATGGCACTGCTGAAACGTCTGGTTTTTCATAAAACATTGGACCTTGGCCAAACTGCCCAGGAAGGAATTTTTACAACAAACTATTTCTTTGTTGCCGATAATGTAGTACACATATAGCATATTTCATATGCATGAAATTAATGGCTTGTAAAAGTTAATGTTTGATCTCTATTAAGTAGTGCTCAAGTTTCCAAAGTTTTAATATTATGACGTCCGTAATCAAAACATCAGAGCAGGTTTAGTGTGTATGAGGGCACACCGTGGACAAAAATTCTCAACATTCCCTATTGGGCGTTGCTCAGAGTAAAGTTGCGAATCTACAGTGTACGTTTCACACAACAAACACGCGGAAAAGAAGGAGCGCTCCGAAGTCACTCATGGACCCTGAGCATCTTGCAGAGGGTTCATTCCCTAAAGACGAAAAGTCTGTCTATGAACCGTTCCTCTGAAAACACGTGCAGTTACACTGCCCAGCGAACAACAGGAAGCAAATCACTATCCACGCTGGACACTTTTTTGGCTTGTGCGCATTGTGTTGGTGTGGGTTTTGGCACTTTCCATTTAAAAAGCATGCAAATGTAAGAAAAGAAACATGAGTGAGGCCAGAAATAACGCGAATTGTGTGTGCGTATGTGTGTGTCTTCTTGCCTGCCATTTTATTGCAGTAATCATAACAATAAAATGGAAACGTAAACATTACATAATTGAGATATGCTTGCCTGCCACGAACGATATATTTTCTCTCATACATGATTTAAATTAAAATGAAAAAATTATAATTTTATTGCCTGGCAACAAAATTATTTTATTTTTAACACCATTGTTTGAAAAAGTTTAAATGAATTTTCAAGTACTTTGCTCTTGTTAAAACGTAAAAAGGTTGCTGGTAAACTACCCCTTCCCCTTAACCGATCTTCACCAAAATGAAAAGGCCTTGAGTTCCCTACAATTCAGGTACGTATGCAAAAAATTATTTGATTCTGTTGAATGTGCGGCAGTTATCGTTCGTCATAGAAAAAATTACCCTTGTTAAAACATAAAACGTTGCAGGTAAACTACCCCTTTCCATTAACCGATCTTCACCAACAACAATAGGCCTTGAGTACTCTATAATTCAGGACCATATGCAAAAAATTATTTGATTCTGTTTGAATTTGTGGCTGTTATCGTTTGCCATAGAAAAAAATTACCCTTGATAAAAAAACGTTGTCAGTAAACTACCCCTTTCCCTTAACTGATCTTCACCAAAAACAAAAGGTCTTGAGTATTCTACAATTCAGGGCTTCATGCAAAAAATTATTTGATTCTGTTTGAATTTGCGGCTCTTATTGTTTGCCATAGAAAAAACCCTTGTTAAAACATAAAACGTTGTTGGTAAACTACCCCTTCCCCTTAACCGATCTTCACCAAAAACAACAGGTCTTGAGAACTCTGCAATTCAGGGTAGTCTGCAAAACATTATTTGATTCTCTTTTAATTTACGGCAGTTATCGTTCGTCATAGAAAAAATTACCCTTGTTAAAACATAAAACGTTGCAGGTAAACTACCCCTTTCCCTTAACCAATCTTCAACAAAATCAACAGTCCTTGAGTTCTGTATAATTCAAAAATGTATGCAAAAAAGTAGTTGATTTTGTTTGAATTTACGGCAGTTATCGTTCGTCATAGAAAAAATTACCCTTGTTGAAACATAAAATTTTGAAGGTAAACTACCCCTTTCCATTAACCGATCTTCACCAAAACCAACAGATCTTGAGAACTCTACAATTCAGGGCTGCATCCAAAACATTATATGATTCTGTTTGAAACTGCGGCTGTTATCGTTTGCCGTAGAAAAATATCGGTATGGAGAACCATACATGACTTCCATGTTCTAAGATTTATATTTAAAATCATATTCGAAATGAAATATTTCCATAGAAACTACTTCTTTCTACTTATTGCTTCAGCCTTAACCACAGTACTGTGGTCACTAACGTATACCACCTCACATTTTCGCACTCGATTTTCACTGATGATGGCAGTCGATGGCACTGCCGAAAAGTCTGGTTTTTCAGAAAACATTGGACTAAAGCTAAACAGCCCGGGAAGGAATTTTAACAAAGAACTACTTCTTTGTTGCCGATAACGTAGTACACATATACAAATTTCTCCCCTCTCCCTTCAACTACAATTTTCATTTATCGAAAATTACCCCCACCCCGTTCACCTAACCTCTTCATTTATAGATATTTCATCTATGTTTCTACAGTGGATTATTATGAGCTTCTTATCAGGATACTTTATTTATCAAAATTAAGTACTTTACTCTTGTTAAAACATAAAACGTTGCAGGTAAAGTACCCCTATCTCCTAACCGATCTTCACCAAAATCAATAGACCTTCAGTCCTCTACAATGCAGGGATGCATGCAAAAAAATATTTGATATCTGAATGTGCGGCAGTTATCGTTCGTCATAGAAAAAATTACCCTTGTTAAAACATAAAACGTTGCAGGTAAACTACCCCTTTCCATTAACCGATCTTCACCAACAACAATAGGCCTTGAGTACTCTATAATTCAGGACCATATGCAAAAAATTATTTGATTCTGTTTGAATTTGTGGCTGTTATCGTTTGCCATAGAAAAAAATTACCCTTGATAAAAAAACGTTGTCAGTAAACTACCCCTTTCCCTTAACCGATCTTCACCAAAATCAGTAGGCCTTCAGTCCTCTACAATTCAGGAAAGTATGCAAAAAATTATTTGATTCTCTTTGAATTTACGACAGTTATCTTTCGTAAAAAAAAATTACCCTTCTTAAAACATAAAATGTTGCTAGTAAACTACCCCTTTCCCTTAACCGATCTTCAACAAAATCAACAGACCTTGAGTTCTCTTTAATTCAAAAAGGTATGCAAAACATTATTTGATTCTGTTTGTATTTGCGGCTGTTATCGTTTGCCATAGAAACAAATTACCCTTGATAAAAAAACGTTGCAGGTAAACTACCCCTTTCCCTTAACCGATCTTCACCAAAACCAACAAGTCTTGAGAACTCTACTATTCTGGGCTGTATGCAAAACATTATTTGATTCTGTTTGAATTTGTGGCTGTTATCGTTTGCCATAGAAAAAAATTACCCCTGATAAAAAAACGTTGCAGGTAAACTACTCCTTTCCCCTAACCGATCTTCACCAAAAACAACAGGTCTTGAGTACTCTACAGTTCAGGGCTGTATGCAAAAAATTATTTGATTCTGTTTGAATTTGCGGCACTTATCGTTTGCCATAGAACATACCCTAGTTAAAATATAAAACTTGCAGGTAAACTACCCCATTCCCTTAACCGATCTTCAACAAAATCAACAGGCCTTGAGCTCTGTATAATTCAAAAAGGTATGCAAAAGAGTAGTTGATTCTGTTTTAATTTACGGCAGTTATCGTTCGTCATAGAAAAAATTACGCTTGTAAAACACAAAATGTTGCAGGTAAACTACCCTATTCCCTTAACCGATCTTAACCAAAACCAACAGGTCTTGAGAACACTACAATTCTGGGCTGTATGCAAAACATTATTTGATTCTGTTTGAATTTGCGGCTGTTATCGTTTACCATAGAAAAAATTACCCTTGATAAAAAACGTTGCAGGTAAACTACCCCTTTCCATTAACCGATCTTCACCAACAACAATAGGCCTTGAGTAATCTACAATTCAGGACCGTATGCAAAACATTATTTGATTCTGTTTGAATTTGTGGCTGTTATCGTTTGCCATAGAAAAAAATTACTCTTAATAAAAAAAACGTTGTCGGTAAACTACCCCTTTCCCTTAACCGATCTTCACCAAAAACAATAGTCTTGAGTACTCTACAATTCAGGGCTTCATGCAAAAAATTATTTGATTCTGTTTGAATTTGCGGCTCTTATTGTTTGCCATAGAAAACACCCTTGTTAAAACATAAAACGTTGCTGGTAAACTACCCCTTCCCCTTAACCGATCTTCACCAAAAACAACAGGTCTTGAGTGCTCTACAAATCAGGGCTGCATGCAAAAAATTATTTGATTTTGTTTGAATTTGCGGCTGTTATCGTTTGCCGTAGAAAAAAATCTACACACACACACACACACACACACTTTTCGAAAAATGACTTTTTTTCATGTTTTGAGTGTAGTACAATCAGAATCTGCTATAATCTCGAACACGATTTTTTTTGCCATCACCATACTTCCATTTCCTTAAGGAACATGAAGTAAAATTACCCTTGATAACAAAAATGTTGCAGGTAAATTACCCCTTTCCCTTAACCGATCTTCACCAAAAGCAATAGGTCCTGAGAACTCTACAATTCAGGGCTGTATGCAAAAAATTATTTGATTTTGTTTGAATTTGCGGCTTTTATCGTTTGCCATAGAAAATACCCTTGTTAAAACGTAAAACGTTGCAGGTAAACTACCCCTTTCCCTTAACCGATCTTCACCCAAAACAATAGGCCTTGAGAACTCTATAATTCAGGGCTGTATGCGAAACATTATTTGATTCTGTTTGAATTTGCGGCTGTTATCGTTTGCCATAGAAAAAAATTACCCTTGATAAAAAAAACCGTTGCAGGTAAACTACCCCTTTCCCTCAACCGATCTTCACCAAAAAAAATAGGTCGTGAGTACTCTACAAATCAGAGCTGTATGCAAAAAATTATTTGATTCTGTTTGAATTTGCGGTTGTTATCGTTTGCCATAGAAAAAAATCTACAGAAGACGGACACTTTTCGAAAAATGACTTTTTTTCATGTTTTGAGTGTAGTACAATCAGAATCTGCAATAATCTCGAACACGATTTTTTTTTTGCCATCACCATACTTCCATTTCCTTAAGGAACATGGAAGAAAAACGCACAGTTTACACAAATATGACATTTCGTAGCAACAATAAACACTAGACCAGTTTCTCACTGAAACTGATGGAGGCTAGTGGCAAAATTCTGAACCATACTCTTTTTGAAACAGGACGCTTCAATTGTAGGAAACTTTTGGAGAGCACCTTGTACTACTGTGACTTTAACATGTACATGACAAAACTGTTACTTGTAATGAGATTATTGTGCACAGTCACTAATAATTCATATATTATAGCACTGACATCTATATTAATAAATCTCTAGGGGGGTCTACGTTTGTCTGCGGTAATCTCAGAATCTACTGAACCGATTTCAATGAAACTTTGCACGCTGATAGCAAGTACCCAACGGAAGGTTTTCCACTTTATTTGATAACGATAGGTTAAAAAGAACTGAAGTTATTGCAAAAAGTTTGTTTAAACCCACGGCTTCGATCGCGAATATTTGTATATGATTGTTGTGGTAACTGTCGAGTTGGTAAATTGCTAATGGTACATCTATATTAATAATATTGTAAGTTATTGTTATTGCCAAGATTGCAATAAATGTTATATAGGACAAACAAAAAAACAGCTGAAAAAAACGTTATTTTGAACACCTAAATGCATACAAAAAACCAAATATATATAAATCCAATTTAGCCACACATGCAATAAACACAGGACATGAATTCCCAGACTTAACCAATGTAACACTAATAAAACATATACCACACAAAGGCACCATAATGAACATTTGGGAAAATTTACAGATTTACAAACATAAAACACAAAACAAATTAATACCAGAACAAATACAAATCAATACAAAACATGACACAATATTCAAAGCACTCAACATCGAAAATACACAAAATACAAAAACAGATACCACAACCACACACAATAATGCAACTTTGAAGGACCAAAGACCAACAAACTACCTTAATAACATCCAGAAGCCAACACACAAATACTTCACCAGAAACAAGATGGCGAAGGCTGAAGATGGGAGAACAAGATCTCCCGAAACATGTTCCTAAAGGAAAAAAGTATATCTTGAGGTAAATTAGTTATAAGTATTATAGTATTATATACATCAAGAAACGGACTGTAGCAGAAAGTGATTGAAATATATATATATATATATATATATATATATATATATATATATATATATATACACACACACATACGTCAATAAAGGCTCCGATCTAGCTACGATTGGTATACAAAATTCTTACGATGCGGTATTACAGTTTCAAAATGGTCGATACATAAGCACATCTGAAGCTATATGGAGAATCTTCTCTTTCCCTATACATGAGCGTTTTCCACCTATTATTCATCTAGATGTACATCTCAAAAATCGGCAGAGAGTTTATTTTCATGAAGATAATTTGCACGGAAGAATAGAAAATCCAAGAAACACCACTCTCATGGCATTTTTTTATCTATGTCGGGAAGATGACTTTGCCAAAACTTTGTTGTACGAAGAAGTGCCAGCATATTACACTTTCAATAGGCAGACAGGAAAATTTCAATGTAGACGTCGAGGAGTCTTATTAGAAGGGATCGAGAACGTATATCGTGAACACATATTGGGTCGAGTGTATTCAGTTCATCCAAACAATCATGAATGTTATTTTCTTCGTTTACTTCTGCACAATATACATGGCCCAACTTCATTTGAAAATATCAAGACTGTCGACAACGTAATTCATCCAATGTTTCAAGGCGTGCCAAGCTCTTGATCTCATAGAGAATGACAATCATTGGAACGACACATTGTCAGAGGCAAGTTTATTTGCTAGCCCTGACAAAATGAGAGAACTTTTTGCAATAATGTTGATGTTCTGCAGTATTTCAAATCCCGAGTGGATTGTGGATTAAATACAAAGACCACTTCTCTGAAGACTTGATTCGAGATATTATGCATCGAATTCCTGATGCTGATTTGAGTTTATACAAGGAAAGCATTGAAAATAGTTGTTTACTGCTTTTACAAGATTTTGTTACTTCTGTCGGTGGTAATCCGATAGCTCAATACGGATTACCAAATCCACAGTCTACCGTGCAAAACATTTCAAAGGAATATCTTTCTGAAACCACTTATGACAGACAACAGCTACTTTATACAGTTGAAGAGAATGAAATATTACTGACAGACGAACAAAGAAATATATATCAACTCATTCTTCAAAGTGTTTACTGTAAATCTGGAAATGAATTTTTCCTTGATGCACCAGGAGGCACAGGTAAAACACTTTAAATCAAATTGACTGTTTCGAAGTTAAGAAGCGAAGGCAAGATCGCATTAGCAGCAGCTTCCTCGGGAATCGCTGTTACATTATTACCTGGTGGAAAAACGGCTCATTCCTTTTTTAAAATACCAATAGATTTGAATTGCAGCGAATTTCCAGTGTGCAATATTTCCAAAAATAGTGCTAAAGCAGAACTGATTAGAAATGCAGACTTGATTATTTGGGATAAGTGCACTATGGCCCCTAAAAAAATCAGCAGAAGCTCTCGATAGAACTCTACGAGATTTGTGCAATGACAACAGATTTATGGGTGAAATAACTTTTCTCTTTGCCGGAAATTTCAGACAAACATTGCCCGTAGTTACGCGAGGTACCAGAGCTGATGAAGTAAACGCTTGCGTCAAACGATCGAATATATGGCGTACCGTTCAAACAGTATCACTCACAATAAACATGAGAGTCCAACTTGGAGGTGACGCAGATATTCACGAATTTTCTACTACTTTATTAAACCTTGGAGATGGTAAGATACAAGAGACAGACGGTGCGATATGTTTACCGCCATCATTATGTCATACAGTTTCTTCACTGGCAGAGTTGATCGAAAAGGTTTATGGACATACTGAGTCTATAAATTTGCATGATGATGTGTGGTTATGTGAGCGTGTGATACTAGCACCAAGAAACGAACAAGTAAATGCCATAAATAGCTGCATATTGCATAAATTTCCAGGAGACGAAAAAACATATCACTCCATTAATACAGTTTTGAACAAAGAGGATGCAGTACATTACCCAACTGAATTTTTGAATACTTTATCTGCATCAGGATTACCAGCTCACACATTGAAATTAAAACTAGGTGTCCCAATTATACTCATGAGAAATCTAAAGCCACCACATCTATGCAATGGAACACGACTGAAAGTTAGGTCGCTAAAAAAAAAGTAATATATCATCAAAGCGACTATCTTAACAGGCTGCGGCAAAGTAGAAACAGTATTTATCCCAAGAATTCCAATCATACCCAATAACTTTCCATTTCAATTTAAAAGACTTCAGTTTCCGGTTAATTTATGCTTTGCAATGACTATCAATAAGTCACAAGGGCAAACTTTACGTACAACTGGTGTGGATTTAAGAGCTGCTTGCTTTTCTCACGGACAACTGTATGTGGCATGTTCTCGAGTAAGCAGAAGCAGTGAGCTCTTTATTTGCTCTGATAACGGCAGAACGAAAAATGTAGTTTATAACAAGGCTCTGATGTAAAAATGTATATAAAAACTGAGTATACTGGACTGTGATACATTTACGTATATACCAAAAAGTTTATAAGACTGACTTAGCACGTAAGATTTCGACTAACTCATAATCAATATACTTATGTATTCATTATTTGTATTATTCTAAACGAATAAACATTTTATTTAATTGTGTTAAAGCATGTTTGTAAATATCTACTAAATTATCAAATTTTGATTTTACGTATCGAGGAAACATTAATGATGGATCTATTGCTTCTCACTTTTTGGATATTCATAACTTACAATATAAGAATAGTGTTACGACATCACAGAACAATCTACGTGTTTATCGAACATTCCAGAGAGATCCAGAGTGTAAGCGTGTGGCGTACGTGCTTGTAGACGCATCTACGAGAAAGTTCTCGATGCCGCCAGCCGTGCGGACTGTGTCAAGGCCGCAGTTAATTACGTAGTTCATACGCACGCTACGACGCAATTAGGAATCGTCTAGATATTCGACTAGCTATAAATACCAGTACTCAACGACGTTCAGTTTACTATTAGGCGAATTTTTGACTGTACGGTTCGAGAGTATTAGTGCGATATATTTACAGAGCGGTTCGAGTTATTACTGTGTACGTTCAAGTAGTTATTAGTGAAGTGTTGCGTTTTATATTCGGACGGTATAATTGTAATACAATTGAGTTTTAATATTAGTGGACATTTTATTGCGTGTGAACAATTTTCATTTGATTTGTTGTAGACACTGTGTTGTTAATTACGAACTGTTTAACTGTAAAAAGTAAAGATGTGATTAATGACTTATTTGGTGTCTTGTACTTATTTTGTTTCCACTGTACCTACGACGATCGAGTAGACCGTTGTAACAGTGGTGTCAGAAGTGGGATAAAACGGTTAACAGTGGAAACAGTGGACACTTTGTACAAGACGAGTGTGATTCGTAATTAATCGGTAAGCATGGATCCCAGTCAGATGATGGAAGCTTTACAAACACTGCTGCGGCAGACACAGGAAGAAGCAGAGAAACGACAGGATGAGAAATGCAGACAGGAGGCGGAAGAAGCAGAAAAACGCAGGCAGGAAAGAGAAGAAGCTGAGGAACGTCAGAAAGCACTAATGCTTGAAACAGAAAAAAGACAAAAAGAGGAACGTAAGCAAGAGGCAGAGGAACGTAAACGTGAAGCAGGTGACATCAAAGCGTTAATTCATGAACAAAAGCAGATGCAATTCATACTACCGCAGAATTGGGTCTCCTACGTGGTGACATAGGTGAATTACGAGGTGAGCTCAATAATCAGATTACCAGAATATCTGACGTAGAAGAATCCATGTCAAATAAAATAGCTAAAGTAGTCAAATATGTCTTGACTGTGGAAGAAGTTATGTCAACAAAAATATCTGCAGTAGAAAACTCAATAGCAAACATAAGAGAACAAATTAAAATTGAAGTTGAACAGTGCATGAAGATTCAACCAAAACAAATTTCTGAACAGACTGTACCAGTGATAAAGACATAAAAGACACAGAAAATAAGTTAATAGACAAAGTCACTTTGCCTGCAGTAGGGACAGTTCATGTCAAAGCTCCAACCTTTGACGGAAGCAGTCACTGGGCAACGTACCTCCGCCAATTTGAAGCTGCTGCATGCGCAAATAATTGGACAGAGAAACACAAGGCTGTTTCACTCGTTCTTGCATTAAAAGGACCTGCGGCAGAATTACTACAGAAAGTGCCACCTGACAGCAAGAACATCTATGCCGAATTGATAAAAGCTCTAGAATTACGGCATGGTGATAAACATTTGCGAGATGTGTACTGCACCCAGTTGAGAGCAAGGCGACCGCATGCCGGGGAGAGCCTTCAAGAGTTTGAAGCAAGTATCGACAGACTAATTAGACTGGCCTATCCTGAAGCACCAGAAGATTTTCGAACGAGTTTTGCGATGCAGACATTTACTGCCGATGTCCGAGATAACGAACTACAGCAAGCGTTACGAATGGCAAGACACCTGAACAGTGCGGACGCCCTGGTACATGCTTTGCAATTTGAGGCCGCCAAAGCAGCGTCTGGTTGGACAAGTCATAAAGTGCGCGTGCTAAAAGATCGCGACGGCACAGACGATGAGGAAGAAGAACAAGGAACAGAGACTCGACGGTCGGCGCCACACAATAAAATAAGAAAGGATGGAAGACCGAAGTGTTATAGATGTGGGAAACCTGGACATCTACAACGAGATTGTCGGGTTAGAATTCAGCAGCAGGGAAACGAGCAATAGTCGGTACAACGGGGCGTGTGCTGACTAACTGGAGGAACGAAGCCCCTAGACAATACGCAATTTCTACACTTCAGAAAAACAGCGGGAGCTTGGTAGTTACCGGAGTTGTTCAAGAAAGGCCAACCTCGATTACAATTGACACAGGCGCAACAGTTTCTATTGTGCGCCCCGACGTGGTGAAAGATCTCAAGCCAATCTGGTGCTCTTGCAGCTTGCGAACAGCTACTGGACGGCCTGTAAAAGTGTATGGAAAAGTGGAGATACACCTACGCCTAGGTAGACTTGAGTTTAATCATCAAGTACTTGTTGCAGACATTGTGGATGAAGCAATTCTTGGTGTGGACGTTATGAACGCATACGTATGCAAAAACATAGTCGACTTCAAAAACAATGTCTTGAGAATCGGAGGCGAAGAGGTAATGCTATCAACAATGACGACAGCAGAAAAATCGATGGACGTCATAAACCAAGGGGCCGTAACTGTTCCGCCAAACTCCGAAAAGATCATCATGGTTAGAACTGCGGTAGATACTAGGGGCAATCAGTGCTCTATATCGAACCCCAGGTAGTCAGCACACCGGGCATACTAATTGCCAGAAGTTTAGTAAAACCTGACGAAACCGGAAATGTACCTATTGGAGTGGCGAATATTTTGGATCAAGCTATCACTTTACAAAGCAATACGCTCCTAGGCAAATTGACTCCTGTGGCCTGGGTAGCCGGAATAACGCAACGAAGATCCAGTTCTTCGGATACTTCCAAATTACCAGAGGAACTGCAAGAATTATTGAACAGATCTTCTAACGACCTCTCAAGTGGTGAGGTAAAAGAACTCAGACAGTTTTTACACGAATTCAAAGATTGTTTTGCAGTTCGGGGACAGTCACTGGGAAGTACCTCTCTTGTGCAACATCGCATCAATACCGGGGACACAACACCGATACGCCAACCTCCTAGAAGGCATCCATTATCTAAACAAGAGGAAATGTCTCGGTTAGTACAGGACATGTTGACAGAGGGAGTAATCGAACCTTCGTCAAGTGCTTGGTCTTCTCCTGTAGTGCTGGTAGCGAAGAAGGATGGTGGATTGCGTTTCTGCGTAGACTACCGGAGGTTAAATGACGTAACAAAGAAAGACTGCTATCCATTACCTCGCGTTGACGATACACTCGACACGTTGTCCGGAACACAGTGGTTTTCCACATTGGACCTGAAGAGTGGATATTGGCAAGTGGGTCTTCATCAAGAAGACAAGGAAAAGACCGCTTTCTCGACCCCAAGTGGCTTATTCCAATTTAACGTCATGCCATTTGGACTCTGTAATGCACCGGCAACATTTGAGAGATTAATGGACCTGATACTCCGAGGCCTGACGTGGAAAACTTGCCTTGTTTACTTAGACGATGTCATAGTGATCGGGAAGACTTTCGAAGACCATTTGGAAAACCTTAAGGAAGTTCTAACTAGAATTCACGGTGCACAACTGAAGCTGAGGCCAAAGAAGTGTTCTCCATTCCAGAAGGAAGTACAGTATCTGGGCCATCTGGTTTCGGCATCGGGTGTTAGAATGGATCCGAATAAAGTAGACACCGTAAGAGACTGGCCAGTTCCGACGAGTAAACACGAAGTTCGGAGTTTCCTGGGGTTATGCTCATATTACCGACGTTTTGTCAAAGGCTTCGCTACTATTGCTAAACCACTACATGAGCTAACGGAAAATAAACGAAACTTCCAGTGGTCGAGAGAGTGTGACCAAGCATTTAGAACGTTGAAGATTGCATTATGTTCGCAGCCAATTCTCGCTTTTCCAGCTTCCGAAGGGAAGTACATCGTAGACACAGACGCAAGCAATACTGGTCTAGGAGCAGTTTTGTCTCAAGTGCAAAATGGTGAAGAACGAGTAATAGCGTATTACGGCAAGACACCAGAACAGTGCGGACGCCCTGGTACATGCTTTACAATTTGAGGCCGCCAAATCAGCGTCTGGTTGGACAAGTCATAAAGTGCGCGCGCTAAAAGATCGCGACGGGACAGACGATGAGAAAGAAGAACGAGGAACAGAGACTCGACGGTCGGCGCCACAGAATTAAATAAGAAAGGATGGAAGACCACAGTGTTATAGATGTGGGAAACCTGGTGGTGTCAGAAGTGGGATACTCGATCGTCGTAGGTACAGTGGAAACAAAATAAGTACAAAACAACAATTAAATCACAACTCACACCTTTAATTTTTACAGTTAAACAGTTCGTAATTAACAACACAGTGTCTACAACAAATCAAATGAAAATTGTTCACACGCAATAAAATGTCCACTAATATTAAAACTCAATTGTATTACAATTATACCGTCCGAATATAAAACGCAACACTTCACTAATAAGTACTTGAACGTACACAGTAATAACTCGAACCGCTCTGTAAATATATCGCACTAATACTCTCGAACCGCACAGTCAAAAATTCGCCTAATACTAAACTGAACGTCGTTGAGTACCGGTATTTATAGCTAGTCGAATATCTAGACGATTCCTAATTGCGTCGTAGCGTGCGTATGAACTACGTAATTAACTGCGGCCTTGACACAGTCCGCACGGCTGGCGGCACCGAGAACTTTCTCGTAGATGCGTCTACAAGCACATATGCCACACGCTTACACTCTGGATCTCTGGAACGTTCGATAAACACGTAGATTGTTCTGTGACGTCGTAACACTATTATTAATGTAGATGTACCATTAGCAATTTACCAACTTGACAGTTACCATAAGAATCATGTACAAATGTTGTCTATAATAAATAAAACAAATTTTGTACCCTGTAAGGAATGATTAAAGGACTGATTACCGTATTAAACAATGAAGAATAGCAGAGGAATGTACTTAATAAGCTTAAATGTACTTAATGATGTTAGATGAGAACATACTAAATATGAAAGAAACTAAATATGGCTAAGAAAGAATAACACAAGAATGATGCAAGAATTACAAAACTATTTTGTAACTACAATCAGAAAAATAAAAGGATTGGGTGGCTTTGTTATATGAATGTTATTTGAAAATAAAGACAAATCAATACTTTTAACAATTGAAGAATTGATGGTAAATTAAAATCCCATGTCTGTTTACACATTAGAGAAATAAAACACCATCTATAAATTTATACATCTAATGTCTTTATAATTTAATTTGCCACACAATGTTTATTAATCAACAATATATAACTCTTCACATCAGATGGTTTGTAGTAAAAGATATGATTCCTACACTGTCAGCCATAATCGATTTCTAATATCTGGTTAAACAGTTGCAAGAGAAATGCCACCAAAATATTGTTTTAAATTATTGCCCATACATCTAATTTTTGTATTACAAACCATGATGAATTAGAGGTCTGATAAAAATTTAATTATACATTTACAAGTACTCAATTCCATAGATTTAAAATGTAATCTTAATGTACATGTTGAAGAAAAAAACACTAAAAACGTTTAAATAATACAATAAACTAATTGCTGTATACCTTCATATGAAAACAAACAAACAAAAATCACAGTACACAAAAAAAATTCAACTATAATAATCTGTAATGGAATGCGAGTCCATGACTTGGGCCTGGGAAACTGTATGTACATGTCAATGCGTAATTTCACACGCTCGCAAGAATGTCAATTCAGATAAATTGGACCAACAGGTTCTCACAGTTCGCATAACAACCGTAACTGATACAAAGTCTGAGATGTGGGATGCTAAGAGTCACAGCTGGCCTGCATGCTACGGCCATTGAACAAAGTGTTAAAAATAAGTAGTTAAGGAACCAATGTTAATTGTGCATAAAAAGAATCAAAATACAAGAACATAATTTGTAACAAAAAAAAGAATGAGTTATTCTCCACCAAAAATCAAAGATGCCCAGTCTACACTCCTGGCAGCTGATGCTACATGTTACAAAACTGCATCAAGGGATAACAAAAACATATGGGACAGCTGAGGATACAAATTTTAATGTAACAAAAATATCTCCATGTTTTATTTTGGTTCTTATTTAAGAGGTAGTATAATTGATTTAAATATGTGTAATTAGTAAAACTTGAAGAATTGATCTGCTGTTCTATCGTGTAATCATTTTGAGGGTGTTAATAATATGTGTGTTAGAACAATTATTAGTTACTTCAGAAGTCACGCTGCCATATTCTACTGTGTGTTCACCTAATAGGGCTTGGGAAATTTCTATTACAGGAGAAAATTTGTGAAACTGTAAGTAACTGGGGCAACGGATTGGTTTCTATTTACTGACTATCAAATAAGGATGTTGACCCTGGGAATTTGTTTTTTAATGTTTTTCGGGGACTTTGTACATAGGTTTTTGGGTCTTTAACTTAATTTAATCTTGCCTGTTATAAATCTAATAATAGTCATGAAAATAATCCTTATATGAATATAATTAAATGCATACTATTCAACTATACTCCTACTCATTATTACCATCAGATTACACCCCTAGTGAATCTATTCAGTCGAGTAAACATTAAAAGACATAATCAAACATGTTAAATATTAACAGACATAACATGGAAGACAGAAGTGGAGTACACATTAGATGATATAATGACTCACTCTGTAGTTTAGTAACACAGAAGTGGATTGTATGTTAGAAGACAAAAGTAAACATTTCCCACAGCTTGGCAAAGTTTTACACAGTGTTTGCTGTCGGTATATTAACATATCCCACAGCCTGTTAAATACTACACAGATTGTGTATGACAGATGTGTAGTAAACATTAGTAGACATAATCAAACACTCCCACAGTTTAGCAAACATTATACATAGAAAGCACAAGACAGAAGTGGAGCAAAAATTAGAATATATAATCAAACAGATTCCCTAGTTTAGCAAACGTTATACAGATAAAAATGTGCAAAACAGAAGTGGTATAAATATTAACGCATAATCAAACATTCCCCTGCAGTTTTATATACAGTACACTGTTAGAATATACATGATAGAATTTGAGTAAATATTAGAAAACATTCAAACACACCCAATATCTTAGCAAACATCACGCACACGCACACGCACACGCACACACACACACACACACACACACACACACACACACACACACACACACACACACACACACACACACACACACACACACACAGCATAAAATATCAGTAATTCAGTGTTTAATTATGCTTACTGTTTATACTTAATACATTCTAAAATTAACAGAAAAACGTTTATACTGGTGTATTACAACACAATAAACAGAAATGAAAACAGAACTAAGAATCAGGCAGGGAGTGAGGCAAGGGTGTACCTTCTCTCATTACTGGTAAAATATGCTTATAGATAAATTATGGAATAAACAACTGACATTAAATACAGATTACAAATACATTAAGAAAAGATACACTGCACTGTATTAGCAAGTTAATACTGTATTATAATGCCATGGTCTAGACAGAAAAGATGGGAAAAATACCGTGTTTGTCTGGCTTACACAGCAGAAACTAAATATGAAACCAAAATACAAAAAATATTAACACATGAACAGTCAATCAGTAAGAGACTATCTCTAATAAAATAACAAGGTGCAGCAGTTCACCTACTTATGTAGTATGCTGACTCATGATAACTGGATAGGTGTGCCTTCAGTTAAACAAACGTAATGGATAACAGACTGACACGGTAAGAAAGACAATATTGTTTAGCACTATATGTTCAGGACATCAGTGTTTGCATTGTAAAACAATGACAATACAGATATACAGTACAGTTTAGATGACAATATGCACTCTGAGTAATTGCAATATTTACTTTCCAAGGGAAGTTAATCTGAAAATTATGCTGTTGGAGAAAATAGTACAGAGAAACTTGAAAACAGGGCCTCGTGTTCTGATGGACTTTCATCACCTCTTTCAAACACATCCACTATAAGGTCTTTTTAAAAACTGGAAATTATTTCCTGTGTACTAAGAAATGTTATGAAACATGACCTTTTAAATAAATATAAGTATATCACTACCGACTCGGAACACTTCGTTTTTTTATTGGTAAAAACATAAAAGTTTTACCTTATAGCCTGAACCAGTTTTTGCTTATTATAAGCTTTGTCTGAGCCTCTGATGAAGCTTATAATAAGTGAAAACTGGTTCAGGCTATAAGGTAAAACTTTTACGTTTTTACTAATAAAAAACTTTGTGTTCCAAGTCTGTAGTGATATACTCACATTTAGTTAATACATGTCATGGACAACAAAATCCAAGCTTTTAAATAAGTGAAACCTCTTACATATTGATAACAATTTATTTAGACTTCAATGGCATAACTTACCACATTTCATCCACAAATATGTAGAAGGTAGGTCTATAAATGTTATTTTTAATTACCATACTGCATCTAAATGTTTCAGTATACTAATTGGATGCTGGTATTAAATATTTTTGAAAAACTGCCTCTTTCTGTGTTTTGTCTTAAGAGTTCTAATGCAAATGCACCCCTACAGGTGTCTTACATGTTTTTACTATTTGGCATAGATGTATACACAGTATATAGAGAGTAACAGAACACAGATTAAAGATAATTTTATTGAAAATCCGAATACAGCAATCAGTTTTAGAAACTTCAAAATTTTAGGATACCAAGGCTAAAAAAGGGATCAAATTTTTTTTATTGTAAAAATCCATGCCAGGATCAGACTAAAGGGAATTTTAGCCAAAATCTAAATTTAGTGTTTATTCTGAAATAAAGGAAGTATAAACTTTAAGAAAACTGTAAAATTCCATGTGGAGTATTAAGTTCTTAGAAATTTTATTCAAACTGCAAACTCGGTATCTTTAACAATTTGACAAAATTAGTAACTCAACACCCCTTGCAAATGTGGACCACCTTAAAAAGTTTGTAAACTATATTTACAAAAATCTCTAGACATTGTTATCAGTTATGTATATTTGTGAAACGTGTTAGTTACAGACCTATAGATATATATGAAAACAAACATAAACTTAAAGCCACGACTACAGTATTTCTCATTTCGGCATTATGGTTATGAGTTTAACTAAAAAAATGAATGCAGCAGATCAGAATTTTTAGTGTGTTTATTGTATAATTGTACGCTTTACCACTGTTTTTTATTTAAAAAATAATGAAGCAATCTTTTGTAATTTTTCCGATAACTGAAAAATTATTTAATATTGAAATTTGTCTAATAAAAATATACTTTCTTCACAGTAATGAAAAGTTCTGCAGCTGCAGGAGCTTACTAACTAAAATTGTGAACAATTATTGGGTGGGTAGGAGAATGCTGAATTAAAATTAAAATTTCAGTGCTGAAAATTCCAGATGGGACCTTAATTATAGCAACTGCCAGCAGTGTTCACACCTGATGGTACACAATCAGTAGGTCCATTGATGTAGTATATAATATTTTACATCCAATGATATTTGTCCCACTACATTGTCTACTGATAGAAACGTCTATTTGTCATGAAAGTCCAGCAGTACTCTGTCTACAAATATAGATTTGTGCTTACACATTATATGTGAATAAAGTGAACTAGAATGATATTTGAAATGCACTGGTTACTTACTTATAACAATTTAAAGATAATCAAGGTAACAATCAAGGTAACATTTATTTACACATCTTCATTGTCCTCTCTGTTTTAGAGTTATAGTACACAAATTTAGTGATATTTGGTAAACTGAAATTTTCCCTTGTAAGCTTGAAAATTTTCTACCAATGCTTCTTCTCACTTTTCATTTACTTGATAGTTACTTTTCACTGGATGTCAGAAATGCTGATGGCCGCCATAACTTGTGTTAATGGAATCTCATTTCCTCTTTGCTCTTTTCTCATAGATTCAAGGGACTTCCGTATAATGTGTGGTGACTTACTACACATCTTTTGAAATTCTGAACATCACCCTTATACTCTACTATGTTCTATTCATTCACTAGCATTCTAGACAGGTGGTCGTGGCACACCTCATCTCCTGCCTCTCTGCCTTATGGGTATTGAGTCCACTTCACCACTTACATCCTCATACAAACTGTCTTCTGGAGACAAGAATGGTAAAGGTCATTGGTAAGTTTTCTTCAGTACTGTAGGGCCTCTTGTAAGCGTTTGGCAACTACAAACCTCCAAATTGATTGAGCAAAATGAAAAAGGCAAATCTTGATTGTGAAACTGCAGAAAACTGTTCTCAAATTGTAGATAATTCAAATTCTGTTACTATGATTTCTGGTTCCAAATTGTATTTCATTGCCTTATACGTGTTCTTCAAATGTTCCAACAGTGTGTCAAATGTTTATTTATTTTTCTTTTTCATAGACAAAACAACAATTAACATGACTGGTCTACTAATTCCAAGGCCACTACTTGGTCTTTTTTTTTGCTTGGTCCATAAAAAAAAAGATCTGATAGAATATGATTGGCACAACCTGAAAGGTCCCATGTCCAAACAATACAAAGTGCAGGCATAAGCTTCTTAAGCCTTCTATTAGAATTCTATGTGGATCTTCATGGCCAAAACTGTATCTCAAGAACTGTCTTACATAGATTGTGTGTAAAGGGTTCTATAATGTCTAGTTCACGTAAGTTATGTGGCAAAAGAAGGCTTGTACCAAGTTATGAGTGGTTTACTGTTTTCAAAAGAGATTATCTTTTGGCTGTAGTCCAAATGCCCACCATTCCTTAAATTAATGTGAACAGTCATTTATTAGGCACATTAAAAGCACATCATTTTGCAATAAAATTTCTGCACAGACGATTGGACAAATTTGATGTATCCTGGAGTGCAATTTTCTACCACTGTCACTTAAATTATAACTGTTTAATTTTATTTTAAGTGAAAAAAGTAGTTGAAAATAATTACAATACTTTTTTGTTGGACACACACCACAGTTGTTGTCTTCCCAAAATTACATATGCAATCACACCACTCTGTCTTCACAGTTGAGTCACTAATTATAAAGCCATCAAACTACTTGCACAGCACTTGCACTTGAGGAATTCAGAAATTATACTCAAGCTAATCTTTTTAAATACTCCAGCCTACCTTGCCTACTGTACAATGTCAAACAGATAAATCGGCAGAGTTCTAAGTGTCATGAGAACCCTGCTGTGTGTTATCTGTGATCGTCTGAGCTCTGTTTTACAGAAAGCTTGATTTTTATATAAACAGGTACTCATTTGACCTTTTGTCTTACTGGAGATTTCAGTAATTGCACCTTTTGTCTTACTGGAGATTTCGGTAATTGCACCTTTTGTCTTACTGGACTTTCTATACTTAAACTCACTGACCTGAAACTGATGTTATCAACAAACACTACAATACAGTAAGGTTTCCTATATTAATCATACAATTAAATATAAAAATTATCCTTCCATCTTTTGCATGGCTTATGCAGGTCACAATATATTAATTCATTTACAGAAAATTTTAGGAGGAAGACTAACAGAATAACGTGACTAATTTTGTCTGGAACCTGAGAGGCACCCCACCCGTGGAGGGTGGGAAGGGGAAGATGGTTTTTAGGAAGGCATCATAAACTTGTAAAAAAACAAGATCAATAAAAATATCCAACATGGAAAGACAACTTAATAACATCAATTTATTTAAATATACCACATAATTTATTTAATGTTATAGAACACAAAGTCTCAAATTTACATATCTTCTTTTTGAAAATATAAAAAAGTATAATTTATTACAGTTCAGTATCATAAAACTATTTAGTTTATACATCTGAATTACTATAATGAACTTTTGTAAAATACAGACATTAAAAAAATAACACTCAAGTTTAATCTGTTTGTCCAGTAAAAAATATCAGTTTACGCACGCACACGCACACGCATTTTAAGGTTAGGGGAGGGGTCATATACCCATTTAAAGTAACGCACGGATCTTGAAAGGTTGAGAACCTTTCTCTTTGGCTACCTTAAATTTTCCTAGCTGTTGAATCAGGTGGACCGACAGTTGAAAGACAGGATATTGTGGAAAACTGGCCCACCCGGACACGGATTTGAACAATGGTGCTGAATATGGATTACTGTGCCACACGATAAGGAAATTACAAATTTTTTTTACGAATTACTGATACTGGCTATTACTCAATACACTCAAAAATTACAAAACATTGACACACACACACAAATGTGCGCACATGTATGTACAATATTAATTATACTATTAGTATAAATTATACGTATTATAAGTGTTTGCACAACTTAATTTTATATAGTATATTTTGAAGTGTCTATTAAGTTGTTTATCACATGAAAGATGGCAGCACGTGACATAAATACATATGTTGCAATAAAATAAATAAGTTCTAAACAAACAACCTACATATCAGCAATTCATCAAAATTGGTTACTTAAAAGCCTCCTCTGTTGAATGTCATTTGATCTACAGCCTTTGTTCATAGATTTTAGGTGTACAGTTACATATTTTAAGTTTCATTGAAATCTAAATATGGGCAAATTAACAAGCACACACACACATGCACATGCACAAAACACAATTTGATTTTTAGTGTTAATAAATTGATATATTTTGTATACAAAAATAATTCCACTTATAACTAAATATCAATATTAATCATCTTGTCTCCCATGCTTAAAACACGTGTGTGTGTCCGCACACACACACACACACACACACACACACTTTTTTACTATCTATACCAATGACAGGTACAGACAGACAGAACAGCAAGATAACTGGATACACAGAGAGGGAGACAGACAGACAGATAAAAGTAAAGGATTACAAGAGATAAAAATATATCACATAAGGCTACATATGGATTGTATATTCAAAAAGGCACATTAGTATTGTAATTGCATTGAGTCAAATGCAAAAGCCAGTGTACAGAATACACAGAATTCACATGTTAAACAACCTTGGAATCACTAGCAAGTTGCAATACTGTCAATTGTTATGAAACACAAACACAAACACTGCTACACCCTTATTATTAACCTGTTACTTATCTAATAAAAGTTTTTAAAAGTGTTTACTCTACTTGATAAGGAAAGACCACAGTTCAGTGACTTTTTTTTTAATCAAGAGTTTAGATAGAATGGGTTGGGCTTTAGTGCTCGGTTTATTCATAATTGATAAAGTCATGCCACAATCAAATATGGCTAAACATGAGTGGATTAGTTTCACAATACTAGGTGTGAACTCTTCAGTTTGGACACTACAATGTCCACAATTAAGAATTAACATTTTTTTTAAAAAACAACCATTTGGTTATCCAAGTGAATACAATTTATAACACATACAGCAATTGCATTAATAAATTCTTTTTATATACTACGAGTTGAAAAAATGGTAAAAAATTATGTAATACTCATTGTTATGTATGCTCTACTCCACATTCTGTACAATTTTCATTGAGCACCTAAGTTTATTCACTTGCTCCTACCAAGATATTCAACACAAAGTACGGATGTAACACAAAGAGTGTTAAAAAAACGGAGTAACTTATAATCTAAAAGCAAAATATGGTCACTGGTTTAATATCAGAAAGTTATATAATTTTTGCAATTAGTAGTTATTTAAGGTAAAATGACTATTAAAATGATTAGCAGTATCATACCTGTAAAGCCTAAACAGATTTAACTGCAATCTTCAACAAAACCCCAACGTGATGCTTCCGTGTGACATGGCATCATTAATGGTATTTCAATTCTATGTAGGATTTGATCCTGTTTAAAGGAGTGCCACAGCCAGTATATACGGAAGATTTTAATAGGAGCTGAATATTTATACATATTTCTTACATAATTTTACAATTAAGCTACTTATAATTCCAAGCTGATAGTATGTTACTATATATCAATACAATAATGTTATGTGGTACAATGCTAATTATAATATAGTGTAATAATGTAACATTATTGTAGCTAGATAACTGCTTTAATAAGAACAACATTAACTTGATGAACACAGTGATTACAAACATCTATAACTATGAGAATTATTTTAGTAAATAAAAACTACAGATTTTTAATACACACAGAATTATAACATTTTATATAATAATTTTCAACATTTGAATATTTTCTTACAGTTCAAACTTTTGTGGTTAATTCCCATCTTTTACAATATGGAACAAGTTTTGATATTAAAGTGTTGGAAAGAAATATTTCAAATACAATAAATAAAACTGATCCATGAGCTTGTGTGATATACGTCTAGCTTAATGAGAAATAGTCCCAAGTGTTACTAGTACATAAACTATTGTTGGATATTATAAAAATTAAATAGTACTTATAGACATTTTTAAAGTAATTTAATAAATTTACAGGTAATATATATTAAAAATGCGTTTATAATCCTTTTCATATCTCATGATTACTATCCATATAACATTAACATTTGTATGTCGTAATAGTAACATGATATTTTGTTCAAGAGATGTAAAAATTTAATATGTTAAAACAAAATCTGAAAGCCAAGACGCACATTTACATTTTGCTTTGAATATATATAAAAAAATAATTATTAATTCAGTTGACAGCAAACTGATTAGGTAAATGTTCCGATACATTTTCTTCGCAGTTTATCACTTTAACAAGCCACTTTATACTGACTAATTCCACATGATAAGATAACAGCCCTATATCCATCACTGGTCACAAGACAATATACATCTAACATGAACCTATTAATTTAGAGTTTTGTCTTGTGCTAAATTTCTTGTGTCTTGTGTGTGCATGGATGCGCAGGTCCATTCATTTTCCATAATCATGAGATGATACACATTCTATCCTGGTTTTCGATGATAGTTAATGAATGAAATACTATATATAACAAAACACATGTACACACAATCTGTGTTATATGCTTAACATGCAAAGTCATGTTATGGACAAAATTGATAATCAATGTCACTTATAATACAATGAATACTCTACAGAATAAATTAATACAATTTTATATACAGAATTGTTCTCCTTTTCACAAGTGGCTTCCGTAATACAGATACTCCATTTGAAATGGCAAAAATGCCATGATACACTACATGATTATGTTGTGTGTGTGTGTGTGTGTGTGTGTGTGTGTGTGTGTGTGTGTGTGTGTGTGTGTGTGTGTGTGTGTGTGTGTGTGTTATTCAGAAAATCCAAACAAAACAAAAATTTGTGTTAATGGTTATAATCATAAACAGAAATAACACTGTTGCACACCACTATAGAAAAAAGTCCCAATTAGCCCTTTCACACTTCACAGTTCATCATCAGATTGGAGATATCAGATAAGCCTGAAATCGTTAATCGGGAATTTTTCTATAGTGGCGTGCAACAGTGTTATTTCTGTTTGTTAGTATTATGATGTTAATCAAACATAAAATAATGATCATGTTTCTTACGTAAGTTTTATTATAAAAAACATTACGTTGATTTTTCTGACACAATATCAGTATTTTCACAATACATTTTCAATAAGTGCCATAATCTTACATACCCAAGAAAAATAACCTATTCATTTTATCTAAAAATCAACTATCCTAGAAAATATTTCTGATTCTATTTTCCTCAACCTGGAGACTGGTACTGGTTGATCACAAGCTCAGTGAGTATTTATTATAGAACACTACCGTATGATCAGTTATTCTTTAGAATGCCAAACTAATTTTATGGTTAATTTCCTTAATTGTGCAGGAAAACTGACTAAATAAACTGATTATTTCTCATTTAATGTGTAGATTTTGTGAAACCGTTACTACTGGTGATTGTAAACATAATGGCAGTCCGTCTGTCATATAAACGTATTAGGGGTGACAAAAAATAACTAGAACTTTTGTTTTTTAATAAAATTAATTACTTATTCTTCAAAATTCATAATGTCCCCTTCAAACCAGTCCCCATCAGATACAATCCACTTAACAATAATGTACTTTCCAGTCTGTAAAACATTTGTGAAATTCTTGTTTTGGTTAGCCTTCAATACACTCAGTGTCTTGCCTTTACCTCCTCTATGGTCGCAAAAGATCGTCCTTTCATTGTGCTCTTAATTTTTGTGAATGAGAAAAAGTCGCCTGGGGCCATATCTGGTGAATATGGTGGCTGTGCCACAACAACAGTGTCAATTTTACCAAAAAATGTTATCATGGGGCAAACAGTTCAAGAATTGTTTGCTAACCGTACTGATAATTTTTCTTTTCGGTCTGCATCATGCAACCAGTGTCAGACTTCAAGATAATACTCTTTATTGACAGTATGGCCTGATGGTAAAAATTTGTAGTAGATTATGCCATTGTAATAAAAGAAAACAGTAAGTAGAACCTTCAGATTCGATCTCACTTGGCGTGTTTTTTTTTTGGTCTTGGCTCTTCAGGAAGACTCAACTGGGATGACTGAGCCTTTGTTTCAATATCATAGCCATACAGCCATGTTTCATCACCTATTATGACACGATTGAGTAAATCTGGGTCATCAGTGACTTAAGCCAACATTTGCTCAGTGATGTTTTTTCAATAATGCTTTTCCTAAAAATCTAACAATTTGGAATAAATCTTGCTGCTACTCGTTTCATACCCAAAGCACTGTAAAAATTGTTTTGCATGACCTGTATGATATGCTAATTTTCTCAGCAGTTTCTATAGGGATTTGGCGATTACCGAGTACGAAATCCTTAACTTTTTCCATGTTTTCTTTGGTGTTTTTTTAAAGAATTAAAGAAAACTAAAAACTTGTTTTCGTGATTTTCACTCGTCATTTATTTAAAAAATAATACACCACGACAGCTGTTTCGGCACACAGTGCCTTCTTCAGATGGTAAAAGCTGACTAGTTACGTACAATAAAATATCACATAAAGCCAGTGCTATGAGAACGATAATCGACTTAAGTTCGAACAATAAACAATACACATTACATATACACAACTATATACAAATTACAAAGGAACGTACATTTACTTATATAATTTCAAATTTAAAAGCGGAGAGCTATTTAAATCAGTTTGGTTGTTCAAAAGCAAACCTAAATCTTTACGTTTATTAATTTCGAGGGCTTCAAGTAAATCAAGTTTTTTACCTTTTTCAAATACATGTAAAATTTTAAAGTTATCATTAAAATTATGATCTTTTTCCGACAAATGATTCGCATAATTAGATTTACCATCCTGATATCTCAAACTGTAATTGTGATTGTACAGTTTTTTTGAAAACGACCTTCCAGACTGGCCAATATAAATTTTGTCACAAGACCCACACGATAACTCATATACTCCTGACTTTTGGAGTTTCTCTACTTTACTCTTATTATTCTTAATATATCTACCAAGAGAAGATTTCGTCCTAAAAGCTATATTTACATGTTTTTGAGTAAAGTATTTACCAATTTTATCCGATACAGTACCTATGTAATTAAGAGTGTGGAACTTTTCCTTATGTGTTGGAATAGGATACACTAATCTTAATGTTTGTAAATGTAGTTTTTTATTCAACAACTGATCTATTAGACTTGACTGATAACCATTGTTAACTGCTATTTGTTTTATAACGTTAAGTTCTTTTTGAAAATCTGAATCTAAAAGTGGGATACTAATAAGTCTATGAATATAACTATGAAAAGCTGCTAACTTGTGTGAGTATGGATGTGCAGACGTATTGTGTATAACCATATCCGTATGCGTAGGTTTATGGAAAATGCTAAAATTGAGTTTATTATTTTGTTTTGTAATTGAAAGATCTAAAAAGTTAATACTATCATTTACTTCAATTTCTGTTGTAAAGCTTATGTTTCTATGTAAATCGTTAATAAAATTAAGAAAATTCTGTAATTGCCTACGCGTACCAAGAAAGATTGCCAACACATCATCCACATATCTGTACCAAAACATGAACAATTTAAAATACGGATGAGCTCTTATTTTGGTTTCTAAATAATCCATAAATATTTCAGAAGCCAAGGGGCTGAGGGGGTTACCCATAGCAAGCCCTTCTTTACCCACATAAATTTTCCCATCAAATTCACAATAATTTTGATTCAAACAAACCTTCGATAAATTTAAAATATCCTCTCTCATCCTAGGATTATTACAATTCTTTTCCAATAATTTATCCACAATGTCAACAACATCAGCCGGTGGAATACTAGGGAACAAATTTTTAACGTCAAAAGATAATAAAATCGCTTTATCTGGTATATACAATTCCTGAATTTTATTGACTAGATCTAATGAATTTTTAATACTGTGTGTGGATATAAATTTGCATTAGGTCTGGATAATTTTAATTATTTTTTTGGATAATTTAACATTAGGTGCATTTACATATGACACGACTGGTCTAATAGGATGGTTATCTTTGTGCAATTTTATCTGTAATGAACCCTCAACCTCCTAAACTTTATTCTTTAATTAAATTGCACAAAGATAACCATCCTATTAGACCAGTCGTGTCATATGTAAAGCACCTAATGTTAAATTATCCAAAAAACTAATTAAAATTATCCAGACCCAATGCAAATTTATATCCACACACAGTATTAAAAATTCATTAGATCTAGTCAATAAAATTCAGGAATTGTATATACCAGATAAAGCGATTTTATTATCTTTTGACATTAAAAATTTGTTCCCTAGTATTCCACCGGCTGATGTTGTTGACATTGTGGATAAATTATTGGAAAAGAATTGTAATAATCCTAGGATGAGAGAGGATATTTTAAATTTATCGAAGGTTTGTTTGAATCAAAATTATTGTGAATTTGATGGGAAAATTTATGTGGGTAAAGAAGGGCTTGCTATGGGTAACCCCCTCAGCCCCTTGGCTTCTGAAATATTTATGGATTATTTAGAAACCAAAATAAGAGCTCATCCGTATTTTAAATTGTTCATGTTTTGGTACAGATATGTGGATGATGTGTTGGCAATCTTTCTTGGTACGCGTAGGCAATTACAGAATTTTCTTAATTTTATTAACGATTTACATAGAAACATAAGCTTTACAATAGAAATTGAAGTAAATGATAGTATTAACTTTTTAGATCTTTCAATTACAAAACAAAATAATAAACTCAATTTTAGCATTTTCCATAAACCTACGCATACGGATATGGTTATACACAATACGTCTGCACATCCATACTCACACAAGTTAGCAGCTTTTCATAGTTATATTCATAGACTTATTAGTATCCCACTTTTAGATTCAGATTTTCAAAAAGAACTTAACGTTATAAAACAAATAGCAGTTAACAATGGTTATCAGTCAAGTCTAATAGATCAGTTGTTGAATAAAAAACTATATTTACAAACATTAAGATTAGTGTATCCTATTCCAACACATAAGGAAAAGTTCCACACTCTTAATTACATAGGTACTGTATCGGATAAAATTGGTAAATACTTTACTCAAAAACATGTAAATATAGCTTTTAGGACGAAATCTTCTCTTGGTAGATATATTAAGAATAATAAGAGTAAAGTAGAGAAACTCCAAAAGTCAGGAGTATATGAGTTATCATGTGGGTCTTGTGACAAAATTTATATTGGCCAGTCTGGAAGGTCGTTTTCAAAAAAACTGTACAATCACAATTACAGTTTGAGATATCAGGATCGTAAATCTAATTATGCGAATCATTTGTCGGAAAAAGATCATAATTTTAATGATAACTTTAAAATTTTACATGTATTGGAAAAAGGTAAAAAACTTGATTTACTTGAAGCCCTCGAAATTAATAAACGTAAAGATTTAGGTTTGCTTTTGAACAACCAAACTGATTTAAATAGCTCTCCGCTTTTAAATTTGAAATTATATAAGTAAATGTACATTCCTTTCTAATTTGTATATAGTTGTGTATATGTAATGTGTATTGTTTATTGTTCGAACTTAAGTCGATTATCGTTCTCATAGCACTGGCTTTATGTGATATTTTATTGTACGTAACTAGTCAGCTTTTACCATCTGAAGAAGGCACTGTGTGCCGAAACAGCTGTCGTGGTATATTATTTTTTAAATAAATGACGAGTGAAAATCACGAAAACAAGTTTTTAGTTTTCTTTAATTCTTTAAAATTATAATTGATTTTCATCAAGTAAAGGCCTCCAGTATCAATTATTTTCTTTGGTGGCTGATGTGGTACAATGGCCAAATCTCTTGTCATCTTCAGTGTCTTCATGGCCCTCTTGGAAATATTTGTACCATTCTTAAACCCTTGGTTTGGACGTAGCATTCTTGCCAAAAGCCTTTTCAAATATTTACAGTACTTCACTCCACTTGATATTATTTTTAACACAGAATTTAATGCAGAATTCTTTGTTCTGTCATTTTTAAAATACAAAAGTCACCGAGTGTGCTAAAATGTGTTGCAAAACACACACTAAACATCTAATATTCCCAAAAATTGACATGTGTGTCATGGAGAGTGGTACCAATGTGAACAAAAAAATATTGTAAGTTGAAAATGTACAGCACACGAAATTAGAAAATTCTTATTTTTTTATTACACCTTGTATGTGTTGACACTTTGTACAACATGGCTAAAATGACAAGGTCTACCAACCATTCAATTAAGCAAGTGGCACTGGCCAAAGAAAAATTCAACAAGTCTGGCCAAGAGGAACCCTCCTCCCTATTGCAAGCAGAAATGGAGGAAGAACTAGCAGAGGAAGTACAAATAAGTGTAATGACAAAAGAAGTGATTGGAAAGCCAACTATGGGTGTCAAGACAAGAATCTTGCTTGTTCCTGAGTTCATGGGAGAACCCAGGGAAAACGTTACTGAAGATGAAGTCACACAAGAGGTTGTTGACGAGAACCAATCAGACTTGGACCAGCTAATGGTGTATAGGTCATCAGTACATGATGCTACGGAAGTGATTCCCACAAAACTAGTGGTTACGCGGAAGACTCATATTCCTGGGAACTTGACGTTTGGGTCACAAGAGACTGAATTCGAAGAACCGGAGAATTATCTTTCGCAAGAACGCCCACCTAGTTCGCCTGGCCAAGTATTACTTCAGAGATGGTTTGCCAGTTCGGGGCGAACAGGCTTAAGGAGGGAGCAGTGTTACAACATTACAGAACAATCTACATGTTTTTCGAATGTTCCAGTGGAAACAGCTGTAATGTCGTGTGTGTACGTGATTCTCAATGTGTTATCTAGACTATGCCAGAATTCGTGCAGCTCCATGCACTATGTCAAGGCCGCAATGAATTACACTCTAATGTTTTTCTTTATTGCAGATACGTAGTATCGACTATTCTGGACCCTTTTCTACTATCTATTTAAACGACTACAGCTGCGCTTAGCAGTCAGTTTCAGTTGTGATTTATTGGTGTGGTTCGTAGAATGGTGGCGAAGTGTTATGTGTTTTATATTTGTGCGGGACAATTGTAATACAATTGTGTTTTATATTAGTAGACATTTTTTATTGCGTGTGAACAATTTTTATTTGATTTGTTGTAAGAGATTATTTTGTTGATTACAAACTGTTTAATTGTGATAATTAAAGCTGGTGATTAGTGACTTAATTAGTGTCTTGTATTTTGTTTTCCACTGTACCATACCGTGTTTCAGTTAGACCATCGTAACAATATGCTTCATGGCTCATACCATGGTGTAAATGAAAGCAAAGGTAAAACATTTTCAACAGGAAACCCACAAAAATGTCTAAAGATAAACACAAAAGAACAAAACAGTTTTGCCTAAACACTCTAAATGCTGAACCAATCTGTAGAGTTTGTTTTTCTTGGCTCTGCTGTTGATAAAGCTGGAGCACTGATCATGACATTGGAGAGAGTATTTATAAAGCCAGAAAGTTATCTGGCACGTAAGAAAAGTTCTGGAAATTCAGACTCTATTCCACGAGAACTAAAATTTGTATTTTCAACTCCAGCACAAAATTTATCCTGCTGCTGAGAGACCTAGAAAGTCACAAATCTGTTACAGGAAAATCCAAGGGTTTATAAACAGATGTCTGCTAAGAATATTATATTCTCTGGCCAGATGAGATTACTAAACAGCACTCCAAACAAGAATAAACCAGAAACAGTTGAAAAATTAAATTCAAAGAAGAAAATGGAGTTGGCTGGGATATGCCTCAGAAAACCAGTGGATATCATCTCAAAACAAGCCAATGAATGGTGTAACGTTTTGTTACTTTTTACCAATTCCCCCCCCCCACGTGACTTCTACTTACCTCAAGCGATCTTTTGACGCACTAGCCCTGATTACACTTTACCCTGACTTACCAAAACAGAAGACTCCACATTACTACTTCAGTTATTTTTAATACAATACCAAATGTGATTATATATGACACAGAAAATCATTCAATACAATAGGTACATAAGTCATCACAACAATCTCCTCCCATACTTCTTTACTATCGGCACAATCATCAACTCTATCTTCTTTTTATTCAATCAGAGCTTATTTGTTAACAATTTAAAAACCTTCTTCCACACACACTATGGCCCCCCCCTGGACTGTAGTGCCCAGTTGCCTCCACAAGAACTGAAGTTTTTTAGGGTGTAGACGCTGCCTACCCCGTTCTTGCTTCGGCGTTACAAAACATTCGGCATTACTGATGGGGGACACCAGTAATCCTACTAAAACTTAGGTATATGCCCTTATACGGTCTACCATCCCACTCGATGGTAGCCGCTGTTCCATAGTTCTGGTGATTCCCCTGATTTACCCCCGGTTAATATCTTAATTCACCTCTTACAATGGTAACAAGATATGGCCAGACTTAGGCAGCATGTGACGTAATGTGCCCTGACCATAGCTAGTCAAAGCTAAGCCAATTCCACGGTCAGGGTTCGGTGAGGCCGTGACCGCCCGAAAATGGGGAATCACTTTAGTTTATATTACACACAATACAATTACATGTTTAGATTCCTACACACATACATAATCAAGATAATAGACATTAACCTTGAACATTAACATTGTTACATTAAACTAAACAATTCACCTTTAAATAATTTGTATAGCAAATTATAAACATTACAACTTGAACTTTCTATTAACTCTTTTTTTTATATCAACCTTTAATTATTTATCATTTATTGTACCATTAAATTCTCCAAAAATTCAAATTTATTATCAACATTCATTTTACATCACATTTCAGATTCAAATTTGACCAAAAAATTATACACCTTACAGTTTTATTTTAGTTTCAAATTCTATTAAATCTTTCACTTGCTCCATTTATTATTACATTTCAACTATGAATTTTTTATTTCATATTTTCATCATCATCGGTTTGGGTGACTCCCAGTCATTAATAATGATCTGATTTATTGAACGGGCATTTAGATATAACCTTGCTCACATTCTTCCTTCTAATAACCACTAACGGATTTACACAGGGTGACACTGATCTCTCAGTAATATTTACCTCCACTAATTTCTCTAATTTTACTTAAATCATTCCCCTCTTATAATAAAGCACCTGATACCCTTTTTGTACATAGGATGTGTGTTCCCTTCCCTTATACTCATTCCCTTATTAGTTCCTGGCCCTTTCCAGGTAACTCCTCCAAAACTCATTTAAAACTATTCACCTCCCGCCACAACGCCTTGCGTTGAGGACTCCTTACCACACCACCCTCACTACAAAATTTATGTACCCTGCTCTCACCTGTTTACTCTCCATTTATATCACTCTCGCTTCCTCTACATACAATCACTCTCACTACTGTGTCCCTACTACTGACCCACTTTTGTATTATTTTTATTCCAAAAATTCTTATTTTGTCTAATACCCATTTAAAATTAACTTTGACTGACTTAAATGCCTTATTGAAATAATTATCACCCAAACTCCATCTTTCACATATTTTACATTAAGTTAACCATTGAAAATTAAATTAGAAAATTCATAATTACCTCACATTAATTTAATCACCTAATTTAAAACCTTTTAAACTCATTTAATTTCATTGTTAAAACATTTTACATTACTTTAATTGCATTATAAAATTCATACTTAAATATGGTCAATTATTCAATCAGATAAAACATGATTACTGTCATAAATTCAAAAATATAAACATTCATTACAACAAATACACAGTGTATGTTTAATCATTTACTATTTATTATAAGGTCTAACTATCAGAAAAATCATTTGAATTTATTACAAAAATCTATTTATACAACATTTTAAATTAATTAATTCATCTCCAATTTATTTAACTCCATCAGTTTTAACTTTTAACTCCTTTTAGAATTCAATTACTTACCAGTTTCGTTAGGCGAAATTTTCTATACGGGACAGGTGATGTTAATTAGGCGTAATAATTGACTTAACGCATGGTTACACTATTAATCCATTTTATTTATATTCATTTTAAAAGTTAAAACTGTTAGAACTTGTAGATTATGTCTGATTGATCACTGTAACATGATTTCCCATTGTATTAAATTAATTCACATGATAATGGTCGGCCAGCTTACATGGTTCGTTTGCCCGGTTTTCTGGCGAACTGCGCGTTGACGCACTTGCGCGGTTCGGAAGTTAGACGCCGACTGCCTTTGTTCTCTACGCACTAGGCGAGAAGGAATTTTTTCAGACGTGATTTTTCCGTGTGAACGTTGGCCTACACGTGCGTGCGTACGCATGAATACGCACCCTTCCTGATAGTTTGCATTCCCAGACTCTTTAATTGCTTTTGTGCCTCGCACGGCTTGGTACCGTGCTGACTGCAAGGTGTTCAAAAATGTCAAGCGTTTGTGATCAAAACGTTGTTCAGCTTGAGTTGCTACTACTTTTTACAATTATTAAATAATAAAATAAATCCCAACAGTTTGTCCCATTACAATGGAACCTACAAGGTCTTGTGGTAGAGGACGAATGAGGATCAGATGGAGAACAATTTTTGATGAGGGAAAATCCACAAGAGAAACTAAATAAGTCACCAATGAGTGGGTCAGATGGAGACAATTTGTGGTTCCCCCCATTTTCCACAGCAAAATGATAGATTAGATTACATACATACTTTGGGCTCGATAGGATTAAGACACTAAAAAAGATTCTTAGATTTTGTTGTCCATGACGTGTCCGTTGATTAACTAATTATAAGTATAACACTACCAACTCGGAACACACTTGTGTTCTGAGTCGGTAGTGTTATACTTATAATTAAAAAAGATTATTAGATTACTATAACTATATCTTACAAATCTGGATGTCATTCCCTAAAAAAAACCACAAGCAGATTCAAATTAAAACCAATTATATATACACAACCAAAACAAACCAGCCAGGTATACAATATGCCCATATGTAATTTTGTTTCTTGTATACGTGAACTTCAACAAATTTAAATATGCTTAATTTCAATTTCTAGAATGAATGACTAGTGACTTATTCACTAACGAATATAAAACTGCTTGTGTTTTCATTTTGTGAGCTACCTAGGAGATCTTAAATTTTCTACAGTACTGCAAACCAACCAACAGTATCATTTGTTGCACCCCCATGACCCAACACTTCAAAGTTCCAAAACTACTCACAATGAACCCAAAATTATCTCTCACAGATTCCACGATTATCACTGATCTTGATTTCAAATACCATAAACATTACAATGACCAGAAAGCTAATAGCATGAGAAAATTCTTACATTATTCGTAATACAAAAGCATACAATGGTTTTCTCTGTGCGTGTGTGGTGTGATTTTCAAAATAACTGTCACATGCTTCTTATTAAAAACATACATTTCAATCCCATACTCTGATCTGAATACTTTCCTCTTCTCTGTAAATCAGTTCATAGTCTTAAAATGTGGTACAGATCCTCAAGAACCTACTTCCTTTCGACCCATAAGACTTCTGCTGGTAATTGGTAAGATCTTTTAGAAGGTACTCATAAGATGACTTATACCAACAAATTCCCTGAGATTAAATAGAGTTTTTAAAAAACCCTAAAACCCACTTGGAATGTATGAATTTAATAAGTACAATTAAATAAATGAATGTGCAAATAAATAACAAAACCACTAAGTACTCAATAAGGTAATATAAATATAGAAATAGCAACTATAAAACTGCAACACAACTACTCAGAAGAAAAACAAACCTATACAAGGGAAGAGCAGATCACAAATGAAACACAGAAACTTACTTGAAAAAACTAATTAAGAATCAAATTAACACTTCAGACCAAGCAAAACAGGCACTTTTCAGCCAATTGTATGAAACAAATTGGAGAATTGCCTGGGTTGACATGCAAATCCATCAGGCACAAGAAGCACTACAGAAGAAGCGTCTCAAGCAGGTATACAGAATAATGAAGAAGCTGGAAGATAAACAAACATATGAAAAGTAATGGTAGAATACTTAAAATATCACAAGAGAAACAAATGAAAATGTGGGGGAACACTTGGTAGTACACCTGAAGATCGTGGCACTGAAGGAACCTGGCAACTGTTGCTACAAATAAATGCTGATCCAATCACCATTCAGGAAACAATGGTAGCTATTACAAAATCTGCAGGATCCAACAGAATTCTAGCACAGTTTTTAAAGGTAAACTTTCTGAAAAATGTGGAGAGAAGTAAAATTAACAGCTTAAAATCAGTTTATGTGGTGGAAATTTGTTGAGTCCCTATGCTCCACCTATGAGTTACAGGTCTACATATTTTTGTTTTACATTATTAGGGTAAAAACTGTATTATAATATGTAGCAAAACAATATATTGATGTAACTAGAACATGCAGTGTTGAAAATAATACCATATACATTGATAAAGTAGGCCTACACTTGTTAATATGTTTTTATTAAAATTTATATAATTGCAGTCCAAATTCATTTACAATCATCGTACATGACTGGAAAATTCTGGAGTTAAACAGAAATGGGAAAAATATAACACAATACATGTACAGTCTTTTTAATTACTAACTATGTTTGAAGAAAAATTTCATTTGTATATTTTGTAAGACATACACTTTCCTAGGTTACTTAGTTATATCCTATGTGTACTCAGTGAATCATTAACAGATGACACTATTTCTCTGACAATTCAGTATTTGTATCTCTGTACTATGTACGCAAATTCATGTTACACTGATTGCAAAGATTTATAAAAATAACATTTCAATATAAGTCTGAAGTGAATCATTTCACACAGTTACAGGAGTGACACACATGCTTATCTATTATTGATTGCCACACAAAGATAATGCACATAGTTACCATATTAGGTAATATATAGTAGGACTATTTATCAGTATTATTCACACAGCCAATGTTGCACTACGTCAACATACTAGAAAATTATTAACGGATGAATTTTCTTTAAATTTCAGGCAATAATTTTACTTGTGTTTCTTTATTTGTGACTTTTTCTAATATACACTTTCACATATTATATGAAAAAAGAAATAAATCACAAATAAGTAATGATTTTGTATTGTTCAACTATATGATGATACGCATGATGATTCTGCAATCAGAATTGTTGTATAAAGTAAAACAAATTACTATGATTACTCGTATCCAATTCCATGCTTCCAGTTGTACGTTCTGGTGGAGAAGATTAACCCTGTTAATTCCATACCTAATACCCTATCATACTCAGCCACCACAAACATCTAGCACTGAATGCCAGCTACTCATTCAAGGCGTGTCTGAGGCACACTTATGCAGATACAAAGTCTACCTCAACTTCATACCTTGTACACCACACAGAAGATTTCACTACAATTTGTATATAGAGAATAGAAAATTGTACATCCAACATTAAATGTAACAACATTCAACTTGAAGGACACCATGAATTAAATTGCTTGTTGTAGCAGTCTGAATAAGTCACCCGTCCTGAGATGATCACATGACGTCACTGGCTTATAAGGGTATTGAGGGTAGTGAGATAAGGAGGCCCTGGCAGTTAGTTTCCGCTGTCGCTGTGTACGTTGAAGAATTGGAAAACAAAGGAACGTGTGGAAAAGCATTGCATTGGAAAAAAACCAGTCACTCTGAGACGTTTTTAAAGTGTGGTTGACTACGTTCGGCTAAATTGTGTCTTTAAACATCGTCGTTTTGTTATAAATCAACGATATTATTATTTTGTTGTTGTGTTATATTAGTATTTGTGTTTACAGTGTTTTAAGTATCTTACTTAATATTCGATAGTTGTTCGTGTTTGGTTTGCAATTCAGATCTCAGTTGGGATAATTAAAATGAAAGTTTTCGAAGGAGGAATAACACCGCTGGATATACAAAGGTTTTTAATTACTGGAGCAATTCTGAAAAGTGTACAAAATCATATCAAAGTAGAAATTTTAAGAGACAATGTAAACTTTATGTTATTCGTGACAATAAACTGGTTTATCGTAAATGTGACAGGCTAAGAGGTACAGAAAACTTAATAGAAATTGTTCACGACGATAATAAAATACAAAAATTGATGGACGTAGCCCACAAAGGTGCTGATACTAGCAAACAAGCGATTGGTATGTCTGCACATCGAGGAATAAATAGCACTGTAGACATACTTTCACAACGGTACTACTTTAAAAATATAAAATTAAAGGTGACAGATTTTGTAAAAAATTGTGAAGTGTGTCAGAAAGTTACACCTCCATCGGTGTCTGGTGTACCCGAAATGAAGCCAATTCCTGTTCCTAAGAGAGTCATGGAACAAATTGGAATAGACGTTATGCAGTTACCAGAAGTGCAGGGCAAAAAATACATAGTGATGGCAGTAGACTACTTTTAAAAGTGGGCTGAGGTCAAAGCCCTTAAAAATAAGACTGGCATTGAAGTGGCTAAATTTATTTATGAAATTATATGTAGACATGGTTGCCCTAAAATACAAATTAACGATAATGGTCGCGAGTTTATAAATCAAGTTTCTAAAGAATTGCATAGACTGATGGGGACAAAACAAAGATTAACATTCCCTACCATCCCACAGGCTAATGGATTAGTAGAACGTCAAAATAGGACAATAAAAGATAAACTGAAAAGAACTTTAATGGAAAACATTAATAACTGGCCTGATTTTCTCGAGAGTATATTATTTGCGTACAGAACATCTAGACACAAAACGACAGGATTTTCACCTTTTTTTATGTTATATAACAGAAAACCAGTTTTACCATTAGACCTTGTTGATGAAGATAATTTGACCGATGAAGACGAGGAGCCTCTTCAGGTAGCTGAAAAAACAACGGATGTTCAAGAAGTAGAGGAAGATATTGTTAAAGAAAATAAAGAAATGGAAAGAAAATTACAAAACATATTAGAAGTGAAAAAAGTAATTGATGAAGCAGCATTAAAAAATATCAGAAGAGCTCAGATTAATCAGAAAAGGCAATTTGACGAAAGACACACAATAACAAAGAAAATTGAAATAAAACCTGGGAGTAGAGTTTTGGTAAAAAATGTGACAAAATTAAAAAATAAATTAATGTTTACTGAACTTCCATGGAGTGGACCATTTACAGTTAACAAAGTTTTAAGAAACGAGTATTGTATATTACAAGATGAAAGTGGCAAAGTGAGGAAAAAGAAAGAACATGTGAAAAACTTGAAAATTTTCTACAATCTAAATGATGATAAATCTGCTGTGGAGGTTTCTGGTGAGTGGTGTGAAGTGAATTTTTTTTAATGATCCAGTTGACGTAGAGTGGCAAATGGAAAAGTGTAAAGTGTTGGGTCTGTCCTTTGAAGGGCAATGCACATGTATTAGAATTGGTCATAAATTAGCACTTTCAAAACCACACGGTGTGAAGAAAATTGTGGGTGACGGAAATTGTTGGTTTAGGGCAGTTTCCTACATAATTACTGGCAGTGAAGGTTATCACATGGACGTTAGAAACATAGTTGTCAATTATATGGACAATGAGTTGTACAACAACCGAGCCAATGATTTATTTAAAGGTAGGACGTTACTAAAAAATATGATAAAAGAAGGAACATGGGCAACTGAAAGTGAGATATTTGGAACTGCATCACTTTTGAATACAAACATTTTTGTGTACACAAAGATAAATTAAAAAAATGGAGAGAAGTGGGACTGGCAGTTATTTACAGCAGGTGCTTCAGCAAATTTAAAAACAAGTGAAATTCCAAGACAAAAAGTATATACATTACAAATGAAAGTGGTTCTCATTATGAAGTTGTTATTTCAGTTCATGGAATGGGTGTAGTTTAAGCAGTACCTACGTGTCTACAGAAAAGCAAGTAGGCTACTATACTATTATTTTATCTCTTACTGTATATAAAGTGTAATGAAAACTAAAGACATCTTTTTATAGTGTAAATAATTAATAATTTTGTTTTTATTGCTTAAAATTAATTAATTGATACAGCTTTAAACAATTTGTTAAAACGAATTTTAAAAAGATTAATTATTATGGCAACTTAGAAAGTTACATAACTTTAGTTTCATGAAACAGATTGAAACTAATTTTGTACGGAGAATCCCCGAAATACTCCACTCTGTGCAAGCCGAAACGTAACGTTTATTGCATACTGCAAAAATATTTTTGCTATTAGTCTTGTTTTTCTGATTGCATATAATTTACTTTAAGGAATAATGGTTAACACACAAGCTAAGTTATTTTTTCATTCACGTGAGTTTACGTTAAATTCGAATACTTTTAATCCTATAGTCGTTTAATTCTACAAGACTGAAGCAAGTGACAATAAAAGTAAGTGACGATATGACCATCCAATTTTGAACGCTTCATTCGCAGTGTTTAAAGATGAGCTTCTGGAATTTGGAGCTACCAACCACGAAAACATCAGCTCGCACAGTTCGGCGAAATTGGTAAGAAACCTGTAACATTTACTCTGAAATAATTAAGAGCGTGAAGGGGCGCATATACAGGGGGGGGGGCGAATGGGACCGGACCCCACCCCACAAGGTCGACAGTTGACAAGAAATGTTGTTAATTTCCTAATTTTTAAGCGGTTTTATTAATTTCACAGCTGTATACGCTAATACAGTAGTACCCCTTTTTTAAATAGAGGTCTAAAACAAATTTATTACACAGAATATGCGTGTTCGTTTGAAATATGAAATATAGGAAATTCAAGTAAGTCAATATGTATCTTATAAACAATGTTGCAATAGCGCTTATTTTTATTGTGTTATTACTTTAATGGGACTGAATTCAGTATGTTATTACACGTTTTAACCCATTTTAAAGACTCAAATATTGATTAGTTTTAACTTGTTTTTTCTTTTGTATGAAGCCAACTCGACCCCCCCCCCCTCAGACCAAATTCTAGATTCGCTAATGAGTACATGTCCGTGAATACAGCAGTGAGTCCCATTACTTCGAAAATGTTTATGCACGTGAGTTTAAACTTGGCAGTGCCCCATTATTCTCTATTCCCCGTTACACGTCCCTTGGAAACTGTGGAGTAGGCCTAAATTATCTAAGTTATGCCTTTTGACATGACACAATGAAAACGGAAAAAACGAATAACGGCGCATAAGAACTGGGTGTAGGAAAGAAGCTGGTGTGACCAATCTGGAAGGAAGAACGTCTCAGGATAAACTACATGTGGCACCAACAGACTATAGGCCACACTCGAATCCAAAGACCGTAGGCTGAGGAAGCAACTACCAGAATCTGCTAAAACCACCGCGGATGCGCTGTCGTCCAGGTTCGGGCAATCGCTGGCCTTGGCGCAAAAGCTGCCGGTCTCAGCCTTGACACCCCACCACAAGCGGCTGGCAACTCAGCTGCCACGATCTAACGTCAGAACGGCGCTAGTCAAATAACTCTAGGGGAAACCGCTGCCTCAAACCTTGCGGCTCCCAGCGGTTGAACTACAAAATTAAGAAAATCGTTACGCCTTTCGCGTCTTCCACCTTACTTTGTCCAGGGAGGACCCGCACATTGACCTCTTCTGCCACAAGCACGTGTCCCTTAGTATCAGAAGAAACAGTCTCTAATTCGGTTGCATGCTTTCAATTTTTTCATGTTTATTTTTTTTTATTTTTGCATGTCTTTAATTTTTGGCTTTATTCCTTATTTTGTATATTCCAACGTGTTACCTTTAGGGGGTCTTATTACAACTAAGTATCGCAATTCATTTGTTGATCTGTTACATAGAGGTTCTCGAACTGTAGATGATATAAAAAATGCTTTGCTCTTTGGTATTTGATGTTCATACAAATCGTTTGCCGAAAAATGACTTTGACGGTTATTAAATAAACGTGATTTGTATTTACGTGGTTTGTATTCAGTAAACAAGCTTTCAAAAATGAAAACATCTGAACAAGATGTGGATTATTTATAAACTTTACGGATTTATTGAACTTTCTAGAAAAACCACATAGCTGCATCCAACATATTGTTTAGTTAAAAATAAATTCGGTATGAGGATGATAGAACTCACGACTTAAAAATAATCCTGTACGGCGAGTATCGAACTCATGAGTCAGAGACGGGACGCAGTTTGGGACACGTGTTATGTTACAGTCACAAATACATGGGAGTCAGTCGGACTTGGATGTAACTCTTTTGATGCATGTATCTATTGACTAATCTTACAGCAATCATTACAGAGATAGTTTGTTCAGTTTTTGGAGTAAGGATAGGACACAGTTACTGTTTTTGTTCATTACAACCTAAGCTGGAGTACACTATAAACATTTTTCACTTCCGTACTCTTATGACTTCTAATCATAGAATTTCCAGTGATTACGTAGAGGGCTGCATATACAAATATCACATCGCTCTTCTATATATAATAAGGGTCACTTTAATTAGATTCTATTCTGTATGACAGCCAAGAACAACACAAATGTAACTGTCAGTAATTCTACATTTTTTAAAAATATTAATACATTTAAGTTAGCCTACTTTAAACAATTATACATGATGTTTCTAAAGATTCTGACGCTAAGTGTAATAACACACAATTACAACAATCGAATCTGAGGAAAGTAAATTAAGTTAAAATGAAATTATTTTACTTAACTCGCCTGTTCAAATAATAAGTTTAGTCATACCTTTAAAAGAACGACTTGTTTAAATTTTCTACAGCATACTTGGGAAAAAGGTTTCTAACCATAATATTACCACCAGGTAAAGAGAATCAGAGAATCCTCATCGTAAGTTACTTTGTACAATGTACGAGATTTTGTAGCGTAATCAATATATTTTTGTTGACATATTTAAGGTATGACTCAAGGTTCATTCGGATACACTTTTACCTAAATAAATTCTTCCAAAAGCAGGATGCAGGTACAATATTTATCGTGAAACAAATCTGAAAAAAATGAATGTCACACGACTTAAAACTTGAGCAAGGAATCACAAGTTGTCTTTTATATTAGTTGACATTTTTATTGCGTGTGAACAATTTTTAATTGATTTGTTGCAAGAGACTATCTTATTGATTACAAACTGTATAATTGTGATAATTTAAGCTGGCGATTAGTGACTTAATTGGTGTCTTGTATTTTGTTTTCCACTGTACCATACAACGATCAGTAGACCGTCGTAACAATACGATGTTCAATATTCTACATTTAATTTTTACAAGCAGAATGATCACTGTTGCACACCACTATATAAAAATTATCCCGATTAGCGCTTTCAAGCTTCACAGCTCATCGTCAGATCGGAATTTAATTTTTAGACTGTACTTTTCTTATTTGTACTTACAATTATTTTCTATTTTTAGTAGGACCAAGAAAACGCTGATAATAGTACAAGCTGGGCTGAGATAATAATATTAACACTTTAATTACCAACGAAACTAAAACACGACATTTATGTTGCCAACACCTTAAGTTGACGCGACACCTGCAGTGTTTACATGTTAACAGCTGATTTTTCATTTCCCTCCCGCCGCTCAGAATTTCAAAGTAGACATGCCCTTAGCTCTTAATACTACTATACGTAAATCGATAAATGGAGAAATTAAACATATGGTACTAGAAGAGCATGACCCCACGCGTCGAAGACGAAACATGATATAAATACACCTTGATTATTATTACTGTACAATCCAACATGTACTGTATTGTCGTAACGGGAGATAAACAGCTGGATGACTGGTAGTTGACCTAGCCATGAGCAGCGACAATCCTTTGTTTTCCAATGCTTCAACATACACAGCGACAGCGGAAACCAACTGCCAGCACCTCCATATCTCTGATGTCATAAGCCAGTGACGTCATGTGATCATCTCAGGACGGGTGACTTATTCAGACTGCTACACTCGTAATTTAGCAAAACTGGTGTATGTTTTTAAACAAATACATATCTTATATAGGGATTTTATGGTGCAATGTTAGAAATATATCTAGGATCTAAAAGATCATTCCTTTTAGATCCTTTAGGAAACAATGATTAATTGATAAATTACTGATTAACTAATGCTTAATTAATTATTAATCCTTTAGGAATTATTCCTAAATATTAAATTCTTGGATAATACTATACAGGGGGAACAACAAAAGACAATGTGAACAGTTACTAACGCACATAAACAAAATACATAAAAACATAACCTTCACTGCCGAATACGAACACAAAAATACAATAAACTTCTTAGACCTCTCCATCACAAAACTAGAACACAAGCACAAATTCAGTATATACAGAAAACCAACTACAACTGACACACTAATACACAACACCTCCAATCACCCAACACAACACAAACTAGCTGCTTTTAGAACCATGATACATAGACTTAACAACATCCCCTTAGATGAAAAAGACTACTAAGACGAACTAAACACGATAAAATATCTAGCAGAATCTAATGGATATGACAGAACAATAGTCAGTAAACTCCTACACAAAACACAAAACAAACAACAGACAAAGACAGAAAACAACAAATTCATAACGCTAACATACATCAACAAACAAACTGAAAAAATTGCCCAACAAATTCAAAAAAGCAGGATACAGAATCGCTTACAAAACTACTAACAAAACAGAACACACACTATCAAAACGCACGCACAAAGCACAAAACAAATTCGATCTACCCGGTGTATACAAGCTAAATTGCTCAACTTGCAATAAATTCTACATAGGCCAGACAGGACGTAGCTTCAAACAGAGATACATTGAACACACAAAGGCACTCCACACCACTACAGAATCCACCTTTGCAAACCACCTCATTGAAGCAAACTACACATATAAAAACATCAACAATAACATGAACATTCTACATGTACACACAAAAAGGCCGAAAACTAGACACTCTAGAACAATTAGAAATATACAAACACACAAAAACAAATAAAAACGACATCCTAAACAAACAGACACAATTCAAATCGCACGCATTATTCGAACACATCTCACCACACGCACACAGCTTCGATCTTTCGAAAGTCTATCCTGTCGCCAACAACAAGACGGACAGCGCTACCTACGATAGCCACTGATGAAGCCTTCTAAAGGTGAAAGCCGGTTTAGGCTGTAAGGTAAATCTTTACAATTTTACTTATAAAAAACTTAGTGTTCCGAGTCGTCAAACAATAGTGATATTTCCTAAATATTATTCCTTATGTTAATAAATATATCAATCTAAAAGTTTATTTCTGTAAAACAGTCCTCTTTAGTATATAGGTAGCAAGTTTACAATTTGTTAAATATCTCTATAGCTTATTGTCTTCTTTTGCTTAAATACAAAACCTGCAAAACGGTGTATTTCCATGTACATATATAACTTTTACATCTATGCTAACAGATCTGCCTTACAACAGTGCAACTGACTGACATATGTCTAATGTAGACAAAAGTTCATAAATTATAGAACCATGAATCTGTATGGAAGCATGTTAATTTCATAGATACTGCTGGCATCCTAAAGACATTTAAGATCACATCATCACATAAAAATGATTACACATATGCACCTTGTACTAAAAACAGGAGCTGAATGTTTAAAAACTTCAGAGCAGCTCTGCCAATCCAACACTGTTCCATTAGGATTATAATTACTGTAGATAGTAAATTCCTGTTACAATACAATTTTTAATAAATTATTAAAATGTTTAATAACTCTTAACGATAAAGGGTTTGTGAGGATTGGTTAGAAAAGTATAACACAAATTTTACATTATTTGTGTCAATGTTTTGGCAATATTTATTGTCATCATCAGGACCTGTGCATGAATACAAGATAAACTATCAAACTAAACACAACAGATCAATTATTTGAGTGAATGTGTTTGTGTATGTGAGTGAATGTGTATGTGTGTCTGCGTGTCCATGTATATATAAAGGAGTTGAAACAGTTTGTTTTACATCACCAAAATAATTGCATTATTACATATTGTTTTCCTGAAATAAAACGAGAAAATTATAATATCCCAGAACATAATTTATACAATATTACAATTTAAATTACTCATAATGTAATGTTATTGGTAATTAATTATAAAAGCAGTAATCAACAGTTATATACTAGAATTGTTACAGAAAACATTTATACATATACCTGTCAACATATAACATAGTAAAGCTGAATTAGTAAAGCTGTATATATTATAGCTGAATACAGATTATATGGATGTTCAATTATGTATATTATTAAAAGTTACTTTTATCACGTTCTACTCACTACTGGTATTGAAAACACCATCACTAATTTAGAGAATTCTGTACAAAATAACTGTAGAAATTTATGAACTTATATAAGAGAATTTGCATAAGATTACAAACACAAGTTTATGGTAAACCAATCTACCAAGTGAAAATGGATATTACATATTGTAATATGTAATTTAAGTAATTTAAATTGTAATAATGTATAAATTATGTTCTGGGATATTATAATTTTCTCATTGTATTTAATGAAAACAATATGTAATAATGCAATTATTTGATGGTGTAAAACAAACTGTTTCAACTCCTTCACATACACATGGATACACGTATATGTGCATGCGTGCGCGCACACATACACACACACATACACAAACACGTTCACTCAAATAATTGATGTGCTGTGTTTGATAGTTTCTTTTATTCATACACTGATGATGACAATAAATACTGTCAAAACATCAACACAAATAATTTAAAATTTGTGTTATACTTATCTGACTGATGGCTCGCAAACCCTTTATCATTACAATTCATTGATTGACGGTCACTACGAATTTAAGGATTTATTTAATAACTCTGGGAAAATGTGAAGTTCAAAACGTGTTTCAGAAGGATGTACTTTATAAGTTAGCATACGCATGAGGACTGAGTGGATTAGCATTCCACACTACTCACAAGTGATAAAGACAGATATATAGCTACATAAAGGACATCGCATGTACTAGAGGAAATACTCAGATGGAATGCTGATGTAAAAGAGAAAGAAGATGAACTAGATATCAAATACAAAAAAAAAACTAGTCGATGGGAAAAAATGTATCTACAATAAGCTTCTGCCACATTGTAATGGTACAAACTGATGAGGGTATATAATTTAAAGCTTTTCATTTTTTATTTCACAAGAGTATATTTTTGGTCACTGACTATAGCTCCATGACTGGTACGGTGAGCTACAAAAATTCAGACTATCAGCAAGGGTGCGTATTCATGCGTACGAGCGCACATGTGGGCCAACATTCACACGTAAAAGTCACGTCTAAAAATTCCTTCTCGCCAGGTGCGTAGAGAACAAAGGCAGTCGGCGTCTAAACTCGAAACCGCGCACTAGTGTTGGCGTGCGGTTAGTGAAGAACTATACGGAATAATGTAGACCGACCGGCCGAAAGTGTAAAAAATTATGTAATGCGGCAGTCGACTATCATCCTTAACGCCGCATATCAAAAAATGTGAATTTTCCAGTTAAAAGCTGAAACCAGTAGTTTGAATGACGAGATAAATGCAGTGACAGACTTAAAATGGAGTGACAGTTTTAGCTAGCAAATGAAAAGTGAAAACAAGGAGATCGCAATGTAGTGCACGTGCACGAGGAGACCTCTTATGGATGTACATCCAAGGATTATGTAAGGGAAGTAAATTACACAAAATTACAAATAAATCAATCAAAATCATGCAAATTTAAGCAATAAACATAAAATGAGCTCAAAGGGGAATCTAGATTATGTACTGGGTGAGAGTGTGTGAGTGTATGCGTGAATGGAAATTACGTAATTATTGGCACTGGTTAGCGTTAAGTAAATTTTAGAATAATGTTTTTAAAAGTCTGTTTTCATTGAGTTTAATGTAGTGTCAGTTTTGTTAACATCATAAAGAAGGGAAAATTTTAAATAAAAAACGAAATAAATTAATGTTCACAGCATAGATGTGTAGAAGAGGGAGAGAAAATATTGTTCGTAATAATTACCAACCAAGTCAATTTGATGGCTTCAGTTGATTATGCAAAATCTTAAATAAGGTGTTCAATAAAACAAGTTCATTTAAAATAAGTAGATTTGAAGCACTTATTTGAATAACCCATGCTGTTCTCCTGTTCGCTTATAAGAACCCGGGTGTGTAACAAAATCTTATATGTGTAGGTGGTAATAACAAAATGGTGTCCGGAATTTGAAGATAAACATGCCTGCTTGTTAATATGTAAGGTAAGTTTATTTTGGTTAAAGTGTATAAAACATCACAACATAAATAGATTTTAAAGCTTGTAAGGGCATATGGTATCCTCCTTTTAACTTGTACTGAAACAAGTAGTACCAATATTATACAGTATTTTCTGCATAAAGTATCTCAATGAACTTCATTGCTATGCCTTCATATGGGATATGAAATGATTCTATAGGGACAGGGAAATGGTGTCCTTGACAAATGATATCCAGTGCTTTACACAAGGAAACTTGAGAAAAGAAAATATTACTATAAAAACATTGACTGCTAGAATGCACAGCATTGTGTGAAACTCATAAGAAAATTTAATGTAATAGTGTTAAGTTTGAAATATCAAGTGTTAAAGCCCTAATTTGTTCAAGATAGAAGTCATTTAATATTCATAATGGAGCTCAGTGAAACTACAAGATTGCAAGTTAAGTGTGTAAATATAATATACTGTTTAGTAGTTTATGTTATATCAGAATAAATTATTAATCACAGAACTACTGTCTGCGCAGAAAGTATGTGCACTCGAATTTAAGCCTTAATTGCATGTTAACAGTTACACTAATCTTAAATCAAATTACACTAATTTTTAGCATACTTCATTCTACACTGAATGGTGGTAATCAAAAATGTTTTAGTATTTTTTTTCAACAGCTGCATTGGACGGAATAAACCTCAATTTTAAAACAAAAGTACATAAAAATATCTAACTACAATGAAATATTGACACTTTATAGAATAGAATGTTTTTAACACACCTGTAAATTTAGAAATTATTATCTGTGTTAGAAAAACAAATGTTATCAATTTTGTAAAACATCTTTTTCTCATTACCAAATTATCGAAATACAGTGGAAATCGGTTAACACGAAATGACGGGGACCAGTTATTTTTTTCGTGTAAACCGAATTTCGCGTTAAGCGAACAAAAAGTGAAACAAAATGAGGAAGTGAACAAATAGTGTACTGTAGATTATTTATTGTGCTGTCTAGTAAAATGCAACAAATACAACCTTTTATTTATCCTCATGGTTTATTATTGTTAATTTTTCTTAAAATTATTATTAGCTGTTCCAAATTTAGTCCTATGATTTAGGTTTTCTTATAGACTACTGTATGTCTTTCAACTTTACCGTAGTTTTCGTGTTTATCTTTATTTAAAATAATCCGTTATTTTCTTTTGCACACAATTTTGCACTATTTTATTTTCAACAAATTGTTCTAATTTATCAAAGTTTTCAAACATTTCACCTTCCAAGTTGGCTTCAAAATATCGACGAACACGGCTCAGCAACGAAAGCATATCGGTAGCGGTAGGAACATTTTCACTATCATTTTCCGTGTCAAGTTCGTCGTCACTATCATCACCTTCACAGTTGTCAACTTGCACTGTTTCCACGATATCGGTATCTGTTAATACGGGAGCCGTAGTTACGTTCTCATCGACAGTCACGTACTTATTTAGAGAAATTGAAACATGTGATCATTCTGATTGAAATTGAAACATTTAATACAGATGACACACGATTAAACATTTCAGATAGTGTAGGATCAATTTCATTTTCTTCGGGTTGTTCAGTTTCTGAATTCAAAATGAATCGAGCATGAGTGAAACAATTTTGAATTGTTGTAGGTGTCACGAGGTTCCACGCTGTTCTTAACAAGTTACAAGTATCCAGAACATTTACACAGAAATCTTTTTTCCCCTCAATAGTGGCCAATTATTTCCCCAGAAGTAACTTTCTGTACTGAAATTTTAAATTTTGAATAATACCTTGATCACAAGGTTGTAGGACACTAGTCGTGTTTGGTGGTAGAAAAACAAGTTTAATTGCCATCAATTTTAGGTCACATGGGTGGGCAGGACAGTTGTCAATAATTAACACAATTTTCCTCTTCTGAGAAGTGAAATGTTTTTCTAACGAAACCAGCCATTCGGTAAAAATTTTAGACGTCATCCACGCTCGTTTGTTAGCTCTATATTCTACTGGCAACTTTTTAACATTTTTAAAACAGCGCAGCTTTAAACTTTTTCCTATAACAAGTAACGAAAGTTTTTCTGACCCATCAGCATTGCAACCTACCATCACTGTCACTCTCTCTTTGGACTTTTTACCACCAGAGCACTGCTCCCCTATGAATGAAAGTGTTTTATCGGGCATACAACGGAAAAATAGTCCTGTTTCATCGGCGTTGAAAATATCCTTACGTGGATAGTCTTTTAAAATTGCAGGCAGCGTAGATTGCAACCACGATGATGTCATTTCTTGTGACACCTGTCTTGATTCGTCACAGATGTTTTTAAAGGTTATGCCATTTCGTTTTTTAAACCTTTCTAGCCAGCCAGGATTTGCAGTGAAATTTAAGTTCATCTGTTCAGCAAAAACGTTTGCTTTCTCCATCAGTAGTGGTCCAGAAATAGGAGCATCTTGTGATCTTGCTTGCTTAAACCAAACAAGAAGAGCAGCCTCTAAGTTTTTGTGGTTTGCCTTACGGAAACGTTTTCTGCCTGGTTCAAACTTGCCCGACACATACAGTTCTAAAGTTTTATCTCTATTTTTTATAATCGTGGATAACGTCGAGTTTGGTATACCGAATGTTTTACAGATTTCTGTTTTAGTTCGAATACCCTCATTAACAGCTTGGAGGAGTTCAACTTTTTTTCTAAAGAGAGGGCACTTTCTTTACGCACTTTCTTCTCCATTTTACTTCCGGACTGCAAAAACGAAATTTACGAAAGCGTAACTTCACTTAACACGTACACGTCACACGCTTAACGTCACTTAACTGGCTGTAAAGAACTAAGAAGTTTGTACAGTAAAAAAGTAAACAGTTAATCCTCACAACTGAGTTTATTTTACAATAAAATGTTATCGGTACCGTACCGCAAACTTTACCACCGCTGTACACGCACAGAATACAACTGAACTGAACTCACCACACCCTATAGAGTAGGTAGTTAATGTAAACGATAATGGTTTATTTGCGGTCAATGAACAACACATTTGGTGCTGAAGGAGAGGCTATGGTTTCTCGTAAACAACGGTACACTGTATACAGTACATACTGTAAATAGAACTTGGTACTGAAGACAAAACAAAACAGGTAGACAAAACAAAATATGGTCACTACCTGCTCTTTCTCTTTTAGAGATGAAGAATGGATTCCGTTACATCGAAAACAAGCTTTTGGGCGTACTTGTGTGGCTTTATTTTGTATGCAGTTACTTAAAAGCCAGCCAAAAAAAAATTATTTTTAACAAAAATTTTTCGTGTTAACCGATATTTTTCAGGTAAACCTTTTGTGTTAACCGTACAAATAATACACTGTACATAACAAACGGCGATCGGTACCCGAGTGGTATTTCGTCTTAACCGATATTTTGTGGTAACCGTTTTCGTGTTAAACGATTTCCACTGTATATCGTGCTTATGCTTGTTTTAAAGGTTTTAAATTTCCTGTATCAACTCATAAATTATAAAGAAAAGTGATAATTGTTTTTTATAATTATTTTTATTTGATGGTGAGGTAGTGTGCACTCAACCATAAAATCAATGAGTGTCTATGTGGGTTTTCATGTGTTTCATGTATATTTCCAGTTGTAAAAACACCAGGAAACAACATCCTAAATGAACAGACACGATTTACATCAAACATACTATCTGAACACATTATATAACAATGATCTTTCAAACGAAGATGTGCAATCTCTAAAAACAGAACATACAGTGCTCCTAGTGGGTGCATCTGTTGAAGCTTGCAATGAGCAAATGCAGCTCAGGCAATAAGCTACAAATTTTTTAAATGTTTATCTAAAATACTTGTATACCATGTTGAAATAGTGTTTATAAGTTCTTAACGCTCAAATATGTCATGGATAACAAAATAAAAAATTTCAATATAGTGCATTTGTTTAAGTAAATGTAACAGGCACACAATAAATATGACAATTAACTTACTGCATCTGCCAGTTGATGATACGGAAGGGCCTCCATATACGAACGCTGTTCAGGTCCCTTGGCAACAACACCATGTTGAGGTTCAATCCAACATTCTGCAATAAGCTCCATAGAACTATCAGTCTCTGTAGTCTCTCCTTCATCTGTCGCTTCCTCATCAGAACTGCTAAAAATACAGATTACGATAGCTAAACAATTACTGTAACTTTTTTTTAATGTACTGAATAGTAAAAATGGAGAATCCTGTGTTTTTTTTCTGTACACACAAAATATATTTTACATAAGGTATGATATCACAGTTGTTCTTATACTATTCTTGACTAAAATCAAAATCTGAAAATGCATATCTGAAAAGCCTGTACATAAAGTTCAGTAGCCAGTATATAATATGCATGTCAACAGACTACATTAGTACTGTTGCGATACAAATATTAGAAATAGGTGAACTTATCAGTCCAGACCTCATTAGGACAACAAGATGAGACAGCTAAGTTTTTCAAATGGACATAATGTACAGATGATATAGTCTAACTGCCAGGACAAGCCTATCTGAAAGTATAGACTGGTGAAATTGGAGTCAGTGGTGGCAGTCAGTTGGCCCTGCCAACAGACAAATCTTGAATGAAGCTTATTTCGTTTCCACTCGCATGCTGCACTTTTACCAAATGATATAGATATTGAGGAAAAAGATGAATATACTTCAATTCATAAAGATGGAGAATCTAATTGCTCTCTATATAATGTAGTGTAACATTAGATGAAAACTATTCTCCAGCTATTAAAATATTCTGAAACAATTTAATCTTTACTCGCAAATTACACACTTTCAAAAATAAACCATTTCAAATTGTTTTTGGCCATATACGAAATATAATATTATAGTATACTTCATACTAGTATAAACATTTCTTGTCTTTCTCTGTGAATGACATAACCACTTTTTCTTGTAGTGTGTTATTTCCTTGCACACAGACCTCACTAAAGCTGTATACTGGCTTTCACTGCAACATACTGCAACAATACATATATTTGCATATTTGCCCAAGGCGGTATGTTTTATATTTTAATTAGTGTAAATAGAATAAGGAACAGTTTTATACAGTTTTGTGCAAGAAAATGCAGGCTAAGGCCTGTCGAAAAACGTACACCTGCCGCCGCGTAAGATACAGCATGTGTGTGTTTGTGTGTGTGAGCACGCTATGACATGAAAATATGGGGTGATGCGAACGACTTATTGTTTTGTCTGTAATCATGTCTTAACAGGATTATAATAAACTAATTACTTGTGTGAAACCTGTAAGCAAAGACTTACGCCAAGTATAAAAACACCATTGCTTTAAGGAATTTTTAACTAATGCAGTGATATAAAATATTGCAGAAATTTGCAATATTAAAGATGTTAAGTAATTAATGTTAATTATGGGTGTAATTAAAGAGTAATTAACATGTGTATTATATGTGCGTGAACAGAAAAAATTACGAAAACAATGATATCGCGCATGCTTACGAAATCGCTAAAATGAACAAAAAAGTGATTCGTAATTAAAAGGACACTTTGCATGAAAGTTACAATTTCTAACATGTCAAGAGCAATCCTGGACATGTCAGATTGAGTCCAGCATAAATACGACCGACAATTTTGGGGCATTCTCAGATTCAAGGAATCTCTACACGAGGACACTATGTCCGTTTGATAAGCTATTTCCAAAGGACGTCACGCTGCTGGTCTGCCGATCGACTGAACACACTTTTACCACACACACAAGACGTATGGAGGAACTCAGGAGCAACAACAACAACAACAACCCATAGAGACATAGAACACAGCATGAGCATCATCATCATCATCAAATTCTCAGGATTCAGGACACGCACACACACACACACACACACACACACACACAATGGTAACGGCAGCAGTATGCAGGTGATGACTAAATACTTATAATTTTGTTGTGAAAAGAACTTTCAGAAAGACAATTTTACATTAACAGTAAGACTTAAAAATTTTAAATTAAATAATGTTAACAAAAAAATTTTGTTTGCTTGGTGCCTAAGATTTTATAGCTGATTAAAACTATATTTGTCGTGCTGATTATAAATATAAAAACCGTTTTTCTGTATCAGCTATACTTTTTGAGATACAGCGTTACTTACTAATAAGCACTTTCACTATAAAGTCTGTTGAGTTGTGGTTAAGTGAAGGTTTATACATGTGTTAGTTCCTCATTATTTTCCTTTCTTCTTCTGTGTACAATAATCAGCTGACTGCAGGCTTTATTAAGACGCCATATTTGTTTATATAACCTTGTGTTTGCATCCAACATAACCTCTAAGTTCTGTTTTTGTAGTTATATTGAAAAGAAAGAAATGTATTCCAGTCGAAGGAGCTGTGTTAATCATCCTGATATATTTTGCTACGTATGTGGTGAGTACACACTGAAAGAAAATAGAAAAACTATTTCTGATTTTGTGAAAAGAGTGTACCACGGATACTTTGGCGTTAGGCTTGGTGACCAAGATAAACTGTGGGCTCCACACTTTGTTTGTAAAACTTGTACCGAACACCTACGCCAGTGGACTAACGGAAAAAGAAGGAGTCTGAAATTTGGTGTGCCGATGGTTTGGAGAGAACCCAAAAATCACATTGATGACTGCTATTTTTGTATTGTAAATATTAATGGCATCAATCGAAATAACCGCAGCAAGTGGACATATCCTGATTTAGCCTCTGCAAGACAGGCCGTCTTCATCTGTTCCTCATTCAGATGAAGTACCAATTCCAATGTTTCATCAGCTACCGGAGCTCTCGGAGATGAGTTTAATGTTTCTGATGCTTGTTGTGATATAGATCAAGGTAACGATAGTGATTATGGGGGAAAATCATCAATTCCTCAACGTTTTAACCAAAGCGAGTTAAGTGACCTTATCAGAGATCTCAACCTCTCAAAACAAGCTTCTGAAGTACTTGCGTCCAGGTTGAGTGACAAGAATCTACTTGATCATGGAACAAAAATTACATTCTACCGTACAAGAGAAAAATATTTGTTACCCTTTTTTTCTCAAGAAAACTTGAGATTTGTCAAGTTCTTGTATTCTTGAAATACAAAATTCTTGTATTTTGTCAAGATGTCAAAGGGCTCCTAATGAAAATGGGCCTTCCCAAATATTGTCCAGATGATTGGTGTCTCTTTATTGATAGCTCTAAGCGGAGTTTGAAGTGTGTACTTTTGCACAATGGCAACGAAATTGGATCAATACCAATTGCTCACTCAACCAAAATGAAAGAAGAATACAATACCATAGCTTTGGTCTTGGATAAGGTTAGGTATCATGAACACGAATGGGTAATTTGTGTGGACTTAAAAATGGTAAACTTTCTCCTTGGTCAGCAAGGTGGCTACACAAAATATCCTTGCTTCTTGTGCCTTTGGGATAGCAGAGCAAAACAATATCACTGGGTAAGAAGAGAGTGGCCTATGAGGGAGAACATGGTTGTTGGGGAAAGAAATGTTATTCATGAACCCTTAGTTGGACAGAACAAAATCATCTTGCCTCCACTGCATATAAAGCTTGGTCTTATGAAACAATTTGTGAAGGCTCTTGATCAAGATAGTCCATGCTTTGCATACATTTGCCAAACGATGCCTGGGCTAAGTACAGAAAAACCTAAAGCTGGAATTTTCGATGGCCTTCAAATCAGACAGTTCATAAATGATCCTCATTTCATAGATTCTATGAATGAGGCAGAGCGAAAAGCATGGACGTCATTTGTCTTGGTTGTCAGAAACTTTCTGGGCAACCACAAAGCTGAAAACTATGAAGAACTAGTTAACAGTATGCTCAACAATTTCAGAGACCTTGGATGTAACATGAGCATAAAGGTTCATTTCTTACACAGCCACTTGGACCGTTTCCCTGAAAATCTAGGTGATACCAGTAAAGAACAAGTTGAGAGATTTCACCAGGATATTAAAGCGATGGAGGACCGCTACAAAGGAAGATGGGATACTCATATGACGGCAGATTACTGCTGGAACTTGCAAAGAGACTGTCCAAACAAAGTTCATTCAAGAATGTCCAAAACAGAAGCTTCCAGAGTGTAAATTAACTTTATCTTATTATTTTGAATATTAATTGTTATTTTAGCTACTGTAGGGATAATGATATGTTACTATGGGGTTTTTCGAGTCAATAAATTAAATTAGAAATTAAAATAGGGCTGTTCATTTTAAATTTATCACCTATACCTTAGGCCTAATTTAAATGGGATAATGTAAATCACGCTATTGTGATTTTTTACAAACAAGAGCTCATAGGCTAAAACTAATGTCAAATTCAAATTCAGCATATCAAATACACGCAAAATCAGCTGAAAAAGCCCCGGCACCAAAACGTGTGTTGGGCTGTGATTAGTTAAAATCAATAATTTAATTTTATAAGAAAATTTGAAAGTTACTAAATCTTTTGTTATATGTTAAAAATTTGGGTGTGTCAACAGAGTTAAATAATAGTTTGAAAGTAAAAGTAATTAGTTTATTTTGTCTATAGCAACTAGTAATTTTATGCTCAAGTTTAATATTATTTTTGTTTCTTTTTAAATGAGTTGCTATTAGCATTTGAAGATTGAATCAAAGTCAGACACAAAAAAAATGAAAGAATTTAGATGACTGATTTAACATGTCTGTTTAGCAAATAAGAGTATATGATTTTTTAGTTTTTAGATGTTATGAACACCCTAATATGTGTGAAACTTATAAAAGTGGATATTTGATCTATCTATTGTTTGAATTTTTGAATATTTAAATATTTTTCTATCAGTTAATAAATCTTAGAATGATTATTTTGAAACGGTTTTAAATGATTATTTCATGTCAACAACATCTCACTCCTCTTTAAAAATTATTTAATTATTGTGCAACTACATATACTTGACGCAACGAGATAACAAATCCTGCGACCTGGCCAGTGTAATACATATTATAGTTGCATTGAGTACATGGTAATAAAGTGTGTATAATTGTTATAACATTGCAATACATTTTATTCTAATACCATATCTATCTTACAGTATGCCGGTCTTACAATATGGTATTCTCTGCCTACCTGAGACATCTTCACGTACCAATCTTTATTTGTCTTACAACTGAGGATACCACGTTGTGAATGGATCAAATGTTAAGATGTAGTGTCAGGTAGAATAAGGTGCATGCTGTACCAAAAAATAAGAATTGTTTCAATTTTCAAAACCATAAAACTTATGAATGAGATGTTCTCTAATATCATTGTTCTCCTTTATTAATTTTCTAGCTCTTTAAAGGAATGTTTTCACCTTTAATTTCATCCTTTTTCCTATCACACCACATTTTCTTATATACACCCCTACACATATTGCCACTATTCTTTAAACCTTAACTTGTCCTCTTTTGGTTCTGTTCCAAGTCTATTGTTCACATGTACTTAGTTTGATTATATTCTGCACATATGACTAGATTCAACTATCCTTTCAATATCTTTTTCTAAGTGACATCAATGCCTAATTTCTTAAAACTGCTAACTGGCTGTTGCTTTACTTAAAGTGTTTAATTATTTCTGTTCTTGTTTGGTGAATGGATGCAAATATCAAATTCTAAGTCACTGCTGACAAGCAATTAATAAAAATAATTGATTTCTGATTCCTACAAAGATATCCATATGAACTATTTCAGCATATGAAATGTCACTTGTAGTTCTGTACTTTACAATATCATTTACAGTAGAACTCCATTTATCCAAACTAATGATTCCCAGACGTAATTCAGATATGCAGAAATTCGGATAATTGGAACAAACATAAGAAACCATGATTAATCATGTTAATTATATAAGAATTTCATAATATAAAAGGACCTTTCAGGGATAGCTGCAGAAATGGGAGTACTGTAAAAATCTGAAGAAACTTCCTTATAATGAGAAAAATGCACTGATAAGAAAAAACTCTCCTACTTTTAAAGAGTCAAGCACATCATTGCAAGAATGGGACAGGATGAGTGGCAACCAGAGAATTAATACAAGCTAGTTTGGTGACTAAATTATATTTGAGAAGTTTATATTAAATTGTAAATATCTGCTTCCCATAACATTTCTGTTTACATTTACACTTACAAAAGAATACAACAGCATGGTTTTTAGGTGACTAGGAAATTCTGGGATTTCAACCTCTCTCAAATACCCCTCTACATATGTCTATACAGCACTTACTGTACATTGCAATCTCCACACACACACACACACACACACACACACACACACACACACACACACACACACACACACACACACACACACACACACACACACAACAGTTATAATTTTCATAATTTATAATAGAAAATCTGAATAACGCGTAATGAATCAACACTTCAACAGCATCATTAATCAGACTTAAGTAGCGTTTTAGTAGCCATAATTAGGAAGACTACAAATGATGCACACCAAAATTATTTCTGTGTGTGTGTGTGTGTGTGTGTGTGTGTGTGTGTGTGTGTGTGTGTGTGTGTGTGTGTGTGTGTGTGTGTGTGTGTGTGTGTGTGTGTGTGTGTGTGTGTGTGTGTGTGTGTGTGTGTGTGTGTGTGTGTGTGTGTGTGTTATAAACTAGAACAAAAAAATACAGGTCATACCCCATAATCTGCCATTCTTGCATAATGTAATGTTTTGCCTATATGTATGATTCTGTTAATAACTTGATTTAATAGTTTAATAATTTCATTATCACCATGTAACTTTTGCATTATTTGTATTAAATAGTCACAACTGCCAGGAGGAAGAACATATTCACAGTTTTCACAAGATTACTTCCAGTGAAAAAAAATGTCTATTTCAACTCTCTTAATAGACAAACAATTTCATAATTATACAGTATGATTTACAATTGCTGAAATATATATACAGACGGCAGAATTACAATAAATTATTGTTTATTGTATCGAGGCAGTAATATTGATGAACATTTAATCAGAGAGATAACTCTTATCTATGTAAGTCAAGACAGTAGGATTAACTCACCTGCCTTTCCCAACTGGGTTGGTCACATGCACTGGAAACAAAACGTACTGGATAATACAAGGCCGACAGTTTTTACACATGTGATCCATGTCCTCATCACAGCACTGAAACACATATATATTTTTAATGTTTTATGATATCTTGCACTATAAAAACACATGCTGAATTTGCCTTATACAGTTACAACACAGAATGGCATTAAATAATCACTAGAACATTAATAATTATATAATAACAAAAATAAACATCATTATTGTTTTTTGTTACACAAATTAATAATAATATAAGTTTAATCAGTCATGAAATATCCATGTATCTCACTCAATTGATGGATGTGTTCATGTTCATGGGTTCATGTATATGAATTTGCTATCCATGTATAAAACAGAGAGTCATGTTCTTAAAGACCATTATTTCAAAATTTATGTGGGTCTATACTAATAAACAAATAAATATCTAAGAGCAAAACACTCATAACTATATAACATATATTATATGAAAGTTTGTATATTTAATATGCATACATCAGTAATAACTTAAATTTTGTATAGCATCTTATAAAACACCACACAGAATTTCATGAAACACAACAAACTCCTGCACAATTTCAAATTCTGTATTAAAGCAATATTAAATATTGACTATATGCAGCCCAGTAAAGTGTACAGATTTCAAAGTGTGATTATTACAATCTAAACATGCCAATGACATGTAAATTAAACAATCAACTGATGAAATACAACCAAAGCAGTCTGTTTGGGTGTTCTGAGGCTCACACAAATGAAAACGTTTTATATCTTGTAGTAATGATTGTTGTTTTTTTTTTAAATATTAAAACACACAGTTTATAATGTATCTAGAACATTACCACTAATAAAATTTTTGTATTTCTTTCGGTGTAGTATATTTTTCAACAGGGCGTTTTCTGTAGGAAACAGCTGGTTAGTATTACCTCCAGAAATTCTCCCCCCTCACACACACACACACACACACACACACACACACACACACAGAGTGTTTTGTCACAAATATACTCAACTTATATTCCTATATTTAATGCTATTAAAGTGTGTGTACTGAGTTCCTTTTCAAATTGCCAACAGCCTCTCCAAATGTCATAGTTTTACATTCAGAGTGAGGTTGCTGGTTGCTGGAGTCTGTAGGTAGCAGTTTCCGTGCTACCTCATGCAAAATATTAAGGAGTCCTGTGACTAGTCTGAGGGGATTGAGGGGTATGCCACAGGTAAGCATAAGAGTGACTGACAGAGCAGAAGAGCAAGTAAGACAGGCCTAAGTAGCACTTGGGGAACTACCTATACACTGCCAACATTATAGTATGGTTTCATCTGTCAGTGGTGGTCAGTTGAAGTTTATTAGAATGTATCTTGTGCATGTCGTATTTATGCAAAGTTACTAAAATGTTTATTTGAATACACAAATGTTTATTTATTTGAATATTTGAATTGTACATTTACAATTAATTACGTCCAACAATATTCTACTAAAAAGTTAAAGTTGTTTTTCCTTGAGGGTAATTTTTTTTGTGCACCAGCAGATTGTTTGGTCACAAGCTGCCACTGTTTTACACACTATTCTAATGTTTTTGATAATTAGCTGATCAAAGGTTTTTACATCACTAACATAATGTTATATAAAACTGGTGACACTTATTTCACAACAGGTAACTGAAATATCGGTATGGAGAACCATGAATGACTTCCATGTACTAGATTTATATTTAAAATCATTTACTTGAATTCCGTGCGATACTTTCTAAAAACAAGAGGCATATGTTATAGGGTAAATTTCAGATAATTTTCATTATCTGTGCCAATCAAAAAGACCAAAGAAGGACTAGTGACCGCTACTAGTATTTGTTGATAGGTGTTCAGAGTTTGGGTGTTCTGAGCATGGAGCCACTTTCTTTACTCTACAACCAAGAGATGAAAAGTGCAGAATTTTATATTCATGTCTGTAATTTATATTTGAGAAAAAGTAGAGCTAGACAAAACATCAAATAAGTGGATGCTTGGGTTCTGAAGAAATTACGTATTAGCTCGAAAGGTACCCCCATGTCAAGTGGATGAAGACTACAAGCTTTGTGAGGAAGGAATGTAGTTTTGAATAAAATGTTTGTAGGTCAAACGAAGAGCTGGTCAAAGGGAGCTGTGATGTGATTCCTGTAGTATTATCAAAGTCTTTCCTCTCAATACCATATGTCGTTTTTTTTTTTTTAAATCGAGTCTTTCTTTCTTTCCATTCGTCTTCTGATTTCCTGACCGACGATACTCTTCATCTGTATAATTATAAAATTTCTCATAAAAACATTTGTTCCTTAATATGTTTGTGTCTTCCATTTGTTTAACTCCCACATTATGATCCACGTCATAACAAAGACATTCTACCACAGGCTGCTGAATAACTAGCTATCAGGGATGTCAAAATATTTTCCATGAGGGGCAAACAATTTTCCTATTGCAACTATACATATATTTGCATATTTACCCAGGGCAGTATTTTTATAGATAATTAGCATAAAAAGAATACGATGAATAGTTTTAAATATGTTGTGCATGTGCAGGCAATTGCCTGTCGAAAGTGTACACCTGCCCTGATAGTGTAAATACAGCGTTTGTGTGTGTGTGTGTGTGTGTGTGCCAGGACGGACCTGCAGTATATTACGAGGGGGAAAACATATGAACTGTTGGTTTTTATTGTGAAATCAGGTATTGACATGATTAAAATAAATTAATAAATATCTTTTGTACATGTTACCAAATACATATCACTATTCTAAGAACACTATTAGATTAAGGACATTTTAATGCATATAGTGATGCAAAATGATTGTAGAAAAGTGCAATAATAAAGGCATTATATAAATTAATGTTAATTACAGCCATAATTAGCTAGTAATTAACAAGTGAGTTATTAGTAAATGATGTGTGAAAAATTACGAACACAATGCAACCACTCGCGTAAAGATTAAGTTTACTTGATTGCGAAAACGAACTACAAAGTGATCCGTAAAAAAAGGATGCCTTGCACGAGTTGTCAGAATTTAACATGTCAAAAACAATATCTGACATGTCAGTTTGCCATCTACTATAAATACCTCTGGCAATTTTCAGCGAAGTCAGACTCAAGATATCTTCACACGACGTCACCCTGCGCTTCTGCCGATCGATTTGAACATCGTTACCATCAACTGCAATACACCAGATTGATGGAGGAGTACCGGATCATCATCCACAACAAACCATTCAGTATCGAGGACGCATCAGCATCATCATCATCGCTGTCATTGTCATCATACAGGACGCACACACACTTACATACACAATGGTAACTTCGACAATACGCAGGTGACAAATGAACAATTATATTTTGTGCAAAGAACTCATAAAGAACATAATATGAGATAGTACAGACTTAAAGACTTAAATGTGAATAATGTAAATATTCAGAGTAAAAAAATAATTGTAAATTGTGGTTTAAAATAATAATTTTCTTCTGTTCAATTTTTACAAATTGGGCGTGTAATTAGAAATCATAAATATTCTTAAAATAAATGTTTTTTTTTCAATATTAATAGCAATAATTAAATTCTATTTTAGTAAAAGTAATATTATTTTTAAATGAATTGCTATTTTAATAATGATTCAAAGTCAGACACCTATGCAATATTAAGTAATTGTATAATTTGTTTATCATATATGTTTAGATATTTAAGAATATATGTTATTAATGTGTGCTGAATAGCAATGTCAATCAGAATGATCACTGTTGCACACCACTATATAAAAATTATTCCGATTAGCGCTTTCAAGCTTCACAGCTCATCGTCAGATTTCAACCACTAACACAAATTTCTTCATTAAACGTCTGAATAGCAATGGTATGTTATGTTATAAAATACAATATTTTAGAATTTTATAATTTCAAATTTTAATAAGCAAATAATTTCTTTGCAATATTTAATAAACCATTGATTGAATATTTTAATATGTTTTAATTAATTATTTCATGTAATCAACTTCTCACTCCTCTTTGTAAAAAATACGTTTATTGTGCAACCACGTATACTTGACCCAACGAACATACAAAAATCCTACGACCTAGCAGGTGTTTAGTACTTTATAGTTGCGTTGGGTACATGGACATAAATGTATTCATTTCTTTTACATTGTTACGACGGTATACTTGATCGTTGTATGGTACAGTAGAAAACAAAATACAAGACACCAATTAAGTCACTAATCACCAGCTTTAATTATCACAATTAAACAGTTTGTAATCAACAAGATAAGTTTCTTACAACAAATCAAATAAAAATTGATCGCATGCAATAATAATGTCAATTAATAAAGTCTCACACAATTATAAAACACATAACACTTCGCCACACTACTTCGAACTGCACTGGAATAAATCACAACTAAAATTGACTGCTAAGTGCAGCTGTTGTTGTTTAAATAGATAGCACAAGTGTTCCAGAATAGTCCATAATGCGTGTCACAATAAAGGAAACACTAGAGCGGAATTGATTGCACCCTTGACACAGTGCATGTGGCCAATGAAGTCTGGAACAGTCTAGCTAACGCATGTTGAGAACCACATACCCACATTACAGCCAGATTCCACTGAAATAGCCGAGAAACATGTAGAATGTTCTGTAATAAAGTACACTTTTTCTGCATTACGTAACACTTCCCCCTCCTTAAGCCTGTTCGTCCCAAACTGACAAACCGTCTCTTAAGTAATACTTAGCCAGGTGGACGACTTTGAACTTTCCTGTTGAATCCAATAGACAACATCGTTGATTCTTTTTTTCATAGTGTAAGGTCCTTCCCAGTTAGTCTGAAGTTTATCTGAGCGAACACAACAGCGCTTTGGGTTGAACAACCAAACCTGATCTCCTTCTTGGAACCCACACTATTACTGTGAATGTCATAGTAAGTTTTCATTTTATCATAGGCTATCTTCAGCCGTCCTCTTATCAAGCGATTCATTTCTTGCAGTTGGTTTTCTAATTGCGAGGAGGAGTTATGTGGCTCTTAGGACTGAGTCTCAGGTGATCCAAATATCAAGTCCACAGGAAGATGAATCTCGCACCCAAACACCAATTTTGCTGGGGTCACGCTGGTTGTGTCATGTACTGATGACCTATATGTCATGAGGAATAGTGGTATACGTTGGTCCCAGTCTTTTGGTTTTCGTCAACAACTTTCGAAAGATGCTGCTCAAGTGTCCTATTGAACCTTTCAACCATTCCGTCCAACTGAGGATGGAGAGGCATTGTCCTGGTCTTTTGAATTCCGAGTAGATGGCATAATTCTTTGAACACTCCTGACTCGAAATTACTCCCTTGATCCGTATGAATTTCCATAGGGGCTCCATAATGGCAACAGAAGTTGTAAACTAACTATTTTGCCACAGAGGTAACCTCCTGATTTGGAATTGCGTAGGCTTCCACCTTAGTAAAGTAGTCACCTATAACCATGATGTACCGGTTTCCATCATCAATAACTGGAATTGGTCCAGCAATGTCTATGACATTCTCTCCAAAGGCAGTCCAATGTTATACTGTCTCATTTTTCCCCTGCTTCTGGTTTGTGGGCCCTTGCTTACAGCACATATTTCACATGTTCGAACCCATTTCTCTACGTCGTTGCGAAGATGAAGCCAATAGAACCGCTTCCGTATTTTGTCAAGGGTTTTGTAATGCCAAGATGGCCTCCAGACATTCCATTATGCTTCTTGTTCAAAACAGACTGCAATTTACTTCAGGGAACTATCTACTGCATCACCACATCTCGTCCATCTGTATTTTCCCAAGCCCTTTTCAGCAATCTGTTCTCTAAGGTAAGAGATTCCCATTGTGCCCAGTAGCCCTTCAGCACTTCTGAACCATGGCAGATATCTTGCCAATCCGGGCGGCGATCTTCCTCTTTTGCTGTAAAAATCGGTCCAGTGTCTTCATCAGTCATCTGTTCTTGTTGACAATCTTGTGTTGTCCAGCCGTCTGCCAGGAAATCTACAGTGATGGCTTGAACATTTTCACTTGCGTTTTGTTCTTCCTTTCTGTGGCAATGTTGGCAGTTTTCCAGGCACTATCTTCGTGATAAGCCATCTGCATTACCATGCAGGCACCCCCGTCGATGTTGCACCTTGAAGTTGTACTCTTGCAGACGTTTGAGCCACCTTGCCAACTGCTCTGCAGATTTTTAAATCTCAAGAGCCATGCAAGCACGGAATGGTCGGTGTGTAGTGAAAACTCCTTTCCAAACAGATATTTATGGAAGTGCTCCAAAGCTCAGACGATTGCCAGCAACTCTCTCCTTGTAAGGTAATAATTTCTCTCTGGTTTAGAAAGCGTCTTGCTGTAATAAGCTATTACTCGTTCTTCGGTGTTTTCCACTTGAGACAAAACTACTCCTAGACCAGTATTGCTTGTGTCTATATTTTCCTTCGGGAGCTGGGAAAGCAAGAATTGGCTCCAAACATAATGTAATATTCAAAGTCCTAATTGCTTGATCACACTCTCAACAACTCGTTTATTTTCTGTTAGCTCATGTAGTGGTTTAGCAATAGTAGCAAAGCCTTTCTCAAAACATCTGTAATATGAGCATAATCCCAGGAAACTCCGAACTTCATGTTTACTCTTCAGAACTGGCCAGTCTCTTACGGTGTCTGCTTTATTATGTTCCGATACTGTATTTCCTTCTGGAACAGTGAACATTTCTTCAGGCTAAGCTTCAGTTGAGCACCGTGAATTCTAGTTAGAACCTCCTTAAGGTTTTCCAAATGGACTTCCCAATGTCTATGACATCGTCTAAATAGACAAGGCAAGTTTTCTATGTCAGGCTTCGGAGTACCAGGTCCACCAATCTTTCGAATGTTGCTGGTGCATTACAGAGTCCAAATGGCATGATGTTAAATTGGAATAAGCCACTTGGGGTCAAGAAAGCGGTCTTTTCCTTTTCTTCTCGATAAAGACCCACTTGCCAATATCCACTCTTTATGTCCAATGTGGAAAACCACTGTGCTCCAGACAGTGTGTCAAGTGTATTGTCAACATGAGGTAATGGACTGCAGTGTTTCTTTGCAACATCATTCAACGTCCGGTAGTCTACGCAGAAATACAATCCAACATCCTTCTTCGCTAACAGCACTACTAGAGAAGACCAAGCACATGACGAAGGGTCGATTATTCCCTTATTCAACATGTCCTATACTAACCAAGACATTTCCTCTTACTTAGATAATGGAGGCCTTCGAGGAGGTTGGGGTATCGGTGTTGTTCCCTGGTATTGATGCGATGTTGTACAAGAGAGGTTCTTCCCAATGACTGGCCCTGAACTGCAAAAGAAACTTTAACTTCATGTAATAAAAACCGTTGAGTACTTTTACCTCACCACTTGAGAGGTCGTTAGAAGAGCTGTTCAATAATTATTGCAGTTCCTCTGGTAATTCAGAAGTATCTGTAGTAATGCATCTTCTTTGCATAATTCTGGCTACCCAGGCAACAGAAGTCAATTTGCCTAGGAGCGTATTGCTTTGTAAAGTGACAGCTTGACCCAAAATATTCGCCACTCTAATAGATAAATTTCTGGTTTCGTCAGGTTTTACTAAACTTCTGGCAATTAGAATGCCCGGTGTGTTGACTACCTAGGGTTTGAATATACAGCACTTGTTGCCCCTAGTATCTACCTCGGTTCTAACCATCATGATCTTTTCGGAGTTTGGCGGAACAGTTACGGCCACTTGATTTATCACGTACATCGATTTTTCTGATGTATTCATTATAGAGAGCATTACCTCTTCTCCTCCGATTCTCAAGACAATGTTTTTAAAGTGAACTATAAATCCATATTCATTCATAACGCTCACACCAAGAATTGCTTCAACCACAATGTCTGCAACAATGATCAAACTCAAGTCGACCGAGGTGTAAGTGTATCTTCACTTTTCCAAACCCTTTTACAGGCCGTCCAATAGCTGCTCGCAAGCTGCGACAGCACCAGATTGGCTTGAGATCTTTCACCACGTTGAGGCGCAGAATGGAAAATCGAGGCGCCTGTGTCAACTGTAATCAAGGTTGGCCTTTCTTGAATGAATCCGGTAACCACCAAGCTCCCACTGTTTCTCTGAAGTGTAGAAAGTGTGTATTGTCTAGAGGCTTTGTTCCTCCAGTTAGTCAGCACACGCCCTGTTCGTTTCCGTGTGCTTAACTCTAACCCGACAATCTCGTTGTAGACGTCTAGGTTTCCCACATCTATAACACTTTGGTCTTCCATCCTTTCTTATTTTATTCTGTGGCACCGACTGTCTAGTCTCAGTTCCTTGTTCTTCCTCTTCATCGTCTGTGCCATCGTGATCTTTTAGTGCGCACTTTATGACTTGTCCAACCAGACACTGACTTGGACAGCGTCAAATTGCAAAGCATGTACCAGGGCAGGTGCATTGTTCTGGTGTCTTGCCATTTGTCTTGGTGTTCGTTATCTTGGACACTGTCAGTAAATGTCTGCATTGCAAACCTCGTTCGAAAATCTTCTGGCGCTACACACTTCAGGATAAGCCAGTCTAATTAGTCTGTCAATACTTGCTTCAAACTCTTGAAGGCTCTCCTCAGAATGCTGTCGCCTTGATCTCAACTGAGTGCAGTACACATCTCACAAATGTTTATCACCATACCGTAATTCTAGAGCTTTTATCAATTCAGCATAGGTGTTCTGGCTGTCAGGTGGCACTTTCTGCAGTAGTTCTGCCGCAGGTCTGTTTAATGTGAGAATGAGTGAAGCTGCCTTGTCTTTCTCTGTCCAATTATTTGCGAATGCAGCAGCTTCAATTTGGTGAAGGTATTGTTACGAGAAGCCTACCAAATAACCCAGAACATTCTCCACTCCTCCCGTCCAATGTGGCAGCTGTTGCGTCATTCAAATACGTGATTCTAGTGAGTTCCAAGAACACTTGAGATACGCATTAAGCCGCCAGCGTTCAGTTAAGGAGGGAAAGCTGTACTGTACCTCAGCGCGGCATATATAAAGCCATAGCAGCCAGGTTGTCGGTTCAGTTATGTTAGCGATTTTCGCTAGTGCAGATTGAGTGTTGTCGAAGTGAAGTAGTATTGTGTTAATAATTGTGTGAAACTCTATTAATAGACATTTTATTGCGTGTGAACAATTTTTATTTGATTTGTTGTCGAGACTGTGTTGTTAATTATGAACTGTTTAACTGTGAACATTAAAACTGGTAATTATTGACTTAATTGGTGCCTTGTAATTTGTTTTCCACTGTACCTATGATGATCAAGTAGACCATCATAACAGTGGTGTCAGAACTGGGATAGAACGGTTAACAGTGGAAACAGAGGACACTTCGTAGAAGAGTGGTGTTAGTGGTAGTTGATAAAAATAAAATGGATACCTGTCAGATGATAGAAACATTCCGAGTAATGCTACGGCAAACACAGGAACAACAAAAAGAAGAACAAAGACAGGAAAGAGAAGAAACAGAGAAAAGGTGGCGTTAAGGCGTTCGCACAAGATGATATCACTGCAAAATTCGTCCTGTTATGTGGTGAGCTGAACAAACAATCTGACAGAATATCTGAAATACAAAAAATCTGTGTCAACTATGAAAACAAGTATGTCAAGTTTAGAAGATTCAAAGTATCAGAGAAATCAAAGAACGTTATTAACTGAAGTATGGCCAGTTTTTGCAAAGGCCCCATCGTTTAATGGAAGCACTCAGTGGGCAACTTATCGTCGCCAATTTGAAGCTGCCGCTCGCTTAAATGACTGGACAGATGAAGAGAAAGGCCTTTCACTAATTCTTGCGTTAAAAGGACCTGCCGCAGAGCTAATACACAAAGTGCCATCTGACAGCCAGAACACATATGCCAAATTAACAAAAGCTCTGGAATTACGGTACGGTGACCAGCATTTGTGCAAAGTGTACCATATTCAACTTAAAGCGAGGTGACAGCATTCAGGGGAGAGCCTTCAAGAATTTGAAGCAAATGTCGACCGACTGACGAGATTGGCTTATCCCGAAGAATCGGAGAACTTCCAAACGTGAATTGCTCACATTGTGTTTCTTGATGGTATCAGAGATAGTAAATTACAACAAGTGTTAAGAATGGCACGGCATCAGAATGGCTCAGACGCTCTTGTTCATGCTCTCCGTTTTGAAGCTGCCAAGTTGGCAACCTACATTAATCAAAGTATGTCATAATGTTGTAATCAAATGGATCCAGTATCACAGAATCGTCATAACAGACGGAATAAAGAGACGATTAAAAAACAACAGTTTAAAAAGTCAGCAGCGCCACAACGTTTTTTCGATCCAAAGGGTAAAGACAGAAGACCGAAGTGTTACAACTGTGGTAAACGTGGTCATCTACAGGTAGACTGTTGGAAGAATAAAACACCGAGAGTTGGAAGTGATTGCACCAATTGGAAAAGTAAAGCTCCAGAACACCACGCAGTTTCCACGCTACTTAAGACTAGTTAGTGGAAACCTGATCGTTAATGGGTTTGCGGAAGGTAAACCAACATCATTTACAGTTGACACGGGCGCAACAGTATCTATTGTGCGCCCTGACTTAATCAGCAACCGACGGCCTCAAATTAGCTCTTGTACAATACAGACTGTGACTGGAAGCCCCATCAATGTGTTAGGAAAGACAGATGTACGTGTACGCCTGGGTCTTCTCAAGTTTAGCCACCAAATGCTCGTTGCAGACATTGTCGATGAAGTGATTCATGGCACGGACATTATGAATGCCTATGGATTCGTTGTGGATTTGAGAGAGAATTTCCTGAAGGTTGGTCAAGAGAAGATAAAGCTTTGCATGGCTAAAATGACAGGGTCTGCCAACCATGCAATCAAGCAAGTGGCATTGGCCGAAGAAAAAGTCAACAGCTCTAGTCAAGAGGAACCCTCCCTAATGCAAGCGGAAACGGAGGAAGAACTAGCAGAGGAAGTTCAAATTAGTGTAATGACAAAAGAAGTGACTGGAAAGCCAACTATGGGTGTCAAGGAAAACCCCTTGTTTGTTTGTGAGTTAACAGAAGTGCCCGGGGAAAAAGTAGCTCAAGATGAAGTTATGCAAGAGGTTGTTGACAAGAGCCAAACAGACTTGGATCAGCCAGTGGTGTTTACGTCATCAGTACATGACGCAACAGGAGTGATTCCAGCAAAACTAGCGGTTGAGCGGAAGACTCATATTCCTGGAAACTTGACGTTCGGATCACACGAGACTGAATTCGAAGAACCGAAGAACAAGCAAGGACGTCTACCTAGATCGCCTGGCCAAGCATTATTTCAGTGACGGTTTGCCAGGCTTAAGGAGGGGGCAGTGTTACGAGAAGCCTACCGAACAACCCACAACATTCTCCACTGCCCCCGTCCAGTGTGGCAGCTGTTGTGTCATTGAACTATGTGATTCTAGTGAGTTCCAAGAACACTTGCGATATGCATTAAGTTAAGGAGGGAAAGCTGTACTGTACCTCAGCGCGGCGTATATAAAGCCATAGCAGCCGGGTTGTCGGTTCAGTTACGTTAGCGATTTTCGCTAGTGCAGATTGAGTGTTGTTGAAGTGAAGCAGTATTGTGTTAACACTTTGCTGGCGAAAGACGTCCATGTACGGCTTATGTTACTTCAGAGTTTTGACAAGAGACGTAAATGTACGTCTTCACGTATAGCACTATTTTACATGACAAAAGCTGCTGATTTACGCTTTTCGACAATGTGTAATCATGTAACTATAAAGACTGACATTAGTAGTTTACAATTTTGCACCTAGATCACAGAAGTATGTACATTTCTGTTCACGTATGCTTTGTGTTCGGTAAGTGGTTTTGTAGTCGAATGTGTACTTCAAAACATTTTAACGATAATTATGCTACTTTATGCAAAATTAAATTATTCAATTAAATTATAAAATGTGACTTGTTAATCTGATTATGCAAATATTATTAATCAATCTAATCACTGAATGTATCCATTACTAATTAGCATAAATAATGAGACTCTATATTTCGTTGTTATTAAAACAATATAAGAAAATTTATCAAACAAATCAATTGACGTTAATGTCTTTTAATCTTAAGGTTTGGAACAATAATGAACGCATAATATATATATATATATATATATATATATATATATATATATATATATAACAAATAGAATGCTTGTTTATTACACATTACTCAAGTTAACTTCCGAAACACATATATAAATCATTACCTGAAAATACATTCAGAAACATATAAAACATAAATCACAATACAAATCTGTCTTCGTTGATGGCTGAAAACATAACATACAACATGACATAGATAAACATACACAAAACATAGACAAATCAAATATTATTCACCCTAAACTAATGCGTTCATTATGTGTCTCAGATGAGTAGCTTTTATATTCATAATATATTTTAACATTATCTTTACTAAATGATTATACAATTTCTCAAAGGTGTTGGTTCTTGGAAAAGAGACAGAGCAGCAGTATTATTATAATATTAAAATCATGAAGACTTAACTTGACATTTTAGAATATCCAATAATCCATCGGTGAAATTTCCTGCTTACTGGTGACTCCATGTGTGCTCGCTCCGTTGATTGGATGTTTCCACTATCATTTTGAAACTTGCGATGAGAATTCACTCGCGGCGTACGTGGTGTGGTGTTGATGTAACCCGTCTTTACTAACAGTTTATAGAGTTCTGTGTAGTGTAGATACAACCATCATTAGTGGGTTGTGTTCAAATAAAATGTCTATTACAAAGATGCTTCATCTAACTGTTCATGTTCTACTGAGCTTGGTCGTGAATGTGCATTATGTTATACACTTGTGTTTATGAATATTGAGTTCTCTTATCGTTCATGAGTCTGCACAACTAGAATAATTAAGTCTGAATCAAGTTAAGTGTATGATACGAATCACAATGTCCGAAGTTGATACACAAAAGTTCTATTATTGAGATGTAACTTCACTTGTTAAAAGTTTCTAAGTTCCATAATGTCGAATAATGAATAATATTTTAAAGTTTATAGTACTGAACTCGAAAGTATAACGATACTTAGATAACTTCACACGTTCAAAAGTTAAAGTAACTAAGTAAATAAACTGCGCAATACTGAGATAAAATTTTATAAGACTGAGGTAAAATTGTGTAGAACTGAGTTAATAAAACTGAGCACAAAATTTTATGAGACTGCCTTCCACGCCTTCGGTTGATCCCGATAGGTTCCAGACTTACCCTCTCCTGGGTCACATGTTCCTTCCACTTTGATGATCTTTGGTTTTCGACTCTCTCATTTGCTGCCCTGGTTGTCACCATGACAACAGTCCTCTCCACTTACTTCAACGGAAGATGCTAACCTCTGGTTGGCTGTTGAACATTCCCTGAAGTACACAGCTAAGGACATCGCACTCTTTCTAAGAATATAAAGTAATTGTTCGCCTGTCTGTCAAACCTTTGTTTCGTGAGTTTCCCAAGGTTTGTTGTTACACCCTCGCTAAGAATCCGTTGCGTCCTGTCCATTTTTCAACTTCCATCCCGTTTTTTCTACCAATTAATAACTTCTCACTCCCTGTCACTCTGAGTTGCCTCCATGATTTCTTGTCGTAAATATAAGTTGTCACTCTGGCGTTGTTTTCATGCTGTGCGACATGGTCGTATGTATTCACTGGGTATTCGCTGTATTGTCTCTGTACTGTCGAGACTTTCTAAATCCTTTGTCAGTGAGTATCCAGTATCCCTTTTCTTACGTTCACACGTGTTGGCTTAAACCTACAGCGTCCCCTTGTTACAATTTCTGCGTACTTGTGTCACTGGACTATGCTCTTTGTTCGGTTTGTTATGATGTCATAAATTTGAGTTGAGTTTGGTCTGTCAAAGTCGATCCCAATTTCCTTTGTTGCGTTAAGTCAAACATTGTCTTGTTGTCTCGTAGCTGGCGTCGGGTTGACGTGTTCTTAATTGCCTTTATTTATTGCTCTGGTTTGGGTTGGTGACCTGACTGTGTGAGAATGCACTGCTCGATCAGAAAATTTAAAAATTTGAAAATTTTTGATCGCTATAGCGTCCCCAAATTGGATTGAATGTTGGGTCCGCAGGAGACAATCTGATCCAATTTCCGCGACCAGTCATCGTCGTGGATGTCTTCTTTGGGAACGGCCATTGGTTGGGTGACCTACTTTCTTTTGTATAGCGTGTATTGATAGGTATTCCCTATCTTTTGGTCTTAATTGGGTACAGGAATTTATTGGTATACATCTGAGCAAGAATGAACGTATTTTACATAATATACGTGTGTGAATGAATTGTACAACAGTGTTTCATGACAATAAATGGAGATATACAATAAATACTTATGTCTAATCATTAGACACTTTGTTTTTGGTCTCTTATGCCAGTGTTCTGCAACCGGTGTTCCACGGCACAATAGTGTGCCGTCACAAGGTGAAAGGAGTGACGCAAACTTTTACCTATTATTGTAATAAATTAATTGTCGATTTTAAGTAATGTAACCCCTCTTTATTTTTTATACTTTATAATTTTTTTTTTTTTTTTTTTTTTTTTTTTTTTAAGAGGGGCCACTAGATATTTAAAACTAGGCAGAAGGCCTAGAGAAGAAAAAAATGCGCTGGGTCCAGTGAGATGGGACTTGCAATTAAACTCTCTGGTAACCAACAATAACAGCATTTAATGTGTGAAATTACATGTATCACAATTCCAAAACCCCGTAATACCCCGCAATGTCCAAAATCACATAATTATACATATATAGCCCCTGTTTATAACACATTGATAACAAACATAAAAGTCGAACATAATACATCTATTTATTCAATCAATCATCACTTCAATCTGAACTGATCATGATCATAACTCAACAAATTTTTTTATTTTTTTTATTTTTTTTTTTTAATCTCGACATTATAAAAAGGTACTTTTATGTATATATTTATCACTCCCTCTCTAGAACACAACAGCCTCTGATATCACTATTAATTTTCACAAAATCACAGTTACAACTCATATGCCATCATACTCAAACGCCCCATGGCCCACCTGTATATTATTCCTTTATCGGCCCGTGATATAGAAACATCAAATAACTGACCCGCCAATATCTATTAAATAAATGGAAACTAATGTCATCGACCAAGACCACCCCTTATACATTGTTATAATGTCGGCAGCCCGCATAATTAACTATGAACTGTAACAATTCCATGTCAGATACAAATATACCTTATAAATTGAGAAAACATTTGGAATGGCTGGTAATTAAAAATCTAATGATAAGTAAAGTTTGCTATAATGATAGGCAAAATGTGAAACTTGTTGATCTATATAATGCACAGAACCTTTCTGAAAATCTGTCATAAGAATGTTAAATGTTTAGAAATTATTCATTTATTTAATTATATACCTAGTCATTATTTAACCATAAAGATTTGATAATAACAAAAATTAACAAAAACACAAAAACAGGTTTAGCATATGATGGCCAGAAAATCTAAGTTACAAAAATATAGCTACCGTCTGTACAATTTCATTCCATGTAAAATTTTATAATCTCCAAAATATTAAATATATAGACCTTAAAGAAAGAGAAAATGTTAATTTCAGCCATCTGTGCATATATAAAATAAAACATGCTGTATTCGTCCGGCTGCATGAGTGCACCAGAGCAAGCCTGACCTGACCAAATATGACCCGTAGAAAACCTGCATGAAATGGCACCAACAGGTGCCTACCTTGTGAACAGAAAACCCATTTATAAAATTACACCCAAAAACAGAATAAAAAAACAAACCCCCCCAAACCCTTGTATACAGGAAAAATCATAAAATGTAAAATCCCAGTAATAATCTAAGAAAGACATTCGAACCAGACGGTTCGGAATCAAGAAAATCATACCCTTATACTTAATTTAGAACAAATTTCCCCTTACAACTTTTGCACCCATAATACATACGAAAACAGCTCTGGTACCCTCCCACAGGTCAGCTTACAATTGCAGTGGTTGTACTGTATTATCAAGTTGAATTTACATTGAAATTGTCTTGCCGACACACCCTCGATTTAACCATGTCGCTGAATAAAGTTAAACTGCTATAGCACAAACACCTCACATGGGATGTTCCGCGGGCCAGGATAAAATAAAAAAGAGTTTATATCACCTCATATGAAGTGGGCGGTTCCCTCATTGTTGGCGCAGCTGGTACTCCCTCCTCGGTCTCAGACGAAGCTTTAGTGGTTCATAGCTGGTGAAGGTGGCAGCACACCAAGCTGTGGTCAGATCTCCAGTCTAGGCGAGAACCCAGTGAGTCTTGAACACTTAGCCTGCCATAAAGATGAGTAAGACAACACCCAAAAAGACTGCTAGACCGAGGGAGGCAGCTGAAGTAATTTATGCGGTAAGAGCCAGAGTGGAACTGAACTTTTACCATGTGCTCCGAATCAAAACCTGAACTCCGCCCGCTAGATAGCGTTCACAGTTGAAACATTGCCACCGAAATTGCGCTCCCCAACTAGTAACTAGACACTTATCCAAATCAGAAAAGCTAGGACTTGCATTTCCTCGAACGCCGGATTGTGCAAACTCCGGCACAGTAAGAAGGTGCTTGTATATTCTTTAATACATGCTAATAACTGTTATATTTTCATAGAAATTAAATGTAATTTATTTACATGTGAAACGGTATTTGATAAGATAAGGAATAAGAATATAGAAAAAATTCCAGTATTACAGAAAAGCGGAATTTATAAATTAAAATGTAAAGACTGCAACAAAGTGTACCTAGGGGAGACAGGACGAAAATTCGCATGCAGGTTGTCTGACCACAAACGTGGAGAAGGTAATAGAACAACCAATTCGTTATATGCAAGACATTTCATAGAAGACAACCACAAGTTTGTTAATCCTTTGGAAGAATACGAAATTGTAAAAGTAGTAAATAACACAGTTGAAAAAAAGCTTAGAGAGGAGTTAGAAATATTGAAAGAAAGAGAAAAAGGGTTAGACAATTTAATTAATATTAAAATTAAATTTGATAATGAAGAAATATTTTATAACATGATTAAGAAGTAAATGAGAGAGGGCAGATAGATAAGATTAAGAATTATATTTCATAGTACTAATTGGTTGTTTTAAAATAAGGGTGTGTGACTGACCCACGTGTGTGGAGAGGAAGAGGGTAGTTTAAAGGGATACACACACACACACACACACACACACTGAAACACAAGGAATTTACTAGAAAAATATGTAACTGTACAGATGGTGAGACAGAGTTTAGGGGGTGGGGAAGGGTCATTAATTTTTAGTTTGTTGTGGGTGAGCAGGGTGGGGGAGAGGGGTGAAGGGTTGGGTATTACATATTTTCTGCCTATTCCTGATCTGACGATGAGCTGTGAAGCTTGAAAGCGCTAATCGGAATAATTTTTATATAGTGGTGTGCAATATTGATCATTCTGATTGTGATTTCAACCACTAACCAAATTTCTTCATTAAACGTCTGTTAAGATGTGCAATCGACTACAGGTAATGGACAACAACAATGAGGTAATAAACGACAACAATAAGGTAAGTAAAGTTTTTAAATATCTTAAGTTAAAAGTTAAATTGAAGAGGGTTTTAAGTAAAATATGGTTTAATAAACAATGTCTGGATAATAATGTCATCCCAAAGTACGCTCAAGTTAAAATTAAAAATAAGAACAGTGTAGCCAAAAAAGTAAAAGAACAAAGCGAGAAGTTGTGGATAAAACTGGAAATAAGGTCACTCTACGGCTTAATCAATAGATATAATAGGGAATTATATGACAGACACATAGAATTATTAAGAATATACTCGTATGTAGAGTTAGAAGAAATATTATATAATTTTGGTTTGGGGTACATAGAAAAGAAATTGGAAAATAAAAATAAAAAAATGGTAGATAAGTTAAATAAATTAATAAGAAAGAATGAAGTAAAAAAGGAACACCTCTCTAAGAATAACTATGAAAAAAGAGTAATAAACCTTACAGAGGTAAATTTCAATACGGAAGAAAAAGAAATGTTAGCGAAAGGCTTAAAATACGCACCGCCACCAGAATTAAATCAAGAAAAACGATTATTGAATGCGAAAGCATAATACAAAAACTAGGAAATGAAAATGATAAAAAAAGAATAAGGTGGGAAGTAGGGAATGTAGTAGATAAAATATTTAAGAAAAGTTTGTATAATTCAAAGAATGAACAAAAAATCAAAGCAACTGTAACTAAACTAAAGAATAAAATAAAGAAGAATGATATTATAGTTATGAAGGCGGATAAAGTAAATACAATGGTACTAATGAGAAAGGAAGAATACATAAAGAAAACGGAAGAATTTATAAGGGAAGGACCATACGAGGAAATAAAGTATGATTATACGAGTAAGTACCAGTCAAGGATAAAACAAATGATGAAACAGATAACATTTATAGAAGAAAATAAGAAAAAGTATTTATTGGAAAGTAATCCAACAGCACCAACTTTTAAAAGTCAGGTTAAGATACATAAAGAAGGAAAACCAATTAGACCGATTGTTTCTTTTATTAATGCACCTATTTATAAACTATCAAAGGAAGTTAGCAGAGTACTGAAAGAGAAATATGAATTTGGGACAAAATACAACATAGAGAATAATATAAAATTGATAGAAAAATTAGAAAATATTAGCATTAATGTAAATACAAAATTGATATCACTGGATGTTAAGGACATGTTTACTAATATCACAGTAAATAAAGTTATTAAGTTAATAAACGATAATAATATGGGAGAATACAGGTATAAAAAGCAGTTGATGAAAGTAATTAAAGAATGTGTAAATCAGAACTATTTTAGGTTTAATAACAAGTTTTATATACAGAAAAAAGGTTTACCTATCCCCTATTCTTGCTGAAATATACATGAATGATTTTGAAAATCAATTAATAACTTCCACTAAGTATAAAGACAATATAAAATTACGGTCTAGATACGTTGATGATGTATTAGTAGTTTGGGAAGGAAGCATAGAAGAAGTGCATGAGTTTATAAAGGAGGTAAATAATAAGGATAAAAACTTACAATTTAAGGAAGAGATAGGAGGTAAGCAAATAAATTACTTAGATTTAAACATAGAAATTAAAGATAATGAGAAACTACAGTTTGGGACATTTAGGAAAGAGTCGTATTCTGATATAATTATACCAAGAGAGTCGTACCACCCATACAGATATAAAATGGCGGCAATCAATTCCTTTTGTTACAGAGCTCAGAAGTGTTTAAAAGAGACCGAATCAAAAGATAGGGAGTTAAAAACGATAAAGGGAATTGTAAGGAATAATAATTATAGCACCAACATAGTGGATAAAGTTATGAAAAGGGTCAACATACAAAAAGCTAAAATAGAACCAGAACAAAAGAATTATGCAGGGTCATTGACATACATAGGTTCACATACTAGAAATATCGGTATGGAGAACCATACATGACTTCCATATTCTAAGATTTATATTTAAAATCATTTTCAGCCAAACAGCCAGGCTGTGTCTTACCTGCCTTTTTATTGCTGTATTAAATGAAAAATATTATATTACATTAAAATGAAAAAATTATAATTTTATTGCCTGGCAACATTATTATTTTATTTTTAACAATTACCATTGTTTCAAAAAGTTTAAATAAATTTTCAAGTACTTTACTCTTGTTAAAACGTAAAAGGTTGCAGGTAAACTACCCCTTCCCCTTAACCGATCTTCACCAAAATCGAAAGGCATTGAGACCTGTACAATTCAGGGACGTATGCTAAAAATTATTTGATTCTGTTTGAATTTGCGGCTGTTATCGTTTGCCATAGAAAATACGCTTGATAAACAAACGTTGCAGGTAAACTACCCCTTCCCCTTAACCGATCTTCACCAAAAACAATAGGTCTTGAGTACTCTACAAATCAGGGCTGTATGCAAAACATTATTTGATTCTGTTTGAAATTGCGGCTGTTATCGTTTGCCATAGAAAATACCCTTGTTAAAAAAACGTTGCAGGTAAACTACCCCTTTCCCTCAACCGATCTTCACCAAAAACAATAGGTCTTGAGAAATCTACAATTCAGGGCTGTATGCGAAACATTATTTGATTCTGTTTGAATTTGCGGCTGTTATCGTTTGCCAAAAAAAAAAATTTCCCTTGATAAAAAAAACCGTTGCAGGTAAACTACCCCTTCCCCTCAACCGATCTTCACCAAAAACAATAGGTCGCGAGTACTCTACAAATCAGGGCTGTATGCAAAAAATTATTTGATTCTGTTTGAATTTGCGGCAGTTGTCGTTTGCCATAGAAAATACGCATGATAAAAAACGTTGCTGGTAAACTACCCCTTCCCCTCAACCGATCTTCACCAAAAACAATAGGTCTTGAGTACTCTACAAATCAGGGCTGTATGCAGAAAATTATTTGATTCTGTTTGAATTTGCGGCTGTTATCGTTTGCCATAGAAAATACCCTTGTTAAAAAAACGTTGTAGGTAAACTACCCCTTTCCCTTAACCGATCTTCACCAAAAACAAAAGGTCTTGAGAACTCTACAATTTAGGGCAGTATGCAAATAATCTTTTCATTCTGTTTGAATTTGCGGCTGTTATCGTTTGCCATAGGAAATACCCTTGTTAAAACATAAAACGTTACAGGTAAACTACCCCTTTCCCTTAACCGATCTTCACCAAAAACAATAGGTCTTGAGAACTCTACAATTCAGGGCTGTATGCGAAACATTATTTGATTCTGTTTGAATTTGCGGCTGTTATCGTTTGCCAAACAAACAAAATTACCCTTGCTAAAAAAAAACCGTTGCAGGTAAACTACCCCTTTCCCTCAACCGATCTTCACCAAAAACAATAGGTCGCGAGAACTCTGCAAAACCGGGCTGTATGCAAAAAATTATTTGATTCTGTTTGAATTTGCGGCAGTTATCGTTTGCCATAGAAAAAAAATCTACAGACAGACAGACAGACAGACAGACAGACAGACACACAGACACACAGACAGACACACAGACACTTTTCGGAAAACGACTTTTTTTCATGTTTTGAGTGTAGTAGAATCAGAATCTGCAATAATCTCGAACACGATTTTTTTTGCCATCACCATACTTCCATTCCTTAAGGAATATGGAAGTAAAAATTATAAAATGTTTTAATAAATATGGAGTAGATATAGCTATTAAAAAATGTGAAACGGTATTTGATAAGATAAGGAATAAGAATATAGAAAAAATTCCAGTATTACAGAAAAGCGGAATTTATAAATTAAAATGTAAAGACTGCAACAAAGTGTACCTAGGGGAGACAGGACGAAAATTCGCATGCAGGTTGTCTGACCACAAACGTGGAGAAGGTAATAGAACAACCAATTCGTTATATGCAAGACATTTCATAGAAGACAACCACAAGTTTGTTAATCCTTTGGAAGAATACGAAATTGTAAAAGTAGTAAATAACACAGTTGAAAGGAAGCTTAGAGAGGAGTTAGAAATATTGAAAGAAAGAGAAAAAGGGTTAGACAATTTAATTAATATTAAAATTAAATTTGATAATGAAGAAATATTTTATAACATGATTAAGAAGTAAATGAGAGAGGGCAGATAGATAAGATTAAGAATTATATTTCATAGTACTAATTGGTTGTTTTAAAATAAGGGTGTGTGACTGACCCACGTGTGTGGAGAGGAAGAGGGTAGTTTAAAGGGATACACACACACACACACACACACACACTGAAACACAAGGAATTTACTAGAAAAATATGTAACTGTACAGATGGTGAGACAGAGTTTAGGGGGTGGGGAAGGGTCATTAATTTTTAGTTTGTTGTGGGTGAGCAGGGTGGGGGAGAGGGGTGAAGGGTTGGGTATTACATATTTTCTGCCTATTCCTGATCTGACGATGAGCTGTGAAGCTTGAAAGCGCTAATCGGAATAATTTTTATATAGTGGTGTGCAATATTGATCATTCTGATTGTGATTTCAACCACTAACCAAATTTCTTCATTAAACGTCTGTTAAGATGTGCAATCGACTACAGGTAATGGACAACAACAATGAGGTAATAAACGACAACAATAAGGTAAGTAAAGTTTTTAAATATCTTAAGTTAAAAGTTAAATTGAAGAGGGTTTTAAGTAAAATATGGTTTAATAAACAATGTCTGGATAATAATGTCATCCCAAAGTACGCTCAAGTTAAAATTAAAAATAAGAACAGTGTAGCCAAAAAAGTAAAAGAACAAAGCGAGAAGTTGTGGATAAAACTGGAAATAAGGTCACTCTACGGCTTAATCAATAGATATAATAGGGAATTATATGACAGACACATAGAATTATTAAGAATATACTCGTATGTAGAGTTAGAAGAAATATTATATAATTTTGGTTTGGGGTACATAGAAAAGAAATTGGAAAATAAAAATAAAAAAATGGTAGATAAGTTAAATAAATTAATAAGAAAGAATGAAGTAAAAAAGGAACACCTCTCTAAGAATAACTATGAAAAAAGAGTAATAAACCTTACAGAGGTAAATTTCAATACGGAAGAAAAAGAAATGTTAGCGAAAGGCTTAAAATACGCACCGCCACCAGAATTAAATCAAGAAAAACGATTATTGAATGCGAAAGCATAATACAAAAACTAGGAAATGAAAATGATAAAAAAAGAATAAGGTGGGAAGTAGGGAATGTAGTAGATAAAATATTTAAGAAAAGTTTGTATAATTCAAAGAATGAACAAAAAATCAAAGCAACTGTAACTAAACTAAAGAATAAAATAAAGAAGAATGATATTATAGTTACGAAGGCGGATAAAGTAAATACAATGGTACTAATGAGAAAGGAAGAATACATAAAGAAAACGGAAGAATTTATAAGGGAAGGACCATACGAGGAAATAAAGTATGATTATACGAGTAAGTACCAGTCAAGGATAAAACAAATGATGAAACAGATAACATTTATAGAAGAAAATAAGAAAAAGTATTTATTGGAAAGTAATCCAACAGCACCAACTTTTAAAAGTCAGGTTAAGATACATAAAGAAGGAAAACCAATTAGACCGATTGTTTCTTTTATTAATGCACCTATTTATAAACTATCAAAGGAAGTTAGCAGAGTACTGAAAGAGAAATATGAATTTGGGACAAAATACAACATAGAGAATAATATAAAATTGATAGAAAAATTAGAAAATATTAGCATTAATGTAAATACAAAATTGATATCACTGGATGTTAAGGACATGTTTACTAATATCACAGTAAATAAAGTTATTAAGTTAATAAACGATAATAATATGGGAGAATACAGGTATAAAAAGCAGTTGATGAAAGTAATTAAAGAATGTGTAAATCAGAACTATTTTAGGTTTAATAACAAGTTTTATATACAGAAAAAAGGTTTACCTATGGGGTCTTCATTATCCCCTATTCTTGCTGAAATATACATGAATGATTTTGAAAAGCAATTAATAACTTCCACTAAGTATAAAGACAATATAAAATTACGGTCTAGATACGTTGATGATGTATTAGTAGTTTGGGAAGGAAGCATAGAAGAAGTGCATGAGTTTATAAAGGAGGTAAATAATAAGGATAAAAACTTACAATTTAAGGAAGAGATAGGAGGTAAGCAAATAAATTACTTAGATTTAAACATAGAAATTAAAGATAATGAGAAACTACAGTTTGGGATATTTAGGAAAGAGTCGTATTCTGGTATAATTATACCAAGAGAGTCGTACCACCCATACAGATATAAAATGGCGGCAATCAATTCCTTTTGTTACAGAGCTCAGAAGTGTTTAAAAGAGACCGAATCAAAAGATAGGGAGTTAAAAACGATAAAGGGAATTGTAAGGAATAATAATTATAGCACCAACATAGTGGATAAAGTTATGAAAAGGGTCAACATACAAAAAGCTAAAATAGAACCAGAACAAAAGAATTATGCAGGGTCATTGACATACATAGGTTCACATACTAGAAAAATTATAAAATGTTTTAATAAATATGGAGTAGATATAGCTATTAAAAAATGTGAAACGGTATTTGATAAGATAAGGAATAAGAATATAGAAAAAATTCCAGTATTACAGAAAAGCGGAATTTATAAATTAAAATGTAAAGACTGCAACAAAGTGTACCTAGGGGAGACAGGACGAAAATTCGCATGCAGGTTGTCTGACCACAAACGTGGAGAAGGTAATAGAACAACCAATTCGTTATATGCAAGACATTTCATAGAAGACAACCACAAGTTTGTTAATCCTTTGGAAGAATACGAAATTGTAAAAGTAGTAAATAACACAGTTGAAAGGAAGCTTAGAGAGGAGTTAGAAATATTGAAAGAAAGAGAAAAAGGGTTAGACAATTTAATTAATATTAAAATTAAATTTGATAATGAAGAAATATTTTATAACATGATTAAGAAGTAAATGAGAGAGGGCAGATAGATAAGATTAAGAATTATATTTCATAGTACTAATTGGTTGTTTTAAAATAAGGGTGTGTGACTGACCCACGTGTGTGGAGAGGAAGAGGGTAGTTTAAAGGGACACACACACACACACATACACACACACACACACACACACACACATACACACACACACACACACACACACACACACACACTGAAACACAAGGAATTTACTAGAAAAATATGTAACTGTACAGATGGTGAGACAGAGTTTAGGGGGTGGAGAAGGGTCATTAATTTTTAGTTTGTTGTGGGTGAGCAGGGTGGGGGAGAGGGGTGAAGGGTTGGGTATTACATATTTTCTGCCTATTCCTGATCTGACGATGAGCTGTGAAGCTTGAAAGCGCTAATCGGAATAATTTTTATATAGTGGTGTGCAATATTGATCATTCTGATTGTAATTTATTTACTCAATATTGTTGTTATAGTTTGCTTAGCTTATCTTAAGTTATTTGTATTCTCGCCTGAAATATTGGGCCGGTTTGATGGGTTACAGGCGGCAAGCTTTGTGTTCACCGCAAAGAAAGCCGCATAAGACTTTTAGCAAGCCTTTTAGCGGCCCGCACCAATCATACAATAAAGTTTATGTTCAAAACTCTAAACGTTCTAAACTCTTTTCAAGAGAGTTCTTTGTAACACCGCATCTTTTGTGTACGACTGGCTGTACGTGCTTTTAACTAAAATTGCGGGGATTAGGAAACATTTCCCTCTCTTTTATTATTTTATTGCCTTGTTTTGATATTTGTGCCTGTTTGTCGGCGCTTCTTAAACTTTATTGCTCTTTTCCTTCGCCGAAGGACCCACACATTGTCAGACAACAATTACAGTATTTCAGTTCAGTTCTATCACAGCTGTGCTCTGCAGTAGTGCGAATACTGTGATTGCTACACCAGTCTTACTATTTTCTATTACAGTGTTATTAAACTATTTTTTTTCGATATGGATAACTTCCTTGTACGGAGTGGTCCGTCCTCGAGTGCAAGTAGTGAAACCATCGAGGCCGAAAAAAAGAAACAGACAGTAGTTCACTGGCAATATAGTGATAATTATTTATCTTACGGGTTTTTTTGGTGTGGTGACAAAACATGCCCAATCCCCGGGTGTGTTGTGTGTGGTGAAAAACTCAGTAATCCTGCTATGGTTTCCAGTAAATTGAAACGACATTTGTCAACAAAACATTCCTCTCTGTTAAGTAAAGATGTGAATTATTTTCGTCGGTTGTTGGAACAAAATAAAAAACAAGTGACGGTCATGACTATGTCGGTACGTGTTTCGTAAAAAGTACAGGAAGCTAGCTATAAGGTAGCCGAACTTATCGTAAAGGCCAAAAAACCACACACAATAGTAGAAACGTTGTTAATGCCCGCGTGTAAAGAAATGGTAAAAAGAGTCCTGGGTTTAGAAGCTGGTACTGAAATTTCAAAAATTCCTCTCTCTGCTGACACAATCAGCCGCCGAGTTAGTGACATGTCCAGTGACATCGAACACATTATGAAGGAGAAAATAAAGAGCAGTTGAAAGTTCTCACTTCAGATCGATGAGTCCACCGATATTGGCGGTCACGCACAACTTCTTTCCTACATAAAGTATGTTGATGGGGATGTAATTGCAACTAAATTATTTTTTTGCAAAGAACTACCCGAGCGAGCAACTGGTGAAGAAATATTTCGTACGAGTAATGAATATGTGGTCCGTAATGAATTAACATGGGAGAATTGCGTTAGTGTTTGTACAGACAGAGCCGCTTCTATGACAGGTCGAGTGAAAGGATTCGTGGGTAAAGTACGCGAAGTAAATCCTAACTTACGAACCGACCATTGTCTCATTCACCGCGAAGCCATTGTTGCTAAGTCTTTGCCATCTCCTCTGAAAATTGTGATGGACGAAGTAGTAAAAGTCGTGAACTTCATCAAATCGTGGCCCCTAAAGAAATAGGATCAGAGCACACTACACTTCTGCTACATACAGAAGTACGATGGTTATCTCGAGGTAAAGTGTTAACGCGAATGTTTGAACTTAAAGAGGAGGTACTTGCATTTTTGACTATTGAGGGGCATGAGTATGCGGATTTATTTGCAGATGATGAATGGGTATCTAAGTTGGCATATCTTTCCGATATTTTCGTACACTTGAATGAACTAAACAGAAAAAATGCAAGGTAGAAACGAAAATATTCTGACTAGTATGGATAAGATTCAAGGATTTATTAATAAGTTAAATTTGTGGATACTGACAATTGAAAATGGATCGTGTGAGATGTTCCCAACTGTATGGCCCCTTGCTGACAATAATAAGGTGTTGATGGACTTAATTAAAGAACATTTAGTACTCTTGCCGCAGAATTTCAAAAAATATTTTGGAGAGAGTGTTGAAGATTTTGACTGGGTTCGTGATCCATTCATTATGGATTCGAAACGTCTTCCGAATAATTTAGGCTTACAAGAGGAACTGCCAGATTTGAAAGCAGACAGAACATTGAAATTAAAATTTTTCGAAGTGCCTTTGGAAATATTTTGGTTGTCAATAAGCAGTGAATACCCGGCTATCTCCGAGATGGCAGTTAATGTGTTATTACCATTTTCAACTACATATTTGTGTGAACTGGGCTTCTCGACATTGACTGAAATTAAAACATCAAAGAGAGAGAGACTCAAATACATCGATGAAGAAATGAGGCTTGCTTTGTCAACGATTCCGCCACGAATCAGCCGTCTGTGTGCAGCTAAGCAGGCTCAAGTATCACATTGAAGGTATGAGTAGAGTTACTTACTTTAAAATTTGTATTTTCTACAGTGAATTAAAGTTAATAAATTGTTAATAAATGCATGAGTCTATTCCTGTTTTATAATAATAACAATAATAATAACAATAATGATGATGACAATAATAATAATAATAATTGTTTACATAACGACATAATATTTTGTAATTATATTAAGATTCATATGATTTTGAGGAGACAGACATTTTGGTGTGCCGTGTTGAGTCTAGGCCCGTCTGGGGTGTGCCGTGAGTAAAAAAAGGTTGCAGAACACTGTCTTATGCTATATACATACAATATAATGAATGAGATGACGATCTACTAACATCAAACTCAATTAATCAAATATTATGTTAATCACACTATGATAAACAATATCCTTAATTCATTTCAAGTGTCCCACAGACTACAATTGCTAAACAAAATAAACACATACATAGAATTATTATTAATCATCATTACATGTCAACTTGCAATCCATATTATTATCGTTCATACTAATTAATAAGATATATACACAATCTATGAACAACTAAGAATTCATTTTATCCTACTGTAATATAAATTGTCAACATAGTTCTATAAAATTTTCAAATGATCAACTTCACGCTTGAATTGTTGATTCTATGTTACTCGCTTATTCTATGTGTCCATTCATGTGTTCACTTTATCTTCAGCAATTTATTGCTGCATATTTAATCAAAGTTCTGCACTATAAGTGTCTTTTCATTTATGGCACGTGTTATCAAGATGCTTTATTGACATTGGTTACTTGATATTTGACTAGTGTTTTTAATTATATATATCATGATCTAAAGAATTACATGAATCTTAAATCATACATGATATTATGTTACACGTTTTTACTCTTTAGCTAGTCGGACTGGCTTCGCGGGACAATCACCTAATACATGTGCTTCCCCTCAGCCATCTAACTGTCAACATTACTTCCACATTCCTGCGCAACTTGCACTTCTTCCGCTAGCTCATAGTACTTCTTGATTTGTCGAATATTAAATTTTCCTCGCACCTTACTTTTGTCGTCGCAGTCAACAAGCTCATACGTGGTGTCTCCGAGGATTCGGTTAATTCTATACGGTCCGGAAAAAAGTTCAAAGAATTTATCAATCTTCTTCAGTGTAGCGTCAGATTGATAATAAGTTCTTATCAATACTTTGTCGCCAATTGCGAATTTCGTAATCTTCTTGCTTTCATTGCTGCGTTTTGCATGTTTTTCTCTCTTTTCTTTAATTTTTACAAATATATTGCTATTAATTTTTCCTTTAATATCAATAACTTCTTTATCTAAGCATTTTTCCCATGCTCGAGTTGGCTTTTTACCTAGGCGTGCTTCATGAGGAGTTATTTCGATTGTCTCATGATACACTTCGTTTATGCATGCCTCAATTGTTCTCACGTACTGTGACCACTTGGTGTGTTGATCATGTACGAAAATCCGAAATAGATTGCCAAGCTGTCGGTTGATCCTTTCGTCTAGGTTGGCACAAGGATTCCGTATCACTGTATATTTTGGCTGTATATTTAATTCTTTTAGTCCATTGACCCATTTCTTTGAGGTGAATTGAGTCCCGTTATCGGTCAGAATAGCCTTTGGTGACCCAAATTCCTCGCAGTAAGTCTTCACCCTTCGTAATGTCGTGGTAGTCGTTGCTCTCCGCAGCGTAAACAACTTGACATATTTTGTGAAGTTGTCCACTATCACAAGCAAATATTTGACACCTCCTGCTCCCATCGGTAGGGGCCCATAGTAATCTGCGCTGATAAGATCTCCTTTCGCCGCAGGTACTACAGCTCTAGTCCCTCCAAATAACATTTTGTTATTAGTGTCCTTGCACTTCTGGCAAGTGTCACACGTTCGAATGTAAGCCTTTACTTTCTTCAACATCTGATCAAATGTAAAGTGCTCTTGCAACATTTTTATGCACTTTTTTGGTCCCAGATGTCCATACATCCGATGAATCTCCGCAGTTAAATTATCAGATACATTACTAGGTACGTATAACTTCCATTCATTTCGTTGTCGTCTATACAACTTATTATTAATATACTTATAAAATTTGCTTAGCTCTTGACCTAAATTTTCGTCCTTAATCTTGTCAATAATTAATTTAAGCTTATTGTCATCAAGCTGGTGTCCCCCAATGTCCTTGATGATCTTGCTTACATCATGGTTCATTTTAATAATTAAATGGTTGATTAGGTATTCATGCGTGTCATCATTGACTTCGTCAGGTTTTGCGTCGGGTGGGTATCTGCTCAAAATATCTGCGACGACATTATCTTTACCTTTACAATGAATAATATCGAATTCGTATTCCTGTATTGCGAGAATCCATCGTGTGATTCTTGAATTATTCAGGTGACCTTTAAGCATAAAAATTAATGCCTTATTGTCGGTGATTATGGTTAAAGGTTGGCCTAGGATGTATATACGGAATTTCTCCAAACATCGAACAATACTCAAGAGTTCTTTCTCTGTTGTATAATAGTTCCGTTCCGCACCTTTAAATGTCTTGCTAGTGAAAGCAATCATGCCAATCTTCCCTTCTTCGTCGAGTTGATAGAGTTGGCCACCGTACGCAAAATTGCTAGCGTCACATTGTATGTAATACCTCTGGTTTGGTTGTGGGAATTTTAAAATTACAGTCTCCACAAATAAATTTTTGACTCTCTGAAAAGAATCATTTAACTCGGGCGTCCAAGAAAACTTGCGTCCTTTCTTTAATAACTCGTGCAACGGTTGAGTCGTCTCTGCGTACTTACTCGTAAAGCGATTGTAGAAGTTAGTAAGACCTAAGAAGCCTTTTAATTGTTTCTGGTTCTTGGGCGTAGGGAATTTCATGATGGCTTTTACCTTGTCTTCTGTTGCTTGGATTCCCCGTGTCGTTAATCGGTATCCAAGGTACGAGATCTCCTGCCTGAAAAATTGTGATTTGTCGAGGTTGACAGTTAAGTTTGCTTTATTAAGACTGTTTAATAACGCTTCCAAGTGTTCCAAGTGTGCTTCGATGCTGTTGGAATAATATAGACAATCATCTACGTATATTATTGTATTCTTTTTAATTTCATCTTCTAATGCTACATCTAATCCTCGTGTCAGTGCCGCAGAACTGGTACTGAGTCCGAACAGTGTCACTGTGAACCGGTAGCACCTGCCCTCATACATGAATGCTGTAAAGTTCCGGCATTCCGGTTTTAATGGAACTTGCCAAAAACTGCTGGATAGATCGACTGTCGATAGGTATCGCATTTCACCACATCTCACTAATATTTCATTTATCGGGGAAACGCCTTCGTAATCTGGTATAGTCACACTGTTCACTTTTCTTGCGTCAAGGTACAGGCGAACTCTTCCATCCTTTTTGATAACCGTGACGAGTGGATTGACGTACGGGCTGTTACAGCGTTCAATCACCCCGTATCACAGCATCCGGTTGATCTCCTCATCCACCTTGTCCTTGTAGGCAAGCGGCACAGGCCAACCTCTTTGAAAGTAAAGCGTCCTGTCCGTAACCTGAAATTCGTGTGAGTACCCTTCTATTCTTCCTGGACATTCGCTGAATACATTCCTGTTTCTTATTAATATTTCCTTCAGACGTTCCAATATACCTTCATCCTTACAATCTATATTTTCTATCTTCTCGTCGATGCACCACAGAATCTCTTACTCCTCTTCACTATTCAGCAATTCAATATTCATGATTGGTACAGCGTACTCCTCTTCATCAGCTTTATTTTTTAATTCAATTCTTCTATTTCCAATGTCGATGCGACATCCCATTTCTTGTAAGAAGCTTATTCCTAGTATACAAGGTTTAATAAGTTCTGGTATGATTAAGAATACACACTCGTTTTTAACACTGTCAATCTCAATATCACATAGTATTTGTTTTCTAATTAGTGTCGACTTATTCCCTACAGCACTTACAATAAGAGTATTTGTCATTGGTAATATTTCATATGGCTCAATGTTCTTCTTGTTATTGTTGAACCAGGCTTCTGATAAGCCATTGATCACGCAACCGGTATCAATTAAAGCCGGTACGGTAATACCATTATTAAATTTAATGATTATTTCCGGGCACTTTAAAATTTGTTTGACAATTTCTTCATCCTCTTCTTGTAATAATTCGCTTCTCAAATCTGGTAACAAAATATTTACATTGTTGGACGAGCCGGGGTTACCTAAAATGGCTATCTCATTCCCTGCACTGGGGTATTTTGTTGTTGTTGTTGTTGTCGCTGCCACCTCCCTTTTGAGTAGCGTCATTGACCGCGCCACTTGCATTCACACCTCGGCCAGTAAATTCCACAGTGTTAATGGTGTTGACAAACTGTTTATTGTCATAACGGTTCCTTTGTGGCCGCTCATTCCAAATTCGTTTTGGGGTTGTTTCACTTTTGTTGTGAAAGTTCTCTCCCCCTCGACTATATAATCTGTCTCCGTCAGTAGGCCTGTACTGCAACCTTCGGTTGTTATCGTTACATGGTTGAATGTTTGTATATTCGGTGATTAGTGCTTCAAAATTTGGTATCGTCGTAATCCCGCGTGTGATCACGGCAAGTTGCAAATCCCGTCCAAAATGGCGAGCAATTTTTTTTATCAATTGACGATCGGTCAATGCGGGTGTCAATTGCCTGCTCTCCAATAAAATCCTCTCAATATATTGTATGGCCGTAACTGGTCCGTTCCATTCATATCTTCCATATTCGAGATTATCACGAATACTATCCTGACGTTCTTGTCCCCAATACTTCAGGGTAAACGCCTCTTTAAATTCTTCGAATGTGGATATTTGATTCCGAATCACACGCCACCATATTCCTGCATCTATTTCTAAATGCTTGCCTATCAATTTAATATCATTATTGGAATAATATAACTTTAATATTCATGTTTAATATGGTAACTAAATCACTTGTACGAATTAATAAATTATTTACCTTAAATTATTCGCCGTGTGATTTCTTGTAACTTCGTCTATTACGCGTTTCAGAGCTTATGCTCCATCATCAGATATTAAAAAAAGATAAAACTATCACTCTTGCGAGATCGTTAGGTAGTAAAAAATGTCAAAATTTCCATGTGAACCGTACACGGATTTGGGTGCGCACCCGTTCAAGTTCATTCTGCCACTGAGCGGTTGCTACCTTATCATAGCCCCAGCGAGCAGACTCAAGGCCGGAGAGGGGTGAGCCCATAGCTAGGCCATCATCTTGGATGTAAAACAATGTAAAATAATGACTTTCGTGATGAGCTAAATGTCATAAAATATATCGCGGTTGCCAATGGTTACAATAGTCTAACCATTGACAAACTGTTGAGAAAACATGAAAAAAGAATGCTTAAACCCCGAATAAACAGCAACACGCAAAAAATTTTTATATCTACTAATTACACTAGCTTTATGCCTAAGGTTTTGTCTTCTATATTGAATAATAATAGTTTCACTATTTCATTCAGGACTAATAATAAGTTACTGGATATTCTCAAACCGAAAAAACACACGCCTCCAGAAGAAAAAACTGGCATATATAAGTTAACATGCAATGATTGCGAGTGCTTCTACATTGGACAGACTGGGAGAGGTTTCCTTAAATGATTTCGAGAACATTTACCTAAGAAAATAAGAAACATTGACAACATCAAATCAAATTACGCCCGGCACCTGACTTCACACAATCATAATTACACAGATTTTAGTTCCAATTTAATACCATTACATGTGTGTAAGAAGGGCCGTTTCATGAATGCCTTGGCGGAATTTGAAATTTACAGTGCATATGCAAACCCAAGGAGTTGCGATATTGTGTTAAATGACCACCTGAACTTTGTATCCAACCGATTGTATGATACCGCCTTGAGTCTGCTCGCTGTGGCTACGATAAGGTAGAAACCGCTCAGTGGCAGAATGAACTTGAACGGGTGCGCACCCAAATCCGCGTACGGTTCACATTCAAATTTTGACATTTTTTACTACTTAACGATCTCACAAGAGTGATAGTTTTATCCTTTTTTAATATCTGATGATGGAGCATAAGCTCTGAAATGCGTAATAGACGAAGTTACAAGAAATCACACGGCGGATAATTTAAGGTAAATAATTTATTAATAATATAACTCTTGGATTTACGACAATTCCTTGAGGAATTCCATTGGGAATCTATCGGTTCCATTGTATTTAAGCTCAACGTGGTGCTGTCCGTTGACCCTATTAATTGGTCCAGACTCACCTTCAATCAGCTGTCTCTGTAATCGTTCCAGGTGACACTTTAATTCGTCTATACGGGTCGTCTTCTCTCTGGAGTTTTCGTCCAGCTTCAACTCTGTCGTTCTCTGTCTACTGTTTACTTCTTCAATCTTCTGCTGTATAGCGTTGTTTGTATCTCCCTGCTCTGTTGTTGTTGTCTTATAGTCTGATACAGTTCGGCTTTCAATTCCTCCTGCTACTTGTAGTTGTAGTTGTCTTTAATATGCGTTTCTAGTTTGTTACTGACCTTTTTGATATTTGTTTGCATATTTTGGGTTACGCTTTACAATTCTGGGCGGTCTGCTTCTCTTGTCTCCCGTATTTCTTCAAACTTCTTGTTGGTGTCACGGCTCCATCCTGTTTCTTCTGGACTTTGCTTAATTTTTCGTCCCAAGTGCTCTTGTATTCACGCATTTCTGTGCACATCTGCATGATCTGCTCGGCCACCTGTTGTGTTACTTCTTCTTTGTGTTTATCTAGCTTCTCGCTGAGTAATTTGTTGTTTTCCTCCAGCTTTTCGAACTTTTCATTAGTTTCTCTTCTGGCTTCCTCAAATTTCTCACTAATTAGTCTAAGATTGTCATTAGTTTCTCTTCTAGTTTCTTCGAATTTTTCATTCTGCTTGTGCATGAAGTCCATTAATGAATGTAACGTTACTTCTTCTTGCGATTGGGACATCTGTCCCCGCGTCCTACCTTCCTGCGTCTCTTCAACCGTATTTGATTCGATCGGCGAGTTCTCATCTGGATCGGGCACACCTTGTTGGTTATTTACCTCAAAGTTCATGCTGTCGGAGCTACTAGCCATTTTTGCCTTTTTGCTTCACATGAGCATCCAGTCAAACCAGCTTTACACTAAAGATTCTTATTCTAATTTTACGTTAATCTACCTAATCTACCTACTGCCTGCTCTTTTGCCATGTGTTGGGTGCCATAATATTTAACGATAATTATGCTAATTTATGCAAAATTTAATTATTCAATTAAATTATAAAATGTGACTAGTTAATCTGATTATGCAAATATTATTAATCAATCTAATCACTGAATGTATCCATTACTAATTAGCATAAATAATGAGACTCTATATTTCGTTGTTATTAAAACAATATAAGAAAATTTATCAAACAAATCAATTGACGTTAATGTCTTTTAATGTTAAGGTTTGGAACAATAATGAACGCATAAAACATGTATATATATATATATATATATATATATATATATATATATAACAAATAGAATGCTTGTTTATTACACATTACTCAAGTTAACTTCCGAAACACATATATAAATCATTACCTGAAAATACATTCAGAAACATATAAAACATAAATCACAATATAAATCTGTCTTCGTTGATGGCTGAAAACATAACATACAACATCCCATAGATAAACATACACAAAACATAGACAAATCAAATATTATTCACCCTAAACTAATGCGTTCATTATGTGTCTCAGATGAGTAGCTTTTATGTTCATAATATATTTTAACATTATCTTTACTAAATGATTGTACAATTTCTCAAAGGTGTTGGTTCTTGGAAAAGAGACAGAGCAGCAGTATTATTATAATATTAAAATCATGAAGACTTAACCTGACATTTTAGAATATCCAATAATCCATCGGTGAAATTTCCTGCTTACTGGTGACTCCATGTGTGCTCGCTCCGTTGATTGGATGTTTCCACTATCATTTTGAAACTTGCGATGAGAATTCACTCGTGGCGTGCGTGGTGTGGTGTTGATGTAACCCGTCTTTACTAACAGTTTATAGAGTTCTGTGTAGTGTAGATACAACCACCATTAGTGGGTTGTGTTCAAATAAAATGTCTATTACAAAGATGCTTCATCTAACTGTTCATGTTCTACTGAGCTTGGTCGTGAATGTGCGTTATGTTATACACTTGTGTTTATGAATATTGAGTTCTCTTATCGTTCATGAGTCTGCACAACTAGAATAATTAAGTCTGAATCAAGTTAAGTTTATGATACGAATCGCAAAGTCCGAAGTTGATACACAAAAGTTCTATTATTGAGATGTAACTTCACTTGTTAAAAGTTTCTAAGTTCCATAATGTCGAATAATGAATAATATTTTAAAGTTTATAGTACTGAACTCGAAAGTATAACGATACTTAGATAACTTCACACGTTCAAAAGTTAAAGTAACTAAGTAAATAAACTGTGCAATACTGAGACAAAATTTTATAAGACTGAGGTAAAATTGTGTAGAACTGAGTTAATAAAACTGAGCACAAAATTTTATGAGACTGCCTTCCACGTCTTCGGTTGATCCCGATAGGTTCCAGACTTACCCTCTCCTGGGTCACATGTTCCTTCCACTTTGATGATCTTTGGTTTTCGACTCTCTCATTTGCTGCCCTGGTTGTCACCATGACAACAGTCCTCTCCACATACTTCAACGGAAGATGCTAACCTCTGGTTGGCTGTTGAACATCCCCTGAAGTACACAGCTAAGGACATCGCACTCTTTCTAAGAATATAAAGTAATTGTTCGCCTGTCTGTCAAACCTTTGTTTCGTGAGTTTCCCAAGGTTTGTTGTTACACCCTCGCTAAGAATTCGTTGCGTCCTGTCCATTTTTCAACGTCCACCCCGTTTTTTCTACCAATTAATAACTTCTCGCTCGCTGTCACTCTGAGTTGCCTCCACGATTTCTTGTCGTAAATATAAGTTGTCACTCTGGCGTTGTTTTCATGCTGTGCGACATGGTCGTATGTATTCACTGGGTATTCGCTGTATTGTCTCTGTACTGTCAAGACTTTCTAAATCCTTTGTCAGTGAGTATCCAGTATCCCTTTTCTTACGTTCACACGTGTTGGCTTAACCCTACAGCATCCCCTCGTTACAATTTCTGCGTACTTGTGTCACTGGACTCTGCTCTTTGTTCGGTTTGTTATGATGTCATAAATTTGAGTTGAGTTTGGTCTGTCAAAGTCGATCCCAATTTCCTTTGTTGCGTTAAGTCAAACATTGTCTTATTGTCTCGTAGCTGGCGTCGGGTTGACGTGTTCTTAATTGCCTTTATTTATGGCTCTGGTTTGGGTTGGTGACCTGACTGTGTGAGAATGCACTGCTCGATCAGAAAATTTATAAATTTGAAAATTTTTGGTCGCTATAGCATACCATACTAAAAAAACTGTTTAAGCAATGTAAACAAAGTTGTGTATATAGTGTATACTAACAATATTAGTGAATACTCAGAAGACAAGTTTCAGTTTTTTTGTGACAATATGTTGTGGTATAGCCTAATTGGAATAATATTTCAACTTTTTTTATTTGCAAAAACATGGAAACTTTACCATGACATAGAAAAAATGTTATTTAAAATACAACTTTCACTTTTATGTAGTGCTTTAGAAAATAGTTGTTTACAAAAAAAATAAAGTTTGAATTACTTATAAGTATATTGTTGATTATGTACTATGTCAAAATGTGTAAAAAATGGCCAGACATGACGGATGGACAGACCCAGAATCGCTCAGCCAGGTAAGTGTTAATAATTGTGTGAAACTCATTAATAGACATTTTATTGCGTGTGAACAATTTTTATTTAATTTGTTGTAGAGACTGTGTTGATAATTACAAACTATAACGCTAAGATATAATTTATAAAACAACAGAATGAAGAACAAAGAAAATATAATGAAGAAATGAATGAAAAACAAAGAAAACAATGAAGAAATGTACAGGCAAAGTCGTCAAGAATACATAAAGGAAGTCAAAGAAGAATTAGAAAAGTCCGAAGAAAGAATCACAAAAAGATTCGATGAAAGGATAGAAATAATAAAAGAGAATCTACAAGGTCAGAACAACAAAGTAAATGTAGATCTGCAAGAGCAATTAGAAAAGTGGGAAGAAAAGCTTGGAGAGGTACAAAAGAAGAATGAGAGCGATATCAAAGAAATACACAAAGAAGTCAAGAAACAAGCCAAGGAGAATAAGGAAATGCGAAAAAGGGAAAGCATTCATGATCAGCTGGAATATGGACGGTTTAAGCCTAACGGGTCCCTCAGCGTGATACAATATATGGAATGATTAGTACTCCAATGCAGACAACTAATACCAATTATATCAGATCAGCATTTAATAGAAAAATTTGCATGCCACTATAATAAAGAAATTCAAATAGTGGTGGTAGAGAGACGTATAACCACTATAAATAGTTTCGAAGTATTACTGCGCGAGTATATGGGGATAAAAACAAGAGTAAATAACGAGTCGCGGAAAACAGATAACAAACGACCCAATATGAAATTTAAAAAGAAAAAACAACAGCCCGAAGCGGACAAAGGGAAGGTCAACAAACCTCGAGAAAGGTGGTGAGAAAGGTTTTCACCGCACCCATGTGGAGAAAGTGATGGACAAGCAATAAACTCCTTAATTGTTGAACGGCAAACTGCAGTAAGGAGGGTGAGCGAACAACCACTGCTCACGAAATAGGCTTGTGACGACGACTTACAAGGTCAACACACCCGGACGATTGTAAACAAACAAACACCTTTAAAGAGCCCTACGCATTCGTAAATACAATTTTCCCGGATATGGGAAACGAATTGATGAAGGAGAACGGACAAAACATTAAGATAGAAATTCTTAAAAGTCCAGAAATATTAATTAAAATAAATGAAATAAGGTTAAATGCCTTGATTGATACCGGAAGTGCGATAAATGCGCTAACCGAAGAAGATAAATATGAACATTATATTAATGAAGTAAAAAAAATAAAACTGAATAAGAATATTGCCATCAAATTACAGAATATAAATCAAATATGAATAACAAATGACAAAATAAAAAAGATTATGAGAAAGATTCAGGAGGAAAGCGACAACCAAATGAATCAACATTTCCAATTAATAAGTAATAAATTTATAGCAAATGGAAAAACCAATGGAAATTATATATTCCCAAGGAATTTAAAATCACTAAATTTGAAGTTGGAGATAAGGTGCTAATACGGACACAAACTCTCAGATGCAGTACAAAATATAATTGCAAAATTTTGCACTTTATATGAAGGTCCGTATGTTATCACGCGTAAAATTGAAGCGCTATGTACCAGCTACAAGAATGCACGAACAGCAACGTAACACATGGGTTTTCAATACCAGACAACAAAAAAGATATAATTCAGACAACTTAGCAGATGACTGAGATACCTTTAAAAAAAAAAAAAATTGATTTGTGTAAAAATCTTGTAAAAGTACAACACTAAGTTAGCAATTAGTGAATTAGTGAAATATAAAAGCTTATAATTTAATTATGTACCATGTATTATAATAAGGATAACAAATGTCTTAGTGATGCAATGTTATACAATAAAACTGTAATTTGGTAGTTAAAAATGTTAGTCAAACAGTTGGCAATTATTTGTTAATGTAAAATTATAGTTTATACTAAAGTGTCCAATTTGTTTGGTGTATAACACTTATGATGTTTAATATTATAAAACATTAAAATTATATTCCATCATAAAACTTTTAGGTTTTAAGATTATAGTTAAAAGTTAAGTTAGTTAAGTTTATTGTTAAAAGAATTAACACATAAATAAAGAAAACAAGAGAGTACATTAAGAGCAGTTAAAAACAGATTAGTGTGTAAATAAGTGTAGGAAATGCATTATTTTATTGTAAAAGAGGAATTTAATTATTTTAAGTTGTTTTGATTGTTCATCATCTTTTTTCACAGCACTAAACTTTATAGAATATTGAAACTTTCAACTTGTGAAACTTACTTGTCTTTTCTTCTCGTACGCGCCAATCCCCTTCCTCCACGCACCACCCCCACTATACTTTTCAAAATAAAAACCGTTACAAGTTAATGGCAGTCTGTCTCAAAGCTGACGAAGGCGAACACCACGCCAAAACGCGTACGAGAAGAAAAGACAAGTAAGTTTCACAAGTTGAAAGTTTCAATATTCTATAATTATTTAAATTTAAACATTAAATTGTAGCTTCATAAAAATGTAGAAGTTTATGTTTAATAACAGTTAAATTATTATTTCCTTAATGCTCTTACATTGATATCTAATAGCAAAAAAAAAATTCAATTTTTATACTAATTTGTTATGTTTGTTATGTAGTCTTTGACATTGTATATATTGAATTTATATTGAATTAAAAGTCGCGTTTAAAACAAATAATAATATATCTAATTTGTTACGCATAAAACAACCATTCCCGTTAGAAGAGAAAACAGGTGTTTACAGGATGTCATGTGATGATTGTGATTGTTTCTATCTGGGTCAAACTGGCAGGTCTTTCTTGAAAAGATACAAAGAACATCTACCAAGGAATGATTTAGACAAGACCAAATCTAATTATTCGCGCCATCTAATGATGCATAACCATAATTACACGGATTTCAATACCAATTTCAAAGCAATCCATGTATGCGGTAAGGGTAGGTTAATGGATGCTCTCGAGGAGTTTGAGATTTATAAATCATTTAAAGACAAGAATATCAACAATAACAGTATACTAAACGAACAATTAAGGTTTCAATCTCATTCACTATATGATACAGCCCTAAATATAATCGCGCATGATGGTAATGACTGGTGATAAGGATTGACTTAGTTCAATTAGTGGCTCGGCAACTACACGCGCGGTCGGACCGGTCCAGCAAAGCCGTAGTTACATCGTGTTATGTGTGTGTCGTCATTGTAATTTTGTAAATATGTGCAAATGTGTTTTTATGTGTTTTATGTGAATTTTAACTTTTGACGAGGACTACTGAAGATGTGACACATGTCACGAAACGCGTCTATATAAAAAACGCTGGAACGAAGTCACTGACAGATAAAAGTAATAAATTATTGTTAAAATAAATATATTACTTCAATTAAGAATATTTATTCATATCTTAAAATGAGTCCATTTGGAATAAATATACATTTTGTAATATGATAAGTAACTAGATGTAAGTGTTATTCATGCTTAGATACAAAATCAAATGAACCCTGAGATATAGAGATCTTAGCATATAAATTGTCTATTGGTAGAAATCATGTTTAAAATAATTAATGTTAAAAGGCATAGAGAACTGATATTAATGACAGTTAACATAAATGTAATAAACGTGTTGGTTAGACTGATAACTGTGTCCTGTTTTCATTTATTAAAGATTAACCTTATGGATTATACAACACTAGTACTTGAAATAGTTTTCATGAACACCAACAAATAAATTAAAGAATTAGTATTCATCACTTCTGAGTAAACAATTAATACAAGAGTTCATACTATTAATTTCACAACTACCAATAAGAGTTTAAAGTATGACACCCACAACTTGGGGCTATTAGAGTTATAGAACTGTTTAACTGTGAAAATTAAAGCTGGTAATTAGTGACTTAATTGGTGTCTTGTAATTTGTTTTCCACTGTACCTACAATGATCAAGCAGACCATCATAACAGCATATTGCCCAGTGACTGCTTCTGTCAAAGGTTGGAACCTTGACATGAACTGTCCCAACCGCAGGTAAGGTGACTTTCTCTAGTCTTTTATGACTTTATTATTGGTACAGTCTGTTCAGAAATTTGTTTTGGTTGTATCTTCATGAACTGCTCAACTTCACTTTTAATTTATTCTCTTATGTTTGCCATTGAGTTTTCTACTGCAGATATTTTATTTGACACGGATTCTTCTATCACAGATATTTTTGTAGACATCAATTCTTCTATGATAGATATTTTTGTAGACATCGATTCTTCAACACTCAAGACAGATTTTTCTACTTCATCTATTTTTAATGTCATTGATTCTTGTACCTCCAATATTTTAGTAACTTTTTTCTTAACCTCACCTTGTAGGAGTCTATGGTACCAATTCTGCGGTACTGTGTTCTTGCATCTGTTTCTTCATAGCTCCAAAAAGAGCTTCCATTTTATCTGCTTGCTGTCCTTCAGATGCCAAAATTAGTGTTCTGCCGTTCTTGTGTTTCTTCTCTTTCCCATCGGTGTTCTTTTTGTCTCTTCCGCCTTCTGTCTGCGTTTCTCATCCTGTCATTTTTCCACTTCTTCTGCCTCCTCTCTGCGTTTTTCACCCTGTCGTTTTTCCGTCTGCAACAGCAGTGCCTGAAAATTTTTTATCATCTGACTGGCATCCATGTTTACAGATTAATTACAATTTCCACTAGTCTTTTACAAAGTTTCCACTGTTAACGGTACTATCGCACTTCTGACCCACTGTTATGATGGTCTACTTGATCGTCGTATGGTACAGTGGAAAACAAAATACAAGACACCGATTAAGTCACTAATCACCAGCTTTAATTATTACAATTAAACAGTTTGTAATCAACAAGATAGTCTCTTACAACAAATCAAATAAAAATTGTTCACACGTGATAATAATGTCAATTAATAGAGTCTCGCACAATTATAAAACACATAACACTTCGCCACACTACTTCGAACTGCGCTGGAATAAATCACCACTAAAACTGACTGCTAAGCACAACTGCCTTTGTATAAATAGATAGCACAGAAGTGTTCCAGAATAGTCCATAATACGCGTCGCAATAAAGGAAAGCACTAGAGCATAATTGATTGTGGCCTTGACACAGTGCATGTGGCCGGCAAATTGTGTGTGTGTGTGTGTGTGTGTGTGTGTGTGTGTGTGTGTGTGTGTGTGTGTGTGTGTGTGTGTGTGCTGCCTGCCTTTTATAGTAGTAATGATAATAATAAAACTTTGGAAACATAAACATTACATAATGGAGATATTCTTGCCTGCCAGGAACGATACATCTTCACGCATAGATGATTTAAATTAAAATAAAAAAATTATAATTTTATTGCCTGACAGCAAAATTATTTTATTTTTAACAATTACCATTGTTTAAAAAAGTTTAAATTCATTTTTATTTATTTAATTTTGTCAAACTCATTAAATCAATACCAAACATGAAAAAATCACCCCTCCTCCTTCAACTACCCTTTTAATTTATAGATATTTCATTTACCTTTCTATAGTGGGTTATTATGACCTTGTTTTCAGGATACTTTATTTATCAAAATGAAGTACTTTACTCTTGTTAAAACCTAAAACATTGCATGTAAACTACCCCTCTTTCTTAACCGATCTTCACTAAAATCAATAGGCCTTAAGTTCACTGCAACTCAGGCATTTATGCAAAACATTCTTTGATTCTGTTTGTATTTGTGGCAGTTATCGTCCGCCATAGAAAAAATTCTACACACAGACTCTTTTCAGAAAATGGCTTTTCTTCATGTTCTGAGGGTAGTACAATCAGAATCAGCCCTTATCTCAAACACGATTTTTTCACAATCATTATTCTTACATTTCCTTATGGAACATGGAAGTAAAAAAATCAATGGAAAGCCTAAAATATACAAACTAAACATGGTCCAAGGTTAAATAATTTACTGTTTCAATATATACAGTATCTGTTTTAGACATCACAGTTATTCAATACTTCAACATTCTAATCACTGCAATATTTAAAATGACAAATGTTATAATTACTACATGACATCAGCATAAGTGGCTTATAACAATCTTGACAGGCACTTATTGCAAGTGTTTAGTTTACAAAACACTTATGGCACTAAGAACATGGTGAGAAAGAAAGTGTGATAACACTTTGCATCAGTGGCATCATCCACCAAAGGCATAAAAATTAAGCAAACCCCATCATCATGAAAGATCACGGTTTCTTGGGACCAGAAAGATAGGTCCTATTGTGGATTGTGTGTAGCATACTGTGAAACACTTCCCAAACTGACACATGCAGTTCAAAACCTAATGTAAGATGCTGACATCAAGAACTGTTTTCGTTTATGATAACTCATGCCCACACATAACAGTCATACTGTTCAGAAGATCAGAGATTTGGATGGGGACATTTTAATCACTCTCCTTAGAACTCAGACTTTCACATCTTTTTTGGCATCAAGAAGTGGCCTGGATCTTAACATTCCAAAGAGACTGAAGAGTTGAAAATGTTAGTTCTGAACTGGCTGCAAATGCCATCTGGTGGACTGCTATCTACAGTGGATAAAAATGCTTGTTCCAAAAAGTACTCAGAAAACAATACTGAATATGTAGACACAGTATGTACAAATGCAGAACCAATAATAAATTTTTTCCTTATAGTGCATTTGTTTTTCTTAAGAGCCAACTGGCTCTTACTTTTTAAGTACAATTCATATTTTATACAATCTGTACATTTTATGTTTTAAAATTATTTGCCCAGAGATGGCTATTGATTTTTTGTGTAACAAAAACTTTGTTTTTACAAAATCAAATCAGTAATGGATAATGTCCATTTTCAAATTTAAACACGTGACTCTATACCTACCAACCATATACAATAAAAGTCATTAAAACGTCTTAAGGAATGTTCACAATGGTACACAAGTTCGAATACTGCCAACCAAAAGATATTGGTATTAAATTTAAATAGTGCAGTCACTTTAACAATTACTATTAAAAATTATGAATGTTATATTAAAACTAAGAATTATGTTTTCACATAAGCTCTGTAAATGCATAATTTTATTAAGACGAGTAATTATTGTACAGAAATTAAAAAATATTGTACATTTTTAAAATAAATTTCCAATGGTATGCAGTGAACAGATGGACAGCTAACTGAGACTATTATTATTTACTCCATTCCAGCAGGAATAAATTTGTAAACAAAAGAGATATATCAAAGAAAAGTGGTATGCAGTATACACATTAGTGCTTACCTATGACTGTACATCTTGGATGACAGTACGAAGGATGGAGAATAAAATATGAGCATCCAGAATGGAATATTTACAAAGAGGTTAACAATGGGAGGCGATGCTAACAAAGGAGGGAAGAAGATAACTAATAACCAGGCCTGGGGGAGGAGCAGTTGGAGACAACAGAGGTATAGGTGGCCTGACAACAGGTTGTGAGAAAAATAATTTAAAAACTGATTGGGGGAAACAATAAAACATCTTTAATACAATTTAGAATAAAACAAATATTACCCAGCAATTACAGAATGCTTTCACACTATTAATATGAAGAGAATATAACATATATTCCTCCATCTCTTGGTGCCCATAGCCCAATCTCGCCCAAACCACAAGATGGTCTGGATGTTTGTTCATTATGAAGCATATTTAAAAAGTAAGGGCCGATCAGTTATAAAAAGTGATTGCCAACACTGATTTGCTTCAACTCGTCCATTAGATATGTAACCACCATACTGTCACTACCCTACTGTTGTTTGCTTTTGCATGACAGTGGGTTATAATGAGTGTGAAAATAAACAATCCTGACAGTTGTAAAGTCTGAACAGTGATTGGATATCTAAATGCAAGAGGACATAATGCTGCTGAAATTCACCGTCAATTGTGTGAAACATATGGGCCTACTGCAGTGAGTACAGAAAAAGTGAGGCATTGGTGTCATGAGTTTAGGGAAGGCCGTTCATCAACATTCATGATGAAGAGAGGAGTGGCAGGCCTAGAGTCCGCACTGACGGATCTCGCTGAGTGTGTGAATTCAAAAGTGAGAGAAAATTATCACTTTATGATTAGTGATCTTTCTATAGAATTTAAAGAAGTTTCAAAGGCAACATTGTTCAGAATTGTGACTGACACTCTAGGCTAACATAAATTATGTGTATGATGGGTGCTGAAAAAGCTGACAAGTACTCACAAAGACCAGAGATTGACAATTGCATGTGCTTTTTACTTCCATATTCCTTAAGAAATGGAAGTATGGTGATGGCAAAAAAAATCGTGTTCGAGATTATTGCAGATTCTGATTCTACTACACTCAAAACATGAAAAAAAGTCGTTTTCCGAAATGTGTGTGTGTGTGTGTGTGTGTGTGTGTGTGTGTGTGTGTGTGTGTGTGTGTGTGTGTGTGTGTGTGTGTGTGTGTGTGTGTGTGTGTGTGTGTGTGTGTGTGTCTATAGATTTTTTTTCTATGGCAAACGATAACTGCCGCAAATTCAAACAGAATCAAATAATTTTTTGCATACAGTCCTGATTTGTAGAGTACTCACGACCTATTGTTTTTGGTGAAGATCGGTTGAGGGAAAGGGGTAGTTTACCTGCAACGGTTTTTTTTATCAAGGGAAATTTTTTTTTTTTTGCAAACGATAACAGCCCTAAATTCAAACAGAATCAAATAATGTTTCGCATACAGCCCTGAATTGTAGAGTTCTCAAGACCTATTGTTTTTGGTGAAGATCGGTTAAGGGAAAGGGGTAGTTTACCTGTAATGTTTTATGTTTTAACAAGGGTATTTCCTATGGCAAACGATAACAGCCGCAAATTCAAACAGAATCAAAAGATTATTTGCATACAGACCTAAATTGTAGAGTTCTCAAGACCTATTGTTTTTGGTGAAGATCGGTTAAGGGAAAGGGGTAGTTTACCTACAACGTTTTTTTAACAAGGGTATTTTCTATGGCAAACGATAACAGCCGCAAATTCAAACAGAATCAAATAATTTTCTGCATACAGCCCTGATTTGTAGAGTACTCAAGACCTATTGTTTTTGGTGAAGATCGGTTTGAGGGGAAGGGGTAGTTTACCTGTAACGTTTTATGTTTTAACAAGGGTATTTCCTATGGCAAACGATAACAGCCGCAAATTCAAACAGAATCAAAAGATTATTTGCATACAGCCCTAAATTGTAGAGTTCTCAAGACCTATTGTTTTTGGTGAAGATCGGTTAAGGGAAAGGGGTATTTTACCTACAACGTTTTTTTAACAAGGGTATTTTCTATGGCAAACGATAACAGCCGCAAATTCAAACAGAATCAAATAATTTTCTGCATACAGCCCTGATTTGTAGAGTACTCAAGACCTATTGTTTGTGGTGAAGATCGGTTGAGGGGAAGGGGTAGTTTACCTGCAACGTTTTTTATCAAGCGTATTTTCTATGGCAAACGATAACTGCCGCAAATTCAAACAGAATCAAATAATTTTTTGCATACGTCAATGAATTGTAGAGGACTCAAGGCCTTTAGATTTTGGTGAAGATCGGTTAAGGGGAAGGGGTAGTTTACCTGCAACCTTTTACGTTTTAACAAGAGTAAAGTACTTGAAAATTCATTTAAACTTTTTCAAACAATGGTAATTGTTGAAAATAAAATAATTTTGTTGCCAGGCAATAAAATTATAATTTTTTCATTTTAATGTAAATCATGTATAAGAGAAAATATATCGCGCTTGGCAGGCAAGCGTATCTCAGTTATGTACTGTTTACGTTTCCATTTTATTATTATGACTACCGCAGTAAAAAGGCAGGGAAGACACACACACACACACACACACGCACGCACACACACGCACACACACAAAATTCGCGTTATTTCTGGCCTCATTCATGTTTATTTTCTTACATTTGCACGCTTTTTAAATGGAAAGTGCCGAAACCCATACCAACATAACGCGTGCAAGCTGAAAAAGTGTCCAGCGTGGATAGCGATTTGCTTCCTGTGGATCGCTGGGCAGTGTAACTGCACGTGTTTACAGAGGAACGATTCATAGACAGACTTTTCGTCTTTAGGGAATGAACCCTCTGCAAGATGCTGAGGGTCCATGAGTGACTTCGGAGCGCTCCTTATTTTCCGCGTGTTTGTTCTGTGAAACGTACACTGTAGATTCGTAGCTTTACTCTAAGCAACGCTCAATAGGAAATGTTGAAAATTTTTGTCCATGGTGTACTCTCATACACACTAAACCTGCTCTGATGTTTTAATTACGGACATCATAATATTAAAACTTTGGAAACTTGAGCACTACTTAATGGAGATCAATCATTAACTTATACAAGCCATTAATTTTATGCATATTTGTTATATATATGTGTATAACGTTATCGGCAACAAAGAAGTAGTTTTTGTTAAAATTCCTTCCCGGGATATTTGGCCGTAGTCCAATGTTTTCTACAAAACCAGACGTTTCGGGAATGCCATCGACTTCTATCATCAGTGAAAATCGAGTGCAATAACGTGAGGTGGTATACGTTAGTGGCCACAGTACTGTGGTTAAGGCTGAAGCAGTAAGTAGAAAGAAGTAGTTTCTATGGTAATATTTCATTTCAAAAATGATTTTAAATATAAATCTTAGAATATGGAAGTCATGTATGGTTCTCCATACCGATATTTTTAAACTGTTTCCACAGAGAGGGGGACGAATTTTCCTATAGCGTCACTGGTGACAAAACGTGAATTTTGTATGTCAATGCTGAGCCGAAACAGTAAGCCATGCAGCAGCATTATTCCAGTTCATCCAAACTGAAAATAATCAAGCAAATCCAGTCTCAAAGGAAAATCATAGCAACTGTTTTCTGGGACCAAAAAAGTGTGCTTTTGGTCGATTTTGTTGAACCAGGAAAACCATAACATCGCAAGTCTATTGTGAAACACTATCTACACTGCACCATACCATTCAAAACCAACAACAGGGAATGCTGGCCTCAGGAATCATTCTCCATGTAACACACATCCGCACATGGCTGCTTGCAAATTGAAACAATTCAAAAATTCTGCTCCTGATCTTGAGCCATTGACTACCATCTCTTCCTACACATCAGAACCAGCTGGCGTCTCAAAAATTCGAGGAAACTGAAGAGTTGAAAACCTCTGTGCAAAACTGGGTGATATCCCAGATGATGGAATTTTATGCAGAGGGTTTGAAAATAATTGCTTCAGAATATCAAAAGCCTTTGGTGATTATACTGAAAAACAACGTTAGTATGTATTGGGAACCACTAATAAATTTTTCATTTTCTCATTTGTTCTCCTTTTATAACCAATCGGCTCCTACTTTTGAAATACATCTCGTATTTATAGATTCTTAAAATGAGTGGAAAAATATTTTAATCCCGAAGTGTGAGATCTGCAGTTTGAGTTCTGAAAGATTTCTGCTTAGATTTGTATGGTCAGTGGTGGATATTCAGGAGGATCTATGTTATCTCAGATAGACCAGAAATTTTGTCTACAAAATATGTTTTATTAACTTCATCTTTCTTAAAAACAATGTTACTAAGTCTAATTAATCATTTCACTCTGTACTTTTCTATCTAAATTTTATAATTTTGGAATCAAAAGTAGTTAGTAAGCAAGATCCATCTCATTTGAAAAGTGAATTCTCCAGTACTTGGAAAGGAAGTAGGGTACATGCACTTGGCCTACACTTCTCAACATGTGGACTGGATGGTCTGAAGGTCTCTTTATCTCTTTATTAACAGAAAGTAGTGAGTGCACTGACAGGTGGTTTCATTCAATTACAATAGCGTGTGAATCATTAATTCTCATATATATATATATATATATATATATATATATATATATATATATTGTTAAAATTAATTATTATTGCGATCCCCCAGAGATGCTTCTACATTAGTTGGCTGTGTTACTGTTGTCATGGTACCCTACAATTATGGGCACTTTTGTTTCTAAACTCATATATTGAAAGTCATATTGAATTATACCATTTGCTTTTATAAAGTACAACTGTAGTACTGATGATTTAAAAACTTGTTTGCTTAAGAGGCAAATTATAGAAACTAAATATTATGGAAAGGGGTGTCCATACCCAAAACGGTTAAGTATTATAACAACCAAATATAGGACAAAAAATAAACTTATCCTAGGCACTTTGTGGGATCAAATTATGAAAGAAACACAATGGCTGACAGGTTTTACTTAACTAAATTATTTTCCTGACTACATTTATTTATTTTATTACTTTTTTTTTAACTGAAAGGTCTATCTGGTCAAGACTTAAACAATTTGTGCAAAGCAATAACTTAGTATGTAACAACCATACCTCACATTACTGTTTGTTTATTCACCAAACATTTGGTGATACCACAAACTGAAATTAAATTTAATGGATGACCAATGAACTGCGGAAATTGTCATCCAACATTGGGCCACAAAAAAAGGTTCTACAATACCTAATCCCTTTCCCTTTCCCTAGGCCACTTGTGATTCCACACACTTAGTCCAGCAGTCCTTCCATCACTGGAAGCAATGCTGGAAGACTTTTTTTGGGATAGCCTGCAACTGTGCATTCTGTTTTGCATTATCTCACCACGACTCTTAAAATGGAATCCTTTTAGGGTTTTCATCTTCAGGGAACCGGAAATCATAAGGATCCATGTCAGGAGAATAGGGAGCCTGGTGAACCTACAGAATGCCATGCTTGGTCAGGTAAGTCTGGATCAGGTGTGCTGAATGAGGTGGATCATTGTCATGATGCAGCTGCCAGTCTCCTGTATCCCCCACAGCTCTGGTCTCTTGCATTGAATGGGATCATGAACATGACATAGGACTTCTTGGTAGTACTCCTTATTGATGGTCTGGCCTTCTGGTGCATACTCATGATGAACTATGCCCAGGTAGTCGAAAAAAGCAACCACCATCACGTTTTTCCTTGTTCTGAACCTGCCATCCTCTTTTGCCTTCAGGGAACTAACGTACTTCCATAACAGCAGCATTTTTGGCTTGCTGATGGTCTCCCAGAATGCTGGTCACTCTCCATGGACAAGTGGCCATCTTTGAAACAGCTGTACTACTGTTTAATATGTACAACCACCACTGCATCATCGCTGAAAGCCTGTTAAATCTTTCAGATGGTTTCTGCTTGTGGATCCTCGTTTCTGACAGAACTTGATGGAATACGAACGCCGAGAGGAGATAATTTGTAAAAAGTGAGATGAAGATAATTTCTTAAATGTGATATGAAGATAATTCTTAAAAATAAAAATAAAAATAATTTCTAAAAGTGAGATCAAGATAATTTACTTTCTTACAAGTAAGGTGAAGATAATTTTCAAAAAGCAAAATAATCTTTTTGAAAAGTGAGGTGAACATCATTTTTAAAAAGTGAGAAGAAAGTTTTTTTTGAAAAGCTTTTATAAGATAATTTTTGAAATGCAAGCCCAAAATCATTTTTAGCAAGACCAGGATAATTTTTTAAAAGGGAGTAAAGACCATATTTAAAAAATGGATCAAAAATTTTGTTGAAAAGCAAGATCAAAATGTTTTGAAAAAGTGAGAGGAGATAATTTGTAAAAAGTGAGATGAAGATAATTTTTGAAAAGCAAGATCAAGGTATTTTATATATATATATTTATATTAATATATATATATTAAAATAATCACTTGTAGGAGGACCCGACCAGCCGGTTAAGCCCCCCAGCATATATGAACCGCACCCACATAAATCACTAAAATTCTGATTCCCCACAACTTTACCGTTAAAAAAGAGTATGAAATTAAAGATTGGCGGACACCTGGCCTGCCACCGGGTCCACAATCATTTTGAGGCGTAATTACATTCTGAGAGTTATACCGATAAAGTTTGTAACCAACTTATGTCCCGATGGACGTGAGCACAATTGATAACTGAATCTGAGTACAGTTTTTTTTTTTTACTGGTGAATGTCACAACACATGGTATCTACTGCAACGGCCTAGTGTGTTTTAAAAGTTTAAATTTCACCAGCTTTTGTCCAGACGATGTCTCGGGGCTACTGTGACAGGCTGTACAGCAGCTTCTCACCTGGCGGCCAAAATCAAGAGAGTTCAGGTTTATTCTTTCCTAAGTCATGGTGGCAGATGGATGGCCCCAAGCGGAGAGGATCAAATTTCCAGCTGGGTCAGGAGCCCGGAGATCACTTAGCGCTTATTTATGCATGTAGAATAGCAAATTTACAATGATCAAGGAGACTTGCTCTGCCAGGTGGATGCTGTTGATATCACGCCGCCCAGATCTGAACTAACTCGACCTCGCGCTGAGAAAGCTATTCACTCTAATTCGCCACCAGAATGCGTTGACGTCCGGTAACACACGCAACGTACATCTTAGCGACGCTTAATTACGCATAAGTAAAGAACAAAAATGGCTGTTAATTATATTAATATAAGCTCCTTTATAGAGACGCCGAGTTTTCCCCAAAACACGGCACAGAATGCTTAATAATCAAAATGAAAATAATTTCTAAAACAGCGTTCAAGCCAAGGCCTTGGCCATGAAGAGACTACGGTGGCAAGACCTTTGCTCAACCTATACACCTTGCAATAAAAGAGAATTGGAATAAGAAGAAGAAGAAGAAAAAGAGTTCAAGAATGTTTTCAAAACTCAGCTCAAGGTAATTTTCATAAAGTGAAATAATCATTTTTAAAAAGTGAGATGAAGATAATATTTGAAAAGATAACTTTTGAAAAGTAAGTGAAAGGTAATTTTTAATAAGCGAGATCAAGATAATTTCTGAAAAGCGAGATTATGAAAATTTGTAAAAATTGAGATAAAATGATTTTCAACAAATGACCTGATGACAATTTTTCACAAACGATCTGCTTTTTTACGTTTAAACAGTTTAAACATAATTTTTAAACAGTGAAATGAAGATAATTTTTCAAAAGCAAGCACAACATGTTTTTTTAAAAGGGAGATCAAGATATTTTTACAAGTGATATTGTTACATAATGCGGAAAAAGTGTTATGTAATATGGAATGTTCTATAAGTATCTCGAAGATTCCAGTTGTAGTGTGTGTGTGTGTGTGTGTGTGTGTGTGTGTGTGTGTGTGTGTGTGTGTGTGTGTGTGTGTGTGTGTGTGTGTGTGTGTGTGTGTGTGTGTGTGTGTGCATAATCAAAACCTACTGATATCCCAGGCCTCACAACTACGGCATAGTTCAACTGTCATGGCTGCCTATGTAGTCCAACGGCATCTGAAACTTGGGCGTAGCAGCACAGTCGCTTTACGTACTTATTATAGGTTACGTTATGCATTGCATGCTTAGGTTAGAAACGCACGTTGTTGTACTTGTATCAGTTACAAGTATAACGGTGCTGCTAATTTTGTTGAATTTATTCTGAATTATTATGGGGTTCAGGTGCTGTGTTCCGAATTGTCGCGGAAACTATGACAATGGACCTAAAGTTTCTGTTTTTTCGTTCCCAAAGGGGAAGAAATTGAAGCAAAAATGGATAAATGCAATTCATCGAAAGAATTTTCAACCATTTCCCTGTTCCAAGGTACGTGTTATCAAAACTTTTTTGTTTAAATCAAATATTTTTCACTAATTTATTTCCTGCAAATACAAACAATTTTTTAAAGTTAATAGGCCTACTAAGCCGTAATTAATGAATATATTCATATTTTATTAGAATATCAAAAAAGGTTACATTCCGGTTTTCAAAATTTTTATTAGACTTACAAAAAATATAAAATTGCAAATAAGAAAAATTATTTTCTACTAAGCACTAAGTTCTATGTCTATGTATCTGTTTTATTGTATTTATACAATATCAAGTACTTTTATTTGTATTTATTAAATTTATTAAACTGTGCACAACTTTCTATGGTGAAACTAACTTAATAATTTATATTTTTCAGTAGGCTAGTATTCCGAGTCACAGATATAAATAATATTAAAATATATAACATTCAATGTAAATGTAAATAACGCAAGAACGAAGTCACACAACGGATATTAGGTTATATATTTTAATATTATTAATCATTTACCTTCTCTTTATATTATTTTCTCATGAACTGTAATAACCTTGTTATTTCTATTACAGGTCTGTGAAGTTCATTTCAGCCCAGAATACATACAAAGGACTGTGGACTTTTTCGACCACACAGGAAAAAAGTTGGAGGTGCCTTTAAAAAGGATAAAATTAAGAGAGGGTGCTATTCCAACAATACTTCCAAATTGTCCTCAATATCTGTCTGTTCCATCATCATCCAGAGAAAGTACTGACGAAAGGAGAACAAGAAAAGAAAATAACAGTCTGCTCCTGGCAATTCAGCAAAGCATTACAGCTAAAAGTGAATATGATGAGAGTCATATGTTTAATAATTTTTGTGAGTTAGTGAAGTGTTTGAAAATTTTCAAAACTCCCAGTGAGTGGACATTTAATGTTAAAGAAGACAGGTATGTACTATTTTTTTATATAATAGAAAATCCTATCCCAAGTGTTCCAATATTAGCCAGAATTAATAATAATTTACAAATTAGTATTTTTATTAATTCAGTTGAACTGAAGCAACTAGGCAAAGAAAGTTTGCCTCTAGCTTTAAACAATTTAAATAGATTAAGCGATATTTTAGAAAGCCTCAAAAATATATACTTGAATGAGGAGACACAAATATCAACAGAGCTTGTCAACTGTATCAAGGCTATGTTAGACAAAGTTGGAACCTCACCTAAATGTGAAATCCAGGAGAAAGTTCAGTTTTTAGAGGAGCAAGTGAGTTTGTTACCAATGAGTAAGGAATGCTATAGATATTCACCTAAATTCTTAGTATTCTGTAGTATTTTGTACACTATATCTCCACACTGCTACAAATTTTTCAGAAATTCTGGTTATGTCACAGTACCACATCCCAATTCTATTAATAAAGTGTGTTCCATTTATCAGACGAACCCAAACATTGAAAAAAATATCAACTTCTCGATGCACGTAAAGCAAAAGTTCAATTTATTAAAAAGGGAAGATCACATTGTCACATTAATGATAGATGAAATTCACATCAAACCATACATGGACTTCTCTGGTGGGAAAATTTTAGGCTCAGCCCACAATAGTGAGAGTACCGCTACTTCTGCTCATGTGTTCATGGTGCAGAGTTTGCGGTCAAATTTCAGAGGTGGTTCACATCCTGCCAATTCATACAATTAAGGCAGAATATTTATTTAATTTCATTAAAAGTGTTATTATAGGGCTGCATAATATTGGATTCAGTGTCATTTGTGTGGTGAGCAACAATAATGCCATAAATCGTAAAGCCATGTCCTTTTTTTCATCTCCACCAAAACTTAGCATAGCTTATCCTCATCTATGCAACAGCTCATCTCCTTTATTTTTTTCCTTTGATACTGTGCATTTATTAAAATGTATTAGAAATAACTGGCTTAACCAGAAAGATGAGAAACAAACACTGCAATATCCACCATTTAATAATTCAACCTGTAATCAGATATTTCTTTAAGCGCTGCATTTGCCTGTTTAAAAAAAATTCATCTATTAGAAAATAATTCTAACAATCTTGTAAAATTTTCATATAGATTACATTTAAAAGCCCTTAGTCCTACTAATTTTGAAAGACAAAATGTCAAGTATGTTTTAGATGTTTTCAATGAACACGTTATACAGGGCTTGTTAACGCTTGGCAATGTGCACAGTATTGCCAATCATCAAAGTACTGCTGAATTTATTAGAATTATTTTGAATTGGTGGAATATTGTGAGTGTAAAGTCATTGTTCAAGGATGAGCAATTTAAGAATCCCATGTTTAGAACTCTTGCACCAGGTCAAGCAAAATTTTTTATATTTAGAAAAGTTTTTAATGTGGTTGGATTGTTGGAATGATTTTAAAATAGTCTCTAATAAGTTAACAAAAGAGACTCAGCTAGCATTGTCTCATTCCACTCATGCTCTTATAGAGCTAACTAAATATTGTATCGAGGAGTTACATTTTAATTACATTTTGCATGGTAAAATCCAAATTGACTCTCTTGAAGCACGTTTTGGAAAATATAGGACTATGGCAGGTTCTCAGTACTTGGTATCCCTTAGGCAAATATTTGAGGTGGAGTCAAAAATTAGAATCCAAAATCTGCTCCCTTTAACCCTAAATTCCAATAGTCTTGGTAAGTTGCCAGTACCTCTTTTGGATAGCAGGATAACGGAAACTATTAACACAGTCAATCTGGATAACAGATCCAGTAACATTAATGGTTTCCCTGAATTTGATGTTCAGTTGACTGATGAAGATTTTTCCAAAGCTGGTGATTACCTTCCTGCTTTTACTTATTTGGCTGGGTATTGTGGCAGGGGGGTTTTGAAAAGGAGCAGGTGTGATATTTGCTGTAAGTTTATAGTTCTTGACAAATCATTCTGTATTGATGAGGGAACTTCTCAATACAGTCTAATAAAAAATATTGACAGAGGTGGACTTCTCTATCCACATTCTGACATTGTCAATGTAGTTATTTTGAATTATTTGACAGTCCAAAAATTAATCAATAGTGTAAATGAAAAAGGATTTTTAAGCTGCAGTCAGCAAAGAGATGTAGTCATCCATTATACTGAAGCGGTGGTGAAAAGACACAACTTTTTTTTAACAGATTTCTTCTGCCCGGCCCACGACCGAGATCTTATATTATATAATTTAGTGAAAGTCTCCACCAATATATTACTTAGTAATTATGTGAAAATTAAAAATGACAACTTTTCAAGAAAATCGAACAAGAAAAGGAAACTATCCACTGTCAAAAATTAATTGCATTTAAAGGAAAAATTCAGTAGACTGTTGACTGTATTAAAAAAATATTAGCTGTATGTTTTGATTATGTAGATTTCATAGAATAAAAATATAGGCTGGATAATCTGGTAGGACTATTTGTTATATTAGTAACAATATAAGAATATGTAGAATTTTATTTGTGTATTCTAACATTGTAGCTTCTGCTGAAAACACTGTTATGAAAAATATGTATAGACATTATTGAATGTTTTATCAATTTTGTAATCTAGTTTGAATAAGTTTTATTTAGTCTTAATTACCAGTCCTATATCTATATAATATAAATATATCCTTGTATATACTGTATCTGTAAAATTGAAAATTAAACTTTCTTCTAATTAATTTTTGTTTTGTTATTTAATCCTGTCATAAATATTTAACACAGGCCAGCCTTGTCAATTATCTTTTTATAAAATATCTCAAATCAGAGTTATGTTAATTGATATGTAATATGAAAAATTTGTAAATTTAACCACGACATTGTCAATTTCGCTCATGGGCTCTAAATGGTTAAAAAAATTGGTTTAGTTATTTTCGATAATAAACAAAAACAAAACAATTAGTTTTTTCGATATAAACAAAAATGGAACAATCAAATTGTTTTATTTTGTCTATTATCTAAGAAATTGCATTAAGATTATTAATTATCTGAGAAATACTTTAAAAGTAAGTTTTATCTACTTAAAGCGATGACCGAAATTATTGACAATATTACCATTAAATTTACAGATTTTTCGTGTAAAATTCAGTGAATTCAATTCAGTAATTTTGTTAAGAAATTTTTATACATATATTCGACATTTAATTCCGATTGCTTGTGTTGTAATTTTATTCTGTAACTGGATAACTCGGAATACTGTACTGCTGGCCGTGAAGTCGGTCTACATACGATGACGTCACGGATCAGTTGTGAGGCCTCCTATATCAGTAGGTTTTGACATAATGCTGCTACTTTACATTGAAAGACAATTACGCGTCAACTATCGAGTCTATACTGGACCATACCGCGCAACGCAGTGTGTTCAAGGACACTACTTCTAGTGGTTTCTCGAGAGTGCCTATTTGTTTAACAAAGTGGCAGATTATTCTGGAAATCAGCGAGGTATAAATACACCCATTCAGCGATGGCCGAGTTAGTTATTATCGGGCTATTACACAGTGAGTTTGAGTTGTGAATTATTACAGTGCAGTTTGACGTATTGTGGCAGTGTTACGTGTTTTATAATTGTGCGAGACAACAGTTGTACTACATTTGTATTTTATATTCACTGACATTTTTATTGGATGTGAAGAATTTTTATTTGATTTGTTGTAAGAGACTATCTTGTTGATTACAAACTGTTTAATTGTGCTAATTAAAGCTCGTGATTAGTGACTTAATCGGTGTCTTGTATTTTGCTTTCCATTGTACCATACGACGATCAGTAGACCGTCGTAACAGTGGGTCAGAAGTGCGACAGAACCGTTAACAGTGGAAACAGTAGACACTTTGTACAAGACTAGTCTAATTCGTAATTAATCAGTAAACAATGGATGCCAGTCAGATGATGCAAAATTTCCAGGCGCTGCTGTTACAGACAGAGGAACGACGACGACAGGAAGCGGAAGAAGCAGAAAAAAGGCAAGATGAAAAATGCAGGCAGGAAAGAGAAGGATTCTGAAGAAAGACAAAAACCACTGATGCTCGAATCAGAACGATGACAGGCAGAGGCACGGAAGCGCGAAACAGAAGACATCAAAGACTTAATACAGGAGCAACAGCAGACTCAAAAACAAACGGCCGCAGAGTTGGGTCTCCTACGAGTTGAGCTTAATAAACAAGTTACTAAAATACCGGAGGTACAAGAATCAATGCCATTAAAAATAGCTGAAGTAGAAAAATCTGTCTCGATTGTTGAAGAATCGATGTCTCCAAAAATATCGATCATAGAAGTATCCATGTCAAATAAAATATCTGCAGTAGAAGACACAACCAAAAAAATTTCTCAGCAGGCTGCACCAATGATAAAGACAGAGAAAGACACAGAAAATAAGTTAATAGAAAAAGTTACTTTGGCTGCAGTAGGGCAAAAGCTCCAACCTTTGATGGAAGCATTCACTGGGCAACGTACCTCCGCCAATTTGAAACTGCTGCATGCACAAATAATTGGACAGAGAAAGACAAGGCAGTTTCACTTGTTCTCGTATTAAAAGGACCTGTGCCAGAATTACTACAGAAAGTGCCACCTGATAGCCAAAACACCTATGCTGAATTTATAAAAGCTCTGGAATTATGTTATGGTGATAAACATTTGCGAGATGTGTACTGCACTCAGTTGAGATCAAGGCGACAGCATTCTGGGGAGAGTCTTCAAGAGTTTGAAGCAAGTATTGACAGACTAATTAGACTAGCTTATCCTGAAGCATCTGGCGCCAGAAGATTTTCGAACAAGGTTTGCAATGCAGACATTTACTGACAGTGTGCAAGATAACGAACTACAAGTGTTACAAATCCCAAGACACCAGAATAGTGTGGACGCCCTAGTACATGCTTTGCAATTTGAGGCCGCAAAGTCAGCGTCTGGTTGGGCAAGTCATAAAGTGTGCGCTAAAATATCCCAACAGCACAGACGATGAAGAAGAACACCAAAGAACAGAGACCCAACGAGCGGTGCCACAGAATAAATTAAGAAAGGATGGAAGACCAAAGTGTTGTAGATGCGGGAAACCTGGACATGTACAACAAGATTACTGAGTTAGAGTTCAGCAGCAGGGAAGCGAGCAGTAGTCGGTACAACAGGGCATGTGCTGACTAACTGGAGGAACGACCCCCTAGGCAATACGCAATTTATACACTTCAGAAAAAGAGCGGAAGCTTGACGGTTATCGGATTCGTTCAAGAAAGGCCTAGCTTGATTACAGTTGACACAGGCGTAACAGTTTCTATTGTGCGCCCCGACATGGTGAAAGATCTCAAGCCAATCTGGTGCTCTTGCAGCTTGCGAACAGCTACTGGACGGCTTGTAAAACTGTTTGGAAAAGTGGAGATACATCTACGCCTTGGTCGACTTGAGTTTGATCGTCAAGTACATGTTGCAGACACTGTGGATGAAGCAATTCTTGGTGTGCACGTTATGAATGCATATGGATTTATAGTCAACTTCAAAAACAATGTCTTGAGAATCGGAGAAGAAGAGGTAATGCTCTCCACAATGAATACATCAGAAAAGTCGACGGACATGATAAATCAAGTGGCTGTAACTGTTCCGCCTAACTCTGAAAAGATCATCATGGTTAGAATCAAGGTAGATACTAGGGGCAACCACGGATACTAGAATACACGGTAGGGGTCACGCGCAGGTGGGCTGTGAGCGGTGACGTCACCGCGTACCCACTCGCCTCGCCCCACCGCATAGAATCTTATAGGCACACCGCGCGCACATGTTTAACTCATTCACGTTTGTGAATATAATCGAGATTTTTCATGTTTTAGTGTATTATTATTATTACTAAGTTATTTATTAGTTAAATAAACAAATTTATTTTTTTCTATGGTCGGTGAAATGCTAGTATAAAGCCTCCGAAGGACGTCAACTTCTTTCACCATCTCGGAGGGCACTACTTTTTTTTTTGCTGGCGGAAGAGGCTCGCACAGGCTTAGACCACATAGACCTGTGGTACGGAGAAACCCCCAATAATGTCATTTTAAACTCTTTAAAACAGTAAATTTTAATTTATCTTTACAAATTGTACATATCAATTATATTTATATACATAATATAAATCAACTTTTCTACTTTCACACCAAAGCCTTTAACTGTATTAGGCTAACGTGTTTCCTTTTCTTTATTCTGGAAAGTTATGTTGCAACTTTTTTCATTTTCTTCACTATTTGTCTTTGTTCGCCCTCAGTTCACTTATTACCTTTGCATTTTTTTTTCTTGTTGATAGCTTTCATTCTGATGAAAGTGCGGGTCCTTACAAAACACATCACAGCAAAGTCCTCTATTCCTGGATATTTCGCGTTTATAACGTCCTTTAATCTTACAAAAACTTTTGGGTTACCATCAATGGAATTGCCGTGGAATCGTTGAAATCATTTTGATCTTTTCTTTCTTCTCATTTCCTTTTGGTATGTGTTTTATTACTCTCATTGTGAGAATGAGGTCATACAGCTTGTCTAACGCGCCATCTTGTTCTGGTAAACAATTTCCGTATGCACTTTTTAATTTATATCCATCAACAGAAGCTCTGGAGTTCAGCAAATCAAATCCATTGTTTATGACCTTTACAGCCTCACCAACATAACTGAACTCAGGAAGGTTATGACAAATGGCTTGTCCTACAGTGAGAGAAAACAGCTCAGCTGCTTTCCTTACATTTTGCCTTTCCGTACCAGCAACAAGCAAATGGTTCATGGTTAGTTTATGAGCGTATTGTAAATCTACGCCGGTGTCTTGAAGTTCAACTAACTTAATGAACGCTTCTTTTGTGAGCAAACTACCAGATTTAAGTCGATAACCATCGTCAAGCAGATGATTCCTTAACAGTTTTAAGGCATGAGGCACATCACAAAAAACCCATACTTTTCTGTTTTGATTTGATGGATTTTCGAATCCTGAGTCATCAAATGTAACCTTTAGATTCCCTATAAGTTTTCTGTTTGATGGCCCCATATCACAAACAAATGCTCTCACTTTAAATTCAACATTTTCTATGACTTTAATCATTTCAGTCAACAAGTCCTTAGAAACGGCCGTGTCAAAGTTATAATAAATGGGCTGCATCCATTTTCCTACTAAACTTCTGATGACCGCAACTTGAGCATTGTTGTGGGGTCCTCTGATAATCTCCTCTACCTGGTCAAAACATAAGTCACTGTTAACTTTCATTTCATCAAAGCTAAGAATTACGTCTTTTTCAAATGTAATTAGTAGCTTTGATTGGGTTTTCATGACAGTAAGGCTTAAATCAATAAAACCTGGTGGAACGCTAAACTGCCTGAGTCTTCTTTTAATAGTGACTTCATTAGGAAGAGGATATTTCAATACATCCCTGACAAAAGATAACGCTTTATAAGATATACAACGTAAAGTCGCAGCCTTTGCAATATCTTCAGATGACCAATTAGTGCACCGTCCTTTCATAACCACTTGTTGTTGACAGTCAGAAAAAGAACCCTCAACCACTTTTAGCGAATGTTTTGTTTTAAGTAACTCATCATTACACCGAGAGAGATGATCCTGTAAATTTGTATTCTTTTGCCTAAGTTCTTTTATTTCTTTCTCCATAATTTCTAATTTTTGACATAAGCCCACAGTGTCGCATTTACAGCATTGTTTGTTTTCATAGTTGATGTTTTCTCTACTAGTAGTTTCTTCATTAGTTGGTAATATATTTTCATCCCGTTATTCTGAACATTTAAAAGCTCTAACCAACAACAATATACACTCCGCATTTGCCACACACATACACACAGAAAACCACAGTTACACCAACATAGACACCAATCTCGAAATTTTACATTACTTACCTAAAGGCCGAAAACTCAACACAACTGAACAATACGAAATATATAAACACCACACAACACAACCAAACAACATACTCAACGATCAATTACAATATAAATCACATACACTTTTTGACACAATTTTACAAAAAACAAACATCAAGTTGAATCCCTGCACCAATCCCCTTCCTCCACACACCACCCCCCACTACACCTTCCACACAAAAACCGTTACGAAATGATGGCAGTCTGACTAAAAGCTGAAGAAGGCGGATACTTAAGCCGAAACGCGTCCGACGAAAAAAGTAAGTTTTTCACAAGATAAAGTTCATTATTAGTAAAGGTATATTTACCTGTAAAATCTCTTCTACTTCTTTACGGTAACTTCGTTTTTGTGCCCGAATTTCTCTCTCATTATTAGGCTCATTACTACCCCGTAAATCAACACTGGAGGATGGGAGATGTAAATTTGGAACAGCATCAGGCTTCAACTTGCGTTTCGGAGGAAGATTCAACAGTTCACTTTTCAAATCCCTTTCATAATCAGAATCAGCAAAATGTATTGAGCACACACGAGCATTATCAACTGAAAACGAATCGGCACGTTTACAAGCATTTATCCATTTTTGTTTCGTCTCATTGTTCTTAGGAAATTTATGAAAATTAATTCCTAACTTACTTCCTTGTCTGCCGTGGTTAGTACAACTCGCGATCGCACAACAAACCATTATTTTTTACTCAAAACAACTTCAAACTTACTCTCAAAAACCCCTCAATACACTGATAACTGCAGCGTAACTCTGCACTTAATCGTCAATCACCGATAAGAATTTACACTCACGTAAACAACGTTGTATTCACTCATAAACGCAGGAACAACACAATAGGTTATGGCAGTGGAGCGGTGGCTGGGTTCGCGGTGACGTCAGCGGCGCGGCTTGCTACTCCGCACACACCCCGTGACCCCTACCGTGTATTCTAGTATCCGTGGGGGCAACCAGTGCTCTATATTTGAACCCCAGGTAGTCAGCACACCGGGCATACTAATTGCCAGAATTATAGTAAAACCTAACAAAACCGGAAATGTGCCTATTAGAGTGGAGAATATTTTGGATCAAGCTGTCACTTTACGAAGCAATACATTCCTAGGCAAATTGACTCCTGTGGGCTGGGTAGCCGGTTTGATGCATAGAAGATGCAGTACTACGGACACTTCCGAATTACTAGAGGAACTGCAGGAATTATTGAACAGAACTTCTAATAACCTCTCAAGTGGTGAGGTAAAAGAACTCAGATGGATTTTACATGAATTTAAAGATTCTTTTGCAGTTCTGGGCCAGTCATTGGGAAGAACCTCTCTTGTATAACATCACATCATTTTGAATAACCATTCTGCTCCCTAGTTCGCCCAAAAGAATCTTGGACCACGGTAAGTAAATATGCAGTTGGTAATGATCAAGATGGCATCCGAAAGTAGACGCAAGCCACAGATGATTTTTTTGTAACCAAGTAAATAAATGTACAAAGTTAAATAATTTTACAACGATTCAACCTGGCTATCAGCTTAAAATAACATTACATCACGAGCGCATGTACATGTGTTTGTGTGTGTGTTATTGGGATAAAGTATTAATGCACTTTATATTTTCTAAAATCTTGGTTTAACTTATAGCTGTTAATAAAATAAGGATATTTATATGACTCACTTCTCTCTCTCTCTCTCTCTCTCTCTCTCTCTCTCTCTCTCTCTCTCTCTCTCTCTCTCTCTCTCTCTCTCTCTCTCTCTCTCTCTCACACACACACACACACACACACACACACACACACACACATGCACAAGCGTTCAAGGGTCTGAAAATGTTGGTATAAATCGTCAAATACTTCTCACACTTCTGTTAACAGTCAGTCAACCAGAAAAGTATTACAGATATTGATTACAGAAGAATATAACATATCATTAGCTGTACCTAAACTAATATTCTGAGAATCCTAAATATAAATACTCACTTTCATCTGAACTTCTATAACCATGTTAATAATCCCTGCAGCAGAATGTGCAACTCTAAACCCTTCCTGCAGCCTCATCCTAAAAAACAAACAATGAGAAATCATGAAGGGAATATGTTCACCACATAACTGTTCACATTACCTCAAGAACAATAATCTCCATTAAGATATAAAATCTAATCAATTTTCTTTGTTCCAATATTTCTTATATCTACCTTTAACTTATTTAATTGTTCTCTTGCACTGAATTATAACATCTTATATTTATGGGTCACTACGTATTTGATATTGTGAAGCTCTTATTTCCTGTTTTGTTGGTTCTTCTACTTTATCCTCCTTTTCACTTATTACAACTTGTTCTGTTTCTCCCATATTTTTGTTAAGCCTTTCACAGAAGTATCTTTTCCATCTATCCTTTATCTTCTCTTTCTCTCCACATTGTAATCTTTATCCTTAATATACACTAATATTTTCCAGACAACCATCTCCAACATTTTCCATTTTTCTTTGACATTTTGGGGAACTTGCTGCATCATTTTTTGGCATCCTTGTGTGGTTTTTCTTTCATATCTTCCACGCACTTATTCTCCCTGCAGTTCTGCCACATTAAACTATTTTCTGTACCTCTACCTCCCTCCTTTCATCAAGTCTTTCTTTATCCTCACATCAACAGTTAACAGAAAATTTATAAGTACACCTTAACATGGCTTTATATTCATTACCACTCTCTGTTAGTGCTATTGTTCACTGCAAACAAACCAGTTCTGTTTCTATGAGAGTGAACTCAGTTTCAAAAAACCAACAATCTTCTGAAACCTACCATCACTTATCAGAAATGATTTGTAGGAATATAATTTCACCAAAAGAAATCTGAGGTTTGAACATATGTTTTCTGCTTAATATAGAAATAAACTAATAACTCAGTAGGTGAATATTAGTTAAACCGTTAAGTACAATCACTCTATAAATAAAGGGCCAGCGATCTGAATAGTTAAATTCACACTTCTTAAAAGGTTGATTTCTGAAGTGTAAATAAGCCTATAAGAAATAAATAGGAATTTAAAAGAGTTAGATCTACAAGATTGTTATGTAGTATTTTTACTTTTTCAGTTCTGTACTTCATCATGATTTGTCCTTACACTTTCAGAGTAGCGATTAACAAAAATAAAACAGTAATATAACAGCAGTCAGTGATATACTCTTTCTTTGTTATTTTACTCAGTGTTTCCAAAGAACATTTAAATACCATCCAGTTGACATTTTACAATGCTGGTGTGAGTTTAGAAAGAAACTCATACTAATGCTGCTCAGAAATTATATTTCACTCTTCATATTATACACTGTGAAAATAGCTTCGTGAAGTCATGTCTGCTGAAACTTTTTTTATTCCATCATCATTACTATATAACATTGTATGGTTATTAACAAAAATAGTCAATCAACAAGTTTATACTGATTAAAAAATTAAAAAAAATATACTCCAAAATATTTCAGAACCAAACATAATTATTTAATTTAAATAACAATACATTAAAAGACTTTAATCGATTCAACATGTTCAAGGAAAGAACTATTTCTGTCCTATAATGTGTGAGGGAGTGGCAACCCCACCAAACAACAGTTCTGTCCCTGTGCATGGTATTACTTAAGAAATAATGGAACCTGTAGTTGTTGAGCAACTAACTGCTCCGTTCTCTTGCAGATCGTCCAATTACAAACTGGAATTAGTTGCACTTCCCATTGTATTAACAGGTACTAAATCTAACAAGGAAAATATAGGAAGAGAGAGGGGAGAGATTAATTTCTTGCAACTGTGAAAAATCAATAATCCAGTGAAGTATTTGTATATTTTCTTATGATCATAACACACACATAAAATAACATGAAAATAAGTTTTATGTCAGTAATAGTAAACTAGTTCCAGTTAAGTTTTAAGTTTACTCTGGTATAGTTTGTTTCGATTGGTAAGCTGCTGAATTTGCTGAAAATATGTATCAATTTCTATAGCTAGGTTGAGAAGGGCAGGACATGGACAGAGAATGAATGAGGAGGATGTTCTTAAGAGGATGCTTGGAGTAAAAATTGGTGGGCATTGGCTAAGGACAGGGAAGTCTGGAGGAAAATCCTGAGGGAAGCTGAGGCCCATGGTGGGCTGTGCAACTGCTGATGATGATGATATATCAATTCCTGATTATTCTTAAGAGAAGACTAAATGAAAAAAAATAAAATAAAAAAGGATTTTTTCTAAATTCAAATTTATTCTAATTTAAATTGAAAAGAAATGTTTATAGGAAAGACATTTTGATTCTTAAATATATTTTCAAACTATAGTTTTGAAAGTAACAAAAATTGGTATAAGCTGTCATCCTGATTAAACCTATTTTCTTTGGTAACAAGATTCAGAAACTAAGTAGGTCCTTTCAGCTACCTTATACAATTAGATTTACAAATTAACGTGAACCTCCCTTATAACGGCTTAATGTTATTTAATATTGTATCCTTATAAACTAATTATTTCAAATATATTCAAATTCTTTTTAAAGTCATATGATCTTTAATACTTACTTAGTTAATGTAGAAAGTATTCTAGAAATAGCTTGAAGGCCTAACGAATAATTGTGAGCAGATGCTGACCACACCCAACGCCTATGATGTAAATATCGAGACAGAGTAGTAACTAATGTGCTTGCTGGTCTTGGAGGTTTTGCAGCAGTCATTGGCTGAGTACCATCTGGAAATATTACTGTACCAAATTCTGATGGAATCCGTTCATACCTACAACAATTATAGACATCAGATACTATTGATTGAGAAGTGATGCCTATGGTTAATTAAAAATTACACTAATAAAAAACTGTGCATACCAAATAATACCATATAACAAATTACACCAAAATACATTCTGCTATCTACTATGTGACTCCACAAGTCAATATAGTAGGATGACAAAGAAATTATGACCTTGTACAATAAATAAAGCAAAATAGAGTAAAATATAAAGCCAGGTCAAAATATTAGATACTGATTGGAGAGAGATTACAGAGTTTATCCCCAGTAGCAGATGTATTTCACTTACAATCGATTTTTAACATTTTTAAGCTAGACTAAGAAAATCTTAATAGCTCTGATAATACAATTAGCACTGACTCCCACGAATGAACCTTCCTCTTAATTCCTTAGTCTTTTGATGTGATGTCTCGCACTGGTGACTCACAGCTTTGTTTACTCGAAGAATGTTTAGCTACTTTAAAAACATTCATTTTTCCCAACCTTTTAAAAATTATCATATTTTTCTTAAATTTCACTATAAACTAGCTGAACATGCTTTGACAGAAAGCCATAATATTTTGTGAGATAGTGATATTATTAAATACAAAAAATATATTAATTATACATTGAATGTTTCAGCAAAGTCCCTTCATAACATCAATGTTAACTGAAGCTACCTGTCTTTGCCAGATCGATAATGAAAATGTCACAGTCTGGTTCTAGAATATTTAAAAAATATATTTTACACATCCCACTTAACAGCACATCATGGCATTAGCAAAACTCACATAGAAGTTCTAGGCTTAATTTTACGATTCCCACGATACATATTCAGTTCGTATTTCCAAGGCATGACGCTTTTCCTCTGATCACTAGTTACTATAATTCTGCTCTATTGGGTACAGGAGCTGAGGAGTTTGCTTTATAAAATGTATAGTGAACTTCCCTCATGTAGTTCAGTTTTATTACTTTCGGTTTTTTGAGTTTCTGTTTAAAATGTGTAATGTGCATAATCTTTTGTTGATTTACTATATGTAAACAATTATATTGTCATGCCAGTGGTACATGTGTAATCTATGTTAATGCTCGGACAGCAAGTAGACACAATATTCTATTAGGGTCTAGTAAAATGAAGCTAATGTTTTCACACTCCAGAGATATAGTGACTAATCTTGAATCATATGCAAGTTCCTTGCCAACATTAGCAGCTTCTGTTATATGTATATAAACATATGGGTAGTTTCAGTGAGTTCACATCTATGAATTGTTTGTCCATATTATTAGAAAGCAATATTTTTGTGAAAGCAATAAAATTTTAATTGTTTTTCTGGCTACAACCTAATGTTAATTTATTTAACTTAGCGAAGTCATTATTGTGCGTGTATAGTGCTAAGCAATTTATATAGTTAGGGCAATATCTCATATGGTTTAGAGAAGAACTAAATAAAATCATAAATATCAATTTTATGGCTTTTAATAGCTCACCACACTGTTTTAAAATCACAGTCTAAATGGGTAACTTTATGTTATATTTTTAGTAACTTTATGTTATATTTTATCTGTTATTTTATTCATATTGTAATTCTACGATTTCTATGTATTATAAAAATTTAAAAGAAGACTCATTTGACTTCTAGGCAACAGGATAGGAACTAGTTTTCTTATCAGATGGGTTAGGCTGACAATAACAATCATAAAATTTATTATACAATGTTTCTACAACTAAAACATCTGTGGACGTCTTCAGATGTAACACTAGTACTTTAAAATAAACTTTAATGTATTGTCCAAGATAAAATCCTGTGGGAGCAAGTAGGTATCAGGCAAGAAACTAATACTTTGTCAAGGACAAATGGTACCAATCGTACAACTCTTCGTTTTTTTTGGTGACCCTAAAAAAGGGCCGTGTGGCGAGAACGCTGAAATGTGTATTCCGCCCGAGCCACGCTGAGATGTTCGGCGGCTGCGCTCGCTGTTTGTGGCGTACTGCAATCCTCCTCTTCTTTTGGCATCGGTTTGTAGAGTCCGTTGCTGGCCCAGCGATGTCCATCGCTGGTTCGTCACAGGGCGAAGAATGTCCGTTCTATTCTTCTTCCTGTTCCCTCCTGCTGGCTCCGTGTTGATGTCGTCCGATAGAGGGGAGGCGATAAAGTGCGTCCAATGGCATGGCGATGGAGTGTGCCAAAAAATTCTAGCGGCGCTCTTTTTATGCCATGACCGGGATTCCCTGATTGGCGGTATATTATTTTTTCTGATAGTTCATGCTTGTTAATGAACAAATCTTGAGTAGGTTTAAGTTTATATTTAATGTAATAGTGTTACACCTGACGACGACCACAGACTTTAGTGGTCGAAACACTGAGTGATAAATTTTATAATGGTTATAGTCCAGTCTAACCCTTCTGATGATGTTCACATACCATCGAAAGTTAGCTTTTAAGATCATATAGAGTTTTCTTCTTAGAACTAGTTTTGTAATTCTTGTATAGCTGTGTAACATGCTGTAAGTTTTATCCAGTGCTCTAAACCAATGTTAAGAACTAATCTCTAATGTTAAGAGGACTAAACTGGGACTGTACATAAAGATCATGAAGAAAAATGATAACGAGTGGAATCTGATAATAAAGAAATAGACCATGCGAAATAATATTGCTTCTTGCATAAATGATTACAGAATTGTAGTGTGTATGGCATAATTGTAGAGAAGAGTACCACTTGTTAAGCACAGTTTTCAGAATTTAAGGAATCTGCTCATACATAGTAATATAGACAAAAAAAGGAAGATTTTTGGAAAACCTTTTGTTTTGAGTACTTTGAAGAAGTAAAACCAGCAACTTAAGAAAGAATATGAGCCCAGTGGATATGGATGTTGAAAAATATAGTAATAGAAGTTGGATAGAAAGAAAAACAAATGCTGAAATTTTAAGAGAAGAAAAATTACACAAATAATTGAAAAAAATTTAAGATACAATTTCTAGATCACTATTTACTAAACTAATGGACTTATTTTTAACATTTTTGAAGGAAAACTACTGGAGAAGTCATAGAGAGGTCAGACGGAGATGGGAGTTGGAAGGTATGATGCACTCCAAAGAATGGAGAACATGAATTCCTAGTTGCAACAAGAAGGCATGGGCTGCATATTAATAATTCTTCTATAGCCTGTTGCTATTAATGAAAGATTAGGTAAATTTTTTAAGGGTAATAAGAGAATACAGACCGTATAGGTAGGACTGTAGTGTTCTTGAAATACTAACAGTGGAGCATAATTTTGTAGTTAGTAATAATACTATAATAAATAGTAGAACAATGGCTTCTCTCTTAACTGACTTTGAAGAGACCAGGTCATGGTTGGACAATCAAATAGCCTGTTAGTGAAATTGTAACTCATCCATGACCAATGCGAACAAAGAACTGATTAGATTTTTAGTACAAACCACTTTCTATCAACAAATTAAGTGCATATTACTATAGCACTAGGAAAATTGTAAATATATTTACAAATTAAAAACAAAATAGTAAATAACAGATTATCTATATTAATTACAAAAATGAGAATTAAATGCACTCTTTTACTCACATCAATTGGTCAAAAAGTAAAAAAAGGTTTTTAATCTAGAGTAAATTACTGCAACAGTACAAACAGTAATGATACTGTGCATTGCCCAAAGAAATAAAATAAATAATAAAAATGAATAAATATAAATTAATAAACATGATTCAGATTGCATAAGCTGAATCGTAGTAAAAGTAGGGAGTACAGAATTCATGCATGGACATGGAGTTTCGACACACCTGTCGCTAGCGTTGTGTACGCGCGTATTTTGTTAGTGTGTGTGAAACCTGTCCGTTCCTGAAATGTAACTAACCCTTTTCAAGTAGAATAGTTATATGTTTATTGTTAATTATAAGAAAACAATGTACGATAGGATAAAACAAAAGACACCAAAGTGTGTAGAAATTATAGATAAATAAAATGTTAAAAAACCATACACAGGTGACGAAAAATGCAATTACTATACGTAAAAAATGAATAACTCTTTTTGTGAATACCATAAAGAAGTGCAATTTACGTATAGTAATCACATAAAAATTAGTGATCGATTGAGCATCGAGTGAGGTGAAACAAACTTTGTAATTCGCGAAAATAGGCAAAAATGGTGAATTGAACCAGAGTGGGGGTAGTAACGCCTCGACAGAATCTGACAAGTTGAAAAGTGTTCAGACAGGAATTTTTGCACGACCTGACTATAAATACCAGGTCGCGCTAATAAAGTTTCTTCTTCTCGATTCAACCATTGCCGCAGGAGGCTATGTCAGTCGACGACACAAATTCACAATTATTGTAAGAGTCAGAGGATCAACTAGCTATACAGCCAGAGCTGCAAAATACATACGATGAGGTCTATGGACACACTGGCAGCATATGACGTGAGACGAGACGACTATTAACCAGAAGCACATGCAGAGGACACGACCAGAGGACCAGAAGCACATGCAGAGGACACGACCAGAGGACACGGAGGACGTACAGATGAATAACCACGTCAAACGAGGTGATAAAAAAAAACATTTAATTGAAAGACACTAATTAAAGTTTTAATGGAAGACATTCAACCAACATTAAAAATAATAAATGATACATAAATGTAAAAACAGTAAAAATTAGAATAATATTTCTTGTATCAAATTTAGAAATTAGTAACGTAAATGATAAGAGAAATAAGTAATTTTTGAATTAACGTAATTAGTAAAGTCTTTGATGATAAAGAAAAAAAAAATGCATATGCAGTAGAAAGTAAAACAAAGTAACATAAAAGAAGTTTGAATAGAAGTAAAGTCATTTTTTGAAGCTAATGAATCAGCAATTGCAAAAATATGAACACACCATGAGTAAGCCGAGTGCAAAATAAACATTTTAAAGTAATTACAATTAGATAATAAGAGTTGTATATAACTTATGTATGTAATTTGTTAGCAATAAGTTATGTACGAAAACTTCGTACAAACGATTTAATAATGAGGTATTATTTAATATCCGATATGAGAGATGTTGTTTAAATAAATAAATAATGGAACGATTTTAAACTGAAATAACGTATCATCTTCTTATTACGATTACACCCATGAATTCAATACACAATATATAAATGCATTTAAATTGGTTAACTTGCGTTGTATAAATAATTGTCTCCCAAAAGCATGAGGCTACACAAGTTAAATTAACTTAAATCGATGTATTTGTATTGTTGTAATTGGCGCTCCAAAAATCGTGGGGCTCCACAGATTTAAATAAATAAACATCAAATTTGTCATGTTGTATTACATTTATTACAATTTTAATATAACTTACTTTTTATTACTGTATAATTACACAAAAATATGTTACTATAGTTACTATACTTGAATAGTTCAAAACTGTCTTATCTTTACTTAAAAAAAGCCTTGTAATTTTTTCCTGTTTATGTTACTCATGTTTGCCACTACTTTTCAAATTAAAAACATCAACTGAAGTTGAAGTTAGATGTTGTCTGATATATCGAAGGACTATTTCTATAGTAACTTTTGATTCTAAATGAGAAAGTTTTCTTTCTTGATCGTCATTGGATTAATTCTCACTTTCATTACCCTCTTTACGATTCATCAATAATGCAATAATTTCACCATCATATATTTTCATTCTCCACATTTCGTCTCTACTTAACCACTCAACTATCTCTTGTTCCTCAGCAACTTAGAGGGTTGAGCGTGCTATCATCTATAATGACCACTGGCCAAACATCTGTGACTTTCACTAAGACTTCATAGAATAGTACCAGAAATCACATTCCATATATACGTTATTACATAAATAATGTTTTTGATACTAATGTTCATCAAATTTTGATTTATATTGTTACGACGGTCTACTTGATCGTCATAGGTACAGTGGAAACAATATAAGTACCAGACAGCAATTAAGTCACTAATCACACCTTTAATTGTTACAGTAAAACAGTTTGTAATTAACAACACAGTCTACTACAACAAATCAAATAAAAAGTGTTCACACGCAAATAAATGTCACTAATATTAAAGACAATTGTATTACAATTATACCGTCCGATTATAAAACGCAACACTTCACTAATGACTACTTGAACGTACACAGTAATAACTCGAACCGCTCTGGAAATATATCGCAGCTGTACTGAAAACTAAGGCCGCTACCCCATGTATTTATATCCCCGCTCACACACCAGAAGCTTCCAAACTGCGTCTTATCTCTCGTGTGAACTATGTAATTAACTATGGCCTTGACACAGTCCGAGCGCCATAGCAAAGCCCGGCACAGTCGAGAAGATTCTCGCAAAATGCGTCTAGCAGCACGTACGCCACACACTTACATTCTGGATCTCTCTGGAACGTTCAACAAACACGTAGATTATTCTGTGATGCTGTAACACTGCCCCCTCCTTAAGCCTGTTTGTCCTGAACTGGCAAACCGTCTCCGAAGTAATACTCGACCAGGTGATCTAGGTGGACGTCCTTGCGAAGGATAATTTTCCCGTTCTTCGAATTCAGTCTCGTGTGATCCAAACATCACGTTCCCAGGAATGCTAGTCCTGGGTTTTGCGCAACCACTAGTTTCGCTGGAATCACTCCCGTTACGTCATGTACTGATGACCTAAATACCAATGGCTGATCCAAGTTTGTTTGCTTCTCGTCAACAATCTCTTGCATAACCTCATCTTCAGCCACTTTACCCTCGGGCGCTTCTATCAGCTCAAGAACAAGCAAGAGTTTTGTCTCAACACCCATAATTGGCTTTCCAATCACTTCTTTTGTCGTTATACTTATTTGTACTTCCTCTGCTAGTTCTTCCTCCGTTTCCGCTTGCAACAGGGAGGATTCCTCTTGACCAGACTTGTTGACTTTTTCTTCGACTAATGCCACTCGCTTAACGAACGGTTGGTAGACCCTGTCATTTCAGCCATGCAAAGCTTTATCTTCTCTTGGCCAACCTTCAGGACATTCTCTCCTAAGTCCACAACGAATCCGTAGGCATTCATAATGTCCGTGCCAAGAATCACTTCATCGACAATGTCTGCAACAAGCATTTGGTGGCTAAACTCAAGAAGACCCAGGCGTACACGTACGTCTACCTTTCCTAGCACCTTGACGGGGCTTCCAGTCACAGTCTGCATTGTACAAGAGCTAAGTAGAGGATGACTCTAAGGAGGAGGACTAAGTCAGGGCGCACAATGGACACTGTTGTGCCCGTGTCAACTGTAAATGATGTTGATTTACCATCCGCAAATCCATTAACAATCAAGTTTCCACTGATCTTATGTAGCGTGGAAACTGTGTGCTGTTCTGGGGCTTTACTTCTCCAATTGGTGCGATCAGTCTCTTCTCTCGGTATCTTCTTCTCCCAGTATACCTGTAGATGACCACGTTTTCCACAGTTGTAACACTTCGGTCTTCTGTCTTTTTCAAATCATTGCGACTCTCTTGAATTTTTGAATTGTTTGTCCGACAACATTGTTTTTCTGCTACCCATCGTAATGGGAATGTGATGGCACAAACCCATTAATGTAACGGGACGCTGACTTGGCAGCTTCAAACTCTAGGGCATGAACAAGAGCTTCTGAGCTATTTTGGTGTCTTACCATTTGTAATACTTGCTGAAGTTCACAATCTCCGATGCCATCAATAAATGTCTGCACCGCAAACCTTATTCGGAAGTCTTCTGGTGCTTCAGGATAGGCCAATCTAATCAATCTGTCGATACTTGCTTCAAATTCTTGAAGACTTTCCCCGGAACGTTGTTGTCTTGTTCTCAACTGAGTGTAGTACACCTCTCGCAAATGTTTATCACCATACCGTAATTCTAGAGCTTTTATCAACTCGGCATAGATGTTCTGGCTGTCAGGTGGCACTTTCTGTAGTAGTTCTCCCGCGGGTCCTTTTAATGCGAGAACGAATGAGACTGGCTTGTCTTTCTCTGTCCAATTATTTGCGCATGCAGCAGCTTCAAATTGGCGGAGGTACGTTGCCCAGTGACTGCTTCCGTCAAAGGTTGGAGCTTTGACATGAACTGTCCCTACTGCAGGCAAAGTTACTTTCTCTATTGACTTATTTTCCGCGTCGTTTTCTGTCTTTATCATTGGTACAGTCTTTTCACAAAGTTGTTTTGGTTGTAATTTCAGATACTGCTCAACTTCATTTTTAATCTGCTTTTTTATATTTGTAATCGAGTCTTCTACTGCAGATATTTTTGTTGACATAGTTTCTTCCACAGTCAAGACAGATTTTTCTACTTCACCTATTTTATTTGACATGCATTATCCTACGTCAGATATTTTTGTAGACATCGATTCTTCCACACTCGAGACAGATTTTTCTACTTAAGCTACCGTATTTTTAATGTCATTGATTCTTGTTCCTCCGATATTTTAGTAACTTGTTTATTAAGCTCACCTCGTAGGAGACCCAATTCTGCGGTACTGTGTTCTTGCAATTGTTTCTGCATAGCTTCAAAGAGAGCTTCCATTTTATCTGCTTCTTGCTTACGTTTTTCATCCTGTTGTGATTTTTCTGATTCTTCCGTTTCCTGTCTGCGTGTTTCATCCTGTTGTTTTTCTACTTCTTCTCTTTCTTGTCTCCATTCTTCTTTTTGTCATCTTTCTGCTTCTTCCGCCCCCTGTCTGCGTTTTTCATCCTGTCGTTTCTCCATCTGTAACAGCAGCGCCTGTAAATTTTCCATCATCTGACTGGCATCCATTGTTTACCGATTAATTACGAATTACACTCGTCTTGTATAAAGTTTCCACTGTTCTATCCCACTTCTGACACCACTGTTACAATGGTCTACTTGATCGTCGTAGGTACAGTGGAAACAATATAAGTACAAGACACCAATTAAGTCACTAATCACACCTTTAATTGTTACAGTAAAACAGTTTGTAATTAACAACACAGTCTACTACAACAAATCAAATAAAAAGTGTTCACACGCAAATAAATGTCACTAATATTAAAGACAATTGTATTACAATTATACCGTCCGATTATAAAACGCAACACTTCACTAATGACTACTTGAACGTACACAGTAATAACTCGAACCGCTCTGGAAATATATCGCAGCTGTACTGAAAACTAAGGCCGCTACCCCATGTATTTATATCCCCGCTCACACACCAGAAGCTTCTAAACTGCGTCTTATCTCCCGTGTGAACTACGTAATTAACTACGGCCTTGACACAGTCCGAGCGCCATAGCGAAGCCTGGCACAGTCAAGAAGATTCTCGCAAAATGCGTCTAGCAGCACGTACGCCACATGCTTATATTCTGGATCTCTCTGGAACGTTCGACAAACACGTAGATTGTTCTGTGATGCTGTAACAATATCAATACTACTGTCATCAGTTTTTCCTAAATTAAAGTCAGTAATTATTTTTCAATGGAGTAGTGACCCTTTGATCTATCGTCTACATTAACAAACTAACATTTGGTACAGACCTGACGATAGAAATTGAACAATGATTTCGAGACGCATGGTGGACAAACACTTCATTGTGAGGCTAATAAAATTTTTGTTCATTTCGCACATGTACACAACAGTCTTGTACATTATTTCATAGTGTGAACATTGGCTGCAACAAGGCTGGCGAGAACATTAGAAGCATGTGTGTGACAGAGAAAGAGCTATATTTAATTAAGAAAGTTGTGTTAGTGGTTATAATCACAAACAGAATTAACACTGTTGCACACCACTATAGAAAATTATTCCGATTAGCGCTTTCAGGCTTCACAGCTTATCATCAGATCAGAAATGTTGAGCTGATGATCAACAAAATTTCTGATCTGATGATGAGCTGTGAAGCTTGAAAGCGCTAACTGGAATAATTTTTCTATATAGGTGTGCAACAGTGTTAATTCTTGGATTTCGTTGTCCATGACGTGTCCGTTACTTAACTAAATATCACTATAATATTGACGACTCGGAACACAAGTTTTTATAAGTAAAAACGTAAAGTTTTACCTTACAGGCTGTAAGGTAAAACTTTACGTTGTGTTAACTTTAGTGTTAATTCTGTTTGAGAGAGAGAGGTATTACATGAGTGAGACAGTGTAATGTTATTGTGTTGTCTCCCTTCTCTCCTCTTTAGACAACTTAGTCATACCTTTAAGTGGGAATAATTCATTCATTTGGTCGGCATAGCTCAACAACCAAGAAAAGCTATCACATTTCTAGCAGGAACATGGTTTTAGTAACAATAAGAATTTTGAGTTCATTTTATTTTTCTTCCAGTCTTTATTGCAGTTTCTCCAAACCCACAATCAAGCACAATTTTTGTTAACTGACTCCACTTTTTCTAAATTTTACAATGCCTCTACTGAAACAGTAGCATGTTTTTTCATCACTTATAATTACAGCATACAGTACCAGTGGCGAAGTTACATGGAAGCAATTGAGGCAATGCCTACCCTAAAAAATTGTGTAGAATAAAAATTATAAATACGTATGAACTACGCTACGTAAAGACTATACATTGTTACTGTGATTGTCGAATTTACTAATTACGTGATTTACTGAGCGACCGCTAGATGGTGACAAGTGACAGTAGACAGTTCGTTTAACGAATGAGTCAACGAGAACCTGCCTCATCATTTTTTTGTATACATCATATGTACATAATGTGTTGGCGCGATTGCAAAGTGTGGGGAGGGGGGATTGACCCGCGCTCCATACACAGCGATGAGGCATGTCTCACTGCTGTGGTGCGAGTTTTAAAATCACGCTGTGTTGTTTATAATCGTGTTTATTTTATGCGGTTATTAAAAGTGTGCCTGTTATTCCGCTGAACTAATAGACGATCAACACTGTCATTTAAATTATTTGTGACATTAAGCATATATATATAGAAACCAATCAAGTTATAAATTTGGAAGTTAAATCAGTTATATTATTGTGTATAAATATAAGTGTGTCGCCCAAAATGAGTGAACACAGTCCTTTTAGTACTTTGTCAGATCTTTTAAACTTATTAAAAAGTAAGCCATTTTGTTCTTGGACTTTTGAAGAAAAATGTGGTGTTAAAATCAAGAGATTCACGCCTAATTTATACATTAAACATTTTGATGGTAAAGTATCTAGAAAATTTCAGTTTTCTTGGTACGAGTGATATTCATGGTTCGGTTGTTCCGAAACCAACAGACTTTTTTGTTATACATGTACCTTGTTTTCTGGTGAAAAAGAATGGATTTTATATGTAGTGACGGTTACAAAAAACTTTCTTAGAAAAGCTGAAAAACACCAGAATTCAAATAAACATATTCAGAATGAAGAGGTGTACCGTTTTCTGGGACGCGTGAGGATTGAACATACTCTTTCTGAAGGGGCTAGAATTCAAGCTATTAAACATAATGAAGTAGTGAAACAAAATAGGCTTGTTGTTGAAAGACTTGTTGACATTGTGTGTTTTCTTGGGAAACAGGAGCTTGGATTTCGAGGTCATTTCGAAGGGGAAGACTCAGTCAACCGGGGTAATTATCTAGAATTGTTAGATCTGCTTTCTAAGCAGGAGCAGTATATTGAAGATCATCTCCAGTCTACGTCAGGCTTTAAAGGTACATCAAGCGATATTCAGAATGAATTAGTTGAATCTGTAAATGATATAATTCAAGAGAAGATTAAAGCGGAGTTAGATTCTTGCGATTTTATTGGAATTCAGGCACATGAAACTTTAGACGTATCAAGCAGATCTCAAGTCAGCATAATTTTTAGATTTTGTTCAAAAGAGGGTCCAATAGAAAGGTTCATTGGGTTTTTTGATGTTTCAGTAGGTAAGACTGCATCAGAATTAATTGTTAATGTTTTGCAAAAGTGGGGTGTAACTGAGAAGGTAGTCTGTCAAATATATGATGGAGCCTCTGTAATGGCTGGAAAGCATGGAGGTGTTCAGAACTTTGTAAAACAGACTTGCCCAAGAACATTATTTCTACATTGCTATGCTCACAAGTTAAACCTCATACTTTTTCATTGCACTAAAATAATATAAAAGCGGTTAGGCTCTTCGTTCACAATCTGACAGAATTTCACACATTTTTTTGTAAATCCTCAAAGAGATCACAGCTTCTAAAATCTAGAGGATTTAAACTTCCACATGCATCCACTACTCGCTGGAACTTCCATTCCAGAGCGGTTCATACCATCTTTTCCCACTATGGTGACTTACGACAGCTTTTGAGGACATTACAGAGAATGATGAAGGATGGGATAGTGATTCGTACAATTCTGCTGTTGGATTGCTTAACATACTCAAAAAGACCTATTTCATTTACTTACTTTGTTTTTATAGGGAAATATTCGTTTATACTGACCATCTCTTTTTTCTACTGCAACACAAAACTATCTCCGATATAATTCTTTGCAACACTGAAATTAAGAAAACTACTGCTGTCCTCAAGGACATGAGATCAGAAAACACTGTATCGTCTTGCATTGAAAAATGTCACCAAATAAGCAGTGAGGTAAATATAGATTACAGTGACAGGAAACTGCTGAAAACCTTAACTTATGAAGTTCTTGATACTTTGATTATGCAGCTGGAGGTACGGTTCAGTGATTTTGAAAATATCCAGTTTTTTGAGATGTTGGATCCAAATCACTTCATTTCTTACAAAGAGAGTTTCCCTTCTACTAAATTGAACAGCCTTATAAATAAATACCCTTTTTTCAATAGTGATAGACTGGAAAATGAATTAAAAAACATTTACTCAGATACTGGAAAACATTTGTTCCCTCAAAGACTTTTACATTTTGAAATCATACAAGGGAATTGAAAATTATAATTGCAAAATCTCATGGGTTTGTACCGTTACAATTTTATAGTTCTTAATGACTTAGAACCAGTGTACGTGGATGTTTCAAAATTAATTTGTAGGATTTTAACGTTTCCTGTTACCACGGCTTCTTCAGAAAGGAGTATGAGTACTCTGAAAAGAATACAAAACTACTTATGCAATATGATGACTAATGAAAGACTTAACTCTCTTAGCACCATTGCTATTGAAAAAAATTTGTGAAGGAATTGGTGAGTGACCAGCTGTTCAAAGATCGTGTAGTTGACAATTCTGCAAGCAAGAAAACTCGCCATGTTGAACTACTCTACAAAAAAATTTAAGGTGACTTTTGCCAACCCATTCATTAATTACTAGCTTCGCCACTGTACAGTACACAATTTAAATTTACCGCATACAAAAAGTCATGCACAAACTGAACACACAAAAACTGTATGCTTTTTTTTAGAGAACAATTAACTGCACAGTTTTTATACGAGAACTGCTGTCTAATGAAAAAAGGACAGTGATTGTGGGTATCCAATGTTACTAATTGCCAGGTGTAAACAACATTTGTTACTACTCACTTTCAAGTCTCCAACACTTCAGTAATTACAATAATTCCATTTGTAAAGCCAACTGATTTGTAATGAAGTAAAATCTGTACAGTGTTTAATCATTTACTTTATCACATTTATTGTGCTAAACAGTTAATCACTGTGGTCAGTAAGTGAAAGAGAGACCACTGTAATAATAATAAGCTTGCAGTACTTATAAACTGTAAATTAATTATATACTTTCTTTCAACCATATATACTTTAGAGCAACATATGCTACTATACAAAATTCCCTTATTGGACTGGAAAAAATTCACGTATTCTTTACAAATAAATTTTACAATTTCACAAACAAAATATCTCATCACTAATGCTTACAACCTGAAAAAATTATCTGTCAAATTAAAGTCATGAGCCCTATATCACTTTAATATTATTTCCTGCTAGACACATGGTAATATTCATTTATTCTACTCACCTAATAAGAATTTTTTCAAGAGGTTTATGCAAGAGAACACAGCATGCAACTTCAGAACGGTGTTGATTTTCAGTTTCTACTTGACCACGAGACAGCGTTTCCTTTGTTGCAACACGCTGAGGTATAGTCAGTGCACATATTTTGTACTTCAGTTCCTCAACAATCTATAACAGAAACCACTGTTACAATTTATGTGCCATACTCATTTAAAAAACTTTAAAAAGTTAAAGTTCATTGGAGTTAATTGGTTTTCAAATCCAGTTAACCCCAAAATGGAAACATAATTCATATTGTGGTCTTCAATGAACGCTTAATACGCTTAAATGCTGAACATTTAATACAACACTCAAAACAATCAAAATTTTAAGAACTAATTTAATGCATAAACAATGAATACTACACTTTTTTATAATAATTATTTCAATGCTGCATCATTTGCTGCACAAGATGAATTGTAAGAGTGAAACATAAATGCATACCTGATAGCGAAGTCTGCCTGGGGTACCACCAAGAAAGGCTATGTGTATGACAGCACATGGAGGTTTTGACATAACTCTTACAATGTAAAACCAACTTGGAGTTTTATCTGTGTCACTGAAACAAAAGAGCATTTTATGGAAAATATGCACATTATTACGAAATCACAGAACAATCTACGTGTTTGTTGAATGTGCCAGAAGAATCTTGATGTAACGCGTGTAACATGAATGCTGGCCAAGAGAAGATAAAGCTTTGCATGGCTAAAATGACAGGGTCTACCAACCTTTCGATTAAGCGAGTGGCATTAGTCGAAGAAAAAGTCAACAGGTCTGGGCAAGAGGAACCCTCCCTATTGCAAGCGGAAATGGAGGAAAAATTAGCAGAGGAAATACAAATAAGTGTAACGACAAAAGAAGTGATTGGAAAGCCAATTATGGGTGTCAATACAAAACTCTTGCTTGTTCCTGAGCTGATAGAAGCACCCGAGGGCAAAGTGGCTGAAAATGAGGTTACACAAGAAGTTGTTGACGAGAACCAAACAAACTTGGATCAGCCAGTGGTGTTTGGGTCATCAGTACATTATGCAACGGGAGTGATTCCAGCAAAACTAGTGGTTGAGCGGAAGACTCGCATTCCTGGGAACGGGATGCTCGGATTACACGAGACTGAATTCGAAGAACGGGAAAATTATCCTTCGCAAGGACGTCCACCTAGATCGCCTGGTCGAGTATTACTTCGGAGACGGTAATACATTTATTATGCATGATTCTTACACTTAGAGTAAAATAGAGATACTGAAAAACATAAAATCTATTTCACAGAACACAAACCAGCACTTCTAGAATATTACATACAACATTCATCCACTCTCATACACCCCGGGCCCTTGAGATCTCATTTTTACTGATTCAAAATGTTTTAATAATTTTTAATAATTGATTTCAAATATATTGTAGTACTCCGCAGATTACTTAGCTGTTCGAAAAGTTGATCTGGAGTTGTCCCTTCTTTTCTGTCATCTTGCACCTTTCGTTTTGCACTGTTCTTATTACTGAAACTGTTACTACATTTTTGTCACAACACTGTCTATTTACATTATTTATATGTAAATAATTTTGATTTTAAATCAATTTTTTGAATGCGGGCGAGACGAAACCTGTACTCAGCTGGCGAGCGAGCGAACGGCTCACGTCCGTTGTTGTTAGATGTTCACGGCCGACTGCATTTATTCTCAACGCAGATGGTAGGCATCGCCTTGCATTCCAAGTGACGTATTTTTAAAGGATCGTCACTGACGTCATATGGCGTGATTTCCGTTTACATAGGTTACAGGTCATGTGGCTAAATATAACTGTTCTCCTTGCATTCTGATGTTGACCTTGACACAAATTCATGCACTTGTCTGCGTCATTATAATTTATGAATAAAATTTTACAATTCTTATTTTCTTTTTATATTTCCCCAAAAAATATTCTTAGAGGGGCCTAAACGTCCCATTACATGTTTCTAGCATTAGTGCTTTCTGACGTTCCTCAAGCTCCTCTCTTTCCTGTCTGCGTTTTTCATGCTGTCATTTTTCTGCTTCGTCCCCATCCTGTCTGCGTCTTTCCTCTGCTTCCAGCAGGAAGGTTTTCTGTCTTTCTTCCGGTTTCTCTGCATCCTGTCGTCGTTGTTCTTCTGTCTGCAACAACAGCCCCTGGAAATTTTCCATCATCTTACTGGCATCCTTTGTTTTCCAATTAATTACGAATTACACTCGTCTTGTACAAAGTGTCCACTGTTTCCACTGTTAACCGTGCTATCCCACTTCTGACACCACTGTTATGACAGTCTACTTGATCGTCGTAGGTACAGTGGAAAACAAAATACAAGACACCAATTAAGTCACTAATCACCACCTTTAATTTTCACAGTTAAACAGTTTGTAATTAACAACACAGCCTCTTACAACAAATTAAATAAAAATTGTTCACACGTAATAAAATGTCAACTAATATAAAACACAATTGTATTACAATTATACCGCCCAATTATAAAACATAACACTTCACTAATAACCACCTGAACGGACACAGTATCGCCCGACAATAAACTCGAACTGCATTGTAATATAATGCAACCATAACTGAAACTGAACGTTGTTGAGTACTGGTATTTATACCCCCCAAAGTACTAGATTATTCCATACTCCACATTAACAATAAAGGAAACTATTAGAGCATAATTGATTGCGGCCTTGACACAGTTCGCGCGGTTCTGACACAGTCTAGCTAATGCATCGAAAATCATGTACGCCACACAGATTCAGCTGGATTCATCTGGAGCATTCGATAAATATGTAGATTGTTCTGTGATGTCGTAACAATAAGAAAGGATGGAACACTGAAGTGTTATAGATGTGGGAAACCTGAACATCTATGAGACTGTCGGGTTAGAATGCAGCAGCAGGGAAACGAGCAATAGTCGGTACAAAGTGGCGTTTGCTGACTAACTGGAGGAACGAAGCCCCTAGACAATATGCAATTTTTGCACTTTCAGAAAAGCAGCAGGAGCTTGGTGGTTACCGGATTCGTTCAAGAAAGACCAACCTCGATTACAGTTGACAAAGGCGCAACAGTTTCCATTGTGCGCCCTGACGTGGTGAAAGATCTCAAGCCAATCTGGTGCTCTTGCAGCTTGCGAACAGCTACTGGAAGGCCTGTAAAAGTGTTCGGAAAAGTGGAGATACATCTATGCCTCAGCCGACTTGAGTTTAATCATCAAGTACTTGTTGCAGACATTGTGGATGAAGCAATTCTTGGTGTGGACGTTATGAACGCATACGGATTTATAGATGACTTCAAAAACAATGTCTTAAGAATCGGAGGAGAAAAGGTAATGCTCTCCACAATGACTACATCAGAAAAATCGATGGACGTCATAAACCAAGTGGCCATAACTGTTACACCAAACTCTGAAAAGATCCTCATGGTTAGAACCGAGGTAGATACTAGGGACAACCAGTGCTCTATATTCGAAACCAAGTTAGTCAGCACACCGGGCATACTAATTGCCAGAAGTTTAGTAAAACCTGATGAAACTGGAAATGTACCTATTAGAGTTGGCAAATATATTTTGGATCAAGCTGTCACTTTACAAAGCACTACGCTCATAGACAAACTGACTCCTGTGTCCTGCCAGAATGATGCAATGAAGATCCAGTACTTCGGATAATTCCAAATTACCAGAGGAACTGCAGGAATTATTGAACAGATCTTCTAACGACATCTCAAGTGGTGAGGTAAAAGAACTCAGACGGTTTTTATATGAATTCAAAGATGCTTTTGCAGTTCGGGGACAGTCACTGGGAAGAACCTCTCTTGTACAACATCGCATCAATACCGGGGACACAACACCGATACGCCAACCTCCTCGAAACCCTCCGTTATCTAAGCAAGAGGAAATGCCACAGTTAATATAGGACATGTTGACAAAGGGAATAATCGAGCCTTCGTCAAGTGCTTGGTCTTCTCCAAGCAGCTTCTCCACGTAGTGCTGGTAGCGAAGAGGGATGGTGTATTGCGTTTCTACGTAGACTACCGATGGTTAAATGCCGTTACAAAGAAAGACTGCTATCCATTACCTCGTATTGACGATACACTCGACACGTTGTCCGGAGCACAGTGGTTTTCCACATTGGACCTGAAGAGTGGATATTGGCAAGTGGGTCTTCATCAAGAAGACAAGGAAAAGACCGCTTTCTCGACCCCAAGTGGCTTATTCCAATTTAACTTCATGCCATTTGGACTCTGTAATGCACCGGCAACATTCGAAAGATTGATGGACTCCAAGGCCTCAAGTGGAAAACTTGCCTTGTTTATTTAGACGATATCATAGTCATCAGGCAGACTTTCAAAGACCATTTGGAAAACCTTAAGGAGGTTCTAACAAGAATTCACGGTGCCCAACTGAAGCTGAGCCCGAAGAAGTGTTCTCTATTTCAGAAGGAAGTACAGCATCTGGGCCATCTGGTTTCAGCAGAGGGTGTTAGCATGGATCCTAATAAAGTAGACACCATAAGAGACTGGCCTGTGGTGAAGAGTAAAAATGAAGTTCATAGTTTCCTGGGGTTATGCTCATATTACAGACATTTTCTAGAAGGCTTCGCTACTATTGCTAAACCACTACATAAGCTAATGGAAAATAAACGAAACTTCCAGTGGTCGAGACAGTGTGATCAAGCATTTAGGTCTTGAAATTTGCAATATGTTCGCAGCCAATTCTCGCTTTCCCAGCTTCCGAAGGGATGTACATCGTAGACACAGACGCAAGCAATACTGGTCTAATAGCAGTTTTTCTCAAGTGCAAAACTGTGAAGAACGAGTAATAGCGTATTTCAGCAAGACGCTTTCTAAACCAGAGAGAAATTATTGCATTACAAGGAGAGAGTTGCTGGCAATCGTCCGAGCGTTGGAGCACTTCCATAAATACCTCTATGGAAGGGAGTTTTCACTACGCACCGACCATGCCGCGCTTGCATGGCTCTTGAGATTCAAAAACCCGGAAGAGCAGTTGGCAAGGTGGCTCGAACGTCTGAAAGAGTACAACTTCAAGGTACAACATCAACGGGGGAGCCTGCATGGTAATGCTAATATCACGAAGACCGTGCCCGGAAGACTGCCGACATTGCCACAGAAGGAAGAACAAAACACCAGTGAACATGTTCTAGCCATCACTGTAGATTTCCCAGTAGACAGCTAGTAACACAAGATTGTCGACAAGAACAGATGACTGATGAAGACATTGGACCGATCTTGACAGCAAAAGAGGAAGGTCGCCGCCCGGATTGGAAAGATATCTGCCATGGTTCGGAAGTGCTGAAGGGCTACTGGGCACAATGGGAATTTCTTACCTTAGAAAACGGATTGCTGAAAAGGGCTTGGGAAAGTGCAAATGGACAAGACGTAGTCATGCAATTGATAGTTCCCTGAAGTAAAGTGCAGTCTATTTGGAAGGAGGTGCATGATGGAACGTCTGGAGACCATCTTGGCGTTAACAAAACCCTTGACAAAATACGGAAGCGATTCTATGGGCTTCATCTTCACCGCGATGTAGAGGGATGGGTTTGGACATGTGAAATATGTGCTGCAAGCAAGGTGTAGTTTTACTCTTTTCTTTAAACTTTTATATTTATTTTTACTAATATATAGTAAAGCACATGTACTTACCATAACATTCTCGGTATGAGCACGTGGTTCATACCCAACATGAATTTCCTCTTTAAGGGCCAGGATTCACACTCAGCGAGATTCAGACACATAGAGGTCATTGAAATAATAACTCTGGCTACCATTTGAATATAATCAACTTGTTTTTTATTTTTCTGAATTAGATTTATAATACTGAATCATAACCCAAAGATGGCGTCACATACAAATACAAAAACAAAATGGCGTCTACATTTTCTTACGCCCCTATTTATTAATCATTACTTTCCATTACTGTGAAACGTGATCCTATCCTAAATTTGATTCTAGCTGCAGCTTTAATAACCTGTGATTGATTTAATTCAATCTTTTATATATTTCACAAACCAATGCCCTGATGTTCTATTGTCATGGCCATTCGTTCATTCCCACATGCTCTCACACACACACACGCTATCACAGATACATTTTATTAGGTTTATTTCTTATTGAGCTCATTAAGGTATAAAATATGGTAATTCTTTTGACTTCTCTGAATGTGGACGCTGGTAGCTCCGCCGCTGGTGTCAGATCCTCCGTATTAGAATGGCAGGTGGTCGCCGCATGTCCCTCGTCTATTTATTTTGCTAGCACTGATTCTACATTTGATATTTAAATAGTAACTTGTTGTTTCTAGTCTTTGAAGATTTACTGTTACATTTTGACCATAAATAGTAATTTATCTAAGACACTTCTGGTTAAAACTACGCCAACAGCGATGTGAGCTGTTGACACTTTGATGTGCTGTGTGGAACTGAGAACTGGTAATATGCAAAATTTGCGTACGTATTAGTACATCTGACGTCATCGTCTTTTGTTCTCTCAGCCAACGCCTTGTTTCATACGCTATTGTTTATGCGTCATTGTTGTTTATTAATGACGCCACAGCCTTGTGAACCAATAAGAATTTGTTATTTAGAGTTCGTCTTCACATACACCGCCATCATCTCTGCTCGGTTTCGCCCGTCCACCGGTGACCTTGGAATTATTCTCCTCTTACTGAATATGCGTTGTTTGTGCAGACATAGGGAAAATGGACCTAACCATACTTTATACAACATGAATACAATAAAATACTATGAAACATCCTCAAACACCATAATTAAGGTAACAGGCCTTTATATACCGTTACAAAGGGCCCACAAACTAGAGGCAGGGGGAAAATGAGACAGTATAACGTTGGACTGCCTTTCGAGAGAATTTCCATAGACATTGCTGGACCATTCCCAGTTACTGACAATGGAAACTGGTACATCATGGTTGTAGGTGACTACTTTACTAAGTGGGTGAAAGCCTACGCAATTCCAAATCAGGAGGTTACCACTGTGGCAAAGCAGTTAGTTCACAACTTCTGTTGCGATTATGGAGCCCCTATGGAAATCCGTACGGATCAAGGGAGAAATTTTGAATCAGGAGTGTTTAAAGAATTATGCCATCTACTCGGAATTCAGAAGACCAGGACAACGCCTCTGCGTCCTCAGTTGGACGGGAAGTTTGAGAGATTCAATAGGACACTTGAGCAGCATCTTTCAAAGATTGTTGACAAGAACCAAACAGACTGGGACCAACGTATACCACTATTCCTCATAGCATACAGATCATCAGTACACGACACAACCGGCATGACCCCAGCAAAATTGGTGTTTGGGCAGGAGATTCGTCTTCCTGGGGACTTGATGTTCGGATCACCTGAGACTCAGTCCCAAGAGCCTCAGAACTATTCCTCGCAATTAGAAAACCAACTGCAAGAAATGAATCACTTGATAAGAGGACGGCTGAAGATTGCCAGTGATAAAATGAAAATTCGGTATGACATTCACAGCAATAGTGTGGGTTTCCAAGAAGGAGATCAGGTCTGCTTGTTCAACCCAAAGCCCCATCGTGGTCACTCACCTAAGTTGCAAACTATCTGGGAAGGACCCTTTACTGTGAAAAAAAGATAAAACCATGTTGTTTATCGGATTCAACAGGAAGGACAGTGAAAGTTCAAGGTCGTCCACCTAGATAGCCTGGCTAAGTATCACTTCAGAGACGGTTTGCCAGTTCGGGAGAAACAGGCTTAAGGAGAGGGCAGTGTTATGACATTACAGAACAATCTATGTGTTTATCGAATGTTCCAGAGGAATCTAGCTGAATGTTGTGGCGTACGTGATTCTCACCAAATTTGCTAGACTGTCCAGAATTCGCACGGCCACACGCACTGTGTCAAGGCTGCAATCAATTACGCCATAGTGTAGAGCTAATACGTAGTATGTGGAATAATCCAGATTTTTGGCAGGGTATAAATACAGTTACTCAGGGACGCTCAATTCAGTTTATTGTCGGGCGATTACAAGTGATTACTCTGTGCGTTCAAGTGGTTACTGTGTTTTATAATACTGTCTTTGTATAATTATGGTTACTGTCTTTATATAATTGTGAAGTGTTGTGTTTTATAATATCGGGCGGTATAATTGTAATACAATTGTGTTTAATATTAGTTGACATTTTATTGTGTGTGAACAATTTTTATTTGATTTGTTGTAAGAGACTGTGTTGTTAATTACAAACTGTTTAACTGTGGTAATTAAAGCTGGTGATTAGTGACTTAATTGGTGTCTTGTATTTATTTTTCCACTGTACCATATGACGGTCAAGCAGACCATCGTAACAATACATACTTATTAAAAAAATATATAAGACAGATGTTTTCAAAATATTTGACTCCCAGGGTCAATCACAGAGAAATCAATCTTGACTACAGAGAAAAACAATAAAATAATAGCTGTTTAACTCGACATATGTTTTAGTAGTTTAATCCAGTATCATCTCTCTTCTTTAGTAACTGTGATTTGTAGCGTGTGCATTCTTATCTAGACAGACTGTTATTGTTAACACACGGCCCCAAATCAGGGCACTATTTTCAATTTACTACTATTTACCACTATTTTCATTTATGACTTAACAAATAAAGTAGAGCCAGTTAAATACATATGTGTGTGTGTGTGTGTGTGTGTGTGTGTGTGTGTGTGTGTGTGTGTGTGTGTGTGTGTGTGTGTGTGTGTGTGTGCGTGTGCGCGCATATAAATAGGTGTTTTGATAGTTCATCTTCTTTTTTCACAGCACTAAATTAATATAGATTATTAAACTTTCACTTGTGAAACTTACTTTGTTTCCTCCCGTACGCGTTTTGGCGTGATGTACGCCTTCGTCAGCGGTGTGAGACAGACTGCCAGTAACTTGTAACGGTCAATTCCCGCGCCAATTCCCTTCCACCACACAACACCCCCACTCAACCTACCAACTAAAACCGTTACAAGTTACTGGCAGTCTGTCTCACACCGCTGACGAAGGCGCACATCACGCCGAAACGCGTACGGGAGGAAACAAAGTAAGTTTCACAAGTGAAAGTTTAATAATCTATATAAATAGGTTATTACACAACATTACTTACCCAATTGAAACAAATTTCAGGTATGAGTGATTTTCAATGAGAACAAAGCTTGTCCAGTCTTTTAAAAAATTGTACAGTGCAGCTGCAGCATGGCGTGATTGTATGCTTTGGAAACGACCATTGGGACTAGCAGTATGAAGGTAACTTGGTAATGGTAGGTCGTGCTGAAGAATCAGACTTAAACTATGTGTATGTAACCACTTATGCCACACAGATGGGTCAAGTAAGCACACGTGGCGCCAGAAATGGGCAAACTGCAAACAGCTCTGATCACTAAAAACATAATAATAATAATTAAATACATAATAAAATAATAAAATCCTTTAAAATGATGTTAAATTTCATTATATCATTATCACATAAAATAATACTTATTATAATTTTAGCATAAGTTCACAAATAACACAATTTTGCACATGTACACACACTTTCTTTCCTTGATATTTTATTTAATTAATAAACTGATACTAATGACGATATGTATTATCTAACATGTGATATGACTGGAATATTATACTGTATAATGGTCGCCAATTAAGAAAGATTTTGACTGTCAGAGATACAGATGTGCTGCTAGTCAATGAATCCAATGTCATAACTGAAAATGTGCAGTATTATAAAACCAAAGACTACACAACATACTCTCTCATCAAAGAGGGATTAAATCAAATAGATCAAATAGAAATCATGGGGGACTTCAATACTGCCTCTCCAACTTGGGTTATAATTACACCAACAAAGCTGGAAAAACTGTGGAAGACTTTCCAGGCAGCAACCCCATTATGATCTGTACAAGGATCAAGATCCAGGAGATTTTGCATTATTCAGGCTCTACAACTAACCCACACCTCACACTTGTATCAACGGATCTGTCTGACATTTTCAACAGAAATATCCTTAAGGATTCAGGAAACAGACACAAAATGTCCCTACTGACTATAACTCTCAACCAGCAGAACATGTAACCTAACAACCAATAGACACTATGGAACTTCAAGAAGGCTGACTGATTGGCTTTCATGGCTGAGGCAGATAACACCATACCAAAATTTGACACTTTAGATTCTCCACATATGCTCCACAAAACTACCTTTCAGCTCTAAGGAATACAGCTAAATCAACCAAGAGGTCGGCAAAATAAATATAAACCATTCTGGTTTCAGGAGTTAAAAAACATAAAAGTGCAAAGAGACAGTGCAAGAAATAAGGCTCAGCAAACCAAAACACAAGAAGACATAACAAAATCGTGTAAAGAAACCAATTCTGAAACAAAAAATGGAGTCAACCAAAACAGAGACATGGAATTCTTTCCTTAAAACAATGGAGTATCAACAGACAGTGCAAAACCCCACTCATAGATCAATAAACTAAACAACAAAAATCACTATATTGATTGATGACTCGTTGGGTACTTGGTGAAACATATTACTATAATAAACTGTGAAACTTACCAAGTGTTTGTAATGTTTTGAAAACCTTTGTAATAACAATCACAATTTCCTCACACATCCCATTTACAATAAACAACAAAGAAGTTACCAGATCAAGGTAAGGGGAAACACACAGTGATGGCTTACAAAATTCCTCTCTCAATGACAAAACACAGTAACATGGAAATATAAGCAAACAAAAACTGGACTCACTCAAGCAGCTCTGTCCAGCACAAACATCTATATTGATCCGACATCACAGAACAATCTACATGTTTATCGAATGTTCCAGAGGAATCTAGTTGAATGTTGTGGCGTACGTGATTCTCAGCGCATTTGCTAGACTGTGCCAGAATTTGCACGGCCGCACGCACTGTGTCAAAGCCGCAATTAATTACGTCGTAGTTAGAGATAACGTGTGGTTGTGGAATGTTCTGGTCTATGAATGGGGTTAAATACTAGGCGGCAGCGGCCTTAGTTTCAGTTTATTGTCGGACGATTACAAGTGATTACTGTGTGCGTCCAAGTGGTAGTGAATTGTTGTGTTTTATAATCGGGTGGTATAATTATAATACAAGTGTTTTATATTAGTTGATATTTTATTGTGTTGAACAATTTTTATTTGGTTTGTTGTAAGAGACTCTGTTATAATTATGAACTGTTTAACTGTGGTAATTAAAGCTGGTGATTAGTGACATAATTGGTGTCTTGTATTTAGTTTTCCACTGTACCATACGACGACCACGTAGACTGTCGTACCAGTGGTGTCAGAACTGAGATAGAAGTCAGAACATTAACAGTGAAAACATTGAATGTTTGTACAAGATAAGTGTAATTCATAATTAATTGGTAAACAATGGATGCCACTCAGATGATGGAAAATTTCCGGGCGCTGCTGTTGCAGACAGAGGAACGATGACAACAAGAGGCGGAAGAAGCAGAAAGAAGACAAAAAGAAGAATGAAGACAAGAAAGAGAAGAAGCAGAAAAATGGCAGGATGAGAAACGCAGGCAGGAAGCGGAAGTAGCAGAATAACGACAGGATGAAAAACGCAGGCAGGAAAGAGAAGAACAGATGTGTGAAACAGAAAACATCAAAGAGTTAATACAGGAGCAAAAGCAGAAACAAGAAGAAACCACTGCAGAGTTGGGTCTCCTACGACTTGAGCTGAATAATCAAGTTACTAAAATATCGGAAGTACAGGAATCAATGACATTAAAAATAGCTGAAATGGAAAAATCTCTCTCGATGTCTACAAAACTATCTGTCATAGAAGAATCTCTGTCAAATAAAATATCTGCAGTAGAAAACTCAATAGCAAACATAAGAGAACAAATTAAAAGTGAAGTTGAGCAGTGGCTGAAGATACAACCAAAACAACTTTGTGAAGAGACTGTACCAATGATAAAGACAGAAAAAGACGCAGAAAATAAGTTAATAGAGAAAGTCACTTTGCCTGCAGTAGGGACAGTTCATGTCAAAGCTCCAACCTTTCACGGAAGCAGTCACTGGGCAACGTACCTCCGCCAATTTGAAGCTGCTGCATGTCCAATATTTGGACAGAGAAAGACAAGGCAGTTTCACTCGTTCTCTCATTAAAAGGACCTGCAGTAGAACTACTATAGAAAGTGCCACCTGACACCCAAAACACCTGTGCCGAATTGATAAAAGCTCTGGAATTACGGTATGATGATAAACATTTGCAAAATGTGTACTGCACCCAGTTGAGAACAAGGCGACAACATTCCAGGGAAATAATTCAAGAGTTTGAAGCAAGTATTGACAGACTAATTAGACTGGCCTATCCTGAAGCCCCAGAAGATTTTCGAATGAGTTTTGCGATGCAGACATTTACTGCCGGTGTCCGAGATAACGAACTACAGCAAGTGTTATGAAAGGCAAGACACCAGAACAGTGCGGACGCCCTGGTACATGCTTTGCAATTTGAGGTCGCCAAATCAGCGTCTGGTTGGACAAGTCATACAGTGCACGCTCAAATATCGCGACGACACAGACAATGAGGAAGAAGAACAAGGAACACAGACTCGACGATTGGCACCACAGAATAAACTAAGAAAGGATGGAAGACCGAAGTGCTGTAGATGTGGGAAACCTCGACATCTACAACGAGATTGTTGGGTTACAATTCAGCAGCAGGGAAACGAGCAGTAGTCGGGAAGCACCTAGACAATACGCAATTTCTACACTTCAGAAAAACAGCGGGAGCTTGGTGGTTACCGGATTCGTTCAAGAAAGGCCAACCTCGATTACAGTTGACACAGATGCAACTGTTTCTATTGTGCGGCCTGACGTGGTGAAAGATCTCAAGCCAATCTGGTGCTCTTGCAGCTTGCGAACAGCTACTGGACGTCCTGTAAGTGTTTGGAAAAGTGCAGATACACCTACTTCTCAGTCGACTCGAGTTTAATCATCAAGCACTTGTTGCAGACATTGTGGATGAAGCAATTCTTGATGTGGATGTTATGAACACATACAGATTTATAGTCGACTTGAAAAACAATGTCTTGAGAATCGGAAGAGAAGAGATAATGCTCTCCACAATGACTACATCAGAAAAATCGATGGATGTCATAAACCAAGTGGTCGTAACTGTTCCGCCAAACTACAAAAAGATCATCATGGTTAGAACCGAGGTAGATACTAGGGGCAACCAGTGGTCTATATTGGAACCCCAAGTACTCAGCCCACCGGGCATACTAATTGCCAGAAGTTTAGTAAAACCTGATGAAACCGGAAATGTACCTATTAGAGTGGGGAATATTTTGGATCAAGCTGTCACTTTACTAACCAATACACTCCTAGGCAAATTGACTCCTGTGGCCTGGGTAGCCAGAATGATGCAATGAAGATCCAGTACTTCAGATAATTCCAAATTACCAGAGGAACTGTAGGAATTATTGAACAGACCTTCTAACGACCTCTCAAGTGGTGAGGTAAAAGAACTCAGACAGTTTTTACATGAATTCAAAGTGTGACGGTACAAACGTCCGTCTTAAAGAATTATGGTACTAAAACATATTGTATTGTATTTTTATTGTATTTTCATGTGTAAAAGAGAGTTAGATCAACTTCCCCCATGTTTAAATACACGACGCAGTTTCATCTATATAATTCATCTCAAGGCCAAGAGCGTATGTGCGAAATGAGGCGCACTTGATGGTCGCACTGATCGACAATGCTGACTTATCATAACAAAATACGACACACATAATACTGATGACGAGGAACAATACTGTCATCGGCGCCAGACAAAGGATTAATAACAGTTAATCCCCACTACCTGTCGATAATACAACAAGGTGTCCGCCCAGTCTGCCGTACATCTTCATGGATTGAGCACGTTTAAAAGTGTGCTGGTGTAAATTTTTACCAGCCAAAGTGTTATAAAGCATTAATATGTAACTGTTATCAGACAAATATCTAAAAAATTAATAACAACTAACAATGTAGAGTCAGTGCCAACAAGACAGACAATCAGAATCAAAGTACGCCGAACATCTGGCAAGCCATGGGCAGCATCTGAACCACACGGAAACCTCAACCTTTCAGGAAAGTGCAACATTTAAATAATCCCTCTTTTACAAAATAATCGAGCTCGAGATAATATGAATAGTAAAATTTAGTAAATCAAAATTGTTGAAGATGTAATCAGAGAGAGAGAGTGATAGAAAGTGTGAGAGAACAGGCCAGCCGCTTCTTTTAGAAGAAGCGTTGGTTTGTGTTTAATAATCCGATTCAATGGTAATATTAGAAAAATTAAATACTGCAGTATAAAATTTTTTTTGTAATAGAAGTAAAGAGAGAATAATTATTGGAAACGTAAGATATTAATAAGGCACGGAAGTTAAATGGCCGCCATGTTGTAGGTGCGGTATAAGCCGCCATTTGTATTTTGAATATTAACTATGCAAAGGAAGTAACAATTAAACAAAGTTTTTTACACCTTTCAATGGTAATCAGTCTTATTATTTCGTATAACCTCAATGTTTCTGCGCTTTCGCTTATAGAACTCTGGACCCTGGGCATAAAATATAGTGTGTGTGTGTGTGTGTGTGTGTGTGTGTGTGTGTTGGAAGCACGTGCTTACCGGAAATGTTACAAACACATGGTGAGTAGACAGAAATATGTATGTATGTATTATTTATGTATTTATATTAATAAGAAAAATGAGTAAATATACAAAAGATTGTTTTGCAGTTTGGGGACAATCACTGGGAAGAACCTCTCTTGTACAACATCGCATCAATACCAGGGACACAACACCGATACGGCAACCTCCTCAAAGGCCTCCATTAACTAAGCAAGAGGAAATGTCTCAGTTACTACAGGACATGTTAACAGAGGGAATAATTGAGCCTTCGTCAAGTGCTTGGTCTTCTCCAGTAATGCTGGTAGTGAAGAAGGATGGTGGATTATGTTTTTGCGTAGACTGTCGAAGGCTGAATGACGTGACAAAGAAAGACTGCTATCCGTTACCTCGCGTTGACGATACACTCGCCACGTTGTCCAGAGTACAGTGGTTTCCACATTGGACCTGAAGAGTGGATATTGGCAAGTGGGTCTTCATCAAGAAGACAAGGAAAAGACCGCTTTCTCGACCCCAAGTGGCTTATTCCAATTTAACTTCATGCCATTTGGACTCTGTAATCCACCGGCAACATTCGAAAGATTGATGGACCTGGTACTCTGAGGCCTGAAGTGGAAAACTTGCCTTGTTTATTTAGACGATATCATAGTCATCAGGCAGACTTTCAAAGACCATTTGGAAAACCTTAAGGAGGTTCTAACAAGACTTCACGGTGCCCAACTAAAGCTGAGCCCGAAGAAGTGTTCTCTATTCCAGAAGGAAGTACATTATCTGGGCCATCTGGTTTCGGTAGCGGGTGTTAGCATGGATCCTAATGAAGCAGACACCGTAAGGAACTGGCCAGTGGCGAAGAGTAAACACGAAGTTCAGAATTTCCTGGGGTTATGCTCATATTACAGACATTTTCTAGAAGGATTCGCTACTATTGCTAAACCACTACATAAGCTAATGGAAAATAAACGAAACTTCCAGTGGTCGAGACAGTGTGATCAAGCATTTAGGACTTTGAAAATTGCAATATGTTCACAGCCAACTCTCGCTTTCCCCGCTTCTGAAGGGAAGTACATCATAGACACAGACGCAAGCAATACTGGTCTAAGAGCAGTTTTGTCTCAAGTTCAGAACGGTGAAGAACAAGTAATAGCGTATTACAGCAAGACACTTTCTAAACCAGAGAGAAATTATTGTGTTACAAGAAGAGAGTTGTTGGCAATTGTTAGAGCTTTGGAGCACTTCCATAAATACCTCTATGGGAGAGAGTTTTCTCTACGTACCGACCATGCCGCGCTTGCATGGCTCTTGAGATTTAAAAATCCGGAAGGACAGTTGGGAAGGTGGCTCGAACGTCTGAAAGAGTGAACCTTCAAGGTACAATATTGGCAGGGGCGCCTGCGTGGTAATACAGATGGCTTATCACGAAGACCGTGCCCGGAAGACTGCCGACATTGCCACAGAAAGGAAGAACAAAACTCAAGCGAACATGTTCTAGCCATCACTATAGATTTCCTGGCAGACGGCTGGACAACACAAGACTGTCGACAAGAACAGATGACGATGAAGACACTGGACCGATCTTGACAGCAAAAGAGGAAGGTCGCCGCCCAGATTGGCAAGATATCTGCGATGCTTTGGAAGTGCTGAAGGGCTACTGGGCACAATGGGAATCCCTTACCTTAGAGAACGGATTACTGAAAAGGGCTTGGGAAAGTGCAGATGGACAAGACGTGGTCATGCAGTTGATGGTTCCCTGAAGTAAAGTGCAGTCTGTTTTGAAGGAGATGCATGATGGAACATCTGGAGGCCATCTTGCGTTAACAAAACCCGTGACAAAATACGGAAGTGATTCTATGGGGTTCATCTTTACCACGATGTAGAGGAAGAGGTTCGGACGTGTGAAATATGTGATGAAAGCAAGGGCCCACAAACCAGAAGCAGGGGGAAAATGAGACAGTATAACGTTGGACTGCCTTTCGAGAGAATTGCCATAGACATTGCTGGACCATTCCCCGTTACCGACGACGGAAACCGGTACATCATGGTTGTAGGTGACTACTTTACTAAGTGGGTGGAACCCTACACAATTCAAAATGAGGAGGTTACCACTGTGGCAAAGCAGTTAGTTCACAACTTCTGTTGCCATTATGGAGCGCCTATGGAAATCCATACAGATCAAGGGAGAAATTTCGAATCAGGAGTGTTTAAAGAGTTATGCCATCTACTCGCAAGAATGACAGAACTATTCCTCGAAATTAGAAAACCAACTGCGAGAAATGAATCGCTTGATAAGAGGGCGGATGAAGATTGCCAGTGATAAAATGAAAACTCGGTATGACATTCGCAGCAATAGTGTAGGTTCCAAGAACGAGATCAGGTCTGGTTGTTCAACCCAAAGCGCCGTCACGGTTGCTCACCTAAGTTGCAAACTAACTGGGAAGGACCCTATACTGTGAAAAAAATAATCAACGATGTTGTCTATCGGATTCAACAAGAAGGACGGCGAAAGTTCAAGGTTGTCCACCTAGATCGCCTGGCTAAGTACTACTTCAGAGACGGTTTGCCAGTTCGGGACGAACAGGCTTAAGGAGGGGGCAGTGTTACAACATCACAGAACAATCTACGTGTTTATTGAATGTTCCAGAGGAATCTAGTTGTACGTTGTGGTGTACGTGATTCTCAGGGCATTTGCTAGTCTGTGCCAGAATTCACTTGGCCACATGCACTGTGTCAAGACCACAATTAATTATGTCGTAGTTAGAGATAACGCGTAGTTGTGGAATGTTCTGGTGTGTGAACGGGGTATAAATACTAGGCGGCAGCGGCCTTAGTTTCAGTTTATTGTCGGGCGATTACAAGTGATTACTGTGTGCATTCAAGTGGTTATTAGTGAAGTGTTGTGTTTTATAATCGGGTGGTATAATGGTAATACAATTGTATTTTACATTAATTGACATTTTATTGCGTGTGAACAATTTTTATTTGATTTGTTGTAAGAGATTGTGTTGTAATACGAACTGTTTAACTGTGGTAATTAAAGCTGGTGATTAGTGACTTAATTGGTGTCCTGTATTTAGTTTTCCACTATACCATACAACGATCAAGTAGACCGTCGTAACAATATCAACGACCTCCAACCTCCCAGAATGAATCACGCATCTGAAAGAAATTAATATTGGTATGTTTGCTAATGATGTGACTATCTTGACTACAGAGAAAAACAAACACCTATCAGCAGAAGTAATTAGAAAATATAAATAATTTAGCATTAAAGATGCTACAAGAGTGGGCAGTAGTCATATGGAAATAAATGCAGTAAGAACAGTGTACCAGTTCTTCTCACTGAAACACAAAAACTAAACATTTAACCTCAAATACAACAATCAAGAATTACCAAAAAGTGAGAATATCAAATATCTTAACATTGTCATGGACAGCAAACTCAACTCGAAAAACATACCAAGCAGAAGGTGGAGTAAATAGCAGAATGAGGGTACTCAAACGACTGGCAGGAGTCATTTGGGAAAGTACCCAAGACTTGCTAAACACAATATACATTAAACTTGTCATAACATATAGAAGTGAAGTATTAGTCACTGCAAGTAAATCAACTTTTGAACAACTAGAAATATGCCAAATCAATCCACTGAGACATATTTAAGGAGCTGTGAAAACAACCCCAGTGCCAGCCATTTAACTGTAAACCCACAACCTGAGGGAGAAATAAAACACCTAGTAGCAGCTATGTACCTGGGACTTCAAGAATTCCCTCAAGCATCATGATGAAAAAGTCATCCAAAATCAGCACTCTGAAAACCCAAAGAAATCCTCTATTCCCTATATCAGAATACCTTAAAGAAAACCAACTGCTACTTTCTATAGAACCATACATCCTACCAATTAATCCCACAGATTTCCCACAGATAAACTCAAATCTTTTGTTCTTAGGAGATGTAAGAAAAAAGATTGGTCCCCAGCAGCCATCACTCAATCAGCTATGTCCACAATAGAAGTCTTCATCAGACCAGTGGCTGACAGTTTACACAGATGAACCAGATGATGACAAAGACAAACTGGAGTGAGAATCTACTCACCCCTCTTTTCACACCACCTGCCTGTGGGCATGAACAGAACAAATTCTGATGAAGAGATCAAAGCCATATCATGGGCTCTTCTGGCCATATTAAATTATCCCCACAACTATTGAAATTTTTGAAATCTATTGAAATGATGGAGTCCAGGGTAGCAATACATACTGTATCTTTGTACACCACATCTACCAGCAAAGCTCTCAAAGAAACACACCATATGATAAAAACTCTACAAAACCTTAATAAAAACGTCATATTGCAATGGATCCCTTCACATGTGGGAATATCAGGAAATTAGCAGCAGACAACCTAACAAAGAAAGCTATCTCTCTTCACCAACCCAGAGATATACCTGCAGTCAAACACTGCAAAAATCGTACTCAAAAAACAAAAAACAAAAAAACATTAAGGAAACAACAACGACAAATAAAGAACAACATCAGTGACAAAACATGGAAAAATGGAAAAAATACATATGCAGCTTGGGATAAAAACAAAAATAAACTTAGGAGATACTATGTTGCTTCATTTCATCTCAGTACCAGACACAACTGATTTGCTTCCCACCTCAACTAAATCAAAATCTACTCTTCTGAAGAATGTACACCTTGTCATGAAAATAACTCCAACGTAGATAGTGAACACTTCCTCCACTGCCAAAAACTGGACACAAGTTTGCAAGGTTCAGGAAACATCATGCAGCTGTACTGGTATGGCAAAAGGCTGATTGACTGGAGTCAAGGGTAGCCATAAGAATCAACAACATAATCATCACCAGCCAAGTTGATTCCTAGTTTGGTTTCTATTGTTACTTGGTAATAATGGATCAGTTGTCTGTAGTGTTGGTTTTGGGTTTGGAGAAAATTTTTGTTTTCTGAGTGTTTTCAATATTTAGTAGCATCTTAAAACTTGTGTTTTGTATTGATCTGACTTTAAATACGCCACACAGCATTAATAATGAGGTACTAATACACTTTATACAATAAATAAAGACTATAATCAGCATTACAGAAACCGATAATATACACAAGCATAAAAGCCAAAACTGAATATCCACATAAATTTAAATCAGACTATCAGAGACTCCTGAGCAGTAGATGGTATATAGGATTGTGTTGCAACAAATATGGTCCAAGGAATAACTCAAACCTCAGGCTACCACCTAACACACAAACAACTACAACCTCTCTCTCTCTCTCTCTCTCTCTCTCTCTCTCTCTCTCTCTCTCTCTCTCTCCCCTGCACATCGAGTTTCCTACTCATATCATTCAGTTTCATTCTTCTTGTTTTGTTTTGTATTGCACAAAGTTTTAGGGTCGGTAGGCTAAACTCTTATCTTAAGCATAATGTGTATGGTGTCGTGTTAGTGTATTGTAGTTTTAGTTTCATTATATTTTCTACTGATTGTTTAAACTTTGAACTTTTATCATGGCATAATTTTCAACTCCTGGAAATAGGCAACAATTTTGAAACAGAGACTGAAATTTTAAGCAGGTTTTTAAAGGAAAAAGTGATAATCATTTATGATGTTGAAAAGTCAACAATAACAAACATTAAAAACAATAATGAAAATTACTAAAGTTTCAAGTCCATATTTGACTCAGATGATGGGTCAACAAACACAATACACAATGAGGTAAACAAGTGACTCATCCATCTAGAAATATGGGCGGAATCACAGGGGACCAGGATGGGCCCCACCATAATTTTCTTGGCCCACTCTCTAGCCCCACCACAGACTGGAGCAGTTATAGTACTAAATGTGATAAAGGTCAATGGAGACAGTGGGAAATGTTTTACTGACAGGAATTTTATATGTTAATAATGACAGAATTTAATGTCAATAAGACCGTATGTACTAAAATATCGGATGTTGCAAAGAAGTTTTATAACTATTTTGTATACACCAACCACAAAAAAAGTAACTGACACTGTAACAATGCAGTACAGCTTATTGGTAAAGGTATAATATACACATTTTTGAAAGCTTAAGTAATGTGTACCCATGCGTCCATTTGATTTGTATTTTTGGTCATAATAAGATTATGTAATATGCTGTGTTTCTGAAATTACTTCATTTTGGTTTTCAATTTAGTGCATACAATAGAATAATTAAACTTTATTAGCAGGTCGGTAACCAGGGAGGCTATTATGGGCCCCACCCACCCTTAATTAAATTTTACCCAATCTAACGCATTTTTTCCAATAATATCAACTTATGATATTTAACTTTAAAATCTAATTGAAATAATCCAGAAAAAATTAACTAATTAAAAATGTTGTTGATCTAAGTAGCGAAACAAAGGAGTATGGCCTCTAGAGACTCGTTATAAAATTACCAACACTACATTGCTCTAGTGTACAGATCTTTTTAAATATGGATTTGATACACATGCTGTTATGTATTAATGAACAGGGATAGTGGCAGGTTTGTTAGAAGGTGTGCGCAATTGTTGTGATGTGTGCCCAAATGTGACACAGGGTAATTGCAAAATTTAAGCAACTTTTGAAGCAAAGTCTACACTTTTTTTTGAACAAGAAGCCTCCATTAGAACACAAAGTAGATAGTTTTGAATCCTGTAGGCCTAAAATAACAATCATGATGAGACTACGCTGCTTTATCCGCCTGTGAAAGACTGCGAACACCATTATGGCCCCGAAACCCAAGAAGCCTACATTAGGCATCAGTCCACAAGCCCTGTTTTGTTGGACATAAGCAAAGTTGGTGGCTTCATCAAACTAACCCACACAACAGTACTACCATCCCCTGTGCCATCCCCTGTGCATCTCATACAGCCGTACCTAAGTGATGGAACCCACAGGGTGAGCATTGATGGGGCATGTTCTTAGGTTTACCCATCACCACAGGTTTGCCACACATTATTGTCACAAAACATGTGGTGTACCTTGAAATTCTATTTATGAACTGTTGTCCATGCAAAAAATTCTTACAGAGAGACTGACCCAAATATCAGTCTGCAAGACAAGACATCTTATAGTGTCATTGAGATAAAGTACACCGAGTCCGCTTCTCAACAGGAGAGAAGGGAATTGACAGGGGACTTTTGCCACTAGCTGAAGACCCCTGTTGAGGATGCTTTGCAACTTTTTTTATGCATTGCGCCCAGGTATCCTCAGACCGGAGTGGTGTAAGTAATAACCGGCAGCAGATACATGCGACGATCATTTTGCCCACTTTCCTTATCATACCCAGGATAACCAGTAGTGGGAACAGTTGGCCCACATGAGCAGACCCTCATTTGTGAACTGTCTGGGTGTGGGAACATCAGGTGAGCCGGCGGTCTAGGTGTTCTCCAAGGTGCTTGACTTCCTTGCGTCAGGGAAAGTACGTTCTGCCAACGCGAAGATCTCTAGATCTTTACAGTGCTTCGAGAATATAACAATAACACTCTTGATTGCATTAAGGCCTCTTTCCAGCTTTCAGTCCAGTCCATGAGCAAATTCACAAGTAAATACCATCGTGTTGTTGTCAATCAGGGCTGTCTGGTCTCCAGGCTCCATTGGTATGTCGTTGACATACACAGAGGAGGAGGCCGAGAACACTTCTTTAAGGGACACAGGCAATGTCTCTCGGAAGAGACAGAATCATCTACTCTCATGCAGAAGGTCCTCTACATCAGGAAGCTAGCAATCAGATAATGGAGCAATCTTGGAGCTGGTGTTCCCAGAGTTTGTACAACAGCCCATCACGGCTAGGCTCTCGAAGACTTTCTCTATGTCTAAGAAAAAACCTACAGTCTGCTCTTTTCAAGAGGAGGTCACTGCCTCCAGAAGAACATTGGAACAATGTGTTATGCCTACATGGAAAGAAAATGGGGTGTGCTGGACCTTTGCCCAGCAAGAATCCACATACCCCCATATCAACATGAACCTCTCAGTTGGGTCAGCAGTTTCCATGCAGTCTCTGATTGACCAGAAGGTTGATGCATCTTTCTTAACACCGTATCTGGCCAGAAACTTGGGGGCGAACTTTGTGTCTTTGGAGGTTTCAGTTAGTGGTTTACCTGGAAACTGAGGCCACATAAGAATGATCTGGTTTTACGGCAGATTGGGAGGCAGTGGAAGCCACAGGACCAGGGCTTGTAGTATGAACACAGTCTTTGGCAGAAGAATCACACTGTTGTGATTTCTTGGACTTATACGACCGAACTTCAGTATTCTTCTTGGGCAGGGGATGGAAGGTACTTAGAAGTGAGCACCTGGTGTGGACCCTTACCCTTAGTTTTAATTTTGTGATGGAGAGGGTCCTTGGAAGTGTGGGGGTTCGGAATCTCCATCTCTGGTACCGAGATATCTGCTACTGTGGTAGGCGTCTCTGTTTCAGATGTTGCACCCGAATGTTTCTTTGCCTTAGGGGGCAGGAGCTGGAATTTGAGCCAGAGAGGGTTCGCAGAGTGTCGGTGTTGACATCGTCTTTGAAGGGTGCATAGTCATTAGGTATTGCAGGCTGAAACTTCTTACCAGGGGGCTGACTGTTTACAGGCTGGTTCAGATGCCAGGGGAGAGCCCCTGCAGCTTAAGCTTAAGGAATTCCGCACGGGCAGACTGGGCAGCTAGAGTTATTTGCTACGTGACTATTGCCACAATTTATGCAGCCATAGAACGTTTTGTCTGTCAAAGTGCAAGCTTCATGCGAGTTCCCCCAAACAAGCTGGGGCACTGTGACAAACGTCAGTATGGTACCTGAAACGTTGGCACAAATAGCACTGTGCAAGTTTGGCCGGGGGACAGCTAACCCAAACAGCCATGTGAGAGAGAAGACTTTGTCAGCAGCCTCGCCATTCTCAAGATGTATGTGGACTAAAACCAGCAGCTTCATGGGGATGGAAGAAGTATACAGGCAAAAAATACCCTGTACCTGGAATCCCAGGTCGCGAAGCTCAACAAGGATGCCTTGTGGATAAGTTTTAGGCCCCATAAAAACAACACAGGAGACTGAAGTGCATAGCAGAGAGGGTTTGGTATTGCTTGGGATTGGCTTGAAGGTTGGCCTCCATCATGTGATAATCCTCTATCTTTTTTATGACAATTGTGACTGTGTTACCACCTAGTAATTTTAGGTCACCTTGTCAGCAGAAAGGCTGGGGGTCGTGATAATCCACCTGTAAAAGATTGCCAGCAGCAATGTCTGGGCATCACTGAAGCAGCCACAGAACCCGCACCGGGTTGGTCCTGAAAAGGGCCAATATCCATGGCCGAGATCTGGAATGATGTGGATTCCCCAGAGTGGTTCCTCTTCAGCTTCTTAGCTGGATGCCCACGTGGCCCAATGGGCACAAAAGCCTCTGGCTAGTCAGACAAGAGAGGGGCAAGTTCAGGACAAACATCGTCCATTTCCATGACTTGAAGAGACTCAAGCGAGCTCCTCATAAAGGGCAAAGAATGAGCGAGCAACTCGTCACTCGTGGACATGTTGCCCAAGTGATGACAGGCTGGAACGCAGGTCCCTGACAGATGCCAGGGATTGCAGGTCCGACTCTAGCTGGACCAATGACTGACTTTATTAAATACCCTGCCCTTGCCAGGCAGGCATTCACCAGTCCCTGTACCCCAGTGGTATCACAAGCAGTGCTTACCATTAGCAGGGCCCACAAAGACCAGCAGGGACAGTGCTACCTAGATTGGCTTGAGCAGGTAGGAAAAGAACAGAAGAAGCGGCACTCACTGAAAGCCCAGAGTCCACATGAGATCTTCAACTGCAGGTTTCAGCCAGGTAGGAGGTCGCCGACTGTAGTGGTCCTAACAAGGAACAAATCTTCTTATTGCAGGCTAGGTGGTTACTGGCAGCTGGGTTCGAGGAGCATCAACATCTTCTTGTTGCTGGTTTGTGTCCTCTTCTATGACACGAACTTCATGCTCCCTTTAACAAAAGCGACACACTAATACCGGCAGAGCAAGGTGAAGGTCCTCTTCAGTATAGGTGAGCAGGTGATGCAATATCAGAAAGCCTTCTGAAAACCAATCCAAGAGAGCAGATGTGAACACTCCAAAATCTGGAAGCATTATGTCGGACTGTCTATCTAATGAATTTTGTCGCTTGCTTCATGACAGCGGGGTGTTTTTGGACCCATGGCTTGATTGCAGTGCTGGTACGTCCCCAATGACTGCCAGATAAAACAGTGCGCCAGAATTTTGTCGGACTGTCTATCTAATGAATTTTGTCGCTTGCTTCATGACAGCGGGGTGTTTTTGGACCCATGGCTTCATTGCAGTGCTGGTACGTCCCCAATGACTGCCAGATAAAACAGTGCGCCAGAATTTTGGTGACCATATTTTGTATGCTTTTGTAGCACTGGTGTCGATTCAGGCATGGAAGACATTGTAGAGCTGTGACCCCGATCCCATTAGGACTGGGGGCACAACAACAGTTCAGTAAACAGGCAGACAACACTAGTTCGTCAAATAGGATGGGAGGGGGTCTTGTGGAGGGCAGGAAAATATCCAGATAGGAATCCTGGATGACTACTGAGTGGCAGGGTCCAAGACACCTCTATGAACAGTAAATTTCATCTCCATGCAGTTGCCAAAGACACAACCCTGTTAGGGGTTTCCAGTGGGTTGCAAATCCTCTTCTCATGGGCCAGTCAACTCATCACTGTCGGCGTGGTCAACTTCCAAAGACCCAAGATATGAGTCCCATCAATTATGGGAGAGTGTGGAGAGCTTCCGAAGGAAGGCATGATTTGCAATGATTCACCTCAAATCTCTACGTGTGTCGATCTATGACACCTTGGACCAACTCCTGGAGATGTATTGCACGGAAAACCACATCGTCATGAGTGACCACCGGATCTGCTGGGACAGATGGAAACAGCTCATTATGGTAGGAGCACCAACTGACCCTCCTGACAAGATGACTGGGAAGTCGGGGTGAAGCTTACAGTTCTCTAATGGTTATAAACAGCGGATGCTGATCGAATGAGAGATCCACACAGACACTAGGACGTCATTGGCAATGTTCCGAATAATGACAATATCAATAAAGTCCAGTCACTGATCAGAATAGGGGAAATGTATTGGATCTTCAGGCCTGATAACATGAGTATCCAGATTCTCAGCAACAATCCAGCGAAGAGTACTGCCAATACTCTTCCAAAGGTATTGGTAGTCCTACTGTTCCAAGATGGGGTTTTGGCATTAAGGTCACCGACTACAGTGGTTGAGAGTGGGTGGTTGAGGAGTGCGACCTAGTCTTCAGGCGGAGGCACTGTCAGCAGTACAGGACAAAGATACACCAAAACAAGGTGTAACTCCTATCCATCAGCTTCCAGCACCACCATGCAACCTTCGATGATTTGGAGGGGGGAATGGCCTATACGACCAGAATAGCTGTTCTCCCAGACAGGGGATGGCGTAGCTATAGGTGATGATCTGAAGAGAAATGTTGATAAGCAGCCAGATAAGTCTCACAGAGAAGTACGACATTTGCATCATACGTACTCCACAAAAAAAGTCATCTGCTCAGATCAGCAAGTGAATACACCACTGGCGTTCCAAGCAACGATACACAGTGATCTAGCCATTGAGAATAAGAAGGTGAAAGAGGGCAGAGAGATATTGGCAGACAATCATCAATGCAGTAAACATATCAGAAGACCTGATGCTATGGACTAAGGCACTGGCCAGGCTGTCAGGTTATCATCAGGAGTACAACTCCTGTGCGGACAAACTGAGCAGCCTCGGCCAGAAAAGTAGATTGTGTAGGCTTGGCGGACTGACTGGCAGTCTGGTCACTAGGCTAAGGTTGGGGAATATTGGGGGTGGGGATTTGACATTGGGTTTGTGCAGTTTGCTCATTGGAGCAGAAGATGGAGGAGATGATTTCATGGCAATAGCTGTGTAGGAAGGGCCTGGCACTCCGGCAGGTGCCAGGAATAGGGCCATGACAGTCAGCGCCGAAGCAAAGCCTGCAGGCAGGCCGTGGCTCCACACACGACTGTAGTCACCCCTGGGACCACGATAGAAGAGCCAGAGAGTGGCAGAAAAGCCACACACCACTTAGGGGCCAGGGTAGCTACACAGATCAGAGCGCTAGGACCGACAGGCCACTGCTTCTTTCCAGCCTCGTTAAACCTGATGCTGCATCTATAGTTGGCCAGATGGTCTCCCTTGCAATTGTAGCAGAAATGCGTAGAGCCCAACTTTGACTGATCACAGCCTCAGTGGGGATCACTACACCGAATACAGCTCAGCTAGTGGGGCTGGTGGCAGAAGATGGATCAATAACCAAAGCCCTGACAATTAAAAATGCAGAGATACAGGAAGGATTGAGGGCACAGACCTCCTCGAATTGGCCTGTCTTGAACAACTTCATGAGGAGGGATTTAATGGGGCGATTGTTTTCACTTTTCCCAACAGATAGGACTTATGTAGCTATCAGCGAATAGCCGAGAGAGACCAGCTCCTGCATGATGGTATCAGGAGAGGTATGGTGGAAGATGCCCTAGATGACGATTTTTTTCCCTAGAATTTCACGCTCTTCATTGAGCGAAAGTATGAAAGGAAAGTTTCCACTCCAACAGGAAACCCTGCCCGCCACGAACGTTTTGGATGGTGGCGGCCAAAAGCTTCAGCGAAGCACCTAGCCTCAACTTTAGTCGAAGGCTGGCAAGAATTTGTATGTACTTACCAATTATCTGCAATGACAATCGCAGGAATCTTATTAGAGAAAAAGCACATTTTGGCTGAAGGAGAGGCATGTTGATTGTCACTGTTACTACAAACAGTGCCCCATTTAGCTGAGGCGGAATACAGACTAATACCAGCTTCCTCTTGCCTTTGGCGTATTTGCCACCCACAACAGAAACTGTTCAACTCCCAACCAATCACTTCCCATGGATACATCGGGATCACTTTCACAACCACTACCATAATCACTACCGCGGGGAAGTGGTTATAATAGCAGGAGCTGAGCCACAAGCTTCAAAAAGGGAGATTAATGGCTCTGCCAGGGTAGGACGTTCACTAAGGGATTGCAGAGGAATTAGATTACCAAGCACTGAAATTAAACTAACAGGCACAGAACACAAACACCACAGCCACACAGCATACGAGAACAAAAACACTGCACACAAGTGAAAGTAAACTCACTGATTGTGTTGTAGTATATCTGCAGTATAATAAAATAACAACTGATGAGATTGAAAGACAGGTTGTACAACACAATTATGATTAAGACAAAGATACAGCCTACTCCAACAGATGCTCAGAGTAGAAACAGAATTTTGCATCCAAGGCGAAGTTCAATTGTTGGGGCAGCAGCTGGACGTGCCCAAGTGGTCGCAGTGCCCAGGCAAGAGCGATGACTGACTGATGCAACAGTTAACCTCAAGAGCCACGTGCATGTAGACATAATTCCTTCTGTATATGAATTTCTGTTGGGGAGTTGGAGGCTATATTTTTTTTCTAGAGAGTGATTTGCAACAGCTTTTTTTACCATGAATGGTAAGAGGGACGTCATATTTCTTGTTTGACTAGGGATAGGATGGGTGGTCAAACATTGCAAGGGCCGCGGTGGAGGCTGAGACTGTTGATTTCGGGTCATCAAGCAACTCTCGGAGGTGCTTCGATCTTTATGGGGGTGGACCTTCTTCTGTACTAAGGCGGTGGAGATAAGGATAGGGAGAGGTAGATGCTCGATGCTACCTTTGGCAAGGTAGTGGACAAAAATATCAAGTGAAGGAAATTCAACCTTTGCCTGATAACGTCATTGTGGACAAATCAGGGAGAATTGGAGATATAATGAAGGATCGGAATTAGAATGTAACGGGACAAACTGATGGGGGTCTATAATTTAAAGCTTTTCATGTTAACCATCTGCAGACAACCTTTGAGATAACCTTTTTATTTAACCAGAGTGTATTTTTTTGTCACTGACTGTAGCTCCGTGCATGGGCGTATCCAGCTCAAAACGGAAGGGGGGGCAGTTTTCGAAAATCAACCTCTTTGATGGCGGGGGGGGAGGGTCCATAGTGCCATACTATATAATAAACAATACATAATAAACAATAACATAAGGAAGAATAACATTTATTAAAAAAAATTTTTTAAACAATAGTTTTTAAGGATTAGTTACAAATTTTCTAACTACAGCTCCTTGTTCCTTTTTTGCGAAAACTCGTTGACGATGAATGCTTAGCATGGCTAAGCATTTAACTTATTTTTACCAATACTTATTCTTAACCATGTTTTAATAAACAATAATAAAAGGAAGAACACCATTTATTAAAAGAAATTAATTCTTGAACAATAGCTTGCGAGGATTAGTTGCAAATTTTCGAATTACTGCTTCCATTAATCGCTCCTTGTTTACTAAAACCCATTCACGGTGAATGCTTAGCATGGCTAATCCATTTAATCTATTTTCACCAATAGTACTTCTTAGCCATGTTTTAATTCGGCGAAGAGAACTGAATGAACGCTCTATACTGCTTGTTGTGCAGGGCTGTGAGAGCAATATCAGTAGCGCCTTTCTAATGGCCGGGAAAAACAATTCCCTCTTTTTTAAAACTTCAGTGATGTCTGATGCTTCTTGTACCTCATTCCACATTTTAAACCACAATTCCCTTTCCCCGTTGATGCCTTCCAAATTGTAAAATGTTGCACAAGATGCAGTACTTTCTTTCCATTCCTCCAATGAAGCATCTCTCATGTTACTCGATGGAAATGTGTCAATGAAAATGCAAGCGATTTGTCTGAAGAAAATCTAACTTCTAAAGATGATATGATGGAATCCAAGTAAGGAATTATTAGAGACCTTCTCCAAAATTCGGATAGATTTTCAGCAAGAGGATTACTTCTATGCTTTTGTCGGCCAGAAACGCGAGTGGAGGTTATATCAATATTCAAATGCTTTGCAATGTCATATGCTTCTTTCAAAACGTCATCTGTGATGCTCTCTGCATCTTTCCGATGATCTCTTAGCATGTCGAGAATGGTTTGAATGTGCTGGTTGGCTTTGACTATGTCAAGTGTCTTCAATTGAAGTGTATTTGCTATGGGTTGCAGTATAGCGGAATACTTTTTCTCTAATGCTTCAACAATATTGACGAAGTTATCCTTAAAAACATGAATGCTCTTGTACTTTTCTGACCATCTAGTCTCACACAATTTAGGAATGTTTGCAATAAGCTTGCGTCGTAAAACGGACTCGCGAAAAAATGTGATTATCTCCTTGATAGTTCCAACGCAGTTTCGAATTTCTGGGATAAGGTTTAAGTCGTTCATGAACAGGTTTAGCTTGTGCGAGGAGCAATGGAAGTATAAGGCTTTTTTGTACTTTTGCCTCAAGATTGCCTGCACACCCCCTTCTTTGCCAGACACGGTGGAACATCCGTCGAAACCTAATCCCACTTATCAGGGTCTAGATTTAAGTTTGTAACTAAATCATCAATAGCTTTGGCAATACTTCTGGCATCAAGTCCTTCAATCTCTACAAAGCCTAAAAATTCCTCTTTGATTTCGTTGGCCTTTTCATCAAAGAAACGTAATCCAATAGACAGCTGTTCTTTTCCAGAAATATCTGCGGTTTCATCAGCTAGAATGCTGTAAGCGCAAGCTTCTTTAACCCTTGTGATGATTTGTTCCCTGATTATAGCACCACAGAGATCAATTATTTCATTTTGAATGGTAGGTGATCGGTATGACGCGTTTTTTGGTCCATGCCTTTATAAAAAATTTAGTAAGATTACCAAGAGGTATTAATAGGTTAACTAGGTGAAATATGGTACACATAGTAACTGACCGAAAGCACGTTGGAGAATAATTTATACTAAGCTTCTTTTAACTATTGTATTTGCATAAGCTAAAAGTAAGCTAAAGTATAATTGTATAATTTTTATAACATTTTTTTTAGAAAAATAATTTTAATTATATAAATAAATGAAACTTCCAAAGTCATGCTTAATCATGTAAAATAAACGTTGATGATTGCTAGAACATACTTAAAGTTGTTCCTTTGTGCAAAATTGGACAAAGTAAAGCACGCAATTTGCCTTTCTTCTTCAACAATAGCTTAACTTCTTCAATGTTTTAACCTCTACGTGATTGTTCGTTTCAGTTCTTATGTTTTTAAAAAAAAAAACCAATAATGTAAGCTCACATTTGTGTTTTAATGATCACCTGAGATCATCTTATAACTAAGCAAATGAACAATGAACTGTTAAATAGAAAAAATAGTTTAAGTGGTTGCTTTAATTAATACTGCAACGCTTCTTCGTCATTCGCATATTAGGAATAATCATGAGTCAATATTTGACTCTGACTGTTGTATAGCTAGATACATCTCGTGTATAATAAAAAGCTGATAATTGTGGGTTTTGGAACGGAATAATTGGTAGGGCTAAACGTGCACTTACGGATTTTATTCTAGCAATTATTTGAGAGCAAGGATAGGTTACACCATTATAAGCCCCAAAACCTCCCCTGGTTAGGCTCATGAGTGAAACTGACTACAGGAAGTTGGTTATTTTATTAATTGAAAAATATAACTCATGCTTTTATATACTCATAATGATAAATCATACATTAGCGAGAAATGGGACTTTCCAGGACATTTAGGAGTTTCCGAGACGGTTGTGGATTCTCTTTTACGTAAAACGTGATTATTCCGGAGCCATGTCCCGATTTGTCCACGACGAAATTCGGTTAAAAAACAAATTTTTCGCAAAACCACCGTTTAGGTTAGGTTAGGATAGTTTTAAAATACACATACCAGTGAAAAAAAAACTCTAAAAAGAGTGAAAAGTACTTTGAGCGAAAATTATAGGGTTGAAAAATCAATGTCCAGGATAATACCGTTTCCGTTTTATACATTTAAATATATATGTAAATTGTAATATTGGTTATTTTGCCCACGTGCCCAATTTTTTTGCCTAAATAACACATACAAGTGTAGATAACCAAATAAAAGTCCTTACTTACCACAAAATTTTCTAATATCCATTTATCTTTCAGTGTATGGCTTCTTCCTGTAGTAAAAATTGTGGTAATTGACTTCTTAATGTCGTAAAAATTGTTACTTGCGAAAGTAACTTCGCCGCACTCACTCTAACGATAAGTACTGTAAGAGTTGTGTTCTAATAAGAAAAAGAGGTTGTAGTTCTTATCACTTCTCACTTCTCAGAGATGGCGTCATGGCGTGTAACAGTAAGAGTTGCGAGTTACATAAGCTAATCTTATGAGAAATCGTAAGGTTATAGTTCTTATAACTTCCATAGATGACGCGAGTGTCTATTTCGTAATTAGTTTCTTTCATTTTGAAATATCAACAACCAGTCTGTTAATAAATAATTTACAAATTGGTTTTTTTAATTTTTTTCCAGTTTGTTGGAAGGGGGGGCAGCTGCCCTCCCTTGCCCCCCCTGGATACGCCCATGGCTCCGTGTAAGGCACAGCACAGTACAAGATTGTTTATTGCCAGTAGGGTGCGTATTCATGCGTACAAGCGCACATGTGTGCCGCTTTCCACAACATGAAAGTCACGTTTAAAAATTCCTTCTCGCCTTATACGAGACTACGGGAAAGCCGCGAGATACTACCAGCCAATCACGAGCCAAGTAGCCGGGCACAGAGGGACACTGAACCATTTTGAAAACTTTAGTCGACAAGAAACTATAGAGCCGCGCGGGTCAGTGAGTGAGCGCGCGGTTCCAGTAACCAGTGTACAAATAATTAAGCAGTCGACGTAAATCCTTCAGACCGCGTGGTCAGCAAAACAGTGTTCGCAAACCAATATAAGTCGGCCGACTATTAAAAAACTAAACTAATCAGTATTTAAACATGTGAGTGGAGACTCGATATAGCAGTGATAATTTGCAAAAACAGTTTCGAAAGTTAAATGGACAAAAAGTGAATATAAAATAGTGACGCAACGACGAGGAGAAGCAGGAAAAGGGATGAGTAACTCATAAACAATTTTATATAATTATAAATGATACACTAAATTTTTAAACTGTTACCTACTGAATTTTGAAAAAGCTAATCATCAAAATGGGAATTTAAAGAAATAGCGTGTGTGTGAAAATTATGTAATGAACAAAAGCACTGGGTTGCGTTAATTATATTTAAGGTATACCGATTGTAATGTGTATTTTCGATGTTTGTTTTTTTTAGTATGTTGTATTATCATTAAATTGGAACACGTGGAGAGGAGGTAGAAGAGTATTTTGTTTAAAGGAAAAGTAAATCAATGTATATAATTTGACATCAATTATTTTGAATATGATAAATAAACCCAAATTCATATGAAAACAAGTAGACTCAAAGCATTTATTTCAGTTCAGTTCGTAGTCCTTCAGTCTTTTGACTGGTTAGTACCCTCCCCGCATATACCCGTGGTGCGTGTGATACTGAGTCTGTCACAGGTATATGGGACCTACAGTTTAACGCCGGATTCGAACGATCCGGATTCAGACAACCTAATTTCTGTTCTCCAAATAAACGCTCACACGAACTCTGGGCAGATTTCGGTGGTATGGAAGTGTATAAAAATGGTAAGTAAATAAAAGTGAAGAAGTAAATTATATTACATTGGTGCTCGAACAGGTGATGTTTGCATAAATATTATTTATGTAAACATGGGCCGGTTTTGGAGAACGGAAGGGGTGTCTGAAGTAAATAGATAAAAACCTTTTAGTTATGTCTGAATAGACGCAGGGTATGTTATGCTATAGTTAAGTGAGGGATTAAATAATTTTAAGTGTGAGTTTTTTAGTATATGAAAATTTCATAATTTAAAACATGGAAAATACCGAGAGTAAAATTAATGAAACTGACGTAACCGTCAGTAAGAATCGGAAAATAAGTCGATGTTCATAAACAAAGAAAATATGTCAACCGAGTCAGCTGATACGAGCGATTTGGGGATCCAAACAGCTATAATGCTAACAAATGAAAGCAACGTAAATGAATAAAAAATAATGGATGAAGTTGAAATTCATTCAACGCCAATTTCAATTAGTCACAATAAGAAATCTGATGATGAGGATATGTTGAAACGTTTGTATAGTATGATAGAGACAAAATTTTGCGAAGTAAATAGTCGTTTTGACGTAAATGATAACAAATTAGAAAGTAAATTTGATGTACAGAACAATGAGTTCAAAAGCAAGTTTAATGAATTAAGGGGTGACATAAATAATATTGACGAAAAATTTGATAATCGTTTATATGATATGAAACAACAAAATGTTAAGTTTGAAGACAATATTAATAAGCGTCTGAATGCTATAGATGAACATTTTAGTACTTGGGAGAAACAAATACAAGACGATGTAAATGACATCAGAAAAAGAAAGGAGAGTAACAGAAATACAGGTAAGTTTAACGAGAATATAAACAATGGAATAACGGAGAACAAGGTGAGTAATGTGGTCAAAATAAGTGATTTTAAAATAAGTGATGATTTTAATGGGCAGATAATTACAAATAATAATGATGGTAGTTTAAGTGCAAATATAGTAGTAGCTGAAAAGGTAAATGAGAATAATGGTGATTAATTAAAAATGGGGTGTTAGAGAGTAAAGTTGTGAATAATGATAGTGGCGATGAAGTTTTAGTGGAAAGAGAAAGTAGTAATGAGATAGTGGTTGATGAGATTGAGAGAGAGTGTGAAGAGAGGTTAGGTTGGCAAAGGGAAAATTTTCCCTGTTGTTTAAGTGGAGTGAAGACTCCACTAGTGATTTATGAGGACAAAGTTTCCTCCAGTAGTTATGTGAGAGACGAGGTGTCTCTAAGTAGATCCCCTGTGAATCATGAGTTCCCTGGAAAAGCCAGGAGGTGTTATGGTAACGTTGTGTTGCCCTTTGTGTGGATTGAGGGAGAGAAAGGAAAATGGGGTTGTGTAAGCAATTTTGAGAGAGTGAGAGAGATAGAATTATTCATGTTGAGAGAGAGAGAGAGAGGTGGTGTTATTTGAGGTTAATAGAAGTTATAAAGAATTAATAGAGAGAATAGATAGGGAGAGAGTAAATTATATGAAAAACTTACCTTTTGTAGAAATGAGCACTGCAGTAGTAAACGACGATTATATTGACTAAATATCACTATTACGTTAATGACTCGGAACACTAGGTTTTTTATAAGTAAAAGCATAAAGTTTTACCTTACAGCCTTAACCGGTTTTCTCCTTTAAAAGACTTCTTCAGAGGCTGCCGCAGGTAGCGCTGTTCGTCTTGTTGTGGGTGACGGAATCGAATTTCGAAAGATCGATGCTGTGTGTGTGGGGTGAGATATGTTCGAATAATGCGTGCGATTTGAATTGTGTCTGTTCGTTTAGGATGTCGTTTTTATTTGTTTTTGTGTGTTTGTATATTTCCAATTGTTCTAGAGTGTCTAGTTTTCGGCCTTTTGTGTGTACGTGTAGAATGTTCATGTTATTGTCGATGTTTTTATATGTGTGGTTTGCTTCAATGAGGTGGTTTGCAAAGGTGGATTCTGTAGTGGAGTGGAGTGCCTTTGTGTGTTCAATGTATCTCTGTTTGAAGCTACATCCTGTCTGGCCTATGTAGAATTTACTGCAATTTGAGCAATTTAGCTTGTAAACACCGGGTAGACCGAATTTGTTTTGTGCTTTGTGTGTGTTTTTTGATAGTGTGTGCTCTATTTTGTTAGTAGTTTTGTAAGCGATTCTGTATCCTGCTTTTTTGAATTTGTGGGCTATTTTTTCAGTTTGTTTGTTGATGTATGTTAGTGTTATGAATATGTTGTTTTCTGTCTTTGTCTATTGTTTGTTTTGTGTAGGAGTTTACTGACTATTGTTCTGTCATATCCATTAGATTCTGCTAGATATTTTATCGTGTTTAGTTCGTCTTTGTAGTCTTTTTCATCTAAGGGAATGTTGTTAAGTCTATGTATCATGGTTCTGAAGGCAGCTAGTTTGTGTTGTATTGGGTGATTGGAGGTGTTGTGTATTAGTGTGTCAGTTGTAGTTGGTTTTCTGTATATACTGAATTTGTGCCTGTGTTCTAGTTTTGTGATGGAGAGGTCTAAGAAGTTTATGGTATTGTTGTGCTCGTATTCGGCAGTAAAGGTTATGTTTTTATGTATTTTGTTTATGTGCGTTAGTAACTGTTCACATTGTCTTTGGTTTCCCCTGTATAGTATTAGAATGTCATCAACGTATCTGTGCCAATATAGTACTTTATGTGAGTGTCTGTCATTGTTTGTGAGTATTTTTGTTTTTTCTAAGTGTTGGAGGAAGACTTCTGCTAGAATGCTGGATATGGGGGAGCCCATGGGTAAGCCATTGTTCTGTGTGTAGTATTTATTGTTATAAGTAAAGTAGTTTTGTTTAGTGATAATGTTCAGAGTTTCTGTTATTTCATTGATAAGTTCGTGTGTTGTTCTGTTTGAGTTTGTTTTGTAGGATGGTGATTGTTTCAGAGATGGGGATGTTAGTGTACAGGTTTTTAATGTCAAAGGAGGCTTATGTGGCATTTGGGGGGGATGTGTATGTCTTTTATTTTCGCTACTAGGTCTGTGTTGTTTTTTACTGCAATGTTGTTGTCTAGTTGTGTGTGTTGTCTGATAATTTTGTCTAGATATTTTGCGAGTTTGTGTGCAGGGGCATTACGGTAGTTGATAATGGGGCGGATCGGAATGTCTTCTTTATGGATTTTGGGAAGCGCTTGGAGGGTAGGGACTGATGGTCGGATTTGTTACATGTAGGGCTTTTGTTTATGTGTCATTATGTGTTTGGCTTTGTTGACTAGTTGTTTTACTGTGTTTTGGTATTTGTCGGTGGGGTCGTGTTTTAGTTCTGTGATGTTGTTCTGTTCCATGAAGTTTTGTACTTTTTTGTGTAGGTTGTCTGTGGGGATGATTACAGTCGTGTTGCCTTTGTCTGCTTTTACAAATGTGATGTTGTGTTTGTGTGCCTTTCCCTCAGTTTGATGGCTGTGTGTATTTCTGAGTTGTGGTTGTTGTTGTCTGGTGTCTTATGTGCTCCTATTATATTGTTTATATGTCTTAGTGTGTCTTGATGTTCTGGTGCTGTGTTTTGTATATTTGTTTCAGTGTCAACTATGAGCTTTGTTAGTGTTTGGTTGTTATGTTTGTAATGTATGTTATGTTTTAGGCCTTTATCAAGGAGTGTTTGTTCATTTTTAGTGAGTGTGACGTTCGTGAGGTTTACTGTACGTGGGTAGAATTTGTGTGAGGGAATTATATTTGTGTTGATTGGTGTCAGGTTTTTTATTTTTCTGTCGTGTTTTGTCTGTATGTTATGTATTTGTTTTTTGTCCATTCATTTGTATGATGTATTAGTTCAGTCATGTAATTGTGTCCGTATATGTTGGTGATCTGTAGGTATAGCGTTAGTGCTTAGGGGTTGAGAACGTCTTTTTTCTTATATAGCTGTTTTATGGATTCTTTTATGTATGTCCTTTGTGCGATGTTTTGTGTTATTTGAGCGGCCTGGTTGTTGTGTTTAATTTTTATTTGGGCGTATTTTGGTGTTATTGATTTGTTTAGGCATGTTTTGTTGAATGTTATGTGAGCAACAATCTTTCTAACCTTCAAAATTGTGAATTTGTATGTTTGGACTGCAGCTCGTATTGCTGAGTTAAATTCTTGGATTTCGTTGTCCATGATGTGTCCGTTACTTAACTAAATATCACTATTACGTTAACGACTCTGGAACAATCACCATCCTACAAAACAAACTCAAACAGAACAACACACCAGACGAACTTATCAACGAAATAACAGAAACTCTGAACATTATCACTAAACAAAACTACTTTACTTATAACAATAAATACTACACACAGAACAATGGCTTACCCATGGGCTCCCCCATATCCAGCAGTCTAGCAGAAGTCTTCCTCCAACACTTAGAAAAAACAAAAATACTCACAAACAATGACAGACACTCACATAAAGTACTATATTGGCACAGATACGTTGATGAAATTCTAATACTATACAGGGGAAACCAAAGACAATGTGAACAGTTACTAACGCACATAAACAAAATACATAAAAACATAACCTTTACTGCCGAATACGAACACAACAATACCATACACTTCTTAGACCTCTCCATCACAAAACTAGAACACAGGCACATATTCAGTATATACAGAAAACCAACTAAAACTGACACACTAATACACAACACCTCCAATCACCCAATACAACACAAACTAGTTGCCTTCTGAACCATGATACATAGACTTAACAACATTCCCTTAGATGAAAAAGACTACAAAGACGAACTAAACACGATAGAATATCTAGCAGAATCTAACGGATATGACAGAACAATAGTCAGTAAACTCCTACACAAAACAAACAACAGACAAAGACAGAAAACAACAAATTCATAACACTAACATACATCAACAAACAAACTGAAAAAATAGCCCACAAATTCAAAAAAGCAGGATACAGAATCGCTTACAAAACTACTAACAAAACAGAGCACACACTATCAAAACACACACACAAAGCACAAAACAAATTCGATCTACCCGGTGTTTACAAGCTAAATTGCTCAAATTGCAGTAAATTCTACATAGGCCAGACAGGATGTAGCTTCAAACAGAGATACATTGAACACACAAAGGCACTCCACTCCACTACAGAATCCACCTTTGCAAACCACCTCATTGAAGCAAACCACACATATAAAAACATCGACAATAACATGAACATTCTACACGTACACACAAAAGGCCGAAAACTAGACACTCTAGAACAATTGGAAATATACAAACACACAAAAACAAATAAAAACGACATCCTAAACGAACAGACACAATTCAAATCGCTGCATTATTCGAACATATCTCACCCCACACACACAGCATCGATCTTTTGAAATTCGATTCCGTCACCCACAACAAGACAAACAGCACTACCTGCGGCAGCCTCTGAAGAAGCCTTTTAAAGGAGAAAACCGGTTAAGGCTGTAAGGTAAAACTTTATGCTTTTACTTATAAAAAACCTAGTGTTTCAAGTCGTTAATGTAATAGTGATATTTAGTTAAGTAACGGACACGTCATGGACAACGAAATCCAAGGATTATATTGGATTTTATAACCACAACCGACATGGTTATACACAACACATCAAACCACCCAACACAACATAAACATGCGGCCTTCAACCATATGCTCCATAGACTAACTAAAATACCCTTAAATAAACAAGATTACACTGACGAACTCAACACAATAAAATACATAGCAATAAAAAACGGTTATAACCCCAATTTAATAAACATACTACACAAACGCATCAAAAACAAAAACAACAAAACACTAAATACCATCAACACACAACACAATAAATACATCACACTCACATACCACAACTCATACACACACAAAATCGCCAATACATTCAGAAAACACCAAATACAAAATAGCATTCAGAACAACCAATACCATCAAAAAACACATCAGTAATACAAACACAGACATAGACAAATATAACAAAACAGGTGTTTACAAATTAAATTGTAATGACTGCAATAGTTTCTACATAGGCCAGACGGGAAGATCTTTTTCATCCCGTTATTCTGAACACTTAAAAGCTTTAACCAACAACAATATACACTCCGCATTTGCCACACACATACACACAGAAAACCACAGTTACACCAACATAGACACTAATCTTGAAATTTTACATTACATACCCAAAGGTCAAAAACTCAACACAACTGAACAATACGAAATATATAAACACCACACAACACAACCAAACAACATACTCAACGATCAATTACAATATAAATCATATACACTTTTTGACACAATTATACAGAAAACAAACAGTAAGTTGAATCCCCGCGCCAATCCCCTTCCTCCACACACCACCCCCACTTCACCTTCCACACAACCGTTACAAAATGCTGGCAGTCTGTTACCAAAGCTGAAGAAGGCGGATACTAAGCCGAAACGCGTCCAATAAAATTAGTAAGTTTTCACATGAAAAAGTTCATTTTTAGTTAAGTAGTTAAGTAGTTAAGGATTATATTGATGTTGATGATATACCTGTTACCTGTTACCTGTTGGGAGAATTAACGTACTAGTAACAGCTGATTACTATGATGATAATAGTAGAAACTATTTACTTGAGACAAATAATAATACTGAGCGAGACTGGACCAAAAATGCCAATGTAGACAGTTTTTATGAAAGAACAATAATGTGGGATAATCCAATAGATTATTATTGTAGGTATAACGGAACAATTTAAAATATTGAATAGTTATTATAATAATAATAACAAAAGAAAAGTAATTAAAAATGAATTGTGTTATATTAAGAAAAGATTATTGTTTGATGATGGAGGGTAAAGAGTATTGTTAATGAACATTTAATTATGTGAGTGTAGTGGTTTTTAAAATGGACTGAATTATGAAATGATTTGTGGTAAATAACAACAGATAACAATGTGGATTGTATATACTTTTGTATTGATGTTAAATGTATTTGTGTAACAGGTTATGTTGTACTCTGTGTTTTATGTAAACAATGTATGTATGGAGTAGGAATTGATTTTAATAATAATAATAATATTTTACCAGACTAAATAAATAATGAGAGTAATTGTGAATTTGCTAATGAAATTAACTGAATTAAAATTGGTTGGAATAATGTAATCAAAGTAACTTAGTGTTTTAGAAACTGATTGAATTAAATAATTGGAGATTAATTAATTAATTTAGCATGTTGTATAGATGAATTTTGGTAATGAATTTAAATGATTTTTCTGGGAGTTATACTTTATAATGAATAAGTAAATGATTAAACCTACAATGTGTTTAGGTATGGAGTCATATTATTATTATAATGTATAAGAAGGTACATATGGTTATGTACGTTATATTTGTTGTGATAAATGTGTATATTCTTGAGTCTATGACAAGTGATTATGTTTTTATTTGATTGAATGATTGACCATATGTAAGTATGAATTTTATAATGAAATTGAAGAAAAGGAAAATGTTTTAGTAATGAAATTAAATGAGTTTGAAAGAATTTAACTTAGGGAAGATGTGTAATTTTTGGGCAAATTTAAATTTGAAATGTTTATGTTAATGTAACAATGATAATGTTCATGTTGATTGTTTATTATGTTGTATTATGTTGATTATGAGAAGCATAAGGTGTCTAGTTGAGTAGTGTGTATTTAAGTATTAATGTGTAACATGTATTGAGTATTTTATATGTGATTCCCCACTTTCGGGCGGTCACGACCTCACCGAACCCTGACCATGGAATTGGCTCAGCTTTGACTGGCTATGGTTAGGGCACATTACGTTGTTGTGTTGTTGTTTTCCAATGGCTCCCCCTTGGTACATTTAACCCATTTGGTACCGAGCTTCCCAATAAAGACCACTGTAATTTCTGAGTTCTTGGATTTCCCGGTTCAGCTTCACACACTCCAATAATGATTTTTGTTCATTTTTGAGTATTCTCTCCTGCACAATACACATTCTTCTGTGGTGGAAATTTTTAATTTGTAGAGATGCGCTGAGAGACAGTCATGGCCAGTTTCCAGTCTAAAGTTGGCGACTGCTTCCTTCCTGGGTTTTCTACAGTTGTTATTCCATAACTGTTCAATCCGTGACCATGTTTTTCTTTCCCATATGTTTCTTGCTTCTTCCAGGAAGCGAGAGTTTGTTTTCCTTGTCATCAGTCTTCTTAGGGTGCTGAAGTCATGGGTACTTTCCCGGTGGTAGAGCACTGTCCCTCGCTTTGCCAAGGTGTCCGCTGTCTCATTTCCCGAGATGCCTATGTGAGATGGGATCCACTGAATAACTATCTCCTTGTTAAGTGCTGTAAGCTGCCTGGTGAGTCGCCTTGCTTCCAGTGTGCTCCTGGATGTTGCTCCTGTATTAGAGAATGTTGCCTGGATGGCAGACTTAGAGTCCACTAAAAGGACAGCTTTTGAAAAGGAATTTGGCCTCCAAATGAGGTTTTGCAACGCCACTTTGATAGCCTCTACTTCAGCATCATAACTTGATTTATTTTGTCCCACTGCAATGTAGTGAGAAAACAATGAGGAGAACACTCCTGCTCCAGCACAACCCACTTTATCCAGCAAGGATCTATCAGTGTATACACGTAGCCAGTTTTCCTCTGGAAATCTCTCATTGATGGTTGTTAGCGTTATCTGTTTTAGTTCTTCTGGAGATCTTGTCTTCTTCTTAACATCTTCTATCAGACTGAGATGTACTTCATACCTATGAAAGTCGAGTGGATTTTCCAAGGGGATCACTTTATTAACTGCTGTTGGTATGCTGTGGTATTGAAGGTAGTTGCTACTTTGGTTTAGCCAGATCTTTTGCGTTTTGAGTCTCTGTGGTTCCATCCTCTCATGAACCCATGACTTCTCAGGTAGTGATTTTTTAATTCTGAGGTTTAGCAGTGCTGCCTGTTGCTTAATTTCCTTTGTTATTGGTTTGTTGCTTGCATATAGTTGTAATGCTGTAACTGGAGTTGATTTGACGCCACCTGAGTCTTAGGATGTTGGTCTGCAAACGTTCTAGTCTGCCTTCATTTGCAGTAGTGCTTGTGATGGTTCCTTCACTGCCATAAGTTATTACTGGCTTGATGTATGTTCTATACGTCATGTTTAGAACTTCTTGTGAACATCCCCATGATACTCCGGTGAGACGTTTTATAAGGTTTGTTCGTTTGTTTACCTTCTTAGTTATGCTGTCAATGTAGTGTGTCCAGTTAAGCTTATTATCCAGGTTAACACCCAGGTAACGAGTATTTTCAGATTTCTGTAGGAAGTTCTCGCCTACTTTTAGTGAAAAGTCAGGGTTTCTATGTTTTAATAAGAAGTACTGGTAAACGGACTTTTCTGCATTAATCTGCATGTTGTTTTCTTCTGCCCACCTTTACCGGTCGAGGAGGGCTTTGTTCATGTTCTTTTGTAGAGTGATGTCCTGTCCTTTCTTGTTTGATCCCCTGGCCCAGATGAGCACGTCATCGGCAAACATGCACATCTGTATTCCTTCAACCACTTTCACTCGTTTGACCAAGTCATTTATATAGATATTAAAGAGGATTGTACTATTCACAGCTCTTGTGGTAGGCTGATTTTTACTTGTTTGTACTTGGAATGGCTGTAGTTGTATCTTGTTGAAATCCAGCGCTGTTTCAAAAATCTCTTCAACCAATTAAACATGTTTTCTGTGATGTTAAGGTGCCTTATTTTATTTATCAGTTTGTCCCTCTATACCATATCGTATGTGCCCTTAAAGTCTACGAAGACCGCCAGGACACTTTCCTTTCTGTTGAATGCACTTTTAATGTCTTGTGTTAAACGGGCTATTTGGTGTGATGTTGATCGATTTGTTCTGAAGCTTGCCTGTTCTGTGGCAAGCAGTCCTTCCCTTTCCAAGTAATAGTTCAATCTAGTTGCTATCATTCGTTCCTGCACCTTTGCCAATTTTGATGTAAGGGCAATGGGTCTATAGGATGTTACTGAGTCTGCTGGTTTACCATGCTTGATTATGGGAACAATTGTTGCTTTTGTCCACTCTGAAGGGAGAGATTCTGTTGAGTTCCATATTTTGTTATATATTGCTAATAATGTACTTAATGTGGCAGGCTTCAGGTTCTTGAGAAATTCAGGGTGCACTCTATCTGGTCCAGGTTGTTTGCCAATTTTAAGCTTTTTTATTGCCTCGTTCAATTCTTCCATTGTAAAATTTTGGACAAATAACTCCCGTATGCTTGAAGTTGTATTTGAATTATGATGCCTTTCTTGGAGTTTAAGTTTCTTCTCACTGACTTTAGTCTCTGCAGCAATCTTATATTGTGTTGAATAGAATGTATTAAACCTTTCTGCTATCTCTCTGTTGTTTGTGATTTCTCTGCCATTTATTATGATAGGTCTCTGACTTGACTTGGGGAATTTGTTGTTTAGCATGTTCATATGTTTATAAATTTTGGCAGCATCAGTGCGGTAGTTCAGATTGTTCAGGAACGTCGTGAATGATTTTCGTTTTTCTTCACATACATGTCTTCTTAATACTGCCGCATATCTTCGCCACTCGTTCACATCAGCAGGATTTTGGGATGTTTCCGCCTTTATTCTTGCCTGATCTCTAGCCTTTTTCAACTCTGTTAATTGTGATGTCCAGAATGGCTTGTACTTAACTGTTTTTCCTCTAGGGATGTTTTGTTTTGCCAAGGAAAGAATTAGACTGATAAGTTGTTTGGTCAGTTCTCCTGGTCTACCCTCTATATCAATCAGATAGATATTTTCTTCCAGGTAATCCCCAAAGTTTGTCCAGTTTGCTTTTTTGAAGTTCCATGATGTTCTTGCAGTTTGTTTTTGAACTCTACATCTCCAGCTGTATGTGAGCTGCACTGCTCTATGGCCGCATCCTGGGTCCTCTATTACTGTTCTACAAACGTGGTCGCTGATATCTGCTGAGGCTAGGACTAAGTCCGGATTATTTGTTGTCCCTGAATAGTGTAAGAATTTCGGGATGTCTAGTTTTGTAAAGCAATTCCATATTGCTGGAGCTAATGAGATCCTCCACGACCCTTCCTGCCTCATTTATGTAGTTGTATCCCCAGGATGGCAGATTTATGTTGTCCAGATTAAGATTTTTATTTTTGGGTGGGCTGTAAATTCCATACATATTTAATCTTTTATTTTCTTTCCAGATTTCTAGCTTTATGATTTCTGACTTATCTTGCTCATTCATTTCTTTTATTATTTTAAATTTGGATTTCAAACTATTTCTGACAGCCACAAGAATACCACTGGCCACTTGCTTACTTTTGTACAATCCGAATATAGTAAACTGACTTATTTTGAAATATTTTATGCTATCCACAGTTATATTTCCTACGTTAATTATTAAAACATCCATGTTTCTGTCCTTAATTATTTTCTTTATCTCAGTCACTTTTTGACACAACAGTCCTCCAGCATTCCAATGTAGACTGTTGCAACTTTGCCATGAGTAAATTTTGCTCTTAAAGGAGCAGATTTGCTTATCTTTCTTTGTGTGTCGCTTCATTTGGTCTAGGCCTTGGGAAGCAGCCTAACGCTGTTACTCATTTAGCACTAACCAGGTGACACGTGTAGCTTAAAGGATGCTACAGACGTGAGTAACTTTGCCACCCGGGCACATTACGTTACGCGCTGCCTAAGTCTGGCCATAGCTGGTTATCATTGTAAAAGGTGACTTTAGAAATTAACCGGAGGGTGAATAATGGGAATCACCATAACTATGGAACACCGGCTATCCATCGAATGGGTGCTACAGTCCAGGGGGGGCATAGTGTGTGTGGAAGAAGGTTGTTAAATTGTTAATAAATAAGCTCAGATTGAATAAAGAGAAGATAAAGTTGGTGATTATGGTAATTATGCTAATAGTAATAAAGTATTATGTTTCCATGTTCTCTATATGAGGTTATGCTATTGTGATGAGATATCTGCTGGTGTTATGTGTACATTACATTTTGTGTAAGCAATATATGGTTGCAAGTGATGTTATGATAGTAATAAATTTTTTATTTGAATAATTGTCAGGATGTAATGATGAAGGTTTATAATGAAAATTAAATTAATGAAATTAAATTCAGTTTAAAGATAGAAATTTTGTTAAGCAATTAGAAAGTTTTGATTTGCAGATTATAAAGATGATAAATGAATCATATTATGAAGTAAATAAATACAAGATGAAATTAAATGAATCAAAATTGTTTTGAAGTAATTTACAGTGTTTAACATTTATGTGAGAGGATTTAATTAATGTAAAAGGTTTCAAGTAAAGCAATTAAAGTAATTAATTGAAAGAGATGGGTAAGTTAATTTAAAAGATGAAAATAAGGGTAATAAATTTGAATCGTTTATTTTTTGACTTGAAATGGATAATAAATAGTAGACCATTAAATTTAAATTATTAAAATATTTGAAAAAAATTCCAAGTTGAAATGATAATGCGAGATAAATAGTTAAAATGTTTAGTTAATAGAAATTGAAGAGTTAGGATGGTTATTTGATTAGGAATGTAGTATAAACAAGTGTAATATGTTTATGGTAAGAATGTACGTACAGATGCAACCAGTGCTTCTTAACGCAAACCAGTACGGGCTAAGAGGAAAACAAACCAGTTGGGGATGTGGCATGGTAAAAGACCAGTTGTTGATTTTTTAGTGTATGTTACAGAGTTTGGTGATACTGTGGAGGGTGCCTGTCTGACTTTGCGGTGTTGGGATCTCGAGAGGGAAGTCCAGTAAGGTCATTCAGGTGCAGCCATAGTCGCTGGACTAGGGGGGTAAGTTACCCATGATTTTAGTAAGGATTTAAGGGGGGGTTGTTGGCGCCATATCCTCACTGGTCCTCTTAGGTTTTTTGGGGCAATGAGAGTTTTTCTGTTACGACAGAAAACCTCTCATTGGGGGGGGTATTGTAACGGGACAAACTGATGGGGGTCTATAATTTAAAGGTTTTCATGTTAACCATCTGCAGACAACCTTTGAGGTAACCTTTTTATTTAACCAGAGTGTATTTTTTGGTCACTGACTGTAGCTCCGTGTAAGGCACAGCACGGTACAAGAATGTTTATTGCCAGTAGGGTTCGTATTCATGCGTACGAGCGCACGTGTGTGCTGCTTTTCACAACATGAAAGTCACGTTTAAGAATTCCTTCTCGCCTTATACAAGACTACGGGAAAGCCGCGAGATACTACCAGCCAATCACGAGCCAAGTAGCCGGGCACAGAGGGACGCTGAGCCATTTTGAAAACTTCAGTCGATGAGAAACTATAGAGCCGCGCGGTTCCAGTAACCAGTGTACAAATAATTAAGCAGTCGATGTAAATCCTTCAGACCGCGCGGTCAGCAAAACAGTGTTCGCGAACCAATATAAGTCGGCCGACTATTAAAAAACTAAACTAATCAGTATTTAAACATGTGAGTGGAGACTCGATATAGCAGTGATAATTTGCAAAAACAGTTTTGAAAGTTAAATGGACAAAAAGTGAATATAAAATAGTGACGCAACGACGAGAAGCAGGAAAATGGATGAGTAACTCATAAACAATTTTATATAATTATAAATTATACACTAAATTTTTAAACTGTTACCTACTGAATTTTGAAAAAGCTAATCATCAAAATGGGTATTTAAAGAAATTGTGTGTGTGAAAATTACGTAATGGACAAAAGCACTGGGTTGTGTTAATTATATTTAAGGTATACCGATTGTAATGTGTATTTTCAATGTTTGTTTTTTTTTAGTACGTTGTATTATCATTAAATTGGAACACGTGGAGAGGAGGTAGAAGAGTATTTTGTTTAAAGGAAAAGTAAATCAATGTATGTAATTTGACAACAATTATTTTGAATATGATAAATAAACCCAAATTCATTTGAAAACAAGAAGACTCAAAGCATTTATTTCAGACAACCTAATTTCTGTTCTCCAAATAAACGCTCACACGAACTCTGGGCAGATTTTGGTGGTATGGAAGTGTATAAAAATGGTAAGTAAATAAAAGTGAAGAAGTAAATTATATTACAAGAAAGCTTCCAAGCAATAATGCAGTAACATAGGGCGAAAGCACGGACTAGAGTGAGGCCACTGTGTATGTCAGGGTGGCTCATAAAAAGAGCAGATAAATAGAGAGTCTAGTGGGCACAGGCACTGACTGTCGATGAGATAAGGAAATAGCTTGGATTTAATGCTGTGAGGTCACTGGAGACACTGAGACATGTGGGCTATGAAGGTAAGGTGCCTGTCAAGAGTGATGTTATAATACTGCACAGACCGTTTCTATTCGATCAGGTTCCCGTTGAGAGAGAGGGGCTGGCATCAGATTGTAAGGTGACAGGAGAAAGCAATCATCTCAGCTTTCTCTGTATTGACTGCCATCCGTCATTTCTTCAGTCAGTCCAGAAGAAGGACAAACTGACATTGCACAACTTTGGCAGCTTAACAGAGGTTGGTGAGCTATGATGTCAAGAACATAACCTTGAGGAACACCTGCGGCAATTGGTCAAATGGATGAGTATGACCTATTGACGCATAACCTAGAGAAGCGATCGCAGAAGTAAGACTGCAGAAGATGTACGAAATAAGCAGGGAGCGGGGACACGGCAAGTCTGTAGAGAAGGTCTTCGTGCCAGTCTTGATTGAAGGCCTATCTCATGTTAAGCAGTACTGCTACAGTGCAGTGATGCTCGTGCACAGTGTCAGTCAGTTGGCTAATAACCCTGACAAGTTGAAGGGTCGTCAACTGCTCTCCTCCGATCTGCTGAATGAAATTATCCAGCAGGTGGGTAATCTGACCATGCAGGAGATGCTTGAACACTTTCAAAATGACTGGCAAAATAGAGAGAGAGGGCAATGATTCTCACGAAGCATACGCAGCTTTCAAGGTTTGGGGATCATGACAAATCTTTGCACGTTTTCACAGGCTGGGGAAGTAATTGACCCAGAGACATCCACTGAACAGCTCGTCAGTTAGCGAGATTAGACTGAGGAGAGCATGTTGTAGTGCTGCTGTGCCGATATGATCCTCACTGTGGGCCCACTAAGGGCAAAGTCAATGAATGGCCAATTCAATGTCAACCCGGTCAAACAGGGTAGGGGAGTCTTCAGGAGGGAGAGAGAAGTATCCAGTCTGCAACCACAGCAGAGTCGTTGGGGGTCACAGACACTCCTGACAGCAGTAAATTGCTCCTCCATGGAATTCGCAATGATTGAATTTTGCGGCTTAGCTGCGCTCATTTTTCCCCCAAATTTGCCATTGCAGTAGGCCTAGCAAGGTGTTGCTGGCTCTTAAGTGGATCCCTGTAAGTACTCTTAATTCCGGCCAGGAATTTCCAGTGAACCTAACAGACGGTCCTCAGAGATTACTCCAGGCTGGAATGGGGAGCAGATATCTGTCGCTACTACAGGCACAATTCCCCCAGGTATTGAATGCTATCCGTTTGCCAGCCAACTGCTCTTCTCTGAAGAGGTTTCAGTCACTGTCAGTGCACCTTGTATCTCTACCAGGTAGATCTAACCGCCAAATGTTGTGGTCATGCTCAAGGGGCCTTACCAGGTTGGCACCCATCCAAGGTACCTCCGTGATTTGGCTCGACTGGCATGACTCTTCATGTACACCAGCTGGCCTACTGCTAGCATAAGCTCTTGTGTCATCTGATCCAGACACCTGATCTGGTGTGTTCAGGCTACCGCTTCTCTCTCCTCAAACAGCCGGACATCCTGCTCTGCATGTAGCTGACTCCAGTCACCTCGTTGCTGTAGGTCCCTTCCCAGCAGGAGCACACTAGTTGTCATGCTAGTAGCATTGCTCTCACTATTGCCCAGCATGAACAGGACTGTTCGCAAATCTTTGTACCACTCGTCATGGAGCTGGATATGCAGCATCTTCTTATCTCGACGTTGCTTCATCTAGGTCTTATCTCTTGGTCGGGTTCATCTAGGGTTGGTAGTTGAAGGTACTACATGCGCAGCCTGTATGGGCACCCTGTCGCACATCTACTTCCATTTGTAGCCCCTGAGCGGCGTCCCACTGTCGGTTAGTAGTGCTTCTTGATACTTGGTGTCCACCTTGCACATTGCTTTTGCTTCCATCCATCTTGATATCATGTCCGTGACAACAACGATGTACTAGTTGCCAGTTCGCGTGAGTGGATATGGGTCCATGACATCGAGCATGACTGTGTCCTAACATCTGCTGCTTCACCCTGATCTGCCAGATCAACGGGCGCTGTTGGCCCAGTTCAGGATTGGGCTGCGCTTGTGAAGGGCGCTGGTGCGGATGTAAATAGTCAGGCCAGTCCAAACAGACTACCTGCCAATGGCCCGAAATGCCTCTTGTGCTCCCAGATACTAGTTTCAGTGTCATCATGGAAGTGTCAGATGACATCCAAGAGGACGTTCTGCGATACATACAATGTTGGTTCTCAGCACCGTCTGTCTTTCCAGACCAAGCTGTTGTCCACCCAGTATCCTTCTGCTGCGGCAGAGTCGTTTCACCACCCTCACAACTCTTGGTCATTATCTTGTGTCTCCTGTACAAGACCACTGCCAAGCACTCTAGTCCATTGGTGTGACATTTCTTCTCCACCTTAGTGAGCTTTGGGCTAGCATACAAAAAAACTCTCTCAGGATTCAGTGCACTAATAGAGTACTGACTCAAGACCCTTGTGGCTGGCGTCCATTTGTAGGAACATCGTCAAGTGGTGCTCCAGCTGTGATAACTTTAATGGCTGCTGGAAAGCAGCTTTGACCTCTTCAAAGACTAGCTGTGTTGACTCGCCCCAATGTCACTTTTTCATACGCATCAGGTACGTTAATAATCCAGGAGAACATGGCAATCCTGGGAATGTATTCTCACAATCAACTGAAGGTTTCCAAGAAGTATTGCTGTTCTTTCTTGGTGCTGGGTGCCAGCTGTTCTTTGATTGGTCTGCGATGTCCCTACTGTGGAAGTTTGCAGCTGCAGCCTCTCCAGGACTTAATGGTATCACAGGTGAGTTTCCCAGTTGGGTGACTAGATGATGATACCATCAAAGTACATGAAGTAACACTCCCCTAAGAGCCCTCCCTTTCCCACATGCTGTATCATTGTTCTTCAGATCCAGAGTCATGAAGACTGAGGACTTTGATTGTCTTGTAGATCAATGGCCGTGGTGAGTACATCGTCGGTCTGCTCGCTCAGCCTCCGAAAATCTATGCATAACTGGGGTTTGGTGTCTGTTAGAATCACCACCGGAGAGCTATATGGTGATACGGTCAGTTCAATGATCCGTTGTCACAAAATCTCTCCTACTTGGTCCCGGATGAGCCGCTTCTTCTCATCCGAGTACTAGTATATCGGTAGCCCGAATGACTGGCTACCATCCTTCAGCTGAGTCTCATGCTTGGGTGCAGATTGTGACAATAAAATAGCTTAATACTTTGTTGAAATCAGGCCTGATCAACCTGAGTATTGTTATCATTGTTGTGCATGCAAACAATGTCGATATCTAGAGCACAGCTGTTACGATCTACCCAGATGGTCCGTTCTTATCAGCAACTGATAAGACCCCAACTCGGTAGGAAGCCTAACTATGTAGGAACCCAAGATTGTGGCAGTCTTGAAATGAGTCATTGCTGGTCAAGTTTGCCTACTACTGAGAGTCAACGTTTCGACCGCTGCAGTACAACCCTTTTCTCGACGTGAGGATCTATGCACTTAGCCAAGTGCGAAAAGGTAAGGCAGTTTACCTAAAATATCTTAATCTATTTTCCATTGTGGGAAAAGCGAGTGTAAATTCTTCCAAATTATAACTTTATGTACTTGTTTAAACTTTGCCAATCATGTATGGACAGTACTGTTTGTCAACCTCACAGTGAAATGTGCTCACAGAATATCTCAAGCCAATTAATTAAATTATTATTATATTTACATTTTAACTTCAACTTCTTAATAAATTATTTGTAACTAAAAGCTTAATTTATGGTTAATATCGTAAGTGTGAGACGGCACATGCTCCCTCAATTGAGAAGCACAATATCTTGTCTTTACGTGAAAGTGTATTCCTCATTTGTACAAAGTAAACTTTTAATATTGTAATATATCTGTGGAAAGTAATTTTGTAATTAGTATTCCCTATAATTTAATATCGTTGTAAATAATGTTAATCAAAAGGTAACAATTACATTGTGAACCTCGAGTTCAGTAGGAGTAGCGACGAAAGGCACGATCAAGTAGGCAGTGCCGCCACAGCTGTTGTAACTAAAGCTAACAGCGACGTAATTACCAGGCTGTGGTGAGAAATTTAATGTAAATATTGTAGTTCGAATTGTTTTTGCCCAGATAATGTATTGTTTATTTCATATCACACTTTATTTAAAGCAATTTCATAACTAAACCATAAATTTTATCTTATTATATTATTTGAATGATATAAACACTTGTTCACCAAATATTATAGCTAGGGTTTCAAAACAATCAATAGTAGTTAAATACAATGTTTTGAATTTCATGCAAAATACTTTATTGTGGACAAGCGTACAGCGAATTTATGCAGCTAAATACATTATATTATTTAATTAAATTATTAAATTAAATTATATTATTATAAATTATTATATTTATTACTCAGTTCATATTCCTGACCAATTATAATTAAAAGTTGTAGATCATGTGAAATTTTTGTTATCTGTAAATGTATTACTAATTAAGGGGTAACTTTTTCACGTTTAGAAATTTACCTTTGAAATTTTGAGTGTAAATTTAGTAACTTGCTTTTGTACTTTGAATATTTAATTGTATTTCGAATATTTTGGTAGATAAACTTGGTGAAATAAAAAAAAAATGTAAAACACATTCTAGTGAATGAATTAGGGTTCAATGTTTGCATAGGAAGATGCTATATGCACAATACTATTATTTAATGAATTTACAGGGATTTAATTTTGATTCCTGAACTGTCTGGGACCCTGACTGCTTTTACTTTGGAGCATTTTCACACCTGGGGCTTGGTGCTGTCCTTGGGAGACTTCTTTCCGCCGCGCGGATTTCCACATTCCCCCGCCGCGTTCCGCGACCGACCTGGACTTCCGATACGCTTACTGTTCGATTGTGCGTGCATTATGCAGGGAACGTGTGGTGAGTGTATCTTTTCCTTGATTAATTTCCTAACCTGTGCCATGACTGGTGTTTCGACACGGACTTGCGGAGAGTTACTCTTCGAGGGATTATCACTTCTGCGCCACATAAATACTGTATATATTAGTATAGCGTATTACATAAGTTATTTAGATTTAAGTTGTTGTCAGTTTAAACATTCATTATTATTGCGGCATCAGCTAATGATATACAGTCATTTACTCTCATTGTTATTTGGAGATACAAGCAAAACTTAATAAAATAGAATATGATTTCTTATTTTGTATGTTTTGTATACCTTACATGATTGGTATAGTAAATTTGAGCAAACTGCCTTATCAAGTGGTTTAGTGGTCAACCTTATTGGGACGGGATTGAATCTCCGTGATCGCCCGTTGGTTTTCCCTGCATGGAGTTGCGCCCTTTAAAAAAAAAAAAAAGAAAAGAAAAACTATATATAAGTGAATTTGATTTCTGGTTACCCCTCACACTTCTTGATACTGACATAGGTGGTGTTAATATCGATCAAGGAACCCCACCCCTTCTCCACTAGCTAGCCTGGGTAAATTGGTGGGTAGCAAATGGCGCAAAACATGGGCCCCTTCTCTCTGGTGAAGACATCTATATCCGTAACATCTGAGATAAATCTATACCAATTGTGCTGGCATTTTTTCCAGGTTTATTTTATGCTTGAAATCTTTGAATTCTTTATAGATTTTTTATTGTAAATGTTTTGAGTTTTGATTATTTTGAAATATCTATTGGGACTGTATTTAGCTGTAGAATTGCGGTCTACCTTAAAGCTACATTTTGTAAAGTTGAACTTGGACATTTGTTATCAGATTTTTGGATAAGAACTTGTCATTGGCTTGATATATAGCCATTGGTTTTGTGTATAACTTATGAGCTTCTCCTTTGTTAAATTTGGTTGCTACTTTAAATATGTCTGCCTACAAGTTGAGGAAAGTGGAAGTTGCGTATGAGCTCAAGATCCCGAGGCCTTTCAACTGATGGTTCGGTTAATGATCTTAGGAAACGGTTGACGCAGGCGATGTCGAAAAACACTCCAATAAATGAGGCTGCCGTCAATTCACTTCAATTTGATGAAGAGCTGGAAGAGTGTACTTTAATTTTAGATTACTTGGAGGACCTAGTACAACAATATGAGGGAAACTTCAAAGATGTGCAAATATCAGAGGATAGTGGCGAGGCTGTGGCATCTCTACCCTCGAGTTGAACGCATTCCAATTCCAGATGCTGAGGACACCCAAGAAGAAGAATTGCAGGAGAAGAGGATGGAGCTACAACGCAAGGTGAAGAGTCTATTGGATTCTTTGTCACATCTGAAGTGGAGAAACCGAAGATAGATGAAGGACCAGCCAGAACTACAGCTACTCAAGAGACTCTACCAATTGAAGAAGCCTTGGTTGCTAGTCACAGTAGGAAGCCATCACTAGGACCCAGCACTCTCCCTTTGGCGAAACCAGTGGATACTACAAACCGGCACAACGGCACACCATCTGAACTTGTACTAGCCAATCAGGATAGACCCCAAACGATCCAGCAATCTCAGAGTTTGGCAGCAAACACAAAAACTGTTCCCGTGTACAAGTGGGGACTAAGATTTGATGGTCAGGGTGGTCAAAGTGTGGGTGCTTTTCTTGAGAGAGTAGAAGAGATTCGTAGAGCTAGGGGCGTAACCCATGAAGAACTCTTTTAAGTCAGCTGTTGATTTATTTGCTGGACAAGCATTGGTTTGGTATAGGTCAACCATATCTAGGGTTAAATCATGGAACGAATTAGGTCAGGAGATGAGAATTGTTTTTAGAAGTCCTGACTATGACTTTAGGTTGCAACAAGAGATATTTAATCGCCTCCAGGGAGAAAAGGAGTCAATTGATATGTTTATTGCTGCCACGGAGGGGTTGTATAGCAGACTGTCAATAAACACCCCAGAATCAGTCAGACTTGCTCAGATTCTGAACAATCTGCACCCTACTCTTCAAGATCGACTAGCACTGTGTGACATAAAAACTCTGGAAGATTTACGCTGATGGGACGTAAGGCAGAAGCAGGACGTTTTAGAGTTACTGTACCCCGCAATGTAGATCGAACTATGGGTGTTTTAGAACCAGATTTAGCATATGCTGAACACCATAAAAGAAGAACCCCACAAATTTCTTGTTTCAGACAGGTTGCATAACTTAAAAGATCCCCAAGGTCGGCTAGCCAGATGGGCACTTCGACTTCAACCATACAGCTACACTCTAGTCCATAGAAAAGGGAAAGACCACGTGGTTCCAGATATGTTATCAAGATCTGTGGACCAGGAGCAGGAGATGGTTCCAGTGGTCTCCGAAATTCTGAAAGTTGAAGATGGATGGTACAAGAAGATGCTACGGGAGGTGACCGAGAAGGGTGACCAGTATCCCACTTGGAGAGTAGAAAAGGACCTTTTGTGGAAACACATCCCTAGTCAAACAGCGCTATGGGATATCACTTCAGAATGGAAGCAAGTCATCCCCAAAGAGGATAGAGCCAAAATCATCCATATGTGTCACCCTACATGACCTAATCATCCATATATGACGAACCTACAGCACGTCACGTAGGATCCTTCAAGACATTTTCACGAGTACAAAACCAGTTCTATTGGCCAAAGATGTGACAGGACATTTCTAAATACATTGCACGCTGTCGAGTCTGTCAGACCACAAAGAGTGACAACCAACAACCAGCTGGAATGATGGGATCCCGAAGAGGAGTAGATCGACCATGGAAAATGATTGCAGCGGACCTGTTAGGGCCACTACCTCGGTCCACTTCAGGCTACAAATACATTCTTGTGGTCACTGACGCCTTTAGCAAGTTTACTGTTTTGTTTCCCCTGCGGGCGGCAACTTCATCTCTCGTAGCCAAACACCTGGAGCAGAATATTTTCCTCATGTTAGGCATTCCCACGTATCTTATTTGTGACAATGGAGTGGAATTCTCTGGAAGAGCACTAAAGACTTTAGCGACCGAATACAAGACCAAGATATTGTACAATGCTAGTAGGCATCCCCAAGCAAATCCAACTGAAAGAGTCAATCAGACAATTGGAAATATGTTGAGGGCCTTTGTCGGCGACAACCACCGTTTGTGGGATCAACAGCTGCCAAAGACTGGGTTTGCGTTGAGGACGGCCAAGCACGAAGCAACAGGATATACTCCGGCATTTCTCAACTTCGAGCGAGAGCTGACATTAAGGACCAAGGAGGTGGAAGAAAATGGAGAGACACCAGAAGTAGACGAGACAGAATCTTATGGGCGCAAGATGGAAGAGTTGAAGAATGTTTACCAGGAGGTTGAAACCCGGCTTAAATCAGCACACCGGAAGAACGCAGTGAGGTATAATCTACGGAGAAGACAACAGGACTTCAGAGTAGGTGAAAGGGTTTTGAAGAGGAACTTTCCCCAGTCAAACGCTGTAAACTACTTTTCCACCAAGCTGGCACCAACGTTTACAGGTCCGTTCATCATTTCTAAGAAGGTATCACCACTGGTCTATCAACTTAAAAAGGAAGATGGATCGAACTTGGGAAATTGGCATGTTTCTAATCTGAAGCGATTCATTGCTTAAGAAAATTTCAGGAAATTTTCTTCGAGTTGGGGGGTAATTTGTGACAGTAAAATAGCTCAATACTTTGTCGAAATCAGGCCTGATCAACCTGAGTATTGTTATCATTGTTGTGCATGCAAACAATGTCGATATCTAGAGCACAGCTGTTACGACCTACCCAGATGGTCCGTTCTTATCAGCAACTGATAAGACCCCAACTCGGTAGGAAGCCTAACTATGTAGGAACCCAAGATTGTGGCAGTCTTGAAATGAGTCATTGCTGGTCAAGTTCGCCTACTACTGAAAGTCAACGTTTCAACCGCTGCAGTACAACCCTTTTCTCGATGTGAGGATCTATGCACTTAGCCAAGTGCGAAAAGGTAAGGCAGTTTACCTAAAATATCTTAATCTATTTTCCATTGCGGGAAAAGCGAGTGTAAATTCTTCCAAATTATAACTTTATGTACTTGTTTAAACTTTGCCAATCATGTATGGACAGTACTGTTTGTCAACCTCACAGTGAAATGTGCTCACAGAATATCTCAAGCCAATTAATTAAATTATTATTATATTTACATTTTAACTTCAACTTATCAATAAATTATTTGTAACTAAAGCCTAATTTATGGTTAATATCGTAAGGGTGAGACGGCACATGCTCCCTCAATTGAGAAGCACAATATCTTGTCTTTACGTGAAAGTGTATTCCTCATTTGTACAAAGTAAACTTTTAATATTGTAATATATCTGTAGAAAGTAATTTTGTAATTAGTATTCCCTATAATTTAATATCGTTGTAAATAAAGTTAATCAAAAAGTAACAATTACATTGTGAACCTAGAGTTCAGTAGGAGTAGCGACGAAAGGCACGATCAAGTAGGCAGTGCCGCCACAGCTATTGTAACTAAAGCTAACAGCGACGTAATTACCAGGCTGTGGTGAGAAATTTAATGTAAATATTGTAGTTCGAATTGTTTTTGCCCAGATAATGTATTGTTTATTTCATATCACACTTTATTTAAAGCAATTTCATAACTAAACCATAAATTTTATCTTATTATATTATTTGAATGATATAAACACTTGGTCACCAAATATTATAGCTAGGGTTTCAAAACAATCAATAGTAGTTAAATACAATGTTTTGAATTTCATGCAAAATACTTTATTGTGGACAAGCGTACAGCGAATTTATGCAGCTAAATACATTATATTATTTAATTAAATTATTAAATTAAATTATATTATTATAAATTATTATATTTATTACTCAGTTCATATTCCTGACCAATTATAATTAAAAGTTGTAGATAATGTGAAATTTTTGTTATCTGTAAATGTATTACTAATTAAGGGGTAACTTTTCCACGTTTAGAAATTTACCTTTGAAGTTTTGAGTGTAAATTTAGTAACTTGCTTTTGTACTTTGAATATTTAATTGTATTTTGAATATTTTGGTAGATAAACTTGGTGAAACAAAAAAAAATGTAAAACACATTCTAGTGAATGAATTAGGGTTCAATGTTTGCATAGGAAGATGTTATATGCACAATACTATTATTTAATGAATTTACAGGGTTTCAATTTTGATTCGTGAACTGTCTGGGTCCCTGATTGCTGTTACTTTGGAGCATTTTCACACCTGGGGCTTGGTGCTGTCCTCGGGAGACTTCTTTCCGCCGCACGGATTTCCGCATTCCGCCGCCGCGTTCCGCGACCGGCCTGGACTTCCGACACGCTTACTGTTCGATTGTGCGTGCATTATGCGGAGAACATGTGGTGCGTGTATCTTTTCCTTGATTAATTTCCTAAACTGTGCCACGACTGTTGTTTCGACACAGACTTGCGGAGAGTTACTCTTCGAGGGATTATCACTTCTGCGCCACATAAATACTGTATATATTAGTATAGCGTATTACATAAGTTATTTAGATTTAAGTTGTTGTCAGTTTAAACATTTATTATTATTGCGGCATCAGCTAATGATATACAGTCATTTACTCTCATTGTTATTTGGAGATACAAGTAAAACTTAATAAAATAGAATATGATTTCTTGTTTTGTATACCTTACATGATTGGTATAGTAAATTTGAGCAAACTGCCTTATCAAGTAGTTTAGTGGTCAACCTTATTGGGATGGGATTGAATCTCCATGATCGCCCGTTGGTTTTCCCTGCATGGAGTGGCGCCCTTTTAAAAAAAAAAGAAGAAAAAACTATATATAAGTGAATTTGATTTCTGGTTACCCCTCACACTTCTTGATACTGACATAGGTGGTGTTAATATCGATCAAGGAACCCCACCCCTTCTCCACTAGCTAGCCTGGGTAAATTGGTGGGTAGCAAGATGTGGTAGCAGGCCACTGGAGAAGAGGCTCCAATGATGACATAGCACATCCAGGAGTCAGTTATGATGTTGGACACCAACTGATGTTTGCAGGCTAGCCTCATTTAACTCCTGAGGATCTGGGTGGCCATTCATGAAGAACATCTGCCGGTTTTCGCAGCCAATGTGGATGCAGCTTCGTCAGTATTTCATGACTGCCTGGTTGGCCAGAAGTCAATGATGGTCCAGTAGAACTTGGTCTTGAAGTCCTGGCACCTTGAGCAGGTTGGTGTTTGTCGTCATCTCCCAAAACATTATATCCGCTATAACAGTGGCACCTGAGCGATATAGTTAACCATGCAGTACCAGCTGGACTTCCCAGAACTTTGTGTTTCTTCCTCCAGGCCGAAAAAATTATAGTGGCGGTAGATCCAAGGCTGCTCTCATCATCTGTCCTGCGATCTCTATTTGAATTGGAGGTATATCCATGCTCAGCTGGATCACGTGCCCAGGTGGTTTATTAACTTGGGCGGCTGGTAGTTTTCCTACTGGTTCTTCACATGATGACGGTCTGGATGGAAATGCCTGCTAGGGGCAGAAGTAGCACCTGGGAGTTTGGTTGTTCCTTCTTCATTGTTCCTGAGGTTGATCCCCTCAACACTGCTGCACACTAGTCGATCCGGGGTGTCTTCAGCAGAGCCATTCTGACCTCAAGGACAATATTCCTAGTCCAAGTCTTCTTCGATGTCAATTGCCACTTGCAGAAGTTTCTCCAATGTTGGCGTTGATGACAAAGTAGCTTCATTTTCCACAGAAGGAATAGCTCTACTAACTCCTGTCACTGTGTCTGTCTGTACAATTTGGCCAGCAGCTCTGCATTGTGTCGTGTCCCACAGAGATGGTGTCAGAACCATTCACAAAACCCATGCCAGTAAACCTGCAAGCTGGTGTACATCTCTGCCCACATTGCTGCTTGCCCTCGGAGCTGTTGCACTGCGTAGTATGTCCACTGTTCTGGGGGGGGGGAACTCTGTAGTCCCACAGCTGTAGTAGAAATCGCTCCAAGTTTTCATACTTGAGGCTGTGTTAGGTAGCAGTTGAGGCTCCGCCTCATAGTTTGTGTCCTGATGGTTGTAGTTGTTGAACACCATGGTTTTGTAGGCTGCCTGGTAGCTTGTCGGCTTGGCTGTATTGGGCTGCTCTGATCTGGGCCCCGTGTTGGATGCCACTTGTCACATGACAAATGGCACCAATCATGCGTCATATTATACGTGTGGCCCTTAAAAGAGCCATTAGGCAAGGACGCTAGTTGATGCTGCTGCAGCGAGTGTTCCACTCAAGCCTCGGTGTAATGTTCTGCAGCTGCTCTCGCTGTTGGTGGAAGTGGATTTCTTCACTCGGAAGTGGGATGTAAAGCCCACTGCTTTCACAATCGATTTGCATGGTTTCTTCTTTCTCATCCACTTCCTGCTTCTTCCTTATTCAGCCTTGCTTTCTTCTTATTGCTGACAGAATGAACTTTGCAGCTTAACTGTGATCTTCTTATCTCTCAAATTTGGCATCACAACAGGCCTATCAAAGGGCTGCTAGCTCCTGATTGGATCACTATGGGCACTCTGAGTTCCTGCCAGGTGTTTGTGGCAAAGCTACCACATGGCTCGTGGCGATTCCTCCAGGCTGCTACAGGGAGCAGATGTTTGTCACTGTGGTCACAGAGTGAATCTAATGCAAACAAAGGAGATATCAATAATACTAGGCCTACACCTGCTGAAGGCATTCACAACATTAGAGATGGTGCTAGCTTGATATGAGCGACAACCAGAAAAATGTCCAATGCAACTACTAGTGTTACTAAGAGTGAAAAATTTTCCAGCCACAAAATGTTATTCAAAAATGGTGTAAAGAAAGATAAGGGGTTATTTTAATTGATATTTTTCTAAAAAAAACTTTAATTTTATAAAATATAGAGTACTTAACTTTTTTTTATATATACTGTAATAAAGTCTGTGTTTAGTAAAGGAGAAAAATTCGCGATGGTACCAAACAGAGTAATATAGCATCCACTGACAACAGCAAGTGGACGTGATCTGATTGGAGACAGCTGTAGCCCTGAGAAGGGCCATGCCATCAAAGTGCAATCTGGAGCCAGCGGAACTTAAAAGCTTTGAGGGACTTGCGAGCAGATGACACTGTCATCCTTCCAGTGGACAAAGAGACTACTATGGCAGTCACAGAAACCCAGGACTACCATAGGAAGAGTGAAGGACTATTGGATGCAGTTACCTATAAGTGCTTGAAAAGGGATCCTACGTTGACAGTGCTCAGGAAGCAGGAAGACTGATGTGCTTATCAAGCAATCTTCCATGGCACCTGATACGCAGGCTGCTTTCTAGGTTTCTGAGGCACTACCACCTCGTCTCATTTATGTCTATTTATGGACTGCCAAAAATACATAAGACAGACATTCCCCTCAGGCCTATCATCAGTGCCATCAGATCGCCAACCTATTCCTTGGCAAAGTATTTGATGGCCCTTCTCAAGCTGCTCATCAGGCACATGGACTTGGTCATGAGGGATTCCTCGCACTTCTTGGAGAAACTGGTTGGCCGGCAGTTGGAACCTAATGATACGCTTGTCAGTTTTGATCTTGTCTCGCTGTTCACCATGGTTCCAGACAGGAAGTCTTGGGTTTCATCCATTGGAGAGCTGTTCCCTATGGACATTACTTCTCTCTTCTGGCAATCACTGACCACCATGTCCTTCCAATGGAATAGTGGCCTTTACAAGGAGACTGACATCATAATAATGGGTAGTCCACTGAGCCCCACTGTAACCAACACTTACATGGAGAAGTTCAAGGAGACGGCCATTACATCTGCGCCACTGAGACTGAAATGTTTGTTGCGATACGTTAATATACCTTAGTAGCCTGGAGTCACGATGAGGAGGAACTCAAACGCTTCCTGTCACACATCAGTGGTGTTTACTGCAGATATAATTCATGATTGAGATGGAGAGGGACCAACAGCTGGTGTTTCTCGATGTGCTGGTGCTTCGCAGGCCCTGATATTTATGCTTAATTGATGAAGTGTACTTTAAGCTTCAGTTGTTATTACGGGAAGTGTCATCAATACTTTCAGCAGTTTTGAAGATTCACTGAACATGGATTCAAACTTTTGTCACTGAACGTGGACAAAATTGACCACACCACAAAATAAGGAAAATTCATCAGTGGTATAAATAGTGCACAGTTCAAAACTCAGTTGTTTAAAGTTAAGAAAGGAATCAATAAGTCTTACAAACAGTTTTAAAATGTTCCTCCTAAAACTGTTACTTGTACTGCATAAAAAATTTTCTGGTGAAAATAAAGACGCTGTATCACATGACCAGTCAATTTGAACCTGTCTCTTGTATAACTAACAATAATATTGCACACTTCCTTAGCTTCTTTTTTTAATCTCCATTGAGCTCTCAATCTATCTTCCTTTAGGAACTGAACTTGTAGCATGTAATCATTTCATCTACTTGATCCTTTATTTTCTTTATATTATCTTCAAATGATGAAATATAGCTTCAGCTACAGTAGCATCAATTTCAACATGGACCATAACTTCATGAAAGAATGAAAGCCAAAGTATAAAATCATTGCTGGCCAGAGTTTTCTGAGAAGACTGGCTTCACTATCATGAACATATTTTTAATTTCATCCTCTTCAAGAATGACTCTCATACAACGAATTATTTGTTACCTATACTTAAAAAATTGTGTTTACAAGACTGAAAATCCACCTTGTAGGCACACACCCAGGTAATCTTTTTTTTTCTTCAAAAAATATGTGAATATTTCTATTTATTGATGCAACATTAATCATTACTAAATGTAGCTGATGCCCGTAGTATGAACATACTCTACGCCTGGATAGTGTTTCTTAACAAGAGCTTGAATATCCAGTCACAACTGATGCCCCATCGCATATTTGTGCAATAAGTTTATTTGAATTTTCTTTTACTTTATGTTTACCAAGTTCTTCAAGAATACACGATGCTAGGCTTCTAGCATCACACTTGTTGGAAGTGAAAAACACCTGGAATCTCTCCACTGTTGTACAATATACCTAAACCTTTTACAATATACCTAAACACTATAGCCAACTATAATTACCAACATCGCTGGTTTCACCTGATATAACAGCAAATAGATAATCTGACTATTTTATTTCTTGAGTTATTTTTTCACAACACATCTCGAACATTATACTTACAAGTTCGTTTAGAACTGTTCAACATGTGCCTTTAAAAATAGTTGCATTCCCATATAACTTTTTAAAGCAATATCCGGTTCAAAACTAAAATTGATTAAACCCTGAAAAATACCTGGGATAGAAGAGGAATCAGACTCATCATGTGATCATGTTGGTTAGGCCTATAACTTATGAACCTTAAGGCCAACTCAAAAGCCCACCGAAACGCTAAAGTTTATTATAATATTGCACTTATGTTCAGAATCAAACTGTTTTGCAATTTTTACAGTCCCAAAAAGAACAAGTTGCAAGACATTTTTCATGCGTAAGATTGATGTTTTCTTATGCAATCAGATACATGATTAATATCTGACATGCCTGTTTTATATTTAGAATTAATATTAGGCAATTACCTGTATTAACTTCCGTCTTGTGACTTATTTGTTTTTTTCTTAAAACGACGCGTTTCGAGAATAAATTCTCATCATCAGGTTTCAATACTATAAAAACATCAAATTCACCCAAAAGGGGGTCGTCAACTAGTTAAAACACACAAACACCACACATAATTTAACACCGACACAGTCACGGCACAGTCCGATGCGCATCGTCTCGTTGCCAACGACCAACTGTTGCACTTTGTCTTATATGACCGTTATCATTGCCCGCTGACCCATCGATATCGATGGCCGTGTTGTACAGCAGATTCGATCGGAACGAAACTTTGTCATGCCTGTTTTAGTCCAATGGAAACATAATAAGGCACTTTTACTGTCACATCCACAAAGCCAAACCGTTTTGGTATAATATTCACTTTTTAAACACCTATGATATTGTACCTAACCTAACGTAACCTAACCTAACTTACCAAAGTTAACATTACCTAACTTAACGTTTTGAACTAAACCTCATGCACCGTGACTGTGATAGGAAGAGAGGACAGATAGGAAGGGGGTATGTGTGTGTCATCTGAGAGAGATATTTGCACATGCATATGGAGCCAGTGGTTGCATCTCGGATGCCACCACCAAGCTCTCTACGTTGTGAATAGGAATTGTGCATGTATATCATACTGTTTCATATTTAATGATGTAGCACGTTCTAACATTTGCTGTTAAGGTTGTAACTGGCAAGCCACCACCAACAACAAACATAAAGGAATATGTCAGTTTTACTGCTCCTAAACTTCCTTATTGCATCTTTGCACAATACAGAATTTTAAAATGTAGTTAATAATTATATAAATAATAATTTATAGATAAATACTGTATTTACCCGAATATACCACATACCTTTTTGTAACAAAATTGAACCAAAAAAATGGAGTGCACATTATATTAAAAAAAATGTAAACCTGCCCGCCCACCATGATAATCTTATGTGTGGCGATGAAGCTCTTCCCTTCCTCTTCCAACACATGCATCTTTCTTATGCTAAAGACTTTCTTGAAACTACATTAGAACACAATTTTATGAAAGCCTAATAAAGAATACCATTTTTATTTAGCAAATCGATAGCAAGTAATCCTTCATTTTTGGCACAAAAACAATTTATATAGGCATATGCTGTTCCAACTCTAAATCAATCCAGTGTGAGAAAACATTCGCCACACCATATATGACTCACAGCAATTACCTACAAATAGTTAACACTCTCATACTTCTAGAACTTTGTTTACACTTGTTTCTGCCTATGTACATTCAGTCAGTTATTGACACTACTGTATAGATACAGGGCGTTTGCATTAGAATTTATACCATTGCGTTTAGACGTTTACTGTGCAGAGTAGCCAGTTTATAATAGTAGTTAAATTGCAATAAATGAATTAAGAACAAATACAGCATGTGTTCTATGCGTTATTCATGCACAGTTAGTGAGAAACTCAAGATAATAAGAGACACAGAAGAAAATGGAAATACAACAATGCGTTGTAAATAATGACAGCGAAAGTTGTATTCATGAGTGGCAGAAAATGAAAACTGTACTGTCAGAAAGCAGTGGATCCCATTGGGCTTTCCATGGTCAGAAAGCGAAGTTTCCTCAAGTAGAAGAAAAGGTCTGTCAATACATTTCCGACAAACACCAGTATGGTTTCACAATATCTACCGAGATGTATTTTATGGAAGCCAATAAAATTGCAGCTGAACTTGGAGTCAAAAATTTTAAAACAAGTTGTGGGTTGTTAGGTGCGATTTTTGCATGCAATTTATTATCTACCGGAAGATGAATGACAATTGCTCAATGCCTTCCTGACGCATATGAAGATAAAGTGTTGCAGTTTCACAGGCACATCATGAAAATGTGGCAGCAACATATTTACCCACTGCCTCAAACAGGAAATGTAGATCAAACACCAGAGTATTTTGAAATGCCTCAGGCTACAACAGTCAACAAGAAAAGTGAGAAAAGCATGCTTGTAAGAACAGGTGGCTGGAAAAGACAAAGACATACTGTAATGATATGTATCACAGCGGACGGCAGTAAATTACCACCTATCATGATATTCAAACTCAAAACTATTTCAAACATTACATTGCCTGAAATAGTTATAAGAGCGAATAAAAAGGGCTGGATGGACAACTCCCTTATTACAAGAGTGTTGGGACTGGATAACAAGAGTATGGGGTAATCGAAATGGAGCTTTGTTGGCAAAAAGAAGTATGCCGTTCCTTGACAGTTCTTGCAGACAAACGACAGATGAGGTGGAAACAAATTTGCAGCCTCAGAAAAATGATCTTGTAAGCATACCGGGAGGGATAACATCTGTACTACAACCTATGGACATTTGTATAAATAAGTCATTCAGGACCACCATGAAGGACCTACATACTCAGTGGATGGCAAAAAACGAACACTCATATACACCTTTGAAAAAAATAAAATGCCAAATTTTGAAATGATCTGCAAGTGGATTAAAACTGCATGGGTACTGACTTCACCAGAGTTGGTTTCAATAAGCTTCCAAAAATCCGGCATTTCAAACATGCTCGATGGCTCAGAAGATGACGAACCTTTGGACGAAAATTCAGATGCTAGTTCTGACAGCGATGATGATGACATGTTATAAGTTCAGCATGAAATGATTGCATCCATAAATGAAACGATTGCATGCTATAAGTTCAGTCACTAAAAGAAGAAAGATTGAGAGCTCAATGGAGATTAAAAAGAAGCTAAAGAAGTGTGCGATATTATTGTTAGTCATACAAAAGACAGATTCAAATTGACAGGTCATATGACTGCAGCGTCTTTATTTTCACCAGAAAAATTGTTTGCAGTACAAGTTACAAAGCTGTTTGTAAGACTTATTCCTTTCTTAACTTTAAACAACTGAGTTTTGAAATAGCTACTATTTATACCAGAGATAACTTTTGTAATGGGGCAAAAAGGGGGGCTTTTTATTTTATTAACTTTGGGTTTCATTTTATTAAATTTCACAATTCTCTTCATCTGTGGGGACAGCCACGTGTTATATGAAAGCTTAGTTCGAACAAAGAGACGGTGATGAAACAATTGTAAAGGAATGTCGTGTTGTTGACGGTGACACAATTCTTGGAACTTTGCGATTGTGTGACACACACGCACAAACGCGCCACCACCAGCAGATGCGCAAACGACGCCGAGTGGTGTAAAACAGCATGGCCCAGAGACAATATTTTTCGCCACGTGTATCGAAGGTGACGGAAACGAAACTTAGTCCTGCCCACATTTGCGACGTCGACCAGTGAACACTCAATATCGTCCATGTCTAAAACACGAAAACCCCATGCGTTGGCTGAACAGTAACTATGACTATAAAGTACCAGGCATTGCTTTCCGCCTTGTCCGATAGAATTTTTAGTAGAGGGGACTTAGAGACGCTACTCCCAGTTCCTCACCGACTCTAGCCTGCGCAGGCTGCCCACCAAATAGGGCTCAACAATAACATTTTAACATCAAATAACAGTGAGTGCAGTTTTGTCAAAATGCGATAGTGAGAACAGTTTCACGGCAAAAATGAACTAATAAATTGTTCTTTTGGACAAAGTAGCGGAGTTTGGGAGTGATGGGCCATGAAGACGGGGAGACGCCAAATTGCCGGCAGGGGTAGATGATCAATTTCAATTAAATGGGGTTTTTCTAAACAACAGGGTAATTATAATATAGTGTGAATGTTGAGTGCGAGCAGACTGGGCTGTCTGTTAGAATTAAGGTAAGATGTTTCAGTATAATATTGTAACTGTAACGGTAACTTAATCATGTAAATCCCAGAAAAAAGTATTATGCATATTTTTATTTTTAAATTTTGGAGAAATAATTGTTGGAGATAAAGGGCAAGAAATAATCTGATTTGAAGTTTAAAAAATTTTAACGATAAAATAAAATCTTAGTTTGTTTCTATTCACAAAATGCGAGTTGCGTCAGTTATTGAAATAACCTTAAATCACTCTTGCATCTAGACGTTCGTGTGACGTAACCCTGAGAGAAGATTTTTTAAGGTAAGTGTAATAATAAATAATTTTATTTATTTGTATTTGTATTTGAATAAATTATCACAATTGGCGCCCGAACAGGGACGAATTTGATTAATTCAATAATTAAAATTTCCACACCTACAACAGATGCAAGCGTGATTTGGGGTTAAAGTAGTGAAGTAGAAGTACGTAATTTACGCGTTGTATACGTAAGATTGAAATTGTGTTATGAGGAATTAAATTAATTAGAGTAAAGTAACAAGTCTTATAAAATAATAAATAATGGATAATAATGAGAGTATTAATAACGAAGTCAGCTTCTCTGACAGTCAAACAGAAATTCAGATAAGTAGCGACTTGGGAGTTCAAACGAATGACAGCAACCTAGAAAGTCAGTTGACCGAATCGAGAATAATGGAAGGCGTGACGAGTCAGTCGAATATGGTATAAATAGTCGTTTTGACAATAACGATATAAAATTGAATGAAATTAAAAGTGAATTTAACTGTTAATTTGACGCCAAATTCGAAGAACAGAATAACAAATTTAATGAGTTAAAAAACCTTATCAATGAGACCAAAAAGCAGGTAGAAAGTACTCATGAAATACTTAAAAATAACTTAAATAAATTAGACCAGAATATTGAGAGAATGGGAGTGGATGTGATAAATACAGATAAGAGTAAAACAAGTGAAAATTATAATGAGATGTATAAAAATGTGGTATTAGAAAATAAGGTAACAAATGATAAAAATAATATTGAGAATGGTAATGTAATTGAAAAGGTAGTATCAGAGAGTGATACGTTCAAAACAGTTAGTGAGAGTGAGAGAGTAATAGGTTGTAACGGAGTAGTAATTAGTGTTGATGAATTAGAGAAAGAGTGGCAAGAGAGAGTAGATGAGTATGTAGGGCAGAGGGTAAATTTTCCCCATATCTATGATGAACCAAGGTGTTCAAAAATGTTATTGTTGAAGGGCAAGAGTCCCTTGTTAGTGGAAGATTTGAGTTGTTTCCCTTTTTTGTATAAGTTAGTACCCTCTGTGTGGGATGGTGTTGAAAGAGTGAGATGGTGTTATGGTGAGAGAGATTTAGATGGAGAGTTGTGTGTTGATAGAGATAGAATTATATAAATTAAAGAGAGATTATAATGAGTTGAAAGAGATGTTAGAAGTGGTACAGATAAATGATATGAAATACTTTATAAAATAGAGAGTGAGAATTGTTTTGATGATACCTGTTTCAATAATAATAATTTACCTTATGTTGTAATGAATGAGAAAACAACTGACCTGATATTGGATATAACTACTAATGGAAACTGGACAGAAATAAATAATGTTGACTTGGTTTATGACAAAATAATTATAATAGGAAGTAACCCTATGTATGATTATTGTGGTAAAATGAATAAACTAAAATTTTATGGTTATTACACACAGGACAGCCATACGATGTACGTAAATAAAATTGAAAAATGTTATGTGAAACCCAGACTAATTTTTGATGATGGAGGCTGAACATAAACTAAATAAATGGACAATTTGAATATTTTGATTTATGGTTCTGACCTTGCAGACTTGGACAATGAAGTGTGATAAATTGAATAATAATGGTGAAGAATTGTAAATAATTGATAGTGAAATTAATTGTGTGTATTGTAAAATGTTAGGTAAACAATGTGTGTATGTAGTAGAAATTGTTGTGATAATAATAATAATATTTTGCAGTCTAAATAAATAACAAAAAATAATTTGGAAGAGGATAACGAATGAATTGTAATTATTGTAATTGGTGAAAGTAATTGAAATGTTGTGTTTTCAATGATTAATTTAATTAAAATAATTTGAAATGTTTAAATATTTTTGATTGATTTAAATGTTGTATAATTGAGTTTTCTAATGGATTTAAATTATTTTACGAGATGTGAATTTGATAGTAATAAATAGATAAATGTTAAATTGTTTGGTATGAAATAACACTGTTGTTAAATGTTTCAGAGGTTACGTGGAGGTATTGATGTGTGTGGTGTGTATATTTTGTGTTTATGTCAGTAGGTGAATAATGTACTGTAAGTATAAATTTTATAATACAAGTCAGATAGAATAAAATGTTTACAGGTGTTTAACTCAATAATGAAAATAATTTGAGATAATTGTACTAAATAGAAACTAATTAAAAAGTAATAATAACTGAAAGGTGATGTAAAATAAATGTTAATAATAAATATGGAATTTTTGAGGAATATAATTGTAGTGAGTGAGAAATAATGAAGTGATGTTATGTGGAAGATTTAGTTTAGTTATTAAGTGGCTAGTACGGTGGTGGCATGTGCCACCGTAGGTAGCGGAAAGTGTTGGGGGTAACAGAGAGTGTTACCTCCATCGGAGGCCAAAATGGCGTAAAATGCACGGCACACCCTTTTTTACAATTTTATATTGTATACTGATAAATTGCCGTGCCGTGTAGATAAATGAGGATGATAACATGCCTGAAAGTAGAGTTGATTTCCCCGACTTTTCGGGCGATTACTGCCTTACCAGCACTAATCGTGGTTTTGGCTAGCGGTCAGCTATGGCCATAAATTAAGAACCTTGACCATAGCTGGTTTGAAATTGGTTTATATTAGAAATTGATGGGGGGTGACATTAGGGGAAATCCCGGAAACTATGGAACAGCGGCTGCCACTCTGTTCGAGTAGGAACAGCAAGGCCAGGTGGTAGACCCGTTTTAAGGGCGATTAATTTGTAACCGGGATATGATGATATCCAAATAATTTCCAATGTAACGCTGAAGCAAGGACACGGAGATGTAAAATTCCTCCACCAATGCCGTCCTTGTGGAAGCACATGGGCGCAACAGTCCAACAGAAAAAAACAATAGTGTGTGTGGCTGGGTGGTTGCTCAGGGGAGCAACGAATTAAAAGTTTGTAACCTAAAGATGATGACTCGCTCCGGAAGTAATTAAATAATTGTATCATGATTTGAGAAATAGTGCATTAGATGTTTATTATACTGTGTTTATTCTGTCTTATAAATGTATTATTTTATTGTGTTAGAGGTAAGTGTTGATAAAATGTGTAATTTGTATAATTTTGAAATGTGTTTATGGAAAGGTCATTCACCTTGCTAAGAAAATCAGTTTGATCAGCTGTACAATATCACTTATAAACGATTTGCAATTTTTTCAAGTTAGTTAAATATTTGAATATGAGGAAGATGGAATGTAATTGTTTTAATTAATGTTTGAATAACGATTTTAAGGTGGTAAAAGATTTTGATTTAAATGTTGGAAGTAATTTGATAGAGTTAAGAATTTTAAATGATGTGTAAAAGATAGTAAAAGGTAGATTTTGGGTGATTAATATTTTGTTAGGACATGTAGATCAGTCCAGGTTGAGTTTAAAAGGGTACTAGAGATGAAATAATATTGTTGTGAATTAATGTAATGTAGAATTTGAGATGTAATAGTGACACAGTAGCTATGGGGATAATATGTAGAGTATTGATTGATATATTGATGTAATAAGTAAATGGAGATATTTTGTTGTAGTTGAAGTGATGTAATGAGAATGGTAATTAGAGCTGATGAGAATTTTGTAAGAGGGGGTGGTGTGGTAGGAGTCCGCAACAAAAGGGTTGGGACGGGAAGGGACCGTTTAGCGCCGGAAAGGGTTGCCTTGGTATAAAGTCCAGGAACCAGATAAGGGAATGAGCTTTGGGGGGGGGGACACACATCCTGAGTACAAATGGGTAGAGAGTACTTTTTTTATATAAGAGTAGAATGAGGCGAATTGAGTTGAGTAGTAAGTTGGGTTTAGAGAATGTTCGGTAGATGTTTTTGATAGAGATGGGTGTCAGGTTAGTTAAAGCTGTTAGTGATATTCGAGTCAGAAGGGATTAAGAGTATATATATATATATATATATATATATGTCATGTTGATACAATCAAGTTATAATGAATAGTTATATCACCCAAACTAATGGAGAATGAGAATAGTAAAGAAAGAGAGTCATAGTAAAAATATAGAATTTTAATGGAAACAAGTGACAAACTTTAATAGAATTTGAGATTAAAGTAAAGTTGTAAAATGTGTAATTTTGAGTAATTTAAATGTCAATTTTATTGTTAATTATAATAATACTATGTCAATTTTGAATGCCTTATTTTATTATGTTTTATTGTGTTTGAAGATAGAATTTTTAAAAGATGTTTAATGTATTTTCTGATGTAGCCTATGTATAACCTGTGTAGGTCAAGGTTGTTGACTTGACCCAGTTTGATCAGCTGATGGTTGATGTTAGAAACTAGACCAGTTTGGGCAATGAAGTGATACAAATTTTGTTGTTTAATTGATGTAAATGGTTTTAAATTTTCTGAAATATTTAGAGAAATAATATTTTATTAATTTAAAATTTTTTGAAAAAAAAAATTTGATTCTCTGTGCCTGCCATCTAATTGATGTTTTGAATTTTGATTATATTATTGTTTATGTGTATCAATAGTGTTATTGAATTATATTGTTTAGTATATATGTATAATCACATGTTAGGATAAATGAATTCATGTTTTAAATGGATGTTCAATTTGTTTGTTTTTCTGAGTATTAATAGTAATGAAGAAAATTGATAAATGTAGATAAAAGATTTTTTTTTGGTTTTGATGAAAATAATAATAATATAACAATCTGATTTTGAACTTAAAAGAATTGTGAATTTAAAGATAAATATTTTGTGACTTTTAAATGATGAGTTTGTTTCTAAGATATTATAAGAGTATGTACGAGCCCAGTAACTGCTAAAGGCAGCCCAGTGTGCATGGTAAGGGGAACATATCGGTTGAGGATCTGGCATGGTATAAGACCAGGGTTTTGGATTTTGGGGTGGCATGTTAAACGGTTAGGTGCGCTGTGGTGCGTGTCTGTTCGATTTTATGATGTTGGGATCTCGTATAGAGAAGTCCAGTGATCTCGTTCAGATGTGGCCATAGTCGCCGAGCCAGGGGGGTAGTTTACCCAGGAGGTAGAAGAAACAAATGGGGGGTTGTTGGCACCATATCCTCACCGGTCCTCTTAGGGGTTTAGCAATGAGATTTCTTCTGTTTCAACAGAAGACCTCTCATTGGGGGGGTATTGTAACAGGGCAAAAAGGGGGGCTTTTTATTTTATTAACTTTGGGTTTCATTTTATTAAATTTGACAATTCTCTTCATCTGTGGGGACAGCCACGTGTTATATGAAAGCTTAGTTCGAACAAAGAGACGGTGATGAAACAATTGTAAAGGAATGTCGTGTTGTTGACGGTGACACAATTCTTGGAACTTTGCGATTGTGTGACACACACGCACAAACGTGCCACTACCAGCAGATGCGTAAACGACGCCGAGTGATGTAAAACAACATGGCCCAGATACGATATTTTTCGCCACGTGTATCGAAGGTGACGGAAACGAAACTTAGTCCTGCCCACATTTGTGACGTCGACCAGTGAACACTCAATATCGTCCACGTCTAAAACACGAAAAACCCATGTGTTGGCTGAGCAGTAACTGTGACTATAAAGTACCGGGCATTGCTTTCCGCCTTGTCCGATAAAATTTTTAGTAGAGGGGACTTAGAGACGCTACTCCCAGTTCCTCACCGACTCTAGCCTGCGCAGGCTGCCCACCAAATAGGGCTCAACAATAACATTTTAACATCAAATAACAGTGAGTGCAGTTTTGTCAAAATTCGATAGTGAGAACAGTTTCACAGCAAAAATGAACTAATAAATTGTTCTTTCGGACAAAGTAGCGGAGTTTGGGAGTGATGGGCCATGAAGACGGGGAGACGTCAAATTGCCGGCAGGGATAGATGATCAATTTCAATTAAATGGGGTTTTTCTAAACAACAGGGTAATTATAATATAGTGTAAATGTTGAGTGTGAGCAGACTGGGCTGTCTGTTAGAATTAAGGTAAGATGTTTCAGTATAATACTGTAATTGTAACGGTAACTTAATCATGTTGTAAATCCCAGAAAAAAGTGTTATGCATATATTTTGTATTTTTAAATTTTGGAGAAATAATTGTTGGAGATAAGGGGCAAGAAATAATCTGATTTGAAGTTTAAAAAATTTTAACGATAAAATAAAATCTTAGTTTGTTTCTATTCACAAAATGCGAGTTGCGTCAGTTATTGAAATAACCTTAAATCACTCTTGCATCTAGACGTTCGTGTGACATAACCCTGAGAGAAGATTTTTTAAGGTAAGTGTAATAATAAATAATTTTATTTATTTGTATTTGTATTTGAATAAATTATCACACTTTTCCTTATTATGTGGTATAAATGAACATGGTTCTTTGTTCACAGATACAGTGGTTAGTGGCTCAACCAAAGATATATTTAACAAGCTAAAATTTCAGGTTATATTTGTCTGAATCTTACTGTATTTCAAATCTTCTGGTTACAGTACCATAATATTTTAACAAACAACGATAAAATTATCAACTATTTCACATAGAATAGAAATAAACAAAGAAAGTACACAAAGTCAATGAAGAGTTCACCTAGTTTTCTGAGTTCCTAAATATTAGTTATAGAAATGCACAAAAACAAAGGAAACAACAAAAAACACAATATATGATGAATTAAAGAAAAATGAATAAATAAAAAAGAAACTTGATCACGGTCCTTCTGTCAATATACTGACATATTAACAGCAACATTTTTAATCGTGAGATTATGATGCAGTAATGTTTTGAAGTGAGCCTCCAGGTGATCTAGTGGCTAGCACACGTGATTCATGTGCACATGGTCCCGGGTTCAATTTCTGGCAGAGGCTCAGTATGGCATGTACTCAGCATTGTGAGGCAAAATTGAGTAGCTGACTGAGATAATAGCGGTGCCTCCAGCTGTGAATACAACTAACCGCTGGCGACACGTTGTACTAGCCATGCAACCATCCCACTAAACACAAAAGCCATGTGGTATGCCTTGGGCCTTTACAGACTGTTGAACAGGGATTTAATTATTTTTTATTAATGTTTTGAACCACAGCAGTTGTGAAGGGGGCATTTTGTTGTGGAGACATTTTTGATAGCCATATTCTGATGGCGACATTTTAATTGCAACATTTTGACATGAAAACCTTCAATATAAGTCTCATCTTGTTCAATATTATATTGTTCAAAAATTTATACTTAAGATATGAGAATGATTCCCTGGATCAAAACCGGATATTTATGTTACCTATAACAACAATAAAAGTTTTAGTGGAAAACAAGTAGAAGATAGTTAAACCATTTGTGTCATTACAGGAAATTAAAAATTATTTTCCTTAAAAACATAAAATAGTAGTAATATGTCCACAGAACAGTTGGTATCATACTTACTCTGAGAATAAAATGTTAACTCACTAATAAACTATCTAATAATTGTTTCATCTACATGAAAACTAAATATTTTCATTGCTTACAAAAATGTATTGTAACAATAAATTACCTAGACGATAATACCGGTGATCCTGTACTTGACGGCAAATAGAAAAGTGGCATCCCACTGCGAATACTCTCTGGCAGAACATATGAAGCAGGATTCGCTGAGAAAGAATCAAGGTGTGCAAGCAGAAGGTCTGATTGCCCAAGAGTCTTCAACGTTGACCAAAATCTTGATACAACTGCCTGTCTATAAGGAGACTGGAACTGCTTCTTCATTAAGCATGTTATGTCATGAAGAAACTCATATGGGGCTGAAACAATATTAACTAAATTTATAAATGCCATTTACACCTATACAGATTTACAGAATTTTATGATTGACAATATGATGAAGTAAATAATGATAAGCAAACACACACACACTTTTGTTTAAAAAAATTGTGTTTTTTGTTTATAACCATGTGAATTACATAAGAGGAACAAGCTAGAAAGTCATTCCAATCAATTTTTGTATTATGTACGTTTAAAACACATGATTAGTAAATAACAAGTTTTTGAAATCTCCTAATTGTCATTCTTTTATATTACGTTACACATCCCAGTTTATTCAACAAACATCTGATCATGTTACAACAAATCTGCCGCTCTAGTCCTACCATTACTTCAACATAATAATGACTGCTTCTTACCTTTAATAGAAATAGCATAATGCACTACATTTGCAGATGGATTCAGTGGCCATTGGCATGACACTACATATTCAATATAAATGTGGTTAGCCCATGGAAGAACTAAGCATACGTCCAGCTGATTTTCTTTAAGGTACACATTCTGTTAACAGATTACAACAGTGTATTACATACATGTAAAATATTCCATGTGCACTATATGCCTTTACACAAATGGTGTTGGTTATACATTTTATGTGCACAGGTGTGTGCATGTATAAGTGAGGAGGGATGTTAAGTTATCAAAGCTCTTTCATTTGATTTATCAAACAAATGTTTTTACCATAACAGTTTGTGTTTAATGAAAGGTATCAGATGCAGTGGACGTAATTCACTGAAGTAAAAGTGAGTAAGCAGAATCTGCTTCCTAGTCAAATATACTACCTGCTAATATTTTGCATAAACAGTAAACTCCATTAGTTTATTTGATAATTATTATAATCTTAACAAATGTTTGATGAAAGTTTGTATACTTTCAATCAATAAATAAATAGACACTCTTTTTGAAACATTAATGTGAAAGTTTATTGTCATCAACAAGTCCTGTATGCAAACAATACAGAAATAATTACTACAGATATACAGACTCCTTATTTGTATGGATGTTTTTTCATAAAGAATAGTAATTACCATTATAAGTACATCGTTATACTTACATTAATAATATATAAACAAACAAAAAAGTCCCTTACATTTTTATATTTATCTGCTTGCAATTTGCATGTTTTATTCTTCGTATTGTTTAAATTAGCAGCCATCGTTACTATTTCTTTTATAAAATTGCTAAACTGCTATAATTTTTATTGTTTAGACAAAGCTTTTCGTCATCACTGACATCTTCAGGTCTTAAACAACCTAGCACTGTTTACCATCGTTGTTTAAGACCTGAAGATGTCAGTGATGACGAAAAGCTTTGTCTAAACAATAAAAATTATAGCAGTTTAGCAATTTTATAAAAGAAATAGAAACAAAAAAAGCACTAAAAAAAATTACTATGTTATTAAACCATTGTTAATTATTATTAATTAATAAATAACTAATAACCAATCCATATATCATATTAACACAATAACAATGTTTTAAAAATTGTGTCTCCTCAATGTCTGAAACTCATAAAACCTTTCACCATTTATAGTTGTATGGTCACTAGTAATTTAAGGATTCTTGCGTAATGTTATAAATAGTAAAACCTTTGTGTGCATATTAGAAATAAGCCCAATGTTATGAATTTACATTAAAATATGCAACATATACATAATTATAGAATTTGAATATTTTTTCACATATCTTTTTTTACACAGGCCAGGAGTACGAAGCCCAGAAGCCAATATCACCATCTCCAATAGCACTCTGACCCTGAACATGCCCTACCAACACACCACATCATATTTGACGTGGGGTGAACTGGCACTTTGATGGCAAAGTGCCGAGGCCAAGTAAGTCTATCTCATGCACAGGAACAAGAACTTCCACATTCCTGATCACTTGCTGTGTAGACATTCACTCCCTCCATAAAGTAAACACAGTAGTGTATACAGAGATGGTCACTGTGTGTTCAAGTTACAAAATCCCACCTCCTTCAGCAATGTTATCAACATGAAAATCATACTAGTGCATAGTGCCAGTGAAGTGTATTAGTCTCCTAAAGAAGATTTTCCATCCAAGTCAGTGATATCAACAGTGGAGAGAAAGCAGGAACTATTTCATCCCCATATCAGTTAAGAAGATACAGTTTTAGCTACCAAGTTCTTGGCAGGCATTATAAATTATAATTAGTTGTGGGGGCTTGTCTGCAAGGTACAGCAGAGATGTTCTCCCCACCAATGACTGAAAGTATGTGTGGGGCCCAGCGGTAGGTAACACAATTACCACTCCAATTACGACTAATATAGTCATAAGTAATAGTAATAGTACCTATACATTAAGTATAGGTAATGGTAGCCAGTATTACTATTACTGGTGTTGGGTAAACTCGCAGTCAGCTGATGTTTGGTCCATAGTGTGTCTCTGCCAAGTAGCTGTGCAGTCCACGGATGCTTTATTAGTTAGTACAGAGTATACAATGCCTTTCCTGTTGTGGTAAGCTGGCAACCATGAGAAGAAAATATGCTGCATAACAGTATACCAGCCTCAAAAGGGAGATGGAGACTATACTGAAACTCCTACAATAGTGATTCTGCCTTTCTGCAGAAACCCTTCTTCAGCTGAATCAGAACTGATAACTGGCAAAAAATGTGTATCCAATATTTGGTCACATAACTGGGTCCTGGAGAATAAATGCCAGACACTCTCAACTTGCTGATATGCCAGAGATCTATATAAGCCAGCTCAACTTCTCTCCCAACAATAATCCTGTGGATGTGTGTCTGTGTGTGTTCACACATAATTTATAGATGTATGTCTATAAGTGGTGTATGAAGTCCCACATCTGATATGCACACTATTTATTGATCTTGAGAAGACAAGAAGAATCTGTAAGTGTAAGTGATGTCTAGTTTCTTGGACAGCAGAAGTTATTGCATTTTGCTTGCGCTTCCAATTACAGAATTATTTACCGTGAAGGTCATAAGAATCATCTGACAACTTCGCAGGGTATAAATAGTGATGTTTTGAAAGAGTGTGGCGAGTTGTTGTGACTTAAAATTCAGTCTGTATTGACAGCAGTTCAGTGTAAAGTGATAACTGTGTACAGACCTCTCTAATTAATGACTTATATTATTTAAATATCACTATAGTATTGACGACTCGGAACACTAGGTTTTTTATAAGTAAAAACGTAAAGTTTTACCTTACAGCCTAAACCGGCTTTCGCCTATAGAAGGCTTCATCAGAAATTGTTTTTACTTATAAAAAACCTAGTGTTCCGAGTCGTCAATACTATAGTGATATTTATTTAAGTAACGGACACATCATGGACAACGAAATCCAAGAATTATATTATTTATTGGAACAGTGTTAATTATTATAATCATTCTTGTTATATTAGTGTGTTGGACAACAATAAAGTGTACACACACACATATATATATCTGCGATTTGGAACAACATTTATAGTCGTTCTTCGTATCTTAGCTTCCAAATTTTATAATCTTTCCAATCATCATCCTTCAGATTTATTTGTGCCATTGCATTTCCTATCCTTCCATCCATGTCTTTGGTAGCCTCCATCTTTTTCTTTCATTCTAGTAATTTTATTTGGCATCTATTGTTGCCCATATGACACACATGCCTGTACTTTTGTACACACATCTTAAACTTTTGTATCATGTCGTTTATATTGGTACATACAGTCACTCGTTCTTTTATTTCTTCATTTTAATCATATCTTGCAATGTAAGCCTACAGTACCTTCTCCAGTATCCCATTTCCATGGCTTGTAATCTTTTCCTCATATGTTCTGTAGTTTCCCACACTTCAGCCCCATATACAAAACTTTCCAATATTGTCTTATACACAGTATGATTGCTCCATAAAGTGGGATGTAGCTGTCTTGTCACTCGTTTCACTTGTCCTGCTACACAATTTTTTGTTTCTGCTACACTTGTGCTGTCCTTTGTAACCAAAACACAAAGGTATCTGTGTGAATCTACTCCCTCCAAAATTCCTGTTCCAATAATATATCTCTGGATGTATTTCCAATGACAACATATTTAGTCTTTTGTACAATTAAGCCCAAATTCTGATATTCTTCATCTAACTTCCAAAGCATATAATAGATGTCATCCTCATTTTCAGCTACAATTAGTTGATTGCAAAATGCAAACTGAAAGCTTTTTGTCATTGACAGCTATCCCGATGTTGTGACAGGTGCATCTACATCATTCTAAAGCTGAATTTAAATAAAGTAGGTGCTACAGCACAACCGTGTCACCATCCCTTAATGACTGGAAATTCATCAGGTAGTCTTAAACCTATCTTTAAACTGCCAGTAATGTTGGTACACAGCGCTTCCACACCTCCACAACTGTAAACTTGTAGAACTATAATATATGAGTGTCCTGGCTTATTGAAAGTGGTACTAAATTTCTGAGTGACTAATTCTCTGGTGTTCAATTAGTTTTGCTGTTTAAAACCGAAGACCTGTGCTATTGTCATAACAATAGAAATAACTTGTATAAACAGCCAATGCAAGTTTGCTCATATTAGTAGTATATATGTATGCATACATTTACTACACACAATGATATTTTAATTATAGGTTTGTGCCTCTGTCACAAAGGAATATCAAAGAAACCTAGGCTAATGTTTAATTGCATACAGACAAGATTACATAGTGTAACGGGACATTTAGGCCTACCTGGGGTAATTTTGGGAAACATAAAAATATAAAAAAATATTAATTAAGGGAAGAATAAACAAATTTTAGTTCATGATTTATACAACGTAGCAAGCAAGCGAGTGGATTTGTGTCAAGGTCAGCTCCAGACGCATGCAGAACAGTTATTTTTAGATACATGACATGCAAGTTATGTAATTTAACTGATCGTACGATCTGACGTCAGCCAAATACGTCACTTGGAATGTGGGGAGCGGCTAGCCTAGCTTCAGAAATTGGCGTAGTGATATTAATAAAACTAAGCGAAGTGGTCACGTGAACCCCCTACCACCTCAGAAAATAACGCAGTTCAGCTTGCCCAGTTTAAAATTACTTCTTGTGCCGGCCGGTCACAAATAAAAGTTCAGGAACAAAATCGCGGATGTCCGCATGTATAAAATGTAAAATGCGAAGTACAAAATTAAAACCAGTATAAAGTGAACTAACAGTTTTGGCTTCAATATACGAACATTTATATTCAAACAACATATGGTGAAAAATATACGATGAAAGTGCGTGGGACAATGCGGAGTCATCTGGACGATTCAGCTAAGTAACAAATGGGGGGTAGAACAAAATTTTAATAAGGGCAAAACCAAAATTTTATTATTATTATTATATTTTAAAATGAGATCTCTAAGGGTATGGGGTGGCTGTGTGTGCGTGTGTGAGTGAAAAGTATGTTAAACATAGAAGTACTGGTTTGGGGGTTAATTAGATAAATAATCTAATTGTCAGTTATATTTACGTTTATTAATAAAAGAAAAAATATACCGATTAGAGGGAGAGATGAGGTGCATTAAAGTCGAAAAGCCTTTTGATTTAGTTGCGGTGGATTTATTTGGCCCTCTACCAAAGGGAAGAGGAGGCATAATGTACATTTTTGTGGTATTAGAGACATTCACGAAATTCGTAAGATTATATAGCGTAAAAAGGGCAACTAGTAAAGTTTTAAGTGAAAAAATAACGAAGGATTATTATGATTAAAACCGGAAAACCCAAAATAATACTATCTGATCATGGACCACAATTTATTAGCGGAAGATGGCGACAAACTTTGGGTTGGGAAGGTATCATACCTAAACACACGGCGGTATACCATCCTCAGTCGAACCAGGCCGAAAGAGTCATGCGAGAATTAGGGAGAATGTTTCGGGCATATTGCCATGCCAAACACAGCGAATGGCCAGCCTATGTGGGGAGAATTGAAGAATGGTTAAATTGTACCACCCATGAATCAACGGGGTTCACACCATACGAGTTAGTTACGGGAAAACGTCCACCTGGAACAGCTGTTTAACTTTCCACCGGAGAACAACACCCGAGATCTGGAAGTGAAACTTAAACTCGCCAATGAAAGTTTGTTAACTAAGGGAGAAAGAAGAAAACGGCTTCATGATGCTAAAGGTAAGTGGATCAAGTACGAGGTAGGTCAGTTGGTATTAGTGAGAAGACACGATTCATCAAGTGCACAAGATAAAGAGATTAAAAAGTTCTTTTTGTTGTATGAAGGACCGTATGAAGTAGTTGAAATTAAAATGGATAACGCCTACGTTTTACGAAATCAAATGACGGGGGAAATAGTGGGTACCCATAACGCAACCAATTTAAAAAAGTATTGGTTAAAATAAAATAATAAAATAAATCTTGTAATTGGATATAAACTATATAAAACAATAAATGGTAGCGGGTAGATGTTCCCCACTTGTCCCAGTGGGGTTCGTCTACTTCAGGGACGCGCCCCTGCCCACGCGAGCCTTGGTTTTCTCCATTTATCCTTATTTTCGGAGGAAGCTTTGTCCTTACCTTTAGTCCTAGTTCTTGACCTTTTAATGATCCTGGCCCTTTTTATCTTCCCGATTTCCCTGACCCTCCCCTTAGTAAAAAAAAAAAAAGTTACACAAATTGGCACACTTTTTTGGAACTCTGATTGCCTTAATTCTAAATAATACATTAGGGTAATCCTCAAAATTAAATAAACTGGTGTTATTTATGAATTGTAAACTCATCCCTTAATTAGGTAGGTAGTGGAGAAGTTTTGTGGCTGAGAAAACAAACTAAGATAACAAATTTTCTGTATAATCTAATAGGATAATTGTGTATAGAGATGGGGTTGTAGATTAGTGGTTGTGGTTTGTTTGTTATTTTCGGGAATAGGGGGCAGACAAGGATTTGAAGTCTGTAGAAGGGTGGTTATTCACCGTCATTGAGATAGGGGTTCTATTCGTCTTCAATCGCATCTCTATACACAATTATCCTGTACATGTAACATATAACCTATTTACGGGTAATTAAGGAAAAAATAATTTGTGAAAATATTTTAAAATCAAAGTCATGTAACCAAAAGGTTAAATTATTATTTTGTGGTACCTGCTATGTTAGGTTATGAGTAGAGAGAAATGGTATTTAGAATGTGATTATGGAGGAAGTTAAGGAGAGATTTGAAACAAATGATGTAATGCTTGTAAAATTCATTGAAATACTAAGGAGAAATTAAACATTAAACCACTTAGAATCATTTTGAAAAATGTAATTAAAGTAACTGAAATTGTTTTGGATAGATGAAGAAACTAAATTAAATTGGAGCTGCCCCTAGATTAACTTAAAAGTGTGAATGTTAGTGATGCGTTTAAATAAATAATCTATTTTGATCTGAATTTTGACTGTAATTGTAAAATAAATAATTGATGTACTTTATTTAAATTGAAAACTGAAGGAAATTTTGTGTGAATACAATCAAAAATGTTTGGGCTAAGATAATGTTTGGGAAACAAGATGTGTATATAACTGTTCATGTAAACCTCTATAAATGTCAATCCATATTTTACGTTTAACTGTAGATTCCCCACCTAAGTGCGGCCATGACCTCACCGGATCATGACCGTGAAAGTAGTTAATTGTGACAAATCATAAATTTTACTTGATATAACCGGCTTGTGGTTTGTTTTGTTTTGGTAACCCGGTGGTTTGTTAGACTTAGTAGGGGGGTTATTTTTTGGGGGAATCTACCAAATTTTTGAACAGGGCTATTTTCACCCAGATAGGGGTGGTAGTCCATTAGGGGCGTATCAATCAATACTAGTAAGTATTATACTGAATTTTTATTGTAACGCCGAAGCAAGGATGGGGGTGGAATAAAAGAAAAAAATGTCCACCCCTTCCGCATCAGTCCTTGTGGAAGCAACTGGGCGCTACAGTCCAGGGGGGGTAATAGTGAGTGTGGATTAGGGGGTGACCCAGTTACAGGTCACGAGGGAGATGTGATTACGGCTAGTTTGAGGTCTGCAAGGGCCAAGAAGCCTAGTGCTGAACACAGCAGATTGTAACGGGTATCCGGGGTTAAGGGATTTGTAGGAAAAAAAAAAAGGAGTTAAGAATAAAGCATTCTTGAGTATATAACTCATTTTTATTATGATTATTATGATGTACTGGTATTTTGTATAATTAAGGTGTTATTTTGGATGGGTAATATTGTATTGGGAACATGAGTCAATTTGTATAGTATTCATATTAGTCAGACATAAATGTATTGCAAGTTTATATGACCCAGTGGGCATTGTATTTCATGAAGTCCAGTTATCGAGTTGATGGAAAACAATGTTGATGATAAATTGAATTCAACTAAAGCTGAATTAAGTAATTTAACAGATGGACTATCTAAAAGGTCAGAGTAATTTAATTTTGACTTGTAATGAATTAGGTAGCAATGTTTTGTTTATAACTCATGGTAATGTCCATTTGGAATGTTTATTATGTCGTATCCCTTTTTATGTAATCATGAATGAATGTAGAACAGTTGCCATTGTAGGGCAACCCACCTAAATGAATAATCAGCACTTTGTATAAGAAGACCAGTACTTTGCAAAGGATGAGCCGATATGGCCAAGAGGAAATGAATCAGTTGTGGGATATGGAGTGATGGAATGCCGTTTGTTAATCTTTCAATGGAATGTTACAGAGTCAAGTGACACTGTGGCGGGTATCCGTCCGAGCTTATGGTGTTGGGATTTCGAGTAGAGAAGTCCAGTAAGATCGGATGGGTGTTGCCGCAGCCGCCAGACTAGGGGGGTAAGTACCCATGATTTTAGTAAAGAATCTAAGGGGAGTTGCAGCGCCATATCCTCACTGATCCTCTTAGGTTTTAGGCAATGAGAGTTTGTATGCTTCGACATCCAACCTCTCATTGGGGGGGGGGGTATTGTAACGGTACGGAATTGTAAGGCCAAGGTAATATTTTAAAAATTATATTCCCCATACAGTCATTGTTCACCATTTTGGAACCTCGAGCTGGTCAACCACGTATGCAGTGTTATTACAAAACGTCTGTGTTTTGTCTCCGCACTCAAACAGTCCAGCCAGATGATGAAACAACATACATTTTTGCGTCAGCCGTGAATCACGGAGGAAAATAATGCCAAGTCATATTGCATCAGGTGGCAAAAAATTGCTAAATCTTATGCCTGGGTCATAGCGCTCTTTTAAAAAGCACCAATTGAAGAGCAGACGGACAATCACGTGACCAGAAAAAACTCCGTGTTCTCGGCCTTAGCAGCAATGAGTTAGTTCAACTGCAACTCATGGCCGCGCGCGGTCAAATAATTAAAAACGTAAGAGCTCGAGCAACTGTTTAAAAACAAAAGTCAGCTGACAAAAAGTTTGTAAAAGTGTAACGATTGTTAACGAAATCGTAAACTATGGTGAATTAAATAAGACGGAGTACGTTGCGGTAATGTGAAAGTTCGTGAACTGGGGAAATAACATTTGTGACCAGGAACAGCCAACAACACGAGGTGGTGATTGAACTGATTAACGCCATGGATTGTTAAGTACTCTACATAACCCTATCAGAACTATTCTATAAATACAGAAACTAAAAATAAACACAGTTTTAATCACGGGGTTTTTAAAGAAAAAAAAAGAAAAAATAAAAGAGTATGAGTGAGAGAGCGTTGCAAAGTGCTGGTTAAGTTATTTTATATTGCGTTATTGCTAAGTCATTTTCATACGAGTTTAGATCAATTGATTAAGTATTCATGCCTTATTGTTTTTTTTTTTGTATTGAAATTGTAATGTAAAGAGAAATTGAAAGCAAACACTGCATTAATGAAAGCTAGTTGTTTTAGAATACAAAAATTGGTGTTAGCGCAATTATTTTGAAACTTCAACCCAAATAACCTTGTCTGCAGCTGGGTTTCGTCTGTATCACCTTGGAAGAGAACCCGAAGGTAAGATAAGACAGTATAAATATTAATTCAAATAAATTGAATTGTTTCATTTTTTTTACAGAAACAATTTAATGTAATAAATAGTCGTTTTGATGTAAATGATATTAACATGAATGAACAAAAAAGCGAAATTAAAGAAATAAAAAGTAATTTTAATGATAAATTGAATGAACAAAATAGTAAATTTGATGAAATTAGAAACAAAATTAAACAACAGAATATTGATTTTAATAAGCATATTAAGGAAATTAATACACGTTGTGATAGTATTAAAGAACAAATATTAGAATCAGTAAACCATAAGTTCGATGAACAAATAAATGAATTAACAGAAAATCTTGAAAGTAAAATAAATTTTATATATATACTCAAACTTTCACTAGTGAACACTTACTTTTGGTTTTATGTCCCAAACGTTTCGACGTGATGTCCGTTTTCCTCAGTGGAATTTGAAATACAGAGTGTCAGTACAAAGTAACCGTTATGGGTTGTAGATGTGTGTGGTGGGGGTTGCTGGTGGGAGGGAATTGGCGCTGGGATTCAGAGTGTGTGTTTGAACAAGTTTATCAAAAAGTATATGTGATCTATAGTGTAATTGGTCATTTAATATGTTGTTTGGTTGTAGTGTGTGATGTCTGTATATTTCATATTGTTCTGCTGTGTTTAGTTTTCTACTTTTAGGTAAGTAGTGTAGTATTTCCATGTTGTGTTCTATGTTTGTGTAACCATGGTTTTCATTTTGTAAATGTGTGGCGAATGTGGAGTGTATGTAGTTTGTGGTGAGGGCTTTTAAATGTTCAGAGTATCTTGAGGAAAAAGATTTTCCCGTCTGGCCGATGTAGAACTGGTTACAATCGCTGCAGTTTAATTTGTAAACCCCTGTTGTAATTTTAACCCAGTTTAATTTGTAAACAGACAATTATAAAATAAATAATGTAAATGAACAAATGACAGGTCAAATTAAAATTCAAGTTAAAGAACAGAGTGTAGAGATAGAAAGTAAGTGTATTAATAAGATTAATGAAAATAATGATGACATAAGAAATAAGATAGTGGAGGTAGAGAATGTATGTAAACAATCAATACAAGAGAGTGTGGGGGTTATGAATAAACATAACCTTCAATACAAAAGTAAATATGATAATAAACTTAGCATAATAGAACAAGACATAGTAGAAATTAAAGATGAATTACATGTGGCAGTGAGCCAAAATTTAAATAATGTTGCGGAGCGAATATTATATACTCGCGAAGCAAAAGATGATATTGAACTTGAACAATTTTGTTGTGATAACCGGAGAATACACCCGATGCAGTTCTTGAGTAGGGTAAGGGAATTTAACCGGTTTAATAGCAGTAGTTGGGAGGTAAAGTTATTTAAAGATTCTAAAGTGTTTTAAGGGCAGTTCTGAAATATGGGCTGAAGTACATAGAACAGAGTGGGATAGTTATGAGAATTTCGAGGCAGCATTCCGAAATAAATATTGGTCTGAAGAGGACCAGGAAATATTACGTAGTAGAATCATGGGAACAGGGAATTTTGGGGGACATAACAACAACATAACCATATACGTAATGAGGATATTTAACAAGGCAAAATACTTAGAACAGCCATTGCCGTTTCGATTGTTTGTCAGACATATTAGTAAACACCTGTCTAGGGAGGTACAAATTACATTGATGACTAGATGGGTAGCGGACATAAATGAATTGGAAAATATATTAGACGTATTTCAGAATATTAGGGACCGTGAAATAGGTAGGCGTCCTAACCAATCAGGTATGAATAGTAGCAGTCATTATACACCACAAAGAGGGTCACCACAGGGGCATGTATACGGTAAACAAGAAAATCATAGTCGAGACGGGGGGGTGGAAATGTACGGGATGCTCGGGAGAGAATTACATTGGTAGAAATTTTTGTTTCAGGTGTAGGAAACCAAGGCCAAATCAGAGGGTGGAAATACGTCGTCGCATAACAACATACAACAGCGGGCCGGAGATGACCGCGGGGGAACATCGAGGAACAATGGAATTAATAACCAGCACGAGAAGGGGTACAGGCAGAGCAGTACCACCGCCAGAACGGAAAACTGAGGCCGACAATGGAAGCAAGGACCCCACCATTGTCCACAGGGAACAACAGGGTCCAAGTAGCAGACGAATATCATAATAATGTGATACAAATGGATATGATGAAGGAGTTGTTGGAAGAAGATGATACGGGAGTTATGGAAACAAAAACCGGATTGACGGAGGTAATCGTCAACATAGAAGGTAAGAATTTTAAAACATTAATCGATACAGGAAGTGAGATATCAGTAGTTTTAGAAAATGTAATGGGAGAATTAAAAGAAATAAATAAAAACATACCATCACTGCCAGTTGCAGGCGTAACAGTAGTGGGGGTAACCGGAGTACGGAGTAAAAGAGTTACTAGACAAGTACAATTAAATATATTCCTTAATGAAACTGAATTTGAAAATACCTTTCTAGTAGTTAAGGGACTGAGTTTAGATGTAATCTTAGGAAATGATTTTTTTTGAGAGAAATAAAGCAGTGATAGATTTTAACAAAAGAATAGTAGAATTTAATAATGGGAGTGAACCAGTCAGGGTTAATTTTAAGAGGGTGTTAGATGAGATTAGAGTTACGGGAGTAAAAATGATACAAAAGTGGGTAGGCGATGGAGATATAGAAACCAAAGTGAAGATATGACGAGAGAGTGAGATTGTAGAGAATGGTGAGGGAGAGATGCATGTGAGTGATGAGAGAGTATGGGAAAATAGGGTGGATACATTTTTTAATGAGGGTGGAGTTGTAGGGAGTCCCCAATGACAGGAGTTGTGGGCAGTTGTGGAGCGTTTTAGAGATGTGTTTGCGGAGTTGCCTGGAAAAGCCAGGAACTATGTATGCGAGCTGAAGGTTTGGGAACACTCACCCTACATGCAGAGGAGTTATCCAGTGCCGTTTTCAAAGAGGAGAGCCGTGCAAGAGGAGTTGGATAGAATGATGGAGGGAGACATTATTGAGAGATCGATATCGCTTTACTCGAATCCATTAGTAGTGGTAATAAAGAAGGATGGAAGGGTAAGATTATGTTTAGATGCTAGAAAAATTAATCAGATTATAATACCTGACCGGGAGTCACCGGAACCCATAAATGAGATTTTTCAGAAATTCAGTGGAGTCAAATACATGAAAGCTTTAGATTTGACAGCAGGATACTGGCAAGTTCCGCTAGCAGCAGAGAGTCGGAGATATACTGCATTTCTCTTCAATGGTAAGAATTATCAGTTCAAGCGTTTGCCATTTGGACTTAAAACTAGTGTAGCAAGCTTTATAAAATGTTTAGATATGATATTACAACCTAAGGACTTAGATTTTTTAACCGTATACGTTGATGACATATTAATAGCATCAAGAACATTTTCAAAACATTCAGAACATCTTGAATATGTGTTAGATAAGTTACAAAAAGGGGGGTCTAACGGTTAATTGCGAGAAGTCTAAGTTTCTACAAACTGAGATACACTTTTTAGGTTTTATTATTACTCCAAAAGGAATTCTAGCTAACCCTGATAAAGTAGAAGCTATAATGCGCTTTCCAGAACCGAAGAATATTAAACAGCTACAAAGTTTTTTGGGTCTGTTTCGGAAAAACTACGCACAGACGACGTCAAGGTTAAGTGCCGTGTTAGAAAAGAATAAACAGTGGAAATGGGGAGAGAAGGAAAGGGATGCATTCGAGGAGATAAAGAAAAAATTTTCAAATATGATAATGATGAATCACCCTGATTTCTTTAAAACCTTTTATTTGCAGACTGACGCCAGTAATGTCGCCCTGGGAGCGGAGTTATATCAGGAGGATAGTGACAAAGAGCACCACACGATAGCTTTCGCCAGCAGATCGCTTTTGGCGGACGAACGAAATTACACAACTACGGAAAAGGAGTTGCTGAGTATCGTGTTCGCTGTAGGGAAGTTCCGCACATACATTTTGGGAAACCGGACAGTCATCAGGACGGACCACAAAGCACTATCATTTCTGAATACCTGCAGATTGACCCATAGCCGTCTAACCAGGTGGATACTAACATTACTGGAATATAATTTTTCATGGGAATACATTAAAGGGACAGACAATAAAGTACCAGACACTCTTTCCAGGGTAGATGTCACAGAAAATAAAACAGGGAGGGATCTTAAGGAGATAGAAATTTTTCGATTAACAAGGGAGGATAGAATTTTTGGTGAGGAGTTAAGGGATATTAAGAACATGCAGCAATCGGAAAATAAGTCAGGTAAAATAATTGCTAGTTTAGAAGCGGACGTAGATGGGTCTGAATATAACACACATTTCCAGATATATCAAGGAATTTTGTTCAAAAAGGTAGAAGGGGTGAGCGTGATTGGAGAGATTAGTTGTACCAGAAGGGTTGATAGATAGAATTATTTGGAATTGCCATATAAGGTATGGGCATTTGGGGGGGGTGAAAAAGTGTACGAATGTTTTAAAAGAGTCATGTGATTTTACGAATACGGAGAGGCGAGTACGAAGGTTGTTACGGGTATGTGATTTGTGTCAGAGGTCTAAGGTAGTGAATTATAGGGTAGAAGGGGAGTTGAATTATAGTAAGGTGGAGAGACCATTTGATTTAGTTGCTGTAGATTTGTATGGGCCATTGCCCAAGGGTAGGGGTGGAGTAATGTATGTTTTTGTTGTTTTAGACACTTTTTCTAAGTTTGTTAGGTTGTACAGTGTGAAGAGAGTGACGAGCAGGGTGCTGAGCGAAAAGATAACACGAGATTACATGATAAATGTAGGTAAGCCGAAGGTAATTTTATCCGATCATGGACCCCAATTCATAAGTGGTAAGTGGAGACAAACTCTTGGATGGGAAGGCATCATACCCAAGCACACGGCAGTATACCATCCACAGTCCAACCAGGCAGAACGGGTGATGAGAGAGATTGGTAGGATATTTCGGGCGTATTGTCATGCCAAGCATACAGAATGGCCATTATACGTTAAGAAAGTAGAAGAATGGTTGAATAGTACCACCCACGAATCCATCGGGTTTACGCCGTATGAATTAATAAAGGGAACAAGGCCACCTAGAATATTGGAACAACTTTTTGAGTATCCACCAGAAAATCAAACTATAGACGTGAATATGAAGATCCAACTAGCAAATGAAAGTTTACTCACTAAAGGGGAAAGGAGAAAGCAGAGGCATGATGCCAAAGGTAAGTGGACTAAATATGAGGTAGGACAATTAGTATTGGTAAGGAGACACGATTTGTCTAGCGCACAAGATAAAGAGATAAAGAAGTTTTTTCTATTATATGAGGGACCATATGAAATTGTAGAGGTAAAGATGAATAATGCGTACGTGTTGCGAAACCAAGCAACGCAGGAGATAGTAGGTACACAGAATGCGACAAATTTGATGTTGTATTGGTCACAATAAGCAAGTGAATTTTAATATATTATTTTATGTTTTCAGAAGGGACTCCCCCCCATTTTTGGGTGGTCACGGTTTCACCATCCCTGACCGTGGATTTTGGCTGTTTGGAGGCGGACCATGATTGGAGGTAACCTCAACAAGGGGGTGAAAGCAACGATGGTCCTACTCCACAAATTGGTGCAAGTAGAAATTTAATTTTGTTGTTGAACGGGGAGGGGGGCCCTATAGTTCGTGGAAAAAAAACATAATTGGCAATTATCCACGAACAAATAATAGTTTTATTTTATTAAATAAAACAATCCAAAATTAATGTGAATAACAAGTAGTGCAACTCGAGTTACCTCATTTCTGAGTAGAATAGTCAGTGATCAGTAACTGTTCTACTCGGGAATGAAATACACATAATATTTGTAAAACTTGTACCGAACACCTAAGTTAGGTGAAAGAAGTAGTTATAATTTAGATCTAGAATTTAGAAAAAGTAAGGTGACCAAATTAGCATTATAGTATACTTGTTGCACTTGTTAGAGATTATTAAAGGAAAATAAGTTAGAACGTTTACATGTGTACCTAGTATAACTCCAAGGGAGATAGTATTTTAAATATCAGAAATAGAGAACAGCAGATCAGTGTCTGGTGATAGTAAAAAAAAATGATGTAATTGTGAATAGATCAAATGTTGAGTGTAATCTCTAATGGAAGTGAAGTAGTTCCAAGGACATAGTAAAGCTATGATGATAATACAGAACTGATTAATGGACAATGAAAATTAAATGAAAATGTTTGTGAAATTTGTTGTAAAATATAATGGTTTTTTTTCTTTTGTGAGTTGTAGTAACAAAGTAAATTTTAAATGTATAACATGTTTTAAATAGATTCCCCACTTTCGGGCGGTCCCGGCCTTACCAGCCCAGACCGTGGTTTTGGATGACAATCAGCTGTGGGCAGAATTGTTGTAAAACTGACCATAGCTGGTTGCCTGTGAAATTGGTATAATTTAGAAATTAACAGGGGGTTTTCATCAGGGGAATCAACACAACTATGGAACAGCGGCTATCGCCGAAGGGGGTGATAGTGCCGTGTTAAGGGCGTATGAATCATTATAGTAGGATTACTGGTGTCCTCGGACATCAATAATGCCGTATTTTTATATAACGCTGAAGCAAGAACGGGGTAGACAGCGTCTACACCCTAATAAAACTGCAGTTCTTGTGGATGCAAATGGGCGCTACAGTCCAACAATCAGTAAACAATAGTGTGTGGAAAGGAGCTGGCCGTTACAAGCCAGGGGCACAGATAATGCATCTGTGCACAAGGTAAATAACTAGACCGAGTGGCAGGTTATTTACCTAATTGTAACTGGGATAGGGGGGATATTAGATAATGATGGAGAAGGAGGTTACTAAAGTATTAGTAATGCATTAATGAATATTAAATGAATTATGTTGATGATCTGATGAGATAATTGAATGATTTTGTATTGAATTAAGAAGTATTATGATAATTGAAGATGATTAACAATTTTCAGTAGATAATTTGTTCTGATGTAGTTGATTTAAAGGTGTTTTATTCTATATAAGAATTTTATTAATGAATTTACTCATTGTGAAATATGAATTATATAAGGGAAGGTATTTGTAATGTTGTAATGGGAAATGTTTATTTAAATTCTGATAGAATCAGAGATATTTTGAATTTTGGGAATAAGATGTAAAAAGAGATGGGTATAAAGAATGTTGATATTGAGGTTGAATGTTTTATATTTTGTTATAATAAATTTGTATCCATATATATATGTTAGAGGTTAAGAAAAAAAAACCAGTGCTTCTTAACACAAACCAGCACAGCTAAGGGGAAACAGATCAGTTAGGGATATGGTATTATACAAGGCCACTATTTGATATGTTTGATTTGATGTTTCAGAGTCTGGTGATGCTGCGGCGGCGGTCCTGAGCTGGCCAGAGCGGCAGAGCAGGACCATCAAGTGCCTGTCTGGTCTTACGGTGTTGGGATCTCGAAAGAGAACTCCAGTAAGGTCATTCAGGTGCGGTCACAGTCACTAGACCAGGGGGTAAGTGAACCACGATTTTTCAATAAAACATAAAGGGGGTTGTGGCGACATATCCTGATTGATCCCTTTAGGAAGTATGAAAGTGTCAATGAGAGTTTTTATGCTTCGGCATAAAACCTCTCATTGAGGGGGTATTGTAATGGGACATTTAGGTCTACCTGGGGTAATTTTGGGAAACATAAAAATATAAATAATAATTATGGGAAGAATAAACAAATTTTAGTTCATGAATTATACAACGTAGCAAGCAAGCGAGTGGATTTGTGTCAAGGTCAGCTCCAGACGCATGCAGAACAGTTATTTTTAGATACATGGCATGCAAGTTATGTAATTTAACTGATCGTACGATCTGACGTCAGCCAAATACGTCACTTGGAATGTGGGGAGCGGCTAGCCTAGCTTCAGAAATTGGCATAGTGATATTAATAAAACTAAGCGAAGTGGTCACGTGAACCCCCTACCACCTCAGAAAATAATGCAGTTCAGCTTGCCCAGTTTAAAATTACTTCTTGTGCCGGCCGGTCACAAATAAAAGTTCAGGAACAAAATCGCGGATGTCCGCATGTATAAAATGTAAAATGCGAAGTACAAAATTAAAACCAGTATAAAGTGAACTAACAGTTTTGGCTTCAATATACGAACATTTATATTCAAACAACATATGGTGAAAAATATACGATGAAAGTGCGTGGGACAATGCGGAGTCATCTGGACGATTCAGCTAAGTAACAAATGGGGGGTAGAACAAAATTTTAATAAGGGCAAAACCAAAATTTTATTATTATTATTATTATTATATTTTAAAATGAGATCTCTAAGGGTATGGGGTGGCTGTGTGTGCGTGTGTCATTGAAAAGTATGTTAAACATAGAAGTACTGGTTTGTGGGTTAATTAGATAAATAATCTAATTGTCAGTTATATTTACGTTTATTAATAAAAGAAAAAATATAATAATCATGCTAGATTGATGGTTCATGAATGAACAAATAACATTTGCTTTGTGTTTTGAAGGGAGAGTTTAATGTATGATTGTGATGAATGTAATAAAAGGTAATAGTTTTTTTGTGAACAAATAATTAATTCATTTACTAAATAATCCTATTCTGCTCTCCCGGTTCGCTGATCCGAACTCTGGTGTTACCTTAGGTAAGTAAATTTGGCAACAATGTAAGATGGCGTCCGAAGTACGGACGAAACACTGAACGTAATTAAATTTGATTAAGAGTGGTTGTATGGAACAGTACAATAGTGAATGTAGTTGTTCAAGCTGCCCATCTTCAACACTCCAACCCCAACGAGTACTTATCTGGATGCTGGAAACATTTAATAAAATATTAAAAATCAATCCTGTCTGATTTCCAAACAGTTTTATAGAATGCCTGCACGTCTGACCTTTGAATACAGCCAAAAACAAACATACTTCCTCTGTGCATAATTACTGTATGTCACTGTTCATGGAGGGTCAGCGGACATGTACGTTACACCTTAACTTAACAGTTAATTTGTTGTTGATATATAGTAGTGAACTGGTACAGAATGTACTGAAGCAGATGAATGTACACTTTATACGTCTCATAATCAGCTTGTATGAAAGCACAGTCAAAGTAAAGTTCAACTTGAGCAGTATGCTATGGCAATGTTGTATATCCACAAAGTATATTGTTAGTACATATGATAGCACGCATCTTGGTCAACTGTGTGTCACTGTAGGTAGGTACAATAATGCAGAGAGCAACAAGTAAATTAGACTTTACTTCTTGAAGAAAAACATGCACAATTAGAATCACAACTGAGAACAGAGTACTTAACAAGAGTATTCAGCAGTAACCAAAAAATTGTGGTACTTTTGGTTATTACAAATTCCAAATGCTGCAAACTTACATGGTTAAAAGACAGATACACATACAGATACCCAGTACAGCAGATATAGTTAACAACTGTTAAAATTAGCGTAACGTGTGAAGACAAGAGATCTGTAAGAAAAAGAAGCGCACACACAAGAGATTTCTAAAGAAAAATTTAATGAAAAACAATTTCAAAAATATGAATTTTAAGTAAAGCCACGAAATGACATCAGAAGTATACAGAAACACTTTAAAGAGGGGAGCTTCTATGAGCAATTAATTGTTCCAGAGACATTAGTATGCAAAAGTTCGTAAGATGAAAACTGCACTGATGGCACATTCTTAACCAAGAACAATAGGAAGTACAGAGTCATACCCAATGATAAAAAAATGGCAAGATACAGTGCCCCAACCCAGCCTCCGTGTGTAGATACTGCACTTTCACTTGGCATGGGATTATCTGTACGCATACCAATTTGTCACTATTCTCGTAGCTTGACATCTTGCTACTGAATGTATGGTAAACATTGTTAGAACTGGTAATGCAAGAAGACATTCCCTGCTCTGGTACACCTATACAACATGTGTTAATGTCCTTTTGTTGTAGATACACATAAGACAGTAATAGGACAGTCCTGAAAAATGGTTGATCAATGTAGTGTTTTGGGAATCTTCAAGCCTTTTCCTGCTACTGGCAAAATATCTTGCATTTGTGTATGCACCATAACCGCTATTCTTGTATTAATATTTAGAATATCCAGTGGACAATTTTTGTAATAAAATGTATTAATAATAGCTTTGCATTGGCATATCACTGTATTGAAAAAGAGATTTAGTTTGGCCTGTTATCAAATAGTTAACAAAACAGGCAATCTCATCGAATTCTTTTGTGGTTTTCCAACTCATGGAAACTCAGGCACAAAAGTGGGAATTTTTGCTTATTTCATGTTGACTATTTGTTCATATAATGTTTTCGTTATTTATTAGGTGCTGTAAAACATGTAGGTTTCACTGTTCTGAATCATAAAAGTCAACAAATATTTTGTGAGTGATTCTGATGACCACTGTTAATTTTGTCTTTTTTTTGTTGTTGTTGATCCTTTCAAAAATGGAGGATTTAATGGACAGTGAACTACTGTCATCTGTTATTATTTTTGTCAGAAATTACTTTTACAATTCTTGAACAGGAATCAGTATTATAATGTAGTTCACAGTTGAATGATGTGCACTAAAATTCACAGGTCATGAATTATATTTGAAAGTTTAACCTTTTTTGCCAATTTTTTTCCAAATAGCTGAAGACACATTACCCACATCACATTTCTCAAGCCAAACAAGCTTAAAAAATAATTAAAAATCTGCTTTTAGGCTGTACATGAAAATTTCCAATGTTTGAAAAAAATGTTTAGGTTCAAATGTAGACTATCTTCCCATGTGTATATTCCATCAAAAAGATATAGGATTGACACAAAATATTATGTGCACATGAAGTACAATATAGATACCTTGCTGGTTCTGTTGAGATGGTTTGTCTGGCCATCAATTTGGTTATATTGACAACTGTTATTGTTTGCAAAGCAGACAACCATTGGGAGTATGAACCAATCTATGGAAAACTAAATTCAGAGACGATCGGAGTAAAAATCAACACAAACTCCTTTTACCAAAAATACATGTCTTACACTAAAACAAGCATTAAGCACGTATGTCGACTACACAGTATCACAATAAATTTACAGATGCTGGAACAAGGCACACAATCAGGATCAAAAATTTATCACAGATTACAACTCCTATACAGCTGCAGTAGGTAAAATGTGCATGCTGCTTTGTTCAGTGGAATGTGTTACAAACAGTACAGCAACACAAGAAACCATTCACTCTCAATGGCTGTCCTTGTTACAAGATAGTGATAACTAAAAATATTGCAAATTCTGAAATTCAGTTAATCTTTGTGAGATAGCTACTGGAAAATCCTGAATAAGAAAGGAGGCAAACGATCATCCAGGAAGTGATCCACTATACTTAAGGAGAAACAGTTTTGTCATCTGCAGCGTCAACTGGAAAAAAGGCAACTCCCATTCACAAACAGAGACATGGCTGTACAATAACCAGACTGTTATTTTACCTGCTTCCCTCTAACATTAGCAACAGTGCACAGTGTGGCCCATTGACATGTAAGATATCAGAAACATTTCGACATGACAAAAACAGTAATGATGTTTTTTCTGTTTCTTGATAGTTGAGGAATTATTTACATTGGCTGGGTGCCTGAAAGCCAAAATGTTAATCACAGTTACTATAAGGTCTCACCAGCTTCTCTTTAAGAACAGATAAGAAGAAAATAACCTGAAATACCAGGCTACCAGATCCATTTTTTATTTATTAAATACTTTTACTGGTGTAGCGGGTCATTTTTGGGTGTTTTTATTTTTAACCATTTGGGGCATTATTATATTGTTACTTATTTCGTTTTCGGGCGGACTGGTATAATAAATTTGAAAAAACTGTAACTGTATTGTGCAACGTTATTTAACAAGCAACAGCACGAGGTTGAGAAACAGAGTTTGGAACAAAAGCGACACGCAATTTCAGTGGTGTAACGGCAGAAGAATTTACCTCCACCAAAATTCTAAGAATTCTGTGCATGTGTTTTGACGCCCGTATGCAACTCAGCTGGGCGGGGATCGGCACTGACGCCGTGAGTGACAACGCAGTTGAGACCAACATGGCGCTGGGACGAGAAGTTATTAGTTCTAAGTGACCGGCTACCGGAAAACCAGCATCAAACTCCGCCTACTGTGAGCGACATCAGCAGAGCAGATGCCAATATCGGCCTATGGACACACACACATGCCAGTTATAATCCATGCATAAAATGGTTACACGACAGCAGAGGAACAAGGAGCGACGACGAAAACATCGTGGCATTGAAGAACAACTTCCATGCAGGAACAGGTAGATGTACCTGTTACGTTCACAGCCACACAGTCGATTTTAAGCAGAGACGCCATATAGTCAGCTAGAGCCGCACCCAGTTAGAGACGCTTACAACTCTGTCGGCGTCCCGGTCGGTGTTGTTTTATACGATGTGATGTGAAACAACAATATCGTTAATACCGACCGGGACTCGTGAAATCAACGACGTAATAAACTAGTGTAGCGAAAGTGCGAAACGCCAAAAGTGAAATCGGACATTAAAACACGTGTTCGGTCGGCATCAGGACAGTTAGTGAATGTAACGAAACAGGAATGTATAAAGGCTAACTATTTTCTATATTGACTATAATATTTAAAAGGGGTTTAATTGGTGTGATAGAGTGTGTGTGCAAAGCTGGGCTGCTTTCTTTTGTAATACATAGTATGTAAGGTAAGGTCGATGTAACCAGTAATTAATGTGTTACCGTATTCTTTTGTGTTGTGTATAAGGAATTTACGTCTTTATGAGAGTAAGTAAAATGTTCATTTAATAACCATGTGTTAGTTTAAGTTATTTCGTCATTGCCATTTCCTCATTTCTGTGTTAAAAATTCGTCTAACATTCCGGAATCTTTCTGAGTTATTAATTGGGTGGGTCAGATTGCTAAATTGTCCGTTTTATTTAGGGTGGAGTGTAAAGGTTTTCGATATTTTATCCTATAAAAAATAATCGTGGCGACCTTGGTCTTCTGGTAAAATTTCAATAACAGGTAAGTGTTATAATTGCGTGCAGGTAAGTCCTGGTAGTGATTTTATTTATTTTATATATTTCGGCTATTTTTTATTGTTACAAATGGCGACCCTGCCAGGATTTTCGTTTAATTATAATTTTATACGAGATAGACCTATTTTAATACACAGAAAATAGGATGTGGTAATGACGAATGTATAAAAATTGTATTGCACATATTCACAGTAGTGATTAGGCGTTTTGAGTATAGAAAAATAGTAGTTTTATATATGAGTGTTATACAAACGAACTTTAAAAAATGTCTATAATACAAAGTAACGATAGTGATTTTGCATGGGATGAGTGGGAGAATGAATTTCGAGGTGTTGTGGGTGAGATGACAGAGGAGGAAAGGGGTAATTTAGACTATAGGTTAACACGAATGGAAGAACAAAAGGAAGGAATATTTGCGGAAATCAATAAACATAGTGAGAGGACCAATGTTAAAGTTAAGATAACTGAAGTAACAGTAGTAGAAAATAAGACAGAAAATAGGCCTAATGACAACGATAGTGTAGGGGTGGTCGAAAAAGAGTATTCATGGGATGATGTGATGAATTTTTTAATAGAAATGGACAAAAAATGGGATAAACGTTTAGAAAAGTGGGATAAACGAGATGAGAAGCGGGAGGAGAATAGCGGTCAGTTAAAAGAGAATACAGAAGATGAGTTAACACAGGTAAGTGGTAATAATGTCTCTGATAATAGCGAAGAAATAATTAACAAGGTAAGTTACAGTTGTAAAACTGAATTAATAAATAATAGTGATAAAATAGTTGAAAACGAGCTATTTAAGAATGATGTGGTGAAAACAAATAGTGATGATGAAGTTTGTGGTGAAGTAGAACTTAATAACAACATGTTAGCGAGTGTTGATGAAATTGAGAGAGAGTGTGATGAAAGGTTAGGGTGTCAAAGGGCAAATTTTCCCCGTGATGTAAGTGGAGTAAGGACTCCGCTAGTAGTGAATTTTGAGGACAGAGTTTCCTCCGTTAATTGTGTGGAAGACGAGGTGTCTTCAAGCAGTCCCCTAATTTTTTGTAAACCTGGAAAAGCCAGGAAGTGGTATAGTAAGTTTGTTGTGCCCTTTGCATGGAGTGAAGTAGGTCAGTGGTGTTGTGACAGGTATTGTGATGAAAGTGATTATGAGAGAGAGAAAGAGTTGGAGTGGTTCAAGGTAAATAGAGGTTATGTAGAGCTGATAGAGAAGATGGATATTAAGAGAATTATGATAAATAATGTAGACATACCTGGTGTAGTAGTAGACAATGATTATATTGATGATAAATGTGTACCTGTAGGAAGAGTTAGTGTACTTGTAGTGGAGGAATATGATGAGAAAATAAATTACCTGGGTGTAACAACAAATATTCACGGAGGCTGGATAAAAACGAATAATAGTGACAAGTCTTATGGAATAATAAAAGGGGAAATGAATGACATAGAGGTAATGGTTTATGATAAAAATAATTATAATAAATTGGATGTAAATAAAAACCATTTAGTCTATAAATATGTAAGATACCTTTTTGACGATGGAGGGTAGACTGTAAAACAATAAAAGACAATTAAACATTATGTTTTATGGTTGTTCGACATGGCAGATTTGGACAGAAGTGTGGAAAAAATGGAATAATAATTAACAAGAGTTGTAAATAAAATCTAGTGAATTTATATGTGTGTATGTAAGATGATTGTTGTGAAATACTTGAATATTGAAATACTTGCAATTTAAATAAATAAACCAAATTAATTTTGAGAACAAGTAATCAGAGAATTATAATTGTTTGGATGGTAATGAATTCTATATTGTTAATAATTAATTTAATTGAAACAATTTGATATATTTTAAATATTTTAATTGATTATGTAAATGTTGTATAATTAAATTTTTTTTGTAAATTCAGTTTGTTTTACGAGATGGAAATTTGGTAATGAATGATAAATTAGTTAATTTAAATTAATAAATTTTGTGAAATGTTTCAGAGATGGTGGTGATTATGTTTTGTGGGCATATCATGTTAAATGGATTGTAATTAGAAAAATTTTATAATCATGTGTAATAAAAATATTTACAGGTGTAATTGAGATTCTAATTCGGTAGTGAGATGTTATTTGGAAAAAAGTTGGTTCAAGAAATAAAGATAATTAAAAAATTTTAATAATAAATGAAAAATGATATATAACGATTATCAATAATAAATTTTGAAAATTTCAAGAAAGTTAAACGGTAAAAGGTTATGAATGGGTTAGACGATTATTGATGTAAATATTATATGATAATGGATACAAGAATATGTAATTTTATTATGTGTATTTTTTTTTCTAAGCCAAGAACTAGACGCCTGGCAGGCTAATATAAATAAGCATCAGAATCAGAGAAATGGGAAACAATGAGGTGAGAAGTGAGAATAAATAAAAATAAATATGTATATTCCATGTAATTTGTTCAATTTTAAGATGTGCTTTTATTATGTTAGGATATCAGCTGATCAGCAATACCATGTCACTGGGATAGTGGTTTGTAAAGGTTATAAATAATTAATGTTTAGTGTACTACAGACATTTTGAAGTAAAGACAAAAAGAATATGAGAAATAAAATAACAATTTATGCAAATTAATAAAAGATAATTCATGGGTGATAAATGTTTTATGGGACATGCAGACCTGTCCAAGTTGAATTAAAAGTTGAATGTGAAATGATGGAGATGAATATAATGTAATGTTGTTTTTGAGTTAATGTATGTTATAGAATTTGGTGAAACATTGATGTTGACACAGTGGTAATGGAGACTTTATGTAGATTTTGAGTGATATATTGTTGTTTTTGTAGTTAATGAGGTTATTTTGTGTATTTGTAGTAATGTAATGAGATTGAGATTTTTGGGGATGGCAATTTTGTATTAGAGGGTAGTGTAATGTAGGAGTCCGCAACAAGGGTTGGGACGGGATAGGGATAGATTTTAGTAAGTAGGGGTCGACTTAGGTAAAATCCGGGGGCCAAATAAGGGAATTGAGTTTTTGAGTAGGGGAAACACGTATCCTATACAAAGGGTTAGCGAGTATTTTATATGTAGAGAAGGTGGCGAATTGTGTTAAATGATAAGTTGGGGTTTAGAGTGTCCTGATTAGTAGATATTTTTGATAGAGTTGGGTGTCATAGGAGTTGTAGTTGATGAATATTAGAGTCAGAGGGAGAAAGTTTATGTGTATAGAAATATATAGAAATCTCATACAGAAAAACGAGAATAAATAATTTACATCACCCACAGTATATTAAAGTAAGATTGTTGAAAAGAAAGAGGAATTTATAATAAAAAATATATAATTGTTTATTTTTTTTTCAACCAGTGACAGAATTTTGATAAAATTTGAAAATAATGTAAAGTCAAGAATTGTTTGTTTTAAATAATTTAAATTTCAATCTGTTTATTATTTATATTAATATTTTGTTTATTTTAAATATTTTATGTTTATTATGTTTTGTATTTCAAGGTAGGATATTGAAAATGTTCAAGGTGTTTTCAGAAATCATACATAACATATGTAGGTCAAGGGTTTTGGACTTGACCTAGTTATGATCAGCTGATGAGTTCATACACCTACTAACCTTGTGTATAGTAGGAAGCCAATTGTGATTTGTTTGTTTAATTAATTCAAACCAATATTTGAATAGTTTTAATAAATATTTAATAAATAAATTTAATAAAAAATTTAATGAATAAATTTAAATTTTTTTGAATTTTAAAATTTTTGGAAATTTTAAATTTTTTTTGAAAAAAAAAAAACTAGATTTTTCGCCTGCCAGCGAATGACTATTTTAGATAATGAGTTTTTATTATGTGTGTATTAACCATGTTGCTTTTATTGTATTGCATTATATTGGTAGACTATAAGGGATTCGCATGCTAGAGTAAGGATGTATTTGTATTATTAGAAATGTTGGGGTTAAGTCATTGAAACAAAAATTAGAAAAAAGAGGAAGAGAATTTTTTGATAAACGATTATTTTTTTTGAATTTTGAATTTTTTAAATTTTTGATAAATTTTAAAAGAAAGTTTTATTCTTATGTGTTATGGTAATATGTAATGTTAGAGTGTGTGAGCCCAGTATTTGCCAAAGGCAGCCCAGCTTGCAAAAAGGGGAAACATATCGGCGGAGGAGCTGGAATGATTTTAGCCAGGGATTGAGGATTTTGGGGGTAGTATGTTGAAGGGCGAGGTGGGCTATGGTGCGAGTCTGATCGATTTCTCGGTGTTGGGATCTCTAACGGAGAAGTCCAGTGATCTCGTTCAGATGAGTCCATGGTCGCTGAGCCAGTGGGGTCGTGTACCCATGAGAGTAAGAACCAGGGGGTTGTTGGCACCCGTTCCTCACCGGTCCTCTTCGGGTTTATCGATGAGATTTCTTCTGTCATGGACAGCAGAATTCTCATCGAGGGGGTATTGTAGCGGGTCATTTTTGGGTGTTTTTATTTTTAACCATTTGGGGCATTATTATATTGTTACTTATTTCGTTTTCGGGCGGACTGGTATAATAAATTTGAAAAAACTGTAACTGTATTGTGCAACGTTATTTAACAAGCAACAGCATGAGGTTGAGAAACAGAGTTTGGAACAAAAGCGACACGCAATTTCAGTGGTGTAACGGCAGAAGAATTTACCTCCACCAAAATTCTAAGAATTCTGTGCATGTGTTTTGACGCCCGTATGCAACTCAGCCGGGCGGGGATCGGCACTGACGCCGTGAGTGACAACGCAGTTGAGACCAACATGGCGCTGGGACGAGAAGTTATTAGTTCTAAGTGACCGGCTACCGGAAAACCAGCATCAAACTCCGCCTACTGTGAGCGACATCAGCAGAGCAGATGCCAATATCGGCCTATGGACACACACACATGCCAGTTATAATCCATGCATAAAATGGTTACACGACAGCAGAGGAACAAGGAGCGACGACGAAAACATCGTGGCATTGAAGAACAACTTCCATGCAGGAACAGGTAGATGTACCTGTTACGTTCACAGCCACACAGTCGATTTTAAGCAGAGACGCCATATAGTCAGCTAGAGCCGCACCCAGTTAGAGACGCTTACAACTCTGTCGGCGTCCCGGTCGGTGTTGTTTTATACGATGTGATGTGAAACAACAATATCGTTAATACCGACCGGGACTCGTGAAATCAACGACGTAATAAACTAGTGTAGCGAAAGTGCGAAACGCCAAAAGTGAAATCGGACATTAAAACACGTGTTCGGTCGGCATCAGGACAGTTAGTGAATGTAACGAAACAGGAATGTATAAAGGCTAACTATTTTCTATATTGACTATAATATTTAAAAGGGGTTTAATTGGTGTGATAGAGTGTGTGTGCAAAGCTGGGCTGCTTTCTTTTGTAATACATAGTATGTAAGGTAAGGTCGATGTAACCAGTAATTAATGTGTTACCGTATTCTTTTGTGTTGTGTATAAGGAATTTACGTCTTTATGAGAGTAAGTAAAGTGTTCATTTAATAACCATGTGTTAGTTTAAGTTATTTCGTCATTGCCATTTCCTCATTTCTGTGTTAAAAATTCGTCTAACGTTCCGGAATCTTTCTGAGTTATTAATTGGGTGGGTCAGATTGCTAAATTGTCCGTTTTATTTAGGGTGGAGTGTAAAGGTTTTCGATATTTTATCCTATAAAAAATAATCGTGGCGACCTTGGTCTTCTGGTAAAATTTCAATAACAGGTAAGTGTTATAATTGCGTGCAGGTAAGTCCTGGTAGTGATTTTATTTATTTTATATATTTCGGCTATTTTTTATTGTTACACTGGCTATTGAGAAACGCCATCACGCATCCCCCCTGCACCTTCCCAAGAAATCTGCGTCTCACGAGTAATGAAAATTCTACAAATTCAAAACTAAACGTTGTAGCCCGTAGCTCTTCTTCCACACTTAACCCTCATAATCAGTTCAATACAGCTGCTAAATGTATAAACCAAGTTCTGCTCAGCATGTTGTGATCTTTCTTCTTTTTAATACTGACAATGGTTCGACACAAACTATCATATTATGACACTTCTTTCGTTCTTTTATGTTCAACTTTGATACTTAGTACTTCTATACAATTCCAACTACTCAAAAACTGTCTTTCTAGATTTCAGGATTTGAAGTCAGATAATAGTATAAATCAGTTTTGATGAATTCCCTCACATCACATACTAATACAAATACTTCAAAGCATTTACTATTGCCAGTAACTTTCTTCTTCTATAAGAATTCCTTGTTCCTTAGAGACGTTCACGTAATACACTCCATATACCCTGTGTTTTATACATAACTTTTTTAGTGGATGAGGTTCTTCATACTCTTCAATATTGTTAACTATTAAGAGTGTGTATGGAAATCACAAGGAGCACGCAATTTAACAAAAAAACATGCATAACACAAGCAAGACCCATGTAAAACAGTGAATATCATGTTTGGTTTTAGATAACTGAGATTTTACACACTTATTACACTCTATGTCCGTATCCACTTTAGACCATGTGGTCTAAGAGTATCATTTTCTCCTGAAAAAAAAAATTTTTTTTTTACTTGCGCTTCCACTGGGCATCAAATAAACTATTCAGGCTGTCACAGATTTTGTAATAATTTAATAATAATATTACAAAGATAGTAATGTTAATAAGGACGATGCTATTTAATTATATAAGAAAATTCTACAACAGGACTTTAAGTCCCACAGAAGTGATGTGTTAACAGAAACCATTCTACTATTAATATATCACACCAAATTTTTTTTAAACAATTTGTTACTAACTTTCATTGTGTGTTTATTCAATACAAAGAGTATAGAGCGAATTAAATTTTGTATCCAGTGCACTGTATAACTCAAACTTGAATTGTAAATGAAAGAAAAGTTTCTTGACACAAACCATACTGTATATTTTAATTGAGTTATTGCATGTTAACAATTAGTGTTACTAGTGTTTTTTAAATTCATTTTATCAAATAAGTAATGCCGTTAACCTTGATTTCCTCTTCCCTCTCTTTGGTCAACACAAAAAAAACAACTTGGATTTTTACATATACAAATACCCATATTTGGCCTGAACTTATATAACATAGAAATGCTCACTAAGCTTTTTTAATTTTCACCTACTATAAACACCATATTTTGCTTATATGAAGATTTACAATGAATCGGCATGTATATCCCACAGTTTAAAAGCAAATACATAAAATCTGGTGACACCACTGTGCTTGTTTGCTGAAATTCTTTCACACTACCATCCCCTTTAACAGCTCAAGATACAGAGAACTTTCCAACATAATTACTTCACTTCTCAAGAACAGAACTTCATAACACTACTGCTGTCTGTTCTTAGTTACTTCAAATATACAATACATATTGTTCTTGCAAAAGTGTGTGTGTCAACTATACTGAATTTGAATAAATGTATGACCATTTTATACTGCATTTGGTCCTTATTTTTAGAGTTAATGGTGATTCATGAATGCTCAAGTCCTATGATGGAATGAACACAATTTTCTGCTAGAAGTTTTCCATACCAAGTGATTGTTGATAATAATTTCAGAATGGTTAGACTGAAATAGCTATAACTATACATGAGATACTGTTAATAAAACTCTCAAATCAATTAATTTGTCTTAGCCATCTGTGACGGTCTCCTACATTCTACAAAACAGACCAATTGTAACGGGGCAAACTAAGGGGTTTTGTAATTTCATAATTTTCTTGTAACAATTTGTAGCCAACCATGCTAGGCAACACTTTAAGATCACCAAATGTGTGACTTTTGTGAACACCTAGTAGTCAGTTCAGTGTCATGCAGTGCAAGGTACAAAAGGAATTATAACATTGGAATGTGTAAGAGCGTGCGTGTGCCACCTTTTGCGACGTAAAAGTCATGCACATGGTCTCCTTACCGCCTTACACGAGATGTCGAGAAAGGCGTGAGACATTCACCAGCCAATCAGCAAACGCAAAACAGGCAAGGCGCTCTACCAGACAATGAAGTGGAAAAGGCAGCAAGTCCAATAGCCATTTTGGGACGCCGGCAGTCGGCATGTAACTTCAGAACCGCGCGGATGTGTTAACGCGCGGTTCACCAAAAAACGTGCTCGCGAACAATGTAAGCCGACCAGCCAAAAAAGAAACTGTTATCTAAATTGTTTTAAAATCAGTACCGGAGTGTAAGGTAAACCAACACTCAGCAATATCAGTTTTAAACAGTTCAGAACATACTTCGGAGTGTTTTGTGAAAGTAATGAATCTGAAGCGGTGGTGAAATAATTGGACAATGGCTACAGCAAGGATGAGAACCATTTAAAACTTTTAAACCTTTAAACATATAAATAAATTAAACAACCACCTACTAAAATATTTGAAAAAACTAAAAGAGCTCAATAAACGGTGGTTATGAATATGTAAAAGGAAATGAGAAGGGGTTAAAAGTACTGGCTTGCCTTTGTGATCATGTAATCTAGTTGGATAAGTAATTTTTTGTTTTTGATAAGTGTTTCATAGTTAACTGTTAAAAAGAAAGAGTAAGAGAAAGAAAAGTAAAGGAGAACTAGAAATTTTGAAAGAGTAATAAATGAGATGATTATTTAATGAAAACCATGTGTTAGCATAATTATTTCGCCAGTCAAACCCAATAAATCACTTCTATAGTTCACAGGTTCGTCCATAGAACCCTGGGTAATCAACAAGGTAAGTGAGAGAACAAGATATTGGAAGTGTTTTTTTGTATTAAATAATACAAATAGTTACACAATGCAACGTCTTACATGTGCAGTTATGTAATTTATTACAATGTTTTGAAATATCCAGAATCACCTGCGATCTGAAGAGTTATCACAGTTAAAATAATGTTTTATTGTCTAATAGCTAACATCTGGAATAGCTGAAATTCACCAATTGTTAGACTGTCTGATTTCATACAATGTATACTCCTTTGTATACACCTCACCAAATCCTGATAAGCATTGTGTATACCATACATTAGTGTGTGTATGTACAAGTTTATTTCTGTCAGCAAAACTAACTTCCAATTCCTTCTTGACAAAGTAATCAGTTCTGGTGCAATCATAGTGATATTTTTAATACTCTTAATGAATCATTAGAATGTAGCAGGCAATTATCACATACGTTGCAAGTTATCAACACAAATGATTACTGATGACATGGCTTTATAATGCACAATCATGTGTTCTTTAATTGGCTAAGATACAATAAAGCAGTTATTTTTTGTTAATCTCTTACATAGTATGCACTTACAATCATTGAATTAGAGTTACATATACTGAAACACTTTCAAAAATAAAATCTTAAAAACACAAATTTTTAATTATTAAATTCTTTAGGAAATTTAATTTCTTCACTTTAAACGCTTAATAGTAACTTTTTTCAAATAAAAATGGAACCAAAAAGAAATATGTTTATAATAATTTTTCTGTCATATGTGTTTACAGAATATATCTCACTCACAGCTGGTCAAGCCCAAATTTTCATGAAAACAGAGCTGAAAACAGTTCACCCTATGCCCTACTTTAGTGTTAAAATGACAGTGAACCCGATATCCACCTTTACAGACCACTGTAGTAAAGCAACCTTAATATCTTTCTTAGACAAGTGTTTATGGTTAATACACTATAACGATCTGATTTATTCTGTTTGCTAGAAGAAACATGTAATATTCCACAATATATAATAATTGAGTAATTGAGTTTATGGATTGTTCAATACAGAAAAGTGCATATATCTTTCTGTACTGTTTCAAATTTCAGAAAACATTAAGACAGATGATTGTTTTGATTTACTTTCACATTCATTGAACATTTGGGGGAGGGGAATTTGTATTTCTTCTGAAAAAAAATGGATCTGGTATATTGACAGCATTGATTGAAAATTTGCTTCACAATTCTGAGAGCAAATCATTTTCTTTCTTTTTATATGACTACATTCAGGAAATGAAGATAGTAATGGAATGGGCATCTTAAACAGATTATAAATAAAAATTTTGATCCTTAAAAATTGAACATAAATCAATAGACTACACAATGAAGGTTGAAGGAACAAACAGAGGAATAAAGTCTTGGTGTACAAACAGAAACTAATTTTGAAGCTATTTATAACATTTTATTAAGAAATATATACAGTCAATTGAAAATACAAAAAATTAAAACACAAAAACATTTTCAATCAGTACTGTTGCACTTTACAAGCACAACACCTCACACACACACACACACACACACACACACATGTACCTAACTTATGTAAACAACAGAGTTAGAACAATTAGGTTTCCATAATAGTTTAAAAGGTAAAATAAAGGTGACAAGCCTTATTTAATGAAATTCATCATGTTTGCAATAAGCTGACCAATAATTCTGTTTCTTCCTTGCAATTATACTATTTATTTCTTTAGTATAAATAATTATACTATTTAGTTGCAAGTTTAAATATTTCAAACAATACGTAATGTATTAATTTGCATATCTATATATTTTTATAAATGGCCCAGTAAATGGATTTGGTAGGTTTGGTGGATGTCACTATCTGCCTGTAATAGACTGATGATGTACGTATGTCAAATTTCACGTTAAAAGGCAGAACTTTTTCTCTGATGTTTGTCAACAACCTGTTAACACAGACAGGTTAATTAACTTTGTCTGTTAAGTGGTATATCACACATAAACATTTTTTCATCTAGCTTTCATGGCTTGAGTCATCTGATGTCAAATGAGCTATGGTCCAGTATTGAAAAATCCAGACATTTTCCCTTCTGCAGATCATGGTCATACACTGAAATGGTCATGGTTCAACATGTTGACTCCTTTTCTGACCAGACCCTGAAAGAAGAATCAACACACTGAGACCACAAGTATTCCATTACAGATGACTTCCATGAAACGTCTGCCTTTTTCAACAAAGTGCCAAGGCTCGACAGTGCAGCAAGCATTCTAGAATCAACTGTCCTTACATTAGCTACATTTCAATTTAAAACATATGTCTACAAATTATATTATCACACACACACACACACACACACACACACACACACAGTTTTTCTTCTAATTATATCTAAAAACTTAATGGATAATAATAAAACAGACTAATGAATGCGTTATCAGAGCTGAAAACATAAACTATTACCTATCTGCATTAAAACACTTAGGCACTTAAAAAAAATGTTGTTCTAAATGTATTTGTTCATTTTTTATTTTATATGAAAATTATTTCTAGATTATAGAAATTGACCTTCTCTCATAAAAATCAGAAACTTGCTATTATGATTTGTATTCAATGTAAGGCATAACAAAATCCAGTGAACAAGACATCTGGCTACTGTTATACACACACAAATATCAACATAAGCCTCTCAAATCAATCCTGATTTTGGATGTGATAAAAATGAGTGCATGTGACAATATCCTGGTGTAATTCCTTCCTTGTATGCCAAACAGCCTACCCTTACCATACCTGAATCTCCTAAGAAGGCAATTTCTTTATTTGAAGCAACATGAGGTGCTTTCTTAAGATACTCTGAGTTATGTCCTTCTGGTAGTTATTACTGTTTTCTCTACTGTATGTTATATTATTTACCACATCGTTTATATTCTCAACTATGAAGAGTACATAGACAATAGTCTTCCATTTCAGCAAATGAAAGTATCAACCACATAAAAAACAGTAATTTTTTGTGCCAAACACTATTCTGCAAGACAGTACTTTATCCAAATAAATAATGAAAACTTTGGTTATAGGCCAGTTAATTAATTATTTTTTAATAGTAACAGAGTATAAATACCAGAGAAGCAACAGGGCATATCCTCCGATAAACACTGCGCTGGTTGTTCCAAACTGGTTTACAGACTCACTTATTACCAGAACATCGGCACTTACAAATGCCTCTGCTTTGATTATAAATGGCTCTCCCAAATTTATCTCTAACATCTTGTATACCATCCTCTTCACTGCTCTTTGATTTTGATTTTTCTTCAATTAGTCTTTCCACAACACCAGTCTCTTCCAATTCCTGTACTTTTGGTACACCTGTTCTTTTAATCTGTATCTGCTGTATAACTGGAGTCATTTCTTCTTTTTGGGAAACCTTTACCACTGGTACTTAATCCGACTCAAGTACACTCACCTCCTCAAGCAAGAGCCTGTCCAAAAGACAACCCACAGTTACTTCTCAGTCCACTCTTCAGCTACCACAATAGATGCCATTTTATCTTCCTGTTCTGCTTTCATTTTTATATCTATCACTATTTTCTCTGCACCCTCAACTCCTTTGGCCATCCACACATTGTTAGTTGAATGCACAGATGTCCTTGTGCAGACCATCCTCTTCTCTTAGCCAGCTCTAAAGATATTACCTTCAACACTTACTACAAACCTGCAACCACTCATAATCTCCATATAACTTCATCGACAATGTCTGTAACAAACACTTGGTAGCAACACTTGAAGCAACCCAGACGTAAGTGAATACCAAATTTTCTCAACACTTTTATAGGTTAGAGAAACATTGATGAAGCTGAAGGCTATTCACTACCTCAGGCCACACAATGGTAACTGCGTCACATGTAAATATGGTCCATTTATCTTCTGTGAATTCTTTAACAAGTAGATTTTCTCTGATCTTCTAAAGCGTAGAAACTGTGTGTTGTACAGTGACTTTACTCCTCCAGTCAACAAATAAACACCTAATCACCTACCACATGTTGTTAATTAATTGACTGCCTGTGTTATGATCTGCCTTTATAAGGGCCATCACTAAGGAAAACAATGATATAATAGCCAGGAAGATGCAAAAATGTATAATAAATTTTTCTATGATCTTCTAAGATTGTTTATGCTCATACTGTTCTCTGACATAATATTTCCATAACAATATTACTCTAAACGTCTGCAGAATGCAGTTAAGTATCTATGCTGTTTAAACAAAACACAGTTCCCTAAGTTTACAGCAATACAAAACATAATAACACTGACCAGTCGGTTAGTATAGCTGTCATTCACTTAGCTCTTTCAAGTTTTTCATAACAAAAAATTTACGTTAAAAAATGCTTGGGTGTTTTCACACATTTCTATTATTTAGACGTTTACATCATACAACCATTACACAGAGTACAAAATTAAACTGTACCATGTGAAACAGTTGACACAAATAACAATAAAATGTATAAAAAAATTAACTTTGCTATTATGTCTAAATATGGTATTAATCCAACATCATAGGAAATAATGCTAAACACTTAAGTAACACATATCGTTTAACCTACTTCACATACTTTGTTACATACAGTATGAGTTCACTCAATTTTTAAATGAACAACCAATTTTTAAACCAAGCTATATTTATAGTGACTTCTTGTTTTATCAACATCTTGGGACACGCAGAGTTATAAACATCCAATACAAACAGAGTTATCATTTCCTTGCTGAAAACCATTCTTCTTCATGTATAATCTAATTTTCTGCTCACCAATGGCTATTAGCATTTTTAACAGCTGCTGAACCATAAATTCATTTTGTGACATACATATTTCTCTCCACCACTTACGTTTGCATTCATACAATTACAAATGGTTTAAGTGGCTCCTATTACTTTCTCAGGTATTACACTCCTATTAATAATACGCATTGCTATACTAGATTTTATTAAGAATATATCCCTACACTATACTCAATTTTTAAAGAAAGACAAAAAGGTTGCCATAGTACAATGGTCTCTTTCATCGGACAAAATCAACATAATTTATAGGTCACAATGTTTCCTTCCTACCAAATTTAGGCTTCACCAATTTTATCAGATTTCAGATTCAAGAGCATTGATGCAGACTACACACAACTGTTTTACTGTAGTTTACCATGGCAATAATGCTAGGCCAAAAGATATATTATATCAAGTATTAAAGTCGTATATATCTGCTTTACATATCGTGCATTTTAAACTAATAAAACACAAATATTTTTTTGTTTCACTTGGGAAATTAACTTTCAGTACCAATTTAAAAATTTCAATACCAATTAAAAAAAGCACCTGTTTATGAATTATAACAAAAACAATATTATCAAAACTCAATACTAAAGCAAATCCACAGACACATGTTATTAAATTAAGACCTACTTAGTCTGCTTAAGATAATTACCCTTATCATAAATCCTTCTCGTAATCGACAGCAAAGAATACTAGGAAGGCAGGCATTTAAATTGTCTTCCACTTGCTTCTTTGACAACAATTGTGGCTCCCGATTTCCATAAAAACACTGATTGCTGCAAATGTAAAGTAACAAATAATATTTCAGATTTGCAATTAAAAAAAAAATTACAGTGGTATCCCTACAAATACTTTTCTAAAGGGAATAACTTTTTTGTATGTAAGAAAACTCGCAGGAGGAGGATATGGTGTATGAATATTTTATAAAAGGGGAGCTGTAGAAAACATGGTTGTTCAATTTAAACATACACTTCTTATAATGATCTTATATAACATTAACTAGTTTAGTTCTGATACTTTTTAAGTAGTCTTTATGTTTATGTGTGTTGTCTTACATCAGTTGTCTTACACCTACAAGAATTGTTTTGACAGCCACACACAACTAATGCTTGAAGTGTGCGATGATAACCAACCATTATGACATTTGTAATTTTTATTGAATTGTGTTTGTTTTCATATTGTTTAGTACACAAGAACATTTCGTGTAATATAATCTACATAATTTCCAATATCTTAATTGAACAAGCATACACAGTGACAGTGATTAACTTCCCCTAACAAACACAACCTGTCTTAACTATACACATATTCTGAATTATAATCTACTGACATCTTCCATAAGCAAAAAATGGTGTGAGTAAACTCCTAATATGTCATACTTTGAGACACGGATACCTTGCATACTGTAGTTGCACTTACTACTTCACACTCTAAAATATACAAGGAGTGTTTTTAAAGTAAGGTCCACTTTGATATTATGGTGACTATGTTAATGAAGAGGGCACTGCCCCATATTGTAATATGACATCAGGCCCGGACTGGCCCGCCGGCCCGTGGGCCGGTGCGCCTTTTCAAATAAAACCTGACCTGCGCCCTCAGCCAGCTCTGAAAATGCTGTCACGCTTTTACATGAGAATATGTTTTTGGTAATCGGATTAAACCATAACATTTTCTTAAGTTTACAGCCTCCTTACAGATTCAAGTTAAAACTTTTTTTTATATTTTATTATTTATTGATAACAAAAATGTGTACAGAGTAGATCCTTTACTAATTTTTATGTAATAATTTCAGTATTTTATTTAAAACACTGGTAAGATCTTGATAGTAACATTGATCTTTATTGTACACAAAAATGTAGTATTACGTTTGATTTTAAAGGTATTTTGTTTAGGTACAAAAATATCAATCAAAACTTTGTCTCCATTCAAAAGTAATGTTCTATTTTTTCTTTACTTTTGCTTGTAATGGGGCAAAAGGGGGGTCTTTATATTTTATTGAGTCATATGGATTTATTTATATCAGCTTGGTAGGTCCCACGTAAAACGGTTTTATTCGGACAATGAACAATGACATAGCTGTGTGAGCGAGGTGTGGCAATAGAACGCAATATTATTCTGAGAAATCAAGTGTTGTGTTACGAACTAGTACGCGCAAACACCAGCATGGGCGCGGAAGCGACGCTTACAGCCTCGACCCACGCCACGTAAAATGGCTAAGCTGTAAAATTTTCTTGCCATGTGGTTTTGAGATGGCGGAAGTCCAGTGAAGTCTCCGCCCATCTGAGTCTCCTGCCTCGTAGCAGTGCAATATCATCAACACCTGAGGCACATGGACAAAGCCATACATTGTGCGTGTTGACGAACAATTCGTAGCATGATGGCATTGCTTTTCCTGTTCAGCAACCCGATGTGGTGGGAGTTTGGTTGGTACTATCTGCCGCAGTTCGAATAACTACGCTTCCCTGGCCGGCAGCACAAAAGAACTCGTGTGAATCAAAATTTCTTTTTAAACTGTAAAAAAGTGACAAACAGTCCTCAAAAGTGAACCAATGTCTCGGGATGAAATAAATAGAGTGCAAAAAGAAAATTAATATTGGTGAATCAACAAACATTCGGACATAAACTCAGTGCGGCATGAGGTGACGAGGATCATCGATGGCTAAGTAACACACAACCAATTTCACTTTAAAAGGTACTAAACAAAATAAATGGGGTTTTCTTTGTAAAAAGTATGAATGAGTGAATGTTGCAAGCTGTGTCGTTTTTATTAAAATAAGTGTTAGAATAAGTATCATGTCGAAGTAAATGTCGTGTTAAAAAGGAATATGATTGGAATAATAAATGGTAAACAAACAAATTCAAAAGTCGTATAAAACCAAATGAAATAAAATTAGAGTTGTTTTACCTGAATGCGAGTCGAGTATGTTATTGATATAACCTTGAAACCTTGCTTGTATTATACCGTTCGTGTGAAGAACTCTGGAGCAGGAAGGTGAGAGTAATGGGAGAGTAATTAGATGATGGGGAAATTTTGTAAAAGGGGTTGGTGTGATAAGGAGTCCTCAACGAAAAGCGTTGTGGCGGGAGGTGAATAGTTTTAAATGGGGTTTGGCGGGGTTACCTAGGGGGAGTCCAGGAACCAATAAGGGAATGAGCATTGGAAAGGGAACACACGTCCTAAGTACAAGGAGGGTAGAGGGTATTTTGTTATAAGGATGGAATGATTTGAAATGAGTTAGAGTAGTAAGTTAGTGGAGATAAATATTTTTGAGAGAGTGGTGTCAAACTAATTAAATCTGTTAGTGAGTGTTAGAGTCAGAAGGGAGATAAGGTTATATTTAAACACCCATATGTAAATTGAATTATGATGAATAACTAAGAGTCACCCAAAATAATTGATAATGAAGATATTAAAGAGAAAAAAAACCATAGCTAAAATGTAATAATAAATGAAACCAGTGAAAAATTTGATAGAATTTGAAAATAAAATAAAGCTGTAAAGTGTGTAAATTTTGATCAAAATTAAATATGAATTATTCATTGTAAGGTAATAACAACAATGTTAATGATAAGTATTCTATATTTTATTATGTTGTATTATGTTTGAATGAAAAAATTATAAACATGTGATGTATTTTACCTTGTATAAATTTTGAGCTATATCTAGAGCAAGGTCATTCACCTGACCCAGAGAGATCGGCTGATGGCTGATGTTAGAGACAGGACAGGTTTCCAGTAATTGATTCATGAATTTTTATTACTTAATTAAATTAAATAATTTTATTTTTTCTTGATATTGGTAAAAGACATATATTTTGGGAAATTAAAATTTTTTGGAAAAAAAAAATATTTTTTTTGCCTGAAATATAAATTGTGTTTTTGTGTCCAGACTATACTGTTGGTTATATGTTAATGTGTTAACTGATTTACGTTATTCATATTATATGTGTTGTAAACAAATGTAATGAGAAGTGAATTTATGATTTAATAAGAGGTTCAGTTTATTTGTTTTTTATGATTGTTAGTAGTTAGTGAAGAGTAATGGTAGATTCATGTAAAAGATTTTTGGTATTTTAATGAAATTAATGGTAATATAACATTTTGTTATTGGACTTAGATTAATTTCTTTGAGTTAACAGAATTTAAATGATTTAAGTGGAGTTGTTTAATTTATTTTGAGTTGAACTATCACGTCCAATCTTAAAATATTAGGAGAAGTAATTGAAGTTCAAGTATGACATTTTTATAAATTTTAAATCAACCAAGTAGTGTATAAATATTATATTCAATAATAATGAGTATGTGTACGCACCCAGTACTTGCTAAAGGCAACCCAGTATGCATGTAAGGGGGAACATATCGGTTGAGGATCTGGTATGGTATAAGGCCAGTGTTTTGATTTTTTTGATGGAATGATAGAAGGTTAGGTGGTACTATGGTGAGTATCTGTCCGATTTTATGGTGCTGGGATCTCGGATAGAGAAGTCCAGTAATCTCGTTCAGGTGCAGCCATAGTCGCCGAGCTAAGGGGGTAGTTTACCCATGGAATGTTAAGAGATTAAAGGGGGGTCGTTGGCGCCATATCCTCACCGATCCTCTTAGGGGTAGCAATGAGAGTTCTTCTGTTTCGGCAGAAGACCTCTCATTGGGGGGGTATTGTAATGGAGCAAAAGGTGTAGCGGGTCAATTTTTGGGTGTTTTATTTTAACCGTTTGGGGCATTTATATATTTTTATTCATTTCGTTTTCGGTCGGGAGCCTTATAAAATAATGTAAAAATGTATTATTGTGCAACGTATTTGTCAGAATAACAGAACAGTGAGACAAAAGCGATACGCAGGTGTTATTGTGTCACGCGGCGAGCGAAGCATTTACCCCCTTCTAAATTCTCAGAAATCTGTACTTGTGTAAACAGCACATAGACACAACTGTATCACCACAAATCTGAGTGACGGATCCAGCCACAAAACAGGATGCCCAGGGACGAGCAGAATCTAGCAATGTGCTTTTTTGCGCGGCAGGAAGTCATGGCTAAATCCGGCCTTTCCAATGACAGCAGCAGAGCCAAGTCCAATATCGGCCTCTGGTCACACACATATACCAGCTATAATCCATGCATAAAATGGTTATGCCACCACAATTAAGCACAAACGGCGACTAAAACCTGATGGCCGTGACTGCTCATTTCCCGCGACTCAACGAAGCACATTGCCCAGTTCGTCTCTGACTGTGTCGGCGCCGACACGCGAGCTCAATACGCTCGTATAATATCGTTAATTTTCAATAATGAAAGTAAAGCAGTTCTTTTAAAAGCAGTGATAGGATGGGAGGAGTGTAGAACACTAACATGTAAATTTGGAATTCCTTTTCGTCTTTTTCATAGACATCTTCAATCTACCGCGGGCTGGCCACGAGGTCACCGAAGAAAGAGTTATCGGTAGTGCTATAAAAAAAAAATTATGTATTCAATCTGGTAATTGGGGTTTGAAAACGGAATGTGAGTAGAGAGTGTGCAAAGCTGGGCTGTGTTTTTTGTTTATGTGTGTATAATTATGAAGTTATAAAATTGTCCATTACAAGGTAAGCTATAGTTAGTAAGGTATAATAATTGCGTAACATGTCGCACGAAGATTTGTAATGTCAATAATTCAGACTAATTAAAGAAAAATCTAATTTCTCTTCCACAAAATTGCGAGTTGAAATTCTTTCAAAACCTTAGTTCGTTTTATGTGCTGTCATAGTTCGTCGAACGAAATGGGTTTACCTCCACTACGAGATCCGGCCAGATTATAGACTAAAGGTAAGTGGGAGATTGAAATTGAATAAAATATAAATATTACTTAAATAGTAAGAGTTACAATGGTACCGCGTGACCAGGATGTAATATAACAAACAAGTTATTACAACGGCCTACATGTGACAGTACATTGAACGGAGTACGGTTATGAAAGCAAATCGATTTTGTAAAATATCAGTTTTGAAATAAAATCATTAATTGACAGTTGTTACGTAAGAAAAAATAGACAAAGTAAAAAAATGTCCGAGAAGACAGAAAAAAGTAGTATAATAAATTCAATTATGAGTGAAAGTGGCCTTGAGTCGCAATCGCTGGGGGAAAGTGGTATGTTGAGGGAGGAGACGGGTGCTGTTACAGAAACAGCTGTCGGCAGTAATGTAATAGCTCATTCCACGCCGATTGCGTCTCAACCACAAGTAAATGAAACCGATGTTGACTCGGGGATTCAGTTGACACCAGTTTCAACTAAGATAAATAAACAATCAGAGGAAACAAATATGATGAGTATTATGCTCAGTCAATTCGAAAGAATGAATAATAATTTTGAGACCAAATTTAATGTAATGAATAGTCGTTTTGATGATAATGATAAACGCTTTGATAACAATGAAATAATTTTAAATAAAATGAAAAGTGATTTTAACTACAAATTAGACCAATTAACGAATGATTTTAATGAACAGAAAATAAAATGCGAACAGCAAAATATTCAAAACGAGATCAATTTTAAAGCAATTAAAGACCAGAATGTGCAGTTACAGCAAAATATAAATGTAAAATTTAGTGAGTTGATAAATAATATACAAGACAAGAATGTATGTCTTGAAAATGCCGATGAAATGACAAGAAATAGTCTGAATAAAGTAGAATCAAGTACGAGTAATATAAACGAAAGTCGTAATGACAACGTTGTATTAGATAAAGAATTAATAAATAATAATGATGTTGATAATAACGGGAATAATAATGTAGTCGAAAAGTTGGTATCTGAGAGTACTAATGAAGTTGTAGAATGTGATTATGAGATGTTAATGTGTGTTAATGAGTTAGAGAGAGAGTGGAGAGAGAGTTATATTATAGACATGGAACAGAGGGTAAATTGTTTACGAGGTAAAATGGGGGGTGAAGGAAGACCTTCACATATATATTGTGTAGACAAGTGGGCTACAAATAATTGTTTTTTGAAGTTTTTTGTTTTTCCTGGAGAAGTCAGGAAAGATTTAATTGAATTTATACCCTCTGTCTGTAATACTTTTGAGAGTGTGATTTGGGGTTATGAAGAGAGAGATGTAAACAGAGAATTGTATGTTGGTAAAGAAACAGAAATATATAACTTAAATAGAAAGTATGATGAATGGAAGGAAAGTTTAGAAGTATATGTGAATGATAACGATTACAACGATTTAATAAAAATGATTAACCCAATAGTTAATGAATTTAATGACGGAGACTTAACAAAAATACCTAATGTAGACTGGTTTAACGAGTATTTGAATAAGTTGATTGAAGTTAGTTTTTCTGGTTACAACACACAAAACAGTCATTTGTGTGCTGATAAGATTGAACGATGTCATGTAGAACCAAGGTTGATTTGGAACGATGGAGGTTAAACTATTAAAACAATAAAAGACAGTATAAATATTTTGTTTTAATGGTTCTGACATGGCAAATCTGGACAAATGAAGTGCGGAAAAACTGAACAATAAATAAGAGTTTGTAAATAAAATATAGTGAATTCATATGTGTGTATGTAAGATGATTGTTGTGATAATAATATTGAAATATTTGCAAGTAAATAAATATCAGAATTAATTTTGAAAACAGTAAGTGACTAATGGTGATTGTTTCGATAACTATATAATTTATATTGTCAGTCATTAATTAAATTAAACCAATTTGATATGCTTAAATATTTTGATTGCTTATTTAAATGTTAATTAATTAATTTTTTAATGACTTTATTTTATTTTGCGAGATGGAAAGGTGGCAATGAATGACGAATTGTTTAATTTAAATTAATTTTGTGTAAAATGTTTCAGAGATGGTAGTGATTACGTTTTGTGTGTATATCGTGTTAAATGGAGTGTAAGTATGAAAATTTTATAATCATGTATAATAAAAAAATGTTTACAGGTGTGATTGAGGTGTTAATGTAATAGTGAGATTTTAATGCAATCATTGTGTTTAAGAAATATGATAATTAAAAAATTTTAATAATAAATGAACAATGATATATAATGATTATTAATAATAAATTTTGAAAATTTCAAGAAAGTAAACAGTAAAAGGTTATGAATGGGTTAAATGATTGTTGATGCAAATATTATATGATAATGTATATAAAAATTTTAATTAGTTTTCAATTGTTAAGTAATTAGTTAGTTATTAAGTGGCTACTGTGGGGGTGGCCTGTGCTCTCACAAGTAGCGAAATGGGTTGGGGGTAACCGTGAGTGTTACCTCCATCGGAGGCCAAACTGGCGATAAATGTGCGGCACACCTTATCCGTATAAAGTAAAAATTTTACACACAATACTAAATAACGTGTCGCACATAGTAGTGATGTGTAACAGGCAATTAAATTAAAGTTAGATTTCCTCGACTTTTCGGGCGGTTACTGTCTTACCAGCACTAACCGTGGTTTTGGCTAGCGGCCAGCTATGATCATATCAAGTCCCTTGACCATAGCTGACTTGAAATTGGTATATATTTGAAATTCAATGGGGGGACATTAGAGGAAATCTCCCGGAAACTATGGAACAGCGGCTGCCACTCTGCCCGCTTGGGGGTAGCAAGACCGGTGGCAGATCCGTTTTAAGGGTGTATGATTATAGAACAAGAACATGATGATGTTCACTACTTTAAAACTTAATAGCGGAAGCAGAGACACGGAGAGGTAAAAACCTGCTCCAAAATATACAGTCTCTGTGGAAGCGAAAAGGCGCCACAGTCTTACATAATTTAAAATAGTGTGTGTGGCTGGGAGGTGACGCAAAGGAGTCACGAATTTAAATTTTATGACAAAAGTTTTTGCTTATTCAAAGTTTAATCCAATCAAAAATGCTTGTGCTCTGTCCACATAATTATATGCTCAGACTCGTAATATAAGGTTCATACTATAATTTTAAAGGTATCATTTTATTGTTGTGTGTTAGATATAGTTGTTGATAAAATGTATTTTCATTATGTGTGTATTTTTTTTTAAGCCAATAATTAGACGCCTGGCAGGCAATCAACACAATAGAAGTAAGTGTTGATAATGTATTACATGTAATTGTTCAATTTTGAAAGGTATTCATGGTGTTTTAATTATGTCAGGAGATCAGCTGATCAGCAATAATGTCACTGGTATATTATTTATAAATGTTTTAAGCAATGGATGTATTACCGATATTTTAAAGTGATGATAAAAATAATTTGCTACAATGAGAAATAAAGTAACGACTTGGGAAATCTAATAAAAGATAGTTTTTGGGTAATGAATATTTTGCGGGACATATAGATCTGTCCCAATGGAATTCAAAGTTGAATTTGAAATAGTATAGATGAATATGATGTAATGTTGTTTTTGAGTTAATGTAATGTGACAGAATGTTTGAGAAGTATTAATGTTGACACAGCAGTTGTGGAGAATAATTGTAGATTTTGAGTGATATATATTTATGTTTATGATTAATAATATTATTTTGTTGTATTTGTAGTGAGGAAATGAGACTGAGATTTTTGGGGATGGCAATTTTGTATTAGGGGGTAGTGGCATGTAGGAGTTCGCAACAAAATATGTTGGGACGGGAATTGGTATCGATTTTAGTAAGTAGGGGCCGCCTTAGGTAGAATCCGGGCCGCCAAATAAGGGAATTGAGTTTTGGGTAGGGCAAACATATATCCTATGTACAAAGGGTTAGAGAGTATTTTTTTTTATATGTAGAGAAGGTAGCGATTTTGTGTTCAATGATAAGTTGGAGCTTAGAGAGTCTTGATTAGTAGATATTTTGGTAGAGATGGGTGTCATGTTACTTGAAGTTGATTAATATTAGAGCCATAGGGAGAGTAAAGATGATATATGTATACAGATCTAATACGGTCAATGAGAATGAATAATTTACATCACCCACAGTAGATTAATGTAAGATTGTTGAATAAAGAGAGAGAGTTATGATAAAGAATATAAACTTTTTATTTTAAACCAGTGACAGAATTTTGATAAAATTCGAAAATAATGTAAAATTAAGAATTGTTTGTTTTAAATAATTTAAATATCAAGTTGATGATTATTTATATTAAATATTTGTTTATTTTAAATATTTTGTTTTATTATGTTTGTATTTCAAGTTAGGATATTACAGATGTTCAGTGTATTTTCAGAAAGCATACACAACATATGTAGGTCAAGGATTCTGGAACTTGACCCAGTTTCGATCAGCTGAGGGGGTCATACACCTAATAAGCTTGTATAGTAGGAAGCCTATTTTAATTTGCTTGTTTAATTAATTCAAACCAATATTTGAATAATTTTAATAAATATGCTATTTAATAAAATTTTTTAATGAATAAATTTAAATTTTTTTTTTAATTTTAAAATTTTTGAAAATTTTAATCTTTTTTGAGAAAAAAAAAAAAAAAACTTGATTTTTCGCCTGCCACCGAATGAATATTTTAGATAAGGATTCTTTTATTATGTGTGCGTTAACCATGTTTATTTTATTGTATTGCATTGTATTGGTAGACTATAAGTGGTTCTCATGTTAGAGTAAGGATGTGTTTATGTTAGTAGAAATGTCTAGGTTAAGTCATTTGAAACAAAAATTAGAAAAACAAGGAAGAGAATTTTTTGATAAAATATTTTTTTTTGAATTTTGAATTTTTTAAATTTATTTTAAATTTTAAAAGAAATTTTTTATTTTGAATGTGGGTATCATGTAATGTGAGTGTGTGTGAGCCCAGTATTTGCTAAAGGAAGCCCAGCTTGCAAAAAGGAGAAACATATCGGCGGAGGAGCTGGAATAATTTTAGCCAGGGATTGAGGATTTTGGGGGTAGCATGTGAGAAGGCGAGGCGCGCTGTGGTGCGAGTCTGCTCGATTTCTCGGTGTTGGGATCTCTAACGGAGAAGTCCAGTGATCTCATTCAGATGAGTCCATAGTCGCTGAGCCAGGGGGGTCGTGTACCCATGCAGATCAAGAACCAGGGGGTTGTTGGCACCAGTTCCTCACCGGTCCTCTTCGGGGTTTATCGATGAGATTTCTTTTGTCGTGGACAGCAGAATTCTCATCGAGGGGGTATTGTAGCGGGTCAATTTTTGGGTGTTTTATTTTAACCGTTTGGGGCATTTATATATTTTTATTCATTTCGTTTTCGGTCGGGAGCCTTATAAAATAATGTAAAAATGTATTATTGTGCAACGTATTTGTCAGAATAACAGAACAGTGAGACAAAAGCGATACGCAGGTGTTATTGTGTCACGCGGCGAGCGAAGCATTTACCCCCTTCTAAATTCTCAGAAATCTGTACTTGTGTAAACAGCACATAGACACAACTGTATCACCACAAATCTGAGTGACGGATCCAGCCACAAAACAGGATGCCCAGGGACGAGCAGAATCTAGCAATGTGCTTTTTTGCACGGCAGGAAGTCATGGCTAAATCCGGCCTTTCCAATGACAGCAGCAGAGCCAAGTCCAATATCGGCCTCTGGTCACACACATATACCAGCTATAATCCATGCATAAAATGGTTATGCCACCACAATTAAGCACAAACGGCGACTAAAACCTGATGGCCGTGACTGCTCATTTCCCGCGACTCAACGAAGCACATTGCCCAGTTCGTCTCTGACTGTGTCGGCGCCGACACGCGAGCTCAATACGCTCGTATAATATCGTTAATTTTCAATAATGAAAGTAAAGCAGTTCTTTTAAAAGCAGTGATAGGATGGGAGGAGTGTAGAACACTAACATGTAAATTTGGAATTCCTTTTCGTCTTTTTCATAGACATCTTCAATCTACCGCGGGCTGGCCACGAGGTCACCGAAGAAAGCGTTATCGGTAGTGCTATAAAAAAAAAATTATGTATTCAATCTGGTAATTGGGGTTTGAAAACGGAATGTGAGTAGAGAGTGTGCAAAGCTGGGCTGTGTTTTTTGTTTATGTGTGTATAATTATGAAGTTATAAAATTGTCCATTACAAGGTAAGCTATAGTTAGTAAGGTATAATAATTGCGTAACATGTCGCACGAAGATTTGTAATGTCAATAATTCAGACTAATTAAAGAAAAATCTAATTTCTCTTCCACAAAATTGCGAGTTGAAATTCTTTCAAAACCTTAGTTCGTTTTATGTGCTGTCATAGTTCGTCGAACGAAATGGGTTTACCTCCACTACGAGATCCGGCCAGATTATAGACTAAAGGTAAGTGGGAGATTGAAATTGAATAAAATATAAATATTACTTAAATAGTAAGAGTTACAATGGTACCGCGTGACCAGGATGTAATATAACAAACAAGTTATTACAACGGCCTACATGTGACAGTACATTGAACGGAGTACGGTTATGAAAGCAAATCGATTTTGTAAAATATCAGTTTTGAAATAAAATCATTAATTGACAGTTGTTACGTAAGAAAAAATAGACAAAGTAAAAAAATGTCCGAGAAGACAGAAAAAAGTAGTATAATAAATTCAATTATGAGTGAAAGTGGCCTTGAGTCGCAATCGCTGGGGGAAAGTGGTATGTTGAGGGAGGAGACGGGTGCTGTTACAGAAACAGCTGTCGGCAGTAATGTAATAGCTCATTCCACGCCGATTGCGTCTCAACCACAAGTAAATGAAACCGATGTTGACTCGGGGATTCAGTTGACACCAGTTTCAACTAAGATAAATAAACAATCAGAGGAAACAAATATGATGAGTATTATGCTCAGTCAATTCGAAAGAATGAATAATAATTTTGAGACCAAATTTAATGTAATGAATAGTCGTTTTGATGATAATGATAAACGCTTTGATAACAATGAAATAATTTTAAATAAAATGAAAAGTGATTTTAACTACAAATTAGACCAATTAACGAATGATTTTAATGAACAGAAAATAAAATGCGAACAGCAAAATATTCAAAACGAGATCAATTTTAAAGCAATTAAAGACCAGAATGTGCAGTTACAGCAAAATATAAATGTAAAATTTAGTGAGTTGATAAATAATATACAAGACAAGAATGTATGTCTTGAAAATGCCGATGAAATGACAAGAAATAGTCTGAATAAAGTAGAATCAAGTACGAGTAATATAAACGAAAGTCGTAATGACAACGTTGTATTAGATAAAGAATTAATAAATAATAATGATGTTGATAATAACGGGAATAATAATGTAGTCGAAAAGTTGGTATCTGAGAGTACTAATGAAGTTGTAGAATGTGATTATGAGATGTTAATGTGTGTTAATGAGTTAGAGAGAGAGTGGAGAGAGAGTTATATTATAGACATGGAACAGAGGGTAAATTGTTTACGAGGTAAAATGGGGGGTGAAGGAAGACCTTCACATATATATTGTGTAGACAAGTGGGCTACAAATAATTGTTTTTTGAAGTTTTTTGTTTTTCCTGGAGAAGTCAGGAAAGATTTAATTGAATTTATACCCTCTGTCTGTAATACTTTTGAGAGTGTGATTTGGGGTTATGAAGAGAGAGATGTAAACAGAGAATTGTATGTTGGTAAAGAAACAGAAATATATAACTTAAATAGAAAGTATGATGAATGGAAGGAAAGTTTAGAAGTATATGTGAATGATAACGATTACAACGATTTAATAAAAATGATTAACCCAATAGTTAATGAATTTAATGACGGAGACTTAACAAAAATACCTAATGTAGACTGGTTTAACGAGTATTTGAATAAGTTGATTGAAGTTAGTTTTTCTGGTTACAACACACAAAACAGTCATTTGTGTGCTGATAAGATTGAACGATGTCATGTAGAACCAAGGTTGATTTGGAACGATGGAGGTTAAACTATTAAAACAATAAAAGACAGTATAAATATTTTGTTTTAATGGTTCTGACATGGCAAATCTGGACAAATGAAGTGCGGAAAAACTGAACAATAAATAAGAGTTTGTAAATAAAATATAGTGAATTCATATGTGTGTATGTAAGATGATTGTTGTGATAATAATATTGAAATATTTGCAAGTAAATAAATATCAGAATTAATTTTGAAAACAGTAAGTGACTAATGGTGATTGTTTCGATAACTATATAATTTATATTGTCAGTCATTAATTAAATTAAACCAATTTGATATGCTTAAATATTTTGATTGCTTATTTAAATGTTAATTAATTAATTTTTTAATGACTTTATTTTATTTTGCGAGATGGAAAGGTGGCAATGAATGACGAATTGTTTAATTTAAATTAATTTTGTGTAAAATGTTTCAGAGATGGTAGTGATTACGTTTTGTGTGTATATCGTGTTAAATGGAGTGTAAGTATGAAAATTTTATAATCATGTATAATAAAAAAATGTTTACAGGTGTGATTGAGGTGTTAATGTAATAGTGAGATTTTAATGCAATCATTGTGTTTAAGAAATATGGTAATTAAAAAATTTTAATAATAAATGAACAATGATATATAATGATTATTAATAATAAATTTTGAAAATTTCAAGAAAGTAAACAGTAAAAGGTTATGAATGGGTTAAATGATTGTTGATGCAAATATTATATGATAATGTATATAAAAATTTTAATTAGTTTTCAATTGTTAAGTAATTAGTTAGTTATTAAGTGGCTACTGTGGGGGTGGCCTGTGCTCTCACAAGTAGTGAAATGGGTTGGGGGTAACCGTGAGTGTTACCTCCATCGGAGGCCAAACTGGCGATAAATGTGCGGCACACCTTATCCGTATAAAGTAAAAATTTTACACACAATACTAAATAACGTGTCGCACATAGTAGTGATGTGTAACAGGCAATTAAATTAAAGTTAGATTTCCTCGACTTTTCGGGCGGTTACTGTCTTACCAGCACTAACCGTGGTTTTGGCTAGCGGCCAGCTATGATCATATCAAGTCCCTTGACCATAGCTGACTTGAAATTGGTATATATTTGAAATTCAATGGGGGGACATTAGAGGAAATCTCCCGGAAACTATGGAACAGCGGCTGCCACTCTGCCCGCTTGGGGGTAGCAAGACCGGTGGCAGATCCGTTTTAAGGGTGTATGATTATAGAACAAGAACATGATGATGTTCACTACTTTAAAACTTAATAGCGGAAGCAGAGACACGGAGAGGTAAAAACCTGCTCCAAAATATACAGTCTCTGTGGAAGCGAAAAGGCGCCACAGTCTTACATAATTTAAAATAGTGTGTGTGGCTGGGAGGTGACGCAAAGGAGTCACGAATTTAAATTTTATGACAAAAGTTTTTGCTTATTCAAAGTTTAATCCAATCAAAAATGCTTGTGCTCTGTCCACATAATTATATGCTCAGACTCGTAATATAAGGTTCATACTATAATTTTAAAGGTATCATTTTATTGTTGTGTGTTAGATATAGTTGTTGATAAAATGTATTTTCATTATGTGTGTATTTTTTTTTAAGCCAATAATTAGACGCCTGGCAGGCAATCAACACAATAGAAGTAAGTGTTGATAATGTATTACATGTAATTGTTCAATTTTGAAAGGTATTCATGGTGTTTTAATTATGTCAGGAGATCAGCTGATCAGCAATAATGTCACTGGTATATTATTTATAAATGTTTTAAGCAATGGATGTATTACCGATATTTTAAAGTGATGATAAAAATAATTTGCTACAATGAGAAATAAAGTAACGACTTGGGAAATCTAATAAAAGATAGTTTTTGGGTAATGAATATTTTGCGGGACATATAGATCTGTCCCAATGGAATTCAAAGTTGAATTTGAAATAGTATAGATGAATATGATGTAATGTTGTTTTTGAGTTAATGTAATGTGACAGAATGTTTGAGAAGTATTAATGTTGACACAGCAGTTGTGGAGAATAATTGTAGATTTTGAGTGATATATATTTATGTTTATGATTAATAATATTATTTTGTTGTATTTGTAGTGAGGAAATGAGATTGAGATTTTTGGGGATGGCAATTTTGTATTAGGGGGTAGTGGCATGTAGGAGTTCGCAACAAAATATGTTGGGACGGGAATTGGTATCGATTTTAGTAAGTAGGGGCCGCCTTAGGTAGAATCCGGGCCGCCAAATAAGGGAATTGAGTTTTGGGTAGGGCAAACATATATCCTATGTACAAAGGGTTAGAGAGTATTTTTTTTTATATGTAGAGAAGGTAGCGATTTTGTGTTCAATGATAAGTTGGAGCTTAGAGAGTCTTGATTAGTAGATATTTTGGTAGAGATGGGTGTCATGTTACTTGAAGTTGATTAATATTAGAGCCATAGGGAGAGTAAAGATGATATATGTATACAGATCTAATACGGTCAATGAGAATGAATAATTTACATCACCCACAGTAGATTAATGTAAGATTGTTGAATAAAGAGAGAGAGTTATGATAAAGAATATAAACTTTTTATTTTAAACCAGTGACAGAATTTTGATAAAATTCGAAAATAATGTAAAATTAAGAATTGTTTGTTTTAAATAATTTAAATATCAAGTTGATGATTATTTATATTAAATATTTGTTTATTTTAAATATTTTGTTTTATTATGTTTGTATTTCAAGTTAGGATATTACAGATGTTCAGTGTATTTTCAGAAAGCATACACAACATATGTAGGTCAAGGATTCTGGAACTTGACCCAGTTTCGATCAGCTGAGGGGGTCATACACCTAATAAGCTTGTATAGTAGGAAGCCTATTTTAATTTGCTTGTTTAATTAATTCAAACCAATATTTGAATAATTTTAATAAATATGCTATTTAATAAAATTTTTTAATGAATAAATTTAAATTTTTTTTTGAATTTTAAAATTTTTGAAAATTTTAATCTTTTTTGAGAAAAAAAAAAAAAACTTGATTTTTCGCCTGCCACCGAATGAATATTTTAGATAAGGATTCTTTTATTATGTGTGCGTTAACCATGTTTATTTTATTGTATTGCATTGTATTGGTAGACTATAAGTGGTTCTCATGTTAGAGTAAGGATGTGTTTATGTTAGTAGAAATGTCTAGGTTAAGTCATTTGAAACAAAAATTAGAAAAACAAGGAAGAGAATTTTTTGATAAAATATTATTTTTTTTTGAATTTTGAATTTTTTAAATTTATTTTAAATTTTAAAAGAAATTTTTTATTTTGAATGTGTTATGGTATCATGTAATGTGAGTGTGTGTGAGCCCAGTATTTGCTAAAGGCAGCCCAGCTTGCAAAAAGGGGAAACATATCGGCGGAGGAGCTGGAATAATTTTAGCCAGGGATTGAGGATTTTGGGGGTAGCATGTGAGAAGGCGAGGCGCGCTGTGGTGCGAGTCTGCTCGATTTCTCGGTGTTGGGATCTCTAACGGAGAAGTCCAGTGATCTCGTTCAGATGAGTCCATAGTCGCTGAGCCAGGGGGGTCGTGTACCCATGCAGATCAAGAACCAGGGGGTTGTTGGCACCAGTTCCTCACCGGTCCTCTTCGGGGTTTATCGATGAGATTTCTTTTGTCGTGGACAGCAGAATTCTCATCGAGGGGGTATTGTAGCGGGTCAATTTTTGGGTGTTTTATTTTAACCGTTTGGGGCATTTATATATTTTTATTCATTTCGTTTTCGGTCGGGAGCCTTATAAAATAATGTAAAAATGTATTATTGTGCAACGTATTTGTCAGAATAACAGAACAGTGAGACAAAAGCGATACGCAGGTGTTATTGTGTCACGCGGCGAGCGAAGCATTTACCCCCTTCTAAATTCTCAGAAATCTGTACTTGTGTAAACAGCACATAGACACAACTGTATCACCACAAATCTGAGTGACGGATCCAGCCACAAAACAGGATGCCCAGGGACGAGCAGAATCTAGCAATGTGCTTTTTTGCGCGGCAGGAAGTCATGGCTAAATCCGGCCTTTCCAATGACAGCAGCAGAGCCAAGTCCAATATCGGCCTCTGGTCACACACATATACCAGCTATAATCCATGCATAAAATGGTTATGCCACCACAATTAAGCACAAACGGCGACTAAAACCTGATGGCCGTGACTGCTCATTTCCCGCGACTCAACGAAGCACATTGCCCAGTTCGTCTCTGACTGTGTCGGCGCCGACACGCGAGCTCAATACGCTCGTATAATATCGTTAATTTTCAATAATGAAAGTAAAGCAGTTCTTTTAAAAGCAGTGATAGGATGGGAGGAGTGTAGAACACTAACATGTAAATTTGGAATTCCTTTTCGTCTTTTTCATAGACATCTTCAATCTACCGCGGGCTGGCCACGAGGTCACCGAAGAAAGCGTTATCGGTAGTGCTATAAAAAAAAAATTATGTATTCAATCTGGTAATTGGGGTTTGAAAACGGAATGTGAGTAGAGAGTGTGCAAAGCTGGGCTGTGTTTTTTGTTTATGTGTGTATAATTATGAAGTTATAAAATTGTCCATTACAAGGTAAGCTATAGTTAGTAAGGTATAATAATTGCGTAACATGTCGCACGAAGATTTGTAATGTCAATAATTCAGACTAATTAAAGAAAAATCTAATTTCTCTTCCACAAAATTGCGAGTTGAAATTCTTTCAAAACCTTAGTTCGTTTTATGTGCTGTCATAGTTCGTCGAACGAAATGGGTTTACCTCCACTACGAGATCCGGCCAGATTATAGACTAAAGGTAAGTGGGAGATTGAAATTGAATAAAATATAAATATTACTTAAATAGTAAGAGTTACAATGGTACCGCGTGACCAGGATGTAATATAACAAACAAGTTATTACAACGGCCTACATGTGACAATACATTGAACGGAGTACGGTTATGAAAGCAAATCGATTTTGTAAAATATCAGTTTTGAAATAAAATCATTAATTGACAGTTGTTACGTAAGAAAAAATAGACAAAGTAAAAAAATGTCCGAGAAGACAGAAAAAAGTAGTATAATAAATTCAATTATGAGTGAAAGTGGCCTTGAGTCGCAATCGCTGGGGGAAAGTGGTATGTTGAGGGAGGAGACGGGTGCTGTTACAGAAACAGCTGTCGGCAGTAATGTAATAGCTCATTCCACGCCGATTGCGTCTCAACCACAAGTAAATGAAACCGATGTTGACTCGGGGATTCAGTTGACACCAGTTTCAACTAAGATAAATAAACAATCAGAGGAAACAAATATGATGAGTATTATGCTCAGTCAATTCGAAAGAATGAATAATAATTTTGAGACCAAATTTAATGTAATGAATAGTCGTTTTGATGATAATGATAAACGCTTTGATAACAATGAAATAATTTTAAATAAAATGAAAAGTGATTTTAACTACAAATTAGACCAATTAACGAATGATTTTAATGAACAGAAAATAAAATGCGAACAGCAAAATATTCAAAACGAGATCAATTTTAAAGCAATTAAAGACCAGAATGTGCAGTTACAGCAAAATATAAATGTAAAATTTAGTGAGTTGATAAATAATATACAAGACAAGAATGTATGTCTTGAAAATGCCGATGAAATGACAAGAAATAGTCTGAATAAAGTAGAATCAAGTACGAGTAATATAAACGAAAGTCGTAATGACAACGTTGTATTAGATAAAGAATTAATAAATAATAATGATGTTGATAATAACGGGAATAATAATGTAGTCGAAAAGTTGGTATCTGAGAGTACTAATGAAGTTGTAGAATGTGATTATGAGATGTTAATGTGTGTTAATGAGTTAGAGAGAGAGTGGAGAGAGAGTTATATTATAGACATGGAACAGAGGGTAAATTGTTTACGAGGTAAAATGGGGGGTGAAGGAAGACCTTCACATATATATTGTGTAGACAAGTGGGCTACAAATAATTGTTTTTTGAAGTTTTTTGTTTTTCCTGGAGAAGTCAGGAAAGATTTAATTGAATTTATACCCTCTGTCTGTAATACTTTTGAGAGTGTGATTTGGGGTTATGAAGAGAGAGATGTAAACAGAGAATTGTATGTTGGTAAAGAAACAGAAATATATAACTTAAATAGAAAGTATGATGAATGGAAGGAAAGTTTAGAAGTATATGTGAATGATAACGATTACAACGATTTAATAAAAATGATTAACCCAATAGTTAATGAATTTAATGACGGAGACTTAACAAAAATACCTAATGTAGACTGGTTTAACGAGTATTTGAATAAGTTGATTGAAGTTAGTTTTTCTGGTTACAACACACAAAACAGTCATTTGTGTGCTGATAAGATTGAACGATGTCATGTAGAACCAAGGTTGATTTGGAACGATGGAGGTTAAACTATTAAAACAATAAAAGACAGTATAAATATTTTGTTTTAATGGTTCTGACATGGCAAATCTGGACAAATGAAGTGCGGAAAAACTGAACAATAAATAAGAGTTTGTAAATAAAATATAGTGAATTCATATGTGTGTATGTAAGATGATTGTTGTGATAATAATATTGAAATATTTGCAAGTAAATAAATATCAGAATTAATTTTGAAAACAGTAAGTGACTAATGGTGATTGTTTCGATAACTATATAATTTATATTGTCAGTCATTAATTAAATTAAACCAATTTGATATGCTTAAATATTTTGATTGCTTATTTAAATGTTAATTAATTAATTTTTTAATGACTTTATTTTATTTTGCGAGATGGAAAGGTGGCAATGAATGACGAATTGTTTAATTTAAATTAATTTTGTGTAAAATGTTTCAGAGATGGTAGTGATTACGTTTTGTGTGTATATCGTGTTAAATGGAGTGTAAGTATGAAAATTTTATAATCATGTATAATAAAAAAATGTTTACAGGTGTGATTGAGGTGTTAATGTAATAGTGAGATTTTAATGCAATCATTGTGTTTAAGAAATATGATAATTAAAAAATTTTAATAATAAATGAACAATGATATATAATGATTATTAATAATAAATTTTGAAAATTTCAAGAAAGTAAACAGTAAAAGGTTATGAATGGGTTAAATGATTGTTGATGCAAATATTATATGATAATGTATATAAAAATTTTAATTAGTTTTCAATTGTTAAGTAATTAGTTAGTTATTAAGTGGCTACTGTGGGGGTGGCCTGTGCTCTCACAAGTAGCAAAATGGGTTGGGGGTAACCGTGAGTGTTACCTCCATCGGAGGCCAAACTGGCGATAAATGTGCGGCACACCTTATCCGTATAAAGTAAAAATTTTACACACAATACTAAATAACGTGTCGCACATAGTAGTGATGTGTAACAGGCAATTAAATTAAAGTTAGATTTCCTCGACTTTTCGGGCGGTTACTGTCTTACCAGCACTAACCGTGGTTTTGGCTAGCGGCCAGCTATGATCATATCAAGTCCCTTGACCATAGCTGACTTGAAATTGGTATATATTTGAAATTCAATGGGGGGACATTAGAGGAAATCTCCCGGAAACTATGGAACAGCGGCTGCCACTCTGCCCGCTTGGGGGTAGCAAGACCGGTGGCAGATCCGTTTTAAGGGTGTATGATTATAGAACAAGAACATGATGATGTTCACTACTTTAAAACTTAATAGCGGAAGCAGAGACACGGAGAGGTAAAAACCTGCTCCAAAATATACAGTCTCTGTGGAAGCGAAAAGGCGCCACAGTCTTACATAATTTAAAATAGTGTGTGTGGCTGGGAGGTGACGCAAAGGAGTCACGAATTTAAATTTTATGACAAAAGTTTTTGCTTATTCAAAGTTTAATCCAATCAAAAATGCTTGTGCTCTGTCCACATAATTATATGCTCAGACTCGTAATATAAGGTTCATACTATAATTTTAAAGGTATCATTTTATTGTTGTGTGTTAGATATAGTTGTTGATAAAATGTATTTTCATTATGTGTGTATTTTTTTTTAAGCCAATAATTAGACGCCTGGCAGGCAATCAACACAATAGAAGTAAGTGTTGATAATGTATTACATGTAATTGTTCAATTTTGAAAGGTATTCATGGTGTTTTAATTATGTCAGGAGATCAGCTGATCAGCAATAATGTCACTGGTATATTATTTATAAATGTTTTAAGCAATGGATGTATTACCGATATTTTAAAGTGATGATAAAAATAATTTGCTACAATGAGAAATAAAGTAACGACTTGGGAAATCTAATAAAAGATAGTTTTTGGGTAATGAATATTTTGCGGGACATATAGATCTGTCCCAATGGAATTCAAAGTTGAATTTGAAATAGTATAGATGAATATGATGTAATGTTGTTTTTGAGTTAATGTAATGTGACAGAATGTTTGAGAAGTATTAATGTTGACACAGCAGTTGTGGAGAATAATTGTAGATTTTGAGTGATATATATTTATGTTTATGATTAATAATATTATTTTGTTGTATTTGTAGTGAGGAAATGAGATTGAGATTTTTGGGGATGGCAATTTTGTATTAGGGGGTAGTGGCATGTAGGAGTTCGCAACAAAATATGTTGGGACGGGAATTGGTATCGATTTTAGTAAGTAGGGGCCGCCTTAGGTAGAATCCGGGCCGCCAAATAAGGGAATTGAGTTTTGGGTAGGGCAAACATATATCCTATGTACAAAGGGTTAGAGAGTATTTTTTTTTATATGTAGAGAAGGTAGCGATTTTGTGTTCAATGATAAGTTGGAGCTTAGAGAGTCTTGATTAGTAGATATTTTGGTAGAGATGGGTGTCATGTTACTTGAAGTTGATTAATATTAGAGCCATAGGGAGAGTAAAGATGATATATGTATACAGATCTAATACGGTCAATGAGAATGAATAATTTACATCACCCACAGTAGATTAATGTAAGATTGTTGAATAAAGAGAGAGAGTTATGATAAAGAATATAAACTTTTTATTTTAAACCAGTGACAGAATTTTGATAAAATTCGAAAATAATGTAAAATTAAGAATTGTTTGTTTTAAATAATTTAAATATCAAGTTGATGATTATTTATATTAAATATTTGTTTATTTTAAATATTTTGTTTTATTATGTTTGTATTTCAAGTTAGGATATTACAGATGTTCAGTGTATTTTCAGAAAGCATACACAACATATGTAGGTCAAGGATTCTGGAACTTGACCCAGTTTCGATCAGCTGAGGGGGTCATACACCTAATAAGCTTGTATAGTAGGAAGCCTATTTTAATTTGCTTGTTTAATTAATTCAAACCAATATTTGAATAATTTTAATAAATATGCTATTTAATAAAATTTTTTAATGAATAAATTTAAATTTTTTTTTGAATTTTAAAATTTTTGAAAATTTTAATCTTTTTTGAGAAAAAAAAAAAAAACTTGATTTTTCGCCTGCCACCGAATGAATATTTTAGATAAGGATTCTTTTATTATGTGTGCGTTAACCATGTTTATTTTATTGTATTGCATTGTATTGGTAGACTATAAGTGGTTCTCATGTTAGAGTAAGGATGTGTTTATGTTAGTAGAAATGTCTAGGTTAAGTCATTTGAAACAAAAATTAGAAAAACAAGGAAGAGAATTTTTTGATAAAATATTATTTTTTTTTGAATTTTGAATTTTTTAAATTTATTTTAAATTTTAAAAGAAATTTTTTATTTTGAATGTGTTATGGTATCATGTAATGTGAGTGTGTGTGAGCCCAGTATTTGCTAAAGGCAGCCCAGCTTGCAAAAAGGGGAAACATATCGGCGGAGGAGCTGGAATAATTTTAGCCAGGGATTGAGGATTTTGGGGGTAGCATGTGAGAAGGCGAGGCGCGCTGTGGTGCGAGTCTGCTCGATTTCTCGGTGTTGGGATCTCTAACGGAGAAGTCCAGTGATCTCGTTCAGATGAGTCCATAGTCGCTGAGCCAGGGGGGTCGTGTACCCATGCAGATCAAGAACCAGGGGGTTGTTGGCACCAGTTCCTCACCGGTCCTCTTCGGGGTTTATCGATGAGATTTCTTTTGTCGTGGACAGCAGAATTCTCATCGAGGGGGTATTGTAGCGGGTCAATTTTTGGGTGTTTTATTTTAACCGTTTGGGGCATTTATATATTTTTATTCATTTCGTTTTCGGTCGGGAGCCTTATAAAATAATGTAAAAATGTATTATTGTGCAACGTATTTGTCAGAATAACAGAACAGTGAGACAAAAGCGATACGCAGGTGTTATTGTGTCACGCGGCGAGCGAAGCATTTACCCCCTTCTAAATTCTCAGAAATCTGTACTTGTGTAAACAGCACATAGACACAACTGTATCACCACAAATCTGAGTGACGGATCCAGCCACAAAACAGGATGCCCAGGGACGAGCAGAATCTAGCAATGTGCTTTTTTGCGCGGCAGGAAGTCATGGCTAAATCCGGCCTTTCCAATGACAGCAGCAGAGCCAAGTCCAATATCGGCCTCTGGTCACACACATATACCAGCTATAATCCATGCATAAAATGGTTATGCCACCACAATTAAGCACAAACGGCGACTAAAACCTGATGGCCGTGACTGCTCATTTCCCGCGACTCAACGAAGCACATTGCCCAGTTCGTCTCTGACTGTGTCGGCGCCGACACGCGAGCTCAATACGCTCGTATAATATCGTTAATTTTCAATAATGAAAGTAAAGCAGTTCTTTTAAAAGCAGTGATAGGATGGGAGGAGTGTAGAACACTAACATGTAAATTTGGAATTCCTTTTCGTCTTTTTCATAGACATCTTCAATCTACCGCGGGCTGGCCACGAGGTCACCGAAGAAAGCGTTATCGGTAGTGCTATAAAAAAAAAATTATGTATTCAATCTGGTAATTGGGGTTTGAAAACGGAATGTGAGTAGAGAGTGTGCAAAGCTGGGCTGTGTTTTTTGTTTATGTGTGTATAATTATGAAGTTATAAAATTGTCCATTACAAGGTAAGCTATAGTTAGTAAGGTATAATAATTGCGTAACATGTCGCACGAAGATTTGTAATGTCAATAATTCAGACTAATTAAAGAAAAATCTAATTTCTCTTCCACAAAATTGCGAGTTGAAATTCTTTCAAAACCTTAGTTCGTTTTATGTGCTGTCATAGTTCGTCGAACGAAATGGGTTTACCTCCACTACGAGATCCGGCCAGATTATAGACTAAAGGTAAGTGGGAGATTGAAATTGAATAAAATATAAATATTACTTAAATAGTAAGAGTTACAATGGTACCGCGTGACCAGGATGTAATATAACAAACAAGTTATTACAACGGCCTACATGTGACAATACATTGAACGGAGTACGGTTATGAAAGCAAATCGATTTTGTAAAATATCAGTTTTGAAATAAAATCATTAATTGACAGTTGTTACGTAAGAAAAAATAGACAAAGTAAAAAAATGTCCGAGAAGACAGAAAAAAGTAGTATAATAAATTCAATTATGAGTGAAAGTGGCCTTGAGTCGCAATCGCTGGGGGAAAGTGGTATGTTGAGGGAGGAGACGGGTGCTGTTACAGAAACAGCTGTCGGCAGTAATGTAATAGCTCATTCCACGCCGATTGCGTCTCAACCACAAGTAAATGAAACCGATGTTGACTCGGGGATTCAGTTGACACCAGTTTCAACTAAGATAAATAAACAATCAGAGGAAACAAATATGATGAGTATTATGCTCAGTCAATTCGAAAGAATGAATAATAATTTTGAGACCAAATTTAATGTAATGAATAGTCGTTTTGATGATAATGATAAACGCTTTGATAACAATGAAATAATTTTAAATAAAATGAAAAGTGATTTTAACTACAAATTAGACCAATTAACGAATGATTTTAATGAACAGAAAATAAAATGCGAACAGCAAAATATTCAAAACGAGATCAATTTTAAAGCAATTAAAGACCAGAATGTGCAGTTACAGCAAAATATAAATGTAAAATTTAGTGAGTTGATAAATAATATACAAGACAAGAATGTATGTCTTGAAAATGCCGATGAAATGACAAGAAATAGTCTGAATAAAGTAGAATCAAGTACGAGTAATATAAACGAAAGTCGTAATGACAACGTTGTATTAGATAAAGAATTAATAAATAATAATGATGTTGATAATAACGGGAATAATAATGTAGTCGAAAAGTTGGTATCTGAGAGTACTAATGAAGTTGTAGAATGTGATTATGAGATGTTAATGTGTGTTAATGAGTTAGAGAGAGAGTGGAGAGAGAGTTATATTATAGACATGGAACAGAGGGTAAATTGTTTACGAGGTAAAATGGGGGGTGAAGGAAGACCTTCACATATATATTGTGTAGACAAGTGGGCTACAAATAATTGTTTTTTGAAGTTTTTTGTTTTTCCTGGAGAAGTCAGGAAAGATTTAATTGAATTTATACCCTCTGTCTGTAATACTTTTGAGAGTGTGATTTGGGGTTATGAAGAGAGAGATGTAAACAGAGAATTGTATGTTGGTAAAGAAACAGAAATATATAACTTAAATAGAAAGTATGATGAATGGAAGGAAAGTTTAGAAGTATATGTGAATGATAACGATTACAACGATTTAATAAAAATGATTAACCCAATAGTTAATGAATTTAATGACGGAGACTTAACAAAAATACCTAATGTAGACTGGTTTAACGAGTATTTGAATAAGTTGATTGAAGTTAGTTTTTCTGGTTACAACACACAAAACAGTCATTTGTGTGCTGATAAGATTGAACGATGTCATGTAGAACCAAGGTTGATTTGGAACGATGGAGGTTAAACTATTAAAACAATAAAAGACAGTATAAATATTTTGTTTTAATGGTTCTGACATGGCAAATCTGGACAAATGAAGTGCGGAAAAACTGAACAATAAATAAGAGTTTGTAAATAAAATATAGTGAATTCATATGTGTGTATGTAAGATGATTGTTGTGATAATAATATTGAAATATTTGCAAGTAAATAAATATCAGAATTAATTTTGAAAACAGTAAGTGACTAATGGTGATTGTTTCGATAACTATATAATTTATATTGTCAGTCATTAATTAAATTAAACCAATTTGATATGCTTAAATATTTTGATTGCTTATTTAAATGTTAATTAATTAATTTTTTAATGACTTTATTTTATTTTGCGAGATGGAAAGGTGGCAATGAATGACGAATTGTTTAATTTAAATTAATTTTGTGTAAAATGTTTCAGAGATGGTAGTGATTACGTTTTGTGTGTATATCGTGTTAAATGGAGTGTAAGTATGAAAATTTTATAATCATGTATAATAAAAAAATGTTTACAGGTGTGATTGAGGTGTTAATGTAATAGTGAGATTTTAATGCAATCATTGTGTTTAAGAAATATGATAATTAAAAAATTTTAATAATAAATGAACAATGATATATAATGATTATTAATAATAAATTTTGAAAATTTCAAGAAAGTAAACAGTAAAAGGTTATGAATGGGTTAAATGATTGTTGATGCAAATATTATATGATAATGTATATAAAAATTTTAATTAGTTTTCAATTGTTAAGTAATTAGTTAGTTATTAAGTGGCTACTGTGGGGGTGGCCTGTGCTCTCACAAGTAGCAAAATGGGTTGGGGGTAACCGTGAGTGTTACCTCCATCGGAGGCCAAACTGGCGATAAATGTGCGGCACACCTTATCCGTATAAAGTAAAAATTTTACACACAATACTAAATAACGTGTCGCACATAGTAGTGATGTGTAACAGGCAATTAAATTAAAGTTAGATTTCCTCGACTTTTCGGGCGGTTACTGTCTTACCAGCACTAACCGTGGTTTTGGCTAGCGGCCAGCTATGATCATATCAAGTCCCTTGACCATAGCTGACTTGAAATTGGTATATATTTGAAATTCAATGGGGGGACATTAGAGGAAATCTCCCGGAAACTATGGAACAGCGGCTGCCACTCTGCCCGCTTGGGGGTAGCAAGACCGGTGGCAGATCCGTTTTAAGGGTGTATGATTATAGAACAAGAACATGATGATGTTCACTACTTTAAAACTTAATAGCGGAAGCAGAGACACGGAGAGGTAAAAACCTGCTCCAAAATATACAGTCTCTGTGGAAGCGAAAAGGCGCCACAGTCTTACATAATTTAAAATAGTGTGTGTGGCTGGGAGGTGACGCAAAGGAGTCACGAATTTAAATTTTATGACAAAAGTTTTTGCTTATTCAAAGTTTAATCCAATCAAAAATGCTTGTGCTCTGTCCACATAATTATATGCTCAGACTCGTAATATAAGGTTCATACTATAATTTTAAAGGTATCATTTTATTGTTGTGTGTTAGATATAGTTGTTGATAAAATGTATTTTCATTATGTGTGTATTTTTTTTTAAGCCAATAATTAGACGCCTGGCAGGCAATCAACACAATAGAAGTAAGTGTTGATAATGTATTACATGTAATTGTTCAATTTTGAAAGGTATTCATGGTGTTTTAATTATGTCAGGAGATCAGCTGATCAGCAATAATGTCACTGGTATATTATTTATAAATGTTTTAAGCAATGGATGTATTACCGATATTTTAAAGTGATGATAAAAATAATTTGCTACAATGAGAAATAAAGTAACGACTTGGGAAATCTAATAAAAGATAGTTTTTGGGTAATGAATATTTTGCGGGACATATAGATCTGTCCCAATGGAATTCAAAGTTGAATTTGAAATAGTATAGATGAATATGATGTAATGTTGTTTTTGAGTTAATGTAATGTGACAGAATGTTTGAGAAGTATTAATGTTGACACAGCAGTTGTGGAGAATAATTGTAGATTTTGAGTGATATATATTTATGTTTATGATTAATAATATTATTTTGTTGTATTTGTAGTGAGGAAATGAGATTGAGATTTTTGGGGATGGCAATTTTGTATTAGGGGGTAGTGGCATGTAGGAGTTCGCAACAAAATATGTTGGGACGGGAATTGGTATCGATTTTAGTAAGTAGGGGCCGCCTTAGGTAGAATCCGGGCCGCCAAATAAGGGAATTGAGTTTTGGGTAGGGCAAACATATATCCTATGTACAAAGGGTTAGAGAGTATTTTTTTTTATATGTAGAGAAGGTAGCGATTTTGTGTTCAATGATAAGTTGGAGCTTAGAGAGTCTTGATTAGTAGATATTTTGGTAGAGATGGGTGTCATGTTACTTGAAGTTGATTAATATTAGAGCCATAGGGAGAGTAAAGATGATATATGTATACAGATCTAATACGGTCAATGAGAATGAATAATTTACATCACCCACAGTAGATTAATGTAAGATTGTTGAATAAAGAGAGAGAGTTATGATAAAGAATATAAACTTTTTATTTTAAACCAGTGACAGAATTTTGATAAAATTCGAAAATAATGTAAAATTAAGAATTGTTTGTTTTAAATAATTTAAATATCAAGTTGATGATTATTTATATTAAATATTTGTTTATTTTAAATATTTTGTTTTATTATGTTTGTATTTCAAGTTAGGATATTACAGATGTTCAGTGTATTTTCAGAAAGCATACACAACATATGTAGGTCAAGGATTCTGGAACTTGACCCAGTTTCGATCAGCTGAGGGGGTCATACACCTAATAAGCTTGTATAGTAGGAAGCCTATTTTAATTTGCTTGTTTAATTAATTCAAACCAATATTTGAATAATTTTAATAAATATGCTATTTAATAAAATTTTTTAATGAATAAATTTAAATTTTTTTTTTAATTTTAAAATTTTTGAAAATTTTAATCTTTTTTGAGAAAAAAAAAAAAAAAACTTGATTTTTCGCCTGCCACCGAATGAATATTTTAGATAAGGATTCTTTTATTATGTGTGCGTTAACCATGTTTATTTTATTGTATTGCATTGTATTGGTAGACTATAAGTGGTTCTCATGTTAGAGTAAGGATGTGTTTATGTTAGTAGAAATGTCTAGGTTAAGTCATTTGAAACAAAAATTAGAAAAACAAGGAAGAGAATTTTTTGCTAAAATATTATTTTTTTTTGAATTTTGAATTTTTTAAATTTATTTTAAATTTTAAAAGAAATTTTTTATTTTGAATGTGTTATGGTATCATGTAATGTGAGTGTGTGTGAGCCCAGTATTTGCTAAAGGCAGCCCAGCTTGCAAAAAGGGGAAACATATCGGCGGAGGAGCTGGAATAATTTTAGCCAGGGATTGAGGATTTTGGGGGTAGCATGTGAGAAGGCGAGGCGCGCTGTGGTGCGAGTCTGCTCGATTTCTCGGTGTTGGGATCTCTAACGGAGAAGTCCAGTGATCTCGTTCAGATGAGTCCATAGTCGCTGAGCCAGGGGGGTCGTGTACCCATGCAGATCAAGAACCAGGGGGTTGTTGGCACCAGTTCCTCACCGGTCCTCTTCGGGGTTTATCGATGAGATTTCTTTTGTCGTGGACAGCAGAATTCTCATCGAGGGGGTATTGTAGCGGGTCAATTTTTGGGTGTTTTATTTTAACCGTTTGGGGCATTTATATATTTTTATTCATTTCGTTTTCGGTCGGGAGCCTTATAAAATAATGTAAAAATGTATTATTGTGCAACGTATTTGTCAGAATAACAGAACAGTGAGACAAAAGCGATACGCAGGTGTTATTGTGTCACGCGGCGAGCGAAGCATTTACCCCCTTCTAAATTCTCAGAAATCTGTACTTGTGTAAACAGCACATAGACACAACTGTATCACCACAAATCTGAGTGACGGATCCAGCCACAAAACAGGATGCCCAGGGACGAGCAGAATCTAGCAATGTGCTTTTTTGCGCGGCAGGAAGTCATGGCTAAATCCGGCCTTTCCAATGACAGCAGCAGAGCCAAGTCCAATATCGGCCTCTGGTCACACACATATACCAGCTATAATCCATGCATAAAATGGTTATGCCACCACAATTAAGCACAAACGGCGACTAAAACCTGATGGCCGTGACTGCTCATTTCCCGCGACTCAACGAAGCACATTGCCCAGTTCGTCTCTGACTGTGTCGGCGCCGACACGCGAGCTCAATACGCTCGTATAATATCGTTAATTTTCAATAATGAAAGTAAAGCAGTTCTTTTAAAAGCAGTGATAGGATGGGAGGAGTGTAGAACACTAACATGTAAATTTGGAATTCCTTTTCGTCTTTTTCATAGACATCTTCAATCTACCGCGGGCTGGCCACGAGGTCACCGAAGAAAGCGTTATCGGTAGTGCTATAAAAAAAAAAATTATGTATTCAATCTGGTAATTGGGGTTTGAAAACGGAATGTGAGTAGAGAGTGTGCAAAGCTGGGCTGTGTTTTTTGTTTATGTGTGTATAATTATGAAGTTATAAAATTGTCCATTACAAGGTAAGCTATAGTTAGTAAGGTATAATAATTGCGTAACATGTCGCACGAAGATTTGTAATGTCAATAATTCAGACTAATTAAAGAAAAATCTAATTTCTCTTCCACAAAATTGCGAGTTGAAATTCTTTCAAAACCTTAGTTCGTTTTATGTGCTGTCATAGTTCGTCGAACGAAATGGGTTTACCTCCACTACGAGATCCGGCCAGATTATAGACTAAAGGTAAGTGGGAGATTGAAATTGAATAAAATATAAATATTACTTAAATAGTAAGAGTTACAATGGTACCGCATGACCAGGATGTAATATAACAAACAAGTTATTACAACGGCCTACATGTGACAGTACATTGAACGGAGTACGGTTATGAAAGCAAATCGATTTTGTAAAATATCAGTTTTGAAATAAAATCATTAATTGACAGTTGTTACGTAAGAAAAAATAGACAAAGTAAATAAATGTCCGAGAAGACAGAAAAAAGTAGTATAATAAATTCAATTATGAGTGAAAGTGGCCTTGAGTCGCAATCGCTGGGGGAAAGTGGTATGTTGAGGGAGGAGACGGGTGCTGTTACAGAAACAGCTGTCGGCAGTAATGTAATAGCTCATTCCACGCCGATTGCGTCTCAACCACAAGTAAATGAAACCGATGTTGACTCGGGGATTCAGTTGACACCAGTTTCAACTAAGATAAATAAACAATCAGAGGAAACAAATATGATGAGTATTATGCTCAGTCAATTCGAAAGAATGAATAATAATTTTGAGACCAAATTTAATGTAATGAATAGTCGTTTTGATGATAATGATAAACGCTTTGATAACAATGAAATAATTTTAAATAAAATGAAAAGTGATTTTAACTACAAATTAGACCAATTAACGAATGATTTTAATGAACAGAAAATAAAATGCGAACAGCAAAATATTCAAAACGAGATCAATTTTAAAGCAATTAAAGACCAGAATGTGCAGTTACAGCAAAATATAATGTAAAATTTAGTGAGTTGATAAATAATATACAAGACAAGAATGTATGTCTTGAAAATGCCGATGAAATGACAAGAAATAGTCTGAATAAAGTAGAATCAAGTACGAGTAATATAAACGAAAGTCGTAATGACAACGTTGTATTAGATAAAGAATTAATAAATAATAATGATGTTGATAATAACGGGAATAATAATGTAGTCGAAAAGTTGGTATCTGAGAGTACTAATGAAGTTGTAGAATGTGATTATGAGATGTTAATGTGTGTTAATGAGTTAGAGAGAGAGTGGAGAGAGAGTTATATTATAGACATGGAACAGAGGGTAAATTGTTTACGAGGTAAAATGGGGGGTGAAGGAAGACCTTCACATATATATTGTGTAGACAAGTGGGCTACAAATAATTGTTTTTTGAAGTTTTTTGTTTTTCCTGGAGAAGTCAGGAAAGATTTAATTGAATTTATACCCTCTGTCTGTAATACTTTTGAGAGTGTGATTTGGGGTTATGAAGAGAGAGATGTAAACAGAGAATTGTATGTTGGTAAAGAAACAGAAATATATAACTTAAATAGAAAGTATGATGAATGGAAGGAAAGTTTAGAAGTATATGTGAATGATAACGATTACAACGATTTAATAAAAATGATTAACCCAATAGTTAATGAATTTAATGACGGAGACTTAACAAAAATACCTAATGTAGACTGGTTTAACGAGTATTTGAATAAGTTGATTGAAGTTAGTTTTTCTGGTTACAACACACAAAACAGTCATTTGTGTGCTGATAAGATTGAACGATGTCATGTAGAACCAAGGTTGATTTGGAACGATGGAGGTTAAACTATTAAAACAATAAAAGACAGTATAAATATTTTGTTTTAATGGTTCTGACATGGCAAATCTGGACAAATGAAGTGCGGAAAAACTGAACAATAAATAAGAGTTTGTAAATAAAATATAGTGAATTCATATGTGTGTATGTAAGATGATTGTTGTGATAATAATATTGAAATATTTGCAAGTAAATAAATATCAGAATTAATTTTGAAAACAGTAAGTGACTAATGGTGATTGTTTCGATAACTATATAATTTATATTGTCAGTCATTAATTAAATTAAACCAATTTGATATGCTTAAATATTTTGATTGCTTATTTAAATGTTAATTAATTAATTTTTTAATGACTTTATTTTATTTTGCGAGATGGAAAGGTGGCAATGAATGACGAATTGTTTAATTTAAATTAATTTTGTGTAAAATGTTTCAGAGATGGTAGTGATTACGTTTTGTGTGTATATCGTGTTAAATGGAGTGTAAGTATGAAAATTTTATAATCATGTATAATAAAAAAATGTTTACAGGTGTGATTGAGGTGTTAATGTAATAGTGAGATTTTAATGCAATCATTGTGTTTAAGAAATATGATAATTAAAAAATTTTAATAATAAATGAACAATGATATATAATGATTATTAATAATAAATTTTGAAAATTTCAAGAAAGTAAACAGTAAAAGGTTATGAATGGGTTAAATGATTGTTGATGCAAATATTATATGATAATGTATATAAAAATTTTAATTAGTTTTCAATTGTTAAGTAATTAGTTAGTTATTAAGTGGCTACTGTGGGGGTGGCCTGTGCTCTCACAAGTAGCGAAATGGGTTGGGGGTAACCGTGAGTGTTACCTCCATCGGAGGCCAAACTGGCGATAAATGTGCGGCACACCTTATCCGTATAAAGTAAAAATTTTACACACAATACTAAATAACGTGTCGCACATAGTAGTGATGTGTAACAGGCAATTAAATTAAAGTTAGATTTCCTCGACTTTTCGGGCGGTTACTGTCTTACCAGCACTAACCGTGGTTTTGGCTAGCGGCCAGCTATGATCACATCAAGTCCCTTGACCATAGCTGACTTGAAATTGGTATATATTTGAAATTCAATGGGGGGACATTAGAGGAAATCTCCCGGAAACTATGGAACAGCGGCTGCCACTCTGCCCGCTTGGGGGTAGCAAGACCGGTGGCAGATCCGTTTTAAGGGTGTATGATTATAGAACAAGAACATGATGATGTTCACTACTTTAAAACTTAATAGCGGAAGCAGAGACACGGAGAGGTAAAAACCTGCTCCAAAATATACAGTCTCTGTGGAAGCGAAAAGGCGCCACAGTCTTACATAATTTAAAATAGTGTGTGTGGCTGGGAGGTGACGCAAAGGAGTCACGAATTTAAATTTTATGACAAAAGTTTTTGCTTATTCAAAGTTTAATCCAATCAAAAATGCTTGTGCTCTGTCCACATAATTATATGCTCAGACTCGTAATATAAGGTTCATACTATAATTTTAAAGGTATCATTTTATTGTTGTGTGTTAGATATAGTTGTTGATAAAATGTATTTTCATTATGTGTGTATTTTTTTTTAAGCCAATAATTAGACGCCTGGCAGGCAATCAACACAATAGAAGTAAGTGTTGATAATGTATTACATGTAATTGTTCAATTTTGAAAGGTATTCATGGTGTTTTAATTATGTCAGGAGATCAGCTGATCAGCAATAATGTCACTGGTATATTATTTATAAATGTTTTAAGCAATGGATGTATTACCGATATTTTAAAGTGATGATAAAAATAATTTGCTACAATGAGAAATAAAGTAACGACTTGGGAAATCTAATAAAAGATAGTTTTTGGGTAATGAATATTTTGCGGGACATATAGATCTGTCCCAATGGAATTCAAAGTTGAATTTGAAATAGTATAGATGAATATACTTACTTACTTACTAGCCAACGCCCACCCTTGGCTGTTGGGCCATTAGGCGGCGCGCTGACCAGTAGAGACGTGAGAGCCTTGCCGTACCATCTTCGTCTTGGACTTCCGTGTCTGAAATCAAGGCTGGACATGCAATTAGGTGATCCGCATTCATGGAAGCGTATCCACAGAGAACACATTCAGGAGACGACAACATGCCAATGCGGTGCAGGTGGGAGGCCAGGTAGTCATGACCGGTTGTAGTTCTAAAAAGAGCAACACTAGTTGCTCGGGGTAGAGTTCTGTTGATGGGGCCGTCCGTAACCAATGTTGCCCATCTTTTTCCCACACAGGCTCTTAATTGTTTTTCTTTTAGCCATAGGCTTATTGAGGAATTTATTCGTGCTTTCGCAGATGCATATGAGCTGGGGGTCTCCGGCTGAGGTAGTGCTGCGCCCATTTTGGCGAGGATGTCGGCTTTTTCATTTCCCATGATGTTGACATGGCTGGGTACCCATTGCAGTTCAATCTGCCAGCCTAATTGTACAAGGTTCTGCAGTTCTCGCCTACACTCAATTGTCAGGGAGCAGTTTGTATCACCATTTGAGGTCACGTTTTGAATTGCTGCAGTCGAATCTATGAGGAAGACGGCTTTGTTAGGTGGTGAGATCTTGGCAAGCTCAATAGATGCTGCCTTTATGGCTGCTACCTCTCCGTCATAGTTGCTTAGCCGGCCTCCTACAGCGAGGTGGCCTTCAAATAGAGAGCTGTAGAACCCAGCCCCTGTTGCCCCTGTAGATGGTATACAGGATCCGTCTGTGTAGATTCGTATCCACTGATCAGCGGGAAAATGTTTTTGTACAGTGTGTAAGGCTGCTTGACGAAGCTCGGCTTCATTCGACTCAGTTTTGGTCTTATTATGGTAGAAGAGTTTCAAGTTAGCATTTGGGAGTTGGCTAAAGAATTCACGGTGATGTATAAATGGTGCTGCCTCATTTGGTTCTATGTCATATTTGCGTTGGAGTTCTTCATAGATCGCAATCGGGCATTTCTGAGTTTTCAGCCTTTCTGTCGCTGTTTTATAGTTATTCCACCGTTGTTGGTAGGCTCTTTTACATCTCTCCCAGGATATGAGGCACAGCTTTTCCCGTCTTACTTGGATAGGTTCGACTTGCAGTTGTGACTCCATGGCAAGTATAGGAGTTGATTTTGGCGCACCAGTTATCGTTCTAAGGGCTGCATTTTGGACCAAGTGAAGTTTCTGGCATGCTGCATTGGAGGCAGTAATAGTTGCTTCTGCGCCATATTCCAATAGCGGCCGAATGTAGCTCTTATATGCAGTTGTCAGAACATCTTGATTTGCTCCCCATGTAGTCGCAGTGAGTCGTTTAAGTAGCCGGCAGCGCCTGGACGCACTGTTCGCGGACTGTTCTATATGGTGCTTCCACGTCATTCTGGTGTCTATATTAACACCCAGGTATTTAGACATGTTCACCTCTTCGAGTTCCGATCCACAATAGCGCAGATTGACCGTAGGCCGCCTTGTTGATAGAGAGAAAAGTTGGTATGTCGTCTTGGTGGTATTTACCGTCATGGCATTTAGTTTGGCCCACTCTTCTAGTTTAACAAGTGCACTATTAATAGTTGCTTCAAGACCCATGATATGGCTGCTAGTTGCCCAGATGATAAGGTCATCGGCATACAGGAGCGCTTGTACTCCCGGCACACACCGAACAGCCACCAGAATGTCATTGACCATAAGGTTAAATAGGCTGCAGCTGATAATGGCACCTTGGGGTAGCCCTTGGCGTTGGATTCGGTACTCTGAAAGGCAATCATTATAGCGGACACGAATTTGTCTTTGACTCAGGAAGGACGCTATCCAGTTAAAAAGGTTACCTGCGACGCCACTCAAAGCAAGTTTGTGAAGCAACATGGGTCTCCAGACTGTGTCGTACGCGTTTCTTAGGTCAACCATTACTGCCAGGGAGGACATTTTCTTGAGGTACCCATCCTTAACACTTTGTGCAAAGTAGACGACTTGGTCCATGGTGCATCGGTGCGCTCTGAAACCTGCTTGGCATTCATCAATAACCGCATTCATTTCAAAGAACTGGTTCAGACGCCGCACAACCATTCTTTCGGCAACCTTGCAGCAAGCACTTGTTAATGTGATGGGGCGGTAGCCCTCAGGTGTATCACTTGGCTTTCCTTTCTTGGTAATAGGTATAATCTCCCCTTCATAGTATAGATGAATATGATGTAATGTTGTTTTTGAGTTAATGTAATGTGACAGAATGTTTGAGAAGTATTAATGTTGACACAGCAGTTGTGGAGAATAATTGTAGATTTTGAGTGATATATATTTATGTTTATGATTAATAATATTATTTTGTTGTATTTGTAGTGAGGAAATGAGATTGAGATTTTTGGGGATGGCAATTTTGTATTAGGGGGTAGTGGCATGTAGGAGTTCGCAACAAAATATGTTGGGACAGGAATTGGTATCGATTTTAGTAAGTAGGGGCCGCCTTACGTAGAATCCGGGCCGCCAAATAAGGGAATTGAGTTTTGGGTAGGGCAAACATATATCCTATGTACAAAGGGTTAGAGAGTATTTTTTTTTATATGTAGAGAAGGTAGCGATTTTGTGTTCAATGATAAGTTGGAGCTTAGAGAGTCTTGATTAGTAGATATTTTGGTAGAGATGGGTGTCATGTTACTTGAAGTTGATTAATATTAGAGCCATAGGGAGAGTAAAGATGATATATGTATACAGATCTAATACGGTCAATGAGAATGAATAATTTACATCACCCACAGTAGATTAATGTAAGATTGTTGAATAAAGAGAGAGAGTTATGATAAAGAATATAAACTTTTTATTTTAAACCAGTGACAGAATTTTGATAAAATTCGAAAATAATGTAAAATTAAGAATTGTTTGTTTTAAATAATTTAAATATCAAGTTGATGATTATTTATATTAAATATTTGTTTATTTTAAATATTTTGTTTTATTATGTTTGTATTTCAAGTTAGGATATTACAGATGTTCAGTGTATTTTCAGAAAGCATACACAACATATGTAGGTCAAGGATTCTGGAACTTGACCCAGTTTCGATCAGCTGAGGGGGTCATACACCTAATAAGCTTGTATAGTAGGAAGCCTATTTTAATTTGCTTGTTTAATTAATTCAAACCAATATTTGAATAATTTTAATAAATATGCTATTTAATAAAATTTTTTAATGAATAAATTTAAATCTTTTTTTGAATTTTAAAATTTTTGAAAATTTTAATCTTTTTTGAGAAAAAAAAAAAAACTTGATTTTTCGCCTGCCACCGAATGAATATTTTAGATAAGGATTCTTTTATTATGTGTGCGTTAACCATGTTTATTTTATTGTACTGCATTGTATTGGTAGACTATAAGTGGTTCTCATGTTAGAGTAAGGATGTGTTTATGTTAGTAGAAATGTCTAGGTTAAGTCATTTGAAACAAAAATTAGAAAAACAAGGAAGAGAATTTTTTGATAAAATATTATTTTTTTTTGAATTTTGAATTTTTTAAATTTATTTTAAATTTTAAAAGAAATTTTTTATTTTGAATGTGTTATGGTATCATGTAATGTGAGTGTGTGTGAGCCCAGTATTTGCTAAAGGCAGCCCAGCTTGCAAAAAGGGGAAACATATCGGCGGAGGAGCTGGAATAATTTTAGCCAGGGATTGAGGATTTTGGGGGTAGCATGTGAGAAGGCGAGGCGCGCTGTGGTGCGAGTCTGCTCGATTTCTCGGTGTTGGGATCTCTAACGGAGAAGTCCAGTGATCTCGTTCAGATGAGTCCATAGTCGCTGAGCCAGGGGGGTCGTGTACCCATGCAGATCAAGAACCAGGGGGTTGTTGGCACCAGTTCCTCACCGGTCCTCTTCGGGGTTTATCGATGAGATTTCTTTTGTCGTGGACAGCAGAATTCTCATCGAGGGGGTATTGTAGCGGGTCAATTTTTGGGTGTTTTATTTTAACCGTTTGGGGCATTTATATATTTTTATTCATTTCGTTTTCGGTCGGGAGCCTTATAAAATAATGTAAAAATGTATTATTGTGCAACGTATTTGTCAGAATAACAGAACAGTGAGACAAAAGCGATACGCAGGTGTTATTGTGTCACGCGGCGAGCGAAGCATTTACCCCCTTCTAAATTCTCAGAAATCTGTACTTGTGTAAACAGCACATAGACACAACTGTATCACCACAAATCTGAGTGACGGATCCAGCCACAAAACAGGATGCCCAGGGACGAGCAGAATCTAGCAATGTGCTTTTTTGCGCGGCAGGAAGTCATGGCTAAATCCGGCCTTTCCAATGACAGCAGCAGAGCCAAGTCCAATATCGGCCTCTGGTCACACACATATACCAGCTATAATCCATGCATAAAATGGTTATGCCACCACAATTAAGCACAAACGGCGACTAAAAACTGATGGCCGTGACTGCTCATTTCCCGCGACTCAACGAAGCACATTGCCCAGTTCGTCTCTGACTGTGTCGGCGCCGACACGCGAGCTCAATACGCTCGTATAATATCGTTAATTTTCAATAATGAAAGTAAAGCAGTTCTTTTAAAAGCAGTGATAGGATGGGAGGAGTGTAGAACACTAACATGTAAATTTGGAATTCCTTTTCGTCTTTTTCATAGACATCTTCAATCTACCGCGGGCTGGCCACGAGGTCACCGAAGAAAGCGTTATCGGTAGTGCTATAAAAAAAAAAATTATGTATTCAATCTGGTAATTGGGGTTTGAAAACGGAATGTGAGTAGAGAGTGTGCAAAGCTGGGCTGTGTTTTTTGTTTATGTGTGTATAATTATGAAGTTATAAAATTGTCCATTACAAGGTAAGCTATAGTTAGTAAGGTATAATAATTGCGTAACATGTCGCACGAAGATTTGTAATGTCAATAATTCAGACTAATTAAAGAAAAATCTAATTTCTCTTCCACAAAATTGCGAGTTGAAATTCTTTCAAAACCTTAGTTCGTTTTATGTGCTGTCATAGTTCGTCGAACGAAATGGGTTTACCTCCACTACGAGATCCGGCCAGATTATAGACTAAAGGTAAGTGGGAGATTGAAATTGAATAAAATATAAATATTACTTAAATAGTAAGAGTTACAATGGTACCGCATGACCAGGATGTAATATAACAAACAAGTTATTACAACGGCCTACATGTGACAGTACATTGAACGGAGTACGGTTATGAAAGCAAATCGATTTTGTAAAATATCAGTTTTGAAATAAAATCATTAATTGACAGTTGTTACGTAAGAAAAAATAGACAAAGTAAATAAATGTCCGAGAAGACAGAAAAAAGTAGTATAATAAATTCAATTATGAGTGAAAGTGGCCTTGAGTCGCAATCGCTGGGGGAAAGTGGTATGTTGAGGGAGGAGACGGGTGCTGTTACAGAAACAGCTGTCGGCAGTAATGTAATAGCTCATTCCACGCCGATTGCGTCTCAACCACAAGTAAATGAAACCGATGTTGACTCGGGGATTCAGTTGACACCAGTTTCAACTAAGATAAATAAACAATCAGAGGAAACAAATATGATGAGTATTATGCTCAGTCAATTCGAAAGAATGAATAATAATTTTGAGACCAAATTTAATGTAATGAATAGTCGTTTTGATGATAATGATAAACGCTTTGATAACAATGAAATAATTTTAAATAAAATGAAAAGTGATTTTAACTACAAATTAGACCAATTAACGAATGATTTTAATGAACAGAAAATAAAATGCGAACAGCAAAATATTCAAAACGAGATCAATTTTAAAGCAATTAAAGACCAGAATGTGCAGTTACAGCAAAATATAAATGTAAAATTTAGTGAGTTGATAAATAATATACAAGACAAGAATGTATGTCTTGAAAATGCCGATGAAATGACAAGAAATAGTCTGAATAAAGTAGAATCAAGTACGAGTAATATAAACGAAAGTCGTAATGACAACGTTGTATTAGATAAAGAATTAATAAATAATAATGATGTTGATAATAACGGGAATAATAATGTAGTCGAAAAGTTGGTATCTGAGAGTACTAATGAAGTTGTAGAATGTGATTATGAGATGTTAATGTGTGTTAATGAGTTAGAGAGAGAGTGGAGAGAGAGTTATATTATAGACATGGAACAGAGGGTAAATTGTTTACGAGGTAAAATGGGGGGTGAAGGAAGACCTTCACATATATATTGTGTAGACAAGTGGGCTACAAATAATTGTTTTTTGAAGTTTTTTGTTTTTCCTGGAGAAGTCAGGAAAGATTTAATTGAATTTATACCCTCTGTCTGTAATACTTTTGAGAGTGTGATTTGGGGTTATGAAGAGAGAGATGTAAACAGAGAATTGTATGTTGGTAAAGAAACAGAAATATATAACTTAAATAGAAAGTATGATGAATGGAAGGAAAGTTTAGAAGTATATGTGAATGATAACGATTACAACGATTTAATAAAAATGATTAACCCAATAGTTAATGAATTTAATGACGGAGACTTAACAAAAATACCTAATGTAGACTGGTTTAACGAGTATTTGAATAAGTTGATTGAAGTTAGTTTTTCTGGTTACAACACACATAACAGTCATTTGTGTGCTGATAAGATTGAACGATGTCATGTAGAACCAAGGTTGATTTGGAACGATGGAGGTTAAACTATTAAAACAATAAAAGACAGTATAAATATTTTGTTTTAATGGTTCTGACATGGCAAATCTGGACAAATGAAGTGCGGAAAAACTGAACAATAAATAAGAGTTTGTAAATAAAATATAGTGAATTCATATGTGTGTATGTAAGATGATTGTTGTGATAATAATATTGAAATATTTGCAAGTAAATAAATATCAGAATTAATTTTGAAAACAGTAAGTGACTAATGGTGATTGTTTCGATAACTATATAATTTATATTGTCAGTCATTAATTAAATTAAACCAATTTGATATGCTTAAATATTTTGATTGCTTATTTAAATGTTAATTAATTAATTTTTTAATGACTTTATTTTATTTTACGAGATGGAAAGGTGGCAATGAATGACGAATTGTTTAATTTAAATTAATTTTGTGTAAAATGTTTCAGAGATGGTAGTGATTACGTTTTGTGTGTATATCGTGTTAAATGGAGTGTAAGTATGAAAATTTTATAATCATGTATAATAAAAAAAATGTTTACAGGTGTGATTGAGGTGTTAATGTAATAGTGAGATTTTAATGCAATCATTGTTTTAAGAAATATGATAATTAAAAAATTTTAATAATAAATGAACAATGATATATAATGATTATTAATAATAAATTTTGAAAATTTCAAGAAAGTAAACAGTAAAAGGTTATGAATGGGTTAAATGATTGTTGATGCAAATATTATATGATAATGTATATAAAAATTTTAATTAGTTTTCAATTGTTAAGTAATTAGTTAGTTATTAAGTGGCTACTGTGGGGGTGGCCTGTGCTCTCACAAGTAGCGAAATGGGTTGGGGGTAACCGTGAGTGTTACCTCCATCGGAGGCCAAACTGGCGATAAATGTGCGGCACACCTTATCCGTATAAAGTAAAAATTTTACACACAATACTAAATAACGTGTCGCACATAGTAGTGATGTGTAACAGGCAATTAAATTAAAGTTAGATTTCCTCGACTTTTCGGGCGGTTACTGTCTTACCAGCACTAACCGTGGTTTTGGCTAGCGGCCAGCTATGATCATATCAAGTCCCTTGACCATAGCTGACTTGAAATTGGTATATATTTGAAATTCAATGGGGGGACATTAGAGGAAATCTCCCGGAAACTATGGAACAGCGGCTGCCACTCTGCCCGCTTGGGGGTAGCAAGACCGGTGGCAGATCCGTTTTAAGGGTGTATGATTATAGAACAAGAACATGATGATGTTCACTACTTTAAAACTTAATAGCGGAAGCAGAGACACGGAGAGGTAAAAACCTGCTCCAAAATATACAGTCTCTGTGGAAGCGAAAAGGCGCCACAGTCTTACATAATTTAAAATAGTGTGTGTGGCTGGGAGGTGACGCAAAGGAGTCACGAATTTAAATTTTATGACAAAAGTTTTTGCTTATTCAAAGTTTAATCCAATCAAAAATGCTTGTGCTCTGTCCACATAATTATATGCTCAGACTCGTAATATAAGGTTCATACTATAATTTTAAAGGTATCATTTTATTGTTGTGTGTTAGATATAGTTGTTGATAAAATGTATTTTCATTATGTGTGTATTTTTTTTTAAGCCAATAATTAGACGCCTGGCAGGCAATCAACACAATAGAAGTAAGTGTTGATAATGTATTACATGTAATTGTTCAATTTTGAAAGGTATTCATGGTGTTTTAATTATGTCAGGAGATCAGCTGATCAGCAATAATGTCACTGGTATATTATTTATAAATGTTTTAAGCAATGGATGTATTACCGATATTTTAAAGTGATGATAAAAATAATTTGCTACAATGAGAAATAAAGTAACGACTTGGGAAATCTAATAAAAGATAGTTTTTGGGTAATGAATATTTTGCGGGACATATAGATCTGTCCCAATGGAATTCAAAGTTGAATTTGAAATAGTATAGATGAATATGATGTAATGTTGTTTTTGAGTTAATGTAATGTGACAGAATGTTTGAGAAGTATTAATGTTGACACAGCAGTTGTGGAGAATAATTGTAGATTTTGAGTGATATATATTTATGTTTATGATTAATAATATTATTTTGTTGTATTTGTAGTGAGGAAATGAGATTGAGATTTTTGGGGATGGCAATTTTGTATTAGGGGGTAGTGGCATGTAGGAGTTCGCAACAAAATATGTTGGGACGGGAATTGGTATCGATTTTAGTAAGTAGGGGCCGCCTTACGTAGAATCCGGGCCGCCAAATAAGGGAATTGAGTTTTGGGTAGGGCAAACATATATCCTATGTACAAAGGGTTAGAGAGTATTTTTTTTTATATGTAGAGAAGGTAGCGATTTTGTGTTCAATGATAAGTTGGAGCTTAGAGAGTCTTGATTAGTAGATATTTTGGTAGAGATGGGTGTCATGTTACTTGAAGTTGATTAATATTAGAGCCATAGGGAGAGTAAAGATGATATATGTATACAGATCTAATACGGTCAATGAGAATGAATAATTTACATCACCCACAGTAGATTAATGTAAGATTGTTGAATAAAGAGAGAGAGTTATGATAAAGAATATAAACTTTTTATTTTAAACCAGTGACAGAATTTTGATAAAATTCGAAAATAATGTAAAATTAAGAATTGTTTGTTTTAAATAATTTAAATATCAAGTTGATGATTATTTATATTAAATATTTGTTTATTTTAAATATTTTGTTTTATTATGTTTGTATTTCAAGTTAGGATATTACAGATGTTCAGTGTATTTTCAGAAAGCATACACAACATATGTAGGTCAAGGATTCTGGAACTTGACCCAGTTTCGATCAGCTGAGGGGGTCATACACCTAATAAGCTTGTATAGTAGGAAGCCTATTTTAATTTGCTTGTTTAATTAATTCAAACCAATATTTGAATAATTTTAATAAATATGCTATTTAATAAAATTTTTTAATGAATAAATTTAAATTTTTTTTTAATTTTAAAATTTTTGAAAATTTTAATCTTTTTTGAGAAAAAAAAAAAAAACTTGATTTTTCGCCTGCCACCGAATGAATATTTTAGATAAGGATTCTTTTATTATGTGTGCGTTAACCATGTTTATTTTATTGTATTGCATTGTATTGGTAGACTATAAGTGGTTCTCATGTTAGAGTAAGGATGTGTTTATGTTAGTAGAAATGTCTAGGTTAAGTCATTTGAAACAAAAATTAGAAAAACAAGGAAGAGAATTTTTTGATAAAATATTATTTTTTTTTGAATTTTGAATTTTTTAAATTTATTTTAAATTTTAAAAGAAATTTTTTATTTTGAATGTGTTATGGTATCATGTAATGTGAGTGTGTGTGAGCCCAGTATTTGCTAAAGGCAGCCCAGCTTGCAAAAAGGGGAAACATATCGGCGGAGGAGCTGGAATAATTTTAGCCAGGGATTGAGGATTTTGGGGGTAGCATGTGAGAAGGCGAGGCGCGCTGTGGTGCGAGTCTGCTCGATTTCTCGGTGTTGGGATCTCTAACGGAGAAGTCCAGTGATCTCGTTCAGATGAGTCCATAGTCGCTGAGCCAGGGGGGTCGTGTACCCATGCAGATCAAGAACCAGGGGGTTGTTGGCACCAGTTCCTCACCGGTCCTCTTCGGGGTTTATCGATGAGATTTCTTTTGTCGTGGACAGCAGAATTCTCATCGAGGGGGTATTGTAGCGGGTCAATTTTTGGGTGTTTTATTTTAACCGTTTGGGGCATTTATATATTTTTATTCATTTCGTTTTCGGTCGGGAGCCTTATAAAATAATGTAAAAATGTATTATTGTGCAACGTATTTGTCAGAATAACAGAACAGTGAGACAAAAGCGATACGCAGGTGTTATTGTGTCACGCGGCGAGCGAAGCATTTACCCCCTTCTAAATTCTCAGAAATCTGTACTTGTGTAAACAGCACATAGACACAACTGTATCACCACAAATCTGAGTGACGGATCCAGCCACAAAACAGGATGCCCAGGGACGAGCAGAATCTAGCAATGTGCTTTTTTGCGCGGCAGGAAGTCATGGCTAAATCCGGCCTTTCCAATGACAGCAGCAGAGCCAAGTCCAATATCGGCCTCTGGTCACACACATATACCAGCTATAATCCATGCATAAAATGGTTATGCCACCACAATTAAGCACAAACGGCGACTAAAACCTGATGGCCGTGACTGCTCATTTCCCGCGACTCAACGAAGCACATTGCCCAGTTCGTCTCTGACTGTGTCGGCGCCGACACGCGAGCTCAATACGCTCATATAATATCGTTAATTTTCAATAATGAAAGTAAAGCAGTTCTTTTAAAAGCAGTGATAGGATGGGAGGAGTGTAGAACACTAACATGTAAATTTGGAATTCCTTTTCGTCTTTTTCATAGACATCTTCAATCTACCGCGGGCTGGCCACGAGGTCACCGAAGAAAGCGTTATCGGTAGTGCTATAAAAAAAAAATTATGTATTCAATCTGGTAATTGGGGTTTGAAAACGGAATGTGAGTAGAGAGTGTGCAAAGCTGGGCTGTGTTTTTTGTTTATGTGTGTATAATTATGAAGTTATAAAATTGTCCATTACAAGGTAAGCTATAGTTAGTAAGGTATAATAATTGCGTAACATGTCGCACGAAGATTTGTAATGTCAATAATTCAGACTAATTAAAGAAAAATCTAATTTCTCTTCCACAAAATTGCGAGTTGAAATTCTTTCAAAACCTTAGTTCGTTTTATGTGCTGTCATAGTTCGTCGAACGAAATGGGTTTACCTCCACTACGAGATCCGGCCAGATTATAGACTAAAGGTAAGTGGGAGATTGAAATTGAATAAAATATAAATATTACTTAAATAGTAAGAGTTACAATGGTACCGCGTGACCAGGATGTAATATAACAAACAAGTTATTACAACGGCCTACATGTGACAGTACATTGAACGGAGTACGGTTATGAAAGCAAATCGATTTTGTAAAATATCAGTTTTGAAATAAAATCATTAATTGACAGTTGTTACGTAAGAAAAAATAGAAAAAGTAAAAAAATGTCCGAGAAGACAGAAAAAAGTAGTATAATAAATTCAATTATGAGTGAAAGTGGCCTTGAGTCGCAATCGCTGGGGGAAAGTGGTATGTTGAGGGAGGAGACGGGTGCTGTTACAGAAACAGCTGTCGGCAGTAATGTAATAGCTCATTCCACGCCGATTGCGTCTCAACCACAAGTAAATGAAACCGATGTTGACTCGGGGATTCAGTTGACACCAGTTTCAACTAAGATAAATAAACAATCAGAGGAAACAAATATGATGAGTATTATGCTCAGTCAATTCGAAAGAATGAATAATAATTTTGAGACCAAATTTAATGTAATGAATAGTCGTTTTGATGATAATGATAAACGCTTTGATAACAATGAAATAATTTTAAATAAAATGAAAAGTGATTTTAACTACAAATTAGACCAATTAACGAATGATTTTAATGAACAGAAAATAAAATGCGAACAGCAAAATATTCAAAACGAGATCAATTTTAAAGCAATTAAAGACCAGAATGTGCAGTTACAGCAAAATATAAATGTAAAATTTAGTGAGTTGATAAATAATATACAAGACAAGAATGTATGTCTTGAAAATGCCGATGAAATGACAAGAAATAGTCTGAATAAAGTAGAATCAAGTACGAGTAATATAAACGAAAGTCGTAATGACAACGTTGTATTAGATAAAGAATTAATAAATAATAATGATGTTGATAATAACGGGAATAATAATGTAGTCGAAAAGTTGGTATCTGAGAGTACTAATGAAGTTGTAGAATGTGATTATGAGATGTTAATGTGTGTTAATGAGTTAGAGAGAGAGTGGAGAGAGAGTTATATTATAGACATGGAACAGAGGGTAAATTGTTTACGAGGTAAAATGGGGGGTGAAGGAAGACCTTCACATATATATTGTGTAGACAAGTGGGCTACAAATAATTGTTTTTTGAAGTTTTTTGTTTTTCCTGGAGAAGTCAGGAAAGATTTAATTGAATTTATACCCTCTGTCTGTAATACTTTTGAGAGTGTGATTTGGGGTTATGAAGAGAGAGATGTAAACAGAGAATTGTATGTTGGTAAAGAAACAGAAATATATAACTTAAATAGAAAGTATGATGAATGGAAGGAAAGTTTAGAAGTATATGTGAATGATAACGATTACAACGATTTAATAAAAATGATTAACCCAATAGTTAATGAATTTAATGACGGAGACTTAACAAAAATACCTAATGTAGACTGGTTTAACGAGTATTTGAATAAGTTGATTGAAGTTAGTTTTTCTGGTTACAACACACAAAACAGTCATTTGTGTGCTGATAAGATTGAACGATGTCATGTAGAACCAAGGTTGATTTGGAACGATGGAGGTTAAACTATTAAAACAATAAAAGACAGTATAAATATTTTGTTTTAATGGTTCTGACATGGCAAATCTGGACAAATGAAGTGCGGAAAAACTGAACAATAAATAAGAGTTTGTAAATAAAATATAGTGAATTCATATGTGTGTATGTAAGATGATTGTTGTGATAATAATATTGAAATATTTGCAAGTAAATAAATATCAGAATTAATTTTGAAAACAGTAAGTGACTAATGGTGATTGTTTCGATAACTATATAATTTATATTGTCAGTCATTAATTAAATTAAACCAATTTGATATGCTTAAATATTTTGATTGCTTATTTAAATGTTAATTAATTAATTTTTTAATGACTTTATTTTATTTTGCGAGATGGAAAGGTGGCAATGAATGACGAATTGTTTAATTTAAATTAATTTTGTGTAAAATGTTTCAGAGATGGTAGTGATTACGTTTTGTGTGTATATCGTGTTAAATGGAGTGTAAGTATGAAAATTTTATAATCATGTATAATAAAAAAATGTTTACAGGTGTGATTGAGGTGTTAATGTAATAGTGAGATTTTAATGCAATCATTGTGTTTAAGAAATATGATAATTAAAAAATTTTAATAATAAATGAACAATGATATATAATGATTATTAATAATAAATTTTGAAAATTTCAAGAAAGTAAACAGTAAAAGGTTATGAATGGGTTAAATGATTGTTGATGCAAATATTATATGATAATGTATATAAAAATTTTAATTAGTTTTCAATTGTTAAGTAATTAGTTAGTTATTAAGTGGCTACTGTGGGGGTGGCCTGTGCTCTCACAAGTAGCGAAATGGGTTGGGGGTAACCGTGAGTGTTACCTCCATCGGAGGCCAAACTGGCGATAAATGTGCGGCACACCTTATCCGTATAAAGTAAAAATTTTACACACAATACTAAATAACGTGTCGCACATAGTAGTGATGTGTAACAGGCAATTAAATTAAAGTTAGATTTCCTCGACTTTTCGGGCGGTTACTGTCTTACCAGCACTAACCGTGGTTTTGGCTAGCGGCCAGCTATGATCATATCAAGTCCCTTGACCATAGCTGACTTGAAATTGGTATATATTTGAAATTCAATGGGGGGACATTAGAGGAAATCTCCCGGAAACTATGGAACAGCGGCTGCCACTCTGCCCGCTTGGGGGTAGCAAGACCGGTGGCAGATCCGTTTTAAGGGTGTATGATTATAGAACAAGAACATGATGATGTTCACTACTTTAAAACTTAATAGCGGAAGCAGAGACACGGAGAGGTAAAAACCTGCTCCAAAATATACAGTCTCTGTGGAAGCGAAAAGGCGCCACAGTCTTACATAATTTAAAATAGTGTGTGTGGCTGGGAGGTGACGCAAAGGAGTCACGAATTTAAATTTTATGACAAAAGTTTTTGCTTATTCAAAGTTTAATCCAATCAAAAATGCTTGTGCTCTGTCCACATAATTATATGCTCAGACTCGTAATATAAGGTTCATACTATAATTTTAAAGGTATCATTTTATTGTTGTGTGTTAGATATAGTTGTTGATAAAATGTATTTTCATTATGTGTGTATTTTTTTTTAAGCCAATAATTAGACGCCTGGCAGGCAATCAACACAATAGAAGTAAGTGTTGATAATGTATTACATGTAATTGTTCAATTTTGAAAGGTATTCATGGTGTTTTAATTATGTCAGGAGATCAGCTGATCAGCAATAATGTCACTGGTATATTATTTATAAATGTTTTAAGCAATGGATGTATTACCGATATTTTAAAGTGATGATAAAAATAATTTGCTACAATGAGAAATAAAGTAACGACTTGGGAAATCTAATAAAAGATAGTTTTTGGGTAATGAATATTTTGCGGGACATATAGATCTGTCCCAATGGAATTCAAAGTTGAATTTGAAATAGTATAGATGAATATGATGTAATGTTGTTTTTGAGTTAATGTAATGTGACAGAATGTTTGAGAAGTATTAATGTTGACACAGCAGTTGTGGAGAATAATTGTAGATTTTGAGTGATATATATTTATGTTTATGATTAATAATATTATTTTGTTGTATTTGTAGTGAGGAAATGAGATTGAGATTTTTGGGGATGGCAATTTTGTATTAGGGGGTAGTGGCATGTAGGAGTTCGCAACAAAATATGTTGGGACGGGAATTGGTATCGATTTTAGTAAGTAGGGGCCGCCTTAGGTAGAATCCGGGCCGCCAAATAAGGGAATTGAGTTTTGGGTAGGGCAAACATATATCCTATGTACAAAGGGTTAGAGAGTATTTTTTTTTATATGTAGAGAAGGTAGCGATTTTGTGTTCAATGATAAGTTGGAGCTTAGAGAGTCTTGATTAGTAGATATTTTGGTAGAGATGGGTGTCATGTTACTTGAAGTTGATTAATATTAGAGCCATAGGGAGAGTAAAGATGATATATGTATACAGATCTAATACGGTCAATGAGAATGAATAATTTACATCACCCACAGTAGATTAATGTAAGATTGTTGAATAAAGAGAGAGAGTTATGATAAAGAATATAAACTTTTTATTTTAAACCAGTGACAGAATTTTGATAAAATTCGAAAATAATGTAAAATTAAGAATTGTTTGTTTTAAATAATTTAAATATCAAGTTGATGATTATTTATATTAAATATTTGTTTATTTTAAATATTTTGTTTTATTATGTTTGTATTTCAAGTTAGGATATTACAGATGTTCAGTGTATTTTCAGAAAGCATACACAACATATGTAGGTCAAGGATTCTGGAACTTGACCCAGTTTCGATCAGCTGAGGGGGTCATACACCTAATAAGCTTGTATAGTAGGAAGCCTATTTTAATTTGCTTGTTTAATTAATTCAAACCAATATTTGAATAATTTTAATAAATATGCTATTTAATAAAATTTTTTAATGAATAAATTTAAATTTTTTTTTGAATTTTAAAATTTTTGAAAATTTTAATCTTTTTTGAGAAAAAAAAAAAAAACTTGATTTTTCGCCTGCCACCGAATGAATATTTTAGATAAGGATTCTTTTATTATGTGTGCGTTAACCATGTTTATTTTATTGTATTGCATTGTATTGGTAGACTATAAGTGGTTCTCATGTTAGAGTAAGGATGTGTTTATGTTAGTAGAAATGTCTAGGTTAAGTCATTTGAAACAAAAATTAGAAAAACAAGGAAGAGAATTTTTTGATAAAATATTATTTTTTTTTGAATTTTGAATTTTTTAAATTTATTTTAAATTTTAAAAGAAATTTTTTATTTTGAATGTGTTATGGTATCATGTAATGTGAGTGTGTGTGAGCCCAGTATTTGCTAAAGGCAGCCCAGCTTGCAAAAAGGGGAAACATATCGGCGGAGGAGCTGGAATAATTTTAGCCAGGGATTGAGGATTTTGGGGGTAGCATGTGAGAAGGCGAGGCGCGCTGTGGTGCGAGTCTGCTCGATTTCTCGGTGTTGGGATCTCTAACGGAGAAGTCCAGTGATCTCGTTCAGATGAGTCCATAGTCGCTGAGCCAGGGGGGTCGTGTACCCATGCAGATCAAGAACCAGGGGGTTGTTGGCACCAGTTCCTCACCGGTCCTCTTCGGGGTTTATCGATGAGATTTCTTTTGTCGTGGACAGCAGAATTCTCATCGAGGGGGTATTGTAGCGGGTCAATTTTTGGGTGTTTTATTTTAACCGTTTGGGGCATTTATATATTTTTATTCATTTCGTTTTCGGTCGGGAGCCTTATAAAATAATGTAAAAATGTATTATTGTGCAACGTATTTGTCAGAATAACAGAACAGTGAGACAAAAGCGATACGCAGGTGTTATTGTGTCACGCGGCGAGCGAAGCATTTACCCCCTTCTAAATTCTCAGAAATCTGTACTTGTGTAAACAGCACATAGACACAACTGTATCACCACAAATCTGAGTGACGGATCCAGCCACAAAACAGGATGCCCAGGGACGAGCAGAATCTAGCAATGTGCTTTTTTGCGCGGCAGGAAGTCATGGCTAAATCCGGCCTTTCCAATGACAGCAGCAGAGCCAAGTCCAATATCGGCCTCTGGTCACACACATATACCAGCTATAATCCATGCATAAAATGGTTATGCCACCACAATTAAGCACAAACGGCGACTAAAACCTGATGGCCGTGACTGCTCATTTCCCGCGACTCAACGAAGCACATTGCCCAGTTCGTCTCTGACTGTGTCGGCGCCGACACGCGAGCTCAATACGCTCATATAATATCGTTAATTTTCAATAATGAAAGTAAAGCAGTTCTTTTAAAAGCAGTGATAGGATGGGAGGAGTGTAGAACACTAACATGTAAATTTGGAATTCCTTTTCGTCTTTTTCATAGACATCTTCAATCTACCGCGGGCTGGCCACGAGGTCACCGAAGAAAGCGTTATCGGTAGTGCTATAAAAAAAAAATTATGTATTCAATCTGGTAATTGGGGTTTGAAAACGGAATGTGAGTAGAGAGTGTGCAAAGCTGGGCTGTGTTTTTTGTTTATGTGTGTATAATTATGAAGTTATAAAATTGTCCATTACAAGGTAAGCTATAGTTAGTAAGGTATAATAATTGCGTAACATGTCGCACGAAGATTTGTAATGTCAATAATTCAGACTAATTAAAGAAAAATCTAATTTCTCTTCCACAAAATTGCGAGTTGAAATTCTTTCAAAACCTTAGTTCGTTTTATGTGCTGTCATAGTTCGTCGAACGAAATGGGTTTACCTCCACTACGAGATCCGGCCAGATTATAGACTAAAGGTAAGTGGGAGATTGAAATTGAATAAAATATAAATATTACTTAAATAGTAAGAGTTACAATGGTACCGCGTGACCAGGATGTAATATAACAAACAAGTTATTACAACGGCCTACATGTGACAGTACATTGAACGGAGTACGGTTATGAAAGCAAATCGATTTTGTAAAATATCAGTTTTGAAATAAAATCATTAATTGACAGTTGTTACGTAAGAAAAAATAGAAAAAGTAAAAAAATGTCCGAGAAGACAGAAAAAAGTAGTATAATAAATTCAATTATGAGTGAAAGTGGCCTTGAGTCGCAATCGCTGGGGGAAAGTGGTATGTTGAGGGAGGAGACGGGTGCTGTTACAGAAACAGCTGTCGGCAGTAATGTAATAGCTCATTCCACGCCGATTGCGTCTCAACCACAAGTAAATGAAACCGATGTTGACTCGGGGATTCAGTTGACACCAGTTTCAACTAAGATAAATAAACAATCAGAGGAAACAAATATGATGAGTATTATGCTCAGTCAATTCGAAAGAATGAATAATAATTTTGAGACCAAATTTAATGTAATGAATAGTCGTTTTGATGATAATGATAAACGCTTTGATAACAATGAAATAATTTTAAATAAAATGAAAAGTGATTTTAACTACAAATTAGACCAATTAACGAATGATTTTAATGAACAGAAAATAAAATGCGAACAGCAAAATATTCAAAACGAGATCAATTTTAAAGCAATTAAAGACCAGAATGTGCAGTTACAGCAAAATATAAATGTAAAATTTAGTGAGTTGATAAATAATATACAAGACAAGAATGTATGTCTTGAAAATGCCGATGAAATGACAAGAAATAGTCTGAATAAAGTAGAATCAAGTACGAGTAATATAAACGAAAGTCGTAATGACAACGTTGTATTAGATAAAGAATTAATAAATAATAATGATGTTGATAATAACGGGAATAATAATGTAGTCGAAAAGTTGGTATCTGAGAGTACTAATGAAGTTGTAGAATGTGATTATGAGATGTTAATGTGTGTTAATGAGTTAGAGAGAGAGTGGAGAGAGAGTTATATTATAGACATGGAACAGAGGGTAAATTGTTTACGAGGTAAAATGGGGGGTGAAGGAAGACCTTCACATATATATTGTGTAGACAAGTGGGCTACAAATAATTGTTTTTTGAAGTTTTTTGTTTTTCCTGGAGAAGTCAGGAAAGATTTAATTGAATTTATACCCTCTGTCTGTAATACTTTTGAGAGTGTGATTTGGGGTTATGAAGAGAGAGATGTAAACAGAGAATTGTATGTTGGTAAAGAAACAGAAATATATAACTTAAATAGAAAGTATGATGAATGGAAGGAAAGTTTAGAAGTATATGTGAATGATAACGATTACAACGATTTAATAAAAATGATTAACCCAATAGTTAATGAATTTAATGACGGAGACTTAACAAAAATACCTAATGTAGACTGGTTTAACGAGTATTTGAATAAGTTGATTGAAGTTAGTTTTTCTGGTTACAACACACAAAACAGTCATTTGTGTGCTGATAAGATTGAACGATGTCATGTAGAACCAAGGTTGATTTGGAACGATGGAGGTTAAACTATTAAAACAATAAAAGACAGTATAAATATTTTGTTTTAATGGTTCTGACATGGCAAATCTGGACAAATGAAGTGCGGAAAAACTGAACAATAAATAAGAGTTTGTAAATAAAATATAGTGAATTCATATGTGTGTATGTAAGATGATTGTTGTGATAATAATATTGAAATATTTGCAAGTAAATAAATATCAGAATTAATTTTGAAAACAGTAAGTGACTAATGGTGATTGTTTCGATAACTATATAATTTATATTGTCAGTCATTAATTAAATTAAACCAATTTGATATGCTTAAATATTTTGATTGCTTATTTAAATGTTAATTAATTAATTTTTTAATGACTTTATTTTATTTTGCGAGATGGAAAGGTGGCAATGAATGACGAATTGTTTAATTTAAATTAATTTTGTGTAAAATGTTTCAGAGATGGTAGTGATTACGTTTTGTGTGTATATCGTGTTAAATGGAGTGTAAGTATGAAAATTTTATAATCATGTATAATAAAAAAATGTTTACAGGTGTGATTGAGGTGTTAATGTAATAGTGAGATTTTAATGCAATCATTGTGTTTAAGAAATATGATAATTAAAAAATTTTAATAATAAATGAACAATGATATATAATGATTATTAATAATAAATTTTGAAAATTTCAAGAAAGTAAACAGTAAAAGGTTATGAATGGGTTAAATGATTGTTGATGCAAATATTATATGATAATGTATATAAAAATTTTAATTAGTTTTCAATTGTTAAGTAATTAGTTAGTTATTAAGTGGCTACTGTGGGGGTGGCCTGTGCTCTCACAAGTAGCGAAATGGGTTGGGGGTAACCGTGAGTGTTACCTCCATCGGAGGCCAAACTGGCGATAAATGTGCGGCACACCTTATCCGTATAAAGTAAAAATTTTACACACAATACTAAATAACGTGTCGCACATAGTAGTGATGTGTAACAGGCAATTAAATTAAAGTTAGATTTCCTCGACTTTTCGGGCGGTTACTGTCTTACCAGCACTAACCGTGGTTTTGGCTAGCGGCCAGCTATGATCATATCAAGTCCCTTGACCATAGCTGACTTGAAATTGGTATATATTTGAAATTCAATGGGGGGACATTAGAGGAAATCTCCCGGAAACTATGGAACAGCGGCTGCCACTCTGCCCGCTTGGGGGTAGCAAGACCGGTGGCAGATCCGTTTTAAGGGTGTATGATTATAGAACAAGAACATGATGATGTTCACTACTTTAAAACTTAATAGCGGAAGCAGAGACACGGAGAGGTAAAAACCTGCTCCAAAATATACAGTCTCTGTGGAAGCGAAAAGGCGCCACAGTCTTACATAATTTAAAATAGTGTGTGTGGCTGGGAGGTGACGCAAAGGAGTCACGAATTTAAATTTTATGACAAAAGTTTTTGCTTATTCAAAGTTTAATCCAATCAAAAATGCTTGTGCTCTGTCCACATAATTATATGCTCAGACTCGTAATATAAGGTTCATACTATAATTTTAAAGGTATCATTTTATTGTTGTGTGTTAGATATAGTTGTTGATAAAATGTATTTTCATTATGTGTGTATTTTTTTTTAAGCCAATAATTAGACGCCTGGCAGGCAATCAACACAATAGAAGTAAGTGTTGATAATGTATTACATGTAATTGTTCAATTTTGAAAGGTATTCATGGTGTTTTAATTATGTCAGGAGATCAGCTGATCAGCAATAATGTCACTGGTATATTATTTATAAATGTTTTAAGCAATGGATGTATTACCGATATTTTAAAGTGATGATAAAAATAATTTGCTACAATGAGAAATAAAGTAACGACTTGGGAAATCTAATAAAAGATAGTTTTTGGGTAATGAATATTTTGCGGGACATATAGATCTGTCCCAATGGAATTCAAAGTTGAATTTGAAATAGTATAGATGAATATGATGTAATGTTGTTTTTGAGTTAATGTAATGTGACAGAATGTTTGAGAAGTATTAATGTTGACACAGCAGTTGTGGAGAATAATTGTAGATTTTGAGTGATATATATTTATGTTTATGATTAATAATATTATTTTGTTGTATTTGTAGTGAGGAAATGAGATTGAGATTTTTGGGGATGGCAATTTTGTATTAGGGGGTAGTGGCATGTAGGAGTTCGCAACAAAATATGTTGGGACGGGAATTGGTATCGATTTTAGTAAGTAGGGGCCGCCTTAGGTAGAATCCGGGCCGCCAAATAAGGGAATTGAGTTTTGGGTAGGGCAAACATATATCCTATGTACAAAGGGTTAGAGAGTATTTTTTTTTATATGTAGAGAAGGTAGCGATTTTGTGTTCAATGATAAGTTGGAGCTTAGAGAGTCTTGATTAGTAGATATTTTGGTAGAGATGGGTGTCATGTTACTTGAAGTTGATTAATATTAGAGCCATAGGGAGAGTAAAGATGATATATGTATACAGATCTAATACGGTCAATGAGAATGAATAATTTACATCACCCACAGTAGATTAATGTAAGATTGTTGAATAAAGAGAGAGAGTTATGATAAAGAATATAAACTTTTTATTTTAAACCAGTGACAGAATTTTGATAAAATTCGAAAATAATGTAAAATTAAGAATTGTTTGTTTTAAATAATTTAAATATCAAGTTGATGATTATTTATATTAAATATTTGTTTATTTTAAATATTTTGTTTTATTATGTTTGTATTTCAAGTTAGGATATTACAGATGTTCAGTGTATTTTCAGAAAGCATACACAACATATGTAGGTCAAGGATTCTGGAACTTGACCCAGTTTCGATCAGCTGAGGGGGTCATACACCTAATAAGCTTGTATAGTAGGAAGCCTATTTTAATTTGCTTGTTTAATTAATTCAAACCAATATTTGAATAATTTTAATAAATATGCTATTTAATAAAATTTTTTAATGAATAAATTTAAATTTTTTTTTAATTTTAAAATTTTTGAAAATTTTAATCTTTTTTGAGAAAAAAAAAAAAAACTTGATTTTTCGCCTGCCACCGAATGAATATTTTAGATAAGGATTCTTTTATTATGTGTGCGTTAACCATGTTTATTTTATTGTATTGCATTGTATTGGTAGACTATAAGTGGTTCTCATGTTAGAGTAAGGATGTGTTTATGTTAGTAGAAATGTCTAGGTTAAGTCATTTGAAACAAAAATTAGAAAAACAAGGAAGAGAATTTTTTGATAAAATATTATTTTTTTTTGAATTTTGAATTTTTTAAATTTATTTTAAATTTTAAAAGAAATTTTTTATTTTGAATGTGTTATGGTATCATGTAATGTGAGTGTGTGTGAGCCCAGTATTTGCTAAAGGCAGCCCAGCTTGCAAAAAGGGGAAACATATCGGCGGAGGAGCTGGAATAATTTTAGCCAGGGATTGAGGATTTTGGGGGTAGCATGTGAGAAGGCGAGGCGCGCTGTGGTGCGAGTCTGCTCGATTTCTCGGTGTTGGGATCTCTAACGGAGAAGTCCAGTGATCTCGTTCAGATGAGTCCATAGTCGCTGAGCCAGGGGGGTCGTGTACCCATGCAGATCAAGAACCAGGGGGTTGTTGGCACCAGTTCCTCACCGGTCCTCTTCGGGGTTTATCGATGAGATTTCTTTTGTCGTGGACAGCAGAATTCTCATCGAGGGGGTATTGTAGCGGGTCAATTTTTGGGTGTTTTATTTTAACCGTTTGGGGCATTTATATATTTTTATTCATTTCGTTTTCGGTCGGGAGCCTTATAAAATAATGTAAAAATGTATTATTGTGCAACGTATTTGTCAGAATAACAGAACAGTGAGACAAAAGCGATACGCAGGTGTTATTGTGTCACGCGGCGAGCGAAGCATTTACCCCCTTCTAAATTCTCAGAAATCTGTACTTGTGTAAACAGCACATAGACACAACTGTATCACCACAAATCTGAGTGACGGATCCAGCCACAAAACAGGATGCCCAGGGACGAGCAGAATCTAGCAATGTGCTTTTTTGCGCGGCAGGAAGTCATGGCTAAATCCGGCCTTTCCAATGACAGCAGCAGAGCCAAGTCCAATATCGGCCTCTGGTCACACACATATACCAGCTATAATCCATGCATAAAATGGTTATGCCACCACAATTAAGCACAAACGGCGACTAAAACCTGATGGCCGTGACTGCTCATTTCCCGCGACTCAACGAAGCACATTGCCCAGTTCGTCTCTGACTGTGTCGGCGCCGACACGCGAGCTCAATACGCTCATATAATATCGTTAATTTTCAATAATGAAAGTAAAGCAGTTCTTTTAAAAGCAGTGATAGGATGGGAGGAGTGTAGAACACTAACATGTAAATTTGGAATTCCTTTTCGTCTTTTTCATAGACATCTTCAATCTACCGCGGGCTGGCCACGAGGTCACCGAAGAAAGCGTTATCGGTAGTGCTATAAAAAAAAAATTATGTATTCAATCTGGTAATTGGGGTTTGAAAACGGAATGTGAGTAGAGAGTGTGCAAAGCTGGGCTGTGTTTTTTGTTTATGTGTGTATAATTATGAAGTTATAAAATTGTCCATTACAAGGTAAGCTATAGTTAGTAAGGTATAATAATTGCGTAACATGTCGCACGAAGATTTGTAATGTCAATAATTCAGACTAATTAAAGAAAAATCTAATTTCTCTTCCACAAAATTGCGAGTTGAAATTCTTTCAAAACCTTAGTTCGTTTTATGTGCTGTCATAGTTCGTCGAACGAAATGGGTTTACCTCCACTACGAGATCCGGCCAGATTATAGACTAAAGGTAAGTGGGAGATTGAAATTGAATAAAATATAAATATTACTTAAATAGTAAGAGTTACAATGGTACCGCGTGACCAGGATGTAATATAACAAACAAGTTATTACAACGGCCTACATGTGACAGTACATTGAACGGAGTACGGTTATGAAAGCAAATCGATTTTGTAAAATATCAGTTTTGAAATAAAATCATTAATTGACAGTTGTTACGTAAGAAAAAATAGAAAAAGTAAAAAAATGTCCGAGAAGACAGAAAAAAGTAGTATAATAAATTCAATTATGAGTGAAAGTGGCCTTGAGTCGCAATCGCTGGGGGAAAGTGGTATGTTGAGGGAGGAGACGGGTGCTGTTACAGAAACAGCTGTCGGCAGTAATGTAATAGCTCATTCCACGCCGATTGCGTCTCAACCACAAGTAAATGAAACCGATGTTGACTCGGGGATTCAGTTGACACCAGTTTCAACTAAGATAAATAAACAATCAGAGGAAACAAATATGATGAGTATTATGCTCAGTCAATTCGAAAGAATGAATAATAATTTTGAGACCAAATTTAATGTAATGAATAGTCGTTTTGATGATAATGATAAACGCTTTGATAACAATGAAATAATTTTAAATAAAATGAAAAGTGATTTTAACTACAAATTAGACCAATTAACGAATGATTTTAATGAACAGAAAATAAAATGCGAACAGCAAAATATTCAAAACGAGATCAATTTTAAAGCAATTAAAGACCAGAATGTGCAGTTACAGCAAAATATAAATGTAAAATTTAGTGAGTTGATAAATAATATACAAGACAAGAATGTATGTCTTGAAAATGCCGATGAAATGACAAGAAATAGTCTGAATAAAGTAGAATCAAGTACGAGTAATATAAACGAAAGTCGTAATGACAACGTTGTATTAGATAAAGAATTAATAAATAATAATGATGTTGATAATAACGGGAATAATAATGTAGTCGAAAAGTTGGTATCTGAGAGTACTAATGAAGTTGTAGAATGTGATTATGAGATGTTAATGTGTGTTAATGAGTTAGAGAGAGAGTGGAGAGAGAGTTATATTATAGACATGGAACAGAGGGTAAATTGTTTACGAGGTAAAATGGGGGGTGAAGGAAGACCTTCACATATATATTGTGTAGACAAGTGGGCTACAAATAATTGTTTTTTGAAGTTTTTTGTTTTTCCTGGAGAAGTCAGGAAAGATTTAATTGAATTTATACCCTCTGTCTGTAATACTTTTGAGAGTGTGATTTGGGGTTATGAAGAGAGAGATGTAAACAGAGAATTGTATGTTGGTAAAGAAACAGAAATATATAACTTAAATAGAAAGTATGATGAATGGAAGGAAAGTTTAGAAGTATATGTGAATGATAACGATTACAACGATTTAATAAAAATGATTAACCCAATAGTTAATGAATTTAATGACGGAGACTTAACAAAAATACCTAATGTAGACTGGTTTAACGAGTATTTGAATAAGTTGATTGAAGTTAGTTTTTCTGGTTACAACACACAAAACAGTCATTTGTGTGCTGATAAGATTGAACGATGTCATGTAGAACCAAGGTTGATTTGGAACGATGGAGGTTAAACTATTAAAACAATAAAAGACAGTATAAATATTTTGTTTTAATGGTTCTGACATGGCAAATCTGGACAAATGAAGTGCGGAAAAACTGAACAATAAATAAGAGTTTGTAAATAAAATATAGTGAATTCATATGTGTGTATGTAAGATGATTGTTGTGATAATAATATTGAAATATTTGCAAGTAAATAAATATCAGAATTAATTTTGAAAACAGTAAGTGACTAATGGTGATTGTTTCGATAACTATATAATTTATATTGTCAGTCATTAATTAAATTAAACCAATTTGATATGCTTAAATATTTTGATTGCTTATTTAAATGTTAATTAATTAATTTTTTAATGACTTTATTTTATTTTGCGAGATGGAAAGGTGGCAATGAATGACGAATTGTTTAATTTAAATTAATTTTGTGTAAAATGTTTCAGAGATGGTAGTGATTACGTTTTGTGTGTATATCGTGTTAAATGGAGTGTAAGTATGAAAATTTTATAATCATGTATAATAAAAAAATGTTTACAGGTGTGATTGAGGTGTTAATGTAATAGTGAGATTTTAATGCAATCATTGTGTTTAAGAAATATGATAATTAAAAAATTTTAATAATAAATGAACAATGATATATAATGATTATTAATAATAAATTTTGAAAATTTCAAGAAAGTAAACAGTAAAAGGTTATGAATGGGTTAAATGATTGTTGATGCAAATATTATATGATAATGTATATAAAAATTTTAATTAGTTTTCAATTGTTAAGTAATTAGTTAGTTATTAAGTGGCTACTGTGGGGGTGGCCTGTGCTCTCACAAGTAGCGAAATGGGTTGGGGGTAACCGTGAGTGTTACCTCCATCGGAGGCCAAACTGGCGATAAATGTGCGGCACACCTTATCCGTATAAAGTAAAAATTTTACACACAATACTAAATAACGTGTCGCACATAGTAGTGATGTGTAACAGGCAATTAAATTAAAGTTAGATTTCCTCGACTTTTCGGGCGGTTACTGTCTTACCAGCACTAACCGTGGTTTTGGCTAGCGGCCAGCTATGATCATATCAAGTCCCTTGACCATAGCTGACTTGAAATTGGTATATATTTGAAATTCAATGGGGGGACATTAGAGGAAATCTCCCGGAAACTATGGAACAGCGGCTGCCACTCTGCCCGCTTGGGGGTAGCAAGACCGGTGGCAGATCCGTTTTAAGGGTGTATGATTATAGAACAAGAACATGATGATGTTCACTACTTTAAAACTTAATAGCGGAAGCAGAGACACGGAGAGGTAAAAACCTGCTCCAAAATATACAGTCTCTGTGGAAGCGAAAAGGCGCCACAGTCTTACATAATTTAAAATAGTGTGTGTGGCTGGGAGGTGACGCAAAGGAGTCACGAATTTAAATTTTATGACAAAAGTTTTTGCTTATTCAAAGTTTAATCCAATCAAAAATGCTTGTGCTCTGTCCACATAATTATATGCTCAGACTCGTAATATAAGGTTCATACTATAATTTTAAAGGTATCATTTTATTGTTGTGTGTTAGATATAGTTGTTGATAAAATGTATTTTCATTATGTGTGTATTTTTTTTTAAGCCAATAATTAGACGCCTGGCAGGCAATCAACACAATAGAAGTAAGTGTTGATAATGTATTACATGTAATTGTTCAATTTTGAAAGGTATTCATGGTGTTTTAATTATGTCAGGAGATCAGCTGATCAGCAATAATGTCACTGGTATATTATTTATAAATGTTTTAAGCAATGGATGTATTACCGATATTTTAAAGTGATGATAAAAATAATTTGCTACAATGAGAAATAAAGTAACGACTTGGGAAATCTAATAAAAGATAGTTTTTGGGTAATGAATATTTTGCGGGACATATAGATCTGTCCCAATGGAATTCAAAGTTGAATTTGAAATAGTATAGATGAATATGATGTAATGTTGTTTTTGAGTTAATGTAATGTGACAGAATGTTTGAGAAGTATTAATGTTGACACAGCAGTTGTGGAGAATAATTGTAGATTTTGAGTGATATATATTTATGTTTATGATTAATAATATTATTTTGTTGTATTTGTAGTGAGGAAATGAGATTGAGATTTTTGGGGATGGCAATTTTGTATTAGGGGGTAGTGGCATGTAGGAGTTCGCAACAAAATATGTTGGGACGGGAATTGGTATCGATTTTAGTAAGTAGGGGCCGCCTTAGGTAGAATCCGGGCCGCCAAATAAGGGAATTGAGTTTTGGGTAGGGCAAACATATATCCTATGTACAAAGGGTTAGAGAGTATTTTTTTTTATATGTAGAGAAGGTAGCGATTTTGTGTTCAATGATAAGTTGGAGCTTAGAGAGTCTTGATTAGTAGATATTTTGGTAGAGATGGGTGTCATGTTACTTGAAGTTGATTAATATTAGAGCCATAGGGAGAGTAAAGATGATATATGTATACAGATCTAATACGGTCAATGAGAATGAATAATTTACATCACCCACAGTAGATTAATGTAAGATTGTTGAATAAAGAGAGAGAGTTATGATAAAGAATATAAACTTTTTATTTTAAACCAGTGACAGAATTTTGATAAAATTCGAAAATAATGTAAAATTAAGAATTGTTTGTTTTAAATAATTTAAATATCAAGTTGATGATTATTTATATTAAATATTTGTTTATTTTAAATATTTTGTTTTATTATGTTTGTATTTCAAGTTAGGATATTACAGATGTTCAGTGTATTTTCAGAAAGCATACACAACATATGTAGGTCAAGGATTCTGGAACTTGACCCAGTTTCGATCAGCTGAGGGGGTCATACACCTAATAAGCTTGTATAGTAGGAAGCCTATTTTAATTTGCTTGTTTAATTAATTCAAACCAATATTTGAATAATTTTAATAAATATGCTATTTAATAAAATTTTTTAATGAATAAATTTAAATTTTTTTTTGAATTTTAAAATTTTTGAAAATTTTAATCTTTTTTGAGAAAAAAAAAAAAAACTTGATTTTTCGCCTGCCACCGAATGAATATTTTAGATAAGGATTCTTTTATTATGTGTGCGTTAACCATGTTTATTTTATTGTATTGCATTGTATTGGTAGACTATAAGTGGTTCTCATGTTAGAGTAAGGATGTGTTTATGTTAGTAGAAATGTCTAGGTTAAGTCATTTGAAACAAAAATTAGAAAAACAAGGAAGAGAATTTTTTGATAAAATATTATTTTTTTTTGAATTTTGAATTTTTTAAATTTATTTTAAATTTTAAAAGAAATTTTTTATTTTGAATGTGTTATGGTATCATGTAATGTGAGTGTGTGTGAGCCCAGTATTTGCTAAAGGCAGCCCAGCTTGCAAAAAGGGGAAACATATCGGCGGAGGAGCTGGAATAATTTTAGCCAGGGATTGAGGATTTTGGGGGTAGCATGTGAGAAGGCGAGGCGCGCTGTGGTGCGAGTCTGCTCGATTTCTCGGTGTTGGGATCTCTAACGGAGAAGTCCAGTGATCTCGTTCAGATGAGTCCATAGTCGCTGAGCCAGGGGGGTCGTGTACCCATGCAGATCAAGAACCAGGGGGTTGTTGGCACCAGTTCCTCACCGGTCCTCTTCGGGGTTTATCGATGAGATTTCTTTTGTCGTGGACAGCAGAATTCTCATCGAGGGGGTATTGTAGCGGGTCAATTTTTGGGTGTTTTATTTTAACCGTTTGGGGCATTTATATATTTTTATTCATTTCGTTTTCGGTCGGGAGCCTTATAAAATAATGTAAAAATGTATTATTGTGCAACGTATTTGTCAGAATAACAGAACAGTGAGACAAAAGCGATACGCAGGTGTTATTGTGTCACGCGGCGAGCGAAGCATTTACCCCCTTCTAAATTCTCAGAAATCTGTACTTGTGTAAACAGCACATAGACACAACTGTATCACCACAAATCTGAGTGACGGATCCAGCCACAAAACAGGATGCCCAGGGACGAGCAGAATCTAGCAATGTGCTTTTTTGCGCGGCAGGAAGTCATGGCTAAATCCGGCCTTTCCAATGACAGCAGCAGAGCCAAGTCCAATATCGGCCTCTGGTCACACACATATACCAGCTATAATCCATGCATAAAATGGTTATGCCACCACAATTAAGCACAAACGGCGACTAAAACCTGATGGCCGTGACTGCTCATTTCCCGCGACTCAACGAAGCACATTGCCCAGTTCGTCTCTGACTGTGTCGGCGCCGACACGCGAGCTCAATACGCTCGTATAATATCGTTAATTTTCAATAATGAAAGTAAAGCAGTTCTTTTAAAAGCAGTGATAGGATGGGAGGAGTGTAGAACACTAACATGTAAATTTGGAATTCCTTTTCGTCTTTTTCATAGACATCTTCAATCTACCGCGGGCTGGCCACGAGGTCACCGAAGAAAGCGTTATCGGTAGTGCTATAAAAAAAAAAATTATGTATTCAATCTGGTAATTGGGGTTTGAAAACGGAATGTGAGTAGAGAGTGTGCAAAGCTGGGCTGTGTTTTTTGTTTATGTGTGTATAATTATGAAGTTATAAAATTGTCCATTACAAGGTAAGCTATAGTTAGTAAGGTATAATAATTGCGTAACATGTCGCACGAAGATTTGTAATGTCAATAATTCAGACTAATTAAAGAAAAATCTAATTTCTCTTCCACAAAATTGCGAGTTGAAATTCTTTCAAAACCTTAGTTCGTTTTATGTGCTGTCATAGTTCGTCGAACGAAATGGGTTTACCTCCACTACGAGATCCGGCCAGATTATAGACTAAAGGTAAGTGGGAGATTGAAATTGAATAAAATATAAATATTACTTAAATAGTAAGAGTTACAATGGTACCGCGTGACCAGGATGTAATATAACAAACAAGTTATTACAACGGCCTACATGTGACAGTACATTGAACGGAGTACGGTTATGAAAGCAAATCGATTTTGTAAAATATCAGTTTTGAAATAAAATCATTAATTGACAGTTGTTACGTAAGAAAAAATAGACAAAGTAAAAAAATGTCCGAGAAGACAGAAAAAAGTAGTATAATAAATTCAATTATGAGTGAAAGTGGCCTTGAGTCGCAATCGCTGGGGGAAAGTGGTATGTTGAGGGAGGAGACGGGTGCTGTTACAGAAACAGCTGTCGGCAGTAATGTAATAGCTCATTCCACGCCGATTGCGTCTCAACCACAAGTAAATGAAACCGATGTTGACTCGGGGATTCAGTTGACACCAGTTTCAACTAAGATAAATAAACAATCAGAGGAAACAAATATGATGAGTATTATGCTCAGTCAATTCGAAAGAATGAATAATAATTTTGAGACCAAATTTAATGTAATGAATAGTCGTTTTGATGATAATGATAAACGCTTTGATAACAATGAAATAATTTTAAATAAAATGAAAAGTGATTTTAACTACAAATTAGACCAATTAACAAATGATTTTAATGAACAGAAAATAAAATGCGAACAGCAAAATATTCAAAACGAGATCAATTTTAAAGCAATTAAAGACCAGAATGTGCAGTTACAGCAAAATATAAATGTAAAATTTAGTGAGTTGATAAATAATATACAAGACAAGAATGTATGTCTTGAAAATGCCGATGAAATGACAAGAAATAGTCTGAATAAAGTAGAATCAAGTACGAGTAATATAAACGAAAGTCGTAATGACAACGTTGTATTAGATAAAGAATTAATAAATAATAATGATGTTGATAATAACGGGAATAATAATGTAGTCGAAAAGTTGGTATCTGAGAGTACTAATGAAGTTGTAGAATGTGATTATGAGATGTTAATGTGTGTTAATGAGTTAGAGAGAGAGTGGAGAGAGAGTTATATTATAGACATGGAACAGAGGGTAAATTGTTTACGAGGTAAAATGGGGGGTGAAGGAAGACCTTCACATATATATTGTGTAGACAAGTGGGCTACAAATAATTGTTTTTTGAAGTTTTTTGTTTTTCCTGGAGAAGTCAGGAAAGATTTAATTGAATTTATACCCTCTGTCTGTAATACTTTTGAGAGTGTGATTTGGGGTTATGAAGAGAGAGATGTAAACAGAGAATTGTATGTTGGTAAAGAAACAGAAATATATAACTTAAATAGAAAGTATGATGAATGGAAGGAAAGTTTAGAAGTATATGTGAATGATAACGATTACAACGATTTAATAAAAATGATTAACCCAATAGTTAATGAATTTAATGACGGAGACTTAACAAAAATACCTAATGTAGACTGGTTTAACGAGTATTTGAATAAGTTGATTGAAGTTAGTTTTTCTGGTTACAACACACAAAACAGTCATTTGTGTGCTGATAAGATTGAACGATGTCATGTAGAACCAAGGTTGATTTGGAACGATGGAGGTTAAACTATTAAAACAATAAAAGACAGTATAAATATTTTGTTTTAATGGTTCTGACATGGCAAATCTGGACAAATGAAGTGCGGAAAAACTGAACAATAAATAAGAGTTTGTAAATAAAATATAGTGAATTCATATGTGTGTATGTAAGATGATTGTTGTGATAATAATATTGAAATATTTGCAAGTAAATAAATATCAGAATTAATTTTGAAAACAGTAAGTGACTAATGGTGATTGTTTCGATAACTATATAATTTATATTGTCAGTCATTAATTAAATTAAACCAATTTGATATGCTTAAATATTTTGATTGCTTATTTAAATGTTAATTAATTAATTTTTTAATGACTTTATTTTATTTTGCGAGATGGAAAGGTGGCAATGAATGACGAATTGTTTAATTTAAATTAATTTTGTGTAAAATGTTTCAGAGATGGTAGTGATTACGTTTTGTGTGTATATCGTGTTAAATGGAGTGTAAGTATGAAAATTTTATAATCATGTATAATAAAAAAATGTTTACAGGTGTGATTGAGGTGTTAATGTAATAGTGAGATTTTAATGCAATCATTGTGTTTAAGAAATATGATAATTAAAAAATTTTAATAATAAATGAACAATGATATATAATGATTATTAATAATAAATTTTGAAAATTTCAAGAAAGTAAACAGTAAAAGGTTATGAATGGGTTAAATGATTGTTGATGCAAATATTATATGATAATGTATATACAAATTTTAATTAGTTTTCAATTGTTAAGTAATTAGTTAGTTATTAAGTGGCTACTGTGGGGGTGGCCTGTGCTCTCACAAGTAGGGAAATGGGTTGGGGGTAACCGTGAGTGTTACCTCCATCGGAGGCCAAACTGGCGATAAATGTGCGGCACACCTTATCCGTATAAAGTAAAAATTTTACACACAATACTAAATAACGTGTCGCACATAGTAGTGATGTGTAACAGGCAATTAAATTAAAGTTAGATTTCCTCGACTTTTCGGGCGGTTACTGTCTTACCAGCACTAACCGTAGTTTTGGCTAGCGGCCAGCTATGATCACATCAAGTCCCTTGACCATAGCTGACTTGAAATTGGTATATATTTGAAATTCAATGGGGGGACATTAGAGGAAATCTCCCGGAAACTATGGAACAGCGGCTGCCACTCTGCCCGCTTGGGGGTAGCAAGACCGGTGGCAGATCCGTTTTAAGGGTGTATGATTATAGAACAAGAACATGATGATGTTCACTACTTTAAAACTTAATAGCGGAAGCAGAGACACGGAGAGGTAAAAACCTGCTCCAAAATATACAGTCTCTGTGGAAGCGAAAAGGCGCCACAGTCTTACATAATTTAAAATAGTGTGTGTGGCTGGGAGGTGACGCAAAGGAGTCACGAATTTAAATTTTATGACAAAAGTTTTTGCTTATTCAAAGTTTAATCCAATCAAAAATGCTTGTGCTCTGTCCACATAATTATATGCTCAGACTCGTAATATAAGGTTCATACTATAATTTTAAAGGTATCATTTTATTGTTGTGTGTTAGATATAGTTGTTGATAAAATGTATTTTCATTATGTGTGTATTTTTTTTTAAGCCAATAATTAGACGCCTGGCAGGCAATCAACACAATAGAAGTAAGTGTTGATAATGTATTACATGTAATTGTTCAATTTTGAAAGGTATTCATGGTGTTTTAATTATGTCAGGAGATCAGCTGATCAGCAATAATGTCACTGGTATATTATTTATAAATGTTTTAAGCAATGGATGTATTACCGATATTTTAAAGTGATGATAAAAATAATTTGCTACAATGAGAAATAAAGTAACGACTTGGGAAATCTAATAAAAGATAGTTTTTGGGTAATGAATATTTTGCGGGACATATAGATCTGTCCCAATGGAATTCAAAGTTGAATTTGAAATAGTATAGATGAATATGATGTAATGTTGTTTTTGAGTTAATGTAATGTGACAGAATGTTTGAGAAGTATTAATGTTGACACAGCAGTTGTGGAGAATAATTGTAGATTTTGAGTGATATATATTTATGTTTATGATTAATAATATTATTTTGTTGTATTTGTAGTGAGGAAATGAGATTGAGATTTTTGGGGATGGCAATTTTGTATTAGGGGGTAGTGGCATGTAGGAGTTCGCAACAAAATATGTTGGGACGGGAATTGGTATCGATTTTAGTAAGTAGGGGCCGCCTTACGTAGAATCCGGGCCGCCAAATAAGGGAATTGAGTTTTGGGTAGGGCAAACATATATCCTATGTACAAAGGGTTAGAGAGTATTTTTTTTTATATGTAGAGAAGGTAGCGATTTTGTGTTCAATGATAAGTTGGAGCTTAGAGAGTCTTGATTAGTAGATATTTTGGTAGAGATGGGTGTCATGTTACTTGAAGTTGATTAATATTAGAGCCATAGGGAGAGTAAAGATGATATATGTATACAGATCTAATACGGTCAATGAGAATGAATAATTTACATCACCCACAGTAGATTAATGTAAGATTGTTGAATAAAGAGAGAGAGTTATGATAAAGAATATAAACTTTTTATTTTAAACCAGTGACAGAATTTTGATAAAATTCGAAAATAATGTAAAATTAAGAATTGTTTGTTTTAAATAATTTAAATATCAAGTTGATGATTATTTATATTAAATATTTGTTTATTTTAAATATTTTGTTTTATTATGTTTGTATTTCAAGTTAGGATATTACAGATGTTCAGTGTATTTTCAGAAAGCATACACAACATATGTAGGTCAAGGATTCTGGAACTTGACCCAGTTTCGATCAGCTGAGGGGGTCATACACCTAATAAGCTTGTATAGTAGGAAGCCTATTTTAATTTGCTTGTTTAATTAATTCAAACCAATATTTGAATAATTTTAATAAATATGCTATTTAATAAAATTTTTTAATGAATAAATTTAAATTTTTTTTTGAATTTTAAAATTTTTGAAAATTTTAATCTTTTTTGAGAAAAAAAAAAAAAACTTGATTTTTCGCCTGCCACCGAATGAATATTTTAGATAAGGATTCTTTTATTATGTGTGCGTTAACCATGTTTATTTTATTGTATTGCATTGTATTGGTAGACTATAAGTGGTTCTCATGTTAGAGTAAGGATGTGTTTATGTTAGTAGAAATGTCTAGGTTAAGTCATTTGAAACAAAAATTAGAAAAACAAGGAAGAGAATTTTTTGATAAAATATTATTTTTTTTTGAATTTTGAATTTTTTAAATTTATTTTAAATTTTAAAAGAAATTTTTTATTTTGAATGTGTTATGGTATCATGTAATGTGAGTGTGTGTGAGCCCAGTATTTGCTAAAGGCAGCCCAGCTTGCAAAAAGGGGAAACATATCGGCGGAGGAGCTGGAATAATTTTAGCCAGGGATTGAGGATTTTGGGGGTAGCATGTGAGAAGGCGAGGCGCGCTGTGGTGCGAGTCTGCTCGATTTCTCGGTGTTGGGATCTCTAACGGAGAAGTCCAGTGATCTCGTTCAGATGAGTCCATAGTCGCTGAGCCAGGGGGGTCGTGTACCCATGCAGATCAAGAACCAGGGGGTTGTTGGCACCAGTTCCTCACCGGTCCTCTTCGGGGTTTATCGATGAGATTTCTTTTGTCGTGGACAGCAGAATTCTCATCGAGGGGGTATTGTAGCGGGTCAATTTTTGGGTGTTTTATTTTAACCGTTTGGGGCATTTATATATTTTTATTCATTTCGTTTTCGGTCGGGAGCCTTATAAAATAATGTAAAAATGTATTATTGTGCAACGTATTTGTCAGAATAACAGAACAGTGAGACAAAAGCGATACGCAGGTGTTATTGTGTCACGCGGCGAGCGAAGCATTTACCCCCTTCTAAATTCTCAGAAATCTGTACTTGTGTAAACAGCACATAGACACAACTGTATCACCACAAATCTGAGTGACGGATCCAGCCACAAAACAGGATGCCCAGGGACGAGCAGAATCTAGCAATGTGCTTTTTTGCGCGGCAGGAAGTCATGGCTAAATCCGGCCTTTCCAATGACAGCAGCAGAGCCAAGTCCAATATCGGCCTCTGGTCACACACATATACCAGCTATAATCCATGCATAAAATGGTTATGCCACCACAATTAAGCACAAACGGCGACTAAAACCTGATGGCCGTGACTGCTCATTTCCCGCGACTCAACGAAGCACATTGCCCAGTTCGTCTCTGACTGTGTCGGCGCCGACACGCGAGCTCAATACGCTCGTATAATATCGTTAATTTTCAATAATGAAAGTAAAGCAGTTCTTTTAAAAGCAGTGATAGGATGGGAGGAGTGTAGAACACTAACATGTAAATTTGGAATTCCTTTTCGTCTTTTTCATAGACATCTTCAATCTACCGCGGGCTGGCCACGAGGTCACCGAAGAAAGCGTTATCGGTAGTGCTATAAAAAAAAAAATTATGTATTCAATCTGGTAATTGGGGTTTGAAAACGGAATGTGAGTAGAGAGTGTGCAAAGCTGGGCTGTGTTTTTTGTTTATGTGTGTATAATTATGAAGTTATAAAATTGTCCATTACAAGGTAAGCTATAGTTAGTAAGGTATAATAATTGCGTAACATGTCGCACGAAGATTTGTAATGTCAATAATTCAGACTAATTAAAGAAAAATCTAATTTCTCTTCCACAAAATTGCGAGTTGAAATTCTTTCAAAACCTTAGTTCGTTTTATGTGCTGTCATAGTTCGTCGAACGAAATGGGTTTACCTCCACTACGAGATCCGGCCAGATTATAGACTAAAGGTAAGTGGGAGATTGAAATTGAATAAAATATAAATATTACTTAAATAGTAAGAGTTACAATGGTACCGCGTGACCAGGATGTAATATAACAAACAAGTTATTACAACGGCCTACATGTGACAGTACATTGAACGGAGTACGGTTATGAAAGCAAATCGATTTTGTAAAATATCAGTTTTGAAATAAAATCATTAATTGACAGTTGTTACGTAAGAAAAAATAGACAAAGTAAAAAAATGTCCGAGAAGACAGAAAAAAGTAGTATAATAAATTCAATTATGAGTGAAAGTGGCCTTGAGTCGCAATCGCTGGGGGAAAGTGGTATGTTGAGGGAGGAGACGGGTGCTGTTACAGAAACAGCTGTCGGCAGTAATGTAATAGCTCATTCCACGCCGATTGCGTCTCAACCACAAGTAAATGAAACCGATGTTGACTCGGGGATTCAGTTGACACCAGTTTCAACTAAGATAAATAAACAATCAGAGGAAACAAATATGATGAGTATTATGCTCAGTCAATTCGAAAGAATGAATAATAATTTTGAGACCAAATTTAATGTAATGAATAGTCGTTTTGATGATAATGATAAACGCTTTGATAACAATGAAATAATTTTAAATAAAATGAAAAGTGATTTTAACTACAAATTAGACCAATTAACGAATGATTTTAATGAACAGAAAATAAAATGCGAACAGCAAAATATTCAAAACGAGATCAATTTTAAAGCAATTAAAGACCAGAATGTGCAGTTACAGCAAAATATAAATGTAAAATTTAGTGAGTTGATAAATAATATACAAGACAAGAATGTATGTCTTGAAAATGCCGATGAAATGACAAGAAATAGTCTGAATAAAGTAGAATCAAGTACGAGTAATATAAACGAAAGTCGTAATGACAACGTTGTATTAGATAAAGAATTAATAAATAATAATGATGTTGATAATAACGGGAATAATAATGTAGTCGAAAAGTTGGTATCTGAGAGTACTAATGAAGTTGTAGAATGTGATTATGAGATGTTAATGTGTGTTAATGAGTTAGAGAGAGAGTGGAGAGAGAGTTATATTATAGACATGGAACAGAGGGTAAATTGTTTACGAGGTAAAATGGGGGGTGAAGGAAGACCTTCACATATATATTGTGTAGACAAGTGGGCTACAAATAATTGTTTTTTGAAGTTTTTTGTTTTTCCTGGAGAAGTCAGGAAAGATTTAATTGAATTTATACCCTCTGTCTGTAATACTTTTGAGAGTGTGATTTGGGGTTATGAAGAGAGAGATGTAAACAGAGAATTGTATGTTGGTAAAGAAACAGAAATATATAACTTAAATAGAAAGTATGATGAATGGAAGGAAAGTTTAGAAGTATATGTGAATGATAACGATTACAACGATTTAATAAAAATGATTAACCCAATAGTTAATGAATTTAATGACGGAGACTTAACAAAAATACCTAATGTAGACTGGTTTAACGAGTATTTGAATAAGTTGATTGAAGTTAGTTTTTCTGGTTACAACACACAAAACAGTCATTTGTGTGCTGATAAGATTGAACGATGTCATGTAGAACCAAGGTTGATTTGGAACGATGGAGGTTAAACTATTAAAACAATAAAAGACAGTATAAATATTTTGTTTTAATGGTTCTGACATGGCAAATCTGGACAAATGAAGTGCGGAAAAACTGAACAATAAATAAGAGTTTGTAAATAAAATATAGTGAATTCATATGTGTGTATGTAAGATGATTGTTGTGATAATAATATTGAAATATTTGCAAGTAAATAAATATCAGAATTAATTTTGAAAACAGTAAGTGACTAATGGTGATTGTTTCGATAACTATATAATTTATATTGTCAGTCATTAATTAAATTAAACCAATTTGATATGCTTAAATATTTTGATTGCTTATTTAAATGTTAATTAATTAATTTTTTAATGACTTTATTTTATTTTGCGAGATGGAAAGGTGGCAATGAATGACGAATTGTTTAATTTAAATTAATTTTGTGTAAAATGTTTCAGAGATGGTAGTGATTACGTTTTGTGTGTATATCGTGTTAAATGGAGTGTAAGTATGAAAATTTTATAATCATGTATAATAAAAAAATGTTTACAGGTGTGATTGAGGTGTTAATGTAATAGTGAGATTTTAATGCAATCATTGTGTTTAAGAAATATGATAATTAAAAAATTTTAATAATAAATGAACAATGATATATAATGATTATTAATAATAAATTTTGAAAATTTCAAGAAAGTAAACAGTAAAAGGTTATGAATGGGTTAAATGATTGTTGATGCAAATATTATATGATAATGTATATAAAAATTTTAATTAGTTTTCAATTGTTAAGTAATTAGTTAGTTATTAAGTGGCTACTGTGGGGGTGGCCTGTGCTCTCACAAGTAGCGAAATGGGTTGGGGGTAACCGTGAGTGTTACCTCCATCGGAGGCCAAACTGGCGATAAATGTGCGGCACACCTTATCCGTATAAAGTAAAAATTTTACACACAATACTAAATAACGTGTCGCACATAGTAGTGATGTGTAACAGGCAATTAAATTAAAGTTAGATTTCCTCGACTTTTCGGGCGGTTACTGTCTTACCAGCACTAACCGTGGTTTTGGCTAGCGGCCAGCTATGATCACATCAAGTCCCTTGACCATAGCTGACTTGAAATTGGTATATATTTGAAATTCAATGGGGGGACATTAGAGGAAATCTCCCGGAAACTATGGAACAGCGGCTGCCACTCTGCCCGCTTGGGGGTAGCAAGACCGGTGGCAGATCCGTTTTAAGGGTGTATGATTATAGAACAAGAACATGATGATGTTCACTACTTTAAAACTTAATAGCGGAAGCAGAGACACGGAGAGGTAAAAACCTGCTCCAAAATATACAGTCTCTGTGGAAGCGAAAAGGCGCCACAGTCTTACATAATTTAAAATAGTGTGTGTGGCTGGGAGGTGACGCAAAGGAGTCACGAATTTAAATTTTATGACAAAAGTTTTTGCTTATTCAAAGTTTAATCCAATCAAAAATGCTTGTGCTCTGTCCACATAATTATATGCTCAGACTCGTAATATAAGGTTCATACTATAATTTTAAAGGTATCATTTTATTGTTGTGTGTTAGATATAGTTGTTGATAAAATGTATTTTCATTATGTGTGTATTTTTTTTTAAGCCAATAATTAGACGCCTGGCAGGCAATCAACACAATAGAAGTAAGTGTTGATAATGTATTACATGTAATTGTTCAATTTTGAAAGGTATTCATGGTGTTTTAATTATGTCAGGAGATCAGCTGATCAGCAATAATGTCACTGGTATATTATTTATAAATGTTTTAAGCAATGGATGTATTACCGATATTTTAAAGTGATGATAAAAATAATTTGCTACAATGAGAAATAAAGTAACGACTTGGGAAATCTAATAAAAGATAGTTTTTGGGTAATGAATATTTTGCGGGACATATAGATCTGTCCCAATGGAATTCAAAGTTGAATTTGAAATAGTATAGATGAATATACTTACTTACTTACTAGCCAACGCCCACCCTTGGCTGTTGGGCCATTAGGCGGCGCGCTGACCAGTAGAGACGTGAGAGCCTTGCCGTACCATCTTCGTCTTGGACTTCCGTGTCTGAAATCAAGGCTGGACATGCAATTAGGTGATCCGCATTCATGGAAGCGTATCCACAGAGAACACATTCAGGAGACGACAACATGCCAATGCGGTGCAGGTGGGAGGCCAGGTAGTCATGACCGGTTGTAGTTCTAAAAAGAGCAACACTAGTTGCTCGGGGTAGAGTTCTGTTGATGGGGCCGTCCGTAACCAATGTTGCCCATCTTTTTCCCACACAGGCTCTTAATTGTTTTTCTTTTAGCCATAGGCTTATTGAGGAATTTATTCGTGCTTTCGCAGATGCATATGAGCTGGGGGTCTCCGGCTGAGGTAGTGCTGCGCCCATTTTGGCGAGGATGTCGGCTTTTTCATTTCCCATGATGTTGACATGGCTGGGTACCCATTGCAGTTCAATCTGCCAGCCTAATTGTACAAGGTTCTGCAGTTCTCGCCTACACTCAATTGTCAGGGAGCAGTTTGTATCACCATTTGAGGTCACGTTTTGAATTGCTGCAGTCGAATCTATGAGGAAGACGGCTTTGTTAGGTGGTGAGATCTTGGCAAGCTCAATAGATGCTGCCTTTATGGCTGCTACCTCTCCGTCATAGTTGCTTAGCCGGCCTCCTACAGCGAGGTGGCCTTCAAATAGAGAGCTGTAGAACCCAGCCCCTGTTGCCCCTGTAGATGGTATACAGGATCCGTCTGTGTAGATTCGTATCCACTGATCAGCGGGAAAATGTTTTTGTACAGTGTGTAAGGCTGCTTGACGAAGCTCGGCTTCATTCGACTCAGTTTTGGTCTTATTATGGTAGAAGAGTTTCAAGTTAGCATTTGGGAGTTGGCTAAAGAATTCACGGTGATGTATAAATGGTGCTGCCTCATTTGGTTCTATGTCATATTTGCGTTGGAGTTCTTCATAGATCGCAATCGGGCATTTCTGAGTTTTCAGCCTTTCTGTCGCTGTTTTATAGCTATTCCACCGTTGTTGGTAGGCTCTTTTACATCTCTCCCAGGATATGAGGCACAGCTTTTCCCGTCTTACTTGGATAGATTCGACTTGCAGTTGTGACTCCATGGCAAGTATAGGAGTTGATTTTGGCGCACCAGTTATCGTTCTAAGGGCTGCATTTTGGACCAAGTGAAGTTTCTGGCATGCTGCATTGGAGGCAGTAATAGTTGCTTCTGCGCCATATTCCAATAGCGGCCGAATGTAGCTCTTATATGCAGTTGTCAGAACATCTTGATTTGCTCCCCATGTAGTCGCAGTGAGTCGTTTAAGTAGCCGGCAGCGCCTGGACGCACTGTTCGCGGACTGTTCTATATGGTGCTTCCACGTCATTCTGGTGTCTATATTAACACCCAGGTATTTAGACATGTTCACCTCTTCGAGTTCCGATCCACAATAGCGCAGATTGACCGTAGGCCGCCTTGTTGATAGAGAGAAAAGTTGGTATGTCGTCTTGGTGGTATTTACCGTCATGGCATTTAGTTTGGCCCACTCTTCTAGTTTAACAAGTGCACTATTAATAGTTGCTTCAAGACCCATGATATGGCTGCTAGTTGCCCAGATGATAAGGTCATCGGCATACAGGAGCGCTTGTACTCCCGGCACACACCGAACAGCCACCAGAATGTCATTGACCATAAGGTTAAATAGGCTGCAGCTGATAATGGCACCTTGGGGTAGCCCTTGGCGTTGGATTCGGTACTCTGAAAGGCAATCATTATAGCGGACACGAATTTGTCTTTGACTCAGGAAGGACGCTATCCAGTTAAAAAGGTTACCTGCGACGCCACTCAAAGCAAGTTTGTGAAGCAACATGGGTCTCCAGACTGTGTCGTACGCGTTTCTTAGGTCAACCATTACTGCCAGGGAGGACATTTTCTTGTGGTACCCATCCTTAACACTTTGTGCAAAGTAGACGACTTGGTCCATGGTGCATCGGTGCGCTCTGAAACCTGCTTGGCATTCATCAATAACCGCATTCATTTCAAAGAACTGGTTCAGACGCCGCACAACCATTCTTTCGGCAACCTTGCAGCAATCACTTGTTAATGTGATGGGGCGGTAGCCCTCAGGTGTATCACTTGGCTTTCCTTTCTTGGTAATAGGTATAATCTCCCCTTCATAGTATAGATGAATATGATGTAATGTTGTTTTTGAGTTAATGTAATGTGACAGAATGTTTGAGAAGTATTAATGTTGACACAGCAGTTGTGGAGAATAATTGTAGATTTTGAGTGATATATATTTATGTTTATGATTAATAATATTATTTTGTTGTATTTGTAGTGAGGAAATGAGATTGAGATTTTTGGGGATGGCAATTTTGTATTAGGGGGTAGTGGCATGTAGGAGTTCGCAACAAAATATGTTGGGACAGGAATTGGTATCGATTTTAGTAAGTAGGGGCCGCCTTACGTAGAATCCGGGCCGCCAAATAAGGGAATTGAGTTTTGGGTAGGGCAAACATATATCCTATGTACAAAGGGTTAGAGAGTATTTTTTTTTATATGTAGAGAAGGTAGCGATTTTGTGTTCAATGATAAGTTGGAGCTTAGAGAGTCTTGATTAGTAGATATTTTGGTAGAGATGGGTGTCATGTTACTTGAAGTTGATTAATATTAGAGCCATAGGGAGAGTAAAGATGATATATGTATACAGATCTAATACGGTCAATGAGAATGAATAATTTACATCACCCACAGTAGATTAATGTAAGATTGTTGAATAAAGAGAGAGAGTTATGATAAAGAATATAAACTTTTTATTTTAAACCAGTGACAGAATTTTGATAAAATTCGAAAATAATGTAAAATTAAGAATTGTTTGTTTTAAATAATTTAAATATCAAGTTGATGATTATTTATATTAAATATTTGTTTATTTTAAATATTTTGTTTTATTATGTTTGTATTTCAAGTTAGGATATTACAGATGTTCAGTGTATTTTCAGAAAGCATACACAACATATGTAGGTCAAGGATTCTGGAACTTGACCCAGTTTCGATCAGCTGAGGGGGTCATACACCTAATAAGCTTGTATAGTAGGAAGCCTATTTTAATTTGCTTGTTTAATTAATTCAAACCAATATTTGAATAATTTTAATAAATATGCTATTTAATAAAATTTTTTAATGAATAAATTTAATTTTTTTTTTTAATTTTAAAATTTTTGAAAATTTTAATCTTTTTTGAGAAAAAAAAAAAAACTTGATTTTTCGCCTGCCACCGAATGAATACTTTAGATAAGGATTCTTTTATTATGTGTGCGTTAACCATGTTTATTTTATTGTACTGCATTGTATTGGTAGACTATAAGTGGTTCTCATGTTAGAGTAAGGATGTGTTTATGTTAGTAGAAATGTCTAGGTTAAGTCATTTGAAACAAAAATTAGAAAAACAAGGAAGAGAATTTTTTGATAAAATATTATTTTTTTTTGAATTTTGAATTTTTTAAATTTATTTTAAATTTTAAAAGAAATTTTTTATTTTGAATGTGTTATGGTATCATGTAATGTGAGTGTGTGTGAGCCCAGTATTTGCTAAAGGCAGCCCAGCTTGCAAAAAGGGGAAACATATCGGCGGAGGAGCTGGAATAATTTTAGCCAGGGATTGAGGATTTTGGGGGTAGCATGTGAGAAGGCGAGGCGCGCTGTGGTGCGAGTCTGCTCGATTTCTCGGTGTTGGGATCTCTAACGGAGAAGTCCAGTGATCTCGTTCAGATGAGTCCATAGTCGCTGAGCCAGGGGGGTCGTGTACCCATGCAGATCAAGAACCAGGGGGTTGTTGGCACCAGTTCCTCACCGGTCCTCTTCGGGGTTTATCGATGAGATTTCTTTTGTCGTGGACAGCAGAATTCTCATCGAGGGGGTATTGTAGCGGGTCAATTTTTGGGTGTTTTATTTTAACCGTTTGGGGCATTTATATATTTTTATTCATTTCGTTTTCGGTCGGGAGCCTTATAAAATAATGTAAAAATGTATTATTGTGCAACGTATTTGTCAGAATAACAGAACAGTGAGACAAAAGCGATACGCAGGTGTTATTGTGTCACGCGGCGAGCGAAGCATTTACCCCCTTCTAAATTCTCAGAAATCTGTACTTGTGTAAACAGCACATAGACACAACTGTATCACCACAAATCTGAGTGACGGATCCAGCCACAAAACAGGATGCCCAGGGACGAGCAGAATCTAGCAATGTGCTTTTTTGCGCGGCAGGAAGTCATGGCTAAATCCGGCCTTTCCAATGACAGCAGCAGAGCCAAGTCCAATATCGGCCTCTGGTCACACACATATACCAGCTATAATCCATGCATAAAATGGTTATGCCACCACAATTAAGCACAAACGGCGACTAAAACCTGATGGCCGTGACTGCTCATTTCCCGCGACTCAACGAAGCACATTGCCCAGTTCGTCTCTGACTGTGTCGGCGCCGACACGCGAGCTCAATACGCTCATATAATATCGTTAATTTTCAATAATGAAAGTAAAGCAGTTCTTTTAAAAGCAGTGATAGGATGGGAGGAGTGTAGAACACTAACATGTAAATTTGGAATTCCTTTTCGTCTTTTTCATAGACATCTTCAATCTACCGCGGGCTGGCCACGAGGTCACCGAAGAAAGCGTTATCGGTAGTGCTATAAAAAAAAAATTATGTATTCAATCTGGTAATTGGGGTTTGAAAACGGAATGTGAGTAGAGAGTGTGCAAAGCTGGGCTGTGTTTTTTGTTTATGTGTGTATAATTATGAAGTTATAAAATTGTCCATTACAAGGTAAGCTATAGTTAGTAAGGTATAATAATTGCGTAACATGTCGCACGAAGATTTGTAATGTCAATAATTCAGACTAATTAAAGAAAAATCTAATTTCTCTTCCACAAAATTGCGAGTTGAAATTCTTTCAAAACCTTAGTTCGTTTTATGTGCTGTCATAGTTCGTCGAACGAAATGGGTTTACCTCCACTACGAGATCCGGCCAGATTATAGACTAAAGGTAAGTGGGAGATTGAAATTGAATAAAATATAAATATTACTTAAATAGTAAGAGTTACAATGGTACCGCGTGACCAGGATGTAATATAACAAACAAGTTATTACAACGGCCTACATGTGACAGTACATTGAACGGAGTACGGTTATGAAAGCAAATCGATTTTGTAAAATATCAGTTTTGAAATAAAATCATTAATTGACAGTTGTTACGTAAGAAAAAATAGAAAAAGTAAAAAAATGTCCGAGAAGACAGAAAAAAGTAGTATAATAAATTCAATTATGAGTGAAAGTGGCCTTGAGTCGCAATCGCTGGGGGAAAGTGGTATGTTGAGGGAGGAGACGGGTGCTGTTACAGAAACAGCTGTCGGCAGTAATGTAATAGCTCATTCCACGCCGATTGCGTCTCAACCACAAGTAAATGAAACCGATGTTGACTCGGGGATTCAGTTGACACCAGTTTCAACTAAGATAAATAAACAATCAGAGGAAACAAATATGATGAGTATTATGCTCAGTCAATTCGAAAGAATGAATAATAATTTTGAGACCAAATTTAATGTAATGAATAGTCGTTTTGATGATAATGATAAACGCTTTGATAACAATGAAATAATTTTAAATAAAATGAAAAGTGATTTTAACTACAAATTAGACCAATTAACGAATGATTTTAATGAACAGAAAATAAAATGCGAACAGCAAAATATTCAAAACGAGATCAATTTTAAAGCAATTAAAGACCAGAATGTGCAGTTACAGCAAAATATAAATGTAAAATTTAGTGAGTTGATAAATAATATACAAGACAAGAATGTATGTCTTGAAAATGCCGATGAAATGACAAGAAATAGTCTGAATAAAGTAGAATCAAGTACGAGTAATATAAACGAAAGTCGTAATGACAACGTTGTATTAGATAAAGAATTAATAAATAATAATGATGTTGATAATAACGGGAATAATAATGTAGTCGAAAAGTTGGTATCTGAGAGTACTAATGAAGTTGTAGAATGTGATTATGAGATGTTAATGTGTGTTAATGAGTTAGAGAGAGAGTGGAGAGAGAGTTATATTATAGACATGGAACAGAGGGTAAATTGTTTACGAGGTAAAATGGGGGGTGAAGGAAGACCTTCACATATATATTGTGTAGACAAGTGGGCTACAAATAATTGTTTTTTGAAGTTTTTTGTTTTTCCTGGAGAAGTCAGGAAAGATTTAATTGAATTTATACCCTCTGTCTGTAATACTTTTGAGAGTGTGATTTGGGGTTATGAAGAGAGAGATGTAAACAGAGAATTGTATGTTGGTAAAGAAACAGAAATATATAACTTAAATAGAAAGTATGATGAATGGAAGGAAAGTTTAGAAGTATATGTGAATGATAACGATTACAACGATTTAATAAAAATGATTAACCCAATAGTTAATGAATTTAATGACGGAGACTTAACAAAAATACCTAATGTAGACTGGTTTAACGAGTATTTGAATAAGTTGATTGAAGTTAGTTTTTCTGGTTACAACACACAAAACAGTCATTTGTGTGCTGATAAGATTGAACGATGTCATGTAGAACCAAGGTTGATTTGGAACGATGGAGGTTAAACTATTAAAACAATAAAAGACAGTATAAATATTTTGTTTTAATGGTTCTGACATGGCAAATCTGGACAAATGAAGTGCGGAAAAACTGAACAATAAATAAGAGTTTGTAAATAAAATATAGTGAATTCATATGTGTGTATGTAAGATGATTGTTGTGATAATAATATTGAAATATTTGCAAGTAAATAAATATCAGAATTAATTTTGAAAACAGTAAGTGACTAATGGTGATTGTTTCGATAACTATATAATTTATATTGTCAGTCATTAATTAAATTAAACCAATTTGATATGCTTAAATATTTTGATTGCTTATTTAAATGTTAATTAATTAATTTTTTAATGACTTTATTTTATTTTGCGAGATGGAAAGGTGGCAATGAATGACGAATTGTTTAATTTAAATTAATTTTGTGTAAAATGTTTCAGAGATGGTAGTGATTACGTTTTGTGTGTATATCGTGTTAAATGGAGTGTAAGTATGAAAATTTTATAATCATGTATAATAAAAAAATGTTTACAGGTGTGATTGAGGTGTTAATGTAATAGTGAGATTTTAATGCAATCATTGTGTTTAAGAAATATGATAATTAAAAAATTTTAATAATAAATGAACAATGATATATAATGATTATTAATAATAAATTTTGAAAATTTCAAGAAAGTAAACAGTAAAAGGTTATGAATGGGTTAAATGATTGTTGATGCAAATATTATATGATAATGTATATAAAAATTTTAATTAGTTTTCAATTGTTAAGTAATTAGTTAGTTATTAAGTGGCTACTGTGGGGGTGGCCTGTGCTCTCACAAGTAGCGAAATGGGTTGGGGGTAACCGTGAGTGTTACCTCCATCGGAGGCCAAACTGGCGATAAATGTGCGGCACACCTTATCCGTATAAAGTAAAAATTTTACACACAATACTAAATAACGTGTCGCACATAGTAGTGATGTGTAACAGGCAATTAAATTAAAGTTAAATTTCCTCGACTTTTCGGGCGGTTACTGTCTTACCAGCACTAACCGTGGTTTTGGCTAGCGGCCAGCTATGATCATATCAAGTCCCTTGACCATAGCTGACTTGAAATTGGTATATATTTGAAATTCAATGGGGGGACATTAGAGGAAATCTCCCGGAAACTATGGAACAGCGGCTGCCACTCTGCCCGCTTGGGGGTAGCAAGACCGGTGGCAGATCCGTTTTAAGGGTGTATGATTATAGAACAAGAACATGATGATGTTCACTACTTTAAAACTTAATAGCGGAAGCAGAGACACGGAGAGGTAAAAACCTGCTCCAAAATATACAGTCTCTGTGGAAGCGAAAAGGCGCCACAGTCTTACATAATTTAAAATAGTGTGTGTGGCTGGGAGGTGACGCAAAGGAGTCACGAATTTAAATTTTATGACAAAAGTTTTTGCTTATTCAAAGTTTAATCCAATCAAAAATGCTTGTGCTCTGTCCACATAATTATATGCTCAGACTCGTAATATAAGGTTCATACTATAATTTTAAAGGTATCATTTTATTGTTGTGTGTTAGATATAGTTGTTGATAAAATGTATTTTCATTATGTGTGTATTTTTTTTTAAGCCAATAATTAGACGCCTGGCAGGCAATCAACACAATAGAAGTAAGTGTTGATAATGTATTACATGTAATTGTTCAATTTTGAAAGGTATTCATGGTGTTTTAATTATGTCAGGAGATCAGCTGATCAGCAATAATGTCACTGGTATATTATTTATAAATGTTTTAAGCAATGGATGTATTACCGATATTTTAAAGTGATGATAAAAATAATTTGCTACAATGAGAAATAAAGTAACGACTTGGGAAATCTAATAAAAGATAGTTTTTGGGTAATGAATATTTTGCGGGACATATAGATCTGTCCCAATGGAATTCAAAGTTGAATTTGAAATAGTATAGATGAATATGATGTAATGTTGTTTTTGAGTTAATGTAATGTGACAGAATGTTTGAGAAGTATTAATGTTGACACAGCAGTTGTGGAGAATAATTGTAGATTTTGAGTGATATATATTTATGTTTATGATTAATAATATTATTTTGTTGTATTTGTAGTGAGGAAATGAGATTGAGATTTTTGGGGATGGCAATTTTGTATTAGGGGGTAGTGGCATGTAGGAGTTCGCAACAAAATATGTTGGGACGGGAATTGGTATCGATTTTAGTAAGTAGGGGCCGCCTTAGGTAGAATCCGGGCCGCCAAATAAGGGAATTGAGTTTTGGGTAGGGCAAACATATATCCTATGTACAAAGGGTTAGAGAGTATTTTTTTTTATATGTAGAGAAGGTAGCGATTTTGTGTTCAATGATAAGTTGGAGCTTAGAGAGTCTTGATTAGTAGATATTTTGGTAGAGATGGGTGTCATGTTACTTGAAGTTGATTAATATTAGAGCCATAGGGAGAGTAAAGATGATATATGTATACAGATCTAATACGGTCAATGAGAATGAATAATTTACATCACCCACAGTAGATTAATGTAAGATTGTTGAATAAAGAGAGAGAGTTATGATAAAGAATATAAACTTTTTATTTTAAACCAGTGACAGAATTTTGATAAAATTCGAAAATAATGTAAAATTAAGAATTGTTTGTTTTAAATAATTTAAATATCAAGTTGATGATTATTTATATTAAATATTTGTTTATTTTAAATATTTTGTTTTATTATGTTTGTATTTCAAGTTAGGATATTACAGATGTTCAGTGTATTTTCAGAAAGCATACACAACATATGTAGGTCAAGGATTCTGGAACTTGACCCAGTTTCGATCAGCTGAGGGGGTCATACACCTAATAAGCTTGTATAGTAGGAAGCCTATTTTAATTTGCTTGTTTAATTAATTCAAACCAATATTTGAATAATTTTAATAAATATGCTATTTAATAAAATTTTTTAATGAATAAATTTTAATTTTTTTTTGAATTTTAAAATTTTTGAAAATTTTAATCTTTTTTGAGAAAAAAAAAAAAAACTTGATTTTTCGCCTGCCACCGAATGAATATTTTAGATAAGGATTCTTTTATTATGTGTGCGTTAACCATGTTTATTTTATTGTATTGCATTGTATTGGTAGACTATAAGTGGTTCTCATGTTAGAGTAAGGATGTGTTTATGTTAGTAGAAATGTCTAGGTTAAGTCATTTGAAACAAAAATTAGAAAAACAAGGAAGAGAATTTTTTGATAAAATATTATTTTTTTTTGAATTTTGAATTTTTTAAATTTATTTTAAATTTTAAAAGAAATTTTTTATTTTGAATGTGTTATGGTATCATGTAATGTGAGTGTGTGTGAGCCCAGTATTTGCTAAAGGCAGCCCAGCTTGCAAAAAGGGGAAACATATCGGCGGAGGAGCTGGAATAATTTTAGCCAGGGATTGAGGATTTTGGGGGTAGCATGTGAGAAGGCGAGGCGCGCTGTGGTGCGAGTCTGCTCGATTTCTCGGTGTTGGGATCTCTAACGGAGAAGTCCAGTGATCTCGTTCAGATGAGTCCATAGTCGCTGAGCCAGGGGGGTCGTGTACCCATGCAGATCAAGAACCAGGGGGTTGTTGGCACCAGTTCCTCACCGGTCCTCTTCGGGGTTTATCGATGAGATTTCTTTTGTCGTGGACAGCAGAATTCTCATCGAGGGGGTATTGTAGCGGGTCAATTTTTGGGTGTTTTATTTTAACCGTTTGGGGCATTTATATATTTTTATTCATTTCGTTTTCGGTCGGGAGCCTTATAAAATAATGTAAAAATGTATTATTGTGCAACGTATTTGTCAGAATAACAGAACAGTGAGACAAAAGCGATACGCAGGTGTTATTGTGTCACGCGGCGAGCGAAGCATTTACCCCCTTCTAAATTCTCAGAAATCTGTACTTGTGTAAACAGCACATAGACACAACTGTATCACCACAAATCTGAGTGACGGATCCAGCCACAAAACAGGATGCCCAGGGACGAGCAGAATCTAGCAATGTGCTTTTTTGCGCGGCAGGAAGTCATGGCTAAATCCGGCCTTTCCAATGACAGCAGCAGAGCCAAGTCCAATATCGGCCTCTGGTCACACACATATACCAGCTATAATCCATGCATAAAATGGTTATGCCACCACAATTAAGCACAAACGGCGACTAAAACCTGATGGCCGTGACTGCTCATTTCCCGCGACTCAACGAAGCACATTGCCCAGTTCGTCTCTGACTGTGTCGGCGCCGACACGCGAGCTCAATACGCTCGTATAATATCGTTAATTTTCAATAATGAAAGTAAAGCAGTTCTTTTAAAAGCAGTGATAGGATGGGAGGAGTGTAGAACACTAACATGTAAATTTGGAATTCCTTTTCGTCTTTTTCATAGACATCTTCAATCTACCGCGGGCTGGCCACGAGGTCACCGAAGAAAGCGTTATCGGTAGTGCTATAAAAAAAAAAATTATGTATTCAATCTGGTAATTGGGGTTTGAAAACGGAATGTGAGTAGAGAGTGTGCAAAGCTGGGCTGTGTTTTTTGTTTATGTGTGTATAATTATGAAGTTATAAAATTGTCCATTACAAGGTAAGCTATAGTTAGTAAGGTATAATAATTGCGTAACATGTCGCACGAAGATTTGTAATGTCAATAATTCAGACTAATTAAAGAAAAATCTAATTTCTCTTCCACAAAATTGCGAGTTGAAATTCTTTCAAAACCTTAGTTCGTTTTATGTGCTGTCATAGTTCGTCGAACGAAATGGGTTTACCTCCACTACGAGATCCGGCCAGATTATAGACTAAAGGTAAGTGGGAGATTGAAATTGAATAAAATATAAATATTACTTAAATAGTAAGAGTTACAATGGTACCCGCGTGACCAGGATGTAATATAACAAACAAGTTATTACAACGGCCTACATGTGACAGTACATTGAACGGAGTACGGTTATGAAAGCAAATCGATTTTGTAAAATATCAGTTTTGAAATAAAATCATTAATTGACAGTTGTTACGTAAGAAAAAATAGACAAAGTAAAAAAATGTCCGAGAAGACAGAAAAAAGTAGTATAATAAATTCAATTATGAGTGAAAGTGGCCTTGAGTCGCAATCGCTGGGGGAAAGTGGTATGTTGAGGGAGGAGACGGGTGCTGTTACAGAAACAGCTGTCGGCAGTAATGTAATAGCTCATTCCACGCCGATTGCGTCTCAACCACAAGTAAATGAAACCGATGTTGACTCGGGGATTCAGTTGACACCAGTTTCAACTAAGATAAATAAACAATCAGAGGAAACAAATATGATGAGTATTATGCTCAGTCAATTCGAAAGAATGAATAATAATTTTGAGACCAAATTTAATGTAATGAATAGTCGTTTTGATGATAATGATAAACGCTTTGATAACAATGAAATAATTTTAAATAAAATGAAAAGTGATTTTAACTACAAATTAGACCAATTAACGAATGATTTTAATGAACAGAAAATAAAATGCGAACAGCAAAATATTCAAAACGAGATCAATTTTAAAGCAATTAAAGACCAGAATGTGCAGTTACAGCAAAATATAAATGTAAAATTTAGTGAGTTGATAAATAATATACAAGACAAGAATGTATGTCTTGAAAATGCCGATGAAATGACAAGAAATAGTCTGAATAAAGTAGAATCAAGTACGAGTAATATAAACGAAAGTCGTAATGACAACGTTGTATTAGATAAAGAATTAATAAATAATAATGATGTTGATAATAACGGGAATAATAATGTAGTCGAAAAGTTGGTATCTGAGAGTACTAATGAAGTTGTAGAATGTGATTATGAGATGTTAATGTGTGTTAATGAGTTAGAGAGAGAGTGGAGAGAGAGTTATATTATAGACATGGAACAGAGGGTAAATTGTTTACGAGGTAAAATGGGGGGTGAAGGAAGACCTTCACATATATATTGTGTAGACAAGTGGGCTACAAATAATTGTTTTTTGAAGTTTTTTGTTTTTCCTGGAGAAGTCAGGAAAGATTTAATTGAATTTATACCCTCTGTCTGTAATACTTTTGAGAGTGTGATTTGGGGTTATGAAGAGAGAGATGTAAACAGAGAATTGTATGTTGGTAAAGAAACAGAAATATATAACTTAAATAGAAAGTATGATGAATGGAAGGAAAGTTTAGAAGTATATGTGAATGATAACGATTACAACGATTTAATAAAAATGATTAACCCAATAGTTAATGAATTTAATGACGGAGACTTAACAAAAATACCTAATGTAGACTGGTTTAACGAGTATTTGAATAAGTTGATTGAAGTTAGTTTTTCTGGTTACAACACACAAAACAGTCATTTGTGTGCTGATAAGATTGAACGATGTCATGTAGAACCAAGGTTGATTTGGAACGATGGAGGTTAAACTATTAAAACAATAAAAGACAGTATAAATATTTTGTTTTAATGGTTCTGACATGGCAAATCTGGACAAATGAAGTGCGGAAAAACTGAACAATAAATAAGAGTTTGTAAATAAAATATAGTGAATTCATATGTGTGTATGTAAGATGATTGTTGTGATAATAATATTGAAATATTTGCAAGTAAATAAATATCAGAATTAATTTTGAAAACAGTAAGTGACTAATGGTGATTGTTTCGATAACTATATAATTTATATTGTCAGTCATTAATTAAATTAAACCAATTTGATATGCTTAAATATTTTGATTGCTTATTTAAATGTTAATTAATTAATTTTTTAATGACTTTATTTTATTTTGCGAGATGGAAAGGTGGCAATGAATGACGAATTGTTTAATTTAAATTAATTTTGTGTAAAATGTTTCAGAGATGGTAGTGATTACGTTTTGTGTGTATATCGTGTTAAATGGAGTGTAAGTATGAAAATTTTATAATCATGTATAATAAAAAAATGTTTACAGGTGTGATTGAGGTGTTAATGTAATAGTGAGATTTTAATGCAATCATTGTGTTTAAGAAATATGATAATTAAAAAATTTTAATAATAAATGAACAATGATATATAATGATTATTAATAATAAATTTTGAAAATTTCAAGAAAGTAAACAGTAAAAGGTTATGAATGGGTTAAATGATTGTTGATGCAAATATTATATGATAATGTATATAAAAATTTTAATTAGTTTTCAATTGTTAAGTAATTAGTTAGTTATTAAGTGGCTACTGTGGGGGTGGCCTGTGCTCTCACAAGTAGCGAAATGGGTTGGGGGTAACCGTGAGTGTTACCTCCATCGGAGGCCAAACTGGCGATAAATGTGCGGCACACCTTATCCGTATAAAGTAAAAATTTTACACACAATACTAAATAACGTGTCGCACATAGTAGTGATGTGTAACAGGCAATTAAATTAAAGTTAAATTTCCTCGACTTTTCGGGCGGTTACTGTCTTACCAGCACTAACCGTGGTTTTGGCTAGCGGCCAGCTATGATCATATCAAGTCCCTTGACCATAGCTGACTTGAAATTGGTATATATTTGAAATTCAATGGGGGGACATTAGAGGAAATCTCCCGGAAACTATGGAACAGCGGCTGCCACTCTGCCCGCTTGGGGGTAGCAAGACCGGTGGCAGATCCGTTTTAAGGGTGTATGATTATAGAACAAGAACATGATGATGTTCACTACTTTAAAACTTAATAGCGGAAGCAGAGACACGGAGAGGTAAAAACCTGCTCCAAAATATACAGTCTCTGTGGAAGCGAAAAGGCGCCACAGTCTTACATAATTTAAAATAGTGTGTGTGGCTGGGAGGTGACGCAAAGGAGTCACGAATTTAAATTTTATGACAAAAGTTTTTGCTTATTCAAAGTTTAATCCAATCAAAAATGCTTGTGCTCTGTCCACATAATTATATGCTCAGACTCGTAATATAAGGTTCATACTATAATTTTAAAGGTATCATTTTATTGTTGTGTGTTAGATATAGTTGTTGATAAAATGTATTTTCATTATGTGTGTATTTTTTTTTAAGCCAATAATTAGACGCCTGGCAGGCAATCAACACAATAGAAGTAAGTGTTGATAATGTATTACATGTAATTGTTCAATTTTGAAAGGTATTCATGGTGTTTTAATTATGTCAGGAGATCAGCTGATCAGCAATAATGTCACTGGTATATTATTTATAAATGTTTTAAGCAATGGATGTATTACCGATATTTTAAAGTGATGATAAAAATAATTTGCTACAATGAGAAATAAAGTAACGACTTGGGAAATCTAATAAAAGATAGGTTTTTGGGTAATGAATATTTTGCGGGACATATAGATCTGTCCCAATGTAATTCAAAGTTGAATTTGAAATAGTATAGATGAATATGATGTAATGTTGTTTTTGAGTTAATGTAATGTGACAGAATGTTTGAGAAGTATTAATGTTGACACAGCAGTTGTGGAGAATAATTGTAGATTTTGAGTGATATATATTTATGTTTATGATTAATAATATTATTTTGTTGTATTGTAGTGAGGAAATGAGATTGAGATTTTTGGGGATGGCAATTTTGTATTAGGGGGTAGGTGCATGTAGGAGTTCGCAACAAAATATGTTGGGACGGGAATTGGTATCGATTTTAGTAAGTAGGGGCCGCCTTAGGTAGAATCCGGGCCGCCAAATAAGGGAATTGAGTTTTGGGTAGGGCAAACATATATCCTATGTACAAAGGGTTAGAGAGTATTTTTTTTTATATGTAGAGAAGGTAGCGATTTTGTGTTCAATGATAAGTTGGAGCTTAGAGAGTCTTGATTAGTAGATATTTTGGTAGAGATGGGTGTCATGTTACTTGAAGTTGATTAATATTAGAGCCATAGGGAGAGTAAAGATGATATATGTATACAGATCTAATACGGTCAATGAGAATGAATAATTTACATCACCCACAGTAGATTAATGTAAGATTGTTGAATAAAGAGAGAGAGTTATGATAAAGAATATAAACTTTTTATTTTAAACCAGTGACAGAATTTTGATAAAATTCGAAAATAATGTAAAATTAAGAATTGTTTGTTTAAATAATTTAAATATCAAGTTGATGATTATTTATATTAAATATTTGTTTATTTTAAATATTTTGTTTTATTATGTTTGTATTTCAAGTTAGGATATTACCAGATGTTCAGTGTATTTTCAGAAAGCATACACAACATATGTAGGTCAAGGATTCTGGAACTTGACCCAGTTTCGATCAGCTGAGGGGGTCATACACCTAATAAGCTTGTATAGTAGGAAGCCTATTTTAATTTGCTTGTTTAATTAATTCAAACCAATATTTGAATAATTTTAATAAATATGCTATTTAATAAAATTTTTTAATGAATAAATTTAAATTTTTTTTTGAATTTTAAAATTTTTGAAAATTTTAATCTTTTTTGAGAAAAAAAAAAAAAACTTGATTTTTCGCCTGCCACCGAATGAATATTTTAGATAAGGATTCTTTTATTATGTGTGCGTTAACCATGTTTATTTTATTGTATTGCATTGTATTGGTAGACTATAAGTGGTTCTCATGTTAGAGTAAGGATGTGTTTATGTTAGTAGAAATGTCTAGGTTAAGTCATTTGAAACAAAAATTAGAAAAACAAGGAAGAGAATTTTTTGATAAAATATTATTTTTTTTTGAATTTTGAATTTTTTAAATTTATTTTAAATTTTAAAAGAAATTTTTTATTTTGAATGTGTTATGGTATCATGTAATGTGAGTGTGTGTGAGCCCAGTATTTGCTAAAGGCAGCCCAGCTTGCAAAAAGGGGAAACATATCGGCGGAGGAGCTGGAATAATTTTAGCCAGGGATTGAGGATTTTGGGGGTAGCATGTGAGAAGGCGAGGCGCGCTGTGGTGCGAGTCTGCTCGATTTCTCGGTGTTGGGATCTCTAACGGAGAAGTCCAGTGATCTCGTTCAGATGAGTCCATAGTCGCTGAGCCAGGGGGGTCGTGTACCCATGCAGATCAAGAACCAGGGGGTTGTTGGCACCAGTTCCTCACCGGTCCTCTTCGGGGTTTATCGATGAGATTTCTTTTGTCGTGGACAGCAGAATTCTCATCGAGGGGGTATTGTAGCGGGTCAATTTTTGGGTGTTTTATTTTAACCGTTTGGGGCATTTATATATTTTTATTCATTTCGTTTTCGGTCGGGAGCCTTATAAAATAATGTAAAAATGTATTATTGTGCAACGTATTTGTCAGAATAACAGAACAGTGAGACAAAAGCGATACGCAGGTGTTATTGTGTCACGCGGCGAGCGAAGCATTTACCCCCTTCTAAATTCTCAGAAATCTGTACTTGTGTAAACAGCACATAGACACAACTGTATCACCACAAATCTGAGTGACGGATCCAGCCACAAAACAGGATGCCCAGGGACGAGCAGAATCTAGCAATGTGCTTTTTTGCGCGGCAGGAAGTCATGGCTAAATCCGGCCTTTCCAATGACAGCAGCAGAGCCAAGTCCAATATCGGCCTCTGGTCACACACATATACCAGCTATAATCCATGCATAAAATGGTTATGCCACCACAATTAAGCACAAACGGCGACTAAAACCTGATGGCCGTGACTGCTCATTTCCCGCGACTCAACGAAGCACATTGCCCAGTTCGTCTCTGACTGTGTCGGCGCCGACACGCGAGCTCAATACGCTCGTATAATATCGTTAATTTTCAATAATGAAAGTAAAGCAGTTCTTTTAAAAGCAGTGATAGGATGGGAGGAGTGTAGAACACTAACATGTAAATTTGGAATTCCTTTTCGTCTTTTTCATAGACATCTTCAATCTACCGCGGGCTGGCCACGAGGTCACCGAAGAAAGCGTTATCGGTAGTGCTATAAAAAAAAAAATTATGTATTCAATCTGGTAATTGGGGTTTGAAAACGGAATGTGAGTAGAGAGTGTGCAAAGCTGGGCTGTGTTTTTTGTTTATGTGTGTATAATTATGAAGTTATAAAATTGTCCATTACAAGGTAAGCTATAGTTAGTAAGGTATAATAATTGCGTAACATGTCGCACGAAGATTTGTAATGTCAATAATTCAGACTAATTAAAGAAAAATCTAATTTCTCTTCCACAAAATTGCGAGTTGAAATTCTTTCAAAACCTTAGTTCGTTTTATGTGCTGTCATAGTTCGTCGAACGAAATGGGTTTACCTCCACTACGAGATCCGGCCAGATTATAGACTAAAGGTAAGTGGGAGATTGAAATTGAATAAAATATAAATATTACTTAAATAGTAAGAGTTACAATGGTACCCGCGTGACCAGGATGTAATATAACAAACAAGTTATTACAACGGCCTACATGTGACAGTACATTGAACGGAGTACGGTTATGAAAGCAAATCGATTTTGTAAAATATCAGTTTTGAAATAAAATCATTAATTGACAGTTGTTACGTAAGAAAAAATAGACAAAGTAAAAAAATGTCCGAGAAGACAGAAAAAAGTAGTATAATAAATTCAATTATGAGTGAAAGTGGCCTTGAGTCGCAATCGCTGGGGGAAAGTGGTATGTTGAGGGAGGAGACGGGTGCTGTTACAGAAACAGCTGTCGGCAGTAATGTAATAGCTCATTCCACGCCGATTGCGTCTCAACCACAAGTAAATGAAACCGATGTTGACTCGGGGATTCAGTTGACACCAGTTTCAACTAAGATAAATAAACAATCAGAGGAAACAAATATGATGAGTATTATGCTCAGTCAATTCGAAAGAATGAATAATAATTTTGAGACCAAATTTAATGTAATGAATAGTCGTTTTGATGATAATGATAAACGCTTTGATAACAATGAAATAATTTTAAATAAAATGAAAAGTGATTTTAACTACAAATTAGACCAATTAACAAATGATTTTAATGAACAGAAAATAAAATGCGAACAGCAAAATATTCAAAACGAGATCAATTTTAAAGCAATTAAAGACCAGAATGTGCAGTTACAGCAAAATATAAATGTAAAATTTAGTGAGTTGATAAATAATATACAAGACAAGAATGTATGTCTTGAAAATGCCGATGAAATGACAAGAAATAGTCTGAATAAAGTAGAATCAAGTACGAGTAATATAAACGAAAGTCGTAATGACAACGTTGTATTAGATAAAGAATTAATAAATAATAATGATGTTGATAATAACGGGAATAATAATGTAGTCGAAAAGTTGGTATCTGAGAGTACTAATGAAGTTGTAGAATGTGATTATGAGATGTTAATGTGTGTTAATGAGTTAGAGAGAGAGTGGAGAGAGAGTTATATTATAGACATGGAACAGAGGGTAAATTGTTTACGAGGTAAAATGGGGGGTGAAGGAAGACCTTCACATATATATTGTGTAGACAAGTGGGCTACAAATAATTGTTTTTTGAAGTTTTTTGTTTTTCCTGGAGAAGTCAGGAAAGATTTAATTGAATTTATACCCTCTGTCTGTAATACTTTTGAGAGTGTGATTTGGGGTTATGAAGAGAGAGATGTAAACAGAGAATTGTATGTTGGTAAAGAAACAGAAATATATAACTTAAATAGAAAGTATGATGAATGGAAGGAAAGTTTAGAAGTATATGTGAATGATAACGATTACAACGATTTAATAAAAATGATTAACCCAATAGTTAATGAATTTAATGACGGAGACTTAACAAAAATACCTAATGTAGACTGGTTTAACGAGTATTTGAATAAGTTGATTGAAGTTAGTTTTTCTGGTTACAACACACAAAACAGTCATTTGTGTGCTGATAAGATTGAACGATGTCATGTAGAACCAAGGTTGATTTGGAACGATGGAGGTTAAACTATTAAAACAATAAAAGACAGTATAAATATTTTGTTTTAATGGTTCTGACATGGCAAATCTGGACAAATGAAGTGCGGAAAAACTGAACAATAAATAAGAGTTTGTAAATAAAATATAGTGAATTCATATGTGTGTATGTAAGATGATTGTTGTGATAATAATATTGAAATATTTGCAAGTAAATAAATATCAGAATTAATTTTGAAAACAGTAAGTGACTAATGGTGATTGTTTCGATAACTATATAATTTATATTGTCAGTCATTAATTAAATTAAACCAATTTGATATGCTTAAATATTTTGATTGCTTATTTAAATGTTAATTAATTAATTTTTTAATGACTTTATTTTATTTTGCGAGATGGAAAGGTGGCAATGAATGACGAATTGTTTAATTTAAATTAATTTTGTGTAAAATGTTTCAGAGATGGTAGTGATTACGTTTTGTGTGTATATCGTGTTAAATGGAGTGTAAGTATGAAAATTTTATAATCATGTATAATAAAAAAATGTTTACAGGTGTGATTGAGGTGTTAATGTAATAGTGAGATTTTAATGCAATCATTGTGTTTAAGAAATATGATAATTAAAAAATTTTAATAATAAATGAACAATGATATATAATGATTATTAATAATAAATTTTGAAAATTTCAAGAAAGTAAACAGTAAAAGGTTATGAATGGGTTAAATGATTGTTGATGCAAATATTATATGATAATGTATATAAAAATTTTAATTAGTTTTCAATTGTTAAGTAATTAGTTAGTTATTAAGTGGCTACTGTGGGGGTGGCCTGTGCTCTCACAAGTAGCGAAATGGGTTGGGGGTAACCGTGAGTGTTACCTCCATCGGAGGCCAAACTGGCGATAAATGTGCGGCACACCTTATCCGTATAAAGTAAAAATTTTACACACAATACTAAATAACGTGTCGCACATAGTAGTGATGTGTAACAGGCAATTAAATTAAAGTTAAATTTCCTCGACTTTTCGGGCGGTTACTGTCTTACCAGCACTAACCGTGGTTTTGGCTAGCGGCCAGCTATGATCACATCAAGTCCCTTGACCATAGCTGACTTGAAATTGGTATATATTTGAAATTCAATGGGGGGACATTAGAGGAAATCTCCGGAAACTATGGAACAGCGGCTGCCACTCTGCCCGCTTGGGGGTAGCAAGACCGGTGGCAGATCCGTTTTAAGGGTGTATGATTATAGAACAAGAACATGATGATGTTCACTACTTTAAAACTTAATAGCGGAAGCAGAGACACGGAGAGGTAAAAACCTGCTCCAAAATATACAGTCTCTGTGGAAGCGAAAAGGCGCCACAGTCTTACATAATTTAAAATAGTGTGTGTGGCTGGGAGGTGACGCAAAGGAGTCACGAATTTAAATTTTATGACAAAAGTTTTTGCTTATTCAAAGTTTAATCCAATCAAAAATGCTTGTGCTCTGTCCACATAATTATATGCTCAGACTCGTAATATAAGGTTCATACTATAATTTTAAAGGTATCATTTTATTGTTGTGTGTTAGATATAGTTGTTGATAAAATGTATTTTCATTATGTGTGTATTTTTTTTTAAGCCAATAATTAGACGCCTGGCAGGCAATCAACACAATAGAAGTAAGTGTTGATAATGTATTACATGTAATTGTTCAATTTTGAAAGGTATTCATGGTGTTTTAATTATGTCAGGAGATCAGCTGATCAGCAATAATGTCACTGGTATATTATTTATAAATGTTTTAAGCAATGGATGTATTACCGATATTTTAAAGTGATGATAAAAATAATTTGCTACAATGAGAAATAAAGTAACGACTTGGGAAATCTAATAAAAGATAGTTTTTGGGTAATGAATATTTTGCGGGACATATAGATCTGTCCCAATGTAATTCAAAGTTGAATTTGAAATAGTATAGATGAATATGATGTAATGTTGTTTTTGAGTTAATGTAATGTGGACAGAATGTTTGAGAAGTATTAATGTTGACACAGCAGTTGTGGAGAATAATTGTAGATTTTGAGTGATATATATTTATGTTTATGATTAATAATATTATTTTGTTGTATTTGTAGTGAGGAAATGAGATTGAGATTTTTGGGGATGGCAATTTTGTATTAGGGGGTAGTGGCATGTAGGAGTTCGCAACAAAATATGTTGGGACGGGAATTGGTATCGATTTTAGTAAGTAGGGGCCGCCTTAGGTAGAATCCGGGCCGCCAAATAAGGGAATTGAGTTTTGGGTAGGGCAAACATATATCCTATGTACAAAGGGTTAGAGAGTATTTTTTTTTATATGTAGAGAAGGTAGCGATTTTGTGTTCAATGATAAGTTGGAGCTTAGAGAGTCTTGATTAGTAGATATTTTGGTAGAGATGGGTGTCATGTTACTTGAAGTTGATTAATATTAGAGCCATAGGGAGAGTAAAGATGATATATGTATACAGATCTAATACGGTCAATGAGAATGAATAATTTACATCACCCACAGTAGATTAATGTAAGATTGTTGAATAAAGAGAGAGAGTTATGATAAAGAATATAAACTTTTTATTTTAAACCAGTGACAGAATTTTGATAAAATTCGAAAATAATGTAAAATTAAGAATTGTTTGTTTTAAATAATTTAAATATCAAGTTGATGATTATTTATATTAAATATTTGTTTATTTTAAATATTTTGTTTTATTATGTTTGTATTTCAAGTTAGGATATTACAGATGTTCAGTGTATTTTCAGAAAGCATACACAACATATGTAGGTCAAGGATTCTGGAACTTGACCCAGTTTCGATCAGCTGAGGGGGTCATACACCTAATAAGCTTGTATAGTAGGAAGCCTATTTTAATTTGCTTGTTTAATTAATTCAAACCAATATTTGAATAATTTTAATAAATATGCTATTTAATAAAATTTTTTAATGAATAAATTTAAATTTTTTTTTGAATTTTAAAATTTTTGAAAATTTTAATCTTTTTTGAGAAAAAAAAAAAAAACTTGATTTTTCGCCTGCCACCGAATGAATATTTTAGATAAGGATTCTTTTATTATGTGTGCGTTAACCATGTTTATTTTATTGTATTGCATTGTATTGGTAGACTATAAGTGGTTCTCATGTTAGAGTAAGGATGTGTTTATGTTAGTAGAAATGTCTAGGTTAAGTCATTTGAAACAAAAATTAGAAAAACAAGGAAGAGAATTTTTTGATAAAATATTATTTTTTTTTGAATTTTGAATTTTTTAAATTTATTTTAAATTTTAAAAGAAATTTTTTATTTTGAATGTGTTATGGTATCATGTAATGTGAGTGTGTGTGAGCCCAGTATTTGCTAAAGGCAGCCCAGCTTGCAAAAAGGGGAAACATATCGGCGGAGGAGCTGGAATAATTTTAGCCAGGGATTGAGGATTTTGGGGGTAGCATGTGAGAAGGCGAGGCGCGCTGTGGTGCGAGTCTGCTCGATTTCTCGGTGTTGGGATCTCTAACGGAGAAGTCCAGTGATCTCGTTCAGATGAGTCCATAGTCGCTGAGCCAGGGGGGTCGTGTACCCATGCAGATCAAGAACCAGGGGGTTGTTGGCACCAGTTCCTCACCGGTCCTCTTCGGGGTTTATCGATGAGATTTCTTTTGTCGTGGACAGCAGAATTCTCATCGAGGGGGTATTGTAGCGGGTCAATTTTTGGGTGTTTTATTTTAACCGTTTGGGGCATTTATATATTTTTATTCATTTCGTTTTCGGTCGGGAGCCTTATAAAATAATGTAAAAATGTATTATTGTGCAACGTATTTGTCAGAATAACAGAACAGTGAGACAAAAGCGATACGCAGGTGTTATTGTGTCACGCGGCGAGCGAAGCATTTACCCCCTTCTAAATTCTCAGAAATCTGTACTTGTGTAAACAGCACATAGACACAACTGTATCACCACAAATCTGAGTGACGGATCCAGCCACAAAACAGGATGCCCAGGGACGAGCAGAATCTAGCAATGTGCTTTTTTGCGCGGCAGGAAGTCATGGCTAAATCCGGCCTTTCCAATGACAGCAGCAGAGCCAAGTCCAATATCGGCCTCTGGTCACACACATATACCAGCTATAATCCATGCATAAAATGGTTATGCCACCACAATTAAGCACAAACGGCGACTAAAACCTGATGGCCGTGACTGCTCATTTCCCGCGACTCAACGAAGCACATTGCCCAGTTCGTCTCTGACTGTGTCGGCGCCGACACGCGAGCTCAATACGCTCGTATAATATCGTTAATTTTCAATAATGAAAGTAAAGCAGTTCTTTTAAAAGCAGTGATAGGATGGGAGGAGTGTAGAACACTAACATGTAAATTTGGAATTCCTTTTCGTCTTTTTCATAGACATCTTCAATCTACCGCGGGCTGGCCACGAGGTCACCGAAGAAAGCGTTATCGGTAGTGCTATAAAAAAAAAAATTATGTATTCAATCTGGTAATTGGGGTTTGAAAACGGAATGTGAGTAGAGAGTGTGCAAAGCTGGGCTGTGTTTTTTGTTTATGTGTGTATAATTATGAAGTTATAAAATTGTCCATTACAAGGTAAGCTATAGTTAGTAAGGTATAATAATTGCGTAACATGTCGCACGAAGATTTGTAATGTCAATAATTCAGACTAATTAAAGAAAAATCTAATTTCTCTTCCACAAAATTGCGAGTTGAAATTCTTTCAAAACCTTAGTTCGTTTTATGTGCTGTCATAGTTCGTCGAACGAAATGGGTTTACCTCCACTACGAGATCCGGCCAGATTATAGACTAAAGGTAAGTGGGAGATTGAAATTGAATAAAATATAAATATTACTTAAATAGTAAGAGTTACAATGGTACCGCGTGACCAGGATGTAATATAACAAACAAGTTATTACAACGGCCTACATGTGACAGTACATTGAACGGAGTACGGTTATGAAAGCAAATCGATTTTGTAAAATATCAGTTTTGAAATAAAATCATTAATTGACAGTTGTTACGTAAGAAAAAATAGACAAAGTAAAAAAATGTCCGAGAAGACAGAAAAAAGTAGTATAATAAATTCAATTATGAGTGAAAGTGGCCTTGAGTCGCAATCGCTGGGGGAAAGTGGTATGTTGAGGGAGGAGACGGGTGCTGTTACAGAAACAGCTGTCGGCAGTAATGTAATAGCTCATTCCACGCCGATTGCGTCTCAACCACAAGTAAATGAAACCGATGTTGACTCGGGGATTCAGTTGACACCAGTTTCAACTAAGATAAATAAACAATCAGAGGAAACAAATATGATGAGTATTATGCTCAGTCAATTCGAAAGAATGAATAATAATTTTGAGACCAAATTTAATGTAATGAATAGTCGTTTTGATGATAATGATAAACGCTTTGATAACAATGAAATAATTTTAAATAAAATGAAAAGTGATTTTAACTACAAATTAGACCAATTAACAAATGATTTTAATGAACAGAAAATAAAATGCGAACAGCAAAATATTCAAAACGAGATCAATTTTAAAGCAATTAAAGACCAGAATGTGCAGTTACAGCAAAATATAAATGTAAAATTTAGTGAGTTGATAAATAATATACAAGACAAGAATGTATGTCTTGAAAATGCCGATGAAATGACAAGAAATAGTCTGAATAAAGTAGAATCAAGTACGAGTAATATAAACGAAAGTCGTAATGACAACGTTGTATTAGATAAAGAATTAATAAATAATAATGATGTTGATAATAACGGGAATAATAATGTAGTCGAAAAGTTGGTATCTGAGAGTACTAATGAAGTTGTAGAATGTGATTATGAGATGTTAATGTGTGTTAATGAGTTAGAGAGAGAGTGGAGAGAGAGTTATATTATAGACATGGAACAGAGGGTAAATTGTTTACGAGGTAAAATGGGGGGTGAAGGAAGACCTTCACATATATATTGTGTAGACAAGTGGGCTACAAATAATTGTTTTTTGAAGTTTTTTGTTTTTCCTGGAGAAGTCAGGAAAGATTTAATTGAATTTATACCCTCTGTCTGTAATACTTTTGAGAGTGTGATTTGGGGTTATGAAGAGAGAGATGTAAACAGAGAATTGTATGTTGGTAAAGAAACAGAAATATATAACTTAAATAGAAAGTATGATGAATGGAAGGAAAGTTTAGAAGTATATGTGAATGATAACGATTACAACGATTTAATAAAAATGATTAACCCAATAGTTAATGAATTTAATGACGGAGACTTAACAAAAATACCTAATGTAGACTGGTTTAACGAGTATTTGAATAAGTTGATTGAAGTTAGTTTTTCTGGTTACAACACACAAAACAGTCATTTGTGTGCTGATAAGATTGAACGATGTCATGTAGAACCAAGGTTGATTTGGAACGATGGAGGTTAAACTATTAAAACAATAAAAGACAGTATAAATATTTTGTTTTAATGGTTCTGACATGGCAAATCTGGACAAATGAAGTGCGGAAAAACTGAACAATAAATAAGAGTTTGTAAATAAAATATAGTGAATTCATATGTGTGTATGTAAGATGATTGTTGTGATAATAATATTGAAATATTTGCAAGTAAATAAATATCAGAATTAATTTTGAAAACAGTAAGTGACTAATGGTGATTGTTTCGATAACTATATAATTTATATTGTCAGTCATTAATTAAATTAAACCAATTTGATATGCTTAAATATTTTGATTGCTTATTTAAATGTTAATTAATTAATTTTTTAATGACTTTATTTTATTTTGCGAGATGGAAAGGTGGCAATGAATGACGAATTGTTTAATTTAAATTAATTTTGTGTAAAATGTTTCAGAGATGGTAGTGATTACGTTTTGTGTGTATATCGTGTTAAATGGAGTGTAAGTATGAAAATTTTATAATCATGTATAATAAAAAAATGTTTACAGGTGTGATTGAGGTGTTAATGTAATAGTGAGATTTTAATGCAATCATTGTGTTTAAGAAATATGATAATTAAAAAATTTTAATAATAAATGAACAATGATATATAATGATTATTAATAATAAATTTTGAAAATTTCAAGAAAGTAAACAGTAAAAGGTTATGAATGGGTTAAATGATTGTTGATGCAAATATTATATGATAATGTATATAAAAATTTTAATTAGTTTTCAATTGTTAAGTAATTAGTTAGTTATTAAGTGGCTACTGTGGGGGTGGCCTGTGCTCTCACAAGTAGCGAAATGGGTTGGGGGTAACCGTGAGTGTTACCTCCATCGGAGGCCAAACTGGCGATAAATGTGCGGCACACCTTATCCGTATAAAGTAAAAATTTTACACACAATACTAAATAACGTGTCGCACATAGTAGTGATGTGTAACAGGCAATTAAATTAAAGTTAGATTTCCTCGACTTTTCGGGCGGTTACTGTCTTACCAGCACTAACCGTGGTTTTGGCTAGCGGCCAGCTATGATCACATCAAGTCCCTTGACCATAGCTGACTTGAAATTGGTATATATTTGAAATTCAATGGGGGGACATTAGAGGAAATCTCCCGGAAACTATGGAACAGCGGCTGCCACTCTGCCCGCTTGGGGGTAGCAAGACCGGTGGCAGATCCGTTTTAAGGGTGTATGATTATAGAACAAGAACATGATGATGTTCACTACTTTAAAACTTAATAGCGGAAGCAGAGACACGGAGAGGTAAAAACCTGCTCCAAAATATACAGTCTCTGTGGAAGCGAAAAGGCGCCACAGTCTTACATAATTTAAAATAGTGTGTGTGGCTGGGAGGTGACGCAAAGGAGTCACGAATTTAAATTTTATGACAAAAGTTTTTGCTTATTCAAAGTTTAATCCAATCAAAAATGCTTGTGCTCTGTCCACATAATTATATGCTCAGACTCGTAATATAAGGTTCATACTATAATTTTAAAGGTATCATTTTATTGTTGTGTGTTAGATATAGTTGTTGATAAAATGTATTTTCATTATGTGTGTATTTTTTTTTAAGCCAATAATTAGACGCCTGGCAGGCAATCAACACAATAGAAGTAAGTGTTGATAATGTATTACATGTAATTGTTCAATTTTGAAAGGTATTCATGGTGTTTTAATTATGTCAGGAGATCAGCTGATCAGCAATAATGTCACTGGTATATTATTTATAAATGTTTTAAGCAATGGATGTATTACCGATATTTTAAAGTGATGATAAAAATAATTTGCTACAATGAGAAATAAAGTAACGACTTGGGAAATCTAATAAAAGATAGTTTTTGGGTAATGAATATTTTGCGGGACATATAGATCTGTCCCAATGGAATTCAAAGTTGAATTTGAAATAGTATAGATGAATATGATGTAATGTTGTTTTTGAGTTAATGTAATGTGACAGAATGTTTGAGAAGTATTAATGTTGACACAGCAGTTGTGGAGAATAATTGTAGATTTTGAGTGATATATATTTATGTTTATGATTAATAATATTATTTTGTTGTATTTGTAGTGAGGAAATGAGATTGAGATTTTTGGGGATGGCAATTTTGTATTAGGGGGTAGTGGCATGTAGGAGTTCGCAACAAAATATGTTGGGACGGGAATTGGTATCGATTTTAGTAAGTAGGGGCCGCCTTACGTAGAATCCGGGCCGCCAAATAAGGGAATTGAGTTTTGGGTAGGGCAAACATATATCCTATGTACAAAGGGTTAGAGAGTATTTTTTTTTATATGTAGAGAAGGTAGCGATTTTGTGTTCAATGATAAGTTGGAGCTTAGAGAGTCTTGATTAGTAGATATTTTGGTAGAGATGGGTGTCATGTTACTTGAAGTTGATTGATATTAGAGCCATAGGGAGAGTAAAGATGATATATGTATACAGATCTAATACGGTCAATGAGAATGAATAATTTACATCACCCACAGTAGATTAATGTAAGATTGTTGAATAAAGAGAGAGAGTTATGATAAAGAATATAAACTTTTTATTTTAAACCAGTGACAGAATTTTGATAAAATTCGAAAATAATGTAAAATTAAGAATTGTTTGTTTTAAATAATTTAAATATCAAGTTGATGATTATTTATATTAAATATTTGTTTATTTTAAATATTTTGTTTTATTATGTTTGTATTTCAAGTTAGGATATTACAGATGTTCAGTGTATTTTCAGAAAGCATACACAACATATGTAGGTCAAGGATTCTGGAACTTGACCCAGTTTCGATCAGCTGAGGGGGTCATACACCTAATAAGCTTGTATAGTAGGAAGCCTATTTTAATTTGCTTGTTTAATTAATTCAAACCAATATTTGAATAATTTTAATAAATATGCTATTTAATAAAATTTTTTAATGAATAAATTTAAATTTTTTTTTGAATTTTAAAATTTTTGAAAATTTTAATCTTTTTTGAGAAAAAAAAAAAAAACTTGATTTTTCGCCTGCCACCGAATGAATATTTTAGATAAGGATTCTTTTATTATGTGTGCGTTAACCATGTTTATTTTATTGTATTGCATTGTATTGGTAGACTATAAGTGGTTCTCATGTTAGAGTAAGGATGTGTTTATGTTAGTAGAAATGTCTAGGTTAAGTCATTTGAAACAAAAATTAGAAAAACAAGGAAGAGAATTTTTTGATAAAATATTTTTTTTTTTGAATTTTGAATTTTTTAAATTTATTTTAAATTTTAAAAGAAATTTTTTATTTTGAATGTGTTATGGTATCATGTAATGTGAGTGTGTGTGAGCCCAGTATTTGCTAAAGGCAGCCCAGCTTGCAAAAAGGGGAAACATATCGGCGGAGGAGCTGGAATAATTTTAGCCAGGGATTGAGGATTTTGGGGGTAGCATGTGAGAAGGCGAGGCGCGCTGTGGTGCGAGTCTGCTCGATTTCTCGGTGTTGGGATCTCTAACGGAGAAGTCCAGTGATCTCGTTCAGATGAGTCCATAGTCGCTGAGCCAGGGGGGTCGTGTACCCATGCAGATCAAGAACCAGGGGGTTGTTGGCACCAGTTCCTCACCGGTCCTCTTCGGGGTTTATCGATGAGATTTCTTTTGTCGTGGACAGCAGAATTCTCATCGAGGGGGTATTGTAGCGGGTCAATTTTTGGGTGTTTTATTTTAACCGTTTGGGGCATTTATATATTTTTATTCATTTCGTTTTCGGTCGGGAGCCTTATAAAATAATGTAAAAATGTATTATTGTGCAACGTATTTGTCAGAATAACAGAACAGTGAGACAAAAGCGATACGCAGGTGTTATTGTGTCACGCGGCGAGCGAAGCATTTACCCCCTTCTAAATTCTCAGAAATCTGTACTTGTGTAAACAGCACATAGACACAACTGTATCACCACAAATCTGAGTGACGGATCCAGCCACAAAACAGGATGCCCAGGGACGAGCAGAATCTAGCAATGTGCTTTTTTGCGCGGCAGGAAGTCATGGCTAAATCCGGCCTTTCCAATGACAGCAGCAGAGCCAAGTCCAATATCGGCCTCTGGTCACACACATATACCAGCTATAATCCATGCATAAAATGGTTATGCCACCACAATTAAGCACAAACGGCGACTAAAACCTGATGGCCGTGACTGCTCATTTCCCGCGACTCAACGAAGCACATTGCCCAGTTCGTCTCTGACTGTGTCGGCGCCGACACGCGAGCTCAATACGCTCGTATAATATCGTTAATTTTCAATAATGAAAGTAAAGCAGTTCTTTTAAAAGCAGTGATAGGATGGGAGGAGTGTAGAACACTAACATGTAAATTTGGAATTCCTTTTCGTCTTTTTCATAGACATCTTCAATCTACCGCGGGCTGGCCACGAGGTCACCGAAGAAAGCGTTATCGGTAGTGCTATAAAAAAAAAAATTATGTATTCAATCTGGTAATTGGGGTTTGAAAACGGAATGTGAGTAGAGAGTGTGCAAAGCTGGGCTGTGTTTTTTGTTTATGTGTGTATAATTATGAAGTTATAAAATTGTCCATTACAAGGTAAGCTATAGTTAGTAAGGTATAATAATTGCGTAACATGTCGCACGAAGATTTGTAATGTCAATAATTCAGACTAATTAAAGAAAAATCTAATTTCTCTTCCACAAAATTGCGAGTTGAAATTCTTTCAAAACCTTAGTTCGTTTTATGTGCTGTCATAGTTCGTCGAACGAAATGGGTTTACCTCCACTACGAGATCCGGCCAGATTATAGACTAAAGGTAAGTGGGAGATTGAAATTGAATAAAATATAAATATTACTTAAATAGTAAGAGTTACAATGGTACCGCGTGACCAGGATGTAATATAACAAACAAGTTATTACAACGGCCTACATGTGACAGTACATTGAACGGAGTACGGTTATGAAAGCAAATCGATTTTGTAAAATATCAGTTTTGAAATAAAATCATTAATTGACAGTTGTTACGTAAGAAAAAATAGACAAAGTAAAAAAATGTCCGAGAAGACAGAAAAAAGTAGTATAATAAATTCAATTATGAGTGAAAGTGGCCTTGAGTCGCAATCGCTGGGGGAAAGTGGTATGTTGAGGGAGGAGACGGGTGCTGTTACAGAAACAGCTGTCGGCAGTAATGTAATAGCTCATTCCACGCCGATTGCGTCTCAACCACAAGTAAATGAAACCGATGTTGACTCGGGGATTCAGTTGACACCAGTTTCAACTAAGATAAATAAACAATCAGAGGAAACAAATATGATGAGTATTATGCTCAGTCAATTCGAAAGAATGAATAATAATTTTGAGACCAAATTTAATGTAATGAATAGTCGTTTTGATGATAATGATAAACGCTTTGATAACAATGAAATAATTTTAAATAAAATGAAAAGTGATTTTAACTACAAATTAGACCAATTAACAAATGATTTTAATGAACAGAAAATAAAATGCGAACAGCAAAATATTCAAAACGAGATCAATTTTAAAGCAATTAAAGACCAGAATGTGCAGTTACAGCAAAATATAAATGTAAAATTTAGTGAGTTGATAAATAATATACAAGACAAGAATGTATGTCTTGAAAATGCCGATGAAATGACAAGAAATAGTCTGAATAAAGTAGAATCAAGTACGAGTAATATAAACGAAAGTCGTAATGACAACGTTGTATTAGATAAAGAATTAATAAATAATAATGATGTTGATAATAACGGGAATAATAATGTAGTCGAAAAGTTGGTATCTGAGAGTACTAATGAAGTTGTAGAATGTGATTATGAGATGTTAATGTGTGTTAATGAGTTAGAGAGAGAGTGGAGAGAGAGTTATATTATAGACATGGAACAGAGGGTAAATTGTTTACGAGGTAAAATGGGGGGTGAAGGAAGACCTTCACATATATATTGTGTAGACAAGTGGGCTACAAATAATTGTTTTTTGAAGTTTTTTGTTTTTCCTGGAGAAGTCAGGAAAGATTTAATTGAATTTATACCCTCTGTCTGTAATACTTTTGAGAGTGTGATTTGGGGTTATGAAGAGAGAGATGTAAACAGAGAATTGTATGTTGGTAAAGAAACAGAAATATATAACTTAAATAGAAAGTATGATGAATGGAAGGAAAGTTTAGAAGTATATGTGAATGATAACGATTACAACGATTTAATAAAAATGATTAACCCAATAGTTAATGAATTTAATGACGGAGACTTAACAAAAATACCTAATGTAGACTGGTTTAACGAGTATTTGAATAAGTTGATTGAAGTTAGTTTTTCTGGTTACAACACACAAAACAGTCATTTGTGTGCTGATAAGATTGAACGATGTCATGTAGAACCAAGGTTGATTTGGAACGATGGAGGTTAAACTATTAAAACAATAAAAGACAGTATAAATATTTTGTTTTAATGGTTCTGACATGGCAAATCTGGACAAATGAAGTGCGGAAAAACTGAACAATAAATAAGAGTTTGTAAATAAAATATAGTGAATTCATATGTGTGTATGTAAGATGATTGTTGTGATAATAATATTGAAATATTTGCAAGTAAATAAATATCAGAATTAATTTTGAAAACAGTAAGTGACTAATGGTGATTGTTTCGATAACTATATAATTTATATTGTCAGTCATTAATTAAATTAAACCAATTTGATATGCTTAAATATTTTGATTGCTTATTTAAATGTTAATTAATTAATTTTTTAATGACTTTATTTTATTTTGCGAGATGGAAAGGTGGCAATGAATGACGAATTGTTTAATTTAAATTAATTTTGTGTAAAATGTTTCAGAGATGGTAGTGATTACGTTTTGTGTGTATATCGTGTTAAATGGAGTGTAAGTATGAAAATTTTATAATCATGTATAATAAAAAAATGTTTACAGGTGTGATTGAGGTGTTAATGTAATAGTGAGATTTTAATGCAATCATTGTGTTTAAGAAATATGATAATTAAAAAATTTTAATAATAAATGAACAATGATATATAATGATTATTAATAATAAATTTTGAAAATTTCAAGAAAGTAAACAGTAAAAGGTTATGAATGGGTTAAATGATTGTTGATGCAAATATTATATGATAATGTATATAAAAATTTTAATTAGTTTTCAATTGTTAAGTAATTAGTTAGTTATTAAGTGGCTACTGTGGGGGTGGCCTGTGCTCTCACAAGTAGCGAAATGGGTTGGGGGTAACCGTGAGTGTTACCTCCATCGGAGGCCAAACTGGCGATAAATGTGCGGCACACCTTATCCGTATAAAGTAAAAATTTTACACACAATACTAAATAACGTGTCGCACATAGTAGTGATGTGTAACAGGCAATTAAATTAAAGTTAGATTTCCTCGACTTTTCGGGCGGTTACTGTCTTACCAGCACTAACCGTGGTTTTGGCTAGCGGCCAGCTATGATCACATCAAGTCCCTTGACCATAGCTGACTTGAAATTGGTATATATTTGAAATTCAATGGGGGGACATTAGAGGAAATCTCCCGGAAACTATGGAACAGCGGCTGCCACTCTGCCCGCTTGGGGGTAGCAAGACCGGTGGCAGATCCGTTTTAAGGGTGTATGATTATAGAACAAGAACATGATGATGTTCACTACTTTAAAACTTAATAGCGGAAGCAGAGACACGGAGAGGTAAAAACCTGCTCCAAAATATACAGTCTCTGTGGAAGCGAAAAGGCGCCACAGTCTTACATAATTTAAAATAGTGTGTGTGGCTGGGAGGTGACGCAAAGGAGTCACGAATTTAAATTTTATGACAAAAGTTTTTGCTTATTCAAAGTTTAATCCAATCAAAAATGCTTGTGCTCTGTCCACATAATTATATGCTCAGACTCGTAATATAAGGTTCATACTATAATTTTAAAGGTATCATTTTATTGTTGTGTGTTAGATATAGTTGTTGATAAAATGTATTTTCATTATGTGTGTATTTTTTTTTAAGCCAATAATTAGACGCCTGGCAGGCAATCAACACAATAGAAGTAAGTGTTGATAATGTATTACATGTAATTGTTCAATTTTGAAAGGTATTCATGGTGTTTTAATTATGTCAGGAGATCAGCTGATCAGCAATAATGTCACTGGTATATTATTTATAAATGTTTTAAGCAATGGATGTATTACCGATATTTTAAAGTGATGATAAAAATAATTTGCTACAATGAGAAATAAAGTAACGACTTGGGAAATCTAATAAAAGATAGTTTTTGGGTAATGAATATTTTGCGGGACATATAGATCTGTCCCAATGGAATTCAAAGTTGAATTTGAAATAGTATAGATGAATATACTTACTTACTTACTAGCCAACGCCCACCCTTGGCTGTTGGGCCATTAGGCGGCGCGCTGACCAGTAGAGACGTGAGAGCCTTGCCGTACCATCTTCGTCTTGGACTTCCGTGTCTGAAATCAAGGCTGGACATGCAATTAGGTGATCCGCATTCATGGAAGCGTATCCACAGAGAACACATTCAGGAGACGACAACATGCCAATGCGGTGCAGGTGGGAGGCCAGGTAGTCATGACCGGTTGTAGTTCTAAAAAGAGCAACACTAGTTGCTCGGGGTAGAGTTCTGTTGATGGGGCCGTCCGTAACCAATGTTGCCCATCTTTTTCCCACACAGGCTCTTAATTGTTTTTCTTTTAGCCATAGGCTTATTGAGGAATTTATTCGTGCTTTCGCAGATGCATATGAGCTGGGGGTCTCCGGCTGAGGTAGTGCTGCGCCCATTTTGGCGAGGATGTCGGCTTTTTCATTTCCCATGATGTTGACATGGCTGGGTACCCATTGCAGTTCAATCTGCCAGCCTAATTGTACAAGGTTCTGCAGTTCTCGCCTACACTCAATTGTCAGGGAGCAGTTTGTATCACCATTTGAGGTCACGTTTTGAATTGCTGCAGTCGAATCTATGAGGAAGACGGCTTTGTTAGGTGGTGAGATCTTGGCAAGCTCAATAGATGCTGCCTTTATGGCTGCTACCTCTCCGTCATAGTTGCTTAGCCGGCCTCCTACAGCGAGGTGGCCTTCAAATAGAGAGCTGTAGAACCCAGCCCCTGTTGCCCCTGTAGATGGTATACAGGATCCGTCTGTGTAGATTCGTATCCACTGATCAGCGGGAAAATGTTTTTGTACAGTGTGTAAGGCTGCTTGACGAAGCTCGGCTTCATTCGACTCAGTTTTGGTCTTATTATGGTAGAAGAGTTTCAAGTTAGCATTTGGGAGTTGGCTAAAGAATTCACGGTGATGTATAAATGGTGCTGCCTCATTTGGTTCTATGTCATATTTGCGTTGGAGTTCTTCATAGATCGCAATCGGGCATTTCTGAGTTTTCAGCCTTTCTGTCGCTGTTTTATAGCTATTCCACCGTTGTTGGTAGGCTCTTTTACATCTCTCCCAGGATATGAGGCACAGCTTTTCCCGTCTTACTTGGATAGGTTCGACTTGCAGTTGTGACTCCATGGCAAGTATAGGAGTTGATTTTGGCGCACCAGTTATCGTTCTAAGGGCTGCATTTTGGACCAAGTGAAGTTTCTGGCATGCTGCATTGGAGGCAGTAATAGTTGCTTCTGCGCCATATTCCAATAGCGGCCGAATGTAGCTCTTATATGCAGTTGTCAGAACATCTTGATTTGCTCCCCATGTAGTCGCAGTGAGTCGTTTAAGTAGCCGGCAGCGCCTGGACGCACTGTTCGCGGACTGTTCTATATGGTGCTTCCACGTCATTCTGGTGTCTATATTAACACCCAGGTATTTAGACATGTTCACCTCTTCGAGTTCCGATCCACAATAGCGCAGATTGACCGTAGGCCGCCTTGTTGATAGAGAGAAAAGTTGGTATGTCGTCTTGGTGGTATTTACCGTCATGGCATTTAGTTTGGCCCACTCTTCTAGTTTAACAAGTGCACTATTAATAGTTGCTTCAAGACCCATGATATGGCTGCTAGTTGCCCAGATGATAAGGTCATCGGCATACAGGAGCGCTTGTACTCCCGGCACACACCGAACAGCCACCAGAATGTCATTGACCATAAGGTTAAATAGGCTGCAGCTGATAATGGCACCTTGGGGTAGCCCTTGGCGTTGGATTCGGTACTCTGAAAGGCAATCATTATAGCGGACACGAATTTGTCTTTGACTCAGGAAGGACGCTATCCAGTTAAAAAGGTTACCTGCGACGCCACTCAAAGCAAGTTTGTGAAGCAACATGGGTCTCCAGACTGTGTCGTACGCGTTTCTTAGGTCAACCATTACTGCCAGGGAGGACATTTTCTTGTGGTACCCATCCTTAACACTTTGTGCAAAGTAGACGACTTGGTCCATGGTGCATCGGTGCGCTCTGAAACCTGCTTGGCATTCATCAATAACCGCATTCATTTCAAAGAACTGGTTCAGACGCCGCACAACCATTCTTTCGGCAACCTTGCAGCAATCACTTGTTAATGTGATGGGGCGGTAGCCCTCAGGTGTATCACTTGGCTTTCCTTTCTTGGTAATAGGTATAATCTCCCCTTCATAGTATAGATGAATATGATGTAATGTTGTTTTTGAGTTAATGTAATGTGACAGAATGTTTGAGAAGTATTAATGTTGACACAGCAGTTGTGGAGAATAATTGTAGATTTTGAGTGATATATATTTATGTTTATGATTAATAATATTATTTTGTTGTATTTGTAGTGAGGAAATGAGATTGAGATTTTTGGGGATGGCAATTTTGTATTAGGGGGTAGTGGCATGTAGGAGTTCGCAACAAAATATGTTGGGACAGGAATTGGTATCGATTTTAGTAAGTAGGGGCCGCCTTACGTAGAATCCGGGCCGCCAAATAAGGGAATTGAGTTTTGGGTAGGGCAAACATATATCCTATGTACAAAGGGTTAGAGAGTATTTTTTTTTATATGTAGAGAAGGTAGCGATTTTGTGTTCAATGATAAGTTGGAGCTTAGAGAGTCTTGATTAGTAGATATTTTGGTAGAGATGGGTGTCATGTTACTTGAAGTTGATTAATATTAGAGCCATAGGGAGAGTAAAGATGATATATGTATACAGATCTAATACGGTCAATGAGAATGAATAATTTACATCACCCACAGTAGATTAATGTAAGATTGTTGAATAAAGAGAGAGAGTTATGATAAAGAATATAAACTTTTTATTTTAAACCAGTGACAGAATTTTGATAAAATTCGAAAATAATGTAAAATTAAGAATTGTTTGTTTTAAATAATTTAAATATCAAGTTGATGATTATTTATATTAAATATTTGTTTATTTTAAATATTTTGTTTTATTATGTTTGTATTTCAAGTTAGGATATTACAGATGTTCAGTGTATTTTCAGAAAGCATACACAACATATGTAGGTCAAGGATTCTGGAACTTGACCCAGTTTCGATCAGCTGAGGGGGTCATACACCTAATAAGCTTGTATAGTAGGAAGCCTATTTTAATTTGCTTGTTTAATTAATTCAAACCAATATTTGAATAATTTTAATAAATATGCTATTTAATAAAATTTTTTAATGAATAAATTTAAATTTTTTTTTGAATTTTAAAATTTTTGAAAATTTTAATCTTTTTTGAGAAAAAAAAAAAAACTTGATTTTTCGCCTGCCACCGAATGAATACTTTAGATAAGGATTCTTTTATTATGTGTGCGTTAACCATGTTTATTTTATTGTACTGCATTGTATTGGTAGACTATAAGTGGTTCTCATGTTAGAGTAAGGATGTGTTTATGTTAGTAGAAATGTCTAGGTTAAGTCATTTGAAACAAAAATTAGAAAAACAAGGAAGAGAATTTTTTGATAAAATATTATTTTTTTTTGAATTTTGAATTTTTTAAATTTATTTTAAATTTTAAAAGAAATTTTTTATTTTGAATGTGTTATGGTATCATGTAATGTGAGTGTGTGTGAGCCCAGTATTTGCTAAAGGCAGCCCAGCTTGCAAAAAGGGGAAACATATCGGCGGAGGAGCTGGAATAATTTTAGCCAGGGATTGAGGATTTTGGGGGTAGCATGTGAGAAGGCGAGGCGCGCTGTGGTGCGAGTCTGCTCGATTTCTCGGTGTTGGGATCTCTAACGGAGAAGTCCAGTGATCTCGTTCAGATGAGTCCATAGTCGCTGAGCCAGGGGGGTCGTGTACCCATGCAGATCAAGAACCAGGGGGTTGTTGGCACCAGTTCCTCACCGGTCCTCTTCGGGGTTTATCGATGAGATTTCTTTTGTCGTGGACAGCAGAATTCTCATCGAGGGGGTATTGTAGCGGGTCAATTTTTGGGTGTTTTATTTTAACCGTTTGGGGCATTTATATATTTTTATTCATTTCGTTTTCGGTCGGGAGCCTTATAAAATAATGTAAAAATGTATTATTGTGCAACGTATTTGTCAGAATAACAGAACAGTGAGACAAAAGCGATACGCAGGTGTTATTGTGTCACGCGGCGAGCGAAGCATTTACCCCCTTCTAAATTCTCAGAAATCTGTACTTGTGTAAACAGCACATAGACACAACTGTATCACCACAAATCTGAGTGACGGATCCAGCCACAAAACAGGATGCCCAGGGACGAGCAGAATCTAGCAATGTGCTTTTTTGCGCGGCAGGAAGTCATGGCTAAATCCGGCCTTTCCAATGACAGCAGCAGAGCCAAGTCCAATATCGGCCTCTGGTCACACACATATACCAGCTATAATCCATGCATAAAATGGTTATGCCACCACAATTAAGCACAAACGGCGACTAAAACCTGATGGCCGTGACTGCTCATTTCCCGCGACTCAACGAAGCACATTGCCCAGTTCGTCTCTGACTGTGTCGGCGCCGACACGCGAGCTCAATACGCTCGTATAATATCGTTAATTTTCAATAATGAAAGTAAAGCAGTTCTTTTAAAAGCAGTGATAGGATGGGAGGAGTGTAGAACACTAACATGTAAATTTGGAATTCCTTTTCGTCTTTTTCATAGACATCTTCAATCTACCGCGGGCTGGCCACGAGGTCACCGAAGAAAGCGTTATCGGTAGTGCTATAAAAAAAAAAATTATGTATTCAATCTGGTAATTGGGGTTTGAAAACGGAATGTGAGTAGAGAGTGTGCAAAGCTGGGCTGTGTTTTTTGTTTATGTGTGTATAATTATGAAGTTATAAAATTGTCCATTACAAGGTAAGCTATAGTTAGTAAGGTATAATAATTGCGTAACATGTCGCACGAAGATTTGTAATGTCAATAATTCAGACTAATTAAAGAAAAATCTAATTTCTCTTCCACAAAATTGCGAGTTGAAATTCTTTCAAAACCTTAGTTCGTTTTATGTGCTGTCATAGTTCGTCGAACGAAATGGGTTTACCTCCACTACGAGATCCGGCCAGATTATAGACTAAAGGTAAGTGGGAGATTGAAATTGAATAAAATATAAATATTACTTAAATAGTAAGAGTTACAATGGTACCGCGTGACCAGGATGTAATATAACAAACAAGTTATTACAACGGCCTACATGTGACAGTACATTGAACGGAGTACGGTTATGAAAGCAAATCGATTTTGTAAAATATCAGTTTTGAAATAAAATCATTAATTGACAGTTGTTACGTAAGAAAAAATAGACAAAGTAAATAAATGTCCGAGAAGACAGAAAAAAGTAGTATAATAAATTCAATTATGAGTGAAAGTGGCCTTGAGTCGCAATCGCTGGGGGAAAGTGGTATGTTGAGGGAGGAGACGGGTGCTGTTACAGAAACAGCTGTCGGCAGTAATGTAATAGCTCATTCCACGCCGATTGCGTCTCAACCACAAGTAAATGAAACCGATGTTGACTCGGGGATTCAGTTGACACCAGTTTCAACTAAGATAAATAAACAATCAGAGGAAACAAATATGATGAGTATTATGCTCAGTCAATTCGAAAGAATGAATAATAATTTTGAGACCAAATTTAATGTAATGAATAGTCGTTTTGATGATAATGATAAACGCTTTGATAACAATGAAATAATTTTAAATAAAATGAAAAGTGATTTTAACTACAAATTAGACCAATTAACGAATGATTTTAATGAACAGAAAATAAAATGCGAACAGCAAAATATTCAAAACGAGATCAATTTTAAAGCAATTAAAGACCAGAATGTGCAGTTACAGCAAAATATAAATGTAAAATTTAGTGAGTTGATAAATAATATACAAGACAAGAATGTATGTCTTGAAAATGCCGATGAAATGACAAGAAATAGTCTGAATAAAGTAGAATCAAGTACGAGTAATATAAACGAAAGTCGTAATGACAACGTTGTATTAGATAAAGAATTAATAAATAATAATGATGTTGATAATAACGGGAATAATAATGTAGTCGAAAAGTTGGTATCTGAGAGTACTAATGAAGTTGTAGAATGTGATTATGAGATGTTAATGTGTGTTAATGAGTTAGAGAGAGAGTGGAGAGAGAGTTATATTATAGACATGGAACAGAGGGTAAATTGTTTACGAGGTAAAATGGGGGGTGAAGGAAGACCTTCACATATATATTGTGTAGACAAGTGGGCTACAAATAATTGTTTTTTGAAGTTTTTTGTTTTTCCTGGAGAAGTCAGGAAAGATTTAATTGAATTTATACCCTCTGTCTGTAATACTTTTGAGAGTGTGATTTGGGGTTATGAAGAGAGAGATGTAAACAGAGAATTGTATGTTGGTAAAGAAACAGAAATATATAACTTAAATAGAAAGTATGATGAATGGAAGGAAAGTTTAGAAGTATATGTGAATGATAACGATTACAACGATTTAATAAAAATGATTAACCCAATAGTTAATGAATTTAATGACGGAGACTTAACAAAAATACCTAATGTAGACTGGTTTAACGAGTATTTGAATAAGTTGATTGAAGTTAGTTTTTCTGGTTACAACACACATAACAGTCATTTGTGTGCTGATAAGATTGAACGATGTCATGTAGAACCAAGGTTGATTTGGAACGATGGAGGTTAAACTATTAAAACAATAAAAGACAGTATAAATATTTTGTTTTAATGGTTCTGACATGGCAAATCTGGACAAATGAAGTGCGGAAAAACTGAACAATAAATAAGAGTTTGTAAATAAAATATAGTGAATTCATATGTGTGTATGTAAGATGATTGTTGTGATAATAATATTGAAATATTTGCAAGTAAATAAATATCAGAATTAATTTTGAAAACAGTAAGTGACTAATGGTGATTGTTTCGATAACTATATAATTTATATTGTCAGTCATTAATTAAATTAAACCAATTTGATATGCTTAAATATTTTGATTGCTTATTTAAATGTTAATTAATTAATTTTTTAATGACTTTATTTTATTTTACGAGATGGAAAGGTGGCAATGAATGACGAATTGTTTAATTTAAATTAATTTTGTGTAAAATGTTTCAGAGATGGTAGTGATTACGTTTTGTGTGTATATCGTGTTAAATGGAGTGTAAGTATGAAAATTTTATAATCATGTATAATAAAAAAATGTTTACAGGTGTGATTGAGGTGTTAATGTAATAGTGAGATTTTAATGCAATCATTGTGTTTAAGAAATATGATAATTAAAAAATTTTAATAATAAATGAACAATGATATATAATGATTATTAATAATAAATTTTGAAAATTTCAAGAAAGTAAACAGTAAAAGGTTATGAATGGGTTAAATGATTGTTGATGCAAATATTATATGATAATCTATATAAAAATTTTAATTAGTTTTCAATTGTTAAGTAATTAGTTAGTTATTAAGTGGCTACTGTGGGGGTGGCCTGTGCTCTCACAAGTAGCGAAATGGGTTGGGGGTAACCGTGAGTGTTACCTCCATCGGAGGCCAAACTGGCGATAAATGTGCGGCACACCTTATCCGTGTAAAGTAAAAATTTTACACACAATACTAAATAACGTGTCGCACATAGTAGTGATGTGTAACAGGCAATTAAATTAAAGTTAGATTTCCTCGACTTTTCGGGCGGTTACTGTCTTACCAGCACTAACCGTGGTTTTGGCTAGCGGCCAGCTATGATCATATCAAGTCCCTTGACCATAGCTGACTTGAAATTGGTATATATTTGAAATTCAATGGGGGGACATTAGAGGAAATCTCCCGGAAACTATGGAACAGCGGCTGCCACTCTGCCCGCTTGGGGGTAGCAAGACCGGTGGCAGATCCGTTTTAAGGGTGTATGATTATAGAACAAGAACATGATGATGTTCACTACTTTAAAACTTAATAGCGGAAGCAGAGACACGGAGAGGTAAAAACCTGCTCCAAAATATACAGTCTCTGTGGAAGCGAAAAGGCGCCACAGTCTTACATAATTTAAAATAGTGTGTGTGGCTGGGAGGTGACGCAAAGGAGTCACGAATTTAAATTTTATGACAAAAGTTTTTGCTTATTCAAAGTTTAATCCAATCAAAAATGCTTGTGCTCTGTCCACATAATTATATGCTCAGACTCGTAATATAAGGTTCATACTATAATTTTAAAGGTACCATTTTATTGTTGTGTGTTAGATATAGTTGTTGATAAAATGTATTTTCATTATGTGTGTATTTTTTTTTAAGCCAATAATTAGACGCCTGGCAGGCAATCAACACAATAGAAGTAAGTGTTGATAATGTATTACATGTAATTGTTCAATTTTGAAAGGTATTCATGGTGTTTTAATTATGTCAGGAGATCAGCTGATCAGCAATAATGTCACTGGTATATTATTTATAAATGTTTTAAGCAATGGATGTATTACCGATATTTTAAAGTGATGATAAAAATAATTTGCTACAATGAGAAATAAAGTAACGACTTGGGAAATCTAATAAAAGATAGTTTTTGGGTAATGAATATTTTGCGGGACATATAGATCTGTCCCAATGGAATTCAAAGTTGAATTTGAAATAGTATAGACGAATATGATGTAATGTTGTTTTTGAGTTAATGTAATGTGACAGAATGTTTGAGAAGTATTAATGTTGACACAGCAGTTGTGGAGAATAATTGTAGATTTTGAGTGATATATATTTATGTTTATGATTAATAATATTATTTTGTTGTATTTGTAGTGAGGAAATGAGATTGAGATTTTTGGGGATGGCAATTTTGTATTAGGGGGTAGTGGCATGTAGGAGTTCGCAACAAAATATGTTGGGACGGGAATTGGTATCGATTTTAGTAAGTAGGGGCCGCCTTAGGTAGAATCCGGGCCGCCAAATAAGGGAATTGAGTTTTGGGTAGGGCAAACATATATCCTATGTACAAAGGGTTAGAGAGTATTTTTTTTTATATGTAGAGAAGGTAGCGATTTTGTGTTCAATGATAAGTTGGAGCTTAGAGAGTCTTGATTAGTAGATATTTTGGTAGAGATGGGTGTCATGTTACTTGAAGTTGATTAATATTAGAGCCATAGGGAGAGTAAAGATGATATATGTATACAGATCTAATACGGTCAATGAGAATGAATAATTTACATCACCCACAGTAGATTAATGTAAGATTGTTGAATAAAGAGAGAGAGTTATGATAAAGAATATAAACTTTTTATTTTAAACCAGTGACAGAATTTTGATAAAATTCGAAAATAATGTAAAATTAAGAATTGTTTGTTTTAAATAATTTAAATATCAAGTTGATGATTATTTATATTAAATATTTGTTTATTTTAAATATTTTGTTTTATTATGTTTGTATTTCAAGTTAGGATATTACAGATGTTCAGTGTATTTTCAGAAAGCATACACAACATATGTAGGTCAAGGATTCTGGAACTTGACCCAGTTTCGATCAGCTGAGGGGGTCATACACCTAATAAGCTTGTATAGTAGGAAGCCTATTTTAATTTGCTTGTTTAATTAATTCAAACCAATATTTGAATAATTTTAATAAATATGCTATTTAATAAAATTTTTTAATGAATAAATTTAAATTTTTTTTTAATTTTAAAATTTTTGAAAATTTTAATCTTTTTTGAGAAAAAAAAAAAAAAACTTGATTTTTCGCCTGCCACCGAATGAATATTTTAGATAAGGATTCTTTTATTATGTGTGCGTTAACCATGTTTATTTTATTGTATTGCATTGTATTGGTAGACTATAAGTGGTTCTCATGTTAGAGTAAGGATGTGTTTATGTTAGTAGAAATGTCTAGGTTAAGTCATTTGAAACAAAAATTAGAAAAACAAGGAAGAGAATTTTTTGATAAAATATTATTTTTTTTTGAATTTTGAATTTTTTAAATTTATTTTAAATTTTAAAAGAAATTTTTTATTTTGAATGTGTTATGGTATCATGTAATGTGAGTGTGTGTGAGCCCAGTATTTGCTAAAGGCAGCCCAGCTTGCAAAAAGGGGAAACATATCGGCGGAGGAGCTGGAATAATTTTAGCCAGGGATTGAGGATTTTGGGGGTAGCATGTGAGAAGGCGAGGCGCGCTGTGGTGCGAGTCTGCTCGATTTCTCGGTGTTGGGATCTCTAACGGAGAAGTCCAGTGATCTCGTTCAGATGAGTCCATAGTCGCTGAGCCAGGGGGGTCGTGTACCCATGCAGATCAAGAACCAGGGGGTTGTTGGCACCAGTTCCTCACCGGTCCTCTTCGGGGTTTATCGATGAGATTTCTTTTGTCGTGGACAGCAGAATTCTCATCGAGGGGGTATTGTAGCGGGTCAATTTTTGGGTGTTTTATTTTAACCGTTTGGGGCATTTATATATTTTTATTCATTTCGTTTTCGGTCGGGAGCCTTATAAAATAATGTAAAAATGTATTATTGTGCAACGTATTTGTCAGAATAACAGAACAGTGAGACAAAAGCGATACGCAGGTGTTATTGTGTCACGCGGCGAGCGAAGCATTTACCCCCTTCTAAATTCTCAGAAATCTGTACTTGTGTAAACAGCACATAGACACAACTGTATCACCACAAATCTGAGTGACGGATCCAGCCACAAAACAGGATGCCCAGGGACGAGCAGAATCTAGCAATGTGCTTTTTTGCGCGGCAGGAAGTCATGGCTAAATCCGGCCTTTCCAATGACAGCAGCAGAGCCAAGTCCAATATCGGCCTCTGGTCACACACATATACCAGCTATAATCCATGCATAAAATGGTTATGCCACCACAATTAAGCACAAACGGCGACTAAAACCTGATGGCCGTGACTGCTCATTTCCCGCGACTCAACGAAGCACATTGCCCAGTTCGTCTCTGACTGTGTCGGCGCCGACACGCGAGCTCAATACGCTCGTATAATATCGTTAATTTTCAATAATGAAAGTAAAGCAGTTCTTTTAAAAGCAGTGATAGGATGGGAGGAGTGTAGAACACTAACATGTAAATTTGGAATTCCTTTTCGTCTTTTTCATAGACATCTTCAATCTACCGCGGGCTGGCCACGAGGTCACCGAAGAAAGCGTTATCGGTAGTGCTATAAAAAAAAAAATTATGTATTCAATCTGGTAATTGGGGTTTGAAAACGGAATGTGAGTAGAGAGTGTGCAAAGCTGGGCTGTGTTTTTTGTTTATGTGTGTATAATTATGAAGTTATAAAATTGTCCATTACAAGGTAAGCTATAGTTAGTAAGGTATAATAATTGCGTAACATGTCGCACGAAGATTTGTAATGTCAATAATTCAGACTAATTAAAGAAAAATCTAATTTCTCTTCCACAAAATTGCGAGTTGAAATTCTTTCAAAACCTTAGTTCGTTTTATGTGCTGTCATAGTTCGTCGAACGAAATGGGTTTACCTCCACTACGAGATCCGGCCAGATTATAGACTAAAGGTAAGTGGGAGATTGAAATTGAATAAAATATAAATATTACTTAAATAGTAAGAGTTACAATGGTACCGCGTGACCAGGATGTAATATAACAAACAAGTTATTACAACGGCCTACATGTGACAGTACATTGAACGGAGTACGGTTATGAAAGCAAATCGATTTTGTAAAATATCAGTTTTGAAATAAAATCATTAATTGACAGTTGTTACGTAAGAAAAAATAGACAAAGTAAAAAAATGTCCGAGAAGACAGAAAAAAGTAGTATAATAAATTCAATTATGAGTGAAAGTGGCCTTGAGTCGCAATCGCTGGGGGAAAGTGGTATGTTGAGGGAGGAGACGGGTGCTGTTACAGAAACAGCTGTCGGCAGTAATGTAATAGCTCATTCCACGCCGATTGCGTCTCAACCACAAGTAAATGAAACCGATGTTGACTCGGGGATTCAGTTGACACCAGTTTCAACTAAGATAAATAAACAATCAGAGGAAACAAATATGATGAGTATTATGCTCAGTCAATTCGAAAGAATGAATAATAATTTTGAGACCAAATTTAATGTAATGAATAGTCGTTTTGATGATAATGATAAACGCTTTGATAACAATGAAATAATTTTAAATAAAATGAAAAGTGATTTTAACTACAAATTAGACCAATTAACAAATGATTTTAATGAACAGAAAATAAAATGCGAACAGCAAAATATTCAAAACGAGATCAATTTTAAAGCAATTAAAGACCAGAATGTGCAGTTACAGCAAAATATAAATGTAAAATTTAGTGAGTTGATAAATAATATACAAGACAAGAATGTATGTCTTGAAAATGCCGATGAAATGACAAGAAATAGTCTGAATAAAGTAGAATCAAGTACGAGTAATATAAACGAAAGTCGTAATGACAACGTTGTATTAGATAAAGAATTAATAAATAATAATGATGTTGATAATAACGGGAATAATAATGTAGTCGAAAAGTTGGTATCTGAGAGTACTAATGAAGTTGTAGAATGTGATTATGAGATGTTAATGTGTGTTAATGAGTTAGAGAGAGAGTGGAGAGAGAGTTATATTATAGACATGGAACAGAGGGTAAATTGTTTACGAGGTAAAATGGGGGGTGAAGGAAGACCTTCACATATATATTGTGTAGACAAGTGGGCTACAAATAATTGTTTTTTGAAGTTTTTTGTTTTTCCTGGAGAAGTCAGGAAAGATTTAATTGAATTTATACCCTCTGTCTGTAATACTTTTGAGAGTGTGATTTGGGGTTATGAAGAGAGAGATGTAAACAGAGAATTGTATGTTGGTAAAGAAACAGAAATATATAACTTAAATAGAAAGTATGATGAATGGAAGGAAAGTTTAGAAGTATATGTGAATGATAACGATTACAACGATTTAATAAAAATGATTAACCCAATAGTTAATGAATTTAATGACGGAGACTTAACAAAAATACCTAATGTAGACTGGTTTAACGAGTATTTGAATAAGTTGATTGAAGTTAGTTTTTCTGGTTACAACACACAAAACAGTCATTTGTGTGCTGATAAGATTGAACGATGTCATGTAGAACCAAGGTTGATTTGGAACGATGGAGGTTAAACTATTAAAACAATAAAAGACAGTATAAATATTTTGTTTTAATGGTTCTGACATGGCAAATCTGGACAAATGAAGTGCGGAAAAACTGAACAATAAATAAGAGTTTGTAAATAAAATATAGTGAATTCATATGTGTGTATGTAAGATGATTGTTGTGATAATAATATTGAAATATTTGCAAGTAAATAAATATCAGAATTAATTTTGAAAACAGTAAGTGACTAATGGTGATTGTTTCGATAACTATATAATTTATATTGTCAGTCATTAATTAAATTAAACCAATTTGATATGCTTAAATATTTTGATTGCTTATTTAAATGTTAATTAATTAATTTTTTAATGACTTTATTTTATTTTGCGAGATGGAAAGGTGGCAATGAATGACGAATTGTTTAATTTAAATTAATTTTGTGTAAAATGTTTCAGAGATGGTAGTGATTACGTTTTGTGTGTATATCGTGTTAAATGGAGTGTAAGTATGAAAATTTTATAATCATGTATAATAAAAAAATGTTTACAGGTGTGATTGAGGTGTTAATGTAATAGTGAGATTTTAATGCAATCATTGTGTTTAAGAAATATGATAATTAAAAAATTTTAATAATAAATGAACAATGATATATAATGATTATTAATAATAAATTTTGAAAATTTCAAGAAAGTAAACAGTAAAAGGTTATGAATGGGTTAAATGATTGTTGATGCAAATATTATATGATAATGTATATAAAAATTTTAATTAGTTTTCAATTGTTAAGTAATTAGTTAGTTATTAAGTGGCTACTGTGGGGGTGGCCTGTGCTCTCACAAGTAGCGAAATGGGTTGGGGGTAACCGTGAGTGTTACCTCCATCGGAGGCCAAACTGGCGATAAATGTGCGGCACACCTTATCCGTATAAAGTAAAAATTTTACACACAATACTAAATAACGTGTCGCACATAGTAGTGATGTGTAACAGGCAATTAAATTAAAGTTAGATTTCCTCGACTTTTCGGGCGGTTACTGTCTTACCAGCACTAACCGTGGTTTTGGCTAGCGGCCAGCTATGATCACATCAAGTCCCTTGACCATAGCTGACTTGAAATTGGTATATATTTGAAATTCAATGGGGGGACATTAGAGGAAATCTCCCGGAAACTATGGAACAGCGGCTGCCACTCTGCCCGCTTGGGGGTAGCAAGACCGGTGGCAGATCCGTTTTAAGGGTGTATGATTATAGAACAAGAACATGATGATGTTCACTACTTTAAAACTTAATAGCGGAAGCAGAGACACGGAGAGGTAAAAACCTGCTCCAAAATATACAGTCTCTGTGGAAGCGAAAAGGCGCCACAGTCTTACATAATTTAAAATAGTGTGTGTGGCTGGGAGGTGACGCAAAGGAGTCACGAATTTAAATTTTATGACAAAAGTTTTTGCTTATTCAAAGTTTAATCCAATCAAAAATGCTTGTGCTCTGTCCACATAATTATATGCTCAGACTCGTAATATAAGGTTCATACTATAATTTTAAAGGTATCATTTTATTGTTGTGTGTTAGATATAGTTGTTGATAAAATGTATTTTCATTATGTGTGTATTTTTTTTTAAGCCAATAATTAGACGCCTGGCAGGCAATCAACACAATAGAAGTAAGTGTTGATAATGTATTACATGTAATTGTTCAATTTTGAAAGGTATTCATGGTGTTTTAATTATGTCAGGAGATCAGCTGATCAGCAATAATGTCACTGGTATATTATTTATAAATGTTTTAAGCAATGGATGTATTACCGATATTTTAAAGTGATGATAAAAATAATTTGCTACAATGAGAAATAAAGTAACGACTTGGGAAATCTAATAAAAGATAGTTTTTGGGTAATGAATATTTTGCGGGACATATAGATCTGTCCCAATGGAATTCAAAGTTGAATTTGAAATAGTATAGATGAATATACTTACTTACTTACTAGCCAACGCCCACCCTTGGCTGTTGGGCCATTAGGCGGCGCGCTGACCAGTAGAGACGTGAGAGCCTTGCCGTACCATCTTCGTCTTGGACTTCCGTGTCTGAAATCAAGGCTGGACATGCAATTAGGTGATCCGCATTCATGGAAGCGTATCCACAGAGAACACATTCAGGAGACGACAACATGCCAATGCGGTGCAGGTGGGAGGCCAGGTAGTCATGACCGGTTGTAGTTCTAAAAAGAGCAACACTAGTTGCTCGGGGTAGAGTTCTGTTGATGGGGCCGTCCGTAACCAATGTTGCCCATCTTTTTCCCACACAGGCTCTTAATTGTTTTTCTTTTAGCCATAGGCTTATTGAGGAATTTATTCGTGCTTTCGCAGATGCATATGAGCTGGGGGTCTCCGGCTGAGGTAGTGCTGCGCCCATTTTGGCGAGGATGTCGGCTTTTTCATTTCCCATGATGTTGACATGGCTGGGTACCCATTGCAGTTCAATCTGCCAGCCTAATTGTACAAGGTTCTGCAGTTCTCGCCTACACTCAATTGTCAGGGAGCAGTTTGTATCACCATTTGAGGTCACGTTTTGAATTGCTGCAGTCGAATCTATGAGGAAGACGGCTTTGTTAGGTGGTGAGATCTTGGCAAGCTCAATAGATGCTGCCTTTATGGCTGCTACCTCTCCGTCATAGTTGCTTAGCCGGCCTCCTACAGCGAGGTGGCCTTCAAATAGAGAGCTGTAGAACCCAGCCCCTGTTGCCCCTGTAGATGGTATACAGGATCCGTCTGTGTAGATTCGTATCCACTGATCAGCGGGAAAATGTTTTTGTACAGTGTGTAAGGCTGCTTGACGAAGCTCGGCTTCATTCGACTCAGTTTTGGTCTTATTATGGTAGAAGAGTTTCAAGTTAGCATTTGGGAGTTGGCTAAAGAATTCACGGTGATGTATAAATGGTGCTGCCTCATTTGGTTCTATGTCATATTTGCGTTGGAGTTCTTCATAGATCGCAATCGGGCATTTCTGAGTTTTCAGCCTTTCTGTCGCTGTTTTATAGCTATTCCACCGTTGTTGGTAGGCTCTTTTACATCTCTCCCAGGATATGAGGCACAGCTTTTCCCGTCTTACTTGGATAGGTTCGACTTGCAGTTGTGACTCCATGGCAAGTATAGGAGTTGATTTTGGCGCACCAGTTATCGTTCTAAGGGCTGCATTTTGGACCAAGTGAAGTTTCTGGCATGCTGCATTGGAGGCAGTAATAGTTGCTTCTGCGCCATATTCCAATAGCGGCCGAATGTAGCTCTTATATGCAGTTGTCAGAACATCTTGATTTGCTCCCCATGTAGTCGCAGTGAGTCGTTTAAGTAGCCGGCAGCGCCTGGACGCACTGTTCGCGGACTGTTCTATATGGTGCTTCCACGTCATTCTGGTGTCTATATTAACACCCAGGTATTTAGACATGTTCACCTCTTCGAGTTCCGATCCACAATAGCGCAGATTGACCGTAGGCCGCCTTGTTGATAGAGAGAAAAGTTGGTATGTCGTCTTGGTGGTATTTACCGTCATGGCATTTAGTTTGGCCCACTCTTCTAGTTTAACAAGTGCACTATTAATAGTTGCTTCAAGACCCATGATATGGCTGCTAGTTGCCCAGATGATAAGGTCATCGGCATACAGGAGCGCTTGTACTCCCGGCACACACCGAACAGCCACCAGAATGTCATTGACCATAAGGTTAAATAGGCTGCAGCTGATAATGGCACCTTGGGGTAGCCCTTGGCGTTGGATTCGGTACTCTGAAAGGCAATCATTATAGCGGACACGAATTTGTCTTTGACTCAGGAAGGACGCTATCCAGTTAAAAAGGTTACCTGCGACGCCACTCAAAGCAAGTTTGTGAAGCAACATGGGTCTCCAGACTGTGTCGTACGCGTTTCTTAGGTCAACCATTACTGCCAGGGAGGACATTTTCTTGTGGTACCCATCCTTAACACTTTGTGCAAAGTAGACGACTTGGTCCATGGTGCATCGGTGCGCTCTGAAACCTGCTTGGCATTCATCAATAACCGCATTCATTTCAAAGAACTGGTTCAGACGCCGCACAACCATTCTTTCGGCAACCTTGCAGCAATCACTTGTTAATGTGATGGGGCGGTAGCCCTCAGGTGTATCACTTGGCTTTCCTTTCTTGGTAATAGGTATAATCTCCCCTTCATAGTATAGATGAATATGATGTAATGTTGTTTTTGAGTTAATGTAATGTGACAGAATGTTTGAGAAGTATTAATGTTGACACAGCAGTTGTGGAGAATAATTGTAGATTTTGAGTGATATATATTTATGTTTATGATTAATAATATTATTTTGTTGTATTTGTAGTGAGGAAATGAGATTGAGATTTTTGGGGATGGCAATTTTGTATTAGGGGGTAGTGGCATGTAGGAGTTCGCAACAAAATATGTTGGGACAGGAATTGGTATCGATTTTAGTAAGTAGGGGCCGCCTTACGTAGAATCCGGGCCGCCAAATAAGGGAATTGAGTTTTGGGTAGGGCAAACATATATCCTATGTACAAAGGGTTAGAGAGTATTTTTTTTTATATGTAGAGAAGGTAGCGATTTTGTGTTCAATGATAAGTTGGAGCTTAGAGAGTCTTGATTAGTAGATATTTTGGTAGAGATGGGTGTCATGTTACTTGAAGTTGATTAATATTAGAGCCATAGGGAGAGTAAAGATGATATATGTATACAGATCTAATACGGTCAATGAGAATGAATAATTTACATCACCCACAGTAGATTAATGTAAGATTGTTGAATAAAGAGAGAGAGTTATGATAAAGAATATAAACTTTTTATTTTAAACCAGTGACAGAATTTTGATAAAATTCGAAAATAATGTAAAATTAAGAATTGTTTGTTTTAAATAATTTAAATATCAAGTTGATGATTATTTATATTAAATATTTGTTTATTTTAAATATTTTGTTTTATTATGTTTGTATTTCAAGTTAGGATATTACAGATGTTCAGTGTATTTTCAGAAAGCATACACAACATATGTAGGTCAAGGATTCTGGAACTTGACCCAGTTTCGATCAGCTGAGGGGGTCATACACCTAATAAGCTTGTATAGTAGGAAGCCTATTTTAATTTGCTTGTTTAATTAATTCAAACCAATATTTGAATAATTTTAATAAATATGCTATTTAATAAAATTTTTTAATGAATAAATTTAAATTTTTTTTTGAATTTTAAAATTTTTGAAAATTTTAATCTTTTTTGAGAAAAAAAAAAAAACTTGATTTTTCGCCTGCCACCGAATGAATACTTTAGATAAGGATTCTTTTATTATGTGTGCGTTAACCATGTTTATTTTATTGTACTGCATTGTATTGGTAGACTATAAGTGGTTCTCATGTTAGAGTAAGGATGTGTTTATGTTAGTAGAAATGTCTAGGTTAAGTCATTTGAAACAAAAATTAGAAAAACAAGGAAGAGAATTTTTTGATAAAATATTATTTTTTTTTGAATTTTGAATTTTTTAAATTTATTTTAAATTTTAAAAGAAATTTTTTATTTTGAATGTGTTATGGTATCATGTAATGTGAGTGTGTGTGAGCCCAGTATTTGCTAAAGGCAGCCCAGCTTGCAAAAAGGGGAAACATATCGGCGGAGGAGCTGGAATAATTTTAGCCAGGGATTGAGGATTTTGGGGGTAGCATGTGAGAAGGCGAGGCGCGCTGTGGTGCGAGTCTGCTCGATTTCTCGGTGTTGGGATCTCTAACGGAGAAGTCCAGTGATCTCGTTCAGATGAGTCCATAGTCGCTGAGCCAGGGGGGTCGTGTACCCATGCAGATCAAGAACCAGGGGGTTGTTGGCACCAGTTCCTCACCGGTCCTCTTCGGGGTTTATCGATGAGATTTCTTTTGTCGTGGACAGCAGAATTCTCATCGAGGGGGTATTGTAGCGGGTCAATTTTTGGGTGTTTTATTTTAACCGTTTGGGGCATTTATATATTTTTATTCATTTCGTTTTCGGTCGGGAGCCTTATAAAATAATGTAAAAATGTATTATTGTGCAACGTATTTGTCAGAATAACAGAACAGTGAGACAAAAGCGATACGCAGGTGTTATTGTGTCACGCGGCGAGCGAAGCATTTACCCCCTTCTAAATTCTCAGAAATCTGTACTTGTGTAAACAGCACATAGACACAACTGTATCACCACAAATCTGAGTGACGGATCCAGCCACAAAACAGGATGCCCAGGGACGAGCAGAATCTAGCAATGTGCTTTTTTGCGCGGCAGGAAGTCATGGCTAAATCCGGCCTTTCCAATGACAGCAGCAGAGCCAAGTCCAATATCGGCCTCTGGTCACACACATATACCAGCTATAATCCATGCATAAAATGGTTATGCCACCACAATTAAGCACAAACGGCGACTAAAACCTGATGGCCGTGACTGCTCATTTCCCGCGACTCAACGAAGCACATTGCCCAGTTCGTCTCTGACTGTGTCGGCGCCGACACGCGAGCTCAATACGCTCGTATAATATCGTTAATTTTCAATAATGAAAGTAAAGCAGTTCTTTTAAAAGCAGTGATAGGATGGGAGGAGTGTAGAACACTAACATGTAAATTTGGAATTCCTTTTCGTCTTTTTCATAGACATCTTCAATCTACCGCGGGCTGGCCACGAGGTCACCGAAGAAAGCGTTATCGGTAGTGCTATAAAAAAAAAAATTATGTATTCAATCTGGTAATTGGGGTTTGAAAACGGAATGTGAGTAGAGAGTGTGCAAAGCTGGGCTGTGTTTTTTGTTTATGTGTGTATAATTATGAAGTTATAAAATTGTCCATTACAAGGTAAGCTATAGTTAGTAAGGTATAATAATTGCGTAACATGTCGCACGAAGATTTGTAATGTCAATAATTCAGACTAATTAAAGAAAAATCTAATTTCTCTTCCACAAAATTGCGAGTTGAAATTCTTTCAAAACCTTAGTTCGTTTTATGTGCTGTCATAGTTCGTCGAACGAAATGGGTTTACCTCCACTACGAGATCCGGCCAGATTATAGACTAAAGGTAAGTGGGAGATTGAAATTGAATAAAATATAAATATTACTTAAATAGTAAGAGTTACAATGGTACCGCGTGACCAGGATGTAATATAACAAACAAGTTATTACAACGGCCTACATGTGACAGTACATTGAACGGAGTACGGTTATGAAAGCAAATCGATTTTGTAAAATATCAGTTTTGAAATAAAATCATTAATTGACAGTTGTTACGTAAGAAAAAATAGACAAAGTAAATAAATGTCCGAGAAGACAGAAAAAAGTAGTATAATAAATTCAATTATGAGTGAAAGTGGCCTTGAGTCGCAATCGCTGGGGGAAAGTGGTATGTTGAGGGAGGAGACGGGTGCTGTTACAGAAACAGCTGTCGGCAGTAATGTAATAGCTCATTCCACGCCGATTGCGTCTCAACCACAAGTAAATGAAACCGATGTTGACTCGGGGATTCAGTTGACACCAGTTTCAACTAAGATAAATAAACAATCAGAGGAAACAAATATGATGAGTATTATGCTCAGTCAATTCGAAAGAATGAATAATAATTTTGAGACCAAATTTAATGTAATGAATAGTCGTTTTGATGATAATGATAAACGCTTTGATAACAATGAAATAATTTTAAATAAAATGAAAAGTGATTTTAACTACAAATTAGACCAATTAACGAATGATTTTAATGAACAGAAAATAAAATGCGAACAGCAAAATATTCAAAACGAGATCAATTTTAAAGCAATTAAAGACCAGAATGTGCAGTTACAGCAAAATATAAATGTAAAATTTAGTGAGTTGATAAATAATATACAAGACAAGAATGTATGTCTTGAAAATGCCGATGAAATGACAAGAAATAGTCTGAATAAAGTAGAATCAAGTACGAGTAATATAAACGAAAGTCGTAATGACAACGTTGTATTAGATAAAGAATTAATAAATAATAATGATGTTGATAATAACGGGAATAATAATGTAGTCGAAAAGTTGGTATCTGAGAGTACTAATGAAGTTGTAGAATGTGATTATGAGATGTTAATGTGTGTTAATGAGTTAGAGAGAGAGTGGAGAGAGAGTTATATTATAGACATGGAACAGAGGGTAAATTGTTTACGAGGTAAAATGGGGGGTGAAGGAAGACCTTCACATATATATTGTGTAGACAAGTGGGCTACAAATAATTGTTTTTTGAAGTTTTTTGTTTTTCCTGGAGAAGTCAGGAAAGATTTAATTGAATTTATACCCTCTGTCTGTAATACTTTTGAGAGTGTGATTTGGGGTTATGAAGAGAGAGATGTAAACAGAGAATTGTATGTTGGTAAAGAAACAGAAATATATAACTTAAATAGAAAGTATGATGAATGGAAGGAAAGTTTAGAAGTATATGTGAATGATAACGATTACAACGATTTAATAAAAATGATTAACCCAATAGTTAATGAATTTAATGACGGAGACTTAACAAAAATACCTAATGTAGACTGGTTTAACGAGTATTTGAATAAGTTGATTGAAGTTAGTTTTTCTGGTTACAACACACATAACAGTCATTTGTGTGCTGATAAGATTGAACGATGTCATGTAGAACCAAGGTTGATTTGGAACGATGGAGGTTAAACTATTAAAACAATAAAAGACAGTATAAATATTTTGTTTTAATGGTTCTGACATGGCAAATCTGGACAAATGAAGTGCGGAAAAACTGAACAATAAATAAGAGTTTGTAAATAAAATATAGTGAATTCATATGTGTGTATGTAAGATGATTGTTGTGATAATAATATTGAAATATTTGCAAGTAAATAAATATCAGAATTAATTTTGAAAACAGTAAGTGACTAATGGTGATTGTTTCGATAACTATATAATTTATATTGTCAGTCATTAATTAAATTAAACCAATTTGATATGCTTAAATATTTTGATTGCTTATTTAAATGTTAATTAATTAATTTTTTAATGACTTTATTTTATTTTACGAGATGGAAAGGTGGCAATGAATGACGAATTGTTTAATTTAAATTAATTTTGTGTAAAATGTTTCAGAGATGGTAGTGATTACGTTTTGTGTGTATATCGTGTTAAATGGAGTGTAAGTATGAAAATTTTATAATCATGTATAATAAAAAAATGTTTACAGGTGTGATTGAGGTGTTAATGTAATAGTGAGATTTTAATGCAATCATTGTGTTTAAGAAATATGATAATTAAAAAATTTTAATAATAAATGAACAATGATATATAATGATTATTAATAATAAATTTTGAAAATTTCAAGAAAGTAAACAGTAAAAGGTTATGAATGGGTTAAATGATTGTTGATGCAAATATTATATGATAATCTATATAAAAATTTTAATTAGTTTTCAATTGTTAAGTAATTAGTTAGTTATTAAGTGGCTACTGTGGGGGTGGCCTGTGCTCTCACAAGTAGCGAAATGGGTTGGGGGTAACCGTGAGTGTTACCTCCATCGGAGGCCAAACTGGCGATAAATGTGCGGCACACCTTATCCGTGTAAAGTAAAAATTTTACACACAATACTAAATAACGTGTCGCACATAGTAGTGATGTGTAACAGGCAATTAAATTAAAGTTAGATTTCCTCGACTTTTCGGGCGGTTACTGTCTTACCAGCACTAACCGTGGTTTTGGCTAGCGGCCAGCTATGATCATATCAAGTCCCTTGACCATAGCTGACTTGAAATTGGTATATATTTGAAATTCAATGGGGGGACATTAGAGGAAATCTCCCGGAAACTATGGAACAGCGGCTGCCACTCTGCCCGCTTGGGGGTAGCAAGACCGGTGGCAGATCCGTTTTAAGGGTGTATGATTATAGAACAAGAACATGATGATGTTCACTACTTTAAAACTTAATAGCGGAAGCAGAGACACGGAGAGGTAAAAACCTGCTCCAAAATATACAGTCTCTGTGGAAGCGAAAAGGCGCCACAGTCTTACATAATTTAAAATAGTGTGTGTGGCTGGGAGGTGACGCAAAGGAGTCACGAATTTAAATTTTATGACAAAAGTTTTTGCTTATTCAAAGTTTAATCCAATCAAAAATGCTTGTGCTCTGTCCACATAATTATATGCTCAGACTCGTAATATAAGGTTCATACTATAATTTTAAAGGTACCATTTTATTGTTGTGTGTTAGATATAGTTGTTGATAAAATGTATTTTCATTATGTGTGTATTTTTTTTTAAGCCAATAATTAGACGCCTGGCAGGCAATCAACACAATAGAAGTAAGTGTTGATAATGTATTACATGTAATTGTTCAATTTTGAAAGGTATTCATGGTGTTTTAATTATGTCAGGAGATCAGCTGATCAGCAATAATGTCACTGGTATATTATTTATAAATGTTTTAAGCAATGGATGTATTACCGATATTTTAAAGTGATGATAAAAATAATTTGCTACAATGAGAAATAAAGTAACGACTTGGGAAATCTAATAAAAGATAGTTTTTGGGTAATGAATATTTTGCGGGACATATAGATCTGTCCCAATGGAATTCAAAGTTGAATTTGAAATAGTATAGACGAATATGATGTAATGTTGTTTTTGAGTTAATGTAATGTGACAGAATGTTTGAGAAGTATTAATGTTGACACAGCAGTTGTGGAGAATAATTGTAGATTTTGAGTGATATATATTTATGTTTATGATTAATAATATTATTTTGTTGTATTTGTAGTGAGGAAATGAGATTGAGATTTTTGGGGATGGCAATTTTGTATTAGGGGGTAGTGGCATGTAGGAGTTCGCAACAAAATATGTTGGGACGGGAATTGGTATCGATTTTAGTAAGTAGGGGCCGCCTTAGGTAGAATCCGGGCCGCCAAATAAGGGAATTGAGTTTTGGGTAGGGCAAACATATATCCTATGTACAAAGGGTTAGAGAGTATTTTTTTTTATATGTAGAGAAGGTAGCGATTTTGTGTTCAATGATAAGTTGGAGCTTAGAGAGTCTTGATTAGTAGATATTTTGGTAGAGATGGGTGTCATGTTACTTGAAGTTGATTAATATTAGAGCCATAGGGAGAGTAAAGATGATATATGTATACAGATCTAATACGGTCAATGAGAATGAATAATTTACATCACCCACAGTAGATTAATGTAAGATTGTTGAATAAAGAGAGAGAGTTATGATAAAGAATATAAACTTTTTATTTTAAACCAGTGACAGAATTTTGATAAAATTCGAAAATAATGTAAAATTAAGAATTGTTTGTTTTAAATAATTTAAATATCAAGTTGATGATTATTTATATTAAATATTTGTTTATTTTAAATATTTTGTTTTATTATGTTTGTATTTCAAGTTAGGATATTACAGATGTTCAGTGTATTTTCAGAAAGCATACACAACATATGTAGGTCAAGGATTCTGGAACTTGACCCAGTTTCGATCAGCTGAGGGGGTCATACACCTAATAAGCTTGTATAGTAGGAAGCCTATTTTAATTTGCTTGTTTAATTAATTCAAACCAATATTTGAATAATTTTAATAAATATGCTATTTAATAAAATTTTTTAATGAATAAATTTAAATTTTTTTTTAATTTTAAAATTTTTGAAAATTTTAATCTTTTTTGAGAAAAAAAAAAAAAACTTGATTTTTCGCCTGCCACCGAATGAATATTTTAGATAAGGATTCTTTTATTATGTGTGCGTTAACCATGTTTATTTTATTGTATTGCATTGTATTGGTAGACTATAAGTGGTTCTCATGTTAGAGTAAGGATGTGTTTATGTTAGTAGAAATGTCTAGGTTAAGTCATTTGAAACAAAAATTAGAAAAACAAGGAAGAGAATTTTTTGATAAAATATTATTTTTTTTTGAATTTTGAATTTTTTAAATTTATTTTAAATTTTAAAAGAAATTTTTTATTTTGAATGTGTTATGGTATCATGTAATGTGAGTGTGTGTGAGCCCAGTATTTGCTAAAGGCAGCCCAGCTTGCAAAAAGGGGAAACATATCGGCGGAGGAGCTGGAATAATTTTAGCCAGGGATTGAGGATTTTGGGGGTAGCATGTGAGAAGGCGAGGCGCGCTGTGGTGCGAGTCTGCTCGATTTCTCGGTGTTGGGATCTCTAACGGAGAAGTCCAGTGATCTCGTTCAGATGAGTCCATAGTCGCTGAGCCAGGGGGGTCGTGTACCCATGCAGATCAAGAACCAGGGGGTTGTTGGCACCAGTTCCTCACCGGTCCTCTTCGGGGTTTATCGATGAGATTTCTTTTGTCGTGGACAGCAGAATTCTCATCGAGGGGGTATTGTAGCGGGTCAATTTTTGGGTGTTTTATTTTAACCGTTTGGGGCATTTATATATTTTTATTCATTTCGTTTTCGGTCGGGAGCCTTATAAAATAATGTAAAAATGTATTATTGTGCAACGTATTTGTCAGAATAACAGAACAGTGAGACAAAAGCGATACGCAGGTGTTATTGTGTCACGCGGCGAGCGAAGCATTTACCCCCTTCTAAATTCTCAGAAATCTGTACTTGTGTAAACAGCACATAGACACAACTGTATCACCACAAATCTGAGTGACGGATCCAGCCACAAAACAGGATGCCCAGGGACGAGCAGAATCTAGCAATGTGCTTTTTTGCGCGGCAGGAAGTCATGGCTAAATCCGGCCTTTCCAATGACAGCAGCAGAGCCAAGTCCAATATCGGCCTCTGGTCACACACATATACCAGCTATAATCCATGCATAAAATGGTTATGCCACCACAATTAAGCACAAACGGCGACTAAAACCTGATGGCCGTGACTGCTCATTTCCCGCGACTCAACGAAGCACATTGCCCAGTTCGTCTCTGACTGTGTCGGCGCCGACACGCGAGCTCAATACGCTCGTATAATATCGTTAATTTTCAATAATGAAAGTAAAGCAGTTCTTTTAAAAGCAGTGATAGGATGGGAGGAGTGTAGAACACTAACATGTAAATTTGGAATTCCTTTTCGTCTTTTTCATAGACATCTTCAATCTACCGCGGGCTGGCCACGAGGTCACCGAAGAAAGCGTTATCGGTAGTGCTATAAAAAAAAAAATTATGTATTCAATCTGGTAATTGGGGTTTGAAAACGGAATGTGAGTAGAGAGTGTGCAAAGCTGGGCTGTGTTTTTTGTTTATGTGTGTATAATTATGAAGTTATAAAATTGTCCATTACAAGGTAAGCTATAGTTAGTAAGGTATAATAATTGCGTAACATGTCGCACGAAGATTTGTAATGTCAATAATTCAGACTAATTAAAGAAAAATCTAATTTCTCTTCCACAAAATTGCGAGTTGAAATTCTTTCAAAACCTTAGTTCGTTTTATGTGCTGTCATAGTTCGTCGAACGAAATGGGTTTACCTCCACTACGAGATCCGGCCAGATTATAGACTAAAGGTAAGTGGGAGATTGAAATTGAATAAAATATAAATATTACTTAAATAGTAAGAGTTACAATGGTACCGCGTGACCAGGATGTAATATAACAAACAAGTTATTACAACGGCCTACATGTGACAGTACATTGAACGGAGTACGGTTATGAAAGCAAATCGATTTTGTAAAATATCAGTTTTGAAATAAAATCATTAATTGACAGTTGTTACGTAAGAAAAAATAGACAAAGTAAATAAATGTCCGAGAAGACAGAAAAAAGTAGTATAATAAATTCAATTATGAGTGAAAGTGGCCTTGAGTCGCAATCGCTGGGGGAAAGTGGTATGTTGAGGGAGGAGACGGGTGCTGTTACAGAAACAGCTGTTGGCAGTAATGTAATAGCTCATTCCACGCCGATTGCGTCTCAACCACAAGTAAATGAAACCGATGTTGACTCGGGGATTCAGTTGACACCAGTTTCAACTAAGATAAATAAACAATCAGAGGAAACAAATATGATGAGTATTATGCTCAGTCAATTCGAAAGAATGAATAATAATTTTGAGACCAAATTTAATGTAATGAATAGTCGTTTTGATGATAATGATAAACGCTTTGATAACAATGAAATAATTTTAAATAAAATGAAAAGTGATTTTAACTACAAATTAGACCAATTAACGAATGATTTTAATGAACAGAAAATAAAATGCGAACAGCAAAATATTCAAAACGAGATCAATTTTAAAGCAATTAAAGACCAGAATGTGCAGTTACAGCAAAATATAAATGTAAAATTTAGTGAGTTGATAAATAATATACAAGACAAGAATGTATGTCTTGAAAATGCCGATGAAATGACAAGAAATAGTCTGAATAAAGTAGAATCAAGTACGAGTAATATAAACGAAAGTCGTAATGACAACGTTGTATTAGATAAAGAATTAATAAATAATAATGATGTTGATAATAACGGGAATAATAATGTAGTCGAAAAGTTGGTATCTGAGAGTACTAATGAAGTTGTAGAATGTGATTATGAGATGTTAATGTGTGTTAATGAGTTAGAGAGAGAGTGGAGAGAGAGTTATATTATAGACATGGAACAGTGGGTAAATTGTTTACGAGGTAAAATGGGGGGTGAAGGAAGACCTTCACATATATATTGTGTAGACAAGTGGGCTACAAATAATTGTTTTTTGAAGTTTTTTGTTTTTCCTGGAGAAGTCAGGAAAGATTTAATTGAATTTATACCCTCTGTCTGTAATACTTTTGAGAGTGTGATTTGGGGTTATGAAGAGAGAGATGTAAACAGAGAATTGTATGTTGGTAAAGAAACAGAAATATATAACTTAAATAGAAAGTATGATGAATGGAAGGAAAGTTTAGAAGTATATGTGAATGATAACGATTACAACGATTTAATAAAAATGATTAACCCAATAGTTAATGAATTTAATGACAGAGACTTAACAAAAATACCTAATGTAGACTGGTTTAACGAGTATTTGAATAAGTTGATTGAAGTTAGTTTTTCTGGTTACAACATACAAAACAGTCATTTGTGTGCTGATAAGATTGAACGATGTCATGTAGAACCAAGGTTGATTTGGAACGATGGAGGTTAAACTATTAAAACAATAAAAGACAGTATAAATATTTTGTTTTAATGGTTCTGACATGGCAAATCTGGACAAATGAAGTGCGGAAAAACTGAACAATAAATAAGAGTTTGTAAATAAAATATAGTGAATTCATATGTGTGTATGTAAGATGATTGTTGTGATAATAATATTGAAATATTTGCAAGTAAATAAATATCAGAATTAATTTTGAAAACAGTAAGTGACTAATGGTGATTGTTTCGATAACTATATAATTTATATTGTCAGTCATTAATTAAATTAAACCAATTTGATATGCTTAAATATTTTGATTGCTTATTTAAATGTTAATTAATTAATTTTTTAATGACTTTATTTTATTTTACGAGATGGAAAGGTGGCAATGAATGACGAATTGTTTAATTTAAATTAATTTTGTGTAAAATGTTTCAGAGATGGTAGTGATTACGTTTTGTGTGTATATCGTGTTAAATGGAGTGTAAGTATGAAAATTTTATAATCATGTATAATAAAAAAATGTTTACAGGTGTGATTGAGGTGTTAATGTAATAGTGAGATTTTAATGCAATCATTGTGTTTAAGAAATATGATAATTAAAAAATTTTAATAATAAATGAACAATGATATATAATGATTATTAATAATAAATTTTGAAAATTTCAAGAAAGTAAACAGTAAAAGGTTATGAATGGGTTAAATGATTGTTGATGCAAATATTATATGATAATGTATATACAAATTTTAATTAGTTTTCAATTGTTAAGTAATTAGTTAGTTATTAAGTGGCTACTGTGGGGGTGGCCTGTGCTCTCACAAGTAGCGAAATGGGTTGGGGGTAACCGTGAGTGTTACCTCCATCGGAGGCCAAACTGGCGATAAATGTGCGGCACACCTTATCCGTGTAAAGTAAAAATTTTACACACAATACTAAATAACGTGTCGCACATAGTAGTGATGTGTAACAGGCAATTAAATTAAAGTTAGATTTCCTCGACTTTTCGGGCGGTTACTGTCTTACCAGCACTAACCGTGGTTTTGGCTAGCGGCCAGCTATGATCATATCAAGTCCCTTGACCATAGCTGACTTGAAATTGGTATATATTTGAAATTCAATGGGGGGACATTAGAGGAAATCTCCCGGAAACTATGGAACAGCGGCTGCCACTCTGCCCGCTTGGGGGTAGCAAGACCGGTGGCAGATCCGTTTTAAGGGTGTATGATTATAGAACAAGAACATGATGATGTTCACTACTTTAAAACTTAATAGCGGAAGCAGAGACACGGAGAGGTAAAAACCTGCTCCAAAATATACAGTCTCTGTGGAAGCGAAAAGGCGCCAGTCTTACATAATTTAAAATAGTGTGTGTGGCTGGGAGGTGACGCAAAGGAGTCACGAATTTAAATTTTATGACAAAAGTTTTTGCTTATTCAAAGTTTAATCCAATCAAAAATGCTTGTGCTCTGTCCACATAATTATATGCTCAGACTCGTAATATAAGGTTCATACTATAATTTTAAAGGTATCATTTTATTGTTGTGTGTTAGATATAGTTGTTGATAAAATGTATTTTCATTATGTGTGTATTTTTTTTAAGCCAATAATTAGACGCCTGGCAGGCAATCAACACAATAGAAGTAAGTGTTGATAATGTATTACATGTAATTGTTCAATTTTGAAAGGTATTCATGGTGTTTTAATTATGTCAGGAGATCAGCTGATCAGCAATAATGTCACTGGTATATTATTTATAAATGTTTTAAGCAATGGATGTATTACCGATATTTTAAAGTGATGATAAAAATAATTTGCTACAATGAGAAATAAAGTAACGACTTGGGAAATCTAATAAAAGATAGTTTTTGGGTAATGAATATTTTGCGGGACATATAGATCTGTCCCAATGGAATTCAAAGTTGAATTTGAAATAGTATAGATGAATATGATGTAATGTTGTTTTTGAGTTAATGTAATGTGACAGAATGTTTGAGAAGTATTAATGTTGACACAGCAGTTGTGGAGAATAATTGTAGATTTTGAGTGATATATATTTATGTTTATGATTAATAATATTATTTTGTTGTATTTGTAGTGAGGAAATGAGATTGAGATTTTTGGGGATGGCAATTTTGTATTAGGGGCTAGTGGCATGTAGGAGTTCGCAACAAAATATGTTGGGACGGGAATTGGTATCGATTTTAGTAAGTAGGGGCCGCCTTAGGTAGAATCCGGGCCGCCAAATAAGGGAATTGAGTTTTGGGTAGGGCAAACATATATCCTATGTACAAAGGGTTAGAGAGTATTTTTTTTTATATGTAGAGAAGGTAGCGATTTTGTGTTCAATGATAAGTTGGAGCTTAGAGAGTCTTGATTAGTAGATATTTTGGTAGAGATGGGTGTCATGTTACTTGAAGTTGATTAATATTAGAGCCATAGGGAGAGTAAAGATGATATATGTATACAGATCTAATACGGTCAATGAGAATGAATAATTTACATCACCCACAGTAGATTAATGTAAGATTGTTGAATAAAGAGAGAGAGTTATGATAAAGAATATAAACTTTTTATTTTAAACCAGTGACAGAATTTTGATAAAATTCGAAAATAATGTAAAATTAAGAATTGTTTGTTTTAAATAATTTAAATATCAAGCTGATGATTATTTATATTAAATATTTGTTTATTTTAAATATTTTGTTTTATTATGTTTGTATTTCAAGTTAGGATATTACAGATGTTCAGTGTATTTTCAGAAAGCATACACAACATATGTAGGTCAAGGATTCTGGAACTTGACCCAGTTTCGATCAGCTGAGGGGGTCATACACCTAATAAGCTTGTATAGTAGGAAGCCTATTTTAATTTGCTTGTTTAATTAATTCAAACCAATATTTGAATAATTTTAATAAATATGCTATTTAATAAAATTTTTTAATGAATAAATTTAAATTTTTTTTTAATTTTAAAATTTTTGAAAATTTTAATCTTTTTTGAGAAAAAAAAAAAAACTTGATTTTTCGCCTGCCACCGAATGAATATTTTAGATAAGGATTCTTTTATTATGTGTGCGTTAACCATGTTTATTTTATTGTATTGCATTGTATTGGTAGACTATAAGTGGTTCTCATGTTAGAGTAAGGATGTGTTTATGTTAGTAGAAATGTCTAGGTTAAGTCATTTGAAACAAAAATTAGAAAAACAAGGAAGAGAATTTTTTGATAAAATATTATTTTTTTTGAATTTTGAATTTTTTAAATTTATTTTAAATTTTAAAAGAAATTTTTTATTTTGAATGTGTTATGGTATCATGTAATGTGAGTGTGTGTGAGCCCAGTATTTGCTAAAGGCAGCCCAGCTTGCAAAAAGGGGAAACATATCGGCGGAGGAGCTGGAATAATTTTAGCCAGGGATTGAGGATTTTGGGGGTAGCATGTGAGAAGGCGAGGCGCGCTGTGGTGCGAGTCTGCTCGATTTCTCGGTGTTGGGATCTCTAACGGAGAAGTCCAGTGATCTCGTTCAGATGAGTCCATAGTCGCTGAGCCAGGGGGGTCGTGTACCCATGCAGATCAAGAACCAGGGGGTTGTTGGCACCAGTTCCTCACCGGTCCTCTTCGGGGTTTATCGATGAGATTTCTTTTGTCGTGGACAGCAGAATTCTCATCGAGGGGGTATTGTAGCGGGTCAATTTTTGGGTGTTTTATTTTAACCGTTTGGGGCATTTATATATTTTTATTCATTTCGTTTTCGGTCGGGAGCCTTATAAAATAATGTAAAAATGTATTATTGTGCAACGTATTTGTCAGAATAACAGAACAGTGAGACAAAAGCGATACGCAGGTGTTATTGTGTCACGCGGCGAGCGAAGCATTTACCCCCTTCTAAATTCTCAGAAATCTGTACTTGTGTAAACAGCACATAGACACAACTGTATCACCACAAATCTGAGTGACGGATCCAGCCACAAAACAGGATGCCCAGGGACGAGCAGAATCTAGCAATGTGCTTTTTTGCGCGGCAGGAAGTCATGGCTAAATCCGGCCTTTCCAATGACAGCAGCAGAGCCAAGTCCAATATCGGCCTCTGGTCACACACATATACCAGCTATAATCCATGCATAAAATGGTTATGCCACCACAATTAAGCACAAACGGCGACTAAAACCTGATGGCCGTGACTGCTCATTTCCCGCGACTCAACGAAGCACATTGCCCAGTTCGTCTCTGACTGTGTCGGCGCCGACACGCGAGCTCAATACGCTCGTATAATATCGTTAATTTTCAATAATGAAAGTAAAGCAGTTCTTTTAAAAGCAGTGATAGGATGGGAGGAGTGTAGAACACTAACATGTAAATTTGGAATTCCTTTTCGTCTTTTTCATAGACATCTTCAATCTACCGCGGGCTGGCCACGAGGTCACCGAAGAAAGCGTTATCGGTAGTGCTATAAAAAAAAAAATTATGTATTCAATCTGGTAATTGGGGTTTGAAAACGGAATGTGAGTAGAGAGTGTGCAAAGCTGGGCTGTGTTTTTTGTTTATGTGTGTATAATTATGAAGTTATAAAATTGTCCATTACAAGGTAAGCTATAGTTAGTAAGGTATAATAATTGCGTAACATGTCGCACGAAGATTTGTAATGTCAATAATTCAGACTAATTAAAGAAAAATCTAATTTCTCTTCCACAAAATTGCGAGTTGAAATTCTTTCAAAACCTTAGTTCGTTTTATGTGCTGTCATAGTTCGTCGAACGAAATGGGTTTACCTCCACTACAAGATCCGGCCAGATTATAGACTAAAGGTAAGTGGGAGATTGAAATTGAATAAAATATAAATATTACTTAAACAGTAAGAGTTACAATGGTACCGCGTGACCAGGATGTAATATAACAAACAAGTTATTACAACGGCCTACATGTGACAGTACATTGAACGGAGTACGGTTATGAAAGCAAATCGATTTTGTAAAATATCAGTTTTGAAATAAAATCATTAATTGACAGTTGTTACGTAAGAAAAAATAGACAAAGTAAATAAATGTCCGAGAAGACAGAAAAAAGTAGCATAATAAATTCAATTATGAGTGAAAGTGGCCTTGAGTCGCAATCGCTGGGGGAAAGTGGTATGTTGAGGGAGGAGACGGGTGCTGTTACAGAAACAGCTGTTGGCAGTAATGTAATAGCTCATTCCACGCCGATTGCGTCTCAACCACAAGTAAATGAAACCGATGTTGACTCGGGGATTCAGTTGACACCAGTTTCAACTAAGATAAATAAACAATCAGAGGAAACAAATATGATGAGTATTATGCTCAGTCAATTCGAAAGAATGAATAATAATTTTGAGACCAAATTTAATGTAATGAATAGTCGTTTTGATGATAATGATAAACGCTTTGATAACAATGAAATAATTTTAAATAAAATGAAAAGTGATTTTAACTACAAATTAGACCAATTAACGAATGATTTTAATGAACAGAAAATAAAATGCGAACAGCAAAATATTCAAAACGAGATCAATTTTAAAGCAATTAAAGACCAGAATGTGCAGTTACAGCAAAATATAAATGTAAAATTTAGTGAGTTGATAAATAATATACAAGACAAGAATGTATGTCTTGAAAATGCCGATGAAATGACAAGAAATAGTCTGAATAAAGTAGAATCAAGTACGAGTAATATAAACGAAAGTCGTAATGACAACGTTGTATTAGATAAAGAATTAATAAATAATAATGATGTTGATAATAACGGGAATAATAATGTAGTCGAAAAGTTGGTATCTGAGAGTACTAATGAAGTTGTAGAATGTGATTATGAGATGTTAATGTGTGTTAATGAGTTAGAGAGAGAGTGGAGAGAGAGTTATATTATAGACATGGAACAGTGGGTAAATTGTTTACGAGGTAAAATGGGGGGTGAAGGAAGACCTTCACATATATATTGTGTAGACAAGTGGGCTACAAATAATTGTTTTTTGAAGTTTTTTGTTTTTCCTGGAGAAGTCAGGAAAGATTTAATTGAATTTATACCCTCTGTCTGTAATACTTTTGAGAGTGTGATTTGGGGTTATGAAGAGAGAGATGTAAACAGAGAATTGTATGTTGGTAAAGAAACAGAAATATATAACTTAAATAGAAAGTATGATGAATGGAAGGAAAGTTTAGAAGTATATGTGAATGATAACGATTACAACGATTTAATAAAAATGATTAACCCAATAGTTAATGAATTTAATGACAGAGACTTAACAAAAATACCTAATGTAGACTGGTTTAACGAGTATTTGAATAAGTTGATTGAAGTTAGTTTTTCTGGTTACAACATACAAAACAGTCATTTGTGTGCTGATAAGATTGAACGATGTCATGTAGAACCAAGGTTGATTTGGAACGATGGAGGTTAAACTATTAAAACAATAAAAGACAGTATAAATATTTTGTTTTAATGGTTCTGACATGGCAAATCTGGACAAATGAAGTGCGGAAAAACTGAACAATAAATAAGAGTTTGTAAATAAAATATAGTGAATTCATATGTGTGTATGTAAGATGATTGTTGTGATAATAATATTGAAATATTTGCAAGTAAATAAATATCAGAATTAATTTTGAAAACAGTAAGTGACTAATGGTGATTGTTTCGATAACTATATAATTTATATTGTCAGTCATTAATTAAATTAAACCAATTTGATATGCTTAAATATTTTGATTGCTTATTTAAATGTTAATTAATTAATTTTTTAATGACTTTATTTTATTTTACGAGATGGAAAGGTGGCAATGAATGACGAATTGTTTAATTTAAATTAATTTTGTGTAAAATGTTTCAGAGATGGTAGTGATTACGTTTTGTGTGTATATCGTGTTAAATGGAGTGTAAGTATGAAAATTTTATAATCATGTATAATAAAAAAATGTTTACAGGTGTGATTGAGGTGTTAATGTAATAGTGAGATTTTAATGCAATCATTGTGTTTAAGAAATATGATAATTAAAAAATTTTAATAATAAATGAACAATGATATATAATGATTATTAATAATAAATTTTGAAAATTTCAAGAAAGTAAACAGTAAAAGGTTATGAATGGGTTAAATGATTGTTGATGCAAATATTATATGATAATGTATATAAAAATTTTAATTAGTTTTCAATTGTTAAGTAATTAGTTAGTTATTAAGTGGCTACTGTGGGGGTGGCCTGTGCTCTCACAAGTAGCGAAATGGGTTGGGGGTAACCGTGAGTGTTACCTCCATCGGAGGCCAAACTGGCGATAAATGTGCGGCACACCTTATCCGTGTAAAGTAAAAATTTTACACACAATACTAAATAACGTGTCGCACATAGTAGTGATGTGTAACAGGCAATTAAATTAAAGTTAGATTTCCTCGACTTTTCGGGCGGTTACTGTCTTACCAGCACTAACCGTGGTTTTGGCTAGCGGCCAGCTATGATCATATCAAGTCCCTTGACCATAGCTGACTTGAAATTGGTATATATTTGAAATTCAATGGGGGGACATTAGAGGAAATCTCCCGGAAACTATGGAACAGCGGCTGCCACTCTGCCCGCTTGGGGGTAGCAAGACCGGTGGCAGATCCGTTTTAAGGGTGTATGATTATAGAACAAGAACATGATGATGTTCACTACTTTAAAACTTAATAGCGGAAGCAGAGACACGGAGAGGTAAAAACCTGCTCCAAAATATACAGTCTCTGTGGAAGCGAAAAGGCGCCAGTCTTACATAATTTAAAATAGTGTGTGTGGCTGGGAGGTGACGCAAAGGAGTCACGAATTTAAATTTTATGACAAAAGTTTTTGCTTATTCAAAGTTTAATCCAATCAAAAATGCTTGTGCTCTGTCCACATAATTATATGCTCAGACTCGTAATATAAGGTTCATACTATAATTTTAAAGGTATCATTTTATTGTTGTGTGTTAGATATAGTTGTTGATAAAATGTATTTTCATTATGTGTGTATTTTTTTTAAGCCAATAATTAGACGCCTGGCAGGCAATCAACACAATAGAAGTAAGTGTTGATAATGTATTACATGTAATTGTTCAATTTTGAAAGGTATTCATGGTGTTTTAATTATGTCAGGAGATCAGCTGATCAGCAATAATGTCACTGGTATATTATTTATAAATGTTTTAAGCAATGGATGTATTACCGATATTTTAAAGTGATGATAAAAATAATTTGCTACAATGAGAAATAAAGTAACGACTTGGGAAATCTAATAAAAGATAGTTTTTGGGTAATGAATATTTTGCGGGACATATAGATCTGTCCCAATGGAATTCAAAGTTGAATTTGAAATAGTATAGATGAATATGATGTAATGTTGTTTTTGAGTTAATGTAATGTGACAGAATGTTTGAGAAGTATTAATGTTGACACAGCAGTTGTGGAGAATAATTGTAGATTTTGAGTGATATATATTTATGTTTATGATTAATAATATTATTTTGTTGTATTTGTAGTGAGGAAATGAGATTGAGATTTTTGGGGATGGCAATTTTGTATTAGGGGGTAGTGGCATGTAGGAGTTCGCAACAAAATATGTTGGGACGGGAATTGGTATCGATTTTAGTAAGTAGGGGCCGCCTTAGGTAGAATCCGGGCCGCCAAATAAGGGAATTGAGTTTTGGGTAGGGCAAACATATATCCTATGTACAAAGGGTTAGAGAGTATTTTTTTTTATATGTAGAGAAGGTAGCGATTTTGTGTTCAATGATAAGTTGGAGCTTAGAGAGTCTTGATTAGTAGATATTTTGGTAGAGATGGGTGTCATGTTACTTGAAGTTGATTAATATTAGAGCCATAGGGAGAGTAAAGATGATATATGTATACAGATCTAATACGGTCAATGAGAATGAATAATTTACATCACCCACAGTAGATTAATGTAAGATTGTTGAATAAAGAGAGAGAGTTATGATAAAGAATATAAACTTTTTATTTTAAACCAGTGACAGAATTTTGATAAAATTCGAAAATAATGTAAAATTAAGAATTGTTTGTTTTAAATAATTTAAATATCAAGCTGATGATTATTTATATTAAATATTTGTTTATTTTAAATATTTTGTTTTATTATGTTTGTATTTCAAGTTAGGATATTACAGATGTTCAGTGTATTTTCAGAAAGCATACACAACATATGTAGGTCAAGGATTCTGGAACTTGACCCAGTTTCGATCAGCTGAGGGGGTCATACACCTAATAAGCTTGTATAGTAGGAAGCCTATTTTAATTTGCTTGTTTAATTAATTCAAACCAATATTTGAATAATTTTAATAAATATGCTATTTAATAAAATTTTTTAATGAATAAATTTAAATTTTTTTTTAATTTTAAAATTTTTGAAAATTTTAATCTTTTTTGAGAAAAAAAAAAAAAACTTGATTTTTCGCCTGCCACCGAATGAATATTTTAGATAAGGATTCTTTTATTATGTGTGCGTTAACCATGTTTATTTTATTGTATTGCATTGTATTGGTAGACTATAAGTGGTTCTCATGTTAGAGTAAGGATGTGTTTATGTTAGTAGAAATGTCTAGGTTAAGTCATTTGAAACAAAAATTAGAAAAACAAGGAAGAGAATTTTTTGATAAAATATTATTTTTTTTGAATTTTGAATTTTTTAAATTTATTTTAAATTTTAAAAGAAATTTTTTATTTTGAATGTGTTATGGTATCATGTAATGTGAGTGTGTGTGAGCCCAGTATTTGCTAAAGGCAGCCCAGCTTGCAAAAAGGGGAAACATATCGGCGGAGGAGCTGGAATAATTTTAGCCAGGGATTGAGGATTTTGGGGGTAGCATGTGAGAAGGCGAGGCGCGCTGTGGTGCGAGTCTGCTCGATTTCTCGGTGTTGGGATCTCTAACGGAGAAGTCCAGTGATCTCGTTCAGATGAGTCCATAGTCGCTGAGCCAGGGGGGTCGTGTACCCATGCAGATCAAGAACCAGGGGGTTGTTGGCACCAGTTCCTCACCGGTCCTCTTCGGGGTTTATCGATGAGATTTCTTTTGTCGTGGACAGCAGAATTCTCATCGAGGGGGTATTGTAGCGGGTCAATTTTTGGGTGTTTTATTTTAACCGTTTGGGGCATTTATATATTTTTATTCATTTCGTTTTCGGTCGGGAGCCTTATAAAATAATGTAAAAATGTATTATTGTGCAACGTATTTGTCAGAATAACAGAACAGTGAGACAAAAGCGATACGCAGGTGTTATTATGTCACGCGGCGAGCGAAGCATTTACCCCCTTCTAAATTCTCAGAAATCTGTACTTGTGTAAACAGCACATAGACACAACTGTATCACCACAAATCTGAGTGACGGATCCAGCCACAAAACAGGATGCCCAGGGACGAGCAGAATCTAGCAATGTGCTTTTTTGCGCGGCAGGAAGTCATGGCTAAATCCGGCCTTTCCAATGACAGCAGCAGAGCCAAGTCCAATATCGGCCTCTGGTCACACACATATACCAGCTATAATCCATGCATAAAATGGTTATGCCACCACAATTAAGCACAAACGGCGACTAAAACCTGATGGCCGTGACTGCTCATTTCCCGCGACTCAACGAAGCACATTGCCCAGTTCGTCTCTGACTGTGTCGGCGCCGACACGCGAGCTCAATACGCTCGTATAATATCGTTAATTTTCAATAATGAAAGTAAAGCAGTTCTTTTAAAAGCAGTGATAGGATGGGAGGAGTGTAGAACACTAACATGTAAATTTGGAATTCCTTTTCGTCTTTTTCATAGACATCTTCAATCTACCGCGGGCTGGCCACGAGGTCACCGAAGAAAGCGTTATCGGTAGTGCTATAAAAAAAAAATTATGTATTCAATCTGGTAATTGGGGTTTGAAAACGGAATGTGAGTAGAGAGTGTGCAAAGCTGGGCTGTGTTTTTTGTTTATGTGTGTATAATTATGAAGTTATAAAATTGTCCATTACAAGGTAAGCTATAGTTAGTAAGGTATAATAATTGCGTAACATGTCGCACGAAGATTTGTAATGTCAATAATTCAGACTAATTAAAGAAAAATCTAATTTCTCTTCCACAAAATTGCGAGTTGAAATTCTTTCAAAACCTTAGTTCGTTTTATGTGCTGTCATAGTTCGTCGAACGAAATGGGTTTACCTCCACTACGAGATCCGGCCAGATTATAGACTAAAGGTAAGTGGGAGATTGAAATTGAATAAAATATAAATATTACTTAAATAGTAAGAGTTACAAAGGGGGTCTTTATATTTTATTAAGTCATATGGATTTATTTATATCAGCTTGGTAGGTCCCACGTAAAACGGTTTTATTCGGACAATGAACAATGACATAGCTGTGTGAGCGAGGTGTGGCAATAGAACGCAATATTATTCTGAGAAATCAAGTGTTGTGTTACGAACTAGTATGTGCGAACACCAGCATGGGTGCGGATGCGACGCTTACAGCCTCGACCCACGCCAAGTAAAATGGCTAAGCTGTAAAATTTTCTTGCCATGTGGTTTTGAGATGGCGGAAGTCCAGTGTAGACTCCGCCCATCTGAGTCTCCTGCCTCGTCGCAGTGCAATATCATCAACACCTAAGGCATATGGACAAAGCCATACATTGTGCATGTTGACGAACAATTCGTAGCATGATGGCATTGCTTTTCCTGTTCAGGAACCCGATGTGGTGGGAGTTTGGTTGGTACTATCTGCCGCAGTTCAAATAACTACGCTTGCCCGGCCGGGAGCACAAAAGAACTCGTGCGAATCAAAATTTCTTTTTAAACTGTAAAAAAGTGACAAACAGTCCTCAAAAGTGAACCAATGTCTCGGGATGAAATAAATAGAGTGCAAAAAGAAAATTAATATTGGTGAATCAACAAACATTCGGACATAAACTCAGTGCGGCACGAGGTGATGAGGATCATCGATGGCTAAGTAACACACAACCAATTTCACTTTAAAAGGCACTAAACAAAATAAATTTTTATTGTTTCCTCTTTTTAAATAAAATTTTCTGAGTTTTACAATTCAAAGTGTCTTCTAATTTTAATATCAAAATTACATGAGATTTTGCCCAAAATAAACTCATACGGCTCTTTTTTATCGCTGTTATAAAATTCAATGCAATATTTGTTTCAATGGATAATTTTTCCAGATTCTTTTTTTTTCCAGACCATGAGGTAAACCAGACCTAAGTATTTCGTGGGCTGTACAATCACAAAACTGTAACACTTACTGCTTAACAACTAATCTGTCAATCCAAAAAAATCAGCACTTACATTACTTTTATCCCCATCAATCTCTCTCTCTCTCTCTCTCACACACACACACACATACACACACACACACACACACACACACACACACACACACACACACACACACACACATTCGAATGCAATGTCTTTAATTTAGCTCTATTAAGGCCATCAAAGTGCTTACATCCCCACTTGTTTTATTCGTTTAAGATTTTGTTCCTATTTCCTGTTTACCAAAAATTAAGATAATCGTCTATTTCTATCAAGCTGCTTGGCACTCAGTGCCTCTGTAGCTACAAGAGCTGGCAAATAATTTATATAAAATTCTACTAAATGGTCTGTGAAATGAAATTCTATCATAATTTGGAGGGACTGTGTGTGTCTGGGGGGGGGGATCCATGTGTGTGTGTGCAAACACACTGATAATAAAAATGTTATCATGTGTCTCTGACAACTAATTGGATTTCTAAAAGTCACTACTTAACTGACAAATGCTGTGAAATACGAGGTGTCGCATACTGGTCAGTACAGGATGAGACGAGGCTTTGCGTACATCACAGAGCACTTGAATGACAGTTTTTTTAAGAATTCAAATATAATTCTACATTTTCAAAATAAAGTATCATTTATTTAAGACTCGTCAAGTTATATACTTTGTGTCAACTATGTTTAATTTAATGACTTAATAATGAACTATTTCTGTGGTAACAATGGTAGGTAATATGACAGAAGACATAATACCAAAATACTTAAATCAAACTATTATATTATAGATGCACTTTTAAGATTGTATTATGTTAACAATTTTGAAACATTTGTGTCTACAATCACTATTTAACTAACCTCACATTCCATTCGCCACACCTGGGTAGAGGAGTTGTCAGTTCCTGAAATGAACTACCTTTCTTGAAACTCCACGTTAAGAAAGCTTCATGATATATATTCAAATCTTTCCCATTTCCCTATGAAAAGACAAACAGAAATATACAAACAAGTTATTTTGACACTATGCATATACACACACAGACGCATAAATGCACACATTAATTAAACATAAATTATACAAGCAACACAATAGTTATTTGATAAAAACTTATTCCATCATTAATTGTTAATAGCTGGCCAAACACAGATTTATTACCTTTCAAGAACATTTTTGTAAACAAGCAATTATTTGGCTTATATTGTATTATTAACAACACTTACTACAGGTTTCTATTAAGAAGTTTTCAGCTTAATACTATTATAGAAAAGTTATGCTCGTTGTCAGTCACCACAAAATCAAAAACTGAAGTGTCGCTTTTAATACAATAGCCAAAGTAAATGTTTATTCCAAAATTAACCATTTTATTATACATTTTTTAATTCCTACTAACATTTTTATTATCACCGTGTGTGTGTGTGTGTGTGTGTGTGTGTGTGTGTGTGTGTGTGTGTGTGTGTGTGTGTGTGTGTGTGTGTGTGTGTGTGTGTGTGTGTGTGTGTGTGTGTGTGTGTGTGTGTGTGTGTGTGTGTTGAAAGGTAACAAAGCCTCAAAATCTACTGCATAAATCCCCCATAAAAAAAAATACATAAAATAAGCCTAGGGTCACTAACCACATCGAACAGACGGGTATGCAATTATCTAACAGGTGATCATTGTCCCCACTAATCGCAATTTTTTAAATCTCCCTTAAAAGACCCCCCCCCCAAGTCCATCCAATGAACCTGCTAAGAAAGAATAAAATATGGTAAGATGACTTTTGAAATAATTTGTTATTCTATCACACATTTTATTATAATTAGTAAAAATGTTTATGTTTCATTTACTCCTCTTTATTCTTAAACTACACAGAAATAATTACATATTATGAAAACAAATGAATTCTCCCAATTTCACTAATCAAAAATATTTGAATCAATTTTTTAGACAAGGGCAAAAACAAAATACGGAATTATAACCTCAAACCGTTTTGCACACTGCCTGGTATATATGATGGTTAAACCAATTATCACCACTTCAACAACTAAACATTTATATAAAGCAAGACTGTGCCGGGGTTTCAATTTTCCCGGCATGATTTGAATTATCGGTGCCGCCAAGGCTTGGCCGCTGGACGAGACAGCTAACGCAATTAGTAAGGCTGTGTCTGCCCCACATCGACGTGATCTAGTAAGCCCACCTACTGTCACAGCTGATGCGATGGTGGCCGAAGGTTAGGTTCGACAATTCGAAACAAGTTGAATTTCTACATCATGTGGGAACGCAAAATACATAGTCCTTTCTCATTTTGTCGCCAACCTTCTGACAGAGTGCTTGTGGTCTGACGGCAGGGCGAAGTACGTCTTCAACTTTCAATATGACTTCGTAAAATTCTAAAGCGTCTCAGGTGAGAATTAATTATTTTATTCAAGGTTAAGCTCGATGTTAAATTCATAATGGGTTATGTGTCTTGCGTTTGTGTATGTGTGTGATCTCCACATGTGTGTGTGATCATTGTAAAGTCTATTGTAAAAGGGAATCACACGTTACTTCCGGTCGGGGAACACGTGTCTACTTTGCATTTAACCATAAATGAACTTAAAAGTAAATGTTACCATTATACAGTAACGGTTCATTATCTTATTACTTATTTTCAAAAATTAATAAGAACTAGAGTGTAAAAAAAAATAATTGTGACAGTGCGGGTAGTGTGTGTGTTCCGAGGCGAGAGAGTGTAGGGGGTAGCTGTGTTTTCTGACGGCCAACTACAAATAAAAAATGTTATAGGGTCCCCATACAGCTGGGAGAGAGGGGAATATGGAGATGGTGACATCAACAACAGTCACCATCTGCAGAGCAGTGCACCCGGATGCTCCCCAACGCTGTCAGGCCCTGAACCACTTCTCCTGCAACACACCAAGGGACAGCTGCCCAGAATGAGATGAGCTCGAGCTTCGGAACTCTTCAGGAACCATCATCAACACTCATCGCCACGGCTCTACCTGGTATCATTTCAGTTCTTCAAAGTATAGGTGGGAGCTTTCCAGTTACTAGACACTCAACTTGTAACAGTACAATTCTGGCCCTATTATATTTTGGGGAATAATCGATATAAATTGTATTTTCATTTCCAAGTCACATATAAAAAATTGGTAAAGTTTGATTAAGGGTTTGCAACTGCGCAATTCGAGTGTACAGGATTGCGTCAAGGTCAAATATACGTCCAGAACAGCAAAACAGTCGTCATCCAAATGTGTCAACCAGCTGCGCACATGATTTCGTCAGCCAAAGGTATGCTACTACGCAATACATACTTTTGTGAACAAAGGATTGAGCGACGTAGTTTGTCCCCCACCTTGTATTGCATAGTTGCAAACAAAGACGCCTCAGTCTTGACTCAGAAGCATAGCGTACCGGCCGGTATTTCTCCAAACGCTAATTCGATCTAAAATTTACACAACTAAGTGTTGTTGTACAATGTAAAACAGTGAAGTATTTATATAAAATAAATAACAGTGAAACGTAAAATGTAAACATAAAGTTTCGTAAAAGTTTTAACACCTAGAGTGCGAGTTTAGCGACGAGACGTCCGGAGGACTAAATTACAGCTAAGTGACAAAATGTGGTCGATACAAAATTTTTAATATTTTGATATTTCAATATTTCATTCACTAATAATAAAATGAGCTCAATTTGGGGAAAATTAAAAAAGAAATTGTACTAAGAATGCGAGCGTGAGTGAATGAGAGAATGTATAACAAAATAACAAGTGCTGGGTTGTGAAATTGTTTATAATTATGATATCATAAAAAATATAATTGAATATGTTATTTTGGAGGGTTTATGAAATGTTTAAGGGAAATTTTTAAACTTATACAGTAGAACTGCGTCTCATGACGCAACGCCAAACGGCATATAATAGCGTGCTTATTTCGCACGGTAGAGACATGTTTTGTAGTAATATGTTATTAAAACATAAAAAATATAATTGAATGTTATTTCAATATAATAGTGCCAAAATAATAGCGTGCTTGTTTTCGCACAATAGAATAGCTTGCAACTATGTGGGTGTAACTGTGAGTAACGGTAATTTAGAAAAAATTAAACAAGAGTTTTCTTTTCAACTATATATGTCGTTAGAATATTTATTTCGTAACCCCACACTGTTTCTGACCTCGCTTATGAACGAACTCTGGGACCCTAGTGCGAAGTAATAGTGGTACGTAAACAACAACAAAGCTTAATTATTAACAACAAAGAAAGGTAATAAAAAGTGAATTAATGTGTATTTATACAAACTCCAACCGTTTTTTTTTTTTTTAAATCAAGAGTAATTGATGTTATACGTAAATGTAAAGACATGCTCTACACAAGGGGTATCAGAAGCCCAGGGGTTGCTAAAATTAATATTGTAACTAATCTTTGTAAAAGTTGTTAATGGTTACATGAGTATTTTATTGCAAGTCCTGTCACTCTGGGCTCCAGCACATTTTTTCGCTACGTCTAGGCCAAGTGGTCTAGTTTTTAAATTTTACGTAACGGTCTAAGTGGCCATTACAAATGGTAGCAGAACGTGGTTAACATCTATGTGTGCTGACCTGAAGGTGGTAGGACTTGCAATGCTATTTGGGAGTTGACATAATTTTTCTGGGTGGTGTAGTTATATATATATATATATATATATATATATATATATATATTTTGACAACACAAATAACTTAACTATTGGCGCATAGGATATGGTGGTGCGTGTGTTATAATGCAAAAGTCTATATTGGAGGATTTCAGATTATTTATTGTACACAAGAAATATGAAATCGTTTCTGGGATATATTTAACAAGAATAAATAATAAGTGTTTGCAGATATAGTCTTTTAAAATGTTAAATAATGTTCATATATGATTTGTTGTACATTACATATATGAAGATTTCCACGGCAATATGAAGAGGGGTTTTTTTTGTAGTGGAGTCGTCAGGTGTGACGTACGATGACAGATGGTTGACCCTGGCGATGATTACAGCTGGGCTGGTGTCCTGAAGTTCATACGTTGACACACGATTCGCACTCGAACACTGATTCTAGTGGTACCGTTAATGGAATTTACACAGTAATTAGAATAACACAAGTATCTCAGGTAACAGTGGGTATTTAACTAAAAACGGTATATTAAACTTATACCTATCCGGAATCTTCAAGTGTTCACTCATAACACAAGATCTACCATGGTCAGTAGATCTTCCTAAGCGGAAATCTTCCACTCACACGGAAACTACTGATGATAATATTACAACAATAAGTAAACTATTAAATACTTCTGGTACTGTAGAATACCTTACACAGTAAACCCAGTTTAAGTTCACTTTTATACCCGTTACATTACAATGAACAATAACGTGTCTGAAGATAAATTAATTAAACAGTTTTGAGAGTTCGCACTTGTTACTACCGACGAATGGACTTAACGAATTTTCGTAAGCAAAAAATCTTGAACGAGAAGCGCACGTTCCCTTCGCGACAGCTATAAATAAAAAACTGGGCGTTCAGCACCCGGCTGAGGAAAATTCCGACTGACCTTCGAAGCTTATTATTGGTGGAAAAGAAGTCACATGTTTATTTTGCGCACGGCACTAGTGTGGTTTCATGCAGGAAAGTGCACAGAATTTGCAAGGGCATGCATAGATGGTTATCTATGAATATCTTATCTCAAGTAGAATTGCATTTTATAAAGAGTTTTATATTTAAAAAAAAATCATATTTTAACGTTATATTACGATCAGCAAATATAGAGAAACTGTAGCTAATATAATAGTTTATGTCCAGATCAAGTGTCAATACGATCGGATAATTATATCACGCATGGCAGGGAAAAAACGTTTATCACTCGTGCATGCACGCACATTTCCATTGACACAGTACATGAATAAATAGAACATAAAATAATAAACAGTTTGACTTATCCAACTTCCTTATCCGTTCTAAGATACAAAACTTATAGCGAAAAAAAACCAAATCTAACAAAATACCATTTAAAACCTGAATGTTCATCGTCCGTATATTAGATTAGCCTGCACTGCTTATCAGGATCCTTTGTTTCATTGCAGGATTAACCCCTTCCCGCATAAAACAATTTTTTTTAGTTGATTAACGAACAAAAAAATTTTCTTCTTTTGAAATCAATAATAAATTCCTAATCCTAAGAATAATACAACAATAATCTCAAACGTAAAACCAAATAAACAGCTTCTTTGCAATATTAGCATCCCATAACTGTCGACTTGACAGAATAAATAACACAAAGACACGTGGCTACACTGACATTTAAACAATAACAAATACACATGGTTGATATTGACAAGCAGATAGCAAGTGCACGAGGTCGGCAATGTAAACACTTCCAACCCAATGGCGTGCAACACATCAGACTGCATTCCTTATCTCTAATTGATTAACGTTCACTCTCTGATTTAACCTACATATGACACTTGTACGTAAATTGACGTATTTTAAATACAGCTACACATTATTCACACTCGATCAATTGAACTGCTTTTTATTGTTGTATCCGATTTTTGTATTTTTAGTCGTATTTTTATGTGTAAAGTTTATTTTGTTGCACGGACCCACTCCATGCAGCCTTACATGTTTTTTTTCTGCTCTTCAACTGAATCACTTTCAGTAACCGCTGCTACTCTGTTGGTACCAAATTTCTGAGTTGTTACTTTGTTTTTATGTTGTTGTGATTGTGGCTGCTTTTGTTGTGGTTGAAACTGTTTTCGTGGTGTTTCATTACTGTTAATATTATTATTTTGATTGTCAACACCCTCCCATTTTGTGAGCAATAGAAGTAGCTCTTCTAAGGATTTAATCCCTTGTGTAATGACAGCAATTTGCATGCCGCATCCGAAATGGTGTGCCAGTTTATTGACCATATCCGGTTCAGTTATTACAGGTTCTAAGTATTTAGCCCGCGATATCAACTGAATTAAGTACGTTTCTTTCGAACCTTTGGTATTAGAATATTTGCCAAATTCCAGTTGCACGCAGATCTTTCTCTGGACCTCCTCATTCCAGTATCTAGCACTGAAATGCTTTACCAGATCTTCATAGGTGTTGATCTTATCTTGGATAACGGAGAACCACTCCGCCGCAGTACCCTTTAGGTGTCCTACTACAAAGTTAATTTTGTCGGCCTCACCTAAAGTGTCCCCAATCACTTCAATGTCCTGTTGGCAGATTTTAATGAAGTTTATGGGGTTTTCACCTTCCCATCCAAAGAACTTCAGCTATGAATTAGCGTCGTCTAGGGTCTTGTAGACATATGTAGTCTGGTTGAGCGGCGACGACGTACTTTGCAGTTGTGACATCTGACGTTTCAGCTCTTGGATCAGCAGGTCTTGCTCGGCCACTAATTCACTCATCGTGGACGCGTGCTGTACTACCTTCTCCTCTATCCCAGAGATTTTAGCCTCGCATTCACTAATGCATGAATTGTTAATCTCTAACGCCGACTCTATGTTGGATCTTATAATTTCTACTTTCTCGCTAATTCGTTTTTCAGTAGATTCTAACAGCTGTTTGGTCTGGTCTTGTACAGCCGCGTATATTTTTTTTTGTTTTCTTCATGGAGCATTTTATTTTGTTTAATGCCTTCTTCAGAAATTTTCTGTATATTCGCTCTCATTTCTTCTTTACCGGCTTTATTTTCTTCGGAAATTATTTTCATATTTGCTAATAAGGCAGCTAAAGTATTCTGTATTTCTGCTGTATCCGCCATATTGATAAAATTTAATTTAAAATTTTATTAAAATTTAAATTCACTGACTTAAACGCTACAAAAATTATTATTATCACAAGATTATTATCGTAGTGTAAGCCAGTTTATATGCACACAGTAAGCAGTTCAATTTACCAAAATGTAAACAACCTTATCTAACACACAAACAAATAATAATCGACCTCCAATATACTGATAAAATTGTTCATATATGATACACAAGAGAATATGCACAACTGGTAATATATATCCTCAGATATTTACATGAACCACCCACACGCAAATACTAAATTAACAAAGATTATACGTCGGATTTCACCAACAAATTTTATATTATTTGACATATGTAGAATAGCGTAAAATTATAGCTATTTTTCGTGCCATACGTTGCTAAGCACCAATTATCCCTATGCGACAACACAAATAACTATTGGCGCATAGGATATGGTGGTGCGTGTGTTATAATGCAAAAGTCTATATTGGAGGATTTCAGATTATTTATTGTACACAAGAAATACGAAATCGTTTATGGGATATATTTAACAAGAATAAATAATAATAGTTTGCAGATATAGTCTTTTAAAATGTTAAATAATGTTCATATATGATTTGTTGTACATTACATATACGAAGATTTCCACGGCAATATGAAGAGGGGGTTTTTTGTAGTAGAGTCATCAGGCCTGGCGTACGATGACAGATGGTTGACCCTGGCGATGATTACAGCTGGGCTGGTGTCCTGAAGTTCATACGTTGACACTGACGATTCGCACTCGAACACTGATTCTAGTGGTACCGTTAATGGAATTTACACAGTAATTAGAATAACACAAGTATCTCAGGTAACAGTGGGTATTTAACTAAAAATGGTATATTAAACTTATACCTATCCGGAATCTTCAAGTGTTCACTCGTAACACAAGATCTACCACGGTCAGTAGATCTTCCTAAGCGGAAATCTTCCACTCACACGGAAACTACTGATGATAATATTCCAATAAGTAAACTATTAAATACTTCTGGTACTGTAGAATACCTCACACAGTAAACCCAGTTTAAGTTTACTTTTATACCCGTTACATTACAATGAACAATAGCGTGTCTGAAGATGGATTAATTAAACAGTTTTGAGAGTTCGCACTTGTTACTACTGACGAATGGACTTAACGAATTTTTGCAAGCGAAAAATCTTGAACGAGAGCGCACGTTCCCTTCGTGACAGCTAGAAAAGAAAAAACTGGCCGTTCTGCACCCGGCTAAGGAAAATTCCGACTGACCTTCGAACCTTCTTATTGGTGGAAAAGAAGTCACATGGTTATTTTGCGCACGGCACTAGTGTGGTTTCATGCAGGAAAGTGCACAGAATTTGCAAGGGCATGCATAGATGGTCATCTATGAATATCTTATCTCAAGTAGAATTGCGTTTTATAAAGAGTTTTATATTTAAAAAAAAAATCATACTTTAACGTTATATTACGATCAGGAAATATAGGGAAACTGTAGCTAATATAATAGTTTATATCCATTTCAAGTGTCAATACGATCGGATAATTATATCATGCACGGCAGGGAAAAAACGTATATCACTCGCACATGCACGCACATTTCCATTGACACAGTACATGAATAAATAGAACATAAAATAATAAACAGTTTGACTTATCCAACTTCCTTATCCATTCTAAGATACAAAACTTATAGCGAAAAAAACCAAATCTAACAAAATACCATTTAAAACCTGAATGTTCATCGTCCGTGTATTTAGATTAGCCTGCACTGCTTATCAGGATCCTGTGTTTCATTGCAATATATATATATATTACTATTTTAAAATGAAATGAGTTAAAAATTAAAAAAATTGTATTAGTGTTTGTGATTGTTAATGGTTTTATGAATTTAGAAAATGTTGATATTGTATTGAAAGATTTTAATGTATTGTTGGTATTGTATTGCAAAGTAGGTCTTTTAATGTTATAATTGCTTCTTTATTTTAAAAATTATTAGTATCAAATTGTAAACCGGAGGTAACTAATACCGGAGGTAAGGTCACACACATTTATATGTTTGTATGGTATGTATATTTATTCAAGTTGCTTATGGAGGATATTGAGTCTAGTTCCCAGTTGGGGGTGTAATTTACAGTGTAGGAATTAAACCGGGTACGTCCCATTTAAGGTTTTGTGTATGTTTGGTGTACCCCTGAAAAATTTTGTTTGCATGCCCTGGTTCTGTCAGACCTTGTCAGAGTTGGTTATAACCTGTTCGACTCTGCTGGGTACTGACCTAAATTCTTGAAGGATACCATTTGATCTAATGATCTTCCAGCTCTGAAGTGATTGCACTGATGGTTTTAATTTAATTATTGAGTTATTGGATCGCAATATGGGAATTACCCTGAACACATATATGAATTTTTTTTTTTTTTTTTTGAGAATGCAGTTATGGTCGGACTATGCACCATCATTATTGACTTGGAGTCTTGGATTTTGGATGATCCTTGAGTATTTTAAATTCTCTAGAATAAGAATTGCTCGGTCAATATATTTAATGGATTGCATTTGTTTATTGGGTGTGGTGTTATGGTATTTATTTTAGTGTTATTGTTGTTTGTTTGGTGAATTCAGGGAGCTCACTCTGTCTTTCGTCTTCACCCCTTTCTTTTGCTTCGTTAGGAGACCCTGAGGCCTCTTGTATGAAGTCAAGTTTTTCCTCTTCTGCCGTCTGTTAGTAGTGAGTAGTTGATATGTGGTATTTAATTGTGTAATTCTGGCAGAGGCTTGTTACCATAAACTGCCCAACCCCCTTACCGGCATCATCCAGAAACTTTCTGTGGTTGATAGACAAGATGAGGGCAAATTGTTACTTTTCCTTGGGATTGCCTTACAGTTATCAGACTTCTCTGGGGTGTCTGATGAGGCCCTCTTTGCACTCATATATCCGTATTGCCGGGGTCCAATGGCTGAGCAGGTCACACATGTCATGCGATGTGGCGGCAATTTAGACTCATTCCATGGAGAGGTGTTGGACTCTTTTATACCCGGCCGGCTATGAGATCAATTACGTCTGAAACTGTTCTATCGGGTACAGGCCAATGACAAAAGGTTGGTCGATTTTGTTTGTAGTATCAGAGATTCGGCCTGGATTTTGAAGTTGGGATTGTCGGAACTGGAGATAGTTCAAGTAATTTTGGAGGGCATGACGCCCCAAGAAAGATCGCGCTTGGTTTTTGCGGAGCGTCCGTGTTGTTTCGCTGACCTGGACCGGTTGTGTGTAATGTCCAGGAACATCCAAGCAAATGATGAATCAAGAGGTCCCATGGTTGCGCGTGACCCTAATTACAGGACTGGTGAACGACGCACCGTTCTACCACAGGACAGTCCTAGGGTTCCGAGAGTTAATAAGTCCGCTGTCGTGAGCGGTCGTAATCCCCCTAAGGTAATTTGTTTTAAGTGTAATAGTCCGGGTCACATTAGATGATTTTGTTCAGGGGTCAGGCCGAGTCCAACGTCCTCTCCCAAGACGTCTAAGTCAAATACAAAGAAACGGGACAACAAGGGGAAGATAAGTCGGAGGTTGTCTTCTCCTCCCCGTCGCTGGTTTTCACCAGCACGTGCCTCCAGGTCATTAGGTCATATCTCTTCTAGCAACAAGGTCCTCCAAACCATCGGTAATACCACTTCTGTATGCCCCTTCTTGATGTTGGAGTTGAAAAGGAGTCAACTCAGAGTTCTAGTTGACTCCGTATCAGCAAGGTCCATCATTTCATCCAGAGTGTGCGAGGACCTGGAAAACCTTGGTTTACTGAAAGGGTCTGAAGAGTCCTCAATAGTATGCTGGACGGCATCTCGGAAAATTCTGCCCATCTCCAGGGTAGTTTCATTTAAATTCAAAATCGAGGGATTTTCTTGGGTGTGGAGCTTTTTGGTTTCTCCGGCTCTGGGAGTCGATTGTATTATTGGTGCCGACTTCATCTTTAAGAGTGGTCTCATTCTTGACATGAAAGTGCACCAATGTTATTTTAAATTTAATCGGGGAGTCGTGATTCCTTTCCTTGGATATCAGGGAACTAGGGAGGATATCCAAGAGATAGAATGCCCCAACACATCTAGAGACCATCTCAATCCATCCCAGCCGTCCGCCTTACATCAGTTGTGTGAGCAGTTCCCTTCTGTATTGACTCCTACCCTTGGGCTCACACATCTCTTGGAGTATAAAATCCGCCTCATGGACTCGTAGGTGGTACGCTCTCACCCTTACAAGTTTGCCCCTCCGAAAATGACCATTCTGACAGAGAAGGTTCAAGAATTATTAGACCAAGGGGTAATTGAACCTTCTAGATCCAGCTATGCCAGTCCAGCGTTCCTTGTACCCAAGCCTGGAGGTAAGCACCGGATAATTGTAGATTACCGCAAATTAAACGCTAATATTGAAGTTGATTCTGTCCCCCTTCCAGATCTGCATTTGGCTTTCGATTGGTTCAGTAAGGCGAGGTATTTTACCATCATTGACCTCAACTGTGCATATCACCAGATTCTGCTTGCAAAAGAAAGTAGGCCCTATACGGCATTCTGTGTTCCGTGGAATCTGTATCAGTACACACGAGTTCCCATGGGCTTGGCTGTGGGGGCGCAAACCCTCACTCGTCTACTTGACACCGTTTTTCACAATGTCAAGTTTAATTTTGTATTCAATTATCTAGACAACTTGCTCGTGTACAGTGAGAACTTTGAGGAACATATGGGTCATCTACATGATGTGATGTGCAGATGGAGAAGTGCTGGGCTTACTGTAAACCCGGAAAAGGTCAAGTTTGCACAAAACCAAATTTCTTTTCTGGGGCACCTTATTTCATATAGGGGTGTCACTGTTAACCCAGAGAGAACACAGGGCATCAGGGATTTTCCCCCACCTAAGGATACCAAAGGCAACGCGAGATTTGTGGGCATGGTAAACTTTTATCGATGTTCATTTTATGTATAGTCTCCAGACCGCTGTTAGAAACAAATTTAAGTAATTTACCTTATATTTAATCCGCTAAGCGATCTTCTGTTATTCTGTATCTTCTGTTATAAACCACGAGTTCCAACTTTAACAGAAGATTGTTCAGGTGTGTACAAAATTAGATGTAGTGAATGTGATAATTTCTACATCGGACAGACGGGCAGAAGATTCATCGATAGATTTAGAGAACATCTACCAAAGAAGAACCCTAACAAAAGCACCTCAAATTACGCACTTCTTATAAATAAAAACCATAATTACACCGGGTTTAAAGAAAACATGGAACCTATACACATCTGTAATAAAGGTCATCTTTTGAATGCCCTAGAAGAATTTGAAATTTACAGGGCCTCAAAAATATATAAAGAACAATTACTTAATGACCAGCTGATATTTAAGTCTAACGCGCTCTATGAGACCGCATTGAAGATAAGAAGTGAAACACGCGTTAAAGCTAGTTGACGATCGGAGGCCGACCAGTGCACTGGGTCACATACCACGCGCTTGTGTGTTGTATGTGTTTTTTGTGTTTTCATCTAGTTTTAGGTGTTACATTTTATGTGCGTTAACATTATCAATGACCCTATGCATTAGGATGAATAAACATTTTACCTGAGGATGGGGATTTATCCCCGAAACATGTTGTAAAAACATAAATAACAGAAGATCGCTTAGCGGATTAAATATAAGGCAAATTATTTAAATTTGTTTTATCGATGCTTCATCCCGAATGCTACAGAAATCGCTGCCCCACTCAATGAACTATGGAAAAAGGGGCTAAATTCAAATGGGGGGGAAAGCAACAGAAAGCTTTTGAGCCGCTTAAGGAGGCCATCATGTCTCCGCCAGTGTTAAGGATGCCCGATTTTTCTAAGCAGTTTGTCCTGCAGACGGACGCTAGTTCGGTTGTGCTCGGAGCTGTTCTTTCACAAGTTGTTGATGGTCCTAGGCAGCCAGTGGCTTTTATATCACAGACCTTGACCCAACAAGAAAAGAAGTCATCTGCTTATGAACTAGAGTGTTTGGCTGTGGTATACGCTCTAGATAAGTTCAGACGTTTCTTGGAACATGCTGAGTACCTACTCGAGACTGATAATCACGCTCTCTCTTGGCTTCTTGCTCATCCCCGGCAACTGGGTAAAATTGGAAGATGGGTGGTGAAGATTTCATCCTTCAAATTCACAGTGCAATACATTAGGGTGTGCCGTACGTAGGTGTATGGCAAATAGCGGTTCTAAGGATTCCGGGCGTTATTGTCTTGCATCTGGGGAGTTCGCTTTGGACAGGTTCTCTTCGCTATCTATAAGACGTTACGGCGACTGTTTGTTACGCTCCTGCCATCTAGTAGACGTCGCTGTAACCTCGGACTAGGGTATCTTTCTTTCCCGCTGCTAGAGTGAGCCTGCTGTATTCCGTTGTGGGTTGTAGAGCGCCTTTGGAAATTGGCCAGCTGTAGTTATCAGCTGTGGAGTTTTGTCTTGACTCGAGTTTTGGGTTGATGTCAGCTGTTCTATTCGGGAGCTGTTCACCACGTGTTGGTCTCAATTGTTGAGTGCTAAAAGTTTCGTGTTTTTCTTTTTTTTATGCCGGCGTTGAGTGAAACCATTATGTCAGGCTAAGGGAAAAGCGTGCTAGGGGTTCTCGGGGGGCCGGCATCCGTGAATCTGGGAAGACCAAGGTGTGAATTATGTGATAGATTGTGTGAGTATTGAACAGGTATTGTGATGTGAGGTATTGATGCACCATGAACAGGTATGGAAAAATAAAATTATTAAATTTTGCCCTGGGACTTTGTGGGTCGGGTCTGGCTGATTTCTCTAACACTACAAAAAAAAGAGAGGGGACAATAGTTTCTTAATACTGGAGTTTTGTCACTTCTTGGTACTCTTGTAATCTCATGTACTATTGAAACATGCAGGTTTTTGCAGAACTTGAGTAACTTCGCATGTTTCTCTCTAATGATGAGTAGCTTCGCCGCTGTTTGCGGTGACCGTGTATTCTATGGGCAAAACTTTTCTTACCTACAAAAAAAAAAAAAAAAAAAAAAAAAAAAAACTTAAGAAAATGTGTTGGGAATCGGCCGAGGTGTTCATTTGGCCTAGTGAAGCAAAATTCCTTAATTGCTCTTTGAATGACTCAGGGTGATATTTGTCTTGTGTTGAATTGCCAGAGCATGTAATGGCCAGTACATCTTTTACTATAGTCTGTGTGGAACTTGTATTGTGGCTGCCTTTTTATTGGAACTTGTAGATCTGGTTGGGAAAAGAGTTGCAGTCTACCTCCAGTTGTAACAATGCCTTACCTTGTGATAAAACAGTAATTCAGAAGCATCCAACCTATTAAATAATATGTCTGAACTGTTCTACAAGAGGAAATTTTCTCTCTTTATGTATTTATAATGTTTCCAGAGATATATGTAACTGATTATCTGATGTTTTTTATAATTGTTATAATTGATATAATTTATAATTGTGCACTCTGAAATCTGTAAGCCTTGGGGCTACACCAGTTTATACAGGTTTATGGCAGGGGGGAGCACATGCACTTGTGAGTTCCACACAAGTATATATTATCTATCTCATTTTGCATGTTACTTTATTGATTAGATGAGTCTTCTTTCTAGTGTTTGAGTTATTAGATTTCAGAGGGCGCATGTTGTTGGGTAATGTAATTGTTTGGATTGTTGTGGCTGTAATGCTTGTTAAAGGTTTTATAAATTTTGTATAGTGTTCAGTATGGCCTGTAAGAGTTCTTTAAATGTTTTATATATTTTGCATAGTTTTCAGTATGGCCTGTCAGAGATTTTAAATGTTTTATATATTTTGCATAGTTTTCAGTATGGCATGTCAGAGATTTTAAATGTTTTATATATTTTATAGAATTTCAGTAGGCTATGTAAGGGTTTTTAAAGGTGATATATATTTTATATACTTTTCATGGAATTTGTCTTAAATATTAAATTTGAATGTTTTGAAAATTTTAGATTCTGGTTACCCTGTCATAGATTTTGAATATTCACATATTTTCTATAATTCTGATAGAATACCTTCTGTCTGGACACTATGAATCATTTTCAGAAAACATGTAATATTTTGTAGATGTTTTACAGATTTATATATTTCTCATGAAATAATTTTACATATTAAATTTTGAATATTTTTTGAAATTTTAAATTGGAGTGTCATGTAATATAGTGAATATTTCGCCTACTTATAGATTTTAATGGAATAACCTCACAACCTGATTTTATGAGATTTCATTGTAACAAAACACTATATGATAGCCTCAATAAACTTGTGTTAATTTTTGAAGTTTTAAAACTGAGGTCACCTCATTCCTCCAATTACCCAAAGGTTATCCATCATGCGGATATTCTTCCACTAGGAGGCCTCTCCTAGTTCAGTGAAATGGTGAGCCGGTCATCAAGGTAAGTTGTGGTTTTTTGAAATTTATTTTTCGGTTGTCAGTTTTGGAAAGTTTAAAAATTGTTGTGACATCATGGGTGATGAGCGGCTCACAAATGGTAGCAGAGCGTGGTTAGACGTAGTCCTGGCCACCTCAGAAACGAAAATTGGAAATGGATGAGGTGACCTCCATATTTTAGTGGGATATGTTATGTTAAGTATGTGATGTTTATCAGTGTTGTAAATCTTGGTCTTTGGGTGCGGTTGCCGGGCCGGGACCCCTGGGGGGGGTGAGCACAGCCTGGCGATTTCTGATGGTTTTGGGGGTTCTTGAGTGTTTATTTGTTTGTTTGTGTTTTTGTGTGATCATGGTTGTCTTTGTTGTCGTATCGCACTGCATCTTGGTCTTCATTGTTGGTCCGGTGCCGGGTCGGGGACCCTGTGGCACCTTGATTGTCAGCTCTTGTTGAATTCAGTTTCTTGTTGTTGGATACTATGGCGGAGCAGGGGCAGAGTAGGAGTCGTGAAGGCCGCGGTCTGGTGCCCGAATATTTTACAAAGGACGAACTCCTTTTCGAGATACGTTTGCGGGGTGGGGTTCCCCAGAGGGACGTGGCGTCCTTGCGGCGTCAACTGCGGGAACTGCTGGTGGGTGACGCTCCCATCCGGAGGGTCGAAATCGAGGATTTGGAGGAGGAGCTGGCCGTGTGTGAGGACAAGTGGACCGAGTTCTCCACCCTGATGGAGGACTCGGAATATATGGGGACCGTGTTTGGCAGCGGGTGACCCAAAGGATGCACCACTTGTCCGCCCGCCTGAGTAATTTGCTTTTGCAGGATGATCTGGAGGAGGAGGGTAGGCGGACGGCGTCGGCCCTCCAGTCAAAGATTGGTCTACCTGGGGAGGCTCCCGAAAGCCCTAGTAACCTGAAGGAGATGCCCATGCGCCAGACCGTGGCCCCTGAGCGGGTGGGTCTCCTAGGGGAGCCTTGTAGCGCTCTGGTGGAGGAGCGTCCGTCTATTTCGGTGGGCAGTCGCCCCCAGGGATTTCGGGGGGAGCATGTGGAAGTGCCTCGAGGGTTGGGTACTGCACCTGCTAGTGTTAAGTATGAATCATTGCCGAACCCCATTTATGACCTCCTCCGTCGGCTTCCAGTGGTCGACGGTTTGGACCCTGACCAGCTTGTCCAATTCCTTGAAGGGGTTTTCGGCATTTTTGATGTCCCTGGGGTGACCGGCGCTGCCCTGTTAAATTTGATTTACCCGTATTGTCGGGCGCCCCTGCTGGATCGTGTAGTCTGGCATCTGGGCGCGGGCGGGGATTTTGAGGCGTTCCACAAAGATGTGTTGGAACTGTTTATCCCCGGGAGGCTGCGTGACCGGATGCGGCAGCGATTTTTCTACAGAGTTCAGGGGCAAGGGGAACAGTTGAACGTATTTATAAACTCGATCAAAAGTGCAGCCCGTGTGCTGCGGGTGGATGTGTCGGAGGCTGAGGTGGTGCGGGTTATCTTGGAGGGCCTTAATCCGCAGGAGAGGTCAAGGTTGGTGTTTTTGGAGCGACCGCGCAGCTTCGCTGATCTTAGCGAGGCTTGTGTCTTCACCCACACCATCCAGATGAACGATGAGGCTCGCTCCGGACGTTCCGAATTCCCTGTCCCCTGTTCCTCATCTGGTCAGCAGCGGCCTACCCGGGAGCAACGTGGTGGCCACCCTTGGAAAGAGCAACGTGGGGGCGACTCTGAGAGGCGGGAAGTCCGCTGCTATTCCTGTGGGAAGATGGGGCACTTGGCCCGGAATTGCCCCCTCAAACGATCGGAGGTCTCGCGGGAAAACCGTCCATCAAAAAACGGCCTGCGTGGGGGGGATTGAGGGGACGCCGGTCCCTCCCCACGTTTGGTAGCGATGTCGCATCCCAGGTCCCGTTATGTGCAGTTGAGACTGGACACCCATCCGGGGAGGCCGATCCCAAGCAGATTCGTCCGGGTCTCTCCGTGTGTCCATTTTTGGAGCTGGAGGTCGGGAAGGGCCGGGTTAAGGCCCTGGTGGACTCCGGATCGGCACGGTGTCTTATCTCCTACCGTGTTTACCAGCAGTTGGTCCGGGAGTCATTGATCCGGTCGAATACTCCTTCGTCGGTGGTATGTTGGACGGCCTCGAGGGAGGTCTTGCCGACCTCCATATTGGTGGCTTTTAAATTTAAAATAAACTATTTTTCGTGGGTTTGGGAGTTTCTCGTGGCTCCGAACTTGAGCGTGGACTGTATTGTGGGTGCGGATTTTATTATGAAAAGTGGCATGGTTCTCGATATCCAGGGGCACGTATGCTTCTTTAAGTTCAACCGTGCAGTACGCATCCCCTTTCTGGGATATCGGGATGAGGCGGGGGAAGGTCTTGAAGAACTTCAACCCCCGGCTTACATTAATACTTTAAGCCCATCTCTACAAACTGCTTTCCGTAAATTGTGTGATGAGTTCCCCGAGGTGCTGACCGCCAACCTCGGACTCACTCACAATTTGGAGTATCGGATCCGCCTGTGCGACTCCGCGGTTGTCCGTTCGCACCCGTATAAATTCGCTCCGCCTAAGATGACCATCTTGCGTGAGAAGGTGCAGGAATTGTTGGACCAGGGGGTTATTGAACCTTCCACGTCGGCCTATGCCAGTCCAGCATTCCTGGTGCCTAAACCGGGAGGGAAGCATAGGCTGGTCATCGATTATCAAAAATTGAATCAGAATATTGAAGTTGAGTCGGTGCCCCTCCCGGACCTGCATTCGGCCTTTGACTGGTTTTCGCAGGCCCGATATTTCACCATTTTCGACCTGAATTCAGCATACCACCAGATACCCTTACACAGGGATTCTCGGCCGTTTACTGCCTTTTGCGTGCCGTGGAACTTGTACCAATACAAGAGAGTCCCCATGGGACTGGCGGTTGGTGCGCAGACGTTAACCCGTCTATTAGACTCCGTGTTCCACGACATTAAATTCCAATATGTGTTTAATTATCTGGACGATCTGCTCATTTACAGCTCCACTCTTGAAGAACACATGAACCATCTCCGTGAGGTGTTGTGTCGCTTGAGGCGCGCGGGGCTTACAGTGAATCCCGACAAGGTGAAATTTGCCCAGGAGGAAATTTCTTTCCTCGGTCACCTTGTCTCTCATAAAGGGGTCACGGTTGATCCAGAGAGGACGCAGGCAATTCGGGATTTTCCTCCTCCACGGGATGCTAAAGGGGTGGCCCGCTTCGTGGGCATGGTGAATTTTTACCGGCGGTTCATCCCGGGGGCTGCTGAGATTGCGGCTCCCCTAAATTCCTTAAGGAAAAAAGGGGCCAAATTCGTGTGGGGAGACGCTCAGCAACGTGCCTTCGAGTCCCTAAAGGAGTCCATTTTGTCGCCGCCCGTGCTTCGGATGCCCGATTTCACGAAGCCTTTCATTGTGCAATCCGACGCCAGCTCTGTGGCGATCGGGGCCGTGCTCTCTCAGGAGGTGGATGGTGCTCGGCAGCCAGTTGCATTTGTATCCAGGACCCTTACCAACCCTGAAAAGAAATCCTCGGTATACGAGTTAGAGTGTTTGGCGGTAGTCTTCGCCCTTGACAAGTTTGGGAGGTATTTGGAACACGCTGAGTTCCTATTAGAGACGGACAATCAGGCTCTCTCGTGGCTTCTGGCGCACCCCCGTCAACTGGGTAAACTAGGCCGCTGGGTGGTCAAGATCTCTTCTTTTAAGTTTCGGGCACAACATATAAGGGGGACCTAAAATGTTGTTGCCGACGCTCTGTCCTGTATGTATCACCTACCCAGTGAGGAGCCAATAAATGAACCATGCGCCGTACTCCTGGAGTTCCCCCTCGCCTTCACGGAAGTTATCCCTCATCAGCTTGATGATGAGGTGTTGGGTCCCATCATCGATAGAATCAAATCAGGCGAGATGAAGGCTCCATATCATCTGTCCAAGGGCGTCCTCTGCTGCAAGGAACGTAGAGGACGGGTCCCTAAGATAGTGCTGCCGAGCAAGCTGATACCCATGGTCTTCCAATATTATCATGATTCCCCGGTTGGAGGCCATTTGGGTGTTTCAAAGACCATCGCCGCGATCAGAAAGAACTTCATCTGGAAAGGCATGGACCGGGACATCGCCACCCGGGTGAAGTGTTGTCATCTTTGCAGTCTGAGCAAGCCCGCTCAGAATACTAAGTTGGGGTTGCTGTCTTCTGAGGTGACTGGCAGACCGATGGAGAAGGTTTTCATCGACTACGTGGGTCCTTTCCCGTGTAGCAAAGCCGGGAATTCGTTCCTCCTTGTTTGTGTGGACGCCTTCTCCAAGTATGTCTGGCTACTTCCCTTGCGTCAGGCTAGTACTGCCAATACCATCGTAGCCCTTCAGACCAGTATTTTTCAGCATTTCGGGCTTCCTTCCATCATTGTCTCAGACAATGGCCCGCAATTCATCTCGAGGCAATTCCGAAACGTGTTTCCGGCACGGCATCCGGCATGTAACCACTTCCCCCTACCACCCGCAACCTTCCCACGCAGAGCGATTCAACCGCAATCTGAGATCCGCTCTTATCGCCTATCACGCGGAGCAGCAGAATACGTGGGACCAGAATCTCCAGTGGTTGCAGATGGCGTTCAATTCGTCCCTTCATGAAAGCCATCGTGCCGTGCCTTTTGAGGTCATGTTTGGTTTCTCCCCCGCTCATCCCCTTGGTAATTTGTGGAAACTGGAGGATCTTCTCCCGGATTTGCCTAACGAAGGGGTCGTTCACAGGTGGAAAGATGTGAGGAGAGCCCTGCTCCGATCGCACGAGCGCGTGCGGCGTCGCTATAATGCTGGGAGAGTCCCCAACCCTTTTAAGGTGGGTCAGCTGGTTTATTGCAGGAGCCACCCGCTCAGCTCTAAGGTGGAGGGTCGCGCTGCCAAGCTCTGCTATAGATGGTTAGGACCCTTCCGGATTTCTGAGTTTGTCTCACCCGTCACGGCCAGCCTGGTGGATCCGGAGGATGGGATGAAGGTGAGGGTGGCCCATGTGTCCCATTTGAAGGCGTGTGCGCGGATGGAGCTTCCGTGAGAGGTAAATTGGTATTGTTCACCCCAGTTAGGATTAGTTAGGGTCCTCGGGTTTGGTTTTCGGGGGGCTTCGCTGGAGGGATTGTGTTTTAAGGTTTTATTTTTTTTAGTGTTTTATTGTTTTAGGTGGGGTTAATTGGGGTTTTAAACGTTTTATCGGTATTTTAGCTTCTCCCCTTTCCTTTCTTCTTTCTATTGCTTTAGGCCGCGGCCGCTCACACTCCCCGTATCTTCTACACTTACACACAGTCAGCTACACACACACACACACACACACCTTGTCCTTCCTTCTGGTGTCCTTTCGTTTTCCACTTTCGCCGGATTTTATCTTTTAATGGGTTTTAGTCAGTCCCCGCTTTTCCTCCGGTGGTGGCAGTCCCAGTGTCGTCCAACCCGTTGGACTCCTTTTGTTGTGGGGGTGTGCCGTACGTAGGTGTACGGCAAATAGCGGTTCTAAGGATTCCGGGCGTCATTGTCTTGCATCTGGGGAGTTCGCTTTGGACAGGTTCTCTTCGCTATCTATAAGACGTTACGGCGACTGTTTGTTACGCTCCTGCCATCTAGTAGACGTCGCTGTAACCTCGGACTAGGGTATCTTTCTTTCCCGCTGCTAGAGTGAGCCTGCTGTATTCCGTTGTGGGTTGTAGAGCGCCTTTGGAAATTGGCCAGCTGTAGTTATCAGCTGTGGAGTTTTGTCTTGACTCGAGTTTTGGGTTGATGTCAGCTGTTCTATTCGGGAGCTGTTCACCACGTGTTGGTCTCAATTGTTGAGTGCTAAAAGTTTCGTGGTTTTCTTTTTTTTATGCCGGCGTTGAGTGAAACCATTATGTCAGGCTAAGGGAAAAGCGTGCTAGGGGTTCTCGGGGGGCCGGCATCCGTGAATCTGGGAAGACCAAGGTGTGAATTATGTGATAGATTGTGTGAGTATTGAACAGGTATTGTGATGTGAGGTACTGATGCACCATGAACAGGTATGGAAAAATAAAATTATTAAATTTTGCCCTGTGACTTTGTGGGTCGGGTCTGGCTGATTTCTCTAACACTACAAAAAAAAGAGAGGGGACAATAGTTTCTTAATACTGGAGTTTTGTCACTTCTTGGTACTCTTGTAATCTCATGTACTATTGAAACATGCAGGTTTTTGCAGAACTTGAGTAACTTCGCATGTTTCTCTCTAATGATGAGTAGCTTCGCCGCTGTTTGCGGTGACCGTGTATTCTATGGGCAAAACTTTTCTTACCTACAAAAAAAAAAAAAAAAAAAAAACTTAAGAAAATGTGTTGGGAATCGGCCGAGGCGTTCATTTGGCCTAGTGAAGCAAAATTCCTTAATTGCTCTTTGAATGACTCAGGGTGATATTTGTCTTGTGTTGAATTGCCAGAGCATGTAATGGCCAGTACATCTTTTACTATAGTCTGTGTGGAACTTGTATTGTGGCTGCCTTTTTATTGGAACTTGTAGATCTGGTTGGGAAAAGAGTTGCAGTCTACCTCCAGTTGTAACAATGCCTTACCTTGTGATAAAACAGTAATTCAGAAGCATCCAACCTATTAAATAATATGTCTGAACTGTTCTACAAGAGGAAATTTTCTCTCTTTATGTATTTATAATGTTTCCAGAGATATATGTAACTGATTATCTGATGTTTTTTATAATTGTTATAATTGATATAATTTATAATTGTGCACTCTGAAATCTGTAAGCCTTGGGGCTACACCAGTTTATACAGGTTTATGGCAGGGGGGAGCACATGCACTTGTGAGTTCCACACAAGTATATATTATCTATCTCATTTTGCATGTTACTTTATTGATTAGATGAGTCTTCTTTCTAGTGTTTGAGTTATTAGATTTCAGAGGGCGCATGTTGTTGGGTAATGTAATTGTTTGGATTGTTGTGGCTGTAATGCTTGTTAAAGGTTTTATAAATTTTGTATAGTGTTCAGTATGGCCTGTAAGAGTTCTTTAAATGTTTTATATATTTTGCATAGTTTTCAGTATGGCCTGTCAGAGATTTTAAATGTTTTATATATTTTATAGAATTTCAGTAGGCTATGTAAGGGTTTTTAAAGGTGATATATATTTTATATACTTTTCATGGAATTTGTCTTAAATATTAAATTTGAATGTTTTGAAAATTTTAGATTCTGGTTACCCTGTCATAGATTTTGAATATTCACATATTTTCTATAATTCTGATAGAATACCTTCTGTCTGGACACTATGAATCATTTTCAGAAAACATGTAATATTTTGTAGATGTTTTACAGATTTATATATTTCTCATGAAATAATTTTACATATTAAATTTTGAATATTTTTTGAAATTTTAAATTGGAGTGTCATGTAATATAGTGAATATTTCACCTACTTATAGATTTTAATGGAATAACCTCACAACCTGATTTTATGAGATTTCATTGTAACAAAACACTATATGATAGCCTCAATAAACTTGTGTTAATTTTTGAAGTTTTAAAACTGAGGTCACCTCATTCCTCCAATTACCCAAAGGTTATCCAGCATGCGGATATTCTTCCACTAGGAGGCCTCTCCTAGTTCAGTGAAATGGTGAGCCGGTCATCAAGGTAAGTTGTGGTTTTTTGAAATTTATTTTTCGGTTGTCAGTTTTGGAAAGTTTAAAAATTGTTGTGACGTCATGGGTGATGAGCGGCTCAAGGGGAACTCAAAATGTGGTTCCTGACGCTTTGTCCCGCATGTTTTCCCAACCCAGTGAAGTTCCATCTGAGCAATCCTGTGCCTTGTTGTTAGACTTTCCACTAGCCTTTACTGATGTGTTACCCCATCAGTTAGATGATGAAGAGTTGGGTCCGATCATCCATAAGTTAAAAGAGGGTAACATACAGGTCCCATATTTCTTGTCCAAGGGCGTCCTGTGTTGCAAAGAAAGAAAAGGACGAGTCCCTAAAATCGTGCTGCCTAGCAAGTTACTGCCCATGGCCTTCAGTTACTACCATAATTCCCCAGTAGGTGGACATAAGGGGATTTCAAAGACCATTTCCACCATTAGGAAACACTTTATCTGGAAGGGTATGGATAAGGGATAATGCGGCTAGAGTTCAGGCGTGTCATCTTTGTGGTTTAAACAAGCCTGCCCAAAACACCAAGTTAGGTTTCTTGTCATCGGACGTGGCAAGCAGACCAACGGAGAAGTTATTCATCGATTACATGGGACCTCTCCCACGTAGCAAGTCAGGTAATTCTTTCCTGCTTGTATGTGTGGATGCTTTCTCTAAGTTTGTCTGGCTATTGCCCTTACGGTAGGCAAACGCTCGATTAACCAATCTAGCACTCCAGGCCAATATCTTTCAGCATTTTGAACTTCCGGCCATCATTGTCTCTGACAATGGTCCACAATTCATTTCAAGTGAATTCTGGTGAATGTGTTTCGCAAATAGTATCCAATATGTAACCACTTCCCCGTACTACCCTCAGCCATCCCACGCAGAAAGATTCAACAGGAATCTTAGGTCTGCTCTGATTGCTTACCATGCAGAGCAACAGAATTGTTGGGACCAGAATCTCAAGTGGTTACAGTTAGCCTTCAATACGCCCCTCCATGAGAGTCATAAGGCCGTTACCTTTGAGGTGATGTTTGGATTCTCACCCACACTTCCATTGGCCAACTTGTGGAAAATTGAAGATCTTCTGCCTAATACTCCTGACATTAGGACAGCAGACAGGTGGAAAGAGGCCCGGAAGAATTTGCTTTGTGCGCACGAGCATGTCCATGTTCGTTACAATCAAGGGCGAACTCCAAATCCATTTAAGGTTGGGGATTTAGTCTACTGCCAAAGCCACCTGATCAGCTCAGCCATGGACAAAAGAGCCTCCAAGTTGTGTTATCGTTGGTCCGGTCCATACCACATTCTGAGGTTTGTGTCACCAGTGACGGTGAGGTTGGGAGATCCCAGCACTGATATAGAGAAGTTGACCACTCACATATCAAGGTTGAAGTTTTGCCATAGGGCATAGGTAAGTGAGTGGTGGTAGAAAGGTTGTCCTGTTTAAAGTATTGATTTGGCTCTTGGGTTCTCAGTTTGTGAGTTTGGGAGGCCTTAGGAGGTCAGAGCTCTAGTGCGCACGATTTCTTGCCTTTTCTTCTTTCTGTCTTCTCTTTGTGCTGGCCCTGGCCAGGTCAGCATACAATTCCCACACAATTATACACATACACACCCAGGTACAGATGCACCCACACAGTTTCTTTTCCTCTTTCTTCTTGTTTCATTTTCCTCTGAGCCTCTGTCTTCCTGAGAACGGTCTATTTTTTGAGACTCCCGAGGCAGCCAACAGATGCAGTTGTAATTACTTGGTTTTTGGGTAATCATGTTGCCCTTTTGGGTAGGGGGTGTGCCGGGGTTTGAATTTTCCTGGCGTTATTTGAACTATCAGTGCCGCCAAGGCTTGACCGCTGGACAAGACAGCTAACGCAATTAGTAAGGCTGTGTCTGCCCCACATCAACGCGATCTAGTAAGCCCGCCTACCGTCACAGCTGATGCGTTGGTGGCCGAAGGTTAGGTTCGACAATTTGAAACAAGTTGAATTTCTACATCATGTGGGAATAAAATACATAGTCATTTCTCATTTCATTGCCAACCTTCTGACAGAGCGCTTGTGGTCTGATGGCAGGGCGAAGTACGTGTTCAACTTTCAATATGACTTCGTAAAATTCTAAAACGTCTCAGGTGAGAATTAATTATTTTATTCAAGTTTAAGCTCGATGTTAAATTAATAATGGGTTATGTGTCTTGCATTTGTGTATGTGTGTAATTGTTGTAAAGTCTATTGTAAAAGGGAATCACACGTTACTTCCGACCAGGAAACACGTGTCTACTTTGCATTTAACCATAAATGAATTTAAAAGTAAATGTTACCATTATACAGTAACGGTTCATTATCTTATTACTTATTATCAAAAATTAATAAGAGCAACTAGAGTGTAAAAAAGAATAACTGTGACAGTGCGGGTAGCGTGTGTGTTCCGAGGCGAGAGAGTGTAGGGGGTAGCTGTGTTTTCTGACAGCCAACTACAAATAAAAAAGTGATACAGAGTCCCCGTACAGCTGGGAGAGAGGGGAATGCTGAGATGGTGACATCAACAACAGTCACCATCTGCAGAGCAGTGCACCCGGATCTCCCCAATGCCGTCAGGCCCTGAACCACTTTTCCTGCAACACACCAAGGGACAGCTGCCCAGAATGAGATGAGCTCGAGCTTCAGAACTCATCAGGAACCATCACCAACGCTCATCGCCATGGCTCTACCTGGTATCATTCCAGTTCTTACTAAACACTCAACAACTCCACCGTTTTTTTTTTTTTTAAATCAAGAGTAACTGACGTTATATATAAATGTAAAGACATGCTCTACAAAAGGGGTATCAGAAGCCCAGGGGTTGCTAAAATTAATATTGTAACTAATCTTTGTAAATTTAAATTATGTTAAAAAATGAACCATATTAGAACTCATTTTTGAAGGATTAAATCAACATGTTATAAAAGAAAAGAAAAACAAGGTTATTACTAGGGAGCAGATTTTTAAGTGAAAAAAACTGAAAATACTTATTTTTTGTATTAAAAAACCAAAAAAATATTTGTTAAAACTTTTCTTTCAGTTTAACATAATCAAACAAGTTGTAACAGGAAAAATGTTTATAAGTACACACCAATCTTCCTTGTAAACTCATCAGTTAATTATTGAAAATTCATTGGAGTTGCAGTGTACAATAAATGCCATCTCCAAACAGTCTGTTACAAATCTCTGCCAATTATCACAGAAAAAACCAATACTGACAGGAAAAGGAGTCTATGTCACACGAAGTCAGTCATGTTTTCAATGTCTATTTGCTGACCTTCTAGAACGTGAGCAACTTTACTTAAATTGTCAAATCCAGTGTTTTTTCAAACGCAGATTTGAATTTATATTTTAAGGTTTTCATTTCTGACCTGTGAGAGAATTGATTTTGCTTTCAACAAGACGTATTTCATTAACAGTTTCTGTTAAGAAGTTTGTTGTATTTTCCAGTTGTTCTTTTTTTATAAAATAGCACAAGAAACACAAATTAGCAGAAATACATAACAATTCATTTCTTAAGCTCTGTCTTTTAAAAGATTTTGAAGGCTCTCTCCTGATGTACGTTTGTCCAATTTATCAACTACCGCAGCAAATGACATTGGGTGCTGGTAGTAATAGAAAGTTACGATTTTTGTTTTTGAAAGTACCAATTCTCGAAGTAACAAACACTTTCTTTCCATTTGACACCAATCTGTCCACATTAGGATACAAGGATTGGATACTCACACACTCTGTGTAGAGCATGCATAATACAAGTACCATGTATCAATTGCGGGTGGTAGGTGACACAAAGGGCTTCCACTGCTTGTTACATATATGACGCTACATGGCAATAAAATGCAATTTATCGTATTTAATACCTTTGGCCACTACAAATACATTCTTTCATTGAACAACCTAGCAACTGGAATGTGATCTGCTCCTTTCTTTACAACACAGCAAAAATGTAAGTTCAGAAACTATATCATCAATAACTATGATTTCCACTTTTCTTCCTTTCGAGTCAGTACGTGTAAACACTTACACATAGTTTCTCATTTTCACACGCAGCACTGATATTTTCTAATGTTTCCTGATAGCAGTTTGGAAGATAATGTTTTCTTACAGACTCATCTGGAGAAACAAAGTTATTTTCATGTACTTCACAAAAAAATGTCTAAGCACTGAATTGTTTACTGTGTGTAAAGTCTGCTGAAATGAAAGCTCTGCGCAGATCAGAATAAAATTCATGACACTTCACAGAGTACGCAGAGGGTCCTGTTTCACCTAAAAGCACTTGTGTAGAACTGGAATGTTAAGCTGTAGTAATATTTTTGCTGCCGGACAGATGTTACGTAACTTGCAATTGTTGATCCGCTTTTATGGATTTTCCACAAGCCTGAGAATATAGTATCTTTCTATCTGAGCTGAATATACTTTAAATTCTTTAACATGCTCCTGTAACCAGGCACTTTCACTACATTTTGTTTTTAGCATTCTGGCGAGCACTGAACGCAACATGACAAGAACGCTCTCACATAATACAAGAACCTATATACAAAAACAACAAATTAGGTAGTTAGCTGGCTTAGCACCTGCAAAATGAACAATTGTCTCCCACCCTACAATGTGAGTACAGCACTGTTTACAAAAATTTCCAGGAGTATTACTGAGTTGCTAGTTGTGTTACAAGTTTCTGTACGTAATCTTTTCTGAGGTAATAGGGAAACAAATTCTTTTTATGTTTATACTGGGTGAATTTTTAATAGCCACAGTAGGCATAACTATCAAGTGATCAGTCAGACACTATGGCTACATGGGAGAAATATAAAATACTAGGAAATGCCTGCTTTATATATGAATGACAGCCACTTGACCAAACAACTAAAACATAATGGCTCATTCTCTTGCAGAAGTTAATTACATAGAAGTTACACCATTATTATGCAACACTGCAGTATGGCACATGGAGGTTATTCCTGGAAAAACATTTCCCCTCTTTCTTCTTTGGCTTGCAAAAGTGCACACAAAAATTAAAACGCAATGAAATGAAAAATCAACACATTCCACTGAAATGTAAAAATATGTGTTAACAACTTAAACATTTAATTATTAAAGTTAACATGAAAAATATTTAATTACATATAAAAGAAATTATTTACCTAAAAATCCGTTCTGTAGTTATTACACACTCTTTGTTACTTTACCTTCTTTTTTGTTATTACCTTAATTTTATTAAACTTTTTGATATTTTGGTTGTAACAGTGTACAACTGAAATGAGTATTCCCAGTAATAATTATTCTAACCCTATTTCTAAATTGATTCGATTTGTACATTACTATTCTGCATTACTATTAGCTGATAACTTTATATATTCTTAAAAATATTTCAAATACAGTTACATTTCAAAACTGATGCACACATCCACAACTAAATGTCAATATGTCGATCCTGATGCAATTTTGGGGACAAGCAAAATTTCTATAAAAATATGGACTAAGAGACCACAAAACATCTATGAGAACACACCATAAGAGAACGGGGATTTTCAGGGTTATCTCAGAGCTATCTCTCATGATCATAGAGAGATTAATTATCATTAAATGTATTAGAGAGAGACCATTATCATAGAAAATATAATTATCATTAACATTAAATAGATAATTAAATATATTAATTATCTATATCGTAATGTTATGTGTGACTGTAACATTGTTTTATTTAAACCAGGGTGTCCGACACAGATTTCCTTAAGTTTACTCCCTGTCTTAGAGTCTTCTCTCTGTCTTAGCATCTTCTCCCTGTCTTAAGAGTTTTCTGTGCAATGAATATCTTCATGGATATCACTGATAGAGTGCTTGCTGAAGATATCTCTTTGATCACAAATATAGCTCTGAGATAACTCAAAAAATCTCCGTATTCTTATGATGTGTTCTCATAGATGTTTTTATGGTCCCTTAGTTCACATTTTATACAAATTCTGGTTGTCCATCAAGTTGTGCCAAGACTGACATATTGACATGCACTTGCAACATTACACTATGTAATGACGTTTCTGTGGTAAAACTGAATGCAACTGTAGTGTATTAATTATACTGGCTAGGTCGTAGGATTTGCATGTGCATTATGTCCAATAATTCTGATACACAATAAATCTTACCACTTGTTATGAGGAGAAAGATTTCAGTGTCATGAAATAATTACCTAAATATGAAAAAGAAAATCACTGATTCATTCCCAACTATTTGGGAAAAATTCAAAATTGAAAAATCATAAATTTAAAATATTCCCTTTTTTAGGAAGCTTAAAAATATACTACATATATTATAAATTGTATAAAACAACAAACAAAAAATACATATGAAAACAATTATGAAATTTATCAAATTACCTGGGTGTCCGACATAAAATATTTAATTTAAATCACCGAAAATGTTGACAGTAATATATAAATGTACTATTTATATTTATTACATAAAAGTGAAAACATATACTTGTAATATTTTAATCAAAAATACTATTTACTTTATTTCAAGAAATACTAGTTATTGTGCACACACCCTGCCCATGAAATAGAAAAATTATTAGCAACATATATTAAAATGATATATTTTAATCATACCAATTATTTAAATTTCTGTATTTACAACAACTAAAAGAGTGTATTTACTTTTCTTTTATTTAAACCATGATTTCATTTATTTACTGTCTTTGTAAAAAAAAATTACTGTTCATTTTTCACCCGCTTTCACTGCTGTGTTGGCATGGTGAAGTTATCGTGTGTGCGTGCGTGCGTGCGTGCGTGCGTGCGTGTGTGTGTGTGTGAATAAGTAGTTTTAAAAACTTGATCAATGTGAAACACATACTCACAGGTGCTGGTAAAGCAGGGATGTATGCCCCAAATGTAGCACAAGCGATGAACTGCATGAGTTCTGCGTAAGGGACCAATCCCTGAGAACAGTGAGGGTGAAACTGACTGCCAACATGTAAGAAAGAAACTGCTACTGCGTTTGTTCGTAACTGTGTTAAAACAGAATCAAGGACATGTATATCTGGCAGAGTTATCATCCCATCTGTGACAACAATTAAATCTGAAACATTTTATATACATATAAGTACAGCTCTGTAGTACAACAAAAAAGAATTAACACATGAAATATTTAGAAAATAAAAAATGCATAGGAAATGCAATTTTTTACAGTTGGCTATACTGCCATGACTAAACTGTAAAATTCTGTAGCAGTTGCAAATCTCTCATGATTTGGTTTTTGCACAATAATTAACGGCACAAATGTCATATTTATCATGCCTTTCAATTAACACTTGATGCCGATGGACATCAATTCATGTCCTTTCAAAACTGCCGAGAATGCCGACACACACATCAATTGACATCCTTCGGTTTCACTGTATCTCTACATGGTACTGTGTGTTATGTATTGAGAGCTGTTTTACAGCAAAATATGTTCTTATAGTATTTAAATCATCTGCTACATTGCACTGGCATTCCATTAAGCTTAGAACCTTGTTTTAAATTATTTCACTAAAAAAAAATTATAAAACTTATTAGAGTAGACACATTATGTAAAAATGCGTTTAATGTGTTTATAACAAATAATAATAACATTGTGAGTTTTTAGTAACTCCATGTGTCTCGGATAATATTTTAGTTTAACAAAACGTCAATTTTTTTTTAAAGTAATTACTGACAATATAGACACCTGAATCATGTACAGCATACAACATTATAAACAGGACACTGAGATCTTTATAAAGACATAGGTAACATGTATTTTTATTCTTGGATTTTTATTTTATGGTGTACAAGCTATAGCATATTAAGTGACTGCAAAAAAGGCCCAGCATGAGCAAAAGATAGTGTTAAGACATCACAGAACAATCTACGTGTTTATCGAATGTTCCAGATGAATCCAGCGGAATCTGTGTGGCGTACGTGATTCTCACCGCATTTGCTAGACTGTGTCAGAATTCACGAGGCCGCACGCACTATGTCAAGGCTGCAATTAATTACATCGTAGTGAAGAGATAACGCAGTTGTGGAATGTTCTGGTCTGTGAGTGAGCTACAAATACTGGGCATCAGCGGCCTTAGTTTTCAGTTATTATCGGGCGATATTACTGTGTGTGTTCAAGTGGTTATTAGTAAAGTGTTGTGTTTTATAATCGGGCGGTATAATTGTAATACAATTATGTTTTATATTAGATGACATTTTATTGCGTGTGAACAATTTTTAATTGATTTGTTGTAAGAGACTGTGTTGTTAATTATGAACTGTTTAACTGTGAGACTTAAAGCTGGTGATTAGTGTCTTAAGTGGTGTCTTGTATTTTATTTTCCACTGTAACTATGACAATCAAGTAGACCATCGTAACAGTGGTGTCAGAAGTGGGATAGAACCGTTAATAGTGCAAACAGTGGACACTTTGTACAAGACGAGATAATTTGTAATTAATAGGTAAACAATGGATCCCAGTCAGATAATGGAAGCTTTCCAAATGCTACTACAGCAGACACAGGAAGAAGCAGAAAGACGACAAAAAGAAGAACGAAGACAAGAAAGAGAAGAAGCGGAGAAACGACAGGATGAGAAACGCAGGCAGGAGGTGGAAGAGGCAGAAAAATGACAAGACGAGAAAGTGGAAGCGAGACAGAAACCCTCCTGCTAGAGACAGAAGAATAACGATGACAGGAGGAAGATGAACGGATGCGTGAAACAGAAGACATCAAAGCATTAATACAGGAGCAGAAACAGATGCAAGAACATAGTACTGAAGAATTGGGTCTCGTACGAGGTGAGCTTAATAAACAAGTTACTAAAATATCGGAGGTACAAGAATCAATGACATTAAAAATAGCTGAAGTAGCCAAAATTTGTCTCGAGTGTTGAAGAAACGATGTCTACAAAAATATCTGACGTAGGAGAATCCATGACAAATAACAGCTGAAGTAGAAAAATCTGTCTTGACTGTGGAAGAAGCTATCTTAACAAAAATATCTGCAGTAGAAAACTCAATGGCAAACATAAGTGAACAAATTAAAAGTGAAATTAAGCACTTCATAAAGATACAACCAAAACAAATTTCTGAACAGACTGTACCAATGATAAAAACAGAAAAAGGCACACAAAATAAGTCAATAGAGAAAGTAACTTTGCCTGCAGTAGAGACAGTTCATGGCAAAGCTCCAACCGTTGACGGAAGCAGTCACTGGGCAACGTATCTCCGCCAATTTGAAGCTGCTCCATCCGCAAATAATTGGACAGAGAAAGACAAGGCAGTCTCACTCGTTCTCGCATTAAAAGGACCTGCGGCAGAACTACTACAGAAAGTGCTACCTGACAGCCAGAACATCTATGCCGAGTTGATAAAAGCTCTAGAATTATGCTACGGTGATAAACATTTGCGAGATATATACTACGCTCAGTTGAGAACAAGACGACAATGTTCCAGGGAAAGTCTTCAAGAGTTTGAAGCAAGTATCGACAGATCGATTATATTGGCCTATCCTGAAGCACCAGAAGATTTTCGAATAAGGTTTGCGGTGCAGACATTTATTGATGGCATCGGAGATTGTGAACTTCAGCACGTGTTACGAATGGCAAGGCACCGAATAGCTCAGAAGCTCTTGTTCACGGCCTAGAGTTTGAAGCCACCAAGTCGGCGTCCATCTACATTAATGGGTTTGTGCCATCACACTGTAGTCAGAAGATCCCTGTATCACATTCCCGTTACGATGGGTGCAGAAAAACAATGTTGTCGGACAAACAATTCAGAAGTTCAAGAGAGTCGCAATGATTTGAACGATGGGAAAAAGACAGAATACCGAAATGTTACGACTGTGGAAAACGTGGTCATCTACAGGTAGACTGTTGGGAGAAGAAGATACCGAGAGAAGAGAGTGATCGCACCAATTGGAGAAGTAAAGGCCCAGAACAGCACAAGGTTTCCATGCTATGTAAGACCAGTGGAAACTTGATTGTTAATGGATTTGTGGAAGGTAAACCAACATCATTTACAGTTGACACGGGCGCAACAGTGTCCATTGTGCACCCTGACTTAGTCAGCAACCGCCAGCCTCTAATTAGCTTTTGTACAATAAAGACTGTGACTGGAAGCCCCGTCAAGGTGCTAGGAAAGGTAGATGTACGTGTACGCCTGGGTCTTCTCGAGTTTAGCCACCAAATGCTTGTTGCAGACATTGTCGATGAAGTGATTCTTGGCACGGACATTATGAATGCCTACGGATTCATTATGGACTTAAGAGAGAATGTCCTGAGGGTTGGCCAAGAGAAGATAAAGCTTTGCATGGCTAAAATGACAGGGTCTACCAACCATTTGATTAAGCAAGTGGCATTGGCCGAAGAAAAAGTCAACAGGTCTGGTCAAGAGGAACACTCCCTATTGCAAGCAGAAATAGAGGAAGAACTAATAGAGGAAGTAGAAATAAGTGTAACAACAAAAAAAGTGATTGGAAAGCCAACTATGGGTGTCGAGACAAGACTCTTGCTTGTTCCTGAGCTGTTAGAAGCGCCCGGGGGAAAAATTGCTGAAGATGAAGTTACACAAGAGGTTGTTGACGAGAACCAAACAGACTTGGATCAGCCAGTGGTGTTTAGGTTATCAGTACATAATGCAACGGGAGTGATTCCAGCAAAACTAGTGGTTGAGCGGAAGACTCGCATTCCTGGGAACTTCGAAGAACCGGAGAATTATTTTTCGCAAGGACATCCACCTAGATCGCCTAGTCGAGTATTACTTCAGAGACGGTTTGTCAGTTCGGGACGAACAGGCTAAAGAAGGGGGCAGTGTTATGACATCACAGAATAATCTACGTGTTTATCGAATGTTCCAGATGAATCCAGCAGAATCTGTGTGGCGTAAATGATTCTCAGCGCATTTGCTAGACTGTGCCAGAATTCGCGCGGCCACATATTTACGCACTGTGTCAAGGCTGCAATTAATTATGTCGTAGTGAAGAGATAACACAGTTGTGGAATGTTCTGGTCTGTGAACGGGCTATAAATACTGGGTGTCAGCAGCCTTAGTTTTCAATTATTATCGGGCGATATTACTGTGTGCATTCAAGTAGTTATTAGTGAAGTGTTGTGTTTTATAATCGGGCAGTATAATTCTAATACAATTGTGTTTTATATTAGTTGACATTTTATTGTGTGTGAACAATTTTTAATTGATTTGTTGTAAGAGACTGTGTTGTTAATTACAAACTGTTTAACTCTGAAACTTAAAGCTGGTGATTAGTGACTTAATTGGTGTCTTTTATTTTGTTTTCCACTGTAACTATGACGATCAAGTAGAGCATTATAACAATAGCCTTTTTAAGGGTCTGGCATCAAAGAGCCATGTTTCAAATTATTCCATTAAAATAAATTACAAAAATGTAAATTTATAAAACTGTGTATAATAGAAACATTATGTAACAATATGTTTAATGTGTTTATAATAAATAATAATAACAATGTAAGTTTATAATAATGACACATGCCTTAGCCATTTTTTATTTTTCCCTGAACATTGATATTTGAAAAGTAAAGGCAACGCAGACACCTAACACATTTATAGCTTATAAGATTTTAAAACAGGACATTTACATATTTATGAAGATATAGGTTACATGTATTTTTACTCTACACTGTAGAAGCTACAGCATTTTAAACAAATGCAAAAGAAGCCTGACCTGGGCAAAGGGCAGCCATGTTGAAGTCCTGGTGTCAAAGTGTTAGCTCTTACATAAAATTTCATGTTTAAAAATATTTATATACTGGAAATACATATCACTAATGAACTTATTACTAAATATTATTATCACACAAAGAAATAACAGAGTGAGGTGATATTTTTGTACTATTCTAGCAGTGAGTTGAACACAATATCAAAACAATCCATTAAACTGACGGAGAGCAGTAAAACTATAAGTAAAGAGAACATTCGATTTTGTCTCAATACAATCAATAATTTTTTTTTTAATCAAGTTTACTCAGCTGTCTTTAGATATGGATTTTCTCTATCAGTTTGCAATTTTCCATAATATTCAATGCATCTCCATTATCACTTATCCACCATTACAAACGTAGCCTGCGTGTGCCTGACTGCCTGCAAGTAACAATATTTTTACTGTCTCTTTAGGGCTGTTTTTATTCTCAAGCTGTTAATACCTGTATCCATATATTCTCATTAAAATACAGTTCTACATTTTGCTAGAAATGTTTCTTGACAAAAAAAAGAGGAAGACAATTTTTTTGTTTTACTTTGTAATTTAGAAGCTTTAACAAAATCATCTTCCCCTGCTTCAGACACATGATGTGTTACATTTAAAGTCATGCTGTTTCCCAACCTCATAATTTAAGACAATTGTGTACACTTAGTACTTCCACATTTTTAAGATTATGAAAAATATATACTGCCTATGTAACACAATTTTGAGTGTCTCCTAAATTACAAAAGTTTATAGGAGTATGGAACAGCTTTAACTTCAAAAACGGCATGTATTTTCATTGTAACTGCAGCCAACACAAAACAAAACAAGTACAACTGAAATACTGTGCTAGCTTAACTTACTGTATAAGAGAAATTAAAAATTCATCATAAAAATTAAATTACAAAATTTATTATCGTTTCTATTCTAACAAGTCAGACAATCCTATGTTTCAACTGATTTATTTTTAATTGTGACTTACAATAATTATTTGCCTTGTGATGCCAGAACTTGTAGGCAGCACTTCTGAACTGTAAATTCCATTAACATGTATACATACATATGAATTAACATATAGTACTATACACATGTAAACAATTTCATATATATTTTTATAAGAATTGTATTTTTATTGACATATTTATACAACAATTTGTAACGGGACAGATCAGGGAAGTAAATAATTTTTAACAATTGAAAGAAATGTTAACTCAACCAGTGTTCACCCTTTGGGGAACCTCGTTTTTAACCAAAATTTCACAATAGAATGTTATTGTGAAACACCAGTCTGTGTTTGTGTCTGGCGTCAGTCTGGCTAGACGCGTTATGCAATCACCTACAGCTCAGGCCGTCTGTGAATCACAGAAAACGCCAATTTCACCAGGCGGTAAAAATTATAAGAATTCCCTGGCTGAGCGTCTGGACATTCCAACCAATCAGAGCTTGAATTTGTGGTCACGTGACCGGCCATACACCAGGTATTGCGTACCCAACGCCTGGTTTGGGCCCCAGTGGATTTTCTACTCCAGAACCGTGCGGTTCAGTAAAATAGCGCGTGGTTCCAGTAAATCAGTGCTCGCAAGCAAATATATAGTCGGCCGACTAAAAATGTAACTTTATTAATGTGAAACAGTAGTACATCAGTTTTTGAAGTTTAAAACGATTTCCGGAATGTGAAGTGCAAGACGTGAACCTACAATAGTGGTGCAACAGATCGGCTACTTCCACAGACTGGATAAGTACCTTTTGTAATCAAAATAAAAAATTGAAAGAGCTCTATTAATAGAAATGGGGATTTTAAAGAGATGATGGGAATAAGAGTGAGGGAGTGTGTGTGGGGAATAATACAAAAATATTAAAAGTACTGGTTTGATACGAATAGCTTTATCGTAATTAATCCTTTTTAATACAGATAGTTATTAAGCAATTGTAAGTTCATATTTATGATTCTGATGTTATAAAAAATTGGAGTAACTTGTTAAAAGAAAGGGGAGAGTGTGAGGAGTTGGGGGAAGTGTTAGTAAAGAGAGAAGAAGGTTTCTGAATAAAAGAACATGTTTGATTTAGTCAGCATAAAATGTGTTAAGCAGTTTATTTCACCATTCAAACCCAAATAATCAACTCTGTGACAGTTTCGTCTATAGAACCCTGGCGAGAGTGAAAAGGTAAGTTGTGGAATATAATAATTGTAAATTTAAGAAAAAGTAAATTGTTACAAATTATATGACTGAACAAAAAAGGAATATTTAGGTACTTAAAATGAAAGAAATCCATGAAATACAAATTCAAGCAGACTCACGACAAAGAGTAGTGAGGAGGCATAGAACACATTTTGAAAACAGAATGTAATTTGACATATCACAAGCATGTCAGTGATAAAAACCAAAAGAGACCTTTGACATTAAAATTAAGGATATAGATACGATGGGACTATGCAAAATTGAAGCCTGCAAGTGTTCATACTGAAAGTAGGTAAGCATTGTGATCAACTGAATACACATATAACCTGCACACAAAGGTACACAACTTCTGAAAGAATATTATGTAGTTATCACAAAACACTTACACAACAGAATACTGCTTACACCATTAAGGTCTATCTCAATACAAAATGAATGTATGTATTGTTTAGTTATAAAAAAAAGGCTAAATGCTTACTTGAAAAACTGCTAGGCGGTAAGAGTCTAAGAGCTAACATTCCATATCGCAACAAGTTGATAAATCCCAAGTCAGGACTGACCATAGCAATTTCAGCAGCAGCAGTATGAACTTGTTTTTCTGACATTTCTTCAAATAAACCACCTACTAGTTTTTCTGATTCGAGCTATAACAAATACATATGTAAATATATTTTATTAATCTATCCAACTTCATCTGTAAGTACAAATATTTTAATTAAATTTATAATTTGTATACACTACATCCTGAAAAGTGTAACAATGTTTGTACTGCAGTGAGACAAGTTTTTCTATCCACAAATCTCTGTATGATAATCTCTACAAATCTCCTCCCACTTAATCGGTGAATACGATTAACTGAGCCACTACATATAAGGAAACAGTCAGTCACAATTTCCCTCAAAATGATTCACCCATTACTGCTCAGCTATTTGAAATAGTGAATAGTCTGGGAAGTTTACTGGACTTTTTAAACACAAGAATTGGTTAATTAAATGCAATCCATTTTATGAACACCATAACATATTTACCAACTAATTAATAAAAGTTGAAAGTCCATCACATGGTTTCATGAGTTCTATATGAAGAAATAATAGCTCAAGAATTGTGATTAAAATTATTCTCAGTATACTTATTTCCTGTATATACAGTGGGACCTTGATTAAACGCTCCTTTGATATAGTGCAACGCTTGATATAACTCATTTTTCATGGTCCCAACTAATTTCTCACACAAATAGTGTGAAATAATCTTTGATTTTATGCTATGGTTTGGTACAGGATCCCTGATGTAACCGTGTTTTTGCAGGCTGATTGAAACAAATTTTTTTCAAGTTCATAACATCCTTTATTTACATAATCACATAAAACCCTTTCAAATTTCAAGTGTACACATCTGGAGACGGATGTTTCCATTACAACAAGTGGCTGTAGGGCTTACTCTGACCTTAGAAACATGAAATTTTATTTTTTGTTGTTCAGTGGGGATACACTGTGTAAGTTACATGTTGTTTTGGATTGATGTCAAAATTTGTGCTAACAAAATCTTGAAATTTTTGAGATTCTTGTGTTTTGTAGTTTCATTCTAAAAGATAAGTGATTATTGCCAGTGCTGTATCATTTTTATTGTTGAATATATCTTACTTTAATTATTTTTAACATAAATTTTGTAATTTTTAAGAGCACTAATAGCTAAACAGTTTATTTCAAAGTGAAATTATTTGAAGCTTGGTTAAAAGCTGTATAAATGGCAGTGATTACTGTCATTTTTTGTTGTGAATTAACTGCTGCACTTACTTGCATAATGTTCACTCTTCCATAATTTTTGCATCTCTGTTTTGTCTGTTTTTATTCTCCCATAATTTTGTTCTGTTCACTTGTTAAATGTGATAATAGCTGAAAACAGTAATTCCTGGAAATGGTCTGTTATCATCACTGTTGCCAGGTCAACAAAACCTCTTTTCCCCACATAGCTTCTCAAATTTCCCCACTTGACATAAAAATCACCACTTCCACAAATATGTGTGCTTTACGCAAAGCATAATATTTTAGAATAGTATATTCTAAATTTCTGGATACCATTACAAGACTTACATAAATATTAAAAATCGTTTCTTGAATATAATAAAAGAAAATGTATTCACTTAACCTGAGATTGAGCTGAATACTTTTGAAATCCTTCTCTCACAATTCATAGCTCATTATACTGTATTTAGATAGCTTTTATCCAAGTGTTTAATTCACAGAAACAATTTACAATCAGTCACACCCATTTTTCGTTTGATTATGTGAAGTCAATATATTTGTGTGTAATATGCCACAAAGTATTTCAGTACCTAATTTATTTATGATTTTGTTTTTATTAAGGTTATTGGCAAATAACATTCTCTTCACTGCTATGTGCTAAAGTAAATACTATATATATATGCTACAAAAGTGTTCAAAGCTTCAGTGTCATTCCCTTCCTTGTGGTAAAGTGAATACTGTATATATGCTACAAAAGTATTCAAATCTTCAGTGCGATTCCCTTTCTTTGCGTATTTCACTTCTCTCCAAAACTTTCATCAGCACCAGTAAATATTTTTATTCTCAAGGAGTCTGATTCCCTGGATAGGTCTACAATATCCATTTCACTGTTATTCTCAAAGGCTATTGGTGCTAAAGCCAATGACTCAATGACTTTAATTTTTTTCTGGCAGAAAATTCCAACCATTTGAACATAGCACCCCCATCAATTTCCAACATACAATTTGAGCCTTCAAATTTAGTCACTGTGGGAAAAATTCCAACACCTGGTTATCACATAACAGAAGGTAGACATGCTTATTTTCCCTTGTACAATAATGTATGATACCCAGTTATTCTTCCATAATACTTTTAAGAACAATAAAGATATTTAAGATATTAAGATATGACAGAAAAATGTTTTCTAAAATCTCAGTTTGAAGAATTCATAGAAGAAATCGCCGCAAACTGATTCAAAATATAGAGTTTTAGATTACTGTTTGTGTGTGGTATGATTAAAAACCACAAAAATGAGTTAAAACCATGATCTTAATATTGACGGAACAAGCTTATCATTACAACTGATGTACTATATTTTATTATTCATTGTCAATCTGGGTACATGGTTTGCTCTTTAGCCAACAATCAAGATATCTTAATGTCAGTTACCTGTCGCATTCGTACTTCTTCGAGCTGGTCATACGCTAAAGCTGACACTTCAGCAATAGTGTCTTCTAAAAGTTGAAGCTGCTTCTGAATGGCAGAAAGAAATTCATCTAGATTTTCTGGTGTAACCTGCCATCCTTGTACTAAAACCTATAAAATATAAATTGTATGTACAATTTTTATTTACAAACATGCACTTGCAAACTATATTTTACACTATTAATTAACTATGCTTCTTGCTTAGATGTTCTGAAAGCAGATGGTGCTTGAAAGAAGTAACACAAAGTATTAACAAAAGATAGGTTAAAAAAAGTCTGAACAGTTTCCATCAGCTGTGCAAATTTGCAGATAAGTTAATATTCATGACCTTTTATGACAAGTCATGACTGTTTAACAAGTGGGGGTTGCTATAACAGGCTGGGATGGAATCAAAAAACTTCTAATTTCATCATATAAATGGTCTCCAGATCGCTTATAAGATTCAATTAATTTAAAATATACCTTATCTGATCCGTCAGCGATCTTGTAGTTTAATAATCCACTAGTATGTTTCGGGAATTAAATTCCCATCATCAGGTAAAACTTCTTCTTCCTAATATATAGGAGTCGTCGGTGAAATTATTAAAAACACATACACACACGAACGAATAAAACAAACACAACTGTTAAAAATGACATAATTAAAACATCGTACACACACAGTGCACACTGTTTTCATTAACTGTGTGTGTACGGTGTTTTAATTATGTCATTTTTAACAGTTGTTTGTTTTATTCGTTCGTGTGTGTATGTGTTTTTAATAATTTCACTGACGACTCCTATATATTAGGAAGAAGAAGTTTTACCTGATGATGGGAATTTAATTCCCAAAACATGTAGTGGATTATTAAACTACAAGATCGCTGATGGATCAGATAAGGTATATTTTAAATTAACTGAACTTCTAATTTGTTTTGATTCAAAAAAGAATATATATTCATTCGAATCTATTTGCTTTTCACTAATACATTTAATTATTATGTGTAAGTATATTTTTATTCAATAATTAAAATAGACATGTCCCCTCACAGCATTCTCCAAGGTTAGTATAACTAGCATTACGTACTTAGTTTTGATGTTACTGATATTTAATGAACACTAAGTTTTAAAACAGAATTACGCTTGGTAATGATAACTGAACAAATCTGAAGAATATATAAACTGCAGTTCACGATAATACATGATATTAATAATGTATAAGTTGAGTCAGATTAGAAATCAAGATTAGAAAATCATGATTTATTTTAAAATGCTCCTTACAACTGTATGATTTCACAACAAAATTTAAAATTTTAGAATTATTATTTGATCTTTTTGGATGATTATTATTGGAGGATTATTAATCATTTTTAAATAGACTCCCAAAATTAAATTTCAATTGTAAATTCTTTTGTTGTTATAGAAATGTGTCATGTTTTGGTTTGCTTATTGGTTATGGTATATTCTAATACCTGTGACATAAGGAAGCTGCATGGCATGTATGTCATAGGTGAGACAGTGATGTTTACAAGTCAACTGACAATGCAATTCCAGGTGTTGGTCAATTATTCTCCACTCACTGGGAACATGCTATGGAACAGTCTCATACCCCTGCAGTGCCCGCATAATCATTTCATTTAATTTTTTATAAATGGCTATAAACCACTGAACTCAAGTAAAACTAGATTTCCCCATACAAATTTAACATCAAAAACAAATACAATTACTTTTTAATGTTACACTACCAGTAAGTAACTTTGAAAATATAAATTATTAGGTTAACTGCACAAAAGAGTGGTGATTCCAATCAAGAATGTGCCGATGCCAGTTAAGAATTGCAATCAAGTAGTGTTTTGGAATTACAAAAATCCTAATTTTGTAGTAAAATAAAATGTCTTTATATCAGAATACATTTCTATAATTCCAGTGCCAATATGTCTTATACTAAAACTATTGCAAATTATAAAGCTATAAGCACATGACAGGGTTTGAAAAATGAAATAGATTTTTGGTTGGTTTAAAAATATGAGATTAGTTAATAAAGTGTATGATATAAAATTTAATATAAACATTGACTATCTTCATGAATTTAAGTTTAGTAAAATTTGTACCATTTTCAAGGTGTACATAAGTTCAGTAAATAACAAAATTATAATTGGTTACTAGTGACATGTCTGATATAATCTATATTTTTTTGCATTGATTAAATATATAAAAGATACTAAATAACAAATCAAACTATTAATTGAAACAACAGTTATATTTTAAATAGACGACTCGGAACACTAAGTTTTTTATAAGTAAAAACGTAAAGTTTTACCTTACAGCCTAAACCGGCTTTCACCTATAGAAGGCTTCATAGGTGAAAGCCGGTTTAGGCTGTAAGGTAAAACTTTACGTTTTTACTTATAAAAAACTTAGTGTTCCGAGTCGTCAATATTATAGTGATATTTAGTTAAGTAACGGACACGTCATGGACAACGAAATCCAAGGAGTTATATTTTATTAATTGTGTATACATCATACATGAAAGAACAGTTATTTTGGTTACGTTATATAATTTTAGTAGTTGCCACAGCTATAAGGAGAGGTTAGTATTCAAGTGGCATGAATTAACTAACGGTGGTAGAGGAGCCTGCAAAGGATTCCTGCAGAAAAGAGTTATGCCACTGCTGCCCTGTTTATTGTAAATAGCAGTGCTTCAGAAACAGAGAATCAGTTGTGAATTTTCAATTCAGTGTGCATTATAGGACAATGGTTTTTAGTATAAACTGGTAAGTGTGAATTATTGTATATGGACATTTATAATTGGTGACTGGTATTATTTTTTGTGACACTATTAAACATATGTTACATTAATGTGTGTTGGTAAATCATACATCTGAATCAGGGCCGGCCCCAGCACTTCTGCCGCCTGTGCAGTATTTATGAGTGCCATCCCCTCCCTATTTTAACTCTGAACACATTCACACACACTAGACCTACTCTAAAGATATGGCGATTGCCTTAAAATGACAACTAGGAATGTTTGCATTGTTGTGTTTATGAAATAACTAGAACTTTTTCGCGTTTACGATGTGGCGAACAGCTACAATAAAAATTGTAGATGCCTAGGTGATGACTTGATGACTTATAATTAAAATACTAACTAAAATTCATTATGATTGAAATATAACAAAAGTAATGTATTATAAACCTTAGTTAAAAAATACTCGTCTAGCCTTTGCACTGGCAAACGCCTTTATGACTTCGTTGTAATCAAGTAATTCAGTTAACTGATGTTCTATAGATATAGTCGAAAGACCACTAAGGTGAGTCTCGGACATACTCGATATGAGATAAGTTTTAATAAGTTTCAGCTTCGAAAAAGTCCTTTCTCCGCTTGCCACTGTCACAGGTAATGTTAGCAAAATTCTTAGAGCGACACCAACATTTAGCGCGAACCCATACTCTTGAATAAATTTTAAAGTATCGACAGGCGTACTTTTAGGTTTTACAATTGTTGAAAGCACTTTAAGTTCATCCTGAAAATCAATAGCACTAATGTCTTTTGATTCACCATGAGTTAAGCAATTGCACAGTTTAGTACACTTATCCGACAAAACTTCAGGTGACATGTCTTTGACTTTACTCACGTCATACAGGAAGTCAAAAAGTTTACTATGACTCTTAATCTGTTGGAATCTTTCACTTAAAGCACAAATGGTAATATCTGTGACTTTAAAATAAAAATTGACTTGTACCACAACTCTGGATCTTCAATGAATTCGTTTTTTCCCTTATAATCAAACTGTCTTTTAATCTTTCTCCTTCGTACTTGTGCTGAGCCTCTGATTATTGGGTTTTCAATGTCCAATTTAGTGGCTAGTTCCTTAGCGTCAACTATATAGTTTTGAAATTTTACGTCACTTCTGACAGACATGAAATAAATGCTTGTATTTTCAAGTAAACTGACAGCTTTTGTTACATCCACGTTGCTGACGATATTAATATAGAGTAATATGTCGTATCATATTACTAGAACACAGAAATGTACATGAAATGTACTTGACTAAAGTCAAGTATATGACTCGCCAGACTGCCAGCCTCATGAGCCACCATTTTATCTGGGTTTTCGTTTTTATTGATCACAATTACAAGCACAGTGTAGATCTCTTCTATTTGATATTTAAGTAGAGTGACAGCATCTATTCTACTTTCCCACCTTGTTTCACATAAAGGTTTCAACGTAAGGTTAGAAATGTGCTTTTTAGTACAGCCCAACGGCGAGTTGACGCACAGAAGAAGTTATACATTTTTTCCACCAAACTACAAAATTTGGTGGCTGTAACGTGTCTAAATTGGGTAATTTCATTTATTTCATTTTTTGCGGGATTTCATAAAATTATTGTGAAAGTTTTAATTTCCAGCAAACGTTAATTCCATTATAACAGAACACGTGGCAAGAAACAGTGTTGAAACAAAGCAGTAAGACGCAGTTGCTGTTGAGTAACTAGGCAAGGAATTCGCACCACCCTAATTTTCTCAGAACTCGGTATATGTGTGATGATGCACGCACTTAACATCTCAAGCAGGGGCGCTGTAGTGACGCCGTGAAACTCCAACGGCGCTGTAAAAAATGGCGCATGAATGTTTGTGATATCAGCAAGACGAACTACAGGAAATATCGTTAAGCCCCGCCCACTGCTAGTGACGTCAACAGTGCTTAACAAATATCGTCCACGGTTACCACACAAAAAACATGTGTTGAATGAACAGTGACGGAAGATCCGATCATGAGGCAGTGAAATTTCCGCTCTATCCGAGTGTTTGGAGGGAGGCGGATTGATAATTTTCTTCCCAGTCGACGAGCAACCAAACGGCGCGTGGCAGCTATCAGTTTTGTGCCCGGGCAAAATTTCATATTTTTTCTTAAGTCGGCCGACAAAATACCTATGTGAGTTGACGAAAACATGTATAACAGTACCTCTAGTGATGATGAATGAATATTGAACGTGATTAAATATTATAAACTTGTGAAAATCCGGAGAATGAAAGACTTTGGAAGACGCACCACGTGGTCGGGGAAGAGGACGCCACACATGTAACGTTCCACACGGAAAGCATTATGTTCATTAAGCTCACATAAAATGGGGTGTTTTTTATATTAGTAAGGGGTTTTAAGAATGTGAGTAGTGAGTGCGCAGGCTGGGCTATCTTAAGGTATGTAAGTAATAGAAAGTAAGTATAGGACTTAAGATGTAAGAGTTGCACTACCTTTGAAACATGTAAAAAACCTATTTTGGAGAAAACGTATAAATTCAACTCTTTTGATTAATAAACAAAAGATAATTTCTCTTCCAAGATGCATTGTATAAGTTCTTCACACAACCTTGAAAATTACGCTTGTATCCCAAAGTACGTATGAGACCCTGGACCCAAGAACGTACAAGAACGGTAAGTGTAAGTTTTTTTTTATTATTATTATTTATTGTTTTCTATGTTATTTAAATGGTGGTGAATTAGTAGCTTAACATGGCGTGGCACAGCCGTTAACGTAGTGGAGCAGTATTATCTCTTGATGACTCATCCAAGGCGCACTCATTGTCAGGTTTATGTTCTCTCGTTCACGAGTTTTCGACTCTTCATTAAACTCCGGTGACTTTATACAGTAAGTAATTCTTACTGATCTTACATATTGTGATGAAATTAAGAAGTGAATAATTTTATTTTTTCCCTCAATTTCAAAACTTAACATCCCGGAATATGCCGCCCTTTAAAATTTGCCGCCCTGGGCAGTGGCACGGTTCACCCTTGCCTGGAGCCGGGCCTGATCTGAAAAAAAGTTGAATATGAACATTTACTGTTGTCTTTGCTTACTGAAACTGGCACTAAAGTTTTAAATAATGAGTCCTTTGTTTCATTTCCTTTGTAGAAGACAAGATACATGCAACAGTTGTAAAATATTCAACATATTAATCAAAACATTTTTGTCAATTTATCTGAAAACCCTCCAGACCCGTTAAGTAAACCCACTGAACACAGAATGGATCACAGTGTTAAGTGACGGTGAAATAATCTTGACTTAGTATCATATTAACGCACATTTTATTATGATTAATTTATGTCAAAATATTGAGAGGTATTCTATGTACCTGTTTTGCACAATTTTGTTTCACTACCTTGAATTCTAACAACTTGTCTCTAATCAATGCACAAAAGATAAAATTCACTGTATATAATTTATGTTATAACATCAACATGATTTCTAATTGTACAATTTTAACCTTAGGACATGAATATGAATTCTAAGACTTAATTTACTTTACAACCAACGCACAAAAGTCAAAACTGTATAATATTGTTATGCATCATGGAACAATCTACGTGTTTGTCGAATGTGCCAGAAGAATCTCGATGTAACGCGTGTGGCGTACGTGCTTGTTGACGCATTTTCAAGAGGTTTCTCAAAGGCGCCAGCCGCATGGACTGTGTCAAGGCCGCAGTTAATTACGTAGTTCACATGAACGCTAAGACGCAATTCTGGTATGTGATCGCAGGTATATAAACATATGGCGGCAGCGGCCTTAATTTCAGTATTAGTGCGAGATATTTACAGTTCGGTATGAGAGTTATTATCGGGCGATATTACTGTGTGTGTTCAAGTGGTTATTAGTTAAGTGTGTTTTATAATCAGATGGTATAATTGAATAACAATTGTGTTTAATATTAGTTGACATAAAATTTGCGTGTGAACAATTTTTATTTGATTTTTTGTAGAGACTGTATTGTTAATTACGAACTGTTTAACTGTGAAATTAAAGCTGGTGATTAGTGACTTAATTGGTGTCTTGTACTGTATTTTGTTTCCACTGTACCTACGACAAGCAAGTAGACGGTCGTAACAGTGGTGTCAGAACTGGGATAAAACGGTTAACAGTGGAAACAGTGGACACTTTGTACAAGACGAGTGTGATTCATAATTAATCGGTACACATGGATCACAGTCAGATGATGGAAGCTTTACAAACACTGCTGCGGCAGACACAGAAAGAAGCAGAAAAACGAGAGGATGAGAAACGCAGACAGGAGGCAGAAGAAGCAGAAAAACGACAGGATGAGAAACGCAGACAGGAGGCGGAAGAAGCAGAAAAACGACAGGATAAAAAACGATGACAGGAGGCAGAGGAACGAAAGCGTGAAACAGACGACATCAAAGCATTAATACAGGAACAGAAACAGATGCAAGAACACAGTACCGTAGAATTGGGTCTCCTACGAGGTGAGCTTAATAAACAAGTTACTAAAATATGTAACAAGAACAAGAATCAGTGGCATTAAAAATAGCTGAAGTAGAAAAATCTGTCTCAAGTGTTGAAGAATCGATGTCTACAAAAATATGTGAAGTAGAAAATCTGTCTTGACTGTGGAAGAAGCTACGTCAACAAAAATATCTGCAGTAGAAAATTCAATGGCAAACATAAGAGAACAAATTAAAAGTGAAGTTGAACAATGCATGAAGATTCAACCAAAACAAATTTCTGAACAGACTGTACCAGTGATAAAGACAGAAAAAGACACACAACATTAGTTAATAGAGAAGTCACTTTGCCTGCAGTAGGAACAGTCATGTCAAAGCTCCAACCTTTGACGGAAGCAGTCACTGGGCAACGTACCTCCGCCAATTTGAAGCTGCTGCATGCGCAAATAATTGGACAGAGAAAGACAAGGCAGTCTCACTCGTTCTCACATTAAAAGGACCTGCTGCGGAACTACTACAGAAAGTGCCACCTGACAGCCAAAACATCTATGCCGAGTTGATAAAAGCTCTAGAATTATGCTACGGTGATAAACATTTGGGAGAGGTGTACTACGCTAAGTTGAGAACAAGACGACAATGTTCCGGGGAGAGTCTTCAAGAGTTTGAAGCAAGTATCGACAGATTGATTAGATTGGCCTGGCCTATCCTGAAGCACCAGAAGACTTCTGAATAAGGTTTGCGGTGCAGACATTTATTTATGGCATCGGAGATTGTGAACTTTAGCAAGTGTTATGAATGGCAAGACACCGAAATAGCTCAGAAGCTCTTGTTCACACCCTAGAGATTGAAGCTGCCAAGTCAGCATCCCGCTACATTAATGGGTTTGTGCCATCACGCTGCAGTCAGAAGATCCCTGTATCACATTCCCGTTACGATGGGTGCAGAAAAACAATGTTGTAGGACAAACAATTCAAAAGTTCAAGAGAGTCGCAACGATTTGAAAAAGACAGAAGCCTGAAATGTTACAACTGTGGAAAACATGGTCATCTACTGTTGGGAGAAGAAGATACCGAGAGAAGAGAGTGATCACACCAATTGGAGAAGTAAAGCCCCAGAACAGCACACAGTTTCCACGCTACATAAAACCAGTGGAAACTTGATTGTTAATGGATTTGCAAAAGGTAAACCAACATCATTTACAGTTGACACGGGCGCAACAGTGTCCATTGTGCGCCCTGACTTAGTCAGTAACCGCCAGCCTCTAATTAGCTTTTGTACAATACAGACTGTGACTGGAAGCCCCGTCAAGGTGCTAGGAAAGGTAGACGTACGTGTACACCTGGGTCTTCTCAAGTTTAGCCACCAAATGCTCATTGCAGACATTGTTGATGAAGTGATTCTTGGCACGGACATTATGAATGCCTACGGATTCGTTGTGGACTTAAGAGAGAATGTCCTGAAGGTTGGCCAAGAGAAGATAAAGCTTTGCATGGCTAAAATGACAGGGTCTTTCAACCATCCGATTAAGCGAGTGGTATTAGTCAAAGAAAAAGTCAACAGGTCTGGTCAAGAGGAACCCTCCCTATTGCAAGCGGAAATGGAGGAAGAACTAGCAGAGAAAATACAAATAAGTGTAACAACAAAACAAGTGATTGGAAAGCCAACTACGGGTGTCGAGACAAAACTTTTGCTTGTTCCTGAGCTGATAGAAGCGCCCAAAGGCAAAGTGGCTGAAGATGAGGTTACACAAGAGGTTGTTGAAAAGAACCAAACAAACTTGAATTGGCCAGTGGTGTTTAGGTCATCAGTACATGACGCAACAGGAGTGACTCCAGCAAAACTAGTTGTTGAGCGGAAGACTCGCATTCCTGGGAACGTGATGTTCGGATCACATGAGACTGAATTTGAGGAACGGGAGAATTATTGTGACGATTTAATAGGGTTAAATAGCACAAAATAAAAAAAAAGGTAAAAATAATATAATCCTAAATGAAACTACATAATTACCATAATTTCTCTCCCTATGAAATAAATAGAAAACTAAATAATGTTAAACAAATAAATATGTAAACCACCTCCTGTTTCTTCAGCGAGTAATAAATTATAGAGAGACGTAATAAACCAGCAATTTAAAATAAGTAAAAATAATAATTAATAAATTAAGAACTATTTATTGCGCCGGTAAATAACAACACGCGCGGACAAGCACTTCGCTAAGCCAGCGATGCGCCCCAAAAATTAGTTGTAAATCAGACTCCGCAGCGAGAACAACACAGTTGAAAATGTAGTCAGTAACTACAAAATTATAGAGAATGAAGGAATATGTCATTCACTCTCTTAGTTTCTTTAAGCTAGTGCTTAGTAAAGCTGATAGCAAATATTATCAGTAATTTCAATATGTTTAACATCTTTGATACGTTTTAAGTGTGTGTGTTTATGACATCTCTGCAGTTGATTTAATATCACGTCAACGTGATAGAGATCACAGTATATGTAACAGTTTAACTATAAGTAAAAAGTGCAGTAAACCGAAGTAAGTGAGTTCAAGTGAAAGTTTCCCACCACCGCCAGCACCAGAATCTCATAAACCTTGGAAAAAGAGAAAACCACACCTTCCATTATTACACCTTCTTCAGTCTCCAGGATAGACCAGAAGCCGCTGAGCCACCGTTTACTACAGACAACCCCGATTCACCGAGGATACTACATACAGGTGATACAGAAGTCAAACTTCTGTAGTTCAGAAATTACTTAATAAAAATATGAAAGACAATTGACACCAAAATAAAATTAATATAATTATACAAAAGACTGGCCGAATTAAATTACCATTGTAACTTTGTAATAAACAATATGATGTATTTAGCTTTAATGACTATAACATGCTAATATTAATAAGTCAATTCTTCAAATGGCAGCAAAAGTAAATTGTTTAACTTTAATATAAAGAAAGGATATATCTCGGATCCGAGGGTATGAATTACCAAAGTTTTATAAATAATTAACCAAGTTGATTAATGAATACATTATGCAGTTATTATTTTTTAATACAGTTAACTAATCAGTTGAACGAAATAGAGTAAACGAAAAGTAGGTTAAGTATATATATGTATGTTTTAACTATACAAATCACAAGCCTAATTAATTTTTAATAACAAGACGGTAACTCATTTTCTTTTATGCTAATTACCAGGTATGTAAATAAAGAGATGTCATGGACGTAAACATGCATGAATTAATTTGGCAACACGAATCTAATATTCCTTAATTCACAGGTTCCAGTTAAGTGTTTTGTTACGTTGTATTTTAATTAAATATATATATATTTTGTGAATATTATGGCAGCCTGTTTAATTGACCGACATCAATTAACCGGGCTCCCGAGGTTATAATGGCGATAGTATACAGCCATTATATTATCTTTCGCAAGGACGTCCACCTAGATCGAGTATTACTTCAGAGACGGTTTGCCAGTTCGGGACGAACAGGATTAAAGAGGGGGCAGTGTTACGATATCACAGAACAATCTACGTGTTTGTCGAATGTGCCAGAAGAATCTTGATGTAACGCGTGTGGCGTACATGCTTGTCGACGCATTTTCGAGATGTTTCTCGAAGGCGCCAGCCACGCGGACTGTGTCAAAGCAGCAGTTAATTACGTAGTTCACACGAACACTAAGACGCAATTAGGAACATTCTGGTATGTGATCGCAGGTATATAAATACATGGCGGCAGCGGCCTTAACTTTCAGTATTAGTGCGAGATATTTACAGTTCGGTTCGAGAGTTATTATCGGGCAATATTACTGTGTGCGTTCAAGTGGTTATTAGTTAAGTGTGTTTTATAATCAGACAGTATAATTGTAATAACAATTAAGTTTAATATTAGTTGACATAAAATTTGCGTGTGAACAATTTTTATTTGATTTTTTGTAGAGACTGTATTGTTAATTACGAACTGTTTAAATGTGAAATTAAACAGTGACTGGTGATTAGTGACTTAATTGGTGTCTTGTACTGTATTTTGTTTCCACTGTACCTACGACGAGCAAGTAGACCGTCGTAATAATATTGATCATGTAACTATTTGAAAAAATGTATACGCAGCACAAAACATTCATAACTGTCACAATCATACAACTCTAATGTATCCTAATGCCAATCGTTCACATATATTTCAGTATAAACACTGAAATTTTCAGGTTTTTGAAAACTGAACCTAAAAAACAGCAAAGACAATGTTAATACAATTATATTAAATGAATTATATAAATCCAAATTGTTAACTGAATTCTGTAAACATTTTGGCTTTGTATATAGATAACCTTATTTTTTTATATTTCACCTTAGCATAATATATTAGTGATTATACAAGACTATTGATTACACTAGCAACTATGGATTACATTAAACACACCTGAATTAACTAAACTCTTTTAATACAAATCAGTGCTTTTTTACATCTATTTTACTGCAAATCAACTTGCACTTCCTAATTGCATTTTACGTGATCTGTGTTCACAAAACTTTCACAATTTCCCTTACTGATTACATGTTATGTTAAGGATTCATGTTATGTGAATTAGTAGTATATTACAGCCAAGGTTATAGCAAGGTAGTATTAGGTTGTAGCCACAGATAGCTAGCAACTGTCTGCATAAGGCATACTCAGTTTCTACTCAGTAACTACTTAAGGCCAATTATACTGCATCATAATAATGGTTGAGACCAGATTTTAAGTAAGATTTTGTACTGTGCCTGATTGGTTTGTACAGGCGTGTATGACTTTGTTTACAATCCAGAAAGACATTTCATAAACATGCTCCATCATTATTGCATTTCTGAACTGCAATACACTTCAGTGACAACCAAAAAAATACAACTTTAATGTCTGAATTCACTAAGTAAAAACGCCCTATATCAGAATCAAAATTGATCAATTTCACAATATCTTCCATTCTTCAGTAATTTGCTCCACCATTACTGTATTCCTCCAATTAAGCACTATATATATATATATATATATATATATATATATATATATATATATAATCATTTAAAATTTATGTTTATATTACCTCAAGATGTTATTTTTCCTATTCGGAACATGTTTCGAGAGCTCCTGTGCTCTCATCCTCAGCCTTCGCGATCTTGCGTCTGGTGAAGTATTTGTGTGTTGGCTGGTTGCTATTAAGGTTTCTTGTTGGTCTCTGGTATTTTAAAGTTGTATTATTGTGTGTGATTGTGGTATATGTATTTGTATTTTGTGTATTTTCGATGTTGAGTGTTTTGAATATTGTGTCAAAGAGGTTGAGATAATACAACTTTAAAATACAATAATACAACTCTAAAATACCAGAGACCAATAATACGACTTTAAAATACCTGAGACCAACAAGAAACCTTAATAGCAACCAGCCAACACACAAATACTTCACCAGACGCAAGATCGCGAAGGCTGAGGATGAGAGCACGGGAGCTCTCGAAACATGTTCCGAATAGGAAAAATAACATCTTGAGGTAATATAAACATAAATTTTTTAAATTACTTTATGTATATATCAGAAAAACAAACTGTAGCAGAAAGTGATTGAATATATATATATATATATTACATTTAATATTTATAATTAAATTTACCTCAAGATGTTATTTTTCCTTATTTGGAACATGTTTCGAGAGCTCCCGTGCTCCCATCCTCAGCCTTTGCGATCTTGTGTCTGGTGAAATATTTGTGTGTTGGCTGCTGGATGCTATGAAGGCTGTTTGTTGGTCTTCGGTATTTTAAAGTTATATTATTGTGTGTGATTGTGGTATATGTATTTGTATTTTGTGTATTTTCGATGTTGAGTGCTTTGAATATTGCGTCATGTTTTGTATTGATTTGTATTTATTCTGGTATTAGTTTGTTTTGTGTTTTATGTTTGTATATTTGTAAATTTTCCCAAATGTTCATTATGGTGCCTTTGTGTGGTATATGTTTTATTAGTGACACATTGGTTATGTCTGGGAATTCATGTCCTGTGTTTATTGCATGTGTGGCTAAATTGGATTTATATATTTCTGGTTTTTTGTATGCGTTTAGGTGTTCAAAATAACGTTTTTTCAGCTGTTTTTTTGTTTGTCCTATGTAACAATTATTGCAATCTTAACTATTAGTTAACAAAACTAATAAAAATAAATTACAAAATCTAAATAGCTCACACAACAATGATAATACAACAACTAACAGTATATACAAAATTGAATGCCAAGATTGCAATAAATGTTACATAGGACAAACAAAAAAACAGCTGAAAAAACGTTGTTTTGAACACCTAAACGCATACAAAAAACCAGAAATATATAAATCCAATTTAGCCACACATGCAATAAACACAGGACATGAATTCCCAGACATAACCAATGTGTCACTAATAAAACATATACCACACAAAGGCACCATAATGAACATTTGGAAAATTTACAAATATACAAACATAAAACACAAAACTAACAAATACAAATCAATACAAAACATGACACAATATTCAAAGCATTCAACATCGAAAATACACAAAATACAAATACATATACCACAATCACACACAATAATATAACTTTAAAATACCAAAGACCAACAAACAACCTTAATAGCATCCAGCAGCCAACACACAAATATTTCACCAGACACAAGATTGCAAAGGCTGAGGATGGGAGCACGGGAGCTCTCGAAACATGTTCCAAATAAGGAAAAATAACATCTTGAGGTAAATTTAATTATAAATATTAAATGTATTATATGCATCAAGAAACGGACTGTAGCAGAATGTGATTAAATATATATATATATATATATATATATAATATACATTGGTATATAATGTTGGTATATGTATATTGGTATATGTATATATTATATACATTTAATATTTATAATTAAATTTACCTCAAGATGTTATTTTTCTATTTGGTACATGTTTCGAGAGTTCCTGTTCTCTCATCTTCAGCCTTCGCGAACTTGTTTCTGGTGAAGTATTTGTGTGTTGGCTGCTGGATCCAATTAAGGTTGTTTGTTGGTCTTTGGTATTTTAAAGTTGTATTATTGTGTGTGATTGTGGTATATGTTTTTGTATTTTGTGTATTTTCGATGTTGAGTGCTTTAAATATTGTGTCATGTTTTGTATTGATTTGTATTTGTTCTGGTATTAGTTTGTTTTGTGTTTTATGTTTGTATATTTGTAAATTTTCCCAAATGTTCATTATGGTGCCTTTGTGTGGTATATGTTTTATTAGTGATACATTGGTTATGTCTGGGAATTCGTGTCCTGTGTTTATTGCATGTGTGGCTAAAGTGATTGAATATACAGTGGAACTTGGTTATTACGGCCTCGGCTGTTACGTCAACTCGGGTGTAGCGTTATTTTGTCATAAGTCCGGTCAAACTGATATCTTTAACATTATAAAAATTCCCGGTTTTAACGTCACTAAATATTGTACTACTCTGTTATAGCGTTAAAAATTTCTCAGATATTTTACTCTAAATTTCATATAAACGTATATATGTGCGCGCGCTACGCCCATGGCTACAGACATACATTGTATGCAAGCGATAAGCACTGTAACAGGACCACCGGCGCCAGCGCCAGATGGAGAAAAAATTTAAAAAAATTAGGAAATGCGAACATGGTGATGTGGATGCAGCATTATTGAAATGGTTCAAACAGTGTCGATGTTCAGATATTCCTGTGAGTGGACCAATTCTGAAAGAGAAAGCTACAGAATTCGGAAAATTGTTTGGTATTGATTTTACGTGCTCCAACGGATGGCTAGATCGATTTAAGGCCCGACACTCGATTTCCTTTGCAAAAATTTGTGGTGAGGCAAAATGCGTAGATCTGAACATTACAGGCGATTGGGTGCGTAACACTTGGCCACAAATTAGACGATCATATAAAGATGAAGACATCTTTAACGGAGATGAAGCCGGAATTTTTTATAAATTAACTCCAGATAAGACTTTCAAATTTAAAAATGAAAAGTGCGTTGGTGGGAAGCTCTCTAAACAAAGAGTTACAGTTTTTGTTTGTGCGAACATGACGGGAACCGAAAAAAGGAAACTTTTAGTTATCGGGAAAAGTTTGCATCCTAGATGTTTTAAAAACATCAAAAAACTTCCTGTAAGTTACACTGCCAACAAAAAAGTGTGGATGACTTCTAGTATTTTTGAAGATGAACTAAGAAAGTGGGATAAAGAACTGTCATCGAAAAACAGAAAAATTCTACTTCTAGTTGACAACTGTGCAGCCCATCCAAAGTTAAATTTGACAAACATTAATCTGGTCTTCTTACCGGCCAACTGTACGAGTGTCCTGCAACCTATGGACCAAGGCGTCATTAGAAACCTAAAGTGTCACTACCGCAAGCAACTTTAAAAAAAGATGATTTTCTATATGGACACGGCGCAACCTGCCACAATTTCACTCTTGGATGCAATACAATTCCTAGACGACTCTTGGAAGAGTGTAACACAGAAGACGATAGCAAAACGCTTTAGTAAAGCACAACTCGTACATGAAAATTTACCCGATGATGACGAAGACGACGACTTGCCGCTCTCGGAGTGGATTAAGAAATTCGACATAAATGAATTTGGAAATGAACTTGATTCCTATGCATCAGTGGATGACCAAGTAGAAACATTCCAAGTGTTGAGTGACGCAGACATTATCACGGAAGTAAAAAACATAGAAGCAGAAGATAGTGTTGAAGAAGATGCTGAGCAAGAGGAGGATGCCGACATCGTTTGTCCGACAGTAGAGGAAGCAATGAGAGCCGCCGAAACTCTTTCACGATTTTACTGCTTTAGAGAGACGTCTGACGACATGTTCAATGCAGCGCAGCATCTCCACAGCACAACAGAAAGAATTTATTTTTCAGAAAGGAGCGTTCAAAAGAAAATTACGGATTACTTTCGACAGTAAGCCTAAATGTAAGTTACATGTACTTTCTTTTTGATCTTTTTAAAATATTCTTCATGCTGTTTGTATAAATGAAATGCAGTTTGTAAACTTTAGAATAAATATCACGAATAATGTTAATAATGCAAAGATCTTTTTTTTATTTCTCCTTCCTTACTAGTGATTAAAAAGGGTCTTTTATAACGTCACTCGGACATAACGTCATTATTTTTTTGGTCCCTTCAATGACGTTATAACCAAGTTCCACTGTATTGCAGCAGAACACAGGATGATAAGCGATGTTAACCGTACCTGAGCATGGATGACGAACATTTTCAGTTTTAAAATGGTTTTATGAAATTTTTTGTCTTTTGCCGTAAGTTTTGTATTTAGCAATGGATAAGAATGTAGGTTATATCAAATTATTCATAAAAATGTGTTCTTTATTGTCATATACTTTTTGTGTGAATTCGTGCGCGTGTGATAACTTGTGTTCACTATATCTTCTGCGGTAATCAACCCATCGACGTGAAACTTTGACAGTGGATTGTTTTTGTAAATAGCTCCAATTCTTATTTACTCTGAGGTTTACAACTATTTTACAAATATGGTTTTTTTAGTAGGGAAAAACTCAATTTGTAACGCTTATCATTAATAGGGTAATAAAATTCGTAGATAAAATCAATGCAAGCTCTTGTGGATTTATACAAACTTTTGCAGGAAACCCTTATATCTTTTTCAATCATCAACCATGTGACCTGAGTTTAACCAATCGGAAGACACTAATTTCAGTAATATTCGTACTCTGTAAAGTAAAGATCACTACAGTTCTTCGATTGCAGTTGCAGAGTGAGTCGCAGTTGTGTCTGTCGTCGAGAGTTTTGCTCGTACGAACATATAAAAATCTTAACTTACAATAAAACTTGGAACTCTTTGCGAAGCTTTGTGTAAAGAACCAAGGGGGTTAACAACCTAAGTAAAAATTAGATTAAGTAGATTAGATTAGTAGATTAAGTGCTTTTCGCGTTAGTGTAAGATAGTCCGCATAGGGAATTATTAAAAACACTTCAAGCTTTCTCGGAAGGTGTACGCCAAATACACTGCTTTTCTAATAAATACCCGTAATCACCCTGAGATTAATAAAATGAATGTGTAAATAAATAATAACTGTTTCGAGTAAGAACGATCATTATTGTGAGCGTAACAACTTTGTGAAAAGTCTAATTGGTGTTAGCAGTTAGACGGAATTGTCAACGAGCTGTATCGAAGTATCGCTGCTGGAGCAACCCGCCGAAGAAGAGGACGCCAGGACAAAGAGGACACCAGGAAGGAGAGCGACGCCGAAGAAGAGGACGCCAGGATGGGAGCAATGATCAGAAGAGGAGGAACGCACATACGGAGGACGTATCAGCAAGTGTACGGAGATCATCAAACAAGTAAAATTGATATAAAATCAAACTATATAAACTATTACTTCAAAATATAAAATGCATGACAATTTGTAATATAATAAATAATTTTTCATCACCTCCATTATAGACTTGTTTGTAATTTCTGCACACACACTATATTCTTTGCAATAATTAAATCTGTACCGTTGCATAAGGATATTTGGCGCTGGCCAATGTTGGGCTCGATTTTTGTAGTAGTTTAAAAAAAAATATTATATGAGTGTGTATAGACTAAATTCATTGAACTATTTGTGTGTTGGTATATTTGTAATCAGAGAGTGTATATAAAATTTTGAATATTCTCTGTTATCAAATTTTTGAACAATAGTAGTAATTGTGTTTATAAGGAGGTTGAATTATTGTTTGTACTTGTGTTAGAGTAAGTTTGTGTGCATTTGATTGAGCTACTTGACTGTAACAATTAACAACATATAAATGACCGTTATTAGTAATAATAAGTATTAATAAGAAGGCCGTCGCGATAAATAAAAACTATAATATTTGTTAAATTTATAAAATAAATAATTAATATGGCAGAAGGACTCGAATTACAGAATACATTCGAGCGGCTTTATTGCCCAATATGCAGAAGCTGTCTGAATAAAATAAGTTTATATGGAAGACATATCCGATCCCGTTACATTATCAACAACAAGTTGAAGAAGAAATAAATAAAATGTTAGATAATAATATTATTGAACGAGCAGATAGTAATTTTCTAAATCCTATGGTTGTCGTTAAGAAAAAGAATAATGACATCCGCATTTGTTTAGATATGCGAAATCTTAATACCATAACACAAAAATGTTCGATTGTGCTCCCAATGCTGAAAATTTATGTGCAACATGTCAAGGGTCAAATACATGTCGCGTCTCGACCTAAAAAGTGGGTTTTGGCAGATCCCATTAGCCAAAGAATGCCGGAAGTTCACAGTGTTTTTATATAAAAACAAATGTTACCAGTTTAAGGTAGTGCCTTTTGGATTGGATTGGCCTTATTCTATTTACGCTAATTACAACATAAAACATACTGCCCTGGGCAAATATGCACACGATGCAATAAGGAATAGAATAAATAGAATAAGGAACAGTTTTATACAATTTTGTGCAAGAAAATGCAGGCTCTGTCATGTCAAGAGTGCACCTGCTTTGGTAGTTAAAAATACGGCGTGTGTGTGTTTGTGTGTGTGAGCCAGCTGCGACAAGAATATTGGGGTGACGTTGCGAATTGTTTGTTCCAATTATTCAAGTCTTAACAGGAATATAATAAACTAATTACTTGTGTTAAACCTGTAAGCAAAGACTTACGCCAATTATAAAGACACCATTACATTAAGGGATTTTTAACGAGTATGGTAATGTCAAATTTATTTCCAGAGGTGCAATATTAAAGATGCTAACTAATTAATATTAATTACTAGTGTAATTGAAGAGTAATTAATATGTGTGGTATATGTGAGTGACCAGAGAAAAATTACGCAAACAATGATATCGATCATGTGATGAATATGGTCATGAGTTCACAATAATTAACCAAAAAGTAGGTGTAATAAAAAGGACGCTTTGGCAATCTCTAGCTTGTCGAAAACAGGCCTGTACCTGTCAAATCGCCACCAGTATTAATACCACTGGCAATTTTGAGTGATCACACACTCAGACTCAAGAAATCTACAGACGACGTTACGCTGCCCGATTGCAGATCGACCAGGACACACACACTGTACCACACTCACACCAAGACGTAAGGAGGAATGCTGGAGCATCACCAACAGCAACAACCCATAGAGACAACAAACACCGCATCAGCATATTCATCATCATCATCATCATACTCTCAGGATTCTGGACACGCACACACACAACGGTAACAGCAGATAAACCCAGGTGATAAAAAAACAATTATATTTTATTGTGAAGAGAGCTCTTGAAAAAGAACTTAAATATGAACAAATAATAATTAGAGTTTTAAAGTAAAATAGTAGTTAGATAAGAGAGTGTAATTTAACAACAACTTATAGAAAAGAAATATTAATCTTTTGTTGTATTTTTTGGGTGAGTCAGTATAAATCAATAATAGATTGGAAGTAAATGTAATATCATTTTTGTTTATAGCAACAATAAATTCATTCTTGAATCTTAATATTATTTTGTTGGTAAATGAGTTGCTATCAGTAATTAAAATTTGAGTTAATTTCAGACACACAAATAAAAAGAATTTAAATAACTTGTTTAACATGTTTGGTTAGTTAATAAGATTATTTGGGTGTTTATTTTTGTTGTATGTTATGAATAGCATAGCAGGTTACAGATTTGTAAAGCTTATAAAGGTGAATATTTAATTTGTATAATGTTTGAAATTTTAATAGTTAAATATTTTTCTATCAGTAATAAATCTTAGAATGATTATTTTGAAATGGTTTTAAATGATTATTTCATGTCAACAACATCTCACTCCTCTTTAACAAATTATTTAATTATTGTGCAACTACATATACTTGACGCAACGAGATAACAAATCCTGCGACCTGGCCGGTGTAGTACTTATTATAGTTGCGTTGAGAATATGATAATATATTTGTATAATTGTAACATTGCATAATAAATTGGCGTGCCCAAAGTGGGGCTCAATATTAAAAGAACCGTAATAAATTAACGTGCCATAATAAATTGGCAGGCTCGATAATTAACGTGCCATAATAAATTGGTTCAGAATAATTAAGTGTATTATTATTAATGTTATTGTATTGTAACTGTAATATTGTTGTGTATTTCACAATTAGCGCTCAACAAAACTAAAAGGGGAGAGAAATTGTTGGTATGAGATAATTTATAATAATAACAATTATAAATAAATAATATTAAATAAAAAACCAATAGAGTCGCGGTTTGCCAATAATAATTATTTTAAAATATACATAATAAATACGAAATAATTCGAAATGCCGGAACCAGGAAGTTTGAATTTAGAGGATATAAAATATACAGAAGAGACGGCCTGGATCAATGAAATATTTAGTAGAAAACAAGAGAGTATAGAATCAACAGAAGAGATGGCCTGGATTGATGAAATATTTGATAGAAAACAAGAGGGTGTAAAATCAGCTGGAGACATAAAAGAAGAATTAAAACAAATTATAAATAAACAAAGGAAACATTAAATCAAATAAAGATATCCTTAAATTTTTAGTGACCGTCAATCAATGAATGTTTTAGTGGATGGTTAGTGAGGATCGGTCAATAATATAAATTTTAGCTATTTTGCGTCGACGTTTCGACAATATTTATTGTCATCTTCAGGACCTGTGTATGAAATACAATAGAAATATCAAACATAACGAAACAATTAAATATTTGGGTGAACGTGTTGGTGTATGTGAGTGTGTGCGTGCGTATGTATGTATCATTTTATATGTGAAGATTTATGATAGTTTGTTTACATCTTCAAATTATCTTTAAGAAAACAAGCAAATTATAGTATGAGAGAACTTAATTTATACAGTATTACAATTTAAATTACTAAATGTAATGATATTTTAATTAATTAAACAAACAGTAATCAACAATTGGATATTAGATTGGTACATAAATTGTTTATACCTACAGCAGTCAACATACAGCATAGTAATATATTACCTATAACTAAAACAGATTAGGGGATGTTCACTACGTAATTATTAAAAGTTATTTTTACCATGTTTCACTCCCTACTGGTGTTAACAAACAATCATAATTTAGAAACATACAATTTACACAATAACTGTAGAACATTACGACTTAAATCAGATAGTTGACCAAGGTTACAAACAAAAGTTTCTGGTAAATTTTACTAACAGGTAAACTTGGATAATAATTGTAATCATATTATAAAATATAGTCAAGAGTACTATAGAATAATGTAATTTATGTATGTGTCCACAATCACACCTTCTCTCTCACCCATTCTCCCCCTGCCAGTCCATCTCACAGCCTCTCACTCTAACCTGAAATCGATCTATCACTCACTATCACTCCCACTCGCTCTCTCTCTTCTACATCTCACTCACTGTCTCCCTTCTTCCCTATCTCACTCTTCCACCATTCTCTCTCTCTCTCTCTCTCTCTCTCTCTCTCTCTCTCTCTCTCTCTCTCTCTCTCTCTCTCTCCCTCTCATTATAGATAGGCGGATTAAAATGACATACTGTAAAAATTACAGAAAATTTAAGTGAATTTAAACGTGAGTTAAAACAAGAGACAGAGGATTTAAAAGAAGATTTAAATACTACACAACTAGTAGAGACGGATAAGTGCATAGATGCATTGGAGTTTAAAGAACAGAAGGCGGAATGGTCTAAAGAATTAAAAGATAGTGTGAAACAAGTAGCTGAACAATGGAATGAGAAGTTTATAGTAGCAAAGCAGGAGCAGGATATGGAAAGAAAAGCAGTCAGTGAACAAGTCCATAAAAACATCAATAAGACGCAGGAGATGGAAGCCAAAGTAATAAGGTTGGAAATTGCTGTAGTCGTACCTAATAAAACCACAAAGGAATATTCCAGTGAAATAGATACACTAGGGAAAAATCAACTTGGAAAGGTATATCGTCTAATAATGGAATTGAAGAAGGAAGAAACGAAGTTGATGGTGGATCCAACACTGAGTGATGAAAGGACAAAATTGTTACTGAACGGTGAACGAGAAATGGAGTTAACAGGTAATGATGTAACTTATAAAGAGAAAATAGCTTTACAAGTAAACATTTCCAAGTTATGCTGTAAGATGGCACACGAGAGTTCGATATAATTTAGCTACGAACGAACAACTTAAAAACTCATTTGAAGGTTGCTATGGGAAAATTCACACGAAAAAACAAAGACGAGACCAAGAAGAATATGGTAAGTATCAGGATAATGGTAGATTTACCTTAGTGGAGTATGTAATCCAACGTGTACAAAGAAGTAAACATTGAACACTCACAATTAAACAACGCAATTTAGTGCGTAAATTAGCACATCACTTTCACAAAGATAGTAAATTGTCAGTAAAACACTAGGAATTAAAACGATCAAAGAATTGTTAATATTACTCGCACAGTCCGCCGAACACATGTTTCGCACCGAGTACAGAAATAAAACTAATTTTATACTGAGAGAAGCGAATTGTGAAGAGAAAAATACAAGGTATTCTCTTAATGCAGGTAAGGCCAGAGGAGGGAGAGAGAGAAAAACAAAACTTGGTAGTACAATTAATTCGCTTTATACGAGTGCGTATAGAGAGCGATGGAAAATACGGAAGTATAGTAGCGGCATAACGTTACACAAACATAACACTGCAGGAAGTTTATCGTCTATTATGACGAGAACAGGGAAACGGAGAGTGAGAAAATTAAGCAGACTAAAATGTGAAACGCATGACAGCAGAACAATGACCATTGTTAGACACCAGATAAGCCGACAATGAACTAAGGTGTCTGTAAACACAGTAACAGGTTGCGATGTTATATAGGGGATAAAGAAGTTTGTCACCCTCCACAAACAGGGAAATGTTTCGTACATCCGAAAAAAATATTTACTTTTATAAAGAGTTAAAAATAAAAAACCGATTGTAATATAGTTAATAAGATGTAATAGTAATTATAAGTTACACATGTATTTGTGTAAATAAAATTTGACTAACAGTCAAATTTTATTTAAACCCACCTGGGGAATATATACAACAATACATATATGTGCATACTTGCCCAGGGTGGTATGTTTTATACTGTAATTAGCGTAAATAGAATAAGGAACAGTTTTATACAATTTTGTGCAAGACCTGTCGAGAGTGCACCTGCTTTGGTAGTTACGGTGTGTGTGTGTGTGTGTGCGTGCGTGCGTGCGTGCGTGCGTGCGTGCGTGCGTGCGTGCGTGCGTGCGTGTGTGTGTGTGTGTGTGTGTGTGAGCCAGCTGCGACAAGAATATTGGGGTGACGCTACAAATTGTTTGTTCCAATTGTTCAGGTCTTAACAGGATTATAATAAACTAATTACTTGTGTTAAACCTGTAAGCAAAGACTTACGCCAATTATAAAGACACCATTACATTAAGGGATTTTTAACGAGTATGGTAATGTCAAATTTATTTCCAGAGGTGCAATATTAAAGATGCTAACTAATTAATATTAATTACTAGTGTAATTGAAGAGTAATTAATATGTGTGGTATATGTGAGTGACCAGAGAAAAATTACGCAAACAATGATATCGATCATGTGACGAATATGGTCATGAGTTCGCGATAATTAACCAAAAAGTGAGTGTAATAAAAAGGACGCTTTGGCAATCTCTAGCTTGTCGAAAACAGGCCTGTTCCTGTCAAATCGCCACCAGTATAAATACCACTGGCAATTTTGGGCGATCACACACTCAGACTCAAGAAATCTACAGACGACGTTACGCTACCCGATTGCAGATCGACCAGGACACACACACACACACACACACACACACACACACACACACTGTACCACACTCACACCAAGACGTAAGGAGGAACGCTGGAGCATTGGTTTATATTAAAAATACGGAATGTAGACAGGCAGGCGCTGACCTGAACACACACAACTGTCGCTGGAAGTGTGTGTGAGTGATGTTTGTGAGTGAGGCCAGTTCCAGCATGAAAGTTTGCAATCTCACCCTGAATAATTGTAAAATTATAGTTTTTATTTAATTATAAAAAACCATAAATGGTAGGAAAAATTCAAAGACTAAAAAATGTGTATAAAATTAATACGCACGTGTAGTGAGAAAACGGCGTGAAAAGGACGCGAACGGTTAACAGTGAAAACAGTGGACGCTTTGTACAAGACGAGTGTGATTCGTAATTAATCAGTAAACATGGATCCCAGTCAGATGATGGAAGCTTACAAACACTGCTGCGGCAGACACAGGAAGAAGCAGAAAGACGACAAAAAGAAGAACGAATACAAGAAAGAGAAGAAGCAGAAATACGACAAAAAGAAGAACGAAGACAGGAATGGGGAGAAGCAGAAAAATGACAGGATGAAAAACGTAAGGAAGAAGCAGATAAAACGGAAGCTCTCTTTGAAGTTATGCAGAAACAGTTGCAAGAACACAGTACTGCAGAATTGGGTATCCTACGAGGTGAGCTTAATAAACAAGTTACTAAAATATCGGAGGTACAAGAATCAATGACATTAAAAATAGCTGAAGTAGAAAAATCTGTCTTGATTGTTGAAGAATCGATGTCTACAAAAATATCTGTTATAGAAGAATCTGTGTCAAATAAAATATCTGCAGTCGAAAACTCAATGGCAAACATAAGAGAACAAATTAAAAGTGAAGTCGAACAGTGCATGAAGATTGAACCAAAACAAATTTCTGAACAGACTGTACCAGTGATAAAGACAGAAAAAGACACAGAAAATAAGTTAATAGAGAAAGTCACTTTTCCTGCAGTAGGGACAGTTCATGTCAAAGTTCCAACCTTTGATGGAAGCAGTCACTGGGCAACGTACCTCCGCCAATTTGAAGCTGCTGCATGCGCAAATAATTGGACAGAGAAAGACAAGGATGTTTCACTCGTTCTCTCATTAAAAGGACCCGCGGCAGAACTACTACAGAAAGTGCCACCTGACAGCCAGAACACCTATGCCGAGTTGATAAAAGCTCTGGAATTACGGTATGGTGATAAACATTTGCGAGATGTGTACTGCACCCAGTTGAGAGAAAGGCGACAGCATTCTGGGGAAAGTCTTCAAGAGTTTGAAGCAAGTATCGACAGACTAATTAGACTGGCCTATCCTGAAGCGCCAGAAGATTTTCGAATGCGTTTTGCGATGCAGACATTTACTGCCGGTGTCCGAGATAATGTAACGGGGCAATTTTGAGGGATATATTTTTATTTTCAATTTATCAATTATTTGGGACTGATCGTTTTGGACACTCTTTACGGTAACTCAGACATGTTTGTTGGACACCCTGTATACAATTCCGTACCGGTCTGTGCCTAGTACACAACAATAACAGCGTTGGAATGCAAACCTGGGCGCACATGCCTGTATTTTCCGTTGGGGGAAAGTAAAAACTTTATAGCGAGCAACTAACAACCAAGAAGAATAGGTGAACTCGTTCCAATGGTAATAACACGTGACCATCCATTAACATATTATGTGATGCGGGTTGGCGAATCATGGACCAAGTTGCCGTGTATCAAGAAGGCGGGGCTTCATATAGACGCCAAGAAAACTGCTTTGTGTTTGATCATCCCAGAGGCAGGCCGGCTGACAATGGGCTCACGCTCCAACAGAAATTTTTGTTAAGTAAAAAGATGTAATCTCGACAAATATAACAGTGCATATAAACCAGTGAACGTAGACAATCAAGACAGGCGTATAAAAAATTCAGCGGTACCAATTATTCGGGTAATAAGTGCTCTAAAATGGACTGACTGCAATGGGTTTTAAAACTGTGTGAATGGAGTGTGTAGCAAAACTGGGATGTCTTCTTCTTCTTATTATTATTATTATTATAAGTATGATTAGAATCTAAGATTGTTAGCTGTAAGTAATACAACAAGTCTTTTTTATGTATAACAAACAAATGAAGAAAGAGAAATTAACAATGAATGAACGTAAAAGTAAATAGTTAAATAAATGTGGAACAAATAGTAATTTTTGAAGACAATGAGTAATACATAAATTAAAGTTATCATCCAGCAGTTATTATCGATGTAACGTAAAAGAATTTGTTGATGTGGGAGTTTTAATATCATCGGACAAAAAAGATAACAATAAAATGTGTTAATTAGACCTATAAGTATGTGTTTGTCATTGCACTACCTGTTGTTTTTCTCTGCCAAAGTACATCAGACGACACCCTGATTATTAGCGATAAAGGTAAGGGGAACAAATTTAAATATTTCAAACACTAATTAACTCGTAATACTTCAATAATGAACTACAGCAAGTAGGCAAATTTATGTGAAGATGTTGTGGAGGGGTCAATTTTAAATGTTACGCAAGACAGTTTGATATCGACAAATATTGACGAGCATGTAAACGATACAGACAATACAACAGACGAAATAACAATTGAGACGGTAAACGCTAAGAGTAGCAGACTCGAAAATGTAGACGTACTTAGTCAATTAGCATTATTTATGGAAATGATGAGTAGTAAATTTGATCAACAAAATGAGAAATTTGACCAACAAAACACGAATTTGAATGAGTTTAGAACGGAAGTCAAATTAGAAATAAACATAGTAAATGATAAACTTGACAAACAAGACGAGAAAATGAAATCAGAAAATAATAATTTAAAATCTGAAATCAAATCAGAAATAAATGCCGTAAATATTAAACTTACCGATTTAAATAACGAGTTCATGAACGTAAGGAGCGAATTGAGAGTGAGTGAAATAAATATGAATAGCCGCTTGGAAAGTATGAATGAGGCTATTGTTGGAGTGAAAGATGAACTGACTATAGATATAAATAAGATACAAACCGAAATGAAAAACGATATAAAAATAATTAACGAAAAACAAAAAGAGAAAATTCTAGAGACAAATAAAAAATCTGACACATTGACAAATAAATTTAATGATAAAATTAAAAAGCAAAATGACAAGATTGACAGTAATGTTCAATGTGTAATTAATGAGTGTAGTGTAAGCAGATTAAACAAGCAAATAAAATACAAGAAAATATAAATGATGAATTCAGAAGTAACTTTGAACAAGTTGATGCAATTAAAATTAATATAACTAGTTTAAAAAATAAACAAACAGAACATGAGCGTGAAATAATTAAAGTCAGAGAAGATTTGAGTGTAACCATTAATCAGAAATTAACTAATGTAAGTGAGAGAGTGAACGTGGAAGTGGAATTAGGGTATTTTAGGGGGGTAGGAATTATGAAAGTAGGGGGGTGAACCCCATACAATTTTTGAACTCTGTAAAAAGTTTCAATAAATATAACCAAGAAAGTTGGGAGATTAAATTAGTAAGAATTTTAAAATACTTTAAAGGGGATGCTAAAATATGGGCGGATACTCATAATGATAACTGGGTAGATTTTAATGAGTTTGAACAAGCATTTAAAAATAAGTACTGGTCAGAAGAGAAACAAGAGGGATTACATAGTACCATAATGGGGTGGGGCAATTTTAATATTAAACACATGAGTATTACATCGTATGTGACAAGACTATATAGTCAGGTTAAATACTTAGAACCACCAATGCCTCTTTCATCGTTTATAAGATACATTAGTAAGCATTTACCTAAGGACATACGGTCCACAATCAGAACCCGGGAGTTTGCTAATATTGCTGAATTAGAAAAAATATTAGAAGCGTATCAAAGTATGAAAGAGGAAGAAGATAACAAATATCAATTTAGAGATACTGAAGTAAGACAACCAGACCATTTTATTAATAATGTGAGCAGATCAGGGGAGGGGGCGTGGTTATGTCCAAACCCTAATTGTAGAGCTAATAACTATAACAGTTCGTGCAATCAATGCTATAGGTGTCAGGGTCCAAGGGAGAGTACTCAAGGGAGAGTGGAGAATTATAATCGAGGTTTTGAACATAATGGGTTTAGAGGGAATCATAGAGGGAGAGGCTTCACCAGTAATCGGGGAGTGCCCGGAAATTTTAATCACAGAGGTAGAGGGGGATATGCTAGTAACCCAAATGACACTAGGGGTGTAGAAGCACCTGCTAATAATCAAATCAATAGAGGAGATCACAGGGGGGTTTACAGCGAACCACCACCTCCAATACAGTTAAACTAATCAGGGCGGTTGAAAAGGAAAGCCCCCAGCCGTTTAGAAATCACATGACAATAGGGTCACTTATCACCAACATACATAATGATTTATCCGATGAAGAAGCAGGGGAGAGTAGTAATGCTTTTGGGATGGCAGAATTTGAAGCCGAAGTGTTTAATTCTAAATACACTTTTCTAGTAGATTCAGGGAGTGAACTGACTGCTATAGACGATAGAATGTTTGAAAAGATAAAAAATCAAACTACAGAGACAATTCCACAGTTACCAGTGCTGGGTATTAGTGTTGTAGGGGTAACAGGTTTTCGCAGTAAAAAAAGTAACTAAACAAATAATGCTACAACTAAGAATAAATAAAAACACAATAATTGTACCCTTTTTAGTTATTCCAGGGTTAAATATGGGAGCTATAATGGGTAATGATTTTTTAAATAATTTTAAAGCGGAATTAAACTATTGTACCCAGACTATGAAATTAAATAATAACAATAATATAATTGAAATACCTTTCATACAAAAGAAAACTGTAGAAATGAAAGCTTAAAAAATAATTAGTAAGGGAATGTTAATTTCTGACAATGACATAAACGAATGTAGGCCTTTAATGGTTAATTATTGTAACCTGAGGGAAAATAGTCACAAGTTATTTGAAATCAAAGATGGTTGGGAGGAAAAAATGAATAAAATCCTATATCAAGATGGGGAATTTAGCTACCAAGATAGGGAAAAAGTAGTACTAATAATAAACAAAAATAAATCAGTTTTTTCAGACGAACCAGGTTTAGTAAAGAATTTTAAGGGGAAATTAATCGTTAAAGAAAAAACACCTTTTGCACCTAAGACCTATCCAGTACCATATTCCAAGAGGGGGTTAGTACAGGAGGAAATAAATAAGATGTTGAGAGACGGTATAATAGAAAAATCTACTTCACCATATTCCAACCCTTTAGTAGTGGTGACCAAGAAAGATTTATCGATAAGATTATGTTTAGACGCAAGACAAGTAAACAGCATAATTGTTCCAGACAGAGAATCACCGGAACCAGTAAGCGAAATTCTGCAACGTTTTAGTGGGACCAAGTATATCACCACCTTGGACTTAACTGCAGGATACTGGCAAATAGAGCTGGAAGAGGAATCTCGACAATATGTGGCCTTTTTATACAACGGCAGGAATTACCAATTTCGTAGGTTACCTTTTGGACTAAACGTAAGTGTTTCAATTTTTATTAAGTGCTTGGATTATGTATTAGGGAGAGAGATTTTAGAATTCACAACCGTTTATGTAGACGATATAGTAATTACATCGCCAGACATTGATACACACTGTGAAAGGTTAGATAGAGTGCTAAGTAGACTGCATGAATATGGCATAACAGTTAAGTTTAAGAAGTCGGAATTTTTGAAAGAACAAGTTAATTTTTTAGGCCATATAATTTCAGCAAGGGGTATCAGTACATACCCTAAGAAAGTAGAAATAATACAAAATTTTCCGATACCAAAAAATGTTAAACAGTTGCAAAGTTTCTTAGGGTTGTGCAATTATTATAGGCAATTTGTAGACAAATATTCATATTTAACAGTACAATTGGGACATTTGTTAAATAAAGACAATCGATGGCAGTAGAATTTAAAAGAGCAAAATATATTCGAGCTGATAAAAAATAAATTCTTAAACACAGTTATATTAGCTCATCCTAATTTTCTAGAACCATTTTATATACACACAGACGCATCGGACATTGCTTTGGGAGTAGAATTATTCCAGTTAGATGGGAATGGTAATCATAACGTGGTAGCTTTTGCTAGTAGGTCCTTATTACTTAGTGAAAAGAACTACACAACCACAGAAAAGGAAGCATTATCAATAGTTTTCGCCTGTAGAAAGTTTAGGACATACCTGTTAGGCAATAAAGTAATAATAAGATCAGACCATCAAGCTTTAACATTTTTAAAGAACTGCAAACTAACGCATGGTAGATTAGTGCGTTGGATGTTAATATTACAAGAATATGACTTAACTATCGAGTATTGTAAGGGTAAAGAGAACTTAGTAGCTGATGTCCTGTCCAGAACCGATTTTGATAACAGTACCGAAGTAGACATAGTACGTATAAGATATTTATAACAAAAGAAGTGGGGGAGTAGATATGGAAAAATTAATAAATGACCTAGCAACAAACCAAGAAAAAGACGCCGAACTTGGCAAGATAATGTTAACTTTAAATCAGATACCCAACATACCTCATAAGTGGGAAAAGCATTTTAGTTTGTATAATAAACATTTATTTCACCGGGCAAATGAACAGGGAGACGATTGGAAAGTGTGCATTCCTAAAGTTATAATACCTGAAGTAGTGAGAGATTGCCATTTAAGGTATGGTCATATAGGCCCCAAGAAATGTAGTGACATATTGAAAGAGTCATGTAAATTCAATAATATGGAAAGAACGGTGCGTAGAATAATACAAACATGCGAAATTTGTCAGAAAGCCAAGGTAAATAATCATAAACAGGAGGGTCTAATGCAACATGTAATACCAGACAGTCCTTTAGCAATAGTTGCCGTCGATTTATATGGCCCCCTACCCAAAGGTCGAGGAAGGGTAAATTATTTATTTGTTGTGTTAGATGTTTTTACTAAATTTGTAAAATTGTACCCAATTAAAAAAGCTACCTCCTCAGTGTTAGCTAGGAAAATAGTAAATGAGTACATTACGGAAGTAGGTAAACCCAAAATAGTATTATCAGACCATGGTTCTCAGTTTACCAGCAACACACGGCGGGAAACTCTAGGTTGGGAAAACATTTTAGTTAAACATACATCAGTGTATCATCCACAGTCAAATCCTAGTGAGCGTGTTATGCGGGAGTTAGGGAGAATGTTTAGAACTTTTTGCCACAAAAAACATTCATTGTGGGCTATGTTTGTGTGCAAGATAGAGGGATATATTAACAGTAGTTTACACGAATCCACTAGCTACAGCCCATATGAGTTGATGTTTTAGAGAAGACCATCATGCATATTGGAAGAACTGATAAAATTTCTGCACCGGACAGAGATGCCACATGGTAGGAAGTTGGTAATTGCAAAGGAGCGGCTGCTAAGTAAAGCTGAGCAGCGTAAATGAAGACATGACCGGAATTTAAAACCCATACAATATGAGGTAGGACAATTAGTATTAACAAAAAATCATGATCAGTCATCAGTGTTAGACAAAGAGATTAAAAAATTTTTCTTATTATACGACGGTCCATATGAGGTTAGCGAAGTGAAAATGGAGAATGCTTACATTTTAATAGATTTGCAAACCAGAGAAATAAAAGGAATATATAATGTGACCCAATTAAAAAAGTATTATCTAGCTGAGTGATGTTAGACATTTTTTTATTTATTTTTAAAGTTAATACATAAACATACATTATGGTATTTTAAAAGTAGAAGGGATCCTCCCCCATTTTCGGGCGGTCACAGATGCACCACCTCTGATCGTGGTTTTTGGCATTCTGGAGGCAGGCCATGGTTGACGGTAGCCCCGCAAAGGGTGAAATCAACGATGGTCCTAATCCACAAATTGGTGTAAACTAGAAATTTAACACTGTCATTGAACGGGGAGGGGGACCCCTAGTTTCGTGGAAATGTGGGGTAGGTTTGAGAAAAAAAAAACTAAACTGATGGTAGTATTTTTCCACGAACTACAGTAGTTTGTTTTAGAAATTGAAACTAGAAAATTAGAAAAAATTTTAGAAATTAGAAAAATTAGAAAATGAAACAATCAAAATTATGTAACTTAAATACTTAACTTTTCAAGGAGTTGTTTTCCTTCAGAAAACAAAATGTATTGTACTTTTAACGTAAATTTGTAAGATGATCCATTGTTGTAGTTCCTGTTCGTGTCATAGAGAAAATGTTAGGGAAAAATGAAAGCTTGGGCTTGCAAAAGTGTTTATGTGAAAAATGTGTTAAATAAAAAAAAACTTGTTATCATACAAGATATATGGGTAATTTTGGGGGGCTGTGTGGTGTTAATAGGAGTGAAATAATCATGGAAAGTAGAGACTGCAAAAGTAGAAGGATTTAAGTTTAGCTATTAGTTATGCTATTGCAGTGGTAGCATGTGCTACTGCAGATAGCGATGAGTGTTGGTGGTAACATCAAGGTATGTTACCATCATTGGAGGACAAAATGGCGTAATATACACTGCACAACTTGTTATATAATTTCATATTATATGTTGATTTGTTGCCGTGCAGGGTATTATGATGATGAAAGAACATGCCTGAAATGAAAGTTGATTTCCCCGCCTTTTCAGGAGATTACTGCCTTACCAGCACTAATCGTGGTTTTGGACGACAGCCAGCTGTGGGCAGCAATTGTAAAACTGACCACGGTTGGTTGCCCTTGAAATTGGTATAGATTTGAAATTAATGGGGGGTGACTTAGGGGAAATCCCCGGAACTATGGAACAGCGGCTATCACTCTGTTCACGTGGGAACAGTTAACCAGGTGATAGACCCGCATTAAGGGTGTATGAATATGTAACTTTTGGATATGATGATATCTAGCATTTTGAAAAATGTAACGCAGAAGCAAGGACAAGGAGATGACAAAATTCCTCCAAAACGTCAGTCCTTGTGAACGCAACTGGACGCCACAGTCCAGGGGGGGTCATAGTGTGTGTGGTAAAGGGGGTTGCTCAGGGGAGTAACGAACTAAAACTTGAAACTAAATGACGCTGACTAGCTGACAAGCTAATTAAATGATTGTAATTTTACCGTAGACAACTTGTACGAATTTATTTACATGTAAAAATTTAGACATGTAATTGATTTACATGGATTATGCTCTGTATGATATTTTATAAATGAATTTACTGATTTTTAAAAGATTATCTCAAGTGGAGAAGACGTTTCTCAGATTTTGTTTATTATATTTTATTGTGTCATTATTGTTATTATGTTAGAGTATAAGGATTATGAACAGATGTTGCGTAATTTTCATGATATAGTTTTGTATGATGTATATGGGGTAAGGTCATTCACCTGACCCAGAGAGATCAGCTGATAACTGATGTTAGAGACAGGATAGGTTTTCAGTGATTAAATTATGAATTTTGTTACGTCAATTAAATTAAATAATTTTATTGATTCTTGAAGTTAATAAAAGAAATATTTTGGGAAATTCAAATTTTTTGAAAAAAAAAATTGTTCTATTGTTTGTATTAAAGAATGTTATTATAAATTGTAATATTCCTTATAAGTAGGGAAGGTGTCAGCTGGTTTATGATGTGTATTTTATATTCTCTTTTGTACTCGAGGGCATTTATTTTGAATTTTGAATTTATAGTAGAAATAAGTTGTGTATTTTTATCTGTTTATTAGGATTGTTAACAAATACGTAAGAAAGTTATAAATTCAATTAAAAGATTTTAAATTTTTGAGAGAAATTATCAAATTAAGGGATCGTGGATAATGAACTTAGATAAATTTTGAGAAGCAAACAAGATTCAAATGATTTCAATCTGATTTGTTTTCATTTATTTTGGATTTGAAACTAAAGTCCAGTCAAGGAAGTTGAAAAAGAAATGAATTTTAAAAGATAAAACATTTTATAAGTTTTGAATATGGAATTTATATATAATATAATAATGAATATGTGTACGCTCCCAGTACTTGCTAATGGCAACCCAGTATGCATGAAAGGGGGAACATATCAGTTGAGGATCTGGTATGGTATAAGGCCAGGGTTTTGATTGTGGGGTTGGAATGTTAGAAGGTTAGGTGCATTATGGTGCGTATCTGTTTGATTTTATGGTGTTGGGATCTCGAACAGAGAAGTCCAGTAATCTCGTGCAGGTGCAGCCATAGTTCCGAGCTAGGGGGGTAGTTTACCCCTGGTGCGTTAAGAATTAATGGGGGTTGTTGGCACCATATCCTCACCGATCCTCTTAGGGGTTTAGCAATGAGAGTTCTTCTGTCTCGACAAAAGACCTCTCATTGGGGGGGTATTGTAACAGGGCAATTTTGAGGGATATATTTTTATTTTCAATTTATCAATTATTTGGGACTGATCATTTTGGACACCCTTTACGGTAACTCACACATGTTTGTTGGACACCCTGTATACAATTCCATACCGGTCTGTGCCTAGTACACAACAATAACAGCGTTGGAATGCAAACCTGTGCGCACATGCCTGTATTTTCCGTTGGGGGAAAGTAAAAACTTTATAGCGAGCAACTAACAACCAAGAAGAATACGCGAACTCGTTCCAATGGTAATAACACGTGACCATCCATTAACATATCATGTGATGCGGGTTGGCGAATCACGGACCAAGTTGCCGTGTATCAAGAAGGCGGGGCTTCATATAGACGCCAAGAAAACTGCTTTGTGTTTGATCATCCCAGAGGCAGGCCGGCTGACAATGGGCTCACGCTCCAACAGAAATTTTTGTTAAGTAAAAAGATGTAATCTCGACAAATATAACAGTGCATATAAACCAGTGAACGTAGACAATCAAGACAGGCGTATAAAAAATTCAGCAGCGACAATTATTCGTGTAATAAGTGCTCTAAAATGGACTGACTGCAACACGTGCTCGGCTATAATCACAGGAAAGTAAACCTACTATTTTAAAATAAATTATAAAGAGATCTCTTAATTAAAAAATGGGGTTTTAAAACTGTGTGAATGGAGTGTGTAGCAAAACTGGGATGTCTTCTTCTTCTTATTATTATTATTATAAGTATGATTAGAATCTAAGATTGTTAGCTGTAAGTAATACAACAAGTCTTTTTTATTTATAACAAACAAATGAAAAAAAGAGAAATTAACAATGAACGAACGTAAAAGTAAATAGTTAAATAAATGTGGAACAAATAGTAATTTTTGAAGACAATGAGTAATACATAAATTAAAGTTATCATCCAGCAGTTATTATCGATGTAACGTAAAAGAATTTGTTGATGTGGGAGTTTTAATATCATCGGACAAAAAAGATAACAATAAAATGTGTTAATTAGACCTATAAGTATGTGTTTGTCATTGCACTACCTGTTGTTTTTCTCTGCCAAAGTACATCAGATGACACCCTGATTATTAGCGATAAAGGTAAGTGGAACAAATTTAAATATTTCAAACACTAATTAACTCGTAATACTTCAATAACGAACTACAGCAAGTGTTACGAATGGCAAGACACCAGAACAGTGCAGACGCCCTGGTACATGCTTTGCAATTTGAGGCCGCCAAATCAGCGTCTGGTTGGACAAGTCATAAAGTGCGCGCGCTAAAAGATCGCGACGACACAGATGATGAGGAAGAAGAACAAGGAACAGAGACGCGACGGTCGGCGCCATAGAATAAGATAAGAAAGGATGGAAGACCGAAGTGTTATCGATGTGGGAAGCCTGGACATCTACAACGAGATTGTCGGGTTAGAATTCAGCAGCAGGGGAACGAGCAATAGTCGGTACAACGGGGCGTGTGCTGACTAACTGGAGGAACGAAGCCCCTAGAGAATACGCAATTTCTACACTTCAGAAAAACAGCGGGAGCTTGGTAGTTACCGGATTTGTTCAAGAAAGGCCAACCTCGATTACAGTTGACACAGGCGCAACAGCTTCTATTGTGCGCCCCAACGTGGTGAAAGATCTCAAGCCAATCTGGTGCTCTTGCAGCTTGCAAACAGCTACCGGACGGCCTGTAAAAGTGTATGGAAAAGTGGAGATACACCTACGCCTCGGTAGACTTGAGTTTAATCATCAAGTACTTGTTGCAGACATTGTGGATGAAGCAATTCTTGGTGTGGACGTTATGAACGCATACGGATTTATAGTCGACTCCAAAAACAATGTCTTGAGAATCGGAGGCGAAGAGGTAATGCTATCAACAATGACGACAGCAGAAAAATCGATGGACGTCATAAACCAAGTGGCCGTAACTGTTCCGCCAAACTCCGAAAAGATCATCATGGTTAGAACTGCGGTAGATACTAGGGGCAATCAGTGCTCTATATTCGAACCCCAGGTAGTCAGCACACCGGGCATACTAATTGCCAGAAGTTTAGTAAAACCTGACGACACCGGAAATGTACCTATTAGAGTGGCGAATATTTTGGATCAAGCTATCACTTTACAAAGCAATACGCTCCTAGGCAAATTGACTCCTGTGGCCTGGGTAGCAGGAATAACGCAACAAAGACCCAGTTCTTCGGATACTTCTAAATTACCAGAGGAACTGCAAGAATTATTGAACAGATCTTCTAACGACCTCTCAAGTGGTGAGGTAAAAGAACTCGGACAGTTTTTACACGAATTCAAAGACTGTTTTGCAGTTCGGGGACAGTCACTGGGAAGAACCTCTCTTGTGCATCATCGCATCAATACCAGGGACACAACACCGATACGCCAACCTCCTCGAAGGCCTCCATTATCTAAACAAGAGGAAATGTCTCGGTTAGTACAGGACATGTTGACAGAGGGAGTAATCGAACCTTCGCCAAGTGCTTGATCTTCCCCTGTAGTGCTGGTAGCGAAGAAGGATGGTGGATTGCATTTCTACGTAGACTACCGGAGGTTAAATGACATTACAAAGAAAGACTGCTAAGCATTACCTCGCGTTGACGATACACTCGACACGTTGTCCGGAGCACAGTGGTTTTCCACATTGGACCTGAAGAGTGGATATTGGCAAGTGGGTCTTCATCAAGAAGACAAGGAAAAGACCGCTTTCTCGACCCCAAGTGGCTTATTCCAATTTAACGTCATGCCATTTGGACTCTGTAATGCACCGGCAACATTTGAGAGATTGATGGACCTGATACTCCGAGGCCTGACGTGGAAAACTTGCCTTGTTTACTTAGACGATGTCATAGTGATCGGGAAGACTTTCGAAGATCATTTGGAAAACCTTAAGGAAGTTCTAACTAGAATTCACGGTGCACAACTGAAGCTGAGCCCGAAGAAGTGTTCTCTATTCCAGAAGGAAGTACAGTATTTGGGCCATCTGGTTTCGGCAGCAGGCATTAGCATGGATCCTAATAAAGTAGACACCGTTAAGAGACTGGCCAGTTCCGAAGAATAAACACGAAGTTCGGACTTTCCTGGGGTTATGCTCATATAACCGACGTTTTGTGAAAGGTTTCGCTACTATTGCTAAATCACTACATGAGCTAACGGAAAATAAACGAAAAACTTCCAATGGTCGAGAGAGTGTGAACAAGCATTTAGAACGTTGAAGATTGCATTATGTTCGCAGCCAATTCTCGCTTTTCCAGCTTCCGAAGGGAAGTACATCGTAGACACAGACGCAAGCAATACTGGTCTAGGAGCAGTTTTGTCTCAAGTGCAGAACGGTGAAGAATGAGTAATAGCGTATTACAGCAAGACGCTTTCTAAACCAGAGATAAATTATTGTGTTACAAGAAGAGAGTTGTTGGCAATTGTCAGAGCTTTGGAGCACTTCCATAAATACCTCTATGGGAGAGAGTTTTCACTACGTACCGACCATGCTGCACTTGCATGGCTCTTGAGATTTAAAAATCCGGAAGGACGGTTGGCAAGGTGGCTCGAACATCTGCAAGAGTACAACTTCAAGGTACAACATCGGCGGGGGCGCCTGCACGGTAACGCAGATGGCTTATCACGAAGACCATGCCCGGAAGACTGCCGACATTGCCACATAAAGGAAGAACAAAACTCAAGCGAACATGTTCAAGCCATCACTGTAGATTTCCTGGCTGATGGCTGGACAACACAAGACTGTCGACAAGAACAGATGACTGATGAAGACATTGGACCGATCTTGACAGCAAAAGAGGAAGGTCGCCGCCCGGATTGGCAAGATATCTGACATGGTTCCGAAGTGCTGAAGGGCTACTGGGCACAATGGGAATCTCTCACCTTAGAAAACGGATTGCTGAAAAGGGCTTGAGAAAGTGCAGATGGACGAGACGTGGTCATGCAGTTGATAGTTCCCCAAAGTAAAGTGCAGTCTGTTTTGAAGGAGATGCATGATGGAACATCTGGAGGCCATCTTGGCGTTAACAAAACCCTTGACAAAATACGGAAGCGATTCTATTGGCTTCATCTTCGCCACGACGTAGAGGAATGGGTTCGGACGTGTGAAATATGTGCTGCAAGCAAGGGCCCACAAACCAGAAGCACGGGAAAAATGAGACAGTATAACGTTGGACAACCTTTCGAGAGAATTGCCATAGACATTGGTGGACCATTCCCAGTTACTGACGATGGAAACCGGTACATCATGGTTGTAGGTGACTACTTTACTAAGTGGGTGGAAGCCTACGCAATTCCAAATCAGGAGGTTACCACTGTGGCAAAGCAGTTAGTTCACAACTTCTGTTGCCGTTATGGAGCCCCTATGGAAATCCATACGGATCAAGGGAGAAATTTCGAATCAGGAGTGTTTAAAGAATTATGCCGTCTACTCGGAATTCGAAAGACCAGGACACCGCCTCTGCATCCTCAGTCGGACGGGATGGTTGAGAGATTCAACAGGACACTTGAGCAGCATCTTTCGAAAGTTGTTGACGAGAACCAAACAGACTGGGACCAACGTATACCACTATTCCTTATGGCGTATAGGTCATCAGTACATGACACAACCGGCATGACTCCAGCAAAATTGGTGTTTGGGCGGGAGATTCGTCTTCCTGGGGACTTGATGTTTGGATCACCTGAGACTCAGTCCCAAGAGCCAAAGAACTATTCCTCGCAATTAGAAAACCAACTGCGAGAAATGAATCGCTTGGTAAGAGGACGGCTGAAGATTGCCAGTGATAAAATGAAAACTCGGTATGACATTCGCAGCAATAGTGTGGGCTTCCAAGAAGGAGATCAGGTCTGGTTGTTCAATCCAAAGCGCCGTCATGGTCGCTCACCTAAGTTTCAGTCTAACTGGCAAGGACCCTACACTGTGAAAAAAAGAATTAACGATGTTGTTTATCGGATTCAACAGGAAGGACAGCGAAAGTTCAAGGTCATCCACCTAGATCGCCTGGCTAAGTACAAATTTAGAGACGCTTTGACAGTTCGGAACGAACAGGCTTAAGGAGGGGGCAGTGCTACGACAGCACAGAACAATCTACGCGTTTATCGAATATGCCAGAAGGATCTCGATGTAAGCGTGTGGTGTACGTGCTTGTTGACACATTTTGCGAGAATCTTCTCGACTGTGCCGGGCTTCGCTCGGGCACTCGGACTGTGTCAAGGCCGTAGTAATTACGTAGTTCACGAGAGATAAAACGCAGTTTGGAAGCTTCTGGTGTGTGAGCGTGACTATAAATACATCAGGTAGCGGCCTTAGTTTTCAGTTCCATGCGAGATATTGGATAGTGCGGTTCGTGAGTATTAGTGCGATATATTTACAGAGCAGTTCGAGTTATTACTGTGTACGTTCAAGTAGTTAGTAGTGAAGTGTTGCGTTTTATATTCGGACGGTATAATTGTAATACAATTGAGTTTTAATATTAGTGGACATTTTATTGCGTGTGAACAATTTTCATTTGATTTGTTGTAGACACTGTGTTGTTAATTACGAACTGTTTTACTGTAACAATTAAAGGCGTGATTAGTGACTTAATTGTTGTCTTGTACTTATTTTGTTTCCACTGTACCTACGACGATCGAGTAGACCGTCGTAACAATATGAATGTTAGTCGATACGGGGAGTCAGCTGTCAGTTCTTAACGTTGCTTGGGTACAGCACAATAAGAAACATTTTAACAATACTGCAATTTTACCCGTAAATAATATGAATATCACGACAGCTACCAATAAAAAGGAAAGGGTTAAGCAACAAGCATATGTAACTCTAACATATAAAAATTTAGAATTATCATACCCTATGATAATTATGCATAAATTAATTTATGATGGAATTCTTAAATATTAATAACAATGAAGAAGATTGTAAGGCAAGTGAAATACCTATTGTTTTGTCCAAACCACCAATACATTATGGTCCAACTCGACACGTGAATACAACAGATGAAGGGATGACAAAACCGGAAGAAGAGAAACTGCACGAATTAATAGAAGAGTACAGTGAAGTACCGATCCAGACGACAGTATACGAGCACTCTATAGTTGTGTCAGACTCTACGAAATTCGTCAGGAGGACGTATCTCCTATCCCAATGCGGTATGAGGAAGAGGTTGAACTGGAAATTCATCGCATGATAGAAAATGGTGTCATAGAGCGATCAAACAGCAACTTCCTGAATCCTCTAGTGGTTGTGAAGAAGAAGAGTGGTGAGATCCGTCTATGCCTTGACATGAGGGAGCTGAACAGCATTGTGTTAAAAGAGTATGACTGTGCGCCTACTGCGGACGAGTTATTTTCCATGTGCGAAGGAGCGCGGTATCTGACGAAGCTGGATCTACGCTCAAGTTTCTGGCAGATTTCAATTCGTGAAGAGGACAGAAAGTATACAGCCTTCCTTTATAAGCGTAAATGCTACCAACACAGGGTGGTACCCTTCGGATTAAGCACGAGTTTGGCTGCAATAGTAAAGTGTCTGGAAAGAGCACTAGGACCTTAGGTGGAACCTTACACCATAGTATTTGTAGACGATATTCTAGTAGTGTCTAAAACACTAGACGAACATATAGAACATCTAAGCACGATATTCCACAAGTTTAGGCAAGCGAACATATCCCATAACCTAGACAAATGCGAATTTATCAAATCCTCTATTCAATTCCTAGGTCACATTATTTCTTCCTCTGGTATTCAACCCAATCCTACAAAAATATCCAGCATAACTAACTTTCCTATACCCAGAAATCTCAAAGGGTTAAGAGCATTCTTAGGACTAATGAGGTACTATAGAAATTATCACCATTGTATGCGGAGAAAACGCAACCATTACTGGAGCTATAGAAGAGAGGAGCAGAATAACTTTCACAGGTGGTAAATGGGAGAACAGTATGGAATTCCTAGCTAATGTGAAGAGGAAAGCTATCGGCAAGTACCACGCCAGCTCGTTTAGAAGGTTCTACACATAAAATAACTAGGTCAGTGGGACCAGGTTAAAGGGGAACGATTGTTAAGGCGGAGCTACGACTAAACTGGTCAACAACACCTGTATGGAGAGGGGAAACATCACTTGCTCAATCCTCCAACTAAGGGTGAATTGAAACGGTTACTATTCATCATTTTTTTTTTTTATGAATAAGTGTAGAAATAAATAATATGAAATATAAAAATATTATTTGTCTAATGATAAGAAAAAAATTTAATAAATGAATTTATTAAATTTTTTTATCAAGCAGAGGAATAATGCGACAGTACTATCATATGCTGTACTGTGCATTTCATAGATAAAATAAATATTTAAATTAAATTTATAAATATTTAATAAATAAGCAGGTATGAGATTGAAAACTTGGTTTATATTAAAAATACGAAATGTAGATAGGCAGACGCTGACCTGAACACTCACACAACTGTCGCTGGACGTGTGTACAGTAGTAAGTGATGTGTGCGAGTAAGGGCAGCTCGAGCATGAAAGTTTGCAATCTCACCCTGAATAATTGGCAAATTACAGTTTTTATTTAATTATAAGAAAACCATAGATGGTAGGAAAAATTTAAAGACTCAAAAATGTGTATAAAATTAATACGCACGTGTAGTGAGAAAACGGCGTGAAAAGGACGCGGAGTGCGAATTCAGTGCAATTTTAAGTGCGTATTAATTACACGGATTATTCTATTACGATGGAAATTATGTTGGACATGTGTAATTAAATCATTCATCGTTAGAGCACCCTGTAGTTCACATCAGACTTTGCCATTGGCAGAAATGTGCAAAAATATGAAACTGGACAAGAGTGGGAGAACTGACGCCACCGAGCAATTTCAAACTGGCAGAATTCTGTCTCAACAGGTGCTGTACGATGCTCGTTTATAAATAGGGCACGAGAGAAGCCAGTCCTTCTTCTCAATCAGTCTTCAGTCGCAGCAGGACGCTCTGTCCGTTGGCAACGCGAGTTTCTAATTCTTGTTAATCGAACAGTAGACGCGGACGGACGCTATGTTCATCATAAGTGCAAAATAGTAACTCTTAATCTGTTACCGAATACGAATGTACGTTAGGTCCGTCAGTCAAGACAAGTTCTTACATCATGCAGAGGACTGCTATGCTGAACAGTAGAGGCGTCTGCTAGAATGACAGCAGCTGGTGCAGAGCAACCTCTCACACTATCCTACATCAACCAGATGGGTCCATGATAGACGAGTAACTGGAGGACGATGAGTGGAACCTGGAGACGTGCAGGGAACTCCGATCAGAAGAGGACATACGGATCAACGGAGGACATGAGTATAAGCTACAAAATCGAGGTGACAGATAATCCATTTATAAATTTTAAATGAGAGATAAAAGGCATTTTGAAATTTAAACATGAAAAAGAGAATCACTGTAAATTGTATGTAAATATTTGCGTGACAAACGTAGACAATTTTTTTCAGTACAGTAATAAGAGTTTTATGTAAAATGTAGATAAAGAGGTTCAGAGAATTTGATTTAAATTTACTAAAATATTTTTTTTTATGTTTAACGATTAATTTCATCAATTTCAATTTTATTTTAAAGTTTGTAAAGCAATCAATGATTACCAAGTATGCAATACATAAATTAACGTAGTTGAAAGTTATAAAAAAAAAAAGAAACCAATACAAAAAAATGAATCTGCAGTAAAGCACACTGTCAGACTGAGCAGTCGAGTTTTTAATATTGACAAATAAGTATTTAGAATATAACTTTGTTACTGTAGAATATAAGATTTATTTAATGTTAAATGTACTGCAACATTTGAATGTTTCAAGCGAACAATAATGAATATTTATGGCGAAGTAGTTGAGATTTTTAAACACGCTTGTGTTTTATAAATAAAATTATGAAAACTCATTACAATTAAATCAATGACTACTCTTATTACCATTAAACCCAAACTCCATTAATTGGTACACTTTACCAGTAATGTTACATAAATTTTGGCGCTCCAAAATTGTGGGGCTACCCAAATCAATTTATATTAAACAATGTGTTGTTATACTATACGTATATATATATTTTTTTTACTTGTTTTAGTAACTGATATCTGCTACTAAAGAACAGATATTGAATTTTTCTGAACAGATATCAGCTCTTTTGACCAAGAGCACTTGCAACCATCAAAATATGACAGAACAACTGTAACAATTACAAAATTTGCTTCTACAACACTGATAACTTTCCAAAGCTTCATCAATATCGACAAAAGTCATCATCATTATATGTTCTGACCTCAGGCACGTCTTAATTTTTTGTTATCTCTATGCTTCTCATTGTCCTCTAATTACAAGACTTTTCCTGGTCCCTTTTATAACTCACATATCGAAAATACGAGACAAGAAGGTCTCCAGGCTTGGAGTATAACAAACATTTATAATTTGAAAGGAAACCATTCAAAAAAAATGCTTATTAAACTGACATATTACATCTTGAGTTTCTCTGTGGTGAGAAGAAGACGAGAAAGGGGGGTGAACAGTGGAAAGGAAGGCAGCGCAAAGTGTGCGAATGTGCGAATGAGGGCCTTCTGGCATGAGAAGAAAAGGAAATGAATTTTCATGGTCCATGGCTGGCCTGTCCGTGTAAAAAAAAAAACTGACATATTACTAATACATTTTTATTATGCTAAAACTCGTCGAACTGAAAAGAACCTACGTCAAAGAAAGGACTGACAGATTTGTGCAGTTTGAGTAATCATAAATATTATTACCATGCCCCTAGAAACATAGTCAGTAGCACCCTTTGGGTGTATCCAACAGGTGTGGTCTTTGTAAGATGCTCACTCAGTAAGAAAAAAAGATGATAAGATTCCTTGTTTAATTTCTTTTTAGTATCATTTGCTGAATTTCTTTTTACCAAATATTGTCAGCAAGTTACAACGTTATGACTAGCAAAACTGAAGCCATAGCTTTCAATGTGACATTTAAACAACCGGTAGTGTTATGCAAGGAACAAGTGATTTCATTGTGTTCAGTATGTACTGACAAAGTACAGGAAACTGTTTGAATTTGAGTATATTGTAGACTTCATTGATTGAGTAGCTCATTGATTGATTGATTGATAGTTTTATTATCAACACTGCTTATTCTGACAACTTCAGTTCTGAATAGTAAACTGACATGTAAATGACTGATCTCCTATCCTTTGTGAGACCTAATTAAGTCGATATAAATGATAAGTAATTACAGAAACATTCATGATTACGTTATTAAGTTTCTTATTGTTTTATCTGTATTTTTTCAAACTGTATACTAAGATCATGCTAAGAAAAAAAATCATGTATATAAAACAGTTATGATAACAAAACTATTTCCCTCATATAAGCAATGAGTTTAATAACATATTTCTGAGAATAGATTATGTACCACATCTACACATAATCTGTTGGTACTGGGTCTGTCAGAATGCCATCCATGTCTGTAATTACAATAACAATAAGACTTTGCTTCCATCTCAGGTTGAACTGACATTTACTGACTTCAGTCTTTACTTCGTCCCAATGTTCTGGAACCGGACACACTGCAGGTTCTTCTGGAACAGTTTCCTGAATGCATATAAGTTAGAGGCCAGCTTTGGAAAAGCAGCATGAGGGTGCTGTTTACCTTGTTTCCATACCTTACTTAACACACAACTTGCATCTAGGAGACTGATTTTAGTTTGTGCCTTTCAAGTGATGTTATCCAACATTTTAAAAACAACTTGCCAATGACAGAAATGTTTTAAGATTTTGAACACTTTGATCCATCATTTAAACTAATAAAGACATGTTGGGAGATAAATACATAAGTTTAATACATATAAGTTCAGGAAAGACATTATTGGCTGTGCAGTTATCCATGAAAAGAATTATCTTTCTGTTAGCCGCAAAAAAAATGTTGTCTAGACGAACAAGCCATTTTTTTTTACTGGATCATCCATGATTTTTTGTTAGCACTGTAATTAATAGGCAAACTTTTCACTGAATAGAATAACTTTGGTTTTGTCAACTTTCTGATATCATTAACAGGGGAATGTTTCAGAGCCATCCATGCTTGCCACTACCAAAATCGTTACGCTTTCTTTATTGTTTTCCCATCATTATATCATTCTCCCTCGAAAGTAAATACATTTTAAAAAACAGGTCGTTGTCATCTACATTAAAAATGTCTTTTTCATCATAATTAGTGATAAGGTTTGACAGTTTGTTGAACCACACATTTACTTGTTCTAGATCGATTGACACACTTTCACCACAGACAGTTTGAAATTTCATGTCATTTCTGTCTTTAAAACCTTCAAATCAACCAATACTGGCTTTAAACTCATCAGTTTTATGTTTTTCCGTCAATGCTTCCACCTTAGCACATATCATTGGACTACTTAAAGGAATGTTATAGCCACAAACTTGTTTCAACCATTTCAAAACACATTCGTCAACTTCTGAACACTCCTCACTTCTGACATGAGTCCTATTTCCTCCATCTTGCACTTCCAACTTTCCGTTACTTTTTTTCTTCTTCTTTAAATAAGTCGATAGTGTGCTCGGCAACATTCCATATTCCTTTGTGATATCACATTTCTTTTTATGACCTTGTCTACTGTTTTTAGTAACCTCAATTTTTTGTTTGATAAGGTTAAACTAGAGTACACTCCCTACTTAGACATTACAAACACTATTAAACATAATTAAAACTTTATAGAACACTCTCTCACAAAAACGACTCTGCACTGGCAAACTGAAATCATACAGTATTAAAAACATTTACGAGTTCACAGACTGCTTCCTTAACAACAACCACTCCAAACTGACAAAATGAAAACTACAGTAGACAATACACAGCCTATGCTTAGCAAATTTCTCAGAATCAACATTTAACAACATAAATGCAAATGTACATATTACAGGCACAAATAGACCTGCATAATACAACAGGTACAGTACAGTTTGAGATGGGGTTTTCAAGAACGTGAATCGGCTTACAAGAGCAGCACTCGAAGGATATTTTCTATACACTGTAAATCAATCATTGGTCTATACTTGGAGTTTTATTGACAAAGCTGTGGTTATTTTTAATGCTATTATGTTTTCACAGTATACACAGTTTTACTGTTATTAAATGCATAACTTTGAAGAAACTTTTATGACATACGAAATATTGTGATTTTGAATTATCCACATTTACAGGTGAAAAGTTCTAATTAATTGTGTTCGAATTAACCAGACTACACTACACAAATAACTAATTACACTTTAAGGATTTGATCAAGATATGTATTCCTAGACTGAGTTCTCTTGAATGTGAGGAGATTGTTGCTAAGTTTTGGAGGATATAGAGGGGGGGTACTGGGGTCCTGCAGCTACTAAGGGTGGCTTTGAACCTAGTTTTATTTGGACAAATATTTATCAGACATTGAAACAAACTGGTGAACCATGCTAATGAAGACATAACTGAACAGTATTAACTATGCCAATAAAATAATGGTTAAAATTTTGTGTTTCCAAAGGTATGTAAACATACACATTATGCTCTTCAGTCCATAATGACTAAACTGTGTTACACATACATACTACACATAATTAATTAGTCTTGGTTTAAATACTATTAATCAAATTTACAGCAACATCAATGTAACCATCCAGTACTCAAACACTTATTCTTACCTGCTGTGCTGGTGTTGTGTAAAACGGAGTATGAACTATCACAGTAACAAAAATATCAGGATCAAAATCTATACAAGAGCCTGGAATCGCAAACTGAAAAACATCATACAGTACAATTAACACTATAATACAGTATGCAACAAACTTGGACAAAACAATTTTATTACTAGCAATGTGAGTGAGTAAGGTTTAACCAGTCTTGTGTGACATCTTAGCCATCATATTTATATATCAAACTACACATTGTCAAACTAGAACTACCAAATAAGACTAATAATAATAAATAATTAAATTATTCAAACACCCAAATATACACACTACCTGTAATAGTAATAAAACAAATTCTGAAAGAATCACACTTGATCAGCTAATTTAATTCATAATTTAAATGGTGTATATAAAACTGAATGCCGTAACTGCAATAAATTGTATGTATGCTAAACTGTAAAACATAAAAAAAAGATTTTTTCAACACCATATTTAAAACTGGAAATTTACAAATCAAATTTAGCTACATAATCAATTAAAAATGATCACACATTCCCAAATTTATTAAAACATGTTTCCAGATGTCAAAAATTGACCCTATGGGAAAACTTAGAAATATTTAAACATAAAATAAATAATAAATTTATACCTGAATGAATCCAAATTTATACCCAAAACAATGGTACTTTCAAAATTACTAATTTAAAAAAATAATAAATATTTATATTATATTTTTATATTCATTTATATAACATATTTTTATATACATATAAAACATAAGTTAAATATAGTCTATATAAAAGAGCTGTTAATAACAACTGATTTCAAAAAATTGTATTAATTTGTATATTCTGAAGATGACAGTTAATAATGTCGAACCAGCGTACATATATAAAAAAATATTCTTGTAAAAAAGTATTATTTATTATTATTATTAATAATAATCACACAAGATAATTGTGAGAAAATATAAATGTAATTACTAATAAATATTAATTTCAAATTTTGTTTTCCTTAAAAGTGCATTTCTGAACAATTACTTGAATTATTCACAAAATATTTTTTTTTAATTTTTTTAATTTTTTAAAATATTTTTTTTTTTATTTTTTCAAGTTTATTTCGAATTTTTCTGATATCATGTTCTCTTCCATAATTGTCACTTTATACTGTTCAAACTTCCATTAATATGTCAACGTCTTCATACTCTGTATGTTATATAAATGGAGAACGCATACTTTCATACTTCAACTAACTGTAGTTGAAGATTATTCAATTATTCTATTACAAATGACTTCAAACTACTCAAGCTAATTAAAAATAATACTTACTGGCCTTACAATCCCTCGTAAACTTTTATTTAATGTATCAACAATTTCATCGATCATAACCTGACCATGCTGTGTGTCCTACAAAACAATCCATTAAATTAGTATGCACATATATCTTCTTGTCTCCAGCAAAACTCAATAAACAATTAAACATTTTTATACTTTTTCTAATCAAGACACACACACACACACACACACACACACACACACACACACACACACACACACACACACACACACACACATTAAACTTTGTACTGCAGAAGTAAACATGTATATACAACCAGTCAGTATATTTTTTGTGGGTGTGTGTGTGTGAGAGAGAGAGAGTTTCTGTTCTTTATTTTAAATAGTCTTAAAGCCTTATTAAAAAAGACAATAATACAGATTTAATTCTACAGCACCCTTAGCATTAGATACATCTTTTCAGGGCAATATACCAGTCCTATAAACGTTAGCACTTTAACGTCAAAAATTCATCTACATAGGTTGTATACACATGCATATGTGTGTGTATGGACATACAGACTTTTGGTCAAATTATTAGACCACAGTAATAAAAATAATTATATGATAGCAGTACAATTATACATTGCTTCAACGAACTGGTGAAAAATCAGTTAATTTAATTAATACAAAACTCCTATAATTGTTAAAATAGTTGAACAGTTTGTTAGACAGATGAGTAATATAAAAACAACACAGTTTTATCATGCAGCTATGGAGTTTTAAGAACTTCTGCCCTCTCTGAATATATCCGTTTATCACTTACCAATATTTGGTACCAATCACTTATCAATAATCTTACGTAGTCAATTTTTGGAATTGCAAATTTGCAATTATGTTAAACTGTTAAATCGCTAACTCCTTCTGTTGATTAATATTAAGGACACACACGATGAATATCAAACGTTAACTTTTTATTTCTTTTTAATGTGGTCATGTGTATTTAAATGCAATAAGAACAGCCATGTTCAACTGTATTTACACATGTCAATATACCATGTAAAATATAATTTTCTAACTTATTTGATACAGCCTTAAAACTGACTTTGGTTATTTGCATGTTATCATCCACAACACTTCCAAGTCCTGGTTAGTTTTAAGAATTGATTCCATCCATGACTCTTCCAAACTCTAACATTAAGCCTAATATAAATTCAGTCTAAATTTAATCTTCTTCTGAATAACAATCTCTTATTACCTGTAACAGATTCACTTTTTCAGCCATATTCCCTGCATTCTTGCTACACATCCTTATTCATCTCCGTTTATTTATTTTAATAAATTTCACAATATCAGGGAGCCCTTAGAGATTGTAGAGATGATTACGTTGATTAAATCTTATATTAAATTACTCAATTATGTAAATTTAAAGGTACTCTGTACAGAGATGATTCAAATAAGACACAGACACTGATGAATGTGTATGAGTCAATTCACCATCCTCAACTATATTAACCTGTAACACCTGACCAAATGAGTGTGTATGGAGAAGGTAGACAATACTGAAAGTTACACAAGTTTTCTGTTCTCAAGCTGAAATACACCAAATTCTTATCGACTAGAATGCATAAATAATTGTTAATAGCAGTATAAGCAGGCCAAGGTTTATTAACATCTAGTAGGTGACAAACACTTTGGTGTATGAATGGTTATAGATATGCAAAGCCACTCTGATAAGTGATATCTGGTCTTGGTGAAACGTAAAGACAACTATCCTTTACTGTGTACATTATCACATGAAACAATTGCCAAAAGTAATAAACAAAAAGCGCTACCAATACCCTACTAAAATTACGTTTATGTACCATCTTGGAATAGCTGCCACCTTTACTCTAAACTGTAATAGATAGAGCAACTGAAACGTTTTGTGATTCACTGTTTATAGGTATACAACATAAGATTGATTAAGCTTTTATTCTGATATGGCACTAATATTTTTAGCATCCACGTTTTCAAAGGTATCCAAGTCACATGTATGAATAGATACACTAATCTTTTTCAATCCACCCTGTGACTTCTTGTTAATAGTTGATGATATGTTTGAAAGTACATGCTTCATCATCACATCTTAAAAAATACCTCATATGAGGTCGTTAATGGTTAAACATTTGCACTGTACACATCAGTAGGTGCGCACTTATTCACATTTGGTCGACCCATTTAAAACTGACCCCTCCCTGTAACACTGTTGAAAATGATTACAAGAGCTCAACCATTGATTGGCTGCTAAGGAAACAAAAAAATAAAAAAACCTAAACCCCAAGTAAAAAATACTGGCACACAAAAAACCTTTATATCAAACATAGACAGATTTCATTCTGCAAATTCTGACTTCAGTATTAAATGATAGATTTTCCATAACATTTAGAACTAATAACTGTATATTAAAAATGCTTAGGCAGAATAAACACTACGGAAAATAAAACAGGTACCTACAAACATCATGTAATCGTGTAATTGTTTTTATATCGGTCAAACAGGGAGGGGTTTTCTTAAAGGTTTCTTTGAACACACACTTAAGCAACAAAAAAAACTTAACTCTATCCAATAAAAAGTCTAACTATGCTCGCTACTTGGTCTCACATGACCACGATTACATGGATTCAGGTCTAACTTGGAACCACTACACATCGGTGAAAAGGGTCAAATCATGAATGCCTTGGAGGAGTTTGAAATTTACAGAACATACACAAACAGTCACAGTTTCGTATTGAATTTAAATCCAATCCATTACACAATACCGCCTTAAACCTGCTTTATCAAAGAGAGACGAACAACTGCTCAATGATCGACCATGTGAATAAGTGTGCACCTGTTGACGGGTACAGTGCAAATGCAATTGGAATTTTAACCAATTCTCTAAAATACATCATCAACTATAAACATAAGTCACAGAGTAGGCTAATATTTGTTTCTTCACACGACATTTCCTATCTTTCCTTTCACTTGTCAAGAAATAATTTTTCCAAAATAAAATAATTAGCTGCTAAAAATATTAGCTCCACTTCTGACTTACAATTCACATTCAAACGCAAAATTTAAAAGATAAATTTTGATTCTCTTTCAAAACTGAGATTCAGACAATCTCAAAATATCAGAATTTGACCCATCCACCCAACTCAATATTATCTCTATTTTGAAAGACATGTTTGAATTGGTATCCAAGTCACTTATTGACAAAATCTGTATAATATTTACCTTATTTATAAGAAATAAATAAGAACAGAAGAAATAAGGTAAATATTATACAGATATCTCTATTTGATTTTAGTGGTAGTAATAAGAGGGAAGTCATAGAATTTCAAGATCATTTCTTTTGATGATCTCAGAAATTTAGTACATATGTTGCTTGAGGTTTGTTCATAGAAATTGGTTCAAAACGTTTTGCTTTAATCATTTTCATTCAGCCTCTACTCCATAGAAACCAATCTGACAAACTGGCCACTATGAAGAGGCATACATTCTATAATAATCATTCTGTTCAGTTCAATATTGTTCCTCAAATTATGAAGTAAATCTTTCACTCTATATGCACTATGAGCCTGCATTCCCTTAGATCTGAAAAGAGAAAGAGCTCCGTTCATAAATCTCTTGACAGCATCTACATGACAAAGAATTAATCTTCATGTTGTGCTGGCATAACACTACTTAAGACTACCTATTCCATGACTTAAAATCTAAATAACCAGAGTTCACCTTAGGTCTCATTCATAGAAACTTAAGCAATGTTGGACACAAATTTTGATTGAAATAATACTATGAAGAACAGATGATACCATATACATTATAATTGTAAGGAACTATCAATAGTGGTGTACAAAGTGGTGGACAGTTGCAATGCAACAACTGCAGTGAATACAAACAGTACAGTTCAAACTATCAGCAGCATTTACCCCACATTCCAATAAAATCTATCATTCAACTCTTAAAAGTAAGCTTATAATTAATTTCAGATAGGGTATTACAAAAGCAAGTATCGCATGCTGAATGAAACACGGGGGAGAGGGCATATTTTCAAAACATTGAGTAAATTGCACTAAACTACACATCTGTGCTCTGATATCTGTTCCAATCATTGCACACGCATCCAAAGGGCACAGGCACAATACAAATAATAGATACTTCTACAGCAGGCACAATCATTAGAGTTTCATGGAAACAATGAAGTAAAGATACACAGAAGGCCAGAAAATTATGAACTGAAAGTGCATCAAAACACACTATTTGTATCAAAAGACTATTTTTATAGCCCATATGACTGCCAGTTAGTATTAGCGTACCAGTTGCTGTTTTATCTCAACCATGACATTCAAGTTCTCAATCAAAGTTCCCTTATCTGCCAACTCAAATAACTACTTCTTTCTTAATACCTGCTGCTTTGCTGAACTGACTGCTTCACTGTACTCATCCACAAACTTAGTTCATACTGACTTTAACATGGCTTAACACACTTATTTCAATAATAACTATAAAACATACTAACTAACTATTCTCACTACTCTAGCTTGCTATGGGAACACAAATACAGTAGAGCATCGATTATCCGAACCTCTCGGGACAAGAGCCAGTTCGGATAATCGATATTTCCGATAATAGATCGTAAATTGAAAGCATTATTTCTCTTTACAAAAACAAAGGTTTTTATTACAAAATCATTTCTAACATACTGTTATATAATTATAGCAACCTGTTTACTGTACTGTAATGTATTACTAAGGCTAAAAATCATCAAATTAAAACTGAGTGTAATTAATAAAAACCAAAAGTTAACTTAAACAAAATTAGAGTTTAATGACAAACACTCTACTATACAATTAGTTAAAAATCAAACAACAAAACAAAACATACAGTACCATGGATTTACACTTTTTTGAAGAATTCTTCTATCACTGTCTGCTTCAAACCGATACCCCGTTTTCTCGCTGCTAAAGACTGAAGTCGGTTAAGATTCCTGTCCAATACATTACTGTACATTACAGTACATAATTGTACTTTTTATTGAGTTTGGATAATAGATCATTCGGTTAATGGATGTTCGGATAATAATCGATGATCTACTGTACTATAATTCTGTCAATTTGGTACATACTTGTGGCAGAGTTGTTAACTATGTCTGAAATATAATGGGCTTATCTCTTGAAACTTTCACAAAAAAAGGAGTTAGGAACATAGTATAACATATGAATTTTGTTTATTTGTTTATACAATCATTAATACTGTGCCTTGAAGTGTGTTACAAGTATTTCTTTATCTGTACAGAAATTATTACTAGATTATTACATTGTAGTACTAAGATTATTACAATTGAAAAAACACATTACTACTTAACAAAACTGGATATAAGTGTTACTTACAACAGCAGATATGGACGGACTCATATCAAGGCAGTAAACTGTTCTATAAATTTCACTAAGAAAGACTACACTGGAAGAAGATGTAACTAGATATTGATACAAATGACTAGATTCAGGTTTCCACTCCTGAGGCGGGTCTTGTGGCACAACAGACAGCACTACCAGGTCTGGTTCTAAATCATTCTATTGAAACATAAAATAAAATTAAATGTATTAAGTAGGATATCACGGCCGGAATCAACATTATTAAAATCATTATCTACTGGGCTGTAGTGCCGTGGTCAACTGCTTAAGATGTCATTATTTCCAGATGTTTCGGCCACATCTCCAGAGGCCATCATCAGTAAAAAAAACGTTCAATAGAGGACATGCTGCCAAATGACTCACTGTCAAGGAGTAGCCACACTGTATCGATTCACAAAAGTATGTTCAGATCGTCACCTTTCTAATGTTTTTCTACTGAAGATGGCCTCAGGAGGTGTGGCCAAAATGTCAAGAAATAATGTTATCTTAAGCAATCGGCCATGGCCCAACAGCCTGGTAGATAATGATTTTCATAAAATTAAAATAGTTACTGTTAAACATTTGCCTAAAAAATAACTCTGTCCAAAAGTATTGTTACAACATCACAGAACAATCTACGTGTTTGTCGAATGTGCCAGAAGAATCTCTATGTAACGCATGTGGCATACGTGCTTGTCGACCCATTTTCGAGAGGTTTCTCGAAGGCGCCAGCTGCGCGGACTGTGTCAAGGCCGCAGTTAATTACGTAGTTCACACGACCGCTAAGACGCAATTAGGAACATTCTGGTCTGTGAGCGCAGGTATAAATACATGGCGGCAGCGGCCTTAAGTTTCAGTATTAGTATTAGTGCGAATTATTGACCGTGCGGTTCGAGAGTTATAGTAGCGATATTGCTGTGCGCGTTCAAGTGGTTATTAGTTAAGAGTGGTGCTTTATAATTGGACAGTATAATTGTAATACAATTGAGTTTAATTTTAGTGGACATTTTATTGTGCGTGAACAATTTTCATTTGATTTGTTGTAAAAGACAGTGTTGTTAATTATGAACTGTTTAATTGTAAAAATTAAAGGTGTGATTAGTGTCTTAATTGGTGTCTTGTAATTTGTTTTCCACTGTACCTACGACAATCGAGTAGACCGTCGTAACAGTGGTGTCAGAACTGGGATAAAACGGTTAACAGTGGAAACAGTGGGCACTGTGTACAAGACGAGTGTAATTCGTAATTAATCGGTAAACGTGGATCCCAGTCAGATGATGGAAGCTTTACAAACACTGCTGCAGCAGACACAGGAAGAAGCAGAAAAACAACAGGATGAGAAACGCAGACAGGAGGCGGAAGAAGCAGAAAACGACAGGATGATAAACGCAGGCAGGAAAGAGAAGAGGCTGAGGAACGTCAGAAAGCATTAATTCTAGAAACAGAAGAAAGACAAAAAGATAAAATGGAAGCTCTCTTTGAACCTATGCAGAAACAGTTGCGAGGACACAGTACCGCAGAATTGGGTCTTCTACGAGGTGAGCTTAATAAACAAGTTACTAAAATATCAGAGGTACAAGAATCAATGACATTAAAAATAGCTGAAGTAGAAAAATCTGTGTCAAGTGTTGAAGAATCGATGTCTAATAAAATAGCTGAAGTAGAAAAGTCAGTCACAAGTGTGGAAAAAGCTATGTCAACAAAAATAGAAGACTCGATTACAAATATAAAAGAGCAGATTAAAAATGAAATCAAGCAGTGCCTGAAGTTACAACCAAAACAACTTTGTGAACAGACTGTACCAATGATAATGACAGAAAAAGACGCAGAAAATAAGTTAATAGAGAAAGTCACTTTGCCTGTGGTAGGGACAGTTCTTGTCAAAGCTCCAACCTTTGACGGAAGCAGTCACTGGGCAACGTACCTCTGCCAATTTGAAGCTGCTGCATGCACAAATAATTGGACAGAGAAAGACAAGGCAGTCTCACTCATTCTCGCATTAAAAGGACCCGCAGCAGAACTACTACAGAAAGTGCCACCTGACAGCCAGAACATCTATGCCAAGTTGATAAAAGCTCTAGAATTATGGTATGGTGATAAACATTTGCGAGATGTGTACTGCACCCAGTTGAGAGCAAGGCGACGCATGCCGGGGAGAGCCTTAAAGAGTGTGAAGCAAGTATCGACAGACTAATTAGACTGGCCTATCCTGAAGCGCCAGAAGATTTTCTAACGAGTTTTGCGATGCAGACATTTACTGCCGGTGTCTGAGATAACGAACTACAGCAAGTGTTACGAATGGCAAGACACCAGAACAGTGGGGACGCCCTGGTACATGCTTTGCAATTTGAGGCCATCAAATCAGTGTCTGGTTGGACAAGTCATAAAGTGCGCACACTAAAAGATCGCGACGGCACAGACGATGTGGAAGAAGAACAAGGAACAGAGACTCGACGGTCGTCGCCACAGAATAAAATAAGAAAGGATGGAAGACTGGAGTGTTATAGATGTGGGAAACATGGACATCTACAACGAGATTGTCTTGTCAGGTTAGAATTCAGCAGCAGGGAAACGAGCAATAGTCGGTACAACTAGCAATAGTCGGTACCAGTTAGTGTGCTGACTAACTGGAGGAACAAAGCCCCTAGAAAATATGCGATTTCTACACTTCAGAAAAACAGCGGGAGCTTGGTAGTTACCGGATTTGTTCAAGAGAGGCCAACCTCGATTACAGTTGACACAGGCGCAACATTTTCTATTGTGTGGCCCGATGTGGTGAAAGATCTCAAGCCAATCTGGTGCCCTTGCAGCTTGCGGACAGCTACTGGACAGCCTGTAAAAGTGTATGGAAAAGTGGAAATACACCTACGCCTCAGTCGACTTGAGTCAACTTGTTGCAGACATTGTGGATGAAGCAATTCTTGGTGTGGATGTTATGAACGCATACGGATTTATAGTCGACTTCAAAAACAATGTTTTGAGAATCAGAGGCGAAGAGGTAATGCTATCAACAATGACGACAGCAGAAAAATCGATGGACGTTTAAACCAAGGGGTCATAACTGTTCCGCCAACCTCCGAAAAGATCATGGTTAGAACCGAGGTAGATACTAGGGGCAACCAGTGCTCTACATTCGAACCCCAGGTAGTCAGCACACTGGGCATACTAATTGGCAGAAGTCAAGTAAAACCTGACAAAACCGGAAATGTACCTATTAGAGTGGCGAATATTTTGGATCAAGGTATCACTTTACAAAGCAATACGCTCCTAGGCAAATTGACTCCTGTGGCCTGGGTAGTCGGAATAACGCAACGAAGATCCAGTGCTTCGGATAATTCCAAATTACCAGAGGAACTGCAAGAATTATTGAACAGATGTTGTAACGACCTCTCTAGTGGTGAGGTAAAAGAACTCAGACAGTTTTTACACGAATTCAAAGATTGTTTTGCAGTTCGGGGACAGTCACTGGGAAGAACCTCTCTTGTGCAACATCGCATCAATACTCACATCGCATCGGGAACATAACACCGATACGCCAACCTCCTCAAAAGCCTCCATTATCTAAACAAGAGGAAATGTCTCGGTTAGTACAGGACATGTTGACAGAGGGAGTAATCGAACCTTCGTCAAGTGCTTGGTCTTCTCCTGTAGTGCTGGTAGTGAAGAAGGATGGTGGATTGCGTTTCTGCGTAGACTACTGGAGGTTAAATGACGTTACAAAGACAGACTGCTATCCATTACCTCGCGTTGGCGATACACTCAACACGTCCGGAGCACAGTGGCTGTCCACATTGGACCTGAAGAGTGGATATTGGCAAGTGGGTCTTCATCAAGAAGACAAGGAAAAGACCGCTTTCTCGACCCCAAGTGGCTTATTCCAATTTAACGTCATGCCATTTGGACTCTGTAATGCACCGGCAACATTTGAGAGATTTATGGACCTGGTACTCCCAGGCCTGATGTGGAAAACTTGCCTTGTTTACTTAGACGATGTCATAGTGATCGGGAAGACTTTCGAAGACCATTTGGAAAACCTTAAGGAAGTTCCAACTAGAATTCACGGTGCACAACTGAAGCTGAGCCCGAAGAAGTGTTCTCTATTCCAGAAGGAAGTCCAGTATCTGGGCCATCTGGTTTCGGCAGCGGATGTTAACATGGATTCTAATAAAGTAGACACTGTAAAAGACTGGCCAGTGCCGAAGAGTAAACACGAAGTTCGGAGTTTCCTGGGGTTATGCTCATATTACAGACGTATTGTGAAAGGCTTCACTACTATTGCTAAACCACTACATGAGCTAAGGGAAAATAAACAAAACTTTCAGTGGTCGAGGGAGTGTGATCAAGCATTTAGGACTTTGAAAATTGCATTATGTTCGCAGCCAGTTCTCACTTTCCCAGCTTCCGAAGGGAAGTACATTGTGGACACAGACACAAGCAATACTGGTCTAGGAGCAGTTTTGTCTCAAGTGCAGAACGGTGAAGAATGAGTAATAGCGTATTACAGCAAGACGCTTTCTAAACCAGAGAGAAATTATTGTGTTACAAGAAGAGAGTTGTTGGCAATTGTCAGAGCTTTGGAGCACTTCCATAAATATCTCTATGGGAGAGAGTTTTCACTACGTACCGACCATGCCACGCTTGCATGGCTCTTAAGATTTAAAAATCCGGAAGGACAGTTGGTAAGGTGGCTTGAACGTCTGCAAGAGTACAACTTCAAGGTACAAGATCAACGGGGGCGCCTGCATGGTAATGCAGATGGCTTATCACGAAGACCGTGCCCGGAAGACTGCCGACATTGCCATAGAAAGTGAAGCAGTACAAGCTGATTATTAATTAAAATATGTAAATAACTATATTATTATTTTAAGATTAATGCCTTTGGTTACATATATAATTCTAAAAATATCAGGTAATAATTTACAACTCAATATTAATTAATATGGAGAAAAACTAGACATACCTTTTTAGGTATTAAATAATACTTACAAAATAATTTACAAAATGACTACATATTATCTAATTATCAACTGCTTTACAATATAAACAAGTTGCTGTATATATAAATATAGAAGGATAACAAATTGGGAATGAATTTATCACTCAGTGCAACCTTGAAGTTTGGATTAATAGTTACAACAAAAAATAAACTAAACTAAATCAGTCAATCAAATTTTAAAATCCACAAAACAGACTCATGTGAAACAGATGTTATTTAAAACATATTAAATGAAGATCACACTGGAAAGCACTTTCAGTTTCACATAAATTAAAAAAAAGCACTTTTCAATTACGTTTAGACTACTTGACACATAAGCAAACGCTAATCCCAAATATAAACATTATTATGTAAAATTGAACTGTTCTTCACAATACGTTCTTTGATAAAAACAATAACATACAGGCACACACATACAGGTTATCCTGATTGGTCCTAATTCAGTACAGGACAATTAGGCCTACATAACATATATCTTGTCACAGTAGAGAGCAGTCAGAACCAAGTGGTACAATACTGAGGAAATGCTAACTTTCTTGTCTGTTTTTTAAGCAGCAGGGACATTCTTTTGCCTACACAATCAGGAAAGCTGTAAGAATCATGTTTTCATGTACCGATATTTACCTATAAACTTACCATATTTTACAAAACCACATAAATAAATAATCAGTGTTCAGAGATTTTGCTTGTTAGACATAATTTCTGTTAAATTCTTAGCCTTTTGTTAAAACAAACAACAATTCTTAGTGTATATTATGAACTTAGTAAAAACTGATTGTGCCTTATACAAAGGAAATTATTTTGGCTTCATCTATAATGCAGCTTAATACTGTCATTTACCAATTAATTTTGTACAAAAAAGTAACATATCACCTTAGTTATATTCATACATACGTGTTTAATTTGTAATTAAATTGGTTGAACAACATACAACTGATATACTGCTTATGTTATTTGTTACTGCAAACAATTTATCACTTTCGATGTAGCTGGTAGGAAAATGATACACACTGGCTGATAGACAAATTTAAGGAATGACTCATATAAAATCCAAGGACTGGTCCCTTTCTGTTATGTTAATAAGTAAAGGATACAAATACTACATGTTAGGCCCAAAACAAGTACACCATACTTTCAATTGTTCTCAATAAAACCATATTAACAACAGTGAATTAAAATAATGGTTTCAAGCTGCTGTCTCAGTATAAGAGTCAGATACTTTAATATTCAGATTAACATTGTGCGTGGTCAGGTAACTGAAGTATCAAGTACTTATCATAAACAATAGTTACAGATACTGTATATCCTATATATGTTATCTCACATGCAAATGGGTCACAACTAAACAATGCACAAAACAAAACGAGATAAGAGATCAGACCAGCAATCTCTGCTTTTCAAGGAGTTAACAGTGGTGTTAATCATCATACCAGTGGTAGACTCAAACTGAGTGGTGGCTTGAGGTGTGGCCGTTTGGGCGGTAGAGTTGGTGGAAGTCCAGATTCCACAGGTTCTGGAAGTGGTGGCTTGTTATGAACTGGTGTTCGAGGGGGTGCTGGTGTTGACGGTGCACTGGGACTACCTTCAGGTAAATTACAATAATCTGCTTCTCGCAATTTAACAGGCAATGGGGGTGGAACACTGTCTTCTTCACTGTTTGTGGAATCTGTTGTACCTATAGAATCCCTGCTCGATCCGCTGACTGTAAGCCTACTGTTGGCAAACGAGAATGTGCCACTAGCTGGTCTACTCAGTCGTTTTTCCTTCTCCATTTCAGAACGCAATGGTCGTTTTGGTGTCAACTCTTGTCTCAGTTCAAAGACAGGAGTAGCTGGAGCAGTATCAGACACTTCTGGTGTTTTATACCACTGGCTACTGGACCCAGTTGACTCCCGATCCGAGACTTTGGTGCTTCCCCGTCCCACAGCTCGTCGCTTCTTCTCCTTTTTACTTGGACTTGACATCGACTGACTAGGCCTAGTTAGTGTGCCAGTCGATGAGAAGTTAACAAGACTTTTCAATCCAACCACTTGTGACTTAGTCAGACTGGAGACACGTGAACCACTTCCCCTAAGCGACAAACATGCATCTGAAGAACCAAAACTGGTTCCAGACAATCTATTTGTTTCAGTAGTAGTTGACGTAGCTGTGCTGAGCTGACGACGCAGCATGACGGGTTCGAATTTTATATCACAAGTCTTTTTTCCATATTTTGTTTCAACATGTGTGCGCATATCAGCAAAGCAAGCTTCTAACTTTTGGTGGAATGGCATTGAAGAAGATGGAGCTCTGCCCCCATGTAATCTAACACCTACATCGAGCAGAGGAATTTGTGATGCAATTAGATCTTGCAGCTGCTGAATAAGACTGTTATCATCAGGATGTTTCCTTAAATAATCGTCACTGAAGAAAGCCTTTATTGGTAGTTGACCAAAGTATCGTCTGGTGTACTCAGCAGAGAAAAACAGGTGAATTCAATTGATAAATACATATTTATATGTTTACTTAACACATTTTTTATTCCGTCTTACTTTGTCATCAAATACTATCATAACTCCCACATCAACAATTTCATATTTCTTTTACGTTACATTGAAAATAGGTTTTGAGATGTATTTAATCCTATTTATTAAACTAGACTATCACTATCGTAAAGCAACCCAGCTTGCTCACGCACTCAATCATTACTCATACTTTTTATACCGTAAAGCGCTTTTTATTGAATTTTCATAATTAATATTGGTGAATTTAAATTAATTAAAATTGAAATATTTTGTCTGTTCAAACTGCTTAAATTAGGTACTCATCCCTTCATCCACGTGGTTACGCCATCGCTGTTAACACTTGACTCTGTTGACACACTCCGACTATAAGTTTAGAATGTTATTATTTGCCGGTTACTTCTGTTCGATCACTATAACATGATTGACTGTTATTTTAAATTAAAATAGCAAGATTTACTGGTCGGCCGACCCTAATTTGCTCGAGCAATGTTGTATATGACCGCACGGTCAGGAGTTATAAGTCGACTAACTGACGCTACCATGAGCGTCACTACGTCATGCGCTCTGATTCGTTGATAAAATCACATGATATGGTCATTAGTGAAATTACAGTTTCCGTTCTGGGAGCGAGTCTGGGTAATGTGTCACAGTCCAGAGGCTCGCTAAACAATTCATGCTTCCTCCCAACGGAGGCGCAATCATCTGCGCACAGATTCGCATTCCAACGCCTTAAGAAACAGTGCTTATTGCAGGGCGCTGACAAAATGTGCGTCTTGGTGCCCCGACAAGGAATGTGTATTGTTATAAACTGAGGCCCTGTTTGGGTAGACCTTATGTTACATTTATAATTACAATAAAGGAAAATAAAACCCCTCAAATTTGTCCTGTTACAAAAGGAAGAACAAAACGCCAGTGAACATGTTCAAGCCATCACTGTAGATTTCCTGGCAGACGGCTGGACAACACAAGACTGTCGACAAGAACAGATGACTGATGAAGACATTAGACCGATTTTTACAGCAAAAGAGGAAGGTCGCCGCCCGGATTGGCAAGATACCTGCCATGGTTCCAAAGTGCTGAAGGGCTACTAGGCACAATGGGAATCTCTCACCTTAGAAAATGGATTGCTGAAAAGGGCTTGGGAAAGTGCAGATGGACGAGACGTGGTCATGCAGTTGATAGTTCCCCGAAGTAAAGTGCAGTCTGTTTTGAAGGAGATGCATGATGGAACATATGGAGGCCATCTTGGTGTTAACAAAACCCTTGACAAAATACGGAAGCGATTCTATTGGCTTCATCTTCACCACGACGTAGAGGAATGGGTTCGGACGTGTGAAATATGTGCTGCAAGCAAGGGCCCACAAACCAGAAGCAGGGGAAAAATGAGACAATATAACATTGGACTGCCTTTCGAGAGAATTGCCATGGACACTGCTGAACCATTCCCAGTTACTGACGATGGAAACCAGTACATCATGGTTGTAGGTGACTACTTTACTAAGTGGGTGGAAGCCTACGCAATTCCAAATCAGGAGGTTACCACTGTGGCAAAGCAGTTAGTTCACAACTTCTGTTGCCGTTATGGAGCCCCTTTGGAAAACCATACGAATCAGGAGTGTTTAAAGAATTATGCCGTCTACTTGAAATCCAAAAGACCAGGACAACGCCTCTGCATCCTCAGTCAGACAGGATGGTTGAGAGATTCAATAGGACACTTGAGCAGCATCTTTCGAAGGTTGTTGACGAGAACCAAACAGACTGGGACCAACGTATACCACTATTCCTCATGGCATATAGATCATCAGTACATGACACAACCGCCATGACTCCAGCAAAATTGGTGTTTGGGAGGGAGATTCGTCTTCCTGGGGACTTAATGTTCGGATCACCTGAGACTCAATCCTAAGAGCCACAGAACTATTCCTCGCAATTAGAAAAACCAACTGCGAGAAATGAATCATTTGGTAAGAGGACGGCTGAAGATTGCCAGTGATAAAATGAAAACTCGGTATGACATCCGCAGCAATAGTGTGAGTTTCCAAGAAGGAGATCAGGTCTCGTTGTTCAACCCAAAGTGCCATCGTGGTCGCTCACCTAAGCTTCAGTCTAACTGGGAAGGACCCTACACTGTGAAAAAAAGAATTATCGATGTTGTTTATTGGATTCAATAGGAAGGGCAGCGAAAGTTCAAGGTCGTCCACCTAGATCGCCTGGCTAAGTGCTACTTCAGAGATGGTTTGCCAGTTCGGGACGAACAGGCTTAAGGAGGGGGCATGTTACGACATCACAGAACAATCTACGTGTTTATCAAACGGTCCAGAGAGATCCAGAGTGTAAGCGTGTGGCGTACGTGCTTGTTGACGCATTTTCGAGAGGTTTCTCGAAGGCACCACCCGCGCGGACTGTGTCAAGGCCGCAGTTAATTACGTAGTTCACACGACCGCTAAGACGCAATTAGGAACATTCTGGTCTGTGAGCGCAGGTATAAATATATGGCGGCAGCGGCCTTAAGTTTCAGTATTAGTATTAGTGCGAATTATTGACCGTGCAGTTTGAGAGTTATAGTAGCGATATTACTGTGCGCGTTCAAGTGGTTATTAGTTAAGAGTGGTGCTTTATAATCGGACGGTATAATTGTAATACAATTGTGTTTAATTTTAGTGGACATTGTATTGCATGTGAACAATTTTCATTTGATTTGTTGTAAAAGACAGTGTTGTTAGTTTTCCACTGTACCTACGACGATCGAGTAGACTATCGTAACAGTATATACATATCTAAAAACAATCCAATCATTGTTTATTGGGAGTGTGAACTAAGCCACTAATATTAACCTCAACTGTCATAAGTGATGAATTTCAACCTTCAAACTACTGCTATGAAAATTAAAAAAAACCTCAGACTAGTTGATTCAAAACAGTCTTTTTGTACAAACAAATTTTGACTTTTTATAAAAGGGAAAAATCAAGCAGTTTTTAAGTTTCTCTGTTCGAACGGGAAAATAAATGATAAAATCACAGATAAAATGGAATCAGTTTATGTTAACTTGCTTCTTCAATGCAACAACAACAAAATACTGATGAATTTAAACGCAATCTTACAGCCAATTTTTTCGTGAACCTGTAGTGGACATCCAAAATTGATGAAAACTCCACGAATTATAAAAATAATCCTTCAAATTGTTTTAAATGACCATACAGTAAAAGTACATCATATAGCTGAGGTAACTATATAAAATCTGCTGACATCGTGATTAAAATTTTGTGAATACTTGTATACAAAAAAGTATATGCAAAGTAGGTGCTGCTTTTATCACTGGGTCAAAAACCTGAACACAAGATAGTGTTTAGAGCTGTTTACACATGGTTCTGAAGAGCTTTATATACAGTACTGTAGCTATTGGTGAAACATGAATCCCATAATTGAACACAGACAAAAGAACACTTAAAAAATGAATTTTTAGTATTGAAACTGTACCTAAGGAAACAAAAACAGTTCCACCAACTGAGAAAGTTATGGCATCTTGTGTCTGACATACGTGTATCTCATATTCATTATTATTTTGAAAAAGAAAATACAACACCAGAATCACTGGATTATATACGTTATGAAATCAACAACTGTGTTCTTGACTGACAAAGAAGATAAGCCAGCTTATGAGTCTCCATTTACTATGGCGATATTATAGGAAATAAAATCCATATTCCTCCACATACACCACTGTCTCCATATGACTTTTATCTGTTTCAAAACTTGAAATAGAATTCTAAAATAACTAATAGTTAGTTCTGTGAATCAGATAAAAGCTCGTTTTCTTATGATATTATACAACTGGATACAGTAACTTACTTCCATACAGTAATTTCAAGAAACTTTCAAAGATGATTTGTAAATTACTTAAAGTAAATTAATCACAATGTATGTGGCACAACATTTTTTTTTGCATGTACGTGTGTAGGACACACAAACTTCTACTTTACAATACTATTACAATTTACTAATAATCATCATTACATGCTTCAGTGAGTGAGAGTGTGTGTGTGCGTGCACACATTTATTTGGTACTTAGTACGTACATATACTTCAAAATATACTATATAAATAACTCGAGGCCAAACAATTTCAATTTGTTTGATGGTTTTTCATTTTTCTATCACAGTTCTCACAGCAAAAATTACAGTAAGTAATATTTTTCTATAAACCAATACCAAACTAGTTTGACTGCAATCTTATGTAGAACATTCATGCAACTTTCTCTTAGCCATTCAACAAAACCAATTTATAGTAAATTTATTTAAAAGAAAAACTAGACAAAATAAAATATACTGTACAGTGCAAATTTTGGAACAAATCTGGTGTTATTTCTGCTTCCAACATCTATTATACTCTCAATTATAATTTGAAATACAATGGTACGATGCGGTTTTCTTGTTTCTCATATATTCAAACAGAATTTAATACAATGATCTTAAATTAAGTTATCACAGAACAACATATTAATTTTATATTTTTCTGTAGCAAAACTCGCTTAAAAATAATTGATTCTAATATCTGATTTCTTGTGGTATATTAAAAGATATCTTGTTCCATACTGATTTTTATAAAAATGTGTTTGTTACATAATTTCAAGAAAATTACAACCTGAATGAGACTAATGTTCTTACAATTTCAAGTTATTATATGTTTACTTATAGCAACAAGTAATGAAGGTACAGCATTAGTACATTAGTACCAAAGCTAGAAGGCTAGTGAGAATTAAATATGAACAATACAACGAGTAATTACTTTTCTCATCAATTACTAACACAATGTAATTGCTGTTTTAGTCAAACTGGAACAACAATATAATTCACAATTGAATGTCTAAGCTGCTGTGACACACCTCTCACTTTGTGTGGTTTTTAAGATTATTCTTTTTAACACATTATGACTTTATTCACCACTTTCAAGAAAACCAATATGACTTCCTTACATACTATCCAAAACTGCACAAATGAATAACGATACAATTTTATTAATAATTATAAAAAAGCAACAAAATTCAGTGAAAACAGTGGTAATCACTACTACCCTAAGTACAGCCACCTTTACACTCGTTCAGTCGAATTAAAATACATATGCTCTTCAAACAATGCATGCGTAGCTGGTTCGTATTACTTACAACAAATGTCTGTGGAACTGAAATTTTGGTGTTAAGATTCTGGAGAAACCACTGTGCACGAACATTACGAGATATGTGATATGTCCTCTTCATTAAGATGTATATAACGCCAGCCACTAAGATACCGCCTTCCTGTAACACATAACAGAGACTCTCATTATGGATTAATACATTTGTATAAAAATATGTAATTTTCTTATGGAATCAAATCAGTTTGTACTTTTATGTTCTATGAAATACGTTTAATTAAAAACATCTGAATAATAATAATTACGCACACTAAAATGAAAGTTAAATTCAAAATGTTTTAAATCAATTGCCGACTTAGATTTTTTGTATTGATTCCTGAAAAGCACTTTACAGATGGAAATGAACAAATACTAATGATCAAACTCAAAAACTCTGGGTGTGTGTGTGTTCCAGTCACACAATACACTTGCTGGCGCTACGTGAGAGTAGAAAACATTTCATCGAACAGTGATGAATATACGTTTCTGTTTTTACATTTATCAGAACCTAACATATTTTTTTGAAAACCAAACAAAGTAAATTTTTAAAACCATATATGCAGTTCCTAAATCCAATTTTGGTCATATACTGTCCTCAATAAGCATGTCTCCAGCATAAAAACTGCAGCAGATATGCAACACCTTGCGACAGAATACACGTATGACAAATATAACCAATTATTAAATTTGATATTTCTGAAATGCTATAAATTCACAATGTATATTAGCTATATTTAATTTAAAATCAATAAAATTACATTGGATTAAGGTAATACTAAGAAATAAAATTTTAAATACTACATCTGTTGGTCTAAAGGAGGTAAATGAACTGATACGCATGTGTGTGTGTGTGTGTGTGTGTGTGTGTGTGTGTGTGTGTGTGTGTGTGTGTGTGTGTGTGTGTGTGTGTGTGTGTGTGTGTGTGTATGTGTGTGTGTGTGTGTGTGTGTGTGTGTGTGTGTGTGTGTGTGTGTGTGTGTGTGTGTGTGTGTGTGTGTGTGTGTGTGTGTGTGTGTGTGTGTGTGTGTGTGTGTGTGTGTGTGTGTGTGTGTGTGTGTGTGTGTGTGTGTGTGTGTGTGTGTGTGTGTGTGTGTGAAATTCTTTTTGGTACATGTAACCAACTAATATGTTGACAATTAGTGAAAATTACTGTTTTTGTTAAAAAAGTAGGATTACAAAAATGATATAATTATATATCATAATGATGACTAATTACTTAAGGTTTCTAATACTATTTCTAGTAGGCAGTTGATAACTGAAGCCAGGGGTAAATAAATTATCGATCTCTTTGAATATTTGAACACAGTATTGTAATAATACTACAATACTAAAACACAAACATTATTTAGTGCGTGTGTTACATTAAAAAACTTCTAATTGCATATATTTATTAGTAGAATGCAAAAAATAACTTAAGTGCCATCACTTAAAATTACAATAGAGTAAATACTGTATAACATGAAAACTGAAATTAGGCTACCTTAATAGACACTCTCATAGTTGTAAATAAAGTAAAACAAAGTATACATGGTTCACTAGCATCTGCAAACATACTAGTGTCTAGATTGCATTATACACATTAAAATTGTACGTGTTTAATAGAAATCAAACAATAACTAATCTCACGAACAAACATAAAATTTGTGTTGCTTTCAAATTTATGTCAGATAGATTTTTAGCGTTTTGATTATTGAAATCAAATTTTCCTGATGATGAAGAACTTCTTGAAAAATCAAAAACTTTATTGATATTATTTAAAGTACTAGTATTTCACAGGTACAGTTAAATTGTATGTACGTTTTAACACACAAAATACTTAATATTTTCTAAAGGAAATAAAATCAAAACTAAAATAAAATTTGTTCTAAATTTAAATTCTGTCAGGACTCATGTGCCAATAACTACACACTACATAGTTTCAATAAAAACAAAGTTCATGTTACATACAGATAAGCCATAAATGAAAAAATTGAAGAAAGTTAGTACGCAGTGTCTTACAGTGTACCCAATATTTATTAAAATACTCAGCATAATACAGTCCAGTGTCTGTACAATCAATAACCACATAACATTGTCTACATGATCAATACATGTAGCACACTATGTCATCAGTGAATACAGTATGCTACAGTTACATAGTATAGCATTATACAGTAAACTGTTAATACGATCGATAAATATAGTACACTATCTATATAATCAATAAATACAGTACACTGCCTACATGATCAATAAATATACAATACTGTATGATCAGTAAATACAGTACACTGTCTATATGATTATGCCAGACACTCAGTAACTGTTGCTTAGTAAATATAATGCATGACTACTTGTAAAAATTTTACTCTTCTTCTTCTTCTTCTTCTTCTTCAGAAGTTTATAAACATTAAAATGATAATAATAGTCTACTACTAAAATTTACAAAGCTAAAAAAAGGTTTTTACATACAAAAAAATTATGAACTGTATTTCAGTCAGTAAAAAGGAACATGAACATTTTAAAACACTCATAAATTATTACGAATTTTTTACTGATATTATACTGAAATTACACTCAGGGGTTTTTTTTACTCATAGACTCATGTGACTGTAATTTTTAACAACACTTTTTCCATACACAACCAAGTTCTGTTGACATCATTATCAATACCAAATGTTTCACCCATTCTACGATATGGCACCCTCAATGGTAAAAGTTTATAGTAAAAGATCTGCTACAGGGCTCAGGGCTCAGTTTCGATAGTGGCAAAACATGATTGGTAAGCATCCACCATTCAGAAACATTCTAAGCTGCTTCCAACACTATACCAGTACATTGCTAACAAGTGAATGAGTTCACCACTATAATAATATTGCTGACAAGGTGAAGACACCTACCTATGAGAAGTGGTAGTGTGCTCAGTGCATCCATGCTCTGTTACTCAACCCTGAAATTGTGCTCTGTGCACCCAGCTTATCTACACATCATTAGACTGTCACCGAACAAAAGGCTTGTCGCATGACAAATGGCGCCAATTGTACAACTCTTAGTTATTTTGGTGACCCTAAAAAGAGCAGTTGTGGCTGTGATGTTAGTTCCGCCCAAGCCGTGCTGAGATGTTCGGCGACTGCGCCTGCTGTTCATGGTGTACTGCAGTTCTCCTCTTCTTTTAGCATCGGTTGCATCGAGTCCACTTCCGGCCCAGTGAAGTTGGTCGGTGGTGTAGTACTGGGCGGAGAATGCAAGAACGTCGGTTCTACTCTTCGGGTGTTCCTTCCAGCTGACTCTGCGTCGATGTCGTCCGATAGAGGAGAGGAGATGAAGTGCATCTGATGGCGTGGCGATGGAGTGCTACTGGAGATGGTGTGCACAAAAAATTCTACCAGCACTGTTTTTATGCCCTGACTGGGATCGCTGGTTGGCTCGCTCCGAACGTGTCAGGTGTCACGTCTCGGCTGCTGATCCCTGATTGGCTCGCTGCAGGGCTGCTGAATAGGGAAGGGCTGTCTCACTACTTTGATGTTTCCACTGCCGCCACGGTACTCGGTGGTGTGGAGGGGGGACAGTGCCTTGACGTCACCACTCAGACAACTGAAGTCTTGCGCGTGTTCAGTCAGTAGCGTTGTGACATCTGTCAGCTGTGTTGTTGTGAATCGAAGCTGTATATGTTGTACAGTTATTGTTGTGTTATGAGTGGTGTAGAGAAATATTTGTGTTGTGATTTGCAAGTGATTAAATTACGAAAATGAGTTGTTGTGCGGTCGCAACATGCAATAATTATTTCCGTAAGACAAAGAAACTGGGAATTGATGTTGTATACCACTGTTTCCCTAAAGATCCTGAAACTGCAAAGTTATGGGTGTTAAAGTGTAAACGGTTGGACTCAATAAACTGTAAGTACGCTCATATTTGTAGCAGCCATTTTGCGCCAACAGATTATTGTGATGACATGAAAAACCTATTATTAGGGTTGCCACAAAGGAAGATATTGAAAGTAACCGCAGTCCCTTCTTTAAATTTGCCCTGTCAAACTGACCAAAATGAAACCGCATCGACTGTTTTAAGAGAAGAGCGATTTAATAATAGACGGACTCAGTTGGACGTTTTGGAAAGAATTGAACATTTAACCCTAAACACCCGCGTCCAGAATCTAGTGACATTAGTCCTCCACTAATTGAGACCGGTCCAGGCAATGATAACTGTAATTGTGAGATCTACAACCTCGTGGTAGAAGAGAACGAATGTTTTAAAAAAACTGTTGTTGATTTAAAAAAACAAATAGATTTGTTAAGAAAAGAGAGGCGAATGCTTTTGAGGAAAATCTCACGGAAAACAAACAACCATTGAATGTTAAGTAAAAAAAGAGCTGGCGGAATTAAAGAATTAAAACAAAAAATAGTACAATTGAAACGAGAAAGTATACAAAAGTCAAATGTGATCACCTCAGTTAACAAAATCCTTACACCGACTCAGCAAAAAGCATTAGCTGTAAAAGGAAACGTTCGATGGACAAGTGAAGACGTGTCACGTGCTATAATGCTAAAGAAGGACCTTACACTGCGAAGAAGAGAATCAACGATGTTGTCTATCGGATTCAACAGGAGGTACAGCTGAAATTCAAGATCGTGGACCTAGATAGCCTGGCCAATTAGTAGGCCCACTGTAGAGACGATTTGCCACTTTGGCCAAAGGAGGGGAATTGCTACTACAATTACGGAACGCTCTCGAGAGTCGATAACATCCTTCCACCCGTTTCTTGGCTAGGCGAGAAGGTGCAGCGTCTCGGTCAAGGCCACAAAAAGTACCTTTCAAACTGTTCGACAGAATTTAGACTACGCAAATTAAACTGGCAGGCCGCTAAAAGAATGGAAAATTATATGTCTCGTAAATCATATGATTTTTGGAGAGAAACTGTTGGTTTTCCTTTGCCATCTGCCACCACATTGAGTCGATGGTGTGCAAAATTTATTTGTTTGCCAGGAGTTCTGAATAATGTACTGACGTTAGTCTCCAAGTGCTGCGAAAACTTATCAGTAGCCGAAAAGTTGTGTGTGTTAAGTTTTGACGAGATGCACATCGACAGCAAAGCTGTCTACAATGTTGGCTTGGACCAAATTCTCAGGCCACATTCAAAAGCCCAAGTAGCTCTTGTTAGAGGTTTAGTTTCAAGGTGGAAACAGCCTGTGTTTTTTAACTTTGATGTTATAATGGACAAGTCGTTAATGTTCATAATCATTAATGCTATTGAATTTAAAGGAATCAAAGTTTGCTCTATTGTATCCGATTTGGGAGGTTGTGGTACACTGTGGAAGGAACTTGGCGTATCCACCACGAGCACATTCTTTACCAATCCATCAGACAGTAAAAGAAAAGTATGTGTTTTCGCTGACATGCCACATTACCTGAAGCTGTTGAGAAACCATTTTCTTGATGAGGGACTAGTCTTGGAAAACGGCACGGAAGTAAATGTTGACATTTTAGTCGATGTACTAAAAAAGGATACAGGAGAGATTAAACTGTGCCATAAACTTGAGCCGTCTTTTTTAGCTTTGAAAGGAAACGAAAGACGAGTTGAGCCAGCTAAAGCAGTATTCTCCAGAACTACCGCTAAAGCAATACAAATTCTAAGCGGTAATAAAGAAGTAGCAGAATTTTTTGAATTGGTAGATTCCTTTACCGACGTTATGAACAGCAGTATACCGCACTCTTCTAACTCACACCCGATGAGAGCTGGTTTTGGCTTTACGCCTCACTTTGACAAGCAAGCAGAAGTGCTGAATAAAATGAGAAATGTTACGTCTACAATGCGAGTTAAAAACAAAAGAAGTTTGTTGCCATTTCAGAAAAGTATAATTATATCTATAACATCCCTTTTTGGACTATTTGAAGATGTCCGTGAAATATATGACATTAAATACATATTAACTACACGGCTCACGCAGGATGCTCTGGAGAGCTTATTCAGCCTTATCCGAGGAACTGGACAGTTCTATGACCACCCTAGCCCAACGGAATTCATATCTCGAATTAAGAAAATAATGCTGGCTAACAAGATGCCGAAACCATCTAACAAAACAAATGTCACTGAGGTCGAGAAAGACAGTAGTAGCATACCAGTTTACTTGACAGCAGAGTACCTACAAACTGCATTTCACCCAGCCGAAGTGGAGGAAATCTGCATCCTCCCTGTGGAAGGTAAGCCTTGCATTCTTAAAATCACATGTAAACAATACTTTTTGTATCTCCTATGAATAAAATCGATTACAATTTAACCATAGTTATTGTATTTACATTATATTTATTTCTTTGTTTTTTTTTTTTTATTTCTATAAATATGGATTGCGTTGTTTCTATTTCAGAAAACGAAGTTGACAAATTTTGTATCTTCCCTTATGACCCTGATCATCAAAAAAAAAGATGCTGGGCTGAGAGAGAAGCCCTCTCTTACGTTGCAGGGTATATAGCGTACAAAGTACGGGACAAGGATCCAACACTAGGCACCTAGTCGAAAAATGTCCCTTCTAATAACAGTGACAAATGGATTGAAGCTCTTTCCTACGGGGGTTTGACTGTGCCAAGTGAAACGTCAAAAAAAAAAAAGAACTCCGAAGAAGACTTATGGATAAATTCCCAAATGTGTCCACAAGCTATTAATGCCTACGCTAGATTAAGGACATTTATTAGGATCAGGCGTTTTAATGAGAACAAATCAAACGATAGAAGCTGTATGAACAAAGCTAAGAAATGGATACATTCCAAGAAATAAAATTGTTGGTTGTAAAATTGTTGTTTGTGTTATTTCATATCCCTAATGTAATATGATTGAGGTATAAGGTATAAAGAATGTTATTATGTCACATAATGTTTTTAGAATGTCTTATATTATTTACACGTTATTGCTAGCTATTGTTTTACAAATAATGTTATGGATAATTGCTATTTATAGAAGAGTATATACATGCAATGAAAGTATAGACATTTATTGTTAACTCATTAGGCTTATTTTAAGATGAGTAGCCGAGAAAGTATTAAATGTGTAGCTAGCGCAGAGCTGTGGCGCGGCAGTGTCTGAGCAGTGACGTCACAGCCGAGCAGCAGTGGGTACAACTTCCCGCGTGCCGTGAGACAGCCCTTCCCTATTCAGCGGCCCTGGGCTCGCTGTGTGTTCGTCAGGTCTCACGCACCACCAGGTGTTCACGCCGCTGGTACCGGAGAGCAGACGTTCGCTTCGCTGCCGTCACAAGACACATTAGCACCTAGCTGCATCTCTGTGTATCTACTATTTCTCAACTCCCTAGCCAAAACTAGCAGTCCTACAAAAATTTGAATTGCTAAACATGTCTTAGCAGTAAATACATACTAAAGCATGATTATTATATACAGTTTTCCTTTCTGTGATTCATATGAATCTAAACATTGTTCTGAATATTCTATACTGGATAGGTTCCAACTTACTGCCACACCTGATCCAGGCTTGAGATTGGTAGTATTAAGTGCTTTGCTTAGATACATGCTGGCAAGTTTTGAAATATTTGTTAATACTGTTTTCAGGCAATAGATTTCTTAATTATGTATTATCACTGTTCAGTATTTTATCACACAAAGTATTTACATGCCTGAACTCAACTCACGCATATGTAGATCAACTGGCGTTGTAACAGTACATTAGGTCCGTAAAGGAATTTAGGAACATGACAAAAATAATTTTATTATATTTCCAACATTAAGAAGAGTGAGGATAAAAGTTTCCCAATATACTACAACGCAATATGTAACGACGAATTGCCTCAAGGTCAACTGGCTGTAACGAGCAAAAAATTTAAAATTTCTTAAATTTTCACCTCGACGGAGTGCGTTCACACGAGGCGGTGTCAACGACTTATAGTTGACGCAATAAATAAAGCGTAATGAGAAGATGTCAGAGTAGCGTCGCTAACTTGACAATAGAGAGACGTTAAGCTCAAACTAACTATAGAAATTGGTTGCACAAGATGACAGGGAAAGTTTAGTTCAGAATTATTGCTATCTACTGTTGTAACAATTGGGCGAGGACATTCACACTCGTACTGAGAATCGTGGCAGATGTTCGACCATGTTACGTCAGTATACGATAAACGACAATAAGAGTGTAACTATACGTTACAATGGGACGGATGCACTGCACTTTAAGAAACAATACGAGGGCTAAGATCGGACAAAAACTCAAGTCATGTTACGCAGCTGGAGTTATCGTCTAAGTGACAGACAGAATTTACGAGTGGAAAGTTGGGGTGACTTCACCAGCCAGCAGATGTTCAAAAATTATTAATAGCCACAAAAAAGGGGTATAACATAGAACAATACGCCAGTTGGACCGAAAGTACAGATAATGGCAATCTAGAGAAACACTGAGTTTACTTCAGACAATAGGTTGATGGACAAGCTTCTAATAGCCATAGTTTCTACGAAACGGGTCAACGTTCGTCAGAGCAAAATCGGGGGATGCCTAAGAACCTATCAGAAGCCAAAGGCCAGAGAGAAAACTGGTAGAGAGGAGTGTTTCCATAGCAACAGGAACGAAAAACCTATCGGAAGAACTATGACGTAGGATCTTGACATAGTGGGACAAAATATTCCAAGAAAACTCAAAACTGACCAATCACGAAATGAAGTAGGCGTGAACAGCGCCAGAGACAAAATTTTGAGTAGGGACGAGTTAATAAAACTATCTGTCCAAGACAGGAGTCGAGAGTCTTATCTCAACAGTTAACAGTTAATAAGTTTTACTCAAATCGTCAACCAGTTTACTTTAAGTACGAAGTAGTCTTCAGTCTTATATCAAATTTTCAAGTAATACACTTTAAGTTCGAGAGACAGTGTTACGCAATTTTCAGACAGTTTATTCTAATTGTTCGGAAGTGAATTTCGAAGTGCGACGTAACGAACTTAGATAAGAATTATTCAAAGTGAACAATCAGATCGTTACACGAACAGATATCACCACACAAATAATATACTAAACAGTTGAACTTAATATAGTGTTACTACACCTTATTAACACCATAATGAACATGAAACATTAATAAAGTATCAGAGCACATGAACATTTGATAAAGCAGCGATAAGTGGAACTAGACATGTACATTAACGTTAAAAGAAACACACAACATACATCGTAAGATGAAGTATTTAATTGAACACTAAACATCAATTATTCACATAAATCAACGCCAACGCGAGTGATCGGAAGAGTGTGTTAAGTGATTGTGATACAACAGCATTCAACGAAATGTGTCTCCATGCCATCTCCATCACTGGAACTCGACTGCACCAACGCCTAATGGATATTTCATAAATCAAGTAACCAATATTTTAATCATTACTACTTAGTTACTTCTACTGACCTGATTCTTTCAAAGAATTCATCCCTGAGAAAATTATTAATAAATGCAATGAATAAATCAGAAATTAAAACGTAATTATTAAATATATTAACAAAAGCTTATCTGGGATTAATGAACGCATTAATAAGTAGAATATGAATTGTTATATTATTTGATTTATATATGTATGTATGTTTTTCTTTGTTTCAGCATATATAAAAACATGAATTTGTTATTATAAAATATGTATGTATTTCAGGTACAGCGACGTATCATATGTACGATTATAATTATTGTGAATGATAAATAAACTAGTAATTTAAGTTGATCATATATATGCATTCATTATTATCAAATACAACCCAGATATTAACTTAAAATTTGAAGAAAATATAGAGTAGAATTATAAGAGTTTCTTTTGCTCAAATAAAGTAAATGAATTGACAACCTTAATTTAGTAAATGATATCAAGTATGTGTTTATGAATAATCAGAATAAGTATACATTGTGTTAAATGGCTGCATAACGCGCGGCATGAATGTAATCAATTAATGCAAGTAAATACATATTATCTATTACAAATAAATATAATACAATATCAAAATATTTATTATAAAAATGTTATATTGATTTGATATCATCATTATTATTATATAAAATAGCATCCAACTTCGGGGCTAGATACATGTGAGAGATCGGTAAACTTATACAATTAATAATTAATTACCGCTAATAGAAATCATCAGTATTATATATACATTCATTATTATTATATGGCCTACGTGACCCACGGCAGCAAGTCAGACGCAGCAACAACCGGACACTCCTAAAAACGTCATCAAAAATATGAAAACGTAATCGTTGAGCTGTAAAACAAAGCCGTCATCGTCAGAGAACAATAGATTCAGTGACATATTACCCTTTCCACTAGTGGAATATACGCCATGTTGTCTGCCCAGTTGACACAACACCGTCCGTGCAACAGCACGCTGTAAGATCTGCTGGCCAGCAATTGCCAGCGAAAGTATTTAAAATGGTAAAAATATAACTAAAATGTGAACAGTTTCAAACAGTTAAAAAATTACAACATAAAATGTAAATTAGAATCAGTGATACTGGGAAAGGAGACAGAAACAGTTATTAAGTCTGCATAACACCTGCGTGACCATGAGGGACGTCTGAGCTGGTCTTCGAGCACATGAAATCAGGAAAGTAACCAATATCGAAATTTCAATCACAACGCTTTAACTTTTGAGCTCATATAAAATTTATAAAGAATGTACCTTTAAAATAATTTGTGTGTGCGTGCATGTGCCGGCACATATAGAAAAAACACGAGGCATTGGTTCACGTTACGTGATCCATTTTTACGTAACGATATAAATATTAGACTGCAGTATATTTCTAGCTTCATTTGAGAATAAATTAGGAAATTGAAGATAACAACTATGTATGTAATTGTGATGTACTTAGAGCTAGCAGCAAAAATACTTCGCCGCCATTTTGTTTGTATTTGATCAAGACTCCATCTTGTTTTTGTTCTTTTAAATATTCGAAATATTCAGATTATTAAACACAAGTCTTTTTAACCAAATGTTATCTGAGTTATTATTTTCAAATACCCATGCTGTCTTCTGTGCTCGCTTAAACAAGAACCTGGACCCTAATAGAAAATGTTATGTTGGCAACAGCGCCACATGGTGAATCCAAACGTAAACAAAATATAAGTGCAACGAGATTTTCTAAAAAGGTAAGTCACTATAAAAAAATAATATCTTATAGAAAGTGTGTTAACAAATGACGACCCGAACAGTGACGAAGAAAGTTTGTTAACAGCGTATACCTGGATTGACTAGTATGCCCCTAGTGACTGATTTTGCAACATGCTCTGTGCATGTGCCATGTTGTGCAAGTTTTCGTTTGTTCAGTTTCAACCACCGAAAGAGTAGCATGTTGTAGGGACTGGCTCAATACCGCATGGCCGCATAGTACCCACCTATGGAACCAGGTTTACACATTCACCCCCAGACTATTTTTAAGGTCTTACTTCTTCATCGATACAGGTAGTCCCTTTTGTTCCTTACACCCTTTCATCCTAAAGGGACCTGGATCAATACAACATGACCATATAGCACCCGTCTAAGGAACCAGGTTTACACATTTGCCCCCGAACCATTTCTAAGTTCTTACTTCTTCATTGGTGCAGGTAATCACTTTTGTTTCTAACAACCTTTTGTCCTGAAGGGACCTACTCCCCCCACTGTCTAAATCTTCGAAACGTGGGGAATTTGCTATAAGCTAAGCCAAATCTATGATTTAAATATTCATTTTTAACAGCTCACCATTCATTCAAGTTTCGCCAGAGGAGTGTATTATTATATCATACATGTTTTCATTAGGTGAGGTGATCATGATTTTTATGTAACCACAAAAACCCTCACAATCACTTTCAATTTTTTAGGCAGCTAGTTGTAACATTGTTTTATTTTTTCCTTATTTACTCTTTGATTTGATAAAATGTAAATACATTTTACATTTGATAATTTGATGATACATGTAAGCAGATGATGAACACTGACTGATAAAGAAGTACTGTTGGTATAATTGTTATCACTGTACGTCACAACTGTTTGTATATTTAATTCTGACTATAACCTGATTTCAAACTACTGTTTCCATTATACAATAAAGTCAACTCTTGACTTGAGAAAAGTATACAAAAACCATTTTATAAAACTCCAGGTGCAAAGTTTATTCAACTTTTCTTCAAGAGAAATTTCACTTGTATCTCTCTAACCAAACACACTGATCATAATATATTTTTAAAAAATCTAACATTACTTGGAAACCAATAAAACTATCTGTTGATAACATTTCCAATCATTAAAATTAATGTTATTTTGAATGTTCATCCTCTTCATTCACAGCACTTAATGAATATTAATTGTTAAACTTTCACTTGTAAAAACTTACTTTGTTTTTTTCCCATACGCATTTTGGCGTGATGTTCGCCTTCCTCAGCGAAGTATGATACAGAATGTCCGGAACTTGTAACGGTTTTTTCTAGTTGTTAGGTTGTGTGGGGGGGTGGAAGTGGAAGGGAGTTGGCGCAGGATTCCGAATTATTGTATGTTTTGTGTATAATTGTGTCAAAGAGTGCGTGTGATTTTAAGTATAATTGGTCATTAAGTATGTTGTTTGGTTGTGTTATTTAGTGTTTGTATATTCATATTGTTCTGCTGTGTTGAGTTTTCGACTTTTAGGCAAGTAGTGTAGGATCTCAAGATTATTTTTTATGTTGGTGTAGCTGTGGTTTTTTGTATGTATGTGTGTGGCGAACGCGGAGTGTATGTTGTTGCTGGATAGAGCTTTTAGGTGTTCAGAATATCTTGAAGAAAAAGATCTTCCCATCTGGCCTATATAGAAACCATTACAATCACTGCAGTTTAATTTGTATGCCCCTGTTTTGTTGTATTTGTCTATGTCCGTGTTTGTATCATTGATGTGTTTTTGATGGTATTGTTTGTTCTGTAGGCTATTTTGTAATTGTGTTTCCTGAATGTGTTGGCGATTTTGTGTGTGTTGGAGTTGTAGTATGTGAGTGCGATGTATTTATTTGGTTGTGTGTTGTTGGTATTTTTTGTTTTGTTGTTTTTGTTTATGATGTGTCTGTGTAGTTTGTTTATTAAATTAGGGTTATAACCGCTTTTTATTGCTATATATTTGATTGTGTTGAGTTCTTCTTTATAATCTTGTTTACTTAGTGGTATTTTTGTTAGTCTATGGAGCATATGGTTGAAAGCAGCATGTTTGTGTTGCGTTGGATGGTTTGATGTGTTGTGTATGACCATGTCAGTTGTGGTTGGTTTCCTGTATATTTTATATGTGTGTGTATTGTTTGTTTTGTTAATTGTTACGTCAAGAAAATTTATACTGTTGTTTTGTTCTATTTCAAATGTAAATTTTAGTTTTTGGTGTATTGTGTTATGTATTTGTGGAAGTTTTCGACCTGTCTTACCGTTAAATAAAAGTAATATATCATCTACATATCTGTGCCAATAAATGATTTTGTTGGTGTATTTGTTGTTTATTGTTGTTTATACAAACACTACACAACACAACCAAACAACATACTTAACAACCAATTACACTTTAAATCACACGCACTCTTTGATACAATTATACACAAAACATACAATAATTTGGAATCCCGCACCAACTCCCTTCCACTTTCACCCCCCCCCACACACAACCTAACAACTAGAAAAAACTGTTACAAGTTCCGGACATTCTGTATCACAGCTCGCTGAGGAAGGCGAACATCATGCCGAAACGCGTACGGGAAAAAAACAAAGTAAGTTTTCACAAGTGAAAGTTTAACAATTAATATTCATTAAAATTATTTCCGCTGTCCATAAATGAACAGAAGCCGACAATGATTTCACATAAACCAGGATTCACAATCTGTCATAAGTTATGAACATTAAACACGTCACTGTTCTCCAGTTCAGCACACTTTACTCTCTATAAGTGGATCTTCACTTCAAAAATGTCTCGTATTAATTACAATCAAACACGTGTTGGAACTAAAAATGATAACTTTTACATTATTAAAAGTACACCTTATAAAACAGATGACTACAAAAAGTTTGCAGAAACGGATTCAGACAAATAAACAGCACCAAACAGAAACCAGAAGTAACGTTTTCCAACACAATGCCATAATAGCTTCAAAATGATGAAGCACCATATGAAATGAAATTTCACTGTATTCTTATCCTTTCTTTCCAGAAAATTGTTTATTTTATCCCTCTGGCTGATATCCTGTTATCACCCTACAACTCACTGAAGTATCATCCATTCAGTCAACAAGCTATTACTACCCTCTCTTCAATAAATCATGAAATGTGTTATAATCTACTTTGAAAATCTACAAAACACTCTTTCAGGACTATACCCAAGCAATGTACCTTTTACAAGAAAAAATCATTACTCATAAGAGAACATCAGTCACATTCTACTCCCCATACTTTAATAAAATAGTGGTGTCACATATTCTACACAATAAATGGTGTCATATATTCTACCATAAAGTAACAAGGAAAGATACCAGCCTCTACATTCTCCAGGCCTAAAGTACCCAAAATGTTTAACCATGCTGACATGTATAATTACTATCCCTTTATACAAAAAAGGATGTAACAACATCAGTAGCCTTAATGAGCAAACTGTTCCTTCTTATAATTACAGATACAATCAATGCATCTTTATTCCTTCAATTATCATATACACACAGATGCTTTGTACCAGAGTAAGGAATGAAGGGTGTATAGGAAACATTTGACAAATTATCGAGAAGCCTAGACTGCACAATATCAAACTACATGTTTTACTAATTGTACAAAGTCGTCTGACTGTAAAATGGTTGCATCTTTGGAAACAAAAAATTTATATTCCTTAACATTTAATGCATGCTGTTATAATGATCACATAGTCAGTCCCCTTTCAACAGAGGAAACATAAATAATTGAAGACAAGACAATACATTAATGGAACTTAATTCCTGTTTCAATAAATAAACACACTCATATATAACTATTCTTCAAGTTTACAAATGTCCAACATACACTAATGAAAGAAATAATAAATACCACATAATGAACACTGTTGCAATAAATAATACAAATTACTCTTGTTGTCAGTTTCTTGTAACCTATGGTATTTTCTTATTTAAAAAAATATTCATGCTTTGACCTAATACAATTGAGAACAGTATATTATAACAATACATTTTTTTTAATTTTGTACAAATTTACATGTAATTTAATTTGTATAGCCCCACATCTTGGGACGCCAAAATGTATAACAAATGTAAATTAATTTGTGCTGTGCCAACATGTATCTAACATTACTGTTAATATGTACCAATTACTGGGGTTTGGGTGTAATCGTAATAAGAGTAGTCATTTATTGAATTTTAACAAGTTTTCATCACTTCATTCAAAAAAAAAAAAAAAGCGTTTTTAAAAAATCTCATTTGCTTCGCTATAAACCTTCATTATTGTTTGCTTAACGTTTAATTGTTGCAGTACATTTATCATAAATAAATCTTATAGCCTACAGTAACAAAATTATATTCTACATCTCTATTTGTTATCTTAAAATTTCGACTGCTCAGTCTGATTTGTGTGCTTTACTGCAGCTTTGTTTTATTTTCTTTATATAACTTTTACTACGTTACTTTATGCATTGCATACATATTAATTATTGATAAAATTTAAATTGACTCAATTAATTGTTAATCATCAATGAAAATATTTATTAAATTTAACTTTCATTCTCTGAACCTCTATATCTTGGCTCAAGTAATTGTTAATCATCAACAAAAATATTTATTAAATTTAAATTTGATTCTCTGAATCTCTATATTTACATTTTACATCTCTTATTTATTTTTCTAAATTTCAAAGTGTCTTTTAACTGTCTTTAGTCTTTCACATAAAATTTATAAATTTATTATTGGTCACCTTGATTCCATAGCTCATACCCATGTCCTCCGTTGATCTGTAGGTCCTCTTCTGATAGAGTTCTCTGTCCGTTCCTCGGTTCCACTCGTCGTCCTCCAGTTACTCATTCCTTATGGTCATCTCTAGACACCTCTATTGTTCTGCATAGCGTTCCTCTGCCTGATGTAACCTCGTCACCTGTCTTGAGTGATGAACGTTTGTGGTTGTAGACATTGTAGAGTATGTTCTATAATCGTGTTTGTAATCAAACTAAGAGTTACTGTTTGATACTTAGATGAACATATCGTCCAGACAACTTTACAGTTCAATTAAAAAAATTTCAAAATCGCGTCGATACTGGGCATAGCGTCCCGCCGCTTCTGAAGACTGATTGAGAGTAATTTGGCTTCATTCGTGCCCTTATTTATATTCGAGCATCTTACTGCACCTGCTGGGCCAGAGTTCAACATGTCACGAATTGCTCGGTGGCATCAGTTCCCCCACTATCGTCCAATTTCAAATTTTCGCACATTTCTGCCAATTGCAATGTCTAATGTGGATTACAAGGTGCTCTGACGGTGTCTGATTTAATTACACATGTTCAATGTAATTACCATCCTTATTGCATAATTCGTGTAATTACTATGCTCTTAAAATCGCACTGAATTCGCACTGAACGTCTTATTCATGCCGTTTTCGCACTGCACATGTGTCTTAATTTTATACATATTTAGAAGCCTTTGCAATTTTTCTATCATTTATGGTTTTCTTATAATTAAATAAAAACTATAATTTAACATCTATTTGGGGTGAGATTGCAAACTTTCAGGCTTGAACCGGCCTCACACACACACATTATTTACTAATACACTCTCTCAGCAACAATTGCGTGATCGTGCCTGTTGATTCTTGCATATAAACTCAGCTTTCAATCTCACACCTCCTTATTTATTACATATTTCTAAATTTAATCTAAATATTTATTTTATCTAATAAATGCACATTACAGCATATGCTTGTATTGTCGCAATATACTGAACAATTTTCTTGTTCACAATAATGCTCAGATGCTAACAACATTATAATCAACCTTTTATTTCTGTCTTGAATGGAAATTCGGATATTAGTTATATGTCTGTAAGGCAAGAGCAACATGACCTTGAATAAGAAGAGTGTAGGACAGTATTTACATAATAACGTATTTATTGTTAAAGTGAGAACAAACATTACAAGAAGATGGAAAACTTATACTGTAGAAACACAGTCTTGTGCTTTCTTATAATGCATAAAATTTAACAGCACTAGTACTTTTTAGTTTTTAATATTTATCTTATATATCTTTGAGTCCTACAACACAATGTCTTGTAATCGTCTTTAATTCCAGTCAGAATTTAATTTTTTCATTAATGAATAATGAATTTTGGACCAAAAGTTAAACACCCTTTCAACTAATCTACAAAACTTTCTTAAGTATGGGTGACAACTTTCTAGTAACATCCCAATATGCTAATAGGCAGTTTACACCTTAGACAATTATCTTCCTAAATACAGGCTACCTTAATGTTGCACTGTTATATTTAATACATGTTACAGTAAACTTAGTAAAAAGTCATCTTTCTGCCTACAACATCCATCAATTATCACAAACCATGAGAACAATAATACACAGATCGAAAATTTTGATGACAACAAACTGTTTACTAACTTATGTAATCACAGTTTCACTTGAAACTGGCAAATGCTGAGTACCAAATAATATATGAACACTCCTCTGTAATATGTATCACATACTGTAAACATTGTTATCAAGTTAATATTTTGGCAAATGTCTTTTCCTAGACAGTTTGGACACACAAAATTTATAGCTATTCTGTACATTTGGGTAGACACTGTACATACACATCAGCAGTATCTCTCTTGTCACTTACTAAAGTCAGCTGCATGGAAGTAGTATCGTCAAGGTCACTCACTTTCACTGCTTCTCCCTGTCACCTCCACGCCCCTCGCCCAGCGTTGTTGCCGGCTAGTACAGTGTGTAGCGTTTTAGCAGTGTTACGAAAACAAATTTCATACATCCACATTATATTCTTCGTTTCAAATTTATTTATGCGTATCGCGTAAATGAATTTGTTTTATCAGGAATAATTAGTTGTGCGTAACACTACTCAGTTAAATTCTGGGCGCCAGTATTTGAGCTCTAAAAATTTGTGTGAGTCGGCAACATATTTTTTGTTGTCGCGTAAATATCTACAGAATTTCTATCTTTGCGTTTCTTCTGTTTCTTTGGCTTTTTTTTTGTTACGATTTGCAGTTCTCTGAAACTACTATTTATACTGCGCTGGTTTTTCTTATGTTAGAATCTAAACCTTTTAGCAATAAACACCCTAACTTTACGAAGTACCATTAGGTCAGTTATTTTGTGATTTCCGTACAGTGCACTTACTTATTAAAGTTTTACTGTTTTCTTCATGGGCGGTTATCCTACAGACTGACAGTTGTCTGAGAACGCTGACCTTGCCTGCTGTTGTCGCTTTAATTTTTTCATACTCACGGTCTTTTCCCTTTTGTAAATGAATCTGTTTTTGTTCTCTACACGGTCATTCCTAAGCCATATGGTTCGGAAGTTTTGTTAGGTATATGTACACATTTGGTATGCACATTGCGTATACCCTGTCGGCATGTCTTTTCGGTAAATATTGCTGTCTGACACTTTTATGAATGCCTTTGTCATTTTATAATCCCCTCAAAAATGTGTATGTTTACTGCCCGCGCTACTACCTTTCTTCCGTTGCACAAAGATAAATAGGACTGAGCAATTTCTGTAAACAAAATTGTCGCTGTTGTGACAAAAGCCAATCCCATTTCAGTTACAGTACCCCATTCCAAGTAGGTTAGGTGGACGAGGTGAGGAAGAGACGAACATCCAAAATATTTATCGTCCTTAGTATTGTTGACAGACATTTTGTGCGTTTCATGTGAACGGTTGACGTCTTTATTGTAGACAGTGTGTGTATTAGTTTATTTCAATAATTTGTATTTATTATGAGTGATATTGAGGAACATTTAGTTCGAGTACAAGCAGCGGTGGTGTACGTGCGGGCCGAGAAGACATTAGAAAACAAAGTAAAGTCATCATAGCAAACGTTTACAAGTTTTTTAAAAATCTTGCGTATAATGAAGAAGCCAGGAGGAACATAAACTTTGCACAAGTTCGAAAATTGACAGCGGAAGCTTGTGGCATTTCTGAACAGTCGGTGCAACGTATTAGCAATACCGTTGCTTCGGCAGATGATCAAGGCGTGAGTGTTGTGTTCAGTTCTCCAAGGAAAGGGTATAAACGGGAACACAAAAACACTGAACTGGACGATTTTAATAAACAAATAGTCCGCAGGACCGTACTAGAATATTACGACCGAGGGGAATACCCCACTGCAAGCAAAATTCGAGCTGATCTCTGTCAGAAAATCAATTATTCTGGTTCAGAAGCCTCCGTACTTCGCCTTCTGAAAGTGCTTGGTTTTAAATTTAAGAAGTGCAACGATGGACGAAAATTTTTAATGGAGCGCAGAGACATTGCTGCCTTGAGAGCGAAGTTTTTGAGAACCATGCATATACATCGTACGGAGGACAACAGGCCTATAATTTATTTGGATGAAACCTGGATATCACAGAATCATACGAATAAATACATCTGGCAAGACTCCAGAGGGAACGGTGGGCTGAAAGTACCTACTGGTAGAGGTGGCCGGCTGATTATTGCACATGCTGGATCCGCAAGTACAGGTTTCATAGCAGGTGCCAAACTTGTCTTTCGTGGCAGTAAGCATTCAGCTGCATCTGACTACCACACAGAAATGAATGCTGAAGTTTTTAAGACCTGGTTTGTTGGTATGTTGCGCTCCTTGGAAGAAGGCTCTGTCATCGTGATGGATAATGCCAGCTATCATTCTGTACAAATAGATAAACCACCATGTTCAAACTGGCGTAAAGCGGATATCATGGAGTGGCTGCGTAAGAAGAGAATTTCATTTTCCACAGCTTAAACCAGGGATGAACTTCTTTCTAAAGAAGAGATCCGAACGGCCAAGAAGACGTACGAATTGGATCAACTGGCAAATGAAATGGGACATACAGTAGTGCGCCTGCCACCATATCATTGTCAGTATAATCCGATCGAGCTGATATGGGCCCAAGTTAAACGGTATGTTGCAAACAAGAATACGACTTTCAGATTGGCCGATATTGAACAACTTGCACACGAAGCTTTGGACAGGATAACTCAGGAAGACTGGGAGAAGTGCGTAAGACATGCGGAGGCACTACAAGAAGCCGATTACTCAAAGCAGTGCACGAGAGACACCACAGTGGAGCCCTTCATCATACACTTACGTGTGAGTAGTGACAGCGAACCTGAGTCCAGTGAATCCGAAGACGAATAAGGCAGGAGTGTTAAAAAGTGTATATAGGTGGTAAACGTGTCTATAGCGAAGCGTAGTATTTTCTATTTTTATTGAAACATAAAAAACCGTGTGTGCGTGTTTTCTTCAGGAGTGTTATGAATGTGCTCTGTGCTATCACTTTGCAAAGTGATAATTGTGTGACTAACCCTATTTAAGGTGAGTTTTTCAACATACTGCTTATTTATAATAGTCATAAGGAATTCTATAGTTCATAAAATAAGGAAAATTTTAATTATAAAATTAGTAAGGACAATGCATAAAATATAGAATTATAAATTTAAATTCTATATTTAAAGATTTAAGTTAAAATATATATATATATAAATAAATAAGGAATTTTAAATTTATTTCATGAGACATTTGTATTTGTTGTTTATAAAATTATCCTTATTTTCTTAAGAAATCCAATTCGTTTCACGTTTATACATACCATTATTTTTATGCTACTTGTGCATGTAACATCTTATAGTATAGTTCTAATTTTTTTACTTAATTAATAAGCAGCGCAGGAAATAAAAATAGAATATTTTTCTGAGTCACGAATAGTGCGGTGTCTTCAATAATTAAATGGGGCAAGCTTAAGACACAGGATGCGTATAAAATTCGTTCAAACAAACTATAGCTGACGCGTCGAATTGAATGTTATGTATAAGATACGGAAATTAATTGTTAATTAATTATTAACAATATATTAATTGTGATGTAATTATTATTAAGAATTATTGACAATGTAACAATGTACTCTAATGCATGTATTACAAACTTTCTCACTTTGTTATATTCTTTACATTAAGTAGGCTTACTTACTACTAGTGTAGCATTTTTCGGAAGAAAGGGAAACTGTTGCTTAGTGGCAACGCTGTAAGTAAGCGGTGTGACCTTGACGATACTAGTTCCATGCAGCTGACTCTAATTCAAGTGTATACAGACTCAAATACTGTGATCTCATTGTGAACTTGTTCCAACATGCTGTTGTCAAACACAAGCTGTACAAATGTTTTGCCAATTTTTATTCTTTACAATATTTTTAATTTCACAGAATAGAACTGAATCAAATCAAAACTTCACCCACTGTCTACAATCTTTCTTTGAGTGTAGAGTTCCTTGGCCAGAGAGAAAGTAAGAAAATTGGTCATTAGGGTGTGACAAAAAGTAGGGTATGGAGGCCAAAAATTGTTTACTTATTTTAAAATACAATTCCACTCAAAAGTTACTTTACGATATAACGTACATGCCATAAAAATTTTGGACCAAATAAAAGTATTTTAACTAAGGCGAAATGGTTTTGAAAATGCTTAATTTTATCTTACGCATTACTTATCTAACAGCTCTTGGCTTGATGTAAACTGTAACTGAATCGGTCTTTTTTAAAAGGGCATAGGTCACGATTTCAGCCATTTTGACTTTTTGAATGTTTCACGTTCCTTAAATATAGGCCTATTGAGTTTTTTTAAAAGGATGTATAGATTGTCTATAATTATGGAACTATAAAATATTTAATATTCTGGGTTTTTTTAAAAACACGTATGTCAGTGACCCGCCCTTTTAAAAAAAATTATCTGCAAATAATTTTCATCTGTCTTAGTAAGAGCTGTTGCAGGCTTGTTATTCTTTTCTATTGTTGTTGATCAGCTGATCAGTGATCCTAATCTTAGTGACTGTGGTTGTACTTTTCATGCATAACATTTTAATTATTATTTATTAAAAACTTCAGACTTTTAAAACCTATTATTATTATGATGTATAATAGTAATATTTGTACTAATTCTACTAATATAGTAGGATCTCCCAGGAAAAGGACAATAATCCATCCGCGTACAAAGTCAACAAAGTTAAATTAGTCTGTTTGAAAGGTCACTCATACATTAATCATAAAGGAAATGAAGTTTCTCCAAGACATCCAAAGTTTGCTTGCAGGTGAGAAATAATTTGCTGTGCGACACAAAATTCTGTTTTAACTTATAAACCTGTAATCTGTAACTTATAAAGCTGTTTTAACCTAAAAACTTACGTAGCACTAACATAAACCGTACTATAAACATGGTGACAGCCTATAAAGTAAATTAAGTTAGGCTACTTTTTGAAAAACAAAAACAAAGTAACAACATTAAGTCTAATGATTGTTGTGTCTATTGCTTGTTTCAGTTGCAAAAACAAATGTTTGCAGAAGTTTGGGGAAGATAATTGTGTTGATATATTTACAAAGTTTTATGACTTAAATTCTAAAAATGAACAAGTCTTATATAACAAGATCTGGTAGATATCAATAAAATAAAACAAAGGCGTCCAAGGAAAAATGAAAACAACTAGCCAAAATCTGCAAGTTTTAGGTACCACGTAATTTTGGGGAGTGAACAGAAACAGGTATGTTTGTATGCTTTTCTATCAGTATTTGACATAAAAGAGAAACGGGTCCGTTGAATTCGCGACTTGAAGGTAGCAGGGCAAAAGCCGGATAAAAGAGGGCGGAGCATCAGCCACATCTTACCTCAAAGTGTCCATGATTTAGTTAATAATCATATTAGATCTTTTTCACTTATAAGAGTCAAAGTATGCAGGCAGAAAGATGTATTATTACAGTGCAGGTCTAAACATAAAAACAATGTGGAAAATGTTTAGAGAAATGCATCCTGAAGTTGTTGTTAGCAAAAACTTTTACCGTAATGCATACAAAACAGACTTTAACTATCGCTTTGGAAGACCTCTCGTTGATACATGTGCCAAATGTGAGGAGTTGGGGCTGAAAATTGGAACCCCACATCTAAATGATGTAGCCAAAAGAACTGCTGTAGCTGAATTAATTGTCCATAAAAGAACGAGCAAAAAATTTTATGCAGCCCTCCAGTACGAACAATCTGAAGAAAGCATGAAGGAAGAAAATGTAATATCTATTGAATTTGATTTCGTGAAGATCATTAGCTTGCCAAAAATTTCAATTCAGCAGCTATTTTATATGAGGGAGTTGTCAGTAAATGTTTTTTTCAATTCGTGATATTAAAAGTGACAAAATTTTTATTTTTGTTTATCATGAAGGGATTGGAAAGAAATGTCCAAAAGAAGTTTGTTCTTTTCTAAATGAATACCTTACGTCACTTCCAAAGAAGTATACCGAACTTAGATTGTTTTGTGATAACTGCAGAGGTCAAAACAAGAATCAAAGTCTGTCTTGATTTTTGTTATATTTAAGTGACTCCAGAAGATTTAAGAAGATTCAGTAGTTGTTTTCCGTTAAGAGGACACAGCTTCTTACCATGTGACCGAGATTTTGGTACAATTTCGAAAACCCTTCGACAACACGACAAAATTTACAGGGTGTAAGTTACTTCATGTAGGGTGAAGTTACAAATCTAATAATACAAAGTACTAAGCCAGGCAAATTTCAAGTGAAAGATGTATCAACTTCAGACATTCTTAACTTTACGACGTGGTATACTTACTTCTATAAGAAATCTTGTGTATCTTCAGAAACAAGGGGGAAACAAGTAGGAAAAGGAGACAGTATTTTTCAATTTGTAGTTTCTTCCACTTTGTCTACAGCTTGGCCTATAAAGGCTACATTAAGGCTTATAAAAAGATCAACGGATTGTTTGTCATACCTTCTTCATGGCGAAAAGAAAAGAAGCTATAATACCTACCACTCCTTTAGCTTATCCTACGGGGAAAGTGCCAATTAAGAAAGAAAAAATACAAGATAGTATAAAATTAAAAGAATACTTTCCTCTTGAACATGTAGATTATTATGAGGAAATCTACAAGTGGCCACCAACAAATAATACCCCAGATAGCGACTTTGATGAAAAGGATGATGAAGAGGAAAACTGAGTGGCTTTTAGAGTAAAACTGAAAGATAAAGTGTTTCATGGGAAAAAAATTTTGGGACACTGAAAATAAGGAAGTAGGATAACATGAAATTTTCTTCTGAAACTACTTACTATACTATACTACTTATAACATACTTATAATATGACACATGACTTTTCACATCAACTAATGTATGATTATTGTAAATCTTGCGTCGTATAATGCCAAAAAGGTAAACCAAAAAATAGAAATATTCCAGTTTAAAAATTTCTTTATATTCAAGAAATATAGTTTTATTTAATTTTCCGAAAGTTTGTTTTTGTGGACATACGCCCTTTTAAAAAGAAACCGATTAACTTTACTCTTCCTCAATATATAATGCCTTTGAAAGTAAATGGCATTAATCAAAGAGCTGTTAAAAGTTGCTCCAACCCAGAACTCACCACAGGGACATAGCTGCTAGTAAGTTCCATCTCACCCACCACCCATGCAATGTAATAAGAAATCTTTTCCAACTTTTTTTCTTTTATTGTTATTTTTATCTTCTGAATAATTATTAATAACGGGAGAATAATTTTTAACATCAAGTGTGGCTCGTATCCAAGAGTCCCTTGCTTCATATCCCTGGACACTTACCACATCTTCAGAGACCACATTTATAAACCTTTCCATTACTTGCTTGTGATGTAGCAGGAAGGAAAATTTATGGTGGGAATTTTCTACTCAAGAAGCATGCTTTTTTAACATGTATGTCATGATGTAGGTTGTGTGCATTGCAGTTAACCAAGTCAATCATGTTAACATAATCTTCTGCATCAAAATTATGGGAGGTATAACATTCCGGGCTACGTTATAAATCCAGGGAACCCGTGATAATTGACGCTAGCCAATTATACAGGCTGCCTACGTTGTAACAAACTGAAAATCAACACAACACTAGGAACAATAATAATTACTCTAATTATAGGACACAAGGGAAGGTAATTTAACTGATTTATGCACTCACTTCAATATGTAACAAGATGACATCTCTTTATTAACAAATGATATATATATAGATCCCATTACATAAAAATGTTCTCATACTGAAATAGTTAAAAGGGGTTTTCTGTCAAACAAACGATCAAACAGATCATGTATTTTACCTCGGATCCGAGTCTCTTTAAATCTAGTAAAGACGTCTGGTATTTACTTTACTTATCAAGAAGGTTGCATTGTTACATGGACACCATTTGAAGAATGGTATTATTTAGTTAAGGGATTAAAACTTATATCTCAAGAGTAATGTTACAACGTATGATTTTAGAAATTACTGGTTACATTTTTCTAAAACTTAATGCTTAGAGATGATTATTGTCTTTTGAAAAGTCTTTGGCATGTATGACAACTTATATTTTAAATGTACATAATTCTCGGTAGACGAGCTACCGAGTCACCTCTTAGATACGCTTTTGCTGTCCGTGTCCTGAGGCGTGAATCTTCGGTACTCTGTTAGTCGGGGTAGTCATCTGGGTAGTGTTTCCGGTGAAAGTTCTCTGGGTGTATTAACGAGGAGATGGATGTTATGCTGCGTGAAGTCGTGCTGATCCTCGGCGGTTATGGTAAGTGTTGTTTAGGTGGTAGTCGTCCCTATCTGCAGTTGTGCACGTCACATATTTACTGGCAGCATAGTACTGGAGTTTGCATCTTCTTTTTACATTAATATCTGAATTACATTACTCGAACAATATTCGAGAGTTCGTTTTTTAATTAACTTGAGACATCACCTTATATACGAGTTCTTTTTACATTATCACACTTTCTAACAAATTCCTCACTACATCTTCAATATATAACTTAGCTCTCCACGCTTTTAGTGGAAGCTAACACTCAATTAAAAATCAAAAGGAATAACAAAACATTTTATGAAGAGCCCTCGCTTGGAGGTGTTTACAGTCTGAAAGCCGCATCGTTACTCTTGCATTGTTACAACAGGTAGATTGCAACGACGCGGAGTGAGTACTCCGCCATAATATAGTACCAACTCTTTATTAATAATACATTCTTATAGTAAGACAAAATAAACTATCTAGACTTATCTTGTTTACAGGGATTATTATTACTACTACTTGTGACTTTTAAATTATTAATTATTTACATTACGATTTACAGATATTTCTAATTTACTGCCGGTTCGGTATGCACGTTGTGTCCGGAATAGGCAGGTCAACGCATGATAAATTTACTAAAGGGTTAACTGTATTATTCTTAACTTTTACATTCAGATTTTAATTACTTATTTAGTTAGATTTTCTTAATTTAATTTTCATTACTATTATGAGTTAGTTCAGGGGTATTTGGTTTAATCGTGCGATTTAAAGTACTTACTTGCTTTCCGTTTTTTTATATTTTTATTATTAATTTTTTTTTTATTTATTTACCATTTAAATCGTCACATACTCTGCCGCTTAAAATCGACATGGGGAATTTTAATAAGGAAAATTCGAAAGTGGGGTACTGGGAGTATGCTTGCCGTTACTGTGTGGAGTTTCTCTCCTTCTTTCCCTTTTTCTTTCACTTAGTTATTGGCATGTGTTATACACATTTATTTCTTTTGAGTATAAAACAATATACATATATATATTCTTACAAACTACCTTTTTTTTACATAAAATTCACACTTAATGACATTTTAAAACACAAAACTTCTTCTTATTTCTATTACTTAAATCTACTACCGGTTTTTTCTTTCTTTGGGTTTTGGTTACTCTCTTCATAGAGTTACTTTCTAAATAATTTGTCATTTAGTGGGCATTTAGTGGTCAGCTGACTACTCATTTTTCTCATCTTTCGCTGAACAGGATCTAAGGTTGATCAGGCCTCATTCCCAATTCTACGATTAACACTTAGCATGGTTACTGAGGTACAAGATAACTTGTCTACCTAGTATTACCTTTTTTATTTTTGGCGATGCTATTTCCTCTTTTCCTTTTCATACAATTTTATCTGCGAAATATGTGTTCTTCGTACATATTCTCGAGTCGCAGGTTCGTACAGGGCTACGGTAACTGGGGTTAAGTACTTCTGGATTTGGTAAGGACCACACCATCGGTATGATAGTTTAGAGGTGGTCTTATCAATTGCACTACTAGTCGGGTGTGTCTTGTACATTACTAAGTCACCGACTTGGTACCTAACTAAATTGTTATTGTTATGAATATTTCTCTCGTGGTATTTTCGGGATTTCTCTAAGTTCGCTCTTAAATTTGCGCGAGCTTTATTCTAGATTTGTTTAATCTGCTTATGCATTATTTGCGGAGGTAGCAAGTCATGTATTTTCCATTTTGTGGACAAGGGATGGTTTGGTTTGTATTTATACAGTAACTCAAATGGGGTAGACTTATGTCCTTCGTGATAAGCTGAATTAAAGGCGTATTGTATCCAGGATAGGTTCTGGTCCCAAGACGTATGATCGTTCGCATGGTAGGCGATTAATGCAGATTTGAGGTTTCGCAGATACCTTTCAGCAATATTGCCTTGAGGTCGATACTCCGTCATGGTAATATGGTCTATTCCTAACTTGAAACATATATTCTTAAATTCCTTCGCCTTAAATTGGGGTCCGTTATCTGACACTATACGTACAGGTGTACCATAATCTTTAAATAATCTCTCCTGTAATATTTTTACAGTCGTCGACGCTAACGCTCGCCGCATGGGATACATCCAAACAAATTTGGTGAACGAATCTACACATATGACTAGCATAGTATTACCTGATTTAGATCGTGGGTAGGGACTTGAAAAGTCTAAATAAAGTTTAGAGAAAGGGGTAGTAGGGATTTCTGAAATTAATTGGTTTACCTGACTGTTTCTTGCCGGTTTACTGAGCGCGCATAAATTACACTTTTTTACGAAACTAGCTATTTCGCTGTTCATATTGTTCCAATGATATTCCTTACGAATGCGATGTATTGTTTTATTGATTCCCATATGGGCTCCAATGGTGGATGAATGGAAGTACTCCATCAGCATGGGCTTAATTACATCAGGGGCGATTATCCTTAACTCCTTTCCATTTCCTATTTTGTCGCATAGTATTCTTTTACTTAATACATATTTCTCTGATTTAATTCCTTGCTCAAGTTATTCGATAATCGGTTTAAGAAGAGGGTCTTGTTGTTGATATTGAGCAATGTTGGTAAACGCAAGGGGGAATTCAGTAATTACGGTGTTAACAATGGGTGTTTCCAGACTCTCCTTGTTTTCGGGAGTATTGGTGGGTGACTGTAACATACGGGACAGGGTATCAGTGACTACGTTTTGTGTACCTTTAATATGCTGCACTTTGAACTTTGAAGTTGTAACAGTTTAACCTCAATACTCATCTTCCAATACGTCCTAACTGTTTAGGGTGATTCAGTAACCAAGATAACGCTTGATTATCAGTTTCCAAAAGGAATTCTTTATGTTCTAGAAAGGGTTTAAACTTCTCAAACGCAAAAACAATGGCTAAACATTCCAATTCATATGCGGAATATTTTTTTTCTTGGTCATTCAATGTTCGTGAAGCATAACTAATCGGTAGTCTACTGTTTTCTATTTCCTGATAGATGACTGCACCTAAAGCTACACTTGAACTGTCGGTCTGAACTACGAAAGGTTTCGTAAAATCTGCTAGTTGTAATACTGGGGGAGATATGATGCTTTCTTTTAGTTGTTCGAACGCATTTTGGTGTTGTGCAGTCCATTCAAATTTTGCTCCCTTCTTTCTTAAGGCATTCAGCGGTGCTGCTATTTCGGCAAGATGGGGAATATACTTGTGGAAATAATTTACCATTCCCAAAAATCGGGCTATACCTTTTGCATCTCGCGGGGGTAAAAATTCTCTGATTGCACGGGTTCGTTTGGGGTCTATGCTTACCTTTCCGTTGGCTTTCACGATGTGACCTAAAAATGAAAATTGTGGGACTGCAAAATTTACCTTCTTGGGGTTAACTGTTAATCCTGCTTTTTGTAATCGAGATAACACTTCACGTAGATGTTTAAGATGTTGTTCCATCGATTCGCTATAGATTACGATGTTGTCCAGGTAGTGATACACATATTTAAATTTAATATCATGAAATATTCTTTCTAATAGTCTACTACATACGGAACTTGCTTGAGATATTCCAAAGGGTACTCTAGTAAACTGGTACAGGTTGAAAGGAACAGCAAACGCGGTTAGACGTTTGGATTCCTCCGAAAGGGGTATTTGGTGAAATGCTTGATTTAGATCCATTACCGTAAAGACTTTCGCTTTTGTGAAGTAATGAAAAGCACTATGGATGTCTGGAAGCGGGATAGATTCAAATTCTATTCGTTTGTTTAATTGCCGGTAGTCCACAACTAGTCTATGTTTGTCGTGACCTTTTGGTACTAAAAAGGAGGGTGATGAATACGGAGACGTAGAGGGTTCAATGACTCCTTGTTCTAACAACTTGTTGATATGGTTCCTCATCACTTCCATCTTGGGAGGCGATAACTTGTATGGGGGTAGGCGTATTACTTTGTGATCGCTCAGATTGATCTTATATTCTATTAGCTTCGTAAGTCCTAGCTTAGGTGTAAGAACGGTGGAAAATTCTTTTATTAATTTCTGCATTCTCAGCCTATCTCTATTTCCTAGATGAGATAATTCAGACTCTTGGTGTACTATGTGTGCAGTCGATGATCTAATACTTTCTTGTTCGTCAGTTTTACAATCAAAATTATACTTCCATGTACGGTCGAATCTAAAATAATATTTCTGCTCATGGATGTCAAGAATTATTCCCGTTTTACTTATGAAGTCAGCTCCCAATATTAAGTCGGGTCCTAAATCATTACATACTAACATTGTAAAAAACCACATTAGATTCTTGATTTTTACTTTAATGGTGATGCTAAGTTTTATCACTATATTCTGTTTATTGGCTGTAGCACATTTTATATTCACAGCTTGACTGCGTTTCACTAGGTTGTGTTCGAATAATTTATCTGCTAACTTTTGACTGATTAAGGTTCTAGTAGATCCAGAATCGATTAATGCGATGGTGGAGGTAACACCTAGGTCAATTTGTATTAAGGGCAATAGACTTTTAGTCCAATCACATTTAGTTATCGCGTTACATTTTTCAATAAACTTTCTAACATAGGGATCTATTTCTCTAGTGTTTCTTTTCCTTCCCTTTTTTTTTTATATGGTCGTACATTTCTTTGGGTTTACCGGATCTCAAGTTGCTGCGGAAGACACAGGATTTCGGGTCTCCCTGCCTTACATGTTTTTTGGATTAGGGTGTTTACGTTCGTATTGCTTGTTGTTACAGTTTCTACTTATGTGTCCATACTTACCGCAGTTATAGCACATATTCTTATTACGAGGAGGGTACCTTGCTTCCGTTTTAGGTTGTGTTTCATTTGATTTACCAGGGCTGTGCAAATTGTGCGGTCTATTGAATACTCGCCTTTCACGCTGGGTTGTCACATTGGGCACTAGGGCTTGCAATTCATTTCTATTCACTTCGGTTGATTTCATCGCATGTCTGTTCTGATCTGAGTACCATACATTCGAAGAGTGGATACTGCATTGTTCTAGATCCGCAAAGGTGTTGGGTCGATTTATTAACGCTAAACGAGATCTTTCTTCTGGAGACAATCCTACTAAAATGGTGTTGACCATCTGTCTCTCGTTCCAATCTACTTGCAGTAGTCGAGAGGACTCCCTGATGTCTGAGATGTAATGGGCCAATCTCTCGTGATTTCCTTGTACTCGTAGTACGGTCTTTCTCTTAAGTTCTTTATAAATGCCGGTGGGAATAAAATGTTTTATTATTGTGGTATGAAGTTCTTCTACTGGAAGGGTAGAGCTTAATGATTCTAGCACACGATTCTTTAACGGGGGTTTACATTTCGGTAGGAGGACTTGCAAAATTTGCCAGTCATTTAGCTGCTGTAGATCCTTTATCTGCAGGAGATATTTGATGAAATTCAGTAGTTTAGTCACATTTAAACCATCAGTGTATGGCATTTCAGCTAAGAGTTTTTCTACGGGATGAGTGATTTTTCCATAGAGGTCTGCGTTATAATTTACGTGTGGCATCGCTTTAGGAGGACCAGATGATGCGTTCGGGGTTGTCAATTCGTGCATTCCGGGGCGAATCTGGAAACCACTGGGAGGAGGGGCTTCAAATATAGTCGGGGCAATTAAATCTTTATTTGGGTATTGCTCTTGAGTAGGTTGTATTTGCGATAGGTGAGTCCCGATCCGTGTTGGGTGGAGGGTGTTCTAACGTAGGGGATTGAACTGGGGAGATGTGTAGTTTCTTCAAGGACTTCTCAATTTCATCCATTCGGAATGAGTTGGATTTTCTTCGTAATTCATTGATAATAGTGGGTATTGACGTAAAGCTTCATCTGCAAAACTTTGGACTTCAGGAGGTATTTCCGTAAGGTTAGGCCAGTTCAATAAATTTTTCATTCGCCGGGTTAAATGTTCTATCCTTTGAGTTGTCCGCAATATTACCGCAGGAGATTTCTCGTCTTGGAGGGTTTGGGACAATAAAGTCAACTCACTATACTTGGCATTACAAGTTTCTCTCTCGCTCTCATAATCGAGTCCGCTTAGGTTGCTTAACTGTGCGGGTGTATCATATCCACTTTCGCGTATAGACTTGCGCAATTCCGTGACTGTTACATTTGCATGGGGTAGACCATGTAAAAGAGCTTCATAAGACAGCTCGTCCTTTAATAGTAAATCTGGATTAAATTGTGCCATTTTTACCTTATTTCTAACACACTAAAATTTATTTAAAATTTATTTTACTACACTATACACTTATTACATAGACAATTTAATTCATGGTTAAAGCATTTGCATTGTTCGTAAGAGAATAACCTCTCTTCTCAGAGAAAGACAAAAATTCCACACAGACGTCAGTGTATTGTCAACGATCAGCTGTTCGCTGGAATGTAGGTCAGACTAGTTTTCTTTGTAAACAATGGCATACTTGTTGTATGCGTGGGAACGCGAGAAATACACTTGGGGTGAGGGATGTTATTGTTCTATACAACAATAGCTGACGGCTATCTTTATCGACTGGTTTCAACTGGCTCCAACACGGGGGTGAGTGCGAGGCAATGATACACTTTTACACAAGTTACAGCCCGTAATAAGCTGAGTTTAGTTATTAATTGTCTTCCGTTCTAATTTTAATTTCTGTAATTCTATCTACCTTTTTTTTTCTCTAGTAAGAAAATTAAACTTACGAATTTATTTACACGTAATTTGTGCCGTACTTTGTTCGGCCCGCGAACCTCGATTGCCGAGACGGGTGATGTGTTTTTAAAACGAGCGGGTTTTGATGTCACGCCGTGCCACTGTATCTCGTCGTCGTTGCGTATGCAGACCGTTTGTTGTGTAGCAATGATATTCAGTTGGCGGGCTCAGCTGTGATTTGTGTGTGCCTGCATCGGCCAAGTTTTCGTGGTTAGACATTTCCAGCTAATCGTCCTCATTTCTATTTGAACCCTCAACCAGGTCATCTGCTCTCGGCTGACGGCACTCATCGGTTCAGACTTCGTTGCTCTTCTCTATGAGAGGCTAAATAAAGTTCTGCTCCAGGTGCTCGAACAAGGGCGAGATGGGTGTCGGGTGTAGACGACCAGCTATCCACCCTTCTGGCAGAGTCGACCCTTAAGCCAAGACATGCCGTCAGTAGAGATTCACGCGCACAGACACACTCGTGAAGCTACTCTGCCCCAGAACTTATTGGTGTGACCGAGACTCTACCGATTAACCAAGGCTTACTTAAGTACACCGGAAGATCCAGGTGGGACCATTTTATTTATTTAATACTATCTCAACTACCACTACACTGTGAATCCACAGAAGCTCCCAGAAGCAGACTCATGAGGCCGCATTTAATTACTAAAGTTCTGCAAAAACTCTCATGTTTAGATCTGTGCCTACATGTGTGGACCTTACATAATTAAGTCTAATGCAATCTATTATATCTTCTTATAATATGTAAGAAAATTGCACACACACACGTATCCGCAGGCTCTGCTCTAAGTTCTACCTTTTATCGAATTAAAGCTATTCGAGAGTTAGATTTTCGGCTTGTTCATGTCATGCGGTCATGGCAGCATTCCGGACTAAAGGGGGCGTTTTGATTTCTTTAAGTGTTTCTACTATTTACTTGATCACATATGCGGAATTGCTTATTATTATTAACGTGGTAGTTGATTAATATTTTGAGTCTCTGGTTTGGTTGGGGGCACTTGCATTTCCCGTGCTAATTATTTTGACATATTAATGATGCGTAACTGAGAATTACCTAATTGCCTTGTTAATTATATATATTTGTGTATTTATTTATTCTTGTTGAAAAGGGTTATTATGAGGGGTTTTGTACAGAAATGAGGGGTGTGTGTTATATATGTTGTGTAGGTGCTTGTGAGTAATTTTCATTTTTGGAGGGGAATGCGTTATAAATTATGATATCAAAAATGTGCTTACTAAGTTACTAAAAGGCTAGCCTATTTAATTTTTTTTCTATACAGCACTCAAGGATTAGTAATTTTCAATTTAACTTGTGAATAATATTCTTGCAACAATTAACTTGGACATAAAGTGGCAGGATCTATACAATTTATGGTTAAACTTAACTTCACTCACAATCTTATGATGTCATGTAAGAATTGCATGCTCAATAAAGTTCACGCTTGTTGGTTAATAGACTTTTTCACTTGCAAGTCCTGTCATTCACCTGGGGGGACATGTCTGTAATTGTAGCTTGGGCCTTTGCACACTTATGCTTCCTCTAGGTTCACCACCTAGTTCTAAATCTTATGTCTCTCCCCTTTAAAAAAATAAAATAAAAAACAAAATAAAATAAAAATAAAATTAAAAAAAAATTACAAAAAAAACTTATAAAATAAAAGGGGGGGTTTCAAATGGTAGATCAGAGCGTGGTTATGATTCTATGGATGTAGTGGACATTATTTCTGCTTTATTTTTTTGAACTTTGGAAGTTTTCGAATCTGGGGACTTGCATTTATTTTCTTAAATGAAACTTGGTGTGGCTACAGGCATGTCAGCTGGTGTTGGGACTTGCAAATTATTTCAAATTATTATTTTTAATCTGAGTCCAAGTGTTTAAAGAAAAGTTAATTGCAATGTAACGGTTTAATAAAATGAATAATCTGAATAATGACATATTTTATAAGAAATGAATAAGGGGTTGATTAAGTTTAAAATGATTTAATATGTGTTAGTGTTTAAGTAATTATTTTGTGATGTTGAGTGTAAGGTAGGTTTTGGAAAGGGGTTATAAGCATGTGGTTAACAGTTTTCAATATGAATGGGAGCTAATTGATTTTACTTTGTCATACTCTGGAGTTTAGACAAATTGTGAACATGATGGGAGCCGTCGGTACTTATTGATTTTGATTGGGACTTGTTATGTGGAAGAGACAACGTGTTTTATAGCACCCCCGTTATGTAGTATTTGTTTATTGAGGGCATTCCATTGCGGTATCGTCGATTATGAATGCGGTTATGGTCCGACCAGATGTCATGGTGTTGATAGATATATATATTTTCGAATCATGTTGCATGTTATGTATACTTTGTGGATTGTGTATAGTGAGTCAGTTTTGTTGTTTTGTGTTGTGTTCTCTTCTGGGCATTTTGACTGGCTGTTTCTCTGCCATTTTCATACACCCATCTCGTCGCATCGCTAGAGCACTCTGGGGCGGCTCAAAGGAAGTATAGTACTTGAGTTTTTTCCGGATTCTTTGATTATGTTTTGTAGGTTAAGTTTGTGTTAGGTGTTTCATTGGGCTTTACGTTTTGATGTTGTGTTTGAGAATTGTGCAATTCTGGCGGCGGTATGCTACCAGAAATTGCCCCACCCCATTTCAGGCATTCTCCAGAAACTTTCGGTGTTAGATGGAGTAGATGAGGACAGGTTGTTGGTCTTCTTGGACCTGGTCCTGCAGTTGGCAGATTTCCCGGGTGTGTCCGATGAGGAGGTCTTGTCCCTTATATACCCGTATTGCCGGGGTTCATTGGCAGGTCTGGTCACCAACAGTCTGCGTCGGGGCTGCAGTGTCGACACCTTCCATGGGGAAGTGTTGGATTTCTTCATACCCCATCGACGACGTTCCCAGCTTAAGTTAGATTTATTCTATCACCTACAGGCCAATGGAGAGGCATTGGGGGACTTCGTGCATGATGTAAGGAAAGCTGCCCGTATATTAAGGTTGGGGTTGCCCGAGACGGAAGTCATACAGGTAATACGAGAAGGTCTGAATCCCCAAGAGAGATCCCGGCTAGTTTTCGCAGATCCTCCACGTTGTTTTGCAGACCTGGACCGGTGGTGTGCGCATGCCCGGAGGGTCCAGGAGAATGATGAGTCCCGGGAAAGAGCTGCTAAAGATGTCCAGTACTCCAGTGGTTCATTAGGAAGAGCTAAAAAGGACAAACCTGTCGGTTGGTGGAGAACACAAGAAATTGTAAGAAAAACTGAATATTCTGGAAGTAATGGAGGCTACAAGGGGGTGGCAAGTGAGAAGACGGTAACAACAGCTACAGCACAGAAAACAAATAAGTGTGGAATTAACAGGGGAAGAAGAAATTATGTTAGTAAACAAACATCGGCAAGTAGGGAGCCTGTAGCAAGTTATTCCTATTTGGAGAGTAAGGAAACTTTAAAGGTTCCAGAGGAATTACCAGTGCCTAATAGAGTAGTGGACGAAGAAGGTGAAGAGAAAGAAGAAAAGCGGAATAACTTCTGTGGATCGATACAAGAGGATAAGAACACGTCAGTTAATACGGAATTACAGGACTCAGAGAGGACGTCATGGTTGAATCCAGAAGCCGCAGAATTTGTTCCGGTATTGTTCATGAGGGATCCAGATCCTGTGACATTATCATCGTCTACGCAGGGATATGCGAAGTCACTTGATGGTGTAGCTTTACCATCACCAGTAGAAATTAATTTAGTCATTGCACATGAACCTGGACAGCTGGATTCCAGGGTGGAAAATGTTGAGGGCGTTGTAGTTGCTGAAGGTGGTCAAGGAGAGGAATCAAAAGAAGAGGCAGAAGAGCGGTCTGCGGATGCTGCACAGCGAAGTATAGTTATAGGTGTTAGGGAGACTGAAGAGTCTGAGTTTGCAGATGGACACGAGGATGTCCAGGCTGCAAGTGTTTCTGAGGTTGCGGATGGACAAGGGGACGTCCATGCCACAAGTGTGGTGGAAGGAGATGAGGTAGAAGTTGAGGAGAAATTTGGTGGCAGCGTTGTGGAGTGTGTGAGTGAGAATGATGTAGTGTGTGAAGATGTGCAGACGCCTTCTGTAAGTAGTGTTGAGGATTCCGAAGAACGGAAAGAAGTTTCATGCGGACCAGGTGAGCAACTAGAGGAGGACGAGGATGTGCAGTGTTCTGATGGTGGTAGTGGACGTGATGGCGATGATGTTGATGATGAACGTGTTGATGAAAAGGAGGATGTCAATGAGATTGGAGAAGAGGTTAGTGAAGACATTTGTGAAGGAGCTGGTGACGAGAGTGATGACAAAATTGGTGAGGAGCTGGGTGAAGATGCGGTGGAAGATGGATCAGACGAGCAACTGGAAGGTGGTAAGGAGGTGCAGTGTCATGAGGTTGATTTGGATTATGGGGACGAAGAAGGGGAAATTGTAGAAGAGAAGAAAGAAGTAGAAAAGGAAGAAAGAAAAGCAGAGGAGTTAGACGATAAGAATAATCCAAAGCGGAGTGAAAGTAGCGAGGTAAGTTGCCTTGATTCTGATTCAGAAGAAACAAAGCAGTGCAGCTCAACACGAGATAATTTCTCAGAGAGTGGTGTCCGAAAGGAACGAGTACCTAAAGTTCGTCATAGAAAGGTGAGAAGAAGCGGTTAACGGGTAGCGGGTAGATGTTCCCCACAGTCCCAGTGCTGTTCGTCTACTTCAGGGTTGCGCCCCTGCCCACGAGAGCCTTGGTTTCCTCCATTCATCCTTCTTTCCGGAGGGAGCCATGTCCTTACCCTTACTCCTAGCTATTGACCCTTTAATGATCCTTGCCCCGTTTCATCTTCCCGATTTTCCTACCCCTCCCCTTAGAAAAGAAAAAAAAATCAATAAGGAGTTGGAGAACCTTGCCGAAAGTGCACTTAGATTGTGGTCCTCGAGATTGTCAGTTTCCCCTGTTCTGGAAGGTTACCATGGAGAAAGTTAGAGAGTTGAAGAGTGCCCTTAGATTGTCGTGGTCTTGGAGATCTGGAGATCGTCAGTTTCCCCTGTTTTGAAAGTTAAGATGGAGAAGTTATGTGCTGTTGTTTCGTTGTTAATAGTGGTTGAATTTGTTTGTTGATCATTGTAGGGTCGGTCCATGCCGCATTCCCCGGTTGATTCCCCTGGTGTTTTTTTTCCTGGGTTAAGATTGGTTTGTTTTGACGGTGAGAAGTAACCCCCCCCCCCCCCCGCTAGTTACACTGTATTCAAAAAGGTAAGAGAAGGGATTGATGTTCGCGTGCCCTCTGCGCGGTCTTCTCTGCCTTGTGATTCGGGTCCGCCCACCCAAGTATGGGGAGGTGGGCCAGTCATGTGTCAAGGATTGAGGATGCCTTGTTTGCTGCACATGGCTGGTCGGTCCACGAGGTGGACGGTTCTCGAAGGGTACTCGCATATCAAGGTTAGTAGCACCTTGTTGGCCTTCGGGCGGGGATATGTGAGTACCAAGAGAGTTAGGTGGTGGTCACTGGAGAGGGTGACGTGTTGGGGCGGTCCCGAGAGTTTGGCATGGAGGAGAGGATTCGCGTGGGGGATGGTCGCAGTGTGGTAGAGATTTTCAGTCCTGGGAAGGGGGGAATAGTGTCAATGGTCCTGGATGGAAGAGTTTTGTTCCGTGATAGAAGTCTGTGGTCCTGGGTCTCAGTTGTTGGGTTTAGGAGGCCTTGGTGGTCAGTTCTCAGAGCTGGATTTGGCGATTCTTCTCTTTCTCCTGTTCTGTTCTGTTCCTTATCTCTGCATGCGGACCAGGGCCCGGCGAGCATGCAGGACGCACACTTACATCTTCTCTTTCAGACACACATTGACATACTTACACTCCTTCCTTCTGCCTCTTTCGTTTTCATGAGGGACTGAACCCACTAAGTGCGAATGAGAATCTGAGATTTTCCAGGATCCCTACAACAGTCGAGGTCGAGTACTGGTTTGATTTGGGTCAACCATGTTGCCCTTTTGGGGTGAGGGTGTTCCGTACTTTGTTCGGCCCGCGAAGCTCGATTGCCGAGATGGGTGATGTGTTTTTAAAACGAGCGGGTTTTGACGTCACGCCGTACCACTGTATCTCGTCGTCGTTGCGTATGCAGACCGTTTGTTGTGTAGCAATGATATTCAGTTGGCGGGCTCAGCTGTGATTTGTGTGTGCCTGCATCGGCCAAGTTTTCGTGGTTAGACATTTCCAGCTAATCGTCCTCATTTCTATTTGAACCCTCAACCAGGTCATCTGCTCTCGGCTGACGTCACTCATCGGTTCAGACTTCGTTGCTCTTCTCTATGAGAGGCTAAATAAAGTTCTGCTCCAGGTGCTCGAACAAGGGCGAGATGGGTGTCGGGTGTAGATGACCAGCTGTCCACCCTTCTGGCAGAGTCGACCCTTAAGCCATGACATGCCGTCAGTCGAGATTTATGCACACAGACACACTCGTGAAGCTACTCTGCCCCAGAACTTATTGGTGCGACCGAGACTCTACCGATTAACCAAGGCTTACTTAAGTACACCGGAAGATCCAGGTGGGACCATTTTATTTATTTAATACTATCTCAACTACCACTACACTGTGAATCCACGGAAGCTCCCAGAAGCAGACTCATGAGGCCGCGTTTAATTACTAAAGTTCTGCAAAAACTCTCATGTTTAGATCTGTGCCTACATGTGTGGACCTTACATAATTAAGTCTAATGCAATCTATTATATCTTCTTATAATATGTAAGAAAATTGCACACACACACATATCCGCAGGCTCTGCTCTAAGTTCTACCTTTTATCGAATTAAAGCTATTCGAGAGTTAGATTTTCGGCTTGTTCATGTCATGCGGTCATGGCAGCATTCCGGACTAAAGGGGGCGTTTTGATTTCTTTAAGTGTTTCTACTATTTACTTGATCACATATGCGGAATTGCTTATTATTATTAACGTGGTAGTTGATTAATATTTTGAGTCTCTGGTTTGGTTGGGGGCACTTGCATTTCCCGTGCTAATTATTTTGACATATTAATGATGCGTAACTGAGAATTACCTAATTGCCTTGTTAATTATACATATTTGTGTATTTATTTATTCTTGTTGAAAAGGGTTATTATGAGGGGTTTTGTACAGAAATGAGGGGTGTGTGTTATATATGTTGTGTAGGTGCTTGTATGTAATTTTCATTTTTGGAGGGGAATGTGTTATAAATTATGATATCAAAAATGGGCTTACTAAGTTACTAAAAGGCTAGCCTATTTAATTTTTTTTCTACACAGCACTCAAGGATTAGTAATTTTTAATTTAACTTGTGAATAATATTCTTGCAACAATTAACTTGGACATAAAGTGGCAGGATCTATACAATTTATGGTTAAACTTAACTTCACTCACAATCTTATGCTGTAAAGAATATCGATATATATATATATATATATTTCAATCACTTTCTGCTACAGTCCGTTTCTTGATGTATATAATACTTTAATATTTATACTAATTTACCTCAAGATGTTTTTTCTATTTGGAACATGTTTCGAGAGTTTCTGTTCTCTCATCTTCAGCCTTCGCCATCTTGTTTCTGGTGAAGTATTTGTGTGTTGGCTGCTGGATGTTATTAAGGTTGTTTGTTGGTCTTTGGTCTTTTAAAGTTGTATTATTGTGTGTGGTTGTGGTATATGTTTTTGTATTTTGTGTATTTTCAATGTTGAGTGCTTTGAATATTGTGTCATGTGTTTGGGAAAATTTACAGATATACAAACATAAAACACAAAACAAACTAATACCAGAACAAATACAAATCAATACAAAACATGACACAATATTCAAAGCACTCAACATCGAAAATACACAAAATACAAAAACATATACCACAACCACACACAATAATACAACTTTAAAAGACCAAAGACCAACAAACAACCTTAATAACATCCAGCAGCCAACACACAAATACTTCACCAGAAACAAGATGGCGAAGGCTGAAGATGAGAGAACAGGAACTCTCGAAACATGTTCCAAATAGAAAAAACATCTTGAGGTAAATTAGTATAAATATTAAAGTAATATATATATATATATATATATAATCCTGCAGTTCAATTTTACTCATTGTTGAGTTTATAACTTGTAATGTCATGTAAGAATTGCATGCTCAATAAAGTTCACGCTTGTTGGTTAACAGACTTTTTCATTTGCAAGTCCTGTCATTCACCTGAGGGGACATGTCTGTAATTGTAGCTTGGGCCTTTGCACACTTATGCTTCCTCTAGGTTCACCACCTAGTTCTAAATCTTATGTCTCTCCCCTTTAAAAAAAAAAATACAAAAAAATTTTATAAAATAAAATAAAAATAAAATTACAAAAAAAAACTTATAAAATAAAAGGGGGGTTTCAAATTAACCTGATCTAATTTAGTCAATAGTTTATACGTTTCACCGTGACAACAGACATACAACTTACATTCTATGCAGGCATATTCAGGAAACTACAGGTCTTGAATTGTCGCAATATAAACCTGTTAAAGACTGAACAGTTTGACAAGCACTAAAATTCATGTAGGTACTAGCATTGGTGTAATACAATGATAGTTTGTATTATTTTCGTGTACGTTAAATAAATTATACACAAGTTCGTGCGTAATCTTACACAAAATAAATTCACAATGGTAAATTAATACTGTCGCTATTTTTTTTTTTTTTGCAACTTACCCTTTTTGGGGTGACATGAAATACATTAACTGAGTGCATAGATCAGCAGAGAGTTATCTATTTTCCTTTTACTACATAACAATTATTTCACACGAAAGCAGAGTGCCGCAATTCTATATGTGACACTCTGTACACAATCAATTCTTTTATACAAAGTAGAGTGGCGCAACTTTATAACGTTCCGGGCTACGTTATAAATCCAGGGAACCTGTGATAATTGACGCTAGCCAATTATACAGGCTGCCTACGTTGTAACAAACTGAAAATCAACACAACACTAGGAACAATAATAATTACTCTAATTATAGGACACAAGGGAAGGTAATTTAACTGATTTATGCACTCACTTCAATATGTAACAAGATGACATCTCTTTATTAACAAATGATATATATATAGATCCCATTACATAAAAATTTTCTCATACTGAAATAGTTAAAAAGGGTTTTCTGTCAAACAAACGATCAAACAGATCATGTATTTTACCTCGGATCCGAGTCTCTTTAAATCTAGTAAAGACGTCTGGTATTTACTTTACTTATCAAGAAGGTTGCATTGTTACATGAACACCATTTGAAGAATGGTATTATTTAGTTAAGGGATTAAAACTTATATCTCAAGAGTAATGTTACAATGTATCATTTTAGAAATTACTGGTTACATTTTTCTAAAACTTAATGCTTAGAGATGATTATTGTCTTTTGAAAAGTCTTTGGCATGTATGACAACTTATATTTTAAATGTACATAATTCTTGGTAGACGAGCTACCGAGTCACCTCTTAGATACGCTTTTGCTGTCCGTGTCCTGGGACGTGAATCTTCAGTACTCTGTTAGTCGGGGTAGTCATCTGGGTAGTGTTTCCGGTGAAAGTCCTCTGGGTGTATTAACGAGGAGATGGATGTTATGCTGCGTGAAGTCGTGCTGATCCTCGGCGGTTATGGTAAGTGTTGTTTAGGTGGTAGTCGTCCCTATCTGCAGTTGTGCACGTCACATATTTACTGGCAGCGTAGTACTGGAGTTTGCATCTTCTTTTTACATTAATATCTGAATTACATTACTCGAACAACATTCGAGAGTTCGTTTTTTAATTAACTTGAGACATCACCTTATATACGAGTTCTTTTTACATTATCACACTTTCTAACAAATTCCTCACTACATCTTCAATATATAACTAGCTCTCCACGCTTTTAGTGGAAGCTAACACTCAATTAAAAATCAAAAGGAATAACAAAACATTTTATGAAGAGCCCTCGCTTGGAGGTGTTTACAGTCTGAAAGCCGCATCGTTACTCTTGCATTGTTACAACAGGTAGATTGCAACGACGCGGAGTGAGTACTCCGCCATAATATAGTTCCAACTCTTTATTAATAATACATTCTTATAGTAAGACAAAATAAACTATCTAGACTTATCTTGTTTACAGGGATTATTATTACTACTACTTGTGACTTTAAATTATTAATTATTTACATTACGATTTACAGATATTTCTAATTTACTGCCGGTTCGGTATGCACGTTGTGTCCGGAATAGGCAGGTCAACGCATGATAAATTTACTAAAGGGTTAACTGTATTATTCTTAACTTTTACATTCAGATTTTAATTACTTATTTAGTTAGATTTTCTTAATTTAATTTTCATTACTATTATGAGTTAGTTCAGGGGTATTTGGTTTAATCGTGCGATTTAAAGTACTTACTTGCTTTCCGTTTTTTTTATATTTTTATTATTAATTTTTTTTTATTTATGTACCATTTAAATCGTCACAGAGGGCAACCTCAAAGAACACATTCCACTTGTTTTTCTTCTTTCTTGAGTCTAGAATCTTCTTGATGACAAGATTCTGGACGCTGTTCCTAGGATTATTCAGCACAGACATAAAAATACTTTTGGAGGGGGTGTAGAATGCATTTCTTTGGCTGACTCTGTGCACAACAGTTTTTAAATTGTCATTAGAAAATTGTGGAAATCTTAACGGGTTTGTATACATGTACAGCACCACATACAAAAAGATACTTTTTTAATTTTCTATTGTATTGTATTTATTGTTCATAGCCTAAAGGTACCATACATACGATTTGCAATAAAATTTTTTATTACTCACATTATTAAAAACAATCGATTTCGGTCACAGACCATCGTCAGGTCATACACAGCACACTTGCGATCACAATATATTAAAACAATCACTATTTACAAAAACGAATTCGTAGACATTGATTAATAAACTTGATACGTGCGTCGTTTTCCAAAGTTTCCCGAGAACTGATCTTATTACAGAGTGTTCATGTTTACATTCCGTTCTATACATTATATTAGCTGATTACTGAATGTTGATTTTCATTTTGCAGCAATATTTCAAATGTGATACGATTTCTGAAGTCTGTCATGATGTTCAATAGATTTTCATAGCCCTCTTCTTTTACATGTTTGTATATTCGGTATTTTTCATATATATTAGATTTTATTTCATCACTGCATGTTTTCAATACGGTTAAATGTTGCTGTATTGGACCATATTCACAAGACTGTTGTTTTATGTGTTTGGCTACTGTTGACTTCGGATTTGAGTGCTGAGAATGTTTGGTATGTTCAATATATCTGTGTTTAAATGATCTTGAAGTGAATCCTATGTATTTTTTGTTGCACCGTACATCACATTCTGTCGAATTAGCAGGCTGACATTGATATTGGTAGACTCCAGCTTTTTCATAAATGCTTTTCTTTTTTGTATTGCTTATTTTCAGATTGTTGTAGATGTCATTGCTTGTTCTGAACGCTAATTGATAGTCGTATTTTGCAAATGTTCTAGCTAATTTTTGAGAGTTGTCGTCAATGTAATGTGCAGGTATATAGGTTTTCTTCCTTTTGATTGATATGTTATTTGTTTCTGATTTATTTCTTTTTTGTTTTTCAATGATTTTATCAATCATTTGAGGCTGATATCCACTGCTATGAGCTATTTGCTTTATGATGTGTATCTCTTTTTCATACTGCTTCCTGCATAGAGGATATGTGAGGGCTCGATATACCATGATGTTGTATGCAGAAATTTTGTATGAGTAGGGATGGTTGCTCTCTGCATGAATGGTAATATCTGTTTGAGTATCTTTTCTGTATATAGAGAAATGATGTTTGCTTACATGGTGTTTTATGTAAAGGTCTAGGAAGTTTATTTCGCCTTTATTCTCTATTTCTTTTGTAAATTTAATGTCAGAATTGATGGAGTTGATGTATGCTAGACGTTGGCCGATTTATCTAGCAGTACCTACAAATAAACAGATGACATATCCTCTGTTTATCCTGTGTTTAGACATATTTAATCAGTATGTGCTCAGTTGTTACTAATGTACTACTGATATTACTTTATTAAACTGAAGAGTGAAAATAATATACTATTTGCATTTCAATATGCAATCAGTTTTCTATACAGACAACCCAAGTGCTTTAGCTATATGCTATGAGTACTTCCTGGCAAGTTAAACAATTACAATACCAGCCTTTGCACATTTGGTGATAGAAATAACAATCTACTTCTGCTTTTTAAAGTAATGAACTGTATTTTGTTTACCAAACGTCTGTATTGACAGCTCACATGGCAGGAGTATGGTGCTGCCATGTTTTGCCGGACAGCCACCGATACACAGCTAGCAGCTTGCAACAATCTATTGGCAAACTGTTGTTTATAACAGAAATTTAAAACATATTACGACAGTGTTGAAATAGTTTAAATATTTATTCTCTTTCTAACACAATTATTTCCATCATTTAACAATTGAGAATTTAACTGGAAGATTTTAAGCATTTTGTCTCATAAATTTAGGGCTTTGTTAAGTACGCTGATTTTTATATTATTTACCAAAAAATAACATTAACAAAAAAAGAAGTACAGATATTTTTTTTTCCTATCTTGCACTCATGTTTACATTCAATCATTGAATTTCCTGGTGACATACACCACTTTCACTATATAATTTTTGGGAGAAACGTGAGGCACGTCACACTCACTGTAAATACACACTACATACAAATCTTTGTAACAAAATCCAATTTCCTGAAATATAGTTCATAAAAGTGAACAGCTGCCAGTGAAAGGATCTGCATGTTTCAAGGCAACTAGTAACTTGTCAAGTGCTAGATATTTTTCCACTGATATTATGCATATTAGTGGCCTGGAATATATATAATCTTTTCTCACCATTCTTGAGTGTGTTCTTTTTTACCATACTTAATAAGTGTTGGTGGGTGCGCCACAGTATGTTCACCCTCCTCTTTACACAGCATATTAGTGCATATTTCTCTCTGCACAGCCTACGGTTAAAATTATGCTTTTGTAAATTTTAGGAGTGGCAGCTGTTCTTTCTGTAACTTCATTGACTCTAATTAGCAGCCTGTCATTGTATATTTCTTCTTAATCCATTCTTGCACACAAACACACACTAACCTAAAGCAATACACCCTGTTTTCCTAAACTACTGGCTCCCATGTCAAAACACAATAATCATGACAATAAATTTCAGATAATCTACACATTATTAACACTTACAAATGTTCATTAAACATAATTTTAAAGTTTAATTATCAGTTTATTGTCATGGCACTAAAGATTAGGCACTTTCTGTTATTAATAAATAATACTTTAATATTTATAACTAAATTTACCTCAAGATATACTTTTTTCCTATTAGGAACATGTTTCGAGAGTTCCTGTACTCTCATCTTCAGCCTTCGCCATCTTGTTTCTGGTGAAGTATTTGTGTGTTGGCTTCTGGATGTTATTAAGGTAGTTTGTTGGTTTTTGGTCTTTTAAAGTTGCATTATTGTGTGTGGTTGTGGTATCTGTTTTTGTATTTTGTGTATTTTCGATGTTGAGTGCTTTGAATATTGTGTCATGTTTTGTATTGATTTGTATTTGTTCTGGTATTAGTTTGTTTTGTGTTTTATGTTTGTAAATCTGTAAATTTTCCCAAATGTTCATTATGGTGCCTTTGTGTGGTATATGTTTTATTAGTGTTACATTGGTTATGTCTGGGAATTCATGTCCTGTGTTTATTGCATGTGTGGCTAAATTGGATTTATATATATTTGATGAAGAAATTTGTGTTAGTGGTTGAAATCACAATCAGAATGATCACAGTTGCACACCACTATATAAAAATTATCCCAATTGGGATAATTTTTATATAGTGGTGTGCAACTGTGATCATTCTGATTATATATATTTGGTTTTTTGTATGCATTTAGGTGTTCAAAATAACGTTTTTTCAGCTGTTTTTTTGTTTTTCCTATATAATATTTATTGCAATCTTGGCATTCAATTTTGTATATACCGTTGGTTGTTGTATTATCTTTGTTGTGTGAGCTATTTAGATTTTGTAATTTATTTTTATTAGTTTTGTATGCTATTTTTATATCTGTGTTATTAAATAGTTTTGTTAGTTTTGTCATTTTATTATTTATATATGTGAATGTGGCCCATTTTTTGTTGTTGTTATTATTTATGTGTTGTTCAGTTTGATTAATTCTTAATTGTTCGGTTTTTATTTTGTATTTGATTTTATTTTCTATTTTGATCATAGTATTTTTATTGTATCCGTTTGCATAACCAATTTGGTATATTATATTTCTTTCTTTGTCAGTTTCTTGTTTGTTTAGGGGTATTTTGTACATTCTGTTAAATAATGAATAAAATGCTGCCATTTTATGTTGTGGTGGGTGGTCAGAATGGTTAGGTATAATGATGTTAGTGGAAGTTGGTTTTCTATATATTGCATATTGTATGTGTTTGTTGTGTCTTGTGATGGTTATGTCTAAATAGTTGATTTTGTTATGTTTTTCTTTTTCTTCTATGAATTGTATTTTGGGATGTGTTATTGATTTGTTTCAGTATGTTCTCTGCATTTGTGTTTTTGTTATTTGATACATATAGTCCATCATCTACATATCTTATCCATATGCCATCTGGGTCATGTGTTTTTATGATATTTTGTATTTTGGTGTCTATGTGTTGTAGGAATATTTCTGCTATTATGCTTGATAATGGTGATCCCATTGCTAAACCTTCTTTTTGTTGATAAATTTTGCTATTAAATTCGAAGTCATTTTGTTTTAATATTAGTTGGAGACTATTTTTTATTTCGGTTATATATTGTTTGTTTTCATTTTGCTCTATAAGTTTGTTTATTATTATGTCAATTGTTTCTTCTACTGGGATATTAGTGTACATGTTTGTTATGTCATATGATGTGAAAAATGTATTTTCCTTTATATTTATTAGTTTTAGTTTGTCTATTAATTCGTATGTATTTTTTATGTTATGATGGTTATTTGTTAGATGGTTACTTTTTAGTTTTTGTGCTATTATTTTTGCTATTTTGTATGTAGGAGCTTTTTTGAAATTGATTAATGGACGTATTGGGTTGTTTAATTTGTGTATTTTTATTAGGCTGTTCATTTTAGGTGGTTCTGGATTATTGTTTATGTATATGTCTATGTTTTTATTGTTGAAAATGTTTTTATTTGTTTTTATTAGTTTTATTGTTTGTTTAAGATAGTTATCTGTTGGGTTTTTATCTAGTTGTACGCATTTATTATTGTTGATGAAGTCTTCGGTTTTTTTATGTAGTCTGCTTTATCAATGATTACTGTTGCTCGACTTTTGTCTGCTTTAGATATTATTAAATTATTGTTCTTTACTTTATTTTTAATTTCTTTTATTGTTTTATTGTTTTTCTTTTGTTTATCTTTGTTTTTCATTTCGCTAGTGATTATTTTTTTAATTATATGTGTTGCTTCTGTTCTTTTTTCTTCTTGTATATTGTCTTTTATTAGGTTAATGGCAAATTCTGTTTCTACTATTAAATTTTCTAGATTTTTGTTTGCATTTTGGGTTATGTTAGTTTTTGACATATTGTTTAAATATTCTGTTTCTTTTTTGTTAAATTCTGTATTGCTAAGGTTAATGGTTCGAGGGTAAAATGTGTGTTTATTTTTGTTTTGTTGTTTTAATGTGTTAAGTTTTTTGTTGATTGTATAAGTCTTTTTGTTTTTTCAAATCTTATTTTATTTTCTATGTTATTGTATTTATTATTCCAAGTGATTGGATGTAATAAACTTGTTAGCTCTAAGTGTAGTTTGTATATGTCTAGTGTATGCTATTTTTCTTACTGTATAATTGATTAATTTCGTTTTGTATCCATAGCCTTTGTGCTTGTTTTATAGTTTTTTGTGCAGTCATATTTTTGTTGTTTGTGTTTATGTTGATGTATTTAGGTGTTAATTTATGTTTTTGGCATTGTCTATTGAAGTATATGTTCATGTTTGTGTTCATTAGTTGTTTTTTTCGTGTTTGAAATTTGTTTAACAATTTGGTAATGTGGTTATATGGAATTGTGGTTATGTTGTTTGTGTACATGTTAATGTATATTTATGTGAGAGATGATTTGTTATCCATTATTTGGTAGTTGATTTCACTTAATTTGATATTCACTTCACTATTTTTTTCACTATACACTTTTGTTTTTGGATTTGTTTTATAACCTCACTTTTCGTTTTTTCACTGTAGGCTTATTTACCTTGTATGGTTATATTATTTCAATCACTTTCTGCTACAGTCCGTTTCTTGATGTATATAATACTTTAATATTTATAACTAAATTTACCTCAAGATATACTTTTTTCCTATTAGGAACATGTTTCGAGAGTTCCTGTACTCTCATCTTCAGCCTTCGCCATCTTGTTTCTGGTGAAGTATTTGTGTGTTGGCTTCTGGATGTTTATTAAAGTATTATATACATAAAGAAACAGACTGTAGCAGAAAGTGATTGAAATAATAAATAATAGCAAACAAAAAAATGTTTAATAAAACACACAGGCATGCATTAAAGAAAACTAACTCTGAGATGCAAGGCCTACTTAGTAAGATGACTTTTTCCATCACTGCTTTTTATTAAAAAGCAACGTTTGGCTACACATCAAGTTGGTAGCCATCTTCAGGCAAAAACAAAACTATACAAATTTCAAAAATAAAAGATAACAATACTCTGTCCCAAACCGACAGAGTCAAAACACACTACACTATTTACAAAATGTATAGGTGACAAACAAAAGTAAATAAATACAGCTTGCCAACCATGATATCCATAAATCTCCACCCACACACACATTTGTTGTGTAGCCAAACATCGGTTTTTAATAAAAAAGCACCATGAAATCCATAAATCTCCACCCACACACACACATTTGTTGTGTAGCCAAACATCAGTTTTTAATAAAAAAAGCACCATGAAATCCATAAATCTCCACCCACACACACATTTGTTGTGTAGCCAAACATCGGTTTTTAATAAAAAAGCAGTGATGGAAAAGTCCGTCTTACTAGTAGCCCTAACGTCAATAACCCACCACTGACGTCTTTTAAAAATATGTGTGTGTGTGTGTGTGTGTGTGTGTGTGTGTGTGTGTGTGTTTTGACTCTCTGTAAGTTGTGGAAGAAAATATTGTTTAGCTTTTATTTTTGTTGTTTTAGTTGTAGTTTTACCTGAAGATGGCTACCAATTTCCGATTTATTGTATAGCCAAAACATCACTTTTTAATAAAAAAGCAGTGATGGAAAAGTCCGTCTTACTAGTAGGCCTAACATCAATAACCCACCACTGACATCTTTTAAGTGTGTGTGTGTGTGTGTGTGTGTGTGTGTGTGTGTGCGCGCGCGCGTGCGTGCGTGCGTGCGTGCACATTAGTTTTCTTTTGACTGAAGATACCTATTTGTTGTATAGCCAAAATGTCATTTTTAATAAAAAAGCAGTGAGGGGAAAAGTCCATCTTACTAGGAGGCCTACCACCAATAACCCATCACTGACAGCTTTTAAAGAAATCTGAGATGCTAGGTGGAATTCCTTGTACGCAATGAAAACAAAGGTGTGTTTTATAAGAACTAACAACACACATCTGTTAATTTGGGAGGGGCATCTTAAATGTTAGCAATGAATGGCTACTTCAAAGAACAGCAAATCCCCACCTGTTCTACACACCACAATGTCAATTCAGAAGTTATATTAAACAGATCTTACTTTTTACTTTAGTCTCTGTTATTATATGACCGTGAATCTTCAAATTAGTAAGATAAATAACATAACTATATTAAATCCCTTTAAAATGTCAATATAGGCCTACTGAAGACACAAAACTGTTTTACAATAAAACTGTAGAATAAAACCATTTTAATTATATTAAAAACACAATTAGAACTAAATTATGTAGGCTTTCAAGCCTTATGTTGATGGTTGTTATGTTAAACTTCCAGGCTACTTGGCACAACACATGTACAATGAGTGTGGGCTAACTGGAATATGTTCTAGGCTTGTCCCTGTTCTAAATATAGCTGCTGTATGTCAGTTAGAAAATATTTTAATGAAAGACCATGGTCAATTAGCCTGTAAGTTTTACATGACAACCACTCCAACTACAACTAATGAATGCTACAACATCATATCTGAGACACTTAATAAGATATGAGACAACTAATGCTACACAGAAAAATAGACAGCCATAGGAGTATAGAAAGAAAGAAATTCTTTCCATTTGAGGTTAAAAAACATCAAAGACTGAAAGAATATGAACAGATGGAGTCGGATACACACAGCACAAAATGCATATGCTTTAAAAGCTGTTGTTGAAGACAGCCAAAATGACACCTAGGTGGAATACCATATTCTACCCAACTGCCATATACGATTTAAGGACTAATCTGGCTGCCTTATGCCTAAATCCTATTAGATATAGGCCCTTCTTTGTTAGTTAGCAGCCTGAAGATGGGTCTCAATCTCTTGTCTGTGTTTTGGTATCTACAGTCTACACTGATTCCAAACAGTTAAGCAAAAAGGTATTGCTGGGCATAGTTACCAAGGTGAGAATAACAGCGCAAAACTTAGATTTAAATTTTCCAACACAGGTATCCAACACACCCTCTCTAACTTATACGTATTTTACAGTAGTCACACATAGCTGAAATTTTTGCACAAATGGATAAGAGTGATGTTATGATTCGGCTGCAATTGTAGGGTTTCATTCAAACCAGAAGGTTTACATAATATAGCACACAAAATTAAAGTCAGACTTTCATTCTTGCTGCTTTTCCAGAATATAAAAACAACAAAAGTATTGCATTTAATAAACACTTGGTAAGTTCTACAGATGATTTTGTTATCCTGACAATTGTTTCACCAGTTACGGCAGCTTCAGACGTTGGGTTTCAACTGATAAGTTATAAAATCATATGTAGAACTTACCAAGTGTTTCTTTATTAAATTCAAGTATTAGTAAACTGTTCTACCAAGTCCCGACCGACCATTTGATCAGTGTAAGAAAAGTTTTGTTAATTAAAAGTGACTATTCTTCACTGTTATCTTTGCCAATTCAATCTTTAAAGTATCCATAATTTTCATACAAAATTTTATGATTTTAATACTTCACACGATAGCACTAACATTCTGGTTCACATTTAATAACAACAAAATCTCAAATTGTACACATACTGTTTACAAACACAAAATAAACCTGACACAGCTGCATGTTCCCAGGATTTATGATAACAATGTTTGCTATTCACTAAATGAAAAAACCAATCCACTGGATGACATGCGTTATGTACTTTACTAAAACTTACACCTTATAAAGTTGTCAACTGACCTGTCCGTGCGAACTATGAGTTTTGTAATAAATGTACATGGCTTGCATGGAAGTATATGTGGTATATCTGAATAAAAAGAATTAATGAATCCATCAGTAGACATACAGTTGAACTCCATACATTTGTCAACATAACATGTCATCTGGTTTTTATGGGCGACTTAATAAAACAACCAAATACAATTTAACTTTAGAAACATCTTATTTAAATTCAAAATGCAATATGTTTAACCCAATTTCCCTAAAACGTCTATTTAAAAAAAAAATAGTTAATTACTCAACTGTTTGAATAAAATTCTAATAATCTTGTAATCTGAATAATACAGGTTGTTCTCATCTACCAATTAATACTTCTTTAGTAAATTGAAAAAATGGCAAAGTATGCAAGATTATAGAAGTGGCCACATGCACTTCCAGAAACTGTTCATTAAATTTTGATTTACGTTTCTTTGCTATGTTTGTTAAGTATTATCAAGGTAACATTCTACATAATTTATAAACTATTTTAAGTTAAATTTCTAAAATCACACTTTTCATAATCCACAAGGGAATTTAACCATTGTAGTATCAACATATATATTTTATCATCACAAATAGTTTCATAGAAACAGTTTTTGGAAAATATCCAAAATGCCAATAGGAGTTATTAGAATGTTGATTAGAATGTATCCTTGACAAGCTGAAAGTAGACTGCATAAAAACGTTTGCACATAAAGCTGAAGTATATCAATATTTCAAATACAGGCTACATATCACTAATCTCTAATTCACTTTTGAACAGAAACAAATATAAATTATAAATATCATGTTCTGAAACAATACATTAACATCCTATCAATTAAAAAGACGAGAATCAAAGACAATGCTAGAAAATATCAATGCTTGAAGACGAAAATGTGAACAAGAAAACTGGTAATTTCTCTTAAATTTAAATGTCACTGCTACAGCATTTGCAATCATCAGTCGCTTTGTATTCAAAAACACGATCATCCTTTTCCTACCTAAACACTAACTGCTCATAAAAAGGAGACAAAAAATATCCATAATTGGCTACTAAAAACAAGCAGGCCTACACAAACTTACTAATAATTTTATACACAGCAGTTCTTGTACAAGTCAGAATGAAAACAATTAAGCAAGTCTACTCATAGTGTGTAATCACTCTTACTATAATTACCATACACAGAAAAATATTATTAACAAAATTAACAACAGGTTTCATACTCTCTTGAACATTTTTCAAATAAATGCAAATCTTTTGTTTGCTTTGACAAAGATCAACTGACAATATACTTTCATGAACAAAACTGAATTATAAAATAACTTTTTAATTATTAAGAAAGTGAATCCCACTTGTAACTTCTGGCTCAGAAAGATGTAATCTCCTGTATAAAACCCACTAAGGCTGAATCGTATTGTATAACAGAGAACAAACTGGGTATGTACACCTATATCTTTTTATAAAGATAGTATGCCCTACAGATTTATTTTTTACTATAGGGTAATTTTCTTAACATCATTTGGAAACAAAAGTTCAATTAATTTACAATTAGCTTATCAGTTAATTAAATGTACTAAAAATCTACAAAAACAGATTAATTCACTTTCACCCTCAGAAACATCCAGTTGTCAAACACACTTTTTTATGTATATTAAACATTAGTTAGGTAAACTACCTAAACATGTTTTTACTCACTGAATCAAAATAGTCTGCCATTTATTACCTACTGTGTAAGAAAAAAATACTGAAAACATACTTAGATCAGTAACAAAGGAGTTGGAATTCGCAGCAGAAAATATCTTTTAAACTCCAAAACAACAAAATGAAAAAATAAATATAATAAAGTTTTACACATTAAATGATTCTATGCATTTTTATAATGAAACGATTTTAGATTCTATAATATTCTATTCAGGTCAATCAATGTATGCAACATATCAGTTTAAACATATTTAATGCAATCTATGTTAGTATACTACATAAACTGGGTATCAGTTCTGTTTAATATACTTGTTACTGATAATATTTACATCTTTCACAAATGCAAAAGAAACAATATCTAGATATGTTTCCAGTACACAATGATTAACGCACTAATCACAGATACATGCCAACCAGTACACTAATTATCACAAACAAGTAGTTGCTAAAGTCATCAGCACAATAAAACTAAAAAAGAAGCAAGATAACAGTTAAGTACAAAACATTTTGAAGAAAACCAGGAAATTATAAAACATTCTTGCTGTTGTCGTAAGCCAACTGAAACAAGTCTAGTTATAGGTGTGTTAAGGAACTGATAAACGCTAAAACTTACATAAACCTGTTTAATAAAAACATTTATTACAGAAAATACGCTTCAAAGTGTACAATCATTAAATATACTATAATTACATCTTGCTTAAAGGACAAAAAAATTGTACTGTACTGTACTGTAAATTGTACATGTACTACTGATAGTCTCATTGTAATTCCTGCCTTTTACAAAATAGAATACCACTGTTGTAGAAACATTGAATGAATTTTTATAAAACAAATCATCACTTCACCTTTTCTAAAAAGCACTGTCTCACTATGGAAACATTGGTTAGCTTTCATACTGGCTATCACATTTTAGCCCTTATACAAAATCTCCAACTACCTTTACAAAGGCACTCCCATTACAAAGCAGTACTTTACAAAAAATTTAAGACTGTTGGTAAAGAGTTAGTCTTCATGTGATAACAATATCAACATGAAGCACGACACAGCTAAACACACAAATCATCATTAAAGTGTTAATATCAAGTCAACCTTGTGTACAGGAAATGTCTTGTTATTCAAACATTCAAAGAATGTGTCGATAGAAGTAATATGAAAGCAAAAATATGCTTTGTGATTGAATGATAAACACAAAAACGTGTTCAGTAGCTGACATTCTGTGGAGTGGTAGGAGGGAAATCTCATTTTGCCAAGTTATTGGAAGGCTTCAAAATCTTCGTAACTTAAAGAAGGCAGTAAAAGAAGGATACATTTAAGACAATATTTGCTTCCACTGAAACAGAAAACTTCCTGCAACAGCAATAGAAAAAAGACTGGTATGCAGATACATGTAGCAGCCCTCAAATAGACACATCTCAGTATAAAGGAGTCTACTAAATGCTGTTACGTTGAAAAACTGATTATGCTTATCTGGCCTATATGCAATTAATTAACAGAGGATTAATAGCACAGAACACAATGTGTGTAAAGAGTACAACAAAAACACAGAATACTACTAAAACACAGTGTCCTTCATTTGCATCAATTTAATATGGCACATCTGCATATACATTTTAACTATATTAAAATTATTTAAATAAATTTATGAAATCATATTTGTCAATACAAAGTGAAGTTTCTAGAATAAAAAAGCCAATCACACGTGTACAGTATATCTTCAGAAAAAAGGGAATAATTAGACCAAATCTAACTGACTTATTAAAGATCAACAGTCAGTTGCCTTAGTTCAGTTTCCATAGTCATATATAAATTTGGGAAAATATTGGAAAAGTCAGGAAAGTTAATTAGTATAAATTTTTTGAATGTTGGCACTGTGTTGAGTACTTTGTCCCAGTCTAAAGCATGCAAACAACACCAATATAAAACAGACTTGCCATTCTCCCCTACTACATTCCCTAACAACCACTTTTGGTGCACTTCTGATGTCAACATTAAAACAGCTTAAACCAGAATAACATTACAACATTAAACCAGAACATAAATTAATTTCACCTCAACACTAGTTCACAACTTTAACATTATTTTTTTACCATCAATGCCATGCTTACGAAGACAGCCAACAATCACAGGCATAAGAGAAGTTATGATCAAATGAGAAATGCTCGGTGTAATCCTTCCCATCTCTCTCAGGCTGATGCTTCACAAACTTCATGTTCTCATACTTTAGAATTTACAATTGTTCAATATAAAACAAACATGTTTAGGGAAAAGTATTATAAGTAAAGAAATTACCAGAAGAACTTCAGAGATGATAAATAATGTTATAATAACTCATGCTGCTCTAACAGGTGCAGCTACCATTAAAGTAGAAGAGAACACTCTCCACTCTCTTTGATAGATTCCTGTTTATCCTTCAAAATTTGAATTACTGTGTGGTGAAGCAGCCTGGTGGTTTCAGATTTAAATGAACCCAGTAGAGCTCCTAGTAGATTTTTTACAACATTTTTATGGTAGTAAGTACTCTTCTTTATCAAAATGAAAAAATGAGCTGACAGGTTCACTTTAATACAGATGAGCCAGTGGTTTGTTTGTCTACTTTTTGAGGGACTACAAAACTAGTTGCTTTGGCAGTCTGACTCAAAGCTGAAGAAGGCGGATACGTATGCCGAAACGCGTCCAACGAAAAACAGTACGTTTCACAAGAAAAAGTTCATTTTTAGATAAATGGTTAATTAACTATAGAGACAGTTGGAAACAATAAATCGGACAGAAATGGACCGTCGTAGCTATCAAATTCCATCAAAATATAATGAGGAAGCAAAGATGGGTTGGGAAACAATAGTTTATACAGTTCACTAAGCTGGCTTCTACTCAGTTTAATATCACTGTGAACCCAACAGCTAAGTAGAGCACAGTATGCAAGCCCAAAGCAGTTTCTTTGCTACTGCTTGAGGCAATATTAGATACAGTTTCCAATAATAATCTCAGTTATTAGTCCAGTTCTAGTTAAATAAGAAACATTTGCTTCTTTTACTTCAACATTTGTCAGGAGTAACACTATAGCATGTGTTTTATCACATCTTTAGACTAAACTCCTGCTGTTCTTGATATTAAATCATCCTGTGTCCTGAGAAGTTGATGCAGTAGCTAGGTTGTCCAGGATGTTTGTAAACCTTTTGGTACTTGAAGATTGCCAGTAGGATTTTGCCAACCCCCCAAACATTCTCCAGTTGATTTAAATACTAAGTTTCCTTGGATGGACATAACTTCTGAGGAAGGACAAAAATACAAGGAGGAGGTAGTTGTCTGTGTGTATGTGTGTGGCGAATGCGGAGTGTATATTGTTGTTGGTAAGAGCTTTTAAGTGTTCAGAATAACGGGTTTACATCTGTAGTGTTACATACACACAGAAAACCACAGTTACACCAACATAGACACTAATCTTGAAATTTTACATTACTTACCTAAAGGTCAAAAACTCAACACAACTGAACAATACGAAATATATAAACACCACACAACACAACCAAACAACATACTTAACGATCAATTACAATATAAATCATATACACTTTTTGACACAATTTTACAAAAAACAAACATCAAGTTGAATCCCCGCGCCAATCCCCTTCCTCCACACACCACCCCCACTACACCTTCCACACAACAACCGTTACGAAATGATGGCAGTCTGACTCAAAGCTGAAGAAGGCGGATACGTACGCCGAAACGCGTCCAACGAAAAACAGTAAGTTTCACAAGAAAAAGTTCATTTTTAGATAAGTGTTAGTGCTGTGAAAGAAGAGATGAATAATCAAGACAACGTTAATTAACCATGAACAGACAGAGGAACTGTATGTAATCAAAAGCAGTTTTTACTGTCCTTAGCGCAGTAATGATGCTCAAGTCAAGGACATATTATATCAAAAGCTGCTATAGATCTAGGCTTTACATAACCCACTGAAGGGAATACTTATGTTGCACTTAGCAGAATAAAAAGGTATCAGATTTGATTTTTGTTTAAAACCATAAAGCAAGGAGTAATTGATTCAATATCAAAATCTAAAGCTCACACAGATAAAACTGTACATTGGCACTGACTGTACCGAAAGCATATTGGCCTATCATTTACTTTTGATTTGTGTTTTATTGCTAAAAACTTTTATATTTTGAATAGGAGATCTAACCTCTGATGGACATTACATTAAATGGTTCCATATATGCATCCTGAACACCTGATACACAAATTGTTTTGGAGTTGTATAAAATCTTAGCTTGTAGAAAAATTTGTACATTACACATTCCCTTCAGTCATGCTCCATGTTTGTGATATTTTCTAATGCATATTTATTATGAAATAGTACACAAGTCAGTTTAAATTTATTACTTTTGTTTCTGCTAACTTTAATGAATGAATTTTTTTATATTGTATCTAATATTCATGTTAATCAGGTAGCAATTATAACATACAGACTCTCCCACTCAATAACGAGCTTCTTTCATGATTAAAATGAATACAAATGACAAGACTCTAATGACCAAGAACGATCAGTATAATTCAAAGAACTGTGACAAGAAATGTTATCACAGCTGGTCTTAGCTTAGATTGGTTTGGATATTGAAGACAGCAACCTGACACCATACAAGGACGCTTAACCACTTACACATACACACATACAACATCAAAAAGATACCTGATTTAAGAAGTACTCACAGGTCTAGACTGACCATATGGCAATGACTACTGACAAATGACATAGGACAGAACCCAATTGCTGGAATTATACAATGATGGAAAGTTCACACCTACAACAAATCATTAAAAAAATGTGAAAAATAAACTCTGTTTTCTTGGCTTAAATGAAACCAGGGTTATTGTTAAGTAAACAGCGCACAAAAGAGAAAGAAATGTTTATTTTCTCTGACAAACCACAAAGAGGAATGCATATAAATGCCATGGGAATTACATTTGATAAAGCTACAAAAAGAAGTCTACTAAGACTGAACCCTATCACTGATCAAATTATAATAACAGTACAACTATTAACCAAAGTAAGAGAAATAACAATATTCAGTATTTTGTTCCACAAAAATGGCATCCCTTCCTGAGAAACAAAATTTTAATGATGCTGCGTAACAGTCCTGGATGATCTACCACATTTGGGAGAATACCATACTATTATTCTGATAAAAGATTCTGATGTAAATGTTTGTACCAATAACGACTTCAGTAATTTATAGGACTGCACAGATTGGTGAGTTGAATGAGAACTTTCACATAACTTTTTATTGAAAAATGCTATAACCAGAACTTGGTTCTAGGAAGCACCCTACAAATTCACAAAAATTACATGAGTCTGTCCAGATGCCTGGAAAATCAAATACGTCACACTACAATAATCAAATAATGGGGGTGTTCTATCCTAGACATAAGAAGTTTCTGCAGTGCAGACACATCTACTGTACCTATTACTCACATTAATAGCTTAACACTCCTTTCGAAGCTACAGCCACTCTTTTGCATTTTCAGACGCATACAGAAAAGTGAAAGATTACGATAATCACAATAATTTCTTCTGCGGGTGTATTTTATTTTATGCGGATTTCACAAAATAAGTCTACACCTTATAAGTAATTAGACAAAATTTAGCACTGAACACCTGGCAGATAGAGAAACGTGTGAAGAATTTGTGCTAGCTATTACCTGCACAAGACTTGGCATACAGTGATGACTGGACTTGCATTGAATATGTTCTTTTGAAAGCAGGTAAGAATGTTCTAGGTACAACAACACTACCCAAAAGAATAGATACATTGACATTGAGAAAAATCAAGAAGTAAAGGTAAAGTTAATCACCGCAACTAATAACATAGAAAACAAAGATTGTGAGAGAACGGAGGAAGACAACAGTCGTAGTGCCAAAACTGCCACACACAGAGTGCTGATTTATATACTCTCTATAAAGTAACACACACTTGGTAAGCAAAACAATGTCTGACAACCCACTACAACAGGAATCAAACAGTTGGAAAGGTGGATAGTATATTCAAATACAACATTTTAGAACTATTTCAGCGAAAGTCTAAGACTTATAATAGAATCACCAGTTGAACAACCACAACCAGCACAACAAGATATGAATTTATCAGCAGGTGTGCCCTCAGTTTCAGAAACTGAAACCTGGCCTTAAACCAGTCCAGTTCCTGGACAACATTCCGCCTGACTTCTTGATCCTTATGTCCTCAAACTATATCCCATTATTAACTCAATTTAAGAAAATTAAACCATCCTGTGTGATAAAAAATGACCTCATAATGAAATTTCCAAGGAAAGGTAGCTTGAGCTATAACCAAAACTGGTATGAAATAACATTATTAGTAAAAGATTGATAATAATACTTAAAAACAAGAATGCAGAAGTAGTAACATTAGCTGGCAGATTTCATGAAAAACAGATCACTCGTACAACACATCAACATAAGACACAACAGAAAACTAAAAAAAATCTCATTCACTGTTATGTATACCTGACATATATATACTTTCATAGCTCTTTCTGATACTCTAAATGATATAGCAATCAAGAATGTTGTTAGAAAGCAATACGTTATAAATAAAATTGTTAGAATCGTTTTAGAGTAGCCTTCTCTAGGGTACTTATGAGGGAGTAAAACATTGGATAAAAATTTACAAGAACATACTTTTCATTTAACACATACATTTTAGACAGCTTGTTGTCCTCTCCATCGATACGATTGTGACCTGCACTGAGGAAGAGGACCCAGAAAGCCTTAAAAATTACTACATGTGTGAAACACTTCTAATGTGTTTTTAGCGTTTATGATGCGCTTCTGTGTGGAGAATATTATATGCTATTGAACATGGATACTGAACATGGATACACAGGGAATAACACATAATTTCTTCAACAAGTATTTTATTTTATGCACGTTTCACATAAGAAACATGTGCCTTCAGAGACTTATAATATGGACTAATTAAAAAATATTTAATAGATATAGCTTATAGATACAGATATAGATATCTCTGACAATGCAGCTTTAATCTGTGCTTTAATTCATATGCCAAACAAAACACTTGCAGAAGAAATACATTATTTTATTATTGTGATGTACTGTAACTGCAAGAAACTTTGGACTTAGGTTACAACACAGCAGCAATTTACACACCCAATATAGGAAATACTCTTAATGTTATAAAAATATCGTTGTTACAGCACTCAACTCCACTGTTATGAGCAACAGTAAATTCGAATTGACAAATGAATTATTTTATCATACCAAAAGTAAATATGATCAAAGATGGGTGACAAATTAATATCCCTAAACTTGTCTCACACATACATGTGGCCATATTTTGACATGTACATCATTAATAATAATATTAGTTATGTTACACAGGCTAAAAAGTATAGGACGTGTTTCAAAATGAATCTGAAAATACTCTCTTTATGGACAATGCGCACAGCATCACCAACAAATAAGTACATTTCAAAGTGTTTCCAAAAATTAATATAATTTACATATTTTACACACAATATAACAGACTGTAGTTCATTAACATACTTGTCCATTTAGAAAAGCAATCATAAACACTAATAAATATAATCCACACAAAGTCTTTAATAACGAAGTATGTCAGAAATCTATCATATGCATACTGTTTTCATTATGACAGTTCAATATAAGTATAGCAAAATTGAAAGTTAAGGGCATGGAAATGTGCGAAATGCTTACGGTCAGAGGGGAAAGGCGATGTGCTTATCAGGGGAAAGAGAATTGTTGTTATCAGTGATGGTGCAGCCAACGTATGAACACTATTTCTAATAGTAACAAAAACTAGCAACTGTTAAGGTTTGTTTGTAAATGTGTCACCACAACTCTGTGTGTGTGTGTGTGTGTGTGTGTGTGTGCGCGCGCGCGCGTGTGCAGTCACACAGCTGGCTTTAAAAAAGAATTATACGTTTATTGTTTCCTATGTAAATCAAATAATAATAACAATAATATTGTAATGGTATTACTATACAAATCAAGCAAATGATATGTACTGTTCACACTTATCGGAATTTGTTGCTGTTACATATCAGAATGTTTTATAAACATATCTGAGTGTTGTTTGGTTCTGTCATTGTGTACTGCTGACACGTAAAAAACTACAGCCTTTCTGACCGTTCTTATCGCACTGGAATTTGCAAACTGTACATTTCCACTCCTTAATTACACTCGATTATCTCTGCAGTTTATCATTATATAAAGGAACATGTTCTTTGTATTAACTTAATTGCAAGAATGTTTTTAATCTTGGACAACAAAAAACTGTTTATTATTACTTCCCATGCTTGACTATGAATAACTTTCCTGTCTTTGCTAGTTGAAGGAGAAGTATCCATTTTAACAAATCTCATTACTGGATCATAACACAAATAATTACGATAATACATAATTACAGAATAAAAACCACCAACAGAAATTAACTAAAAAATTAAATAACTAATAAAAATGAGTGACTGTAAAACAACAAACAATTAATAATAACAAATGCAAGACTGAGATAGTACGCCACACAGTAACTAACAATGTACGGGTAACTAAAACATCACACGCAAGTTGGCAAACACCTTCACTTGCTTACCAACTGATTCTCCGTTACCCTCCCGCCATTCACAATTTCAAAGTGGACTCGTCGATCCATAAATTGGTTTCTGCGCATATGCCCTTAACTGTACATATTTTACTGTACATAATTATCTACACTCTTATTGAATGACCAAACTGAGTTCTCAGTTTTGCCTCAACCGTTTGGCATTTGTCTGTTTGTCTAGCTATCTATTTGGGGTATGTCTCACAATAACGTTTCAACGCATCAACATCAACTTTCATAAAACTTGGTATGCATGTCCATACGTTTACCCTAGAAACCCCTATTGTTTTTGAGACTGATTCCAACAAAAATGGGGGGGGGAAAATTTTTGGAAAAAGTATAAAACGCCCATCTTGTGTATCAAATTAAAAGGAATTCAAACCAAAATCAGAATATAGTGTTTATTTTTGAAAATATAAAATTTTTGGACGTCAGGGCCTAAAGAGTGAATGAAAGTTTTATGAGTGAGTGAAAAGAGCAAAATTCATGTTTGGTTATCAAATTAAAGTGAAATTACACCACAATCTGAATTGTACATTTTTGAACATTTTAAAACTTCTGGACGTCAGAGCCCAAAAAGTGGGTGAAAATTTTAATAAAATCCCACAAATCTATGTGAGGTATCAAATTAAAGAAAATTTTAACTAACAACATCTGAATATGGTGTTAAGCTTTGGAAATTTGAAATTTTGGGGACCCAAAAAAAGAGATCAAAAGTTTTAAAAAATTGTGAAAATCTAGCAGGGTCTCAGACTAAAAAGAACTGTAACCCAAATCCAAATGTTTCAAATTTTCAAATATTAATCGTTATATCGCTAAAGAAATAATAGAGAAATCAGGAGTACAGAAATTTTTGTAATTTTTTGTACAATTGAAATATTAACTACTATAAAAATTTATGTAATAATAAATGTACTTAGTTCAAAATAGTGAGCGACTTCTGCAGCTCAGGGAGCATTCTAGCATAACTATACCCCTGCTCCACAAATAACCAAATTGTCATCGTGAGCTTTTCTAAAAAAAAAAAATACTGGCTCTTCAAATGATTTATAAAACTGCTTCTTTTTTAATTGCAGGTCTATTCAATCATGATAACTGACAGGACAACAGTTGTAATTTTTATGTAAATTCTGACAGCATGGAATTTTTAATTCTAAGTTAGCCTGGCAGCTTACTTGCAATCAAAAATTCAGAGACAGACGTAATTTACTAATGGAAAATGATACAATAGATTTAAAATTTTAAGATTAGTATAGTCACATAATATTTTTAATTATCACTGATGTAAAGTATAATATAAAATGAAAATAATTCAAAGTAATTAAAGTACTGCTAATCCTACTTCTACTAAAAATGTCACTCTATATTTCTAAATACACGGTAAATCTATTTACTGATAAAACAGTTCCAATAACATTTGTGGCCTTAACTTTTTAAAATTATAGCTGAGTATGTTACCACTTAAAAATGACAACTTGATTGCTTGATTTTACTTATAGGAAATATTCGTCCAGACTTTTAAAATATATATAGCCCCTTAACAAGTAAACCTTTCTTTAATTTATTCATAAATAAAAGAAATATTACCTCCTCTGAAGAACTTAGCCTGTCTTTTGAACTTAACATTGTCTTCTACAATTCATATTTTAAATATTAGCTAAAAAATAATAATATGTGTAATATGTTAAAAATGCTTCATATAATAACATGTTAATATCCGTACACTCAACATTTGCCACTTCACTGAAAGCACTGAAAAACTTTTTGGCACGTTCGGACTTTGTATCTACTATACTAGAGCTACAGACATTCGTTTTCATAATACCACAGCTGTTGTTACTTGATCTATGTAAATATTCGTCGTTATAAATGTCTGAAATTAATCAGCGCCTCCTATATCAAATGAACGAGGCATTGGTTAAATAGATATGAAGGACTTCGTGGTTCAAAGGTCGAGAGCTTGTTCAGTTTATAATACTATGTTGTCATAAAGAATACTCTGTTTAATACTGTAATGTGTGAAAATGTAGCACACGCAACTAACACAAATGCACGACGTATATATATATATATATATATATATATTACACGTTAGAAAATTGCCAGCTTCTATATGCGCGCATTCGTCTATGGGAGCATCGGCATTGTATTTTCGGATTTCTTGTTAGTGATTAAATACGATTTACGTAATACGAGTTTAAATCATACTTTCATATAAATTTTCCTGCAGGTTAACTACACTTGATACTCTGTTAAGCTCTGTGATCAGGTCTTGAGTGTTACAGACGTAGTATGATTCTAATGTTAGGATCCTCATCTGTTAAATTCGCCCTGCGTTTTGTAACTAATGCTGATCTCCATTTTGCGAGGATCGTAAAGTCATGAAACCTTCTTCATTGTCATGGAATATTACCTTCGTAACCGAGTTTAAATGCCGCCAACTTAAATCATTTGGTCAGCACTTTCATACAAAAAATCTCCAGATGTACATCAATCCTATACAATCATCAGAAAGTCTCTAAAACTTTCTAAGGGACGTGAGAAAAAAAATCACTACAATTACTAATCACATTCACAGTTGTAAATAATCCAGTACAATATAGGGATGCAATGATATTAAATGACCATTCCAAATCATATTATTATTGTAAGTCAGTGTACATGTATCGGTACAAGGACTTAGCCAGAACTTTCTTCTGGGGAGATGGGTTACGACTATAACTACAAAAGTTAAAATAACTTATTTGCTAATTATCTAGTTGTAATCAATAAAACTTTAATGGATATCTAAAATTCAACAATGTCATGAAACTATGAAGATGACATCTTACACTACAATATAAATAAAATAACCGGTAGGCCTACTGGAAAATTGACACTATTTTCTTCAATGTTCTGCAAGACACTAACAGTGTTAAATATTTTGTACGAATTTGTTAAAACTTCCCTTTAGTGAGAACGTGTCTTGTAAATATTGGTAACTAACTGAATGAAACCGATCTACTCGTTTTGCCGTAGAAATGAATAAAAGATTTTCATATAATGAGCACTAACGGTTCTCAGAAACAAACATTTCAAAATGGCGCTACGGAGCGTGCAACTACACGGTTGGCCGCACATTTTGGCGAAGTTATCGTACAAATTCTGCAAATGCAAATCAGTTCAGCATTAGCCTATAGGCTATGGAACGTTTGTAAACGGTCTTAGGTTTACGTATTACGGAATAACGAACAAATTGTAAGATTTTCACTGTCGATTTGTTTTCGAAATTGTTATAAAGCCAAAATTAAAATATTCTAAAAAACGGATCGAAAAACTTTTTACAACAATAGGAATATCTACAAGATTCGAATAACATGCAAAAAACATGTTAATATAGAAATTTTTAAGTTGTTGAATAAATTCTTCTTCTTTATCACTACCGCCCAACGTGAGCCCTGTCTTCCAACACAAATCTCCTGCAAAGTCTCCTATCCATTGCCCTCTCAGCCTAACGCACATCCATTGTTCTTAGATCTTCCAGCACATCATCCAACCACCTTGTCCTAGGTTGGCTCCTCTTTCTGCTTTTATAGGTTTGCGCCCTCAGGATTTTCTTTGGCATATGCTGATCGTATATCCCCGCTACATGATCTAACCATTGTATTTATTGGGCCTTTACAAATCTTACAATATCCTCATGCTTCAATAGCTCATCTGTCTCCTGGTTATTTCTTATTCTCTATCCATCTTCTTTAATGGGCCGTAAACACGTCTTACGAGCTTTCTTTAAAATCTTCTTAGTGTTTCTTGCTCTTTTTTTGATAATGTCCATGTCTCACCTCAAATAAGTTAACAACTATCTGATAAGTGTCTTTATTGAATAAATTACTGCACTATAAATATCATAAACCAAATCAGACACATTGCAGTCTGGATGAACATTTGAAGCCTATATTTGTACTCGTTAAGAGAGCATAACCTCAAAAACTAGAAAAAATTTTGATCCTTCAAAAGTCGACACCATCGCCAAGAACAAGACGGACAGCGCTCCCAGTGGCAGCCTCTGATGAAGCGTATAATAAGTGAAAATGGTTCAGGCTATAAGGTAAAACTTTTACGTTTTTACCCATAAAAAACTTTGTTCCGAGTCGGTAGTGATTTAATTATATTTAGTTGATCAACGGACACGTCATGGACAACGAAATCCAAAAATTTAGAACTCTCCCAACCAGCAAAATATAGCAATGTTTACCCGAAGCAACTTATATGACTAAATTTTCCTGGCACATTTTTTTCTGTGCATAACAGTACACAGTATCAAGTAAATCCTAATTGCAACTTCCAAGTTTGGAAAAATGCTTTCAAAATTATTAACGTTTTCAGACCTTGTTTCTATTGGGTTTTAACCTACAGGGGTGTATTTTTAGTGGATTTCTCTGTTACAGTACAATTTAGATAAGATTATTTTCCAAACTTATCACCATCTTTTAGTTCCTTTATTCCTCTTTAACTTGATGTATGATATTGTATACATTTTTCTAAATACATTTTTACAAATATACAAAAAAAAATTTTTATTATAAGTACCGTACAATATATTTCTGAATCAACTTTTAATGAATAGAGCCTCATTGCATCTTGTTTTAAGCATCAATTTTTAGCATAGTAGTTTCATATTTTTTGTTAATTATTCAATGTAATTCACCATTTTAATATGCTATATTTATAGGTAGATGCTAAAAAAGGTGTATCTTTTTTAGTCCTTGAATAAATTTGAATTTTAGTTCACAATTACTGGCTGTGTATGAGTTGACCATATTAAGGGATGATCTGTACATTGCATATAGGCAGCAAGTAGATTATTACTTTTTATTCTTATTTGTAGGCCAGGATGTACACTTGATATATTTGAATTGAGATCATAACTTTGGCCAAGAAAGTTTTTGATGTCTTGTTTCAGTTTTTCTAATAAGCTTAGTACTGTATTTTCCAGTCTTTGGGGGTTATAACAAATTTCTGGTAACAGTTTTAAGGATGTTTTCTGGGGTAGCATGCAACAGTATGATCACCAGCTGGCCTACATTGGATATTTCAGAAGGTAAGAAAAGCTACTGAAAGTAGCAAGCATTTTTCAAGATTCGTTTAATGCTTAGTTGCCATTATACAAGGTCATTCAATAATTAAAGAGACAAATAGTTGTAGAGGAAAAACTGTTGGTAGGTGGAGTACGATATACGACCGTATGTTGGCATTTCTGTGATGAGTTGTGATCAGTTTTTTTATTAGAATTTTTTTTTTATAACTCCAAATTCTCATTTAATGATGGCAAGTCCTCTTGAAGTTTCAGAATTAGTTGAACATCGTTGCAATGATCCGTTTTTTGATATCTGAAGGTGGAACATTGGCTAAAAGTTACTCTCATATGACTAAACAATAAGGAAAAAGCTCTATGAACTGTAGACATTTTTATAAGTGGGTAGAACAGTTTAAAATTTGTCAAACTTCAGTGACTGACGAATACCATTCTGGAAGTTCAATTGAGGTTTCAACTCCAGGCCCATTTTTTTGTGATTTTGTAGAAGCTCAGCGGACAATAAACGGTACATATGTGATGTTTATTTATTTTTACAAATACAAATACAAATAAATAAAATTATTTATCTTCCACCTACCTTGTTTTGTCCTCTCATCCCAGAATCTGTCACACGAACGTTGAGATGCAAGTATGATTATAGGTTGTGTTAATAACAGACGCAACTCGCATTTATTAAGAGAAACAAATTAAATTTTATTTTGTTCTTAAATTTTCAAAACTTCAAATTATTTTTGTTCATTCTTATATCTTTTAAATCAGTTTATTACCTTTAGCAAAATTTGAAATAAATACAACTTTCTTGAAATATTTACGACATGGTCTGATACAACTAAACTCTTACCTTAATGAAAGCAGCCCAGCCTGCTCGCACACACATTCATTCCATTACAAAATAAAATAAACCCCCTTTTATTTAAAATACGCCCCATTTTATGCAATATATTTCTATATTCTGAGATACGTTACTCACTACCCCTGCCGGCAACGTGGAGTCTCCCCGACCTTGTGGTGCATCACTCATAAAACTCGATCTGTATGTCCGAAAACAATTTATGATGTCATTTTCCGAAAAACTGTGTTCACTTCCACATTTTGACAAAACGGCACTCACTTTTGCTGGATGTTGGAATTTATTAATGAGCCCCGTTGGGTGGCTACCTGGCCAGGTAAGCGTCGGTGATAGAACTGGGAAGAGCGTTCACCAAATCCCCACCAACTAGATTTCTGTCGGACAAGGCGGAAAGCAATGCCTTATGCGTTAAAGTCATAGCTGGGGCACATTTAACAAGTGCAAACTCCCGTGTGCTGGACGTTGACGATATTTGGTGTACAGTGGTTTACGTCACTGTAGTAGGCGTGACATACAATTGTGTTTCCGTCACCTATGAAGCATGTGGCGAAAAATATTGTCTCTGGGCCATATTGTTTTACCAACTCGGCGTCGGTTGCGCGTCTGCTGGTGTTTGCGCGGTTGTGGGTGTGTGTCACACAGTCTCAAAATTCTAAGAATGGTATTACGTGATTGCACGTTGACGCATTCCATTGTATTGACTCCGCCTTATGCGTTCTTTGTTTGAACAAAGCTTTTAACACATGGCTGATCACACAGGTGAAAATGAATTTAACCAAATTTAATAAAATAAAAACCCCTCCGATTAGTCCCGTTACAATACCCCCCCCCCAATGAGAGATCTTCTGTCGAAACAGAAGAAATCTCATTGCTAAACCCCTAAGAGGATCGGTGAGGATATGGTGCCAACAACCCCCCATTAGTTCTTATACATCATGGGTAAACTACACCCCTGGCTCGGCTACTATGGCCGCATCTGAACGAGATCACTGGACTTCTCTATTCGAGATCCCAACACCATAAAATCGAACAGACACGCACCACAGCACACCTAACCTTCTAACATACCACCCCAAAATCCAAACCCCTGGTCTTCTACCATGCCAGTTCCTCAACCGATATGTTCCCCCTTACCATGCACACTGGGCTGCCTTTAGCAGTTACTGGGCTCGTACACACTCTCATAATTACTCACTAAACAAAGTTATCCTTTAAAATTCTCAAAACATTTCTCTTTATATTCCAAATTCATTTACGTTAAATTCAAATGGTACTTCCTCAAAAGTCACAATAAAAAATCTTTTACATGAATCCCTAATTCTCTTCACTACAAGAAAAATCCTAAAGAAAACAAATTGAATACCTTATTAAACATGAATTCACTTACCCTAACATTTGTTTACACATATCTTCTAAGCAATATAATTCAATAAAAAAAACTAGTAATACACATAAACAATAATACACTTAAAACTCAAAACATCAATTAGATGGCAGGCACAAAAAATCAATTTTTTTTTCAAAAAAATTTAAATTTATTAAAATATACTTTTCTCAATATTCAGAAAATTTAAAATTATTTAAATCAATTAAACAACAAAATTTGCATCACTTCATTGCCAAAACTGGTCTAGTTTATAACATCAACCATCAGCTGATCAAACTGGGTCAAGTCAACAACCTTGACCTACATAGGTTATACATAAGCTACATCATAAAATGCATCAAACATTTTTAAAATTTTTTATCTTCAAACATAATATAATAAGACATTCAAAATTAACATGGTTATTATTACAATTAACAATAAAATTAACATTTAAATTAATTAAAAACTTTACATTTATTGCTCTAATTAGTTTCAACTTCTATTAAAATCTGTCACTTGTTTCCATTAATTTCATATTTTTACTATGACTCTCTTTCTTTAACATTCTCAATCTCCATTAGTTTGGGTGATTTAATTATTCACAATAACTTGATTTACAACATGGCATGTATACATTTATAATCTTCCCCCCCTCTGACTTTAATATCACTAACAGCTTTAACTAATATGACACCCATTCTCTATCAAAAACATCTATCAAACATTCTCTAAAACCACTTACTACTCAACTCAATTCGCATCATTCTACCCTTATAAAAAAAAATACTCTCTACCCTTTTGTACTCAGGATGTGTCCCCCCCCCCCAAAAGCTCATTCCCTTATCTGGTCCCTGGACTTTCCTAGGCAACCCTTTCCAGCGCTAAACGGTCCCTTCCCGTCCCAACACCTTTCGTTGCGGACTCCTTATCACGCCACCCCCTTACAAAATTCCCATCAACTCTAATTACTCTCCCAATACATCACTTTCAACTACTACCAAACATCTTCACTTATTTATTAACTCACTATATCAATCAATACTCTACATATTTTCCCCATAGCTACTGTGTCACTATCAATACTTCTCAAATTCTACATTACATTAATTCACAACAATATTATTCTCTCTAGCACCCATTTAAACTCAACTTGGACTGATTTACATGTCCTAACTCAATATTAATCACCCAAAATCAACTTCACCTTTTACATTACCTTTAAAATTCTCAACTATCTCAATTCATTTTATCATCATTTAAAATAAAATCTTTAACACATTAAACTCATTATATTCAAACATTAGTTACATTGAAAATTAGCAAACAATTTATAAGTGACATTCTACAGCGGATCAGCTTATTTTCTAGGCAAGGTGAATGACCTTACTATAAACACATTTCAAAATTATACAAATTACACATTTTATCCACCCTTACCTTTAACACAATAAACTAATACATCTATAAGACAGAATAAACACAGTATAATAAACATCTAATGCATCTATCTCTCAAATCATGATACAATTATTTAATTAGTGCAAGAGCGAGTCATCATCTTTAAGTTACCAAATTTTAATTCGTTGCTCCCCTGAGAAACCTCCTGAACCACACACACTATTATTTTTTGATGGTGGACTGTTGCGCCCATTTGCATCCACAAGGACGGCATTGGAGGAGGAATTTATCATCTCCGTGTCCTTGCTTCAGCGTTACATTTTAAAATTGGTAGATATCATCATATCTATGTTATAAATTAATATGCCGTTAAAACGGGTCTACTACCTGGTTTACTGTTCCTACTCGAACAGAGTGGCAGCCGCTGTTCCATAGTTCCGGGGATTTCCCCTAAAATCACCCCCCATTGATTTCAAATATACACCAATTTCAAGCCAGCTATGGTCACAAGGTTCTTATTTTATGGCCATAGCTGACCGCTATCCAAAACCACGATTAGTGCTGGTAAGGCAGTAACCGCCCGAAAAGTTGGGGAAATCAACTCTAACTTCAGGCATGTTCTATTCGTCATTAGGATACACGGCACGGCAATCTATCAGGATATAATATAAAATTATATAAAGGTGTGCCGCGTATTTTACGCCATCTTGGCCTCCGATGGAGGTAACACTCTTGGTCACTCCTAACACTTGCCGCTACCTACCGTGGCACATGCCACCACGGCAATAGCATACTACTAACTAGATTAACCTTTCTTCACTTGCAGTTTCTACACTCCCTAAGTATAGCACTTCTATTAACACCACTCAACCCCCCAAAATTACCCACATCTCGTATGAAAACATAACATAACATAATAAACAAATAGATATTAACCTTGATCATTAGCATTGTTACATTCATATTAAACAAACAATTCTCTTTTAAATAATTTATACAGAAAATTATAAACATTCTAATTTGAAATTTTTATTAACTCTGCTATATATCATCATTTCATTATTTATCACTTACTACAATGAGATTCCTCAAAAATTTCAAATTTATTATTAACATTTATTTTATCTCATATTTCAGTCATTACTACCTTTTGAGTATTGTTTCTATTTAGTACAATTATCTCAAATTAGTTTCATCATTGAGTTAAAATTTTTTCAACACCTGTAAACATTTTACTCTATATAACTTGTATTATAAACTTTATACTCACAGCACATCGCTCATACCCTGTCATAAGCACACAAATATACATATCAATAACTCCCTGTACCTTCTGAAACATTTTAACAACAATGTTATTCCATACTATACAATTTAACATTTATTTATTTATTAATTATTGTCAAATTCACATCTCATAAAATAATTTACATCCATCATTATATAACCTCTTAGATCAATCAAAAATATTTAAACATCTCCAATTATTTTAATTAAATGAATTATTGAAAATACAACAAGTTCAATTATTATCAAAACAATTACAATTCATTAATTACTGTCTTCAAAATTAATTTTGTTTTTTATTTAAACTGCTCAAAATATTATTACTATTAAAATCAATTTCTATCACATACACATTGTTTACATAAAACATTTTACCATACACACAATCAATTTCACTATCAATTATTTACAAATTATTCGTCATTAATTGTTCAATTTTACCACACTTCATTTCCAAATCAGCAAGATCAGCACCATAAATCAAAATATTTAAAATGTCCATTTATTAAGTTTATGTTCAGCCTCCATCATCGAATAATAATCTAATATATTTATAACATAAATCGTTCTTGTCCACACTCAATTTATTAATTTTAATAGAATAATTCTCTAATACTTCAAGTTGTTCCACTATCATCAAATCATAAAACCTGTCAATATCATTAGTGATTTTAGTTTGGTCTCCATCGGTAGTTTTATTCAATCTAAAGTCAGTTATTTTCTCATCATATTCTCCTACTACATTCATCACAACATAAGGTAAGTGTTTATTGTTTATAAACGTATTATCATCTATCTCTCTTTCAACCGGTAAGCATTTCATATCATCTATTTCCTTCCATTCTAACCTCTCTTTCAACTCTTTATAATTTCTCTTTAACTTATATAATTCTATCTCTCTATCAATACACAACTCTCTCTCACCATAACACCATCTCACACTTTCGACACCATCCCAGACAGAGGGTACTAACTCATAAAAACTCGGGGAACAACTCAAAGACCTCATGTCTTCTAATAACAAGGGACTCTTGCCCTTCAACAATAACATTTGTGAACACCTTGGTTCATCATAAATCTGGGGAAAATTTACCCTCTGCCCTACATACTCATCTAATCTCTCTTGCCACTCTTTCTCTAATTCATCAACACTAATTACTACTCCGTTACAACCTATTACTCTCTCTCTCTCACTCACTATCTATTTTCAACGTATCACTCTCTGATACCACATTCTTAATTATATTATCATTTTCAACATCATTTCTATCACTTGTTACTTTTTTATTATCATTATTATTATTACTTTTAATCTGTTCCCCTACTGACTCTACTATTTTCTCAATATCTCGTTTCAATTCGTTACAACTACTTTCACATTTAATTTTGACCTCATTAATATCAAATTTAAGTACATCAAATTTAGCGTCAAATTTACAGTTAAATTCACTTTTAATTTCATTCTTTTGTCCCTCTAGCTTTACACTCTGTTTTTCTATCATTGCTTGTATCATTTTAAACATTTCATAGCTATCGTCCGGTTTTTTATTTTGGACCGGCGTCAACTGACTTTCTGTATTATTGTCAGTGAAGCTGACTTCATTATCATTAGTTTTACTTTCCCTACTCAATTTTGGGGTTACTTGAATCCCCGAATCATCTGTACTATTTGTTTCATCTACATTGATTTTTGTTTTATTTTCCGGACTCACGTTTGGAGTCGAGTGGATTTCAACATTATTCGTAATATTTGAATCATCACAATTTTCGACACTAGTCGTTTCATTTATATTGCTTTCATTATTTCCTGCCATTTTTAAGTGGTAATTTTACAAAATTTTGTTTCACTAACTTTTAATCTACATCTACAACATATACACACAAGTTTATGTACCTTACGTAATTTTTCGTACTGTCACTTAACCTTTCAACCATACTTGCATTTCTGTAGGTGTGGTTTTTATATTTTAATTTATAAAAACAGTCCCTGTTCGGGCGCCAAATGTGATGTTTATTATTTTTACAAATACAAATAAATAAAATTATTTATCTTCCACCTACCTTGTTTTGTCCTCTCATCCCAGAATCCGTCACACGAACGTTGAGATGCAAGTATGATTATAGGTTGTGTTAATAACAGACGCAACTCGCATTTAATAAGAGAAACAAATTAAATTTTATTTTGTTCTTAAATTTTCAAAACTCCAAATTATTTTTGTTCATTCTTATATCTTTTAAATCAGTTTATTACCTTTAGCAAAATTTGAAATAAATACAACTTTCTTGAAATATTTACGACATGGTCTGATACAACTAAACTCTTACCTTAATGAAAGCAGCCCAGCCTGCTCGCACACACATTCATTCCATTACAAAATAAAATAAACCCCCTTTTATTTAAAATACACCCCATTTTATGCAATATATTTCTATATTCTGAGATACGTTACTCACTACCCCTGCCGGCAACGTGGAGTCTCCCCGACCTTGTGGTGCATCACTCATAAAACTCGATCTGTATGTCCGAAAACAATTTATGATGTCATTTTCCGAAAAACTGTGTTCACTTCCACATTTTAACAAAACGGCACTCACTTTTGCTGGATGTTGAAATTTATTAATGAGCCCCGTTGGGCGGCTACCTGGCCAGGTAAGCGTCGGTGATAGAACTGGGAAGAGCGTTCACCAAATCCCCACCAACTAGATTTCGGTCGGACAAGGCTGAAAGCAATGCCTTATGCGTTAAAGTCATAGCTGGGGCACATTTAACAAGTGCAAACTCCCGTGTGCTGGACGTTGATGATATTTGGTGTCCAGTGGTTTACGTCACTGTAGTAGGCGTGACATACAATTGTGTTTCCGTCACCTATGAAGCACGTGGAGAAAAATATTGTCTCTGGGCCATATTGTTTTACCAACTCGGCGTCGGTTGCGCGTCTGCTGGTGTTTGCGCGGTTGTGGGTGTGTGTCACACAGTCTCAAAATTCTAAGAATGGTATTATGTGATTGCACGTTGACGCATTCCATTGTATTGACTCCGCCTTATGCGTTCTTTGTTTGAACAAAGCTTTTAACACGTGGCTGATCACACAGGTGGAAAATGAATTTAACCAAATTTAATAAAATAAAAACCCCTCCGATTAGTCCCGTTACACATACAGTACTCTACTTATCAATAAAGTCAAGGCAGCAGTGATGTGGAAACACCTTTATGATAATGCCTGACCATACACAGCTCAATTAACACATGAAACCATCACTAAACTGGCTTGGGAAACTCTGTAACCTTCTTTTTATTTGTGTGGGAATTTTATGAATTTTTTTTTTTTTTTTTTTTTTTTAAGGGTTACTTGATATTTAAGACTAGGCTGAAGGCCTAGAAGGAAGCATAACGTGTGCTGGGTCCAATGAGACGGGACTTGCAATTAATACTCTCTAGTAACAAGCAAGATAACCTTTATTATTTCGTAAATTTATATTATAATTTCTTGAATATTTATAATTTATTTATTTCATAATATATTTATAATTTATTTCATAAATCTCTTGAATAGTTATTATTTCAAGATAACAACCTTTATTAGACGATAACACATAATTCAACATATACCATACATGTAAATCACAGACACAATAACCCCCAAAATTACTCAAAAGCCAATTGGCCATCATAATACGAAAATATAATTTATAAATTTAAAATACCTGTAAACAGCCTGTATAGTTTTATCAGAATACAATAACCACCAAAATTACTTAAAAGGCACTTGGCCATAATAATAAGAAAATACAATTTATAAATTTAAAATGCCTGTGAACAGCCTGTATAGTTTTACCAAAACACAATAAGCACCAAAATTACTTAAAAGCCAGTTGGCCATAATAATAAGAAAATACAATTTATAATTTTCAAATGCCTGTGAACAGCCTGTATAGTTTTATGAAAAGTACAATTTATAAATTTAAAGAAAAGAACCTGGATTGGCCCAGCCGCTGACATGTTCCACACAGCATCCATTACAAAATTTACGAACCCCCCCCAAAACCGGACAGGGTAAATGAAAGCTGGACAAGCGCCTGACCCGACATAAGGTAACATGTCCGGGAGCTTGCATAGATTTGCACAAACAGGTAACTACCCCAGATTTTAAAATGTAACCAGACCTAATTGCCGATTAAGGAAAACTCCCAACCCTTCTATGAAAATGATTATGTGCAAAAAGACCCGTGATTATAATAGATGCTAGACCAGCCGGTCCAGATCCACATGTTACATACTGCACCTATCTACTTAACTAACATACCAGCCCCCCCCCCAAACTTCTACAAACCCATTCAGTACCAAGGTAAAAGTATAGCATAAAAAAAATTAAAGAGTGCTGGTCACATGCCAGCGAACACGCCTAGAATTGATCTCAAGACTAATTACATTATCAAAGCAAGGTTACATGAAAGTTTGCATACAAAATTATGTCCCGCCGGGCACGCGCACAATTAAATGATTTTATGCAGTAGAGAGTCAATGAAGCAGAACTTGAGTTTTTGTAGACGGTTAACGCGCGATATCTGTTGTTTATATAGAGGCCAAATTTAAGCAAATATTGGATTAATATCACCTCATTTTATGTAGATGATTCCTAGGTGGACTTCTGCCTTGCTGTACTGTCAGTCGGTCATGACGAGGGTGGTTACAGTGGCATGCTTACGGTTCTTTCTCCTCCGGCAGGCGAGAAACGAGAGTCTGTGTTGGTGTGGTCCGTTCAGGACATGGTGGAGGATGGAAATTCCACCATGCTAGGATCAAGTCTCCGTTGCTCAGGGAGCCCGGAGGTCTGTAAAAGTCTGCCTATACATGATAGGATAGAAAAATACCAAAAGTTAACCAAACTCTGTCTGCCGAAGGGATAGGCTGTTCATGCTGAAGTTGACGAGGCCCGACTCGCAAATTTTCCAACAGGTCCGCTGGAGCAGGGAATACAATTGCCCGCTTCCGCTAACAGATGGCGCAAGCGTGCAGTAATGCAAAATATGGCGCGTGCTGACATCGTGAAATAATAAATTCACAATTTACATTTATAAATAATTTTTTTTATACTGTCACCCGGTTTCGTTGAGAAACCGCGGCACAACTCTACCTTATCCTCCCTTCAGTCCAGACTTGGCTCCATGTGGTTTCCACTTGTTTGGACCACTCAAGGAGGCGCTACATGGTATGAAGTTTTATGACAAAGACAAACTCAAAGCAAATGTCCTAAAATGGCTCTTACATCAACATATAGATTTTTTTGCAGCAGCATAAAAAGCTTATTCAGAGATGGGACAAGCATATTAATGTTGCTGGGGATTATGTCAAAAAGTAAAAAATTGTCATATTTATTAAATCAACTATATTTCTACTATAGCTATTTATCTCTTTAAGTACTGAATGGTCCTTGTAGCTATAATTTCTCCATGTATGTCTGAAGATGGTCTATATTAGTTTCCTCTAGTTCTCAAATCTGTCAGTTTGATGAGAAAGAAAAGGCTACATTCACTTAGCAGCTGAAGACTTTCCAAAAAGAAGCTGTTCAAATAAATTCTATTCATTGATATAGGCACCTCCTAACTACTGAAAATTTAACGGTCCTCTTAAATTTGCAACCCTTGTTCACCAATTGTATGTCTTATATTTCCCCAGCTGTCCTCTTAATTATACACTATACCACCTCCAGGATCTGATACTGTCAGGACTAATAAAATATTTGTAGAACTCAACCAATGTTTATTTGTTAGATTTAAATACTGTAGTATTAAAATATTCTAAGTGCTGCCGAGTGACAATTTGGAGAATTTGGTCAGTGTAATATTCTAATTTTACCAAATGGCTTCATTCAGTGTGCTCCTAAAAAAACTAGTTTACTTTATAAGAATGAAGTTAAAGAGTATTTATTGATACACAGTTTACTAACCATTATAAAATTATTGATTGACTCCCTAAGTGTTCTGGTTGTTTTAAAATTTTATTTAATTCATATTTTATTTTTGTTACTTACAGTTCAATACTCATTCATGAACAAGGAGCATTTCCCAGAAAGATTATCTGGGGCCCCCTCCATTTTTGGTACACAACTACGTAAACTACAGATTCACCCTTATGCAAATATTGTCTCCTGTATGTGTCTACTAGTCTTAGAGGTGGGCTAAACTGTTATTTTAAAATACTAGGTATGAAAATACCGTTCCAAAAAAATCACAGGTACAAATACCTGTTATTATATACTATATATACATAACTTATATTATCCTTTGTAAGTAACTAGTTTTGAGTTTCCTGCAGGTCTCCTATGTAATATCTTCAAATAAATATACTGCAAGTAGGTTTATTTTCACCTAGATAAACCTATTAATATATTAATAAACCTACTTGCAGTGTATTTATTTGAAGATATTATATAACCTATACTATATAATGTTATAAGAAATAAATTGAAACTAAAAGTATTAACAGTGTTACTTTACACTGTGACTTTATTAAACTATTATTATTTAAAAGAGAATAAGAAACAAGAGAATTTATAGGCCTATCTCCCTTTGGGAATACCAATTTAAGTTTTCACTAGGAGTAAAACTAACATTGGTTAGACTTTAGACAAATCAGTTGCGAAACTCGGGGCAATGAAATAATTTAGAGTACACGTAATACCACAACATATAATGTGATAAAAACATCAGAAACATATAATAAAAACATAACAGTAAGCCACAAGAGTGAATGAAACAAAATTTTACAAATAAAAATAATAAAAACTGTAATAAAATAAATATAAATAAAAACTTATAAATAATAAGCAACAACAAAAGTAAATTAAATGCATTACATACGGTACCTGGATAATCTTCAGATTCATTCACTAATATACACAGAATATACAAGTTATGAAATGTCACACCTATTTACATTACAATCTGCTTCACTTAACACATTATAAATAATATTAAACACTTGGATTTCGTTGTCCATGATGTGTCCGTTACTTAACTAAATACCACTATTATATTAACGACTCGGAACACAAAGTTTATTATAAGTAAAAACATAAAGTTTTACCTTACAACCTGAACCGGTTTTAGTTACAAGTTGGTGACTAGTATAATATATAATTTATTAGTATTAGCATATAATCTGTATTATATATCTGCATATCACACGAGAGTAAACGTAACATCAGGATGAATTTTTTCCTTTATTAAAAACAGCTTTGTCTGTTTGCGCAGAATGAAGCATTCAGGACGAAAAAGTGGCTGCATACTAGTTCCTACTCGAAATACCCTTGATACTACCTGTTACTAAAATACTAGGTGTTCCTAAAATACTACTGTTCCTCTGATACGCTTAGTATTTTGTGTATCGGTGATACCCCTAGTATTTGAAATACTGGTTGTTCCTTGCGTACCAGCGATATTTTTGTACGCCTAGTATTTGGCCTTGGCGTATTCGTTTACGTGATACTTGCATACTTTGTGTGTGTGTGTGTTTGTGTAGGAGCGTGCCTCGACTCGGAACAGCGAGGGCGGCGTGTCTCGACTCGGAACAGCGTCGCCGCGAATAACAGGTATTTCAACTTTTCAGTCACTGTTACATCCGTTCCTGAAAAATATTGTTCCAAAATACCTGTTACAGGTATATCGGCCCACCTCATTGTAGACTACAGTTTTATGTACTTCTATTGGACTTAAAAATGCACGAATTTTAGACAGATGTATGTAGAAGGGATAAAACAAAAACGAATCATTTTTCTCTTCAAAATTTATTCATATACACATACTTTACTTAATCGACATACTCAGCAAGTTAGTTTGCTTATTCAATAAGGTTCAATTTATTTACAGGAATTATTTTTTTCTAGACTTAATGTTTGCAAAGATGTCAATCATTTTACTGAAGTCAATATTATATGCTGTGTCGTTCTCGATAGACAAAAGAGTCAAACTACTAAGTAGCTGTTGGGTTGTGGTGCTTCGTAGAAAATTCATTATTAGTTTCAGTTTTGACAATGATATCTCAGATTTTGCTACTGTCGCAGGGACTATAAGGTACATCAAACAAACAGTGATGACATCTGGGTAGCTTGAAGGTAAGGAACTGTTCTCAATCAAAAGTAGGTTTGCAAGCTGTTTCGCATCTGTCTAGTGCTCTAACTTTGATCTGAAAATCTTTGTGCAAATTTATCAGCTTTGTCCAGAAGTTCAACCTCAGTAGATGTGACAAGGAAATAAGGTTGTACTACTCTGTATGCATCTACAGCTGCTGTCATACCTTTGAATCTGTTGTCTAGTTGTGATAGTATTGTATCAATCATACGATAAAAGACTGTCACTCTAAACCTTAGGTCCTGTTCATCTTTGGTCCTTACAGAGTTTGTCAAAGAGTTTTTTCACCTTTCTAACTCTTTTGTCAGAGAATTCATCATCTACAATTTCCCACTTTGTACATATCTTTGTAGCTTCTTTAACGACCATTTCAAAAGAATTCCGAAGATCTATTACTTCTATCAGTTCATTTCCCAGAAGATTATAGGTTGTCATTATTTCGAAGGACTTAGGTTGTACAGCTTTGGAGGCAATATTGATCTATTTCAAAGATGTCAGTTTTAATTAATTAATTAAAGCCTCTGATGAAGCCTTCTAAAGGTGAAAGCCGGTTTAGGCTGTAAGGTAAAACTTTACGTTTTTACTTATAAAAAACTTAGTGTTCCGAGTCGTCAATACTATAGTGATAAAGTAACGGTAAAGTGGTAAACCACCACGCGATGGCGTGGCGTGGTGGTGGTGGAGTAGCGGTGGTGTAGTGGTAAAGTCGTAGTATAGTGTAGTAGTAAGTGGTAGTAGTAGTATAGTAGTGGTGGTGTTAATTAATTAATATTTGCTTTCCTGGACAGTGCCCCAGCCTAGTTACAGCCCTGAGCCATGCATAACGCCAACACGTGCGCTTCAAAAGTGTCAAAGCTATCGATGAGGCACGTTTTGTATTTCCACAGCTAACAACACCTAAGGAGTGAGCTGAGACATATCAGAATTTAAAGTCCACACCTTAGTATTGCAACCACTTGCTTCTGACTTTTCAATATTTGTCATCCTCATTCCATTTGGAGACGACTCACATCCCCTTCACAACTTACCTGCCTTGTAGTTTTATGTGGTTGACCACACAGTTTCAGTCGTGTAACCATTTCACATTTAGTTACACAAACTTTAGTTTTTCTAAAACCATGTTCATGGTATCCGAGCCACTATATAATATAATAAATTGATTTACCTCCGTCTTGTGGCTGCCTGATGATTCTTCTTAACACTTACACATTTTGGAACCTAAAGTTCCATCTTCAGAGTGTAAAAGTTTTTAAATCGGTCTAAAAGACGTCGTTAACCAATAAACATAATAAAAATAAAATTGCATGAACACCATAATAAAAATAAAAAATTGCATCCGCACACGCGGGTCTTTGAGTGCGCACTCTACGATCGATCGCGACACACTGATGGTTCTGTAGTCGTTTCGTCTTATCTACCTGCGATGTTGCCTTCACTTATATTCAACGCGCCCACAAATCTATCATACAAATCATGCGATTTGAAACCCAGTTGGTCGTTCAATACATTACTTTGGTTGGTTTTGAAGGCCTTGTATATTTCGAATTCTTCCGCTGCGTTCATGTAACGTCCTTTATTGCACACATATAATGGTATGAAGTTGCTATCGAAATCAGTGTATTTGTGATTATATGTCATTAAATGCTTAGCATAGTTAGACCCAACTGTGTTTAAATTACTTTTAGACAGATGTTCTTTAAATATCTCTTTGAAGGCCCTGCCTGTCTGACCGATATAGAACATATCAGTCATCACAGATCATTTTATATAGGCCCGTTCTTCTCTCCATAGGCGGTGCGGAACGTTACATGGATGTTGTTTAATGAAGGCATTTTTTAAAATCATGGGTAAATTGTTGGTGTATTCAACGGAGATGTACTTCATGTTGGTCTTATCGAGACATGGTTTTTTGGTCTTATACTTATGTTTATGTATTAACCGTTCTATTAACGAGCTGTGGTATCCATTCGCCACCGCTATATGTTTAATTATGTTTACTTCCTCAGCGTAATCTAATGGATCCAGAGGTACAATATGTAACCGATGTATAAGGCTATTAAAAGCTGATGCCATTTTTTGTGATACAGGATGGTAGGAATCAGCGTGTATAACACCATCTGTTGCAGTGGGTTTCCTGAATATTTTGTACCGAAATTTATTATTTTGTTTTATTAATGTTGAATCTAGAAAATTAATTTCATTATTCGACTCTATTTCAACCGTAAACTGTATGTTTGTATTGATATCATTCATGTAATTCAGTAACATGTGTATTTGTCTCGTGGTACCATCGAAAATGACAAAGGTATCGTCAACATAGCGTTTGTAAAATTTTATCTTGTTATGTAATTTGTTTTGTTGAAAGCAAGTACTCATTCTCGTAACAGTTAAGATATATGTCCGCCAACAATCCAGATAGAGGTGATCCCATAGCCATGCCCTCTTCTTGAATAAAATATCTATTATCGAATGTAAAATAATTCTGCTTTAGTATAACCTCAAGAAGAAATAATAACTCATATATTTCCTGTGAACTCAAATTACCGGTTTTTTCCAAATTAATTTTCAGAATGTTCATAGTTGCCTGTATTGGTACACTAGTGTACAGGTTAGTTATATCAAATGACAAATTTGTGCTGGCTACTAATATTCATGTCTTTAGTTAGATTTACCAACTCAATACTATTTTTTATGCAATGATTATTATCCAAAACTACGTTGTTTTTTATTATATTGACCAGTTTCATCGAAATTTTATACCCTGGTGCCGTGGTGTAATTTATAAGTGGCCTTATTGGAGTGTCGGGTTTATGAATTTTTGGTAGTCCGTTGAATTGAGGGGCATATGCTGTCATAGGTTTTAGATGGCGGCGCGTGGCTTCACTAAAGAGATTTGTGCACTTATTAATTGCATTATTAAGGTGTTTCATGTATTTCTGAGTAGGATCTGAATCTATAGATTTTATATTGTTGTTCTTGATAAAATCATATACTTTTTGGTAGTATATGTCTCTATGCATGATAACCAAGGTACTGCCTTTGTCGGCTTTTGCATTATGTTCTACTATTTTATTATTAATCTGTTTTAAAACCCTTATGTCGTTTGCATATTGTAACATTACATTTGGAACAACATAATATCTTACCTGATTTAATGAAGACTTTGGTTAAGAAGCTAACAAGAAGAACAATATCTTCAAAGATGATAGTGAAGAAGAACGACTAACAATTTTAGACTGACTGGTAAGACAACTGACCGTACCCAAATTAATGATTTAGGCTAAGTGATGCAGATATCTTCAAACCCCAACTATGACATGAATTTTCAGTATTGACCAAACAAAGAATTGTAAAGACAAACAGCTTATGAACCAGGACTATAAAGAAACAAATGGTTTCAATTAATGTATCATTATATCCAGATAATCAAAATACAAAGTGAGGGATAATAGGCCCAAACATGTAATATTATGTAAGAGAAATATTAGTAAATAATTAAGTTAATTGATGTAACAAAAATATAGATACACATGATTATAGATACATGAACCATACAAATAATTGTCACATATAGAGTTCATAGGGTTGTCCAGTAAACAACAAATTATAACATGGTCACAATAACATTTATAACAAGAGTGAAACCCAGATAAACAATAACTGTAACAAGATTATTAGAACTGTGTAGTGAGGTGGAGCAACAGTATTCATTTTATTGTAATTTTTGTAAGTCAAACATCAGTAAGTACACGGATGTTGAAACCCGTATAAATAGTAAATATGACATAGACAGTGTCAGAATAATGAGTAAATTAGCTGACAAGGGACTAACCAATTAGTATAGAATTTGTTTTGTAAAATGTGCATGTTTTATGTTTTAGGCACAGTGTTATATCATAGTATTTGTGTTGTGTTTTTTGTATGTAACAGATGATTCAGTTAGTTTAAAGGAATGTCAATTTAATGATATTAATTCCATTTTTTTTTATGTTGTGTTAACAAATATAACAATAGAACTGATATTAAACCATGGTAAATTGATTAATTGACAAAGCAGAATGGACTATATAAAGATGTTTTGTTAAGTGTCAAACACTTATACAGTCTGAGTAGAAAACAATTATTTGTGCAAGGATTTGGTATAATCATAGCCATGTGGGCATGAATTTAACTATTGGAGTAATATATTTTTTGTGTTGTTAAAATAACGTTATATGTTAAACCATTTTGATGAGTGTTAAAAATTAATTTAATTGTTAAAGATGTTAAAACATGGTGATGAAGGTAATACTATTACATAGGCCAGGTGAAACCAACTTTAGTAAATTTTGAACAATTATATTAGAAATTTTGTAAAGCAAATGTGAAAAGGTAAAGGTATTTATAGGTAATAACGTATACAAGGAATGTAGAAACAAAATAACACATATCAAGTTATTTAAGAAAATTCCAAATAATAAAATTGTAACATCCATAGTTTTTAAGTAAAAATAGGCATGTTTGGTGTCTAAATATAACAAATGTGAAGATCAAAATAATGCTGATAATGGTTTTAAATTCCCATTCAGTATAGAAAAGTTATGTTAATTTAAAGATTTTGAACAAATTTTAGACTTTGAAATAACGAAAGTAGGTGACAATGTAGATCCGAATTAACCAACCAGATTCCAAGTTTACCCTTAGCAACCAGAAATTTCGGATAAATAAAATGAGACTTCTTTGACAACGATCTTAGCAGATAGACGCGTTCTTAAATCGTCTTACATTATATGTTATAAAGTGTGAAAAAACAATACAACTAGATAAATACTGTTAGAAGTACACTACACGAACTTTTTGCAATAACAGAAGACTAGCCATTATATGGATTAGAAGAAATAACAACCAGGAAGAAGATTTGAAGTGGACGAGGGACGAGAAAGAAGATTTGACGTGTACGTGGGCCCTATCTTCAACCAAGAAGAGTACAAGAAGAGGATTTGGTGAATCTGACATCTCATTATATCGTACTACAACACACACATTTGTATACACTACTGTTAAGCAATAGTCAATTAAACTACAGACCCCATATAACACGAACACTAGAAACAACCACTAATAACACCATATAAGATTAACACCTTTTTAAACACAACAAGAACTTTTAATTCTCATAATAACTATCAAAGCCTGAACTGGACATAACCTTTTTAAAACTGGTAACCACTATACAATTTCTGTGTGCAAGTATCACTCTAACGTTGTAATATCCTATAATTTTGTAAACTTGTATTTTGATTAATAGTGTAATATTTTGTTTAATTAATAATCCCCGAACCATATACGCCCTGAGATAATTAATATTTTTTATTTAAAAATGTTAACAAAAGCATTGTTTTGGTCTGGAAGAAAGACTAAACGTTTGGCTACTGCTGCCAACTGGTAAAGGAAGAATTATATTTTGCGCTACGATTGCGATTATTCTGTTTAAATTTATTAAAACAGTCAATCAGTGTTTTTCCGAATAAAGGATTCCACAAGGATATATGTTTGATAATATTTGTGTGTCGTTATTATTGCTGTTACATTAGTAAATAGAATTCACCGATTGCAGCGGACCGACAGTTGGCATCGTTTGAGTGACGTCACGGAAACGTGGAGCATAGTGGAAGTAAGCGGCAATTTACAAAACCATTAGCCGTTCAACCTAACACATTTATAATTACACATCAACGACTCCAGTGCGAGTTTGTCGCTACATTATTTACCTATATTACAAGTTGACACTTCCAACGGGTGGTGTAATTCAAGTGCACACTATATAAATACAAGTAACTGTCACAATAACATTGTACGTAACGAAAAATCTGATTACAAATAGACGAACCTGAAGTGAGGCTACACATACATTACGTTTCAATTAGAAGTAACACGAAGAGAATTACTTTATCGTTACAATATTTTTGCTTAAGATTATTCGGTGATGACATAATATTATTATTATTTGTTCTGAGGGACCTACTTATTCTGTTGTTGATCAAAACTCTTAATTCATTCTGTGATTTCAAATCTGGTACGCTTTTTATAGCCGCTTCAGTATATATCATTTCACGCATTGCGTGATTTTTAGTCAAGTCAGGCAAATTATATTTGAACCCCGTGTTGAGTAAATTCAATTCTACCGAGTTGAAAACAATGTCTGTTAGGTTTGAAACGGGTTTGTAAAATTTGTGTTTACATTCTGTAATCATGTCGTCACGTTGATAACTGGTTAAGGTAGTTAATTTCTTATTGTGTCTATGAATAGTCGGTAATATAATCTTTCTGACGCGCTCATTGATATAACTCATTACACTGTGCATAAGTACTGGATGTATCTTGCTCAACAATTCTAAATGCAATTTATACAATGCTATGTTAAGTCTGGTCTTTTCATTATATAATTGTTTAATCTCCTCTTTTACCCATGCTATCTCGGCTATATGTTTAACTTTATTTGCGATTCTTGGAGTGCCGTTTATGTGTATAGTGCAGTATTTAGGTGTAACATTAAACTGGATGCACTGTCTATTAAATCTGATGTGCTGGTTTGTTTTCTGCAATTTACTCTTAATGTTTATGAATTTATATACCGTAGTTGCTTGACTACGGTTTGAATTTACTCAACAAGGGGTTCAAATATAATTTGCCTGACTTGACTAAAAATCACGCAATGCGTGAAATGATACATACTGAAGCGGCTATAAAAAGCGTACCAGATTTGAAATCACAGAATGAATTAAGAATTTCGATCAACAACAGAATAGGTAGGTCCCTCAGAACAAATAATAATAATATTATGTCATCACCGAATAATCTTAAGCAAAAATATGCAAACGACATAAGGGTTTTAAAACAGATTAATAATAAAATAATAGAACAGAATGCAATAGTCGCAAAAGCCAACAAAGGCAGTGCCTTGGTTATCATGCATAGAGACATATACTACCAAAAAGTATATGATTTTATCAAGAACAACAATATAAAATCTATAGATTCAGATCCTACTCAGAAATACATGAAACACCTTAATAATGCAATTAATAAGTGCACAAATCTCTTTAGTGAAGCCACGCGCCGCCATCTAAAACCTATGACAGCATATGCCCCTCAATTCAACGGACTACCTAAAATTCATAAACCCGACACTCCAATAAGGCCACTTATAAATTACACCATGGCACCAGGGTATACAATTTCGATGAAACTGGTCAATATAATAAAAAACAACGTAGTTTTGGATAATAATCATTGCATAAAAAATAGTATTGAGTTGGTAAATCTAACTAAAGACATGAATATTAGTAGCCAGCACAAATTTGTCGTTTGATATAACTAACCTGTACACTAGTGTACCAATACAGGCAACTATGAACATTCTGAAAATTAATTTGGAAAAAACCCGGTAATTTGAGTTCACAGGAAATATATGAGTTATTATTTCTTCTTGAGGTTATACTAAAGCAGAATTATTTTACATTCGATAATAGATATTTTATTCAAGAAGAGGGCCTGGCTAAAATTTTACAAACGCTATGTTGACGATACCTTTGTCATTTTCGACGGTACCATGAGACAAATACACACGTTACTGAATTATATGAATGATATCAATACAAACATACAGTTTACGGTTGAAATAGAGTCGAATAATGAAATTAATTTTCTAGATTTAACATTAATAAAACAAAATAATAAATTTCGGTTCAAAATATTCAGGAAACCCACTGCAACAGATGGTGTTATACACGCTGATTCCTACCATCCTGTATCACAAAAAATGGCAGCTTTTAATAGCCTTATACATCGGTTACATATTGTACCTCTGGATCCATTAGATTACGCTGAGGAAGTAAACATAATTAAACATATAGCGGTGGCGAATGGATACCACAGCTCGTTAATAGAACGGTTAATACATAAACATAAGTATAAGACCAAAAAACCATGTCTCGATAAGACCAACATGAAGTACATCTCCGTTGAATACACCAACAATTTACCCATGATTTTAAAAAATGCCTTCATTAAACAACATCCATGTAACGTTCCGCACCGCCTATGGAGAGAAGAACGGGCCTATATAAAATGATCTGTGATGACTGTGATATGTTCTATATCGGTCAGACAGGCAGGGCCTTCAAAGAGATATTTAAAGAACATCTGCCTAAAAGTAATTTAAACACAGTTAGGTCTAACTATGCTAAGCATTTAATGACATATAATCACAAATACACCGATTTCGATAGCAACTTCATACCATTATATGTGTGCAATAAAGGACGTTACATCAACGCAGCGGAAGAATTCGAAATATACAAGGCCTTCAAAACCAACCAAAGTAATGTATTGAACGACCAACTGGGTTTCAAATCGCATGATTTGTATGATAGATTTGTGGGCGCGGTGAATATAAGTGAAGGCAACGTCGCAGGTAGATAAGACGAAACGACTACAGAACCATCAGTGTGTCGCGATTGATCGTAGAGTGCACACTGAAAGACCCGTGTGTGCGGATGCAATTTTATTTTTATTATGTGTGTTCATGCAATTTTATTTTTATTATTTTTATTGGTTAACGACGTCTTTTAGACAGATTTAAAAACTTTTACACTCTGAAGATGGAACTTTAGGTTCCGAAACGCATAAGTGTTAAGAAGAATCATCAGGCAGCCACAAGACGGAGGTAAATCAATTTATTATATTTAGTTTTTCATCATGTAGCAAGTTCCTTATATCTTACAGTACACTTAATAGAGTAGATCAAAGAGTTCTTGGCCTGACAAAGAAAACACATGATTTTTGGCAATTTTGTTTTTAATTTTTATTCTTTATTCCTTCCGTATAATATTTCTCCAGCCAGACATTTCTTCAGGTACAGGAACAGGAAAAGTTACTGAGGGCTAATGGTGCATGTGACAGTCATTCATAGCACAATTAATGCACACTTTGCAACTGCAATTGACGAAGTATAAGTGGGCACATTGCCTCGATGAAAAAGCACTTTTTTCTATGTTTTGCTTTAATAGCCTCATTCAGTTACCCCATCAATGCTGCGTAATACTCTCCACTGGTGGTTTTACCATTTTCTAAATAGTCTGTGAGCACCGCACCTTGTTCAGTCCCAAAAAACATAACTGATGTTCAAACCAATGGTGGCATGTAATTTTCCATTCGTTATCCACACATAACTTAATTATTTATTACTTATTAATTACTTGTTCAGTACCAGTAGTAGGTGACAAATAATAACTTTTAATGACATACATATCTGAACATCGTTACAATCACGTATTCAACTGTAACATATTTTGATATGCTATATGTAGACATGTATTGCTATCTGCACCAATTCTAAAATACATTCCATGATTACTACACCTATAATTATTTACAAATATAAATAAGGGATTGTTGCATTATCAAGATTTTAAATTGTAAAAATTAGTATTTATTATGTATTAATATATTATATAACTATGTATTAATATTGTATTAATTATGTTTTGGAGTATTATAATTTAGTCTATGTGTTTAGGTAAAACAATATGTAAGGAATGTAATTATTTTGCTGATGTAAAACAAATTGTCTCAAAACACACACACACACACACACACACACACACACACACACACACACACACACACACACACACACACACACACACACACACACACACACACACACACACACACACACACACACACACACACACACAACTGAGCTCGTGTTTGACATTTTCTGTTGTATCCGTACACAGGTTCTGATTATAACAATAAATATTGTCCAAATTTTGACACAAATAATACAAAATTTGTGTTATACTTATTCACTGATCCTTGCTATACCTTCTGTCATTAAAATTTATTGATCGATTGTCACTACTAAATTAAGGATTCTATATAAAAAATTTCACACAAAAAGATTTTTGTATTTAAAAAAAAAGAATTAAATTTTGGTATATACAGTACACCAATTTGTAACTCTTAGATAAAGGTAACTCTTAGATTACAATTCAGAAAGTGATCTTCGATATCAGAGTCCCAGATTATTTTTAGAATTGGTTACCAAAACACTTGGCTGCAAGTTGTAAACGACAAACAAGTACAAGTTATAATCACACACACTAATGTTACATGTCTCCCCTCTCTTCTCCTTGTGAACAAAATAAAATTCTGTTGGATAAAATAGTCCACACAAAGACACAGTGCTAATGTAATTATTAAACAATGTATGAAAAGGATTATATGGTTAATAAATTATAAGAAATTGTAAATGAATAATGATATATAATATTTATTTAACAATATAATATACAAAAATATCCATCTCAAATATCCTTAACAAATACTAATATACCAGTAATTGAAGAAACCTGCAAAATTGAAACGGTTATTTGAAAATCAGTAACAATGAAAAATAAATATCTATCATTGTAGCCTACCAAAAATAACATGTGTAGGTACTTTGAAAAGAACCTATGGATCAGTAAAAGAGGGAGACAACTGGAGGATTAGGACCAAATAAGAATCATGAAATCTATATAATAACTCAGATTTGGTGGAAAGTATTAAATACAAAAGGATTAACTGGCTTAAACATGTTCAAACAATGGAGGCGGAAAAGTCCCGAAAAACCTATAGCATTTTGGCTAGTATCGGAAAACACATCTTTGCACAGACAGTGAATACCCATGTACAAATTAAAGACAACAATTTGTTCAACCATAAATCATATAGATATTTTAAAATGTTTTACAACTGTGGGAAATGTGGTCATCTACTGGTAGACTGCTGGAAGAATAAAATACCGAGAGAAGAGAGCGATCGCACCAATTGGAGAAGTAATGCCCCAGAACAGCACATAGTTTCCACGCTACATAAGACTAGTGGAAACCTGATCGTTAATGGATTTGCGGAAGGTAAACGAACATCATTTACAGTTGACACGGGCGCTACAGTGTCTATTGTACTCCCTGACTTAATCAGCAACCGATGGCCTCAAATTAGCTCTTGTACAATACAGACTGTGACTGGAAGCCCCGTCAATGTGTTAAGAAAGATAGACGTACGTGTACGCCTGGGTCTTCTCGAGTTTAGCCACCAAATGCTTGTTGCAGACATTGTTGATGAAGTGATTCTTGGCATGGACATTACGAAGGCCTATGGATACGTTGTGGACTTAAGAGAGAATGTCCTGAAGGTTGGACAAGAGAAGATAAAGCTTTGCATGGCTAAAATGTCAGGGTCTGCCAACCATTCAATTAAACAAGTGCCATTGGCTGAAGAAGAAGTCAACAGATCTCATCAAGAGGAACCTTTCCTATTCCAGGCAGAAATGGAAGAAGAACTAGCAGAGGAAGTACACATACATGAAACAGCAAAAGAAGTGACTGGAAAGCTAACTATGGGTGTCAAGGAAAACCCCTTGTTTGTTCCTGAGTTAATAGAAGCGCCCAGGGGAAAAGTTGCTGAAGATGAAGTTACGCAAGAGGTTGTTGACGAGATCCAATCAGACTTGGATCAGCCAGTGGTGTTTAGGTCATCAGTATATGACGTAATGGGAATGATTCCAGCAAAACTAGCGGTTGAGCTGAAGACTCGTATTCCTGGGAACTTGATGTTCGGATCACACGAGACTGAATTCGAAGAACCGGAGAATTATCTTTCGCAAGGACATCCACCTAGATCGCCTGGCCAAGTATTACTTCAGAGACAGTTTGCCAGTTTGGGACGAACAGGCTTAAGGAGGGGACAGTGTTACGAGAAGCATACCGAACAATCCAGAACATTCTCCACTCCCCCGTCCAGTGTGGCAGCTGTTGTATCAGTCAACTACGTGATTCTAGTGAGTTCCAAGAACACTTGAGATACTATGCTTAAGCCGGTGGCGGCATGCAGTTAAGGAGGGAAAGCTCTACTGGGCATCAGCGCGGCTTATATAAAGCCACAGCAGCCGGGTTGTCAGTTAGTTACGTGAACGACTTTCGCTACTGTGGATTGAGTGCTTGTCAGAGTGAAGAATTATTGTGTTATGTGTTTTATAATTGTGCAAGACTCTATTAGTAGACATTGTTTACTGCCTGTGAACAATTTTTATTTTATTTGTTGTAAGAGACAGTGTTGTTAATTACGAACTGTTTAAGTATGAAAATTAAAGCTGGTGATTAGTGACTTAATTGGTGTCTTGTACTTATTTTGTTTTCCACTGTACCTACGACGATCAAGTAGACCGTCATAACAATATTTATTGTATCCATCAATGGATGTCCTTTCTATTAGTTTACAATTAACACAACCAGCAGACATTCTAAACTTCCATCTTATAATGACCAATGATGAATGCGTTTTCTTTTTTAATTTTAAGAAATGGCAAATCGTTAATAAAAATATATAATATTAGTAAATACCATTTTAAATATTTCAGTAAAGTTCAAATGTGCTAAATTAGCCAGCACAAATTGGTTTGTTAGCCATCACTATGAGGTTCTGTTGTTGTTGTTGAACGTAAAATTTTGAAAAGAATCTGTGGACCAGTAAGAGGGAGACAACTGGATGATTAGGAACAAATAAGAATTAAGAAATCTATATAATTACAAATTAAATCAGAGGTCGTTTACGCATAATAACCTGGGGGGGGGGTCTGTTTGGCTTTCTCATTAACAAACAGAGAGCAGTCTTTAAAAATCTGGATTAATCCAGTTTAGGAATTTCATACAAGCTTCAAAACCTATGAAGCAAGCTGCATTGGCGGGAAAGGCACGGAGCATAACTGGAGTGCAGCCTTTGTACAGTGCAGCTGGTCCTTCTTCCTTCATTAGTTTTGAGAATACATCACGCAGTCCATTTGGATAAGTGCCTTCTGGAGCTATACAGTAAAATAATTATTAGATTGATCAGCCATGACTTTGGTGGAATACAATGTGAAGCTATTATTCAGGATTGGGATGTAAAACTGTTTTCTGTGGTTAACATGGCAGCTTAAAACTGGAATAGCTTGAGGATCACATCAAACCAATAACACATTTCTAGGTGATATACATGGAAAGGTTTTGAAGGAGGAAGTAGAGAGACGGGAAGAAAATAATATCTAATTAAAAACAAGTAGGATACTTTTATCCAAATAGTTTACATATTACTGTTTACACGAAACCATATGTTTTATGTAAACATAATGTAGCCTATTTAGAAAACATCTGTTTAAATATTTGATTGTCTGACACAAAAATGTCACACTTTGTTTTTTTCCTTCTATTGTGTACAAAAACATGGAAGGCACTGATTTTTAAATTTTTAAATTCTATCTTGAATCTAAATGAAAATGCCTGATGTGCCTATGTCAACAAAACTTAATGTCTACCACTCAAGCCTTAATTACTTCAACATTCTCAATCTACCATAAGTGTTTTCATTTCATTATAACAGACAGTCATAAAAATATGTAACAGCATTATTTGCATTCCATGTAAGATGAAGTTTTCTGTGTATTTAATGATTATTCTGTATTACCATTTTCTTAAAACTCAATTTTAATAGAATGTTCAGGGACTAAAGGGGTTTCCTTTTCTTTCCCTTACTTTATATTTACTAGTTGGCAATATGTTTATGTGACTATAATGACACCAAAATACACAAGTTTTGTATTACATGATTAGTAAAGACATTTAAATCATCTTCATCCTAAAAAGTATTCAGAAAATTAAAAAGCACATTAAAAAGAGTCACGAAGTGAAGACAGAAATAAAGTAATAGAATGTAGAAAATGTGGTGGTCTTTTGTGTGTGTGTGTGTGTGTGTGTGTGTGCGTGCACACACGAGTGTACATACGCGGCTCTACTACAAGAAGAGAAGGAATCACCTGCACACCAGTGGCGAAGTTACGTGGAGCCTATAGAGGTAATGCCTACTCTAAAAAATTCTGTAGAATAAAAATTATAAATATGTACAAACTATGTAACGTAAAGATTATTCACTGTTACTGTGACTGTCAAATTTATGAAGCCGAAACTACGTGCTTTACTGAGCGACCACGAGATGGTAACAGTCGACATAGTACGTTTAAAGCGAATAAGGCAACGTGAACTTGCCTCAGCGTTTTTTGTATACAGCATTACATCGTACGTACATAATGTGCTGGCAAGATTGCGAAGTGCTGGGTGGGGGGGATTGTCCCATGCTCCTCACACCTAGCGTTGAGGCATGTCTCCTCACTTCTAACTGTGGTGAAAACAGTTATGTTTTAAAGCACACTGTGTTGTTTATAAGTATGTTTATTTTATGTAGTTATTAAAAGTGTGCCTGTTATTCCGCTGAACTAATAGACGATCAAGATTGTTATTTGAATTATTTGTGACATTAAACATATATATATATAAACTAATCAAGTTTATACATTTGGAAGTTCAATCAGTTGTATTATTGTGTATGACTAATAAGTGTGTCGCCCGAAATGAGTGAATGCGGTCCTTTTAATACCTTGTCAGATCTTTTGAACTTATTAAAAAATAAACCGTTTTCTTCTTGGACTTACGAAGAAAAATGTGGTGTTAAAAACAAAAGATTTACACCTAATTTCGACATTAAACATTTTGATGGTAAAGTATCTAGAAAATTTCAGTTTTCTTGGTATGAGCGATGTTTGTGGTTGACAGGCTGTTACGAAACCAACGAACTTTTTTGTTATACTGTTTGCTGGTGAAACAGTATGGATTTTATATGGAGTAACGGTCACATAAAACTTTCTTAGAAAAGCAGAAAAACACCAGAATTCAAATAAACATATTTAGAATGAGTAGGGGCACCATTTGCTGGGGCTCGTGAGGATTGAACATAGTCTCTCTGAAGGGGCTAGAATTCAAGTTGTTAAACATTATGAAGTCGTGAAACAAAATAGGCTTGTTGTTGAAAGACTCAGTCAACCAGAGTAATTATCTAGAACTGTTACATCTTCTTCTTAAGCAGAAGCAGTACATTCGAGATCATCTCCAGTCTACGTCAGGCTTTAAAGGTACATCAAGTGATATTCAGAATGAATTAGTTGAATCTGTAACTGATATAATTCAAGAGAAGATTAAGGTGGAGTTAGATTCTTGCGATTTTATTGAAATTCAGGCAGATGGAACTTTAGACATACCAAGTAGATCTCAAGTCAGCATAATTTTTAGATTTTGTTGAAAAGAGGGTCCGATTGAAAGGTTCATTGGCTTTTATGATGTTTCAGTAGATAAGACTGCATCAGGGTTATCAGAATTAATTGCTAATGTTTTCCAAAAGTGGGGTGTAATTGAGAAGGCAGTCTGTCAAACATATGATGGAGCCTCTGTAATGGTTGAAAAGCATGGAGGTGTTCAGCACTACGTAAAACAGCCTTGCCCAAGAGCATTATTTCTACATTGATACACTCAGAAGTTAAACTTGTTCTTCTTCATTGCTCTAAAACAATAAAATTGGTTAGGCTCTTCATTCACAATCTGACAGCATTTCATACATTTTTTTGTAGATCCTCAAAGGGATCACAGCTTCTAGAATCTACAGGATTTAAACGTCCAGAAGCATCCACTACCCAATGGAACTTCTATTCCAGAGCAGTTCATATCATCTTTTCCCACTATGGTGACTTGAGACAGATTTTTGAGGACATTGCAGAGAATGATGAAGAATTGGATAATGATTCGTACAATTCTGCTGTTGGATTACTTAACATACTCAAAAAGACCAATTTCATTTACTTACTTTGTTTTATAGGGAAATATTCGTTTATACTGACCATCTCTTTTCTCTACTGCAACACAAAACTATCTGTGATATAATTCTGTGCAACACTGAAATTAAGAAAAGTACTGCTATCCTCAAGAACATGAGATCAGAAAACACTGTGTTGTCTTGCATTGAAAAATCTCACCAAATAAGCAGTGAGGTAAATATAGATGACAGTGACAGGAAACTGCTGAAAACATTAACTCATGAAGTTATTGATACCTTGATTATGCAGCTGAAGGTACGGTTCAGTGATTTTTAAAGTATCCAGTTTGTTGAGTTGTTGGATCCAAATCACTTCATTTCTTACAAAGAGAGTTTCCCTTCTACTAAATTTAACAGCCTTATAAATAAAAACCTTTTTTTTCACCTGGGATCATCTGGCTCCGGATGATAGCACCCAGAAAGGACCCCTGCCTCGGGTTACAGATGAAACCCGGTCAACGATCTCTAAAGGCGAATGAGGCATCTCAGTTCCCAACGGCAGAGAGAGCAGAAGAACCTAGTGGAGTAAACCATGAAAAACAATCATTTCGAACTAACAATCCGATCTTATCTTGGAATTTAATTCCTACTTTTGCACTCTATACAAAAGTAGTCCTTATGTGGTCCTTAGACGGCTGATACAAAAAAAAAAAAACTTTTTTCAATATTGAAATACTGGAAAATGAATTAAAAAACATTTACTCAGATACCATATACTGGAAAACATTTGTTCCCTCAAATACTTTTACATTTTACAGTTCTTAATGACTTAGAACCAGTGTACGTGGAAGTTTCAAAATTAATTCATTTGATTTTAACGTTTCCTGTTACCATGGCTTCTTCAGAAAGGAGTAGGAGTACTCTGAAAAGAATAAAAAACTACTTGTGCAATACAATGACCAATGAAAGACTTAGCTCTCTTAGCACCACTGATATTGGAAACAAAATAATGAAGGAACTGATACGTGACCAGCTGTTCAAAGACCGTGTGGTTGACAATATTCAGCAAGCAAGAAAACTCGCCATGTTGTACTCTCTACAAAAAAATTTAATATAAGACTTTTGCCTACCCATTCATTAACTACTGGGTCATTCCAAATCAAATCATCCAGCCAGAACAAAATTTTTCACCCCACCCTCTCAGATTTTCAAGAATTTTTTTTACAGCATCTATGGACAAATATAACAACACGTATTTTTCATTTTTGCCAAATTCACTTTAGTTTTTTTATGATTTTTTGAAAAAAGTCCATTTTTAGCCGATTTGTTAGTCGTGGCGCAAGATCTAAAGAGCACTTTTCAATAAAAACTCTACTTGTATGGTTATTACTTAGTATTAAGTTATGAAACTTACAATACTTACTTGAAATTTCACAAGGATTCCAAATATAAAATCAAAAATAACATTTAGACTCATATAAACTTGTTTTTCCACTTCAAAGTTGGCAATTGTGAATTTTTTTCTCCGTGCAGGCTTTTATGTAAATGTTTATAACTTTTTTCTGTCTCGTCCTATGAGGCTGAAAAAGGTCTCATTTGAAAGAGGATGAAATGTTATATAATAGCATAAAATAAAAGACATGGGTATTTAATGATATCATTTTATAATTTAAGTACAAATTTTATATTTGATATTTCATTGAAATATTTTGCATAGTACCCTATCTTGTGTGGCCAATGAGGATTTTTTTTACTTAAGGTATACTTATATTTTCGGCTTATCAGTGTAACAAGGCCTAACTACCTGTCAAAACTAAAAAAATATAGATTTTAAAGATTTGTCCGTATTTTAAAAATAATAACTTGCTTAGGTATTTACTTGTTGAGTTAGCTTACCTTTTCAGTCTTAAATGGTATTACAGGATATTTATAATATATACAGGTGCTTCTTGATTGATATGAAACTTAATTTTTCCTTGCCCAGGCAGAATTAATATTTTGAATACTTTTTTTGGATAGTCTGAAAAGCATTCGGCCCACCTAAGTACTTAATTCAGGAACATCTATGCAACAAATTATCTTTGTAAAAGGGACCCAGCACTTATCCTCTCTCCCAACATTTCTGTGTTCTGGCCAAAAAAAAGTTTTGGGATTTTGAGGATGCATAAAATTGATGTAAGCATCTTGGTTGTCATCATCTAGCTCCAAAATTAGTTCAATATAACACTTTTCTTTATAAGCATAGGATGAAATGTACTATAATAGCATAAAATAAAAGTAATGGGTATTTAATGTCATCATTTAAATTTAAGTACAAAGTTTACAGTTGATATTTCATTGAAATATTTTGCATGACTGACTTACAACAGGGCAGGACTACAAGTTACAACATGAATACCACATGACTGTACAGGCAGCCAGTCAGAGGTACATTAAGCCTCAGTTTGCTCTGTGATACTGGTTGTGACAGTTGCAAGTAGCATACAAACTGCATAATTAGTTCAATGTAAAAAAGTGTATACATTGTTTGAAGTGGTTTTGTATAAAATAGTTTTTTTATAATCTATAAATTTATACAGTGTAATAGGGGACAGTAGGGTTTGGAACAAACATACAAACTACAGTGAGTAGTCTGATTCATGTGATTCTGGTTCAACAATCATTTTGTCTGATTTAGTACTATTAAGTTTCATTGATAACCATTAATGTGCAGTTTAAAACAAAGATTTCTTTCTTTATTACTGTACTATCTATATATAATCATGAGTTCAGATGAAGAGTTGTTAGTACCTAAAGAACAGTGTAATGTGGTGCTGCTCACTCATTCTGTTTGTCACAACACAAATTTTACAGATGAGAAAGAAATACTGTTAGTTTCAAATTTACCAGATGAAGTTAAAGCAATTCTTATGGAGTTAAGAAACACATTGACACCTAGTTACAATTTATGTTTACATCATTATCTCTACTATACTGAATATTCTGAAAATAACCAAAAAAGTGTTTGGGACCCAAGAATGTCCACAAAAAGGTCATCAAAGCAGGTTTAAGACCAATATCTCTTAAATATGCTAAAGAAGTAAAAAGAAAAAAAGGAATAATATTAATTCCTGGATAAAAGATTTGTGACAACTGTAGAAAAAAATTGCCGTATAAAGATCAGATTTGTACACCAGAAGAAATGTTCAAGATTTGTGACCAGCATTTTTCAAAAATAACATTTCAATTCATCAATACAGACAATGTAAAACATGTAGAACCTATGTTAACTTTGCGTTTTAGTGATCATAAACCGAAAACTGAAATAGCAGCAAAACGTATCAGCAGTGACAAAGATTTTTCCTTAAGATATAGCTTTTCGCAAGAACTGCAACTTCCAAATCTTCAACCAAATACCTATGTAGGCTGTGTCTATGAAGAAAATGTTATATCGGACTAATTTTGAGCTAGATGATGACAACCAAGATGCTTACATCAATTTTATGCATCGTCACTGGCCATCAAAAACCTTTTTTTTGGCCAGAACACAGAAATGTTGGGAGAGAGGATAAGTGCTGGGTCCCTTTTACAAACATAATTTGCTGCACAGCTGTACCTGAATTAAGTGCTTAGGTGGGCTGAATGCTTTTCAGACTATCCAAAAAAAGTATTCAAAATATTAATGCTGCCTAGGCAAGGAAAAATTAAGTTTCATATCAATCAAGAAGCACTTGCATATATTATAAATATACTGTAATACCATTTAAGACTGAAAAGGTAAGCTAACTCAACAAGTAAATACCTAAGCAAGATATTATTTTTAAAATACGGACAAATCTTCTTTAAAATCTATTTTTTTTTAGTTTTGACAGGTTGTTAGGCCTTGTTACACTGATAAGCCTAATTTTAACTGAAGTTTTAGTACAGAAAAATATAAGCATACCTTAAGTAAAAAAAAAATCCTCATTGGCCACACAAGATAGGGTACTATGCAAAATATTTCAATGAAATATCAAATATAAATTTTGTACTTAAATTATAAAATGATGTCATTAAATACCCATGACTTTTATTTTATGCTATTATATAACATTTCATCCTCTTTCAAATGAGACCTTTTTCAGCCTCATAGGACCAGACAGAAAAAAGTTATAAACATTTACATAAAAGCCTGCATGGAGAAAAAAAATTCACAATTGCCAACTTTGAAGTGGAAAAACAAGTTTATATGAGTCTAAATGCTATTTTTGACTTTATATTTGGAATCCTTGTGAAATTTCAAGTAAGTATTGTGAGTTTCATAACTTAATATTAAATAATACATACAAGTAGAGTTTTTATTGAAAAGTGCTCTTTAGATCTTGCGCCGCGACTAACAAATCGGCTAAAAATGGACTTTTTTTCAAAAAATCATTTAAAAAAACTAAAGTGAATTTGGCAAAAATGAAAAATACGTGTTGTTATATTTGTTCATAGATGCTGTAAAAAAATTTTCATGAAAATCTGAGAGGGTGGGATGAACACCCCTGGATGATTTGACTTGGAATGACCCTACTAGTTTCGCCACTGCTACACACTACAAATTTCATGTATCAATTCTGTATCGCAAGCATGCATGCATACACACACACACACACACACACATGCACACGTCTCTTCAGAAGACGAAGTCTCCATAGACTTGTACAATAACAGACTGGATCAACTTGTGTAAGGGTGAATGGGGTCACTACCTCATACTATATATAGATATATGGGTAAATGGATCTCTGAAGAGGATAACTATCACTGAACACAACTTTTTGTGGAAGCATGATGCTTCTGTGCTTATTTGGAAAGATTCAGACATGCGCAATTTTTTTTTTTTTTTACTACTCTGATAAAAAAATAAAACAAAAATATTTATTGTTCTATACAACTGTTAACAAAATATACCATATTAAAATATATATAATCTATCTACATTAATTAAAGGAGACTGGGAAAAGAATGTACAGACAAATATCATGTAAAAAACATGAAATCCAAATAAATAATTTTTGCACAGGAAACAATACAATATTATAAGTACAACAAAATAAAATACACATAAGAAACAAATTGTAAGAAGTTTTACTCAATGTTTTGCATATTATACATGTTTATGAAATATGTTACTGAAAATAAGCAATCTTACACTCATACGTATGAAGTATAACAAAAACTTCTTTTCTCAACTATAACACTTTTCTGTTTGTAACATATATTGTGCTTACCAGTCTGTAATCTGCTTTTTAAAACATCCGCAGGTATCCCAACAAGCCAGTTTGCTATTCCAGCCATGCCTCCAGCAAATATAGTCCGTAATATACCAATGTTGTCAGACTTGTTATCTTTTGGCGTTAACATTTTCTGAAGCCATTCGTAAGTCATAAAGTACATTCCACTGGCAGGCACATCTTAAAAGTGATAAAAATAGTATATTATTTTTTCATGTTAACATATGTACTGCAAACAATAGTAGACCAAAAACTGATAAAAACATTTACACATATTCTTGCTCTTTCTCATATATATAATGCGTACACACATACACGCTTGCATGTGGGAGCACACACACACACACACACACACACACACACACACATTGGTAATGTACAATATGTTTAATTGCTCTGCTTTAATTGCATCATTTTCCCTGCATAATCTGTGGTGATAAAAATTGTAGTAATTAATGAACTGGTTTTGTAATTTGTTCTGAGTTACAGATAAAAAGTATTTAGACAAGAACATAAAGTAGTCAAGGAACAGCGAAAGGTTTACAGTCATCAGAGTTGGATCAATATGCTTTATAGAATCCACAAATTTATAAATATATGCATATTAACTACACTGTATTTTACCACAAATACATGTCCTCCTCAAAACTCACATTACTGTACTAAACACATCCATTATTTTCCTTGTGTTCTGTGGCATGGAAAAATATAAAAGAATTGAACAAAACACACACACCACACACAATGATACACTTATATAAGATAAAAGTGTTCTTTGAACAGTAGTATCTACATATCTCAGACATGTAAACATGCTTAGAAGTATAACATACATTCAAAAATATAGGTACATAACATTCTCCAAATTTAAAGTCAAGTGTTTTTTTATAGGAGGCCTACTATCATTTTTATACAATAAATACAATTTCTAAAGTGTGTGTGTGTGAGATGAACATTACTGAGTATGCAGAACGTAACGTGAGGTAGTAATTAGTAAAATATATCGTGCACACAATCTGATGTGATAAAGAGTGTTGAGATAAGCATCCCTCCTCCCTTGTTGCTGATCCTTGCTGCCTTCACACCATTAGTTAACTCAGTAGTGTCTCAGTAGTGTCCTACATGTAGCAAAATGCGTCAGTGTGCATTAATCTTCCTTGGCATAGCATACTTCTCACTAACTGTAAGTTTTTAAGTTCTTTTTTATAATATAGGAATGAAATATATTTTTTTACTGTATTTATCTACCAGTAGAAGCAAACATAATTATTTTTGTATTTAAATTAAATTATGAAAGTAAACTTTGTATTAAGTACTGTATAAACAAACATAAAAATAACATGGTTCCTGTCTTCTGAGTATACAAAATAACTTTTGTTTTAAAATCATAGTTAAAAGTAAGTCTACAATTTCCAAACACTTTTACATCATTATAAAAGAAAGAGCAGCTGTCTCTTAGGTTATTAATTGTATAGAGATAAACCTTTTGCAAACTTATTTATAAAACAGTCTTACTTGTCCAATACTATTAGGTACTTTTCCACTGTTTGATCTCAATTATATAATTCAATGGAGATCTGAAAATTGTTTAATTAGTATCATCAGTACATAGGAACTGTCTTGCATTTCATACTGGGACATGAAATCGTGTACATACACAGAATATCATAAATTAGATGTCTGCAACTGATGTATCTAATCCCCAACTATAAGCATTTAAAATAATATTTCTCGTTTTTTTTTTAATATTTATTATTACATCTTATAAAACTTATACACATACATAATGAAAATCATGATTCTGATAACATTCAGAGTGCAAGAAGTTAAGAAAAAAATAGAGAAAAAGGCAAGGAGAGACATACAAGGGTGGAAACAATTATGAGAAAGAGGGAGCAGAGAAAATATATAAATGGAAGAGAGAGAGAGAGAGAGAGAGAGAGAGAGAGAGAGAGAGAGAGAGAGAGAGAGAGAGAGAGAGAGAGAGAGAGAGAGAGAGAGAGAGGAGTGATAGGGACGGAAAGTTACAGGTGTCAACAAAAATATTCTGCACACACACACACACACACACACACACACACACACACACACGCACGCACGCACGCACGCACGCACATGTACAAACACGTGTGTGCAACTTATGTTTTATGCAATGCATTTTCTACCAATCTCTAGCAACTCATTATCTGCAATTATAGTCATTAAACTATGTAAACTAGTTTGTTCACTATTTTCTCTAAACCACACTTACATTACTGTATAACAATATAAATAAATTATTTATTTAAATGTTTTAAGGTGATTATTTCTTTTTTCAAGTAATGAAATCACATCTCATCTAGAAGCTTGCCCTGTGCTATTAGAGCATCTGTTCTAAAGAAAAAGAAGGGGAGACAGACAGACAGAGGAGAGAGGAATACAGAAAAAGCATAAATTAACAGTTTTTTTAAATCAAAGAACCTCTGAAGATACAGAACAAGGTTTTGTGAAACACAAACCAGAAATTATAATTTCTTTTTATGTAAAAGAATATTACTGTTTGGTGATTGTTTCAGGTGTAACAGTAAATTACATTTTAATAATATCTTAAAAAATACAAATAATATTCTTTCCCACACACATACAAATATAATTTAATTCAGCATTGGGTGTTGCCACATTGCAGTCCTCCCGCCGTCATGCAATCTGGGTCCTGAAGTAACAGATGTTTTACAGGGCCAGAGGTGTCCGTATGATCAGCCAGTTTAAACTGTCCCCAGCTTAATACATTCAACTATGGTTGTATCCTATGATAAACATTTGTTCTCGATTCCATACATTTTCTTGAGATCTTTCTCTCAAGTGCGTCTTTACAGTTTTGCTTGCTACATGCATATGCCATACAGCGAATCTGGAAGTATCAAATTCGTTTTGGAGTGAACATTAATAGGCTCCCCCTAATAAGGTTAATTTTCAACATTTATACTGATTATAATTGGGCCCAAATAGTTCAACGCTCTTACTACTTACTTAATTTGCGATCACCAAATAGGCCATATCCATTCATTTGAACTTGTGATTCTGTTGTGACAATGTAAATTGTTTTTCTCCAATTAAGTTTAGACTTAGTTGCTGATTCTTTAAAATTGAAAAAAAAATGCTTACTTGAATTGATTAATATCTCTACACAACTATATTACTTGACTTTATAGGTATATCACTAATACCAATTCAAATCCATCTAAGGGAACAAAGGATAGCTCTAAGTTACTTGATAACTCTAGTAAAACTGAACTGTCCATACAGAATACACAATGTACATATGAACACATTCACACGTCTATCATCATCAGCAGCACTGACATCTGCCTGTTGCTGGTGATGATAATCGATAAGTAACTGTGTGCGTGTGTTTGTTAATATGTACACTGTATATTTCATATAGGCTGTTTGTAATAGTTTAGTTTGAATAGATTTATTAAATAATTTATAGCTTGGTGTACTTTCTGTTTCTTCTGGTCTACTCCAATTCTTTCTCCACATATATAAGATTCATACCTTACATCAACCTGGTGTCAACAATCTGAGGATGGCAGATTTATATCTGCCCAAATATAACTATTTGGGCCCAATTATAATCAGTATAAATGTTGAAAATTAACCTTATTAGGGGGGGGTCTATTAATTTTCACTCCAAAGCAAATTTGATACTTCCAGATTCACTGTATGGCATATGCACGTGGCAAGCAAAACTGTAAAGACGCACTTGAGAGAAAGATCTCAAGAAAATGTATGGAATCGAGAACAAATGTTTATCATAGGATACAACCATAGTTGAATGTATTAAGCTGGGGACAGTTTAAACTGGCTGATCATACGGACACCTCTGGCCCTGTAAAACATCTGTTACTTCAGGACCCAGATTGCATGACGGCGGGAGGACTGCAATGTGGCAACACCCAATGCTGAATTAAATTATATTTGTATGTGTGTTGGAAAGAATATTATGTGTATTTCTTTAAGATACTATTAAAATGTAATTTACTGTTACACCTGAAACAATCACCAAACAGTAATATTCTTTTATATAAAAAGAAATTATAATGACTGGTTTGTGTTTCACAAAACCTTGTTCTGTATCTTCAGAGGTTCTTTGATTTAAAAAACTGTTAATTTATGCTTTTTCTGTATTCCTCTCTCCTCTCTCCTCTGTCTGTCTGTCTCCCCTTCTTTTTCTTTAGAACAGATGCTCTAATAGCACAGGGCAAGCTTCTAGATGAGATGTGATTATGAAATCAAATAACTAAGTAATGATACTTACAAAAGAAATAATCACCTTAAAACATTCAAATAAATAATTTATTTATATTGTTATACAGTAATGTAAGTGTGGTTTAGAGAAAATAGTGAACAAACTTGTTTGTAATGTAAGTGTGGTTTAGAGAAAATAGTGAACAAACTTGTTTACTTAGTTTAATGACTATAATTGTGAAAACTCCTTTGGCGACAACAAACACAATTAAATACATGAATCAATGATGAACAACATGCATGCACACAAACAAATATCCTTAGATCTCTAGAAACCTTGAATTAGGTTATATTTTATATATTTAACTTCTGAGTTGCAAATAAGATGGTTGAAGGACTGTAAACTTTATGGGGGAAGCTGACCAAAAAACGACTTAAGACTTAAGAAGTGAAACCTCAAAAATCAATAAATAGAACTTAATAAAGTTAAGTATAACTTATGGATTTGAAAATACTTAAAAGCATGGAATAACTCTCTTAACATACATATAGTGACTATATTTTATACAACATTATTTCACTGATGGATACTCTTCTAATGAAAACAGTTTTGCAAAAATTCTGTAGTACACAAAATAGTACTGGGTGAATTTTAAGTATGGAGTAGTTTTACCAACCTTCGTGAAGTATACATTCTTATAATTCAAACCTCTTATACTTCTAAAACTTAAAATTTTAGTACAAGTTATATAATAAATATTAGTTCAGAAGGGTGTATTACATTTTACACAGAAGCAGCTTAAAAAAACTATATTACTGTGTGTATGGGCCAGTGAACCAATGTACATGTATCAGAAATAAAATGTGCAGTAATATCATCTCTATGATAACCTAAATTTTTCACATATTCCATCCACTTCTTACTAGTTTCAAACAGTATTGTGATGTAGTCAGACTTAACACTTTTTAGAAACTACTAAACTTGAATGAGTGATATCATCACCCAATCTGTGTTATAGTAAAACACTCGCATTATGTCAACTGACCTGATATAATATATTTTGAACAATTGGATCCAAATAAATTCATTAAATTGTCATAAGCAAAAAACTGTTACAATAATAATAATATTAATCATAACAATCTCTTACAATGTAATATCTTCATGCAACCTATTTTACTCTAAACACAAATAACTAAACTTTTAACACAACAGCTTACACAGCGTCATATGTTTATTTAAAAAATAAAATCAACTGTACGTTGATATAAAAAGAAATTAAAATATATGAATATTTATTGAAAATAATTGTTTGCATTACATTATGTATAGAAATGCAAACACAATATTGTAAATTTAATATTGTACATTTCATTTGTCTTAAAAAATATTTGGATTTAAGAAGTTTTAACTGATGAAACTGACACTTTCAAAACCTTATTATAGACAAACAGCAGCTCTACAAGGACAATAATTTCCACAAAAGTTTGAGTATAAAACAGAATTATATTCTACGACATCTTATACAATACAAAATGTTTATATTTTAAAAATTAATAACTTGCAATTTTTTAAACTACTGAACATATACTTTCAATACTCTAAAAGTCTGTTCGTAGTTGTCCATACTTACTTCACTTCCCACACCATACATAACCAGATAACCCGCTTGCAGAGAACCAGTAGTTCATTGCAAAGAGTGGCAAATTAATACCTATCAATATAATGCAATACAAGGGTCATAAGAAACCCAACAATGATTAAGTGGATGCTTTTGGCCTACACATAATTACTATATACAAACTGGCAAATACCTCATATTATTCTTCTGCCTTTAGCTTTCTAGCACCTAGTATGGAAACAGGTATCCCTTCATTGCTTCTTCTCAGTGTGCTGCATATCATCCTCTTGACCTTTTCTCTACCCAGTGTCTCCAGCATACAACTTTCCTGTTCCCTCTTTACTTTCTAATTCTGGGTGCATGTCCTGTGTATGGTTTTCCCCACTTTAGTCTTACCACCCTCTGCATTGTTTACTGCAACTTTTGCATAGTACAAAAGCATAAATTTGAATTATATACGATCTCTTTTATACTTCTCAAATATATTTATTTCATCTTCTGCCTCTCCTTTCCATGAATTTTTGAGGTATTTTCAGTTTATATGCTAATTATTTTTTAAGTATCTATGCTTGAGAACTTTTTGTGAATATTGGCGAACAGACTCATTTGCACGTATGGAGGTATATTTCTATTTTACAAGTTTCAGAAAATTACCTCTCCTAAGCTGCCTTCTTCTGATGTTATTTCCTTTGGTGAGTACTGTTTCATCCTAGATATACATATTGTTTACCCTACTGTAATATTGGGATTTTGGGAACAAATTATTTTGTCTTGGTTAAATTTATTTTAAACCTTGTTTTTTCCAGAACTACACCTATGCATCTGAGAATATCATGTGTAATGGGCATTTGTAGGTTTCCTTGCATGTTAACAAAATATGTTTTTCCCAATCTGCATCGCTCAACAATCCTGGTCTGTTATTTTTAAATTTAAAATATGATACGGGTTTTTTCATGTATACAATACTCATTTTACATTCCAAATTAGATGTTTCTATACATGCACTGTCATTCCACAGTTATGAATAGACACCGTATAACAGAGGTACGACATCTCAGTGGGATGCCAATCTAGAGATCCCCACCGAATCCATTGAATCACCAGCCATTTATACCATGGTACCATGTTAAAATGAAAGTCAGTGCTTTTGGTTTAACGGCAGGAAACGTATGTGCAGTATTCAGCATGTTACCTTCCTTCCACATCATCAGCAGCAGGCATTTGTCTGCCCACTGTTGAGTGAATGGCTCCACAGTTATCCTTCAGTGACTTTTCTCCTTAGCAATTTTTGTCAAGTTTTTCTGGCACTACAATGCCTAACCTTACAAAGGTGTCTGCCTCATGGCTCTTGGTACAAATATTTGTGACCATATAAAAAGAACAAGCTGAACAACATATACATGTAACAAAATACCTGTAAGAAAATAATTAGTACTTGCCCATAAAAATATGTACAAACACACAGAGAGATGCAAGAACAACTGCATATGTAATAAAACCAGAGTTTCACCATTGTCATTATTTTACTACATGTCCAACTCTAAGGCTATCTTTAGAATTACAGTATATAATAAACAAAGTGGATCACACAACAGCACGTTGTCTGCTAGAGTTCGGTTATAATATGGTATTATAATACAGAAGACTGGCACAGAATTTAATAGAATTGGCTGAATGTACAGTGAAATTATGAACACAATGGTGGATGATGGAATACTAAAGCTACTGGGTGCACACAACACAAAAGCAGCATCATTAGTAACATCTCCACTGTGGGTTACGTCCAACACTTGATACCATTATTAGTACAATTTGCGCCTTTCATTATTCTTTTTCTTTTTACAGTTTGCTTTCTCTGCGTAAAGTGCTTAAAGCCATATATTGCTATCCTAAGCAGTTACTACTTTCCTTTAAGTTATGCTAATTATTCTTTGTATATAAATAGTGGTGACATAACATATGTATAAAGCAAAGTAACTCTGCATATTACTCAATGACTGTATTACCGGTGTCCACAAACTACTATCCAAGTAAACATGTGATACTACTGTAATAGTCTTGATCTGCCATAATACCCCATACACTTTCCTGGCTACAACTTATCACAGTTCCACAGTTTGCCTACACAGAACACACCACTTATATACACATGTTTATGTGTTACTTGATATCAAAGCACATGCACATACATTATCTGGTTTTCTTATTATACATAAATATATGATTTTTATGTTAAATTATCTTGTTAAAATTTTATGGGCAATAAATTTTTAAACTTTAAATGTGTGAGTAAATGGAAAAATTACAGTTATATAATAATTTCCTTATTTGTACTGACCAATATATTTCAAGAAGGTTATAATACAACTCTCTCTCTCTCTCTCTCATACACACACACACACACACACACACACACACACACACAAAGAGTTAAATAGTATACGATATAAGCTGATAAATACAGAGTATGCTTTTACAAGTTAAGTTATTTTCTACACACATCAGTTCGCATCCCCATTCTGTGTTAGTCAACTGATGCACACCAAGGCAGTACAACCAGTAGTAACTATCAGAACTTGTTATTAAACAAGGTGTATCTATCAATTAACCGGAGTGATTTTTATTGGCACTTCCCAGCAAATGGTGTAACAGCAAACAGCATGAGTAATTGGCCTATACTCTCCCCTCCATCTACACTACAATTGTGAAGTGCATGTAACCAACAGTTCAGCAGTAGCATTTGTTCAAAGTGGAACATGTATCTGATTTCTATCTGACTAATATTAAGTATTAATATGGAGTAATATAAAACAAAAACTGGCACATGAGACCAGGTCAGATGGGGTTCCAATACAGAGAGCACATGCTTTGCACTGTGTGTCAGCACACCGTCTTTGTGAAAAATTCATCAGTCGTTCTTCACATTTCATGTCTTATATTTCTCTGTCGCATTCAAGAATTCCTTATACTAGTTCCTATTAACAGTTTGACTTTCAGGCGCCCAATCGAAATTAATAATCTCTCAGATACTGAAAAAGAAATACTATCATTGCTGTGAATTTGGACTTACTCATTTGTACTTTTTTTTCAACTACTCTAAACCTGAGTACACAATAAAACACTCATTACCATTGAACTTTGTTAAGCAAAGATATGCCTGAAAAAGGTTTTGTATGTTTCTGTAACAGATTTTCCAAGCTTTACAAGGAATTTCACATTCTGACAGAGCTCAGACACATGGTCTATTTTAAATAATGCTACCGTTGAACTGTTGGTTGCATGTGGTTGAAAATTCAGATGGAGAGGCTACAAGTCAATGACCCATGCTACATTTTGTTACCAACGTTAGGCAAGGAAATGGCAAAAAACAAATCAGTCTACTTATTTTACAGTCATTCATTTTCCATCTCATTCAAAAATCTTGTCAGTACACAGTTTTGCACTGTGTTGTACGCAACTGATGTAAACTAAAATACACAACAAATAGCAGTTCTCTGTGCTTGCTCCCAGTGGTGCAGCAAGGGGGTTTGGGGGAGGGGTAACTTTCCAGGCGGATACAGAAAAAATATAAAAACTAAAAAAAAAATATACCAATAAAAATTACAGTCACATAAGTCAAATTAAATAATTAAGTTTGATGGTTAGAGTGACAGGCTAAGCGAAACATTAATTATGCGAGTATGAACATTTTGAGTTGTGGTACACTATAGCTGTCTTGCGTGTATGAAATCACTTCGTGTAAACATTGCTAATTGTTACGTGCTTAAGGGATTGCTCAAATCTTTATCCTGGTTTTTGTGGTTATGTTATCTTAGTGGGTAGGAACAACGTAGTCTTTGAATGTTTATTCAAACTTCAATGTATCCAACTCAGTTTGAGATATTTATAGCGCTGTCATTTAATCCACAACAACTAAAAAATTTTATATTAAACAGATTTTGCTACTATTCAAATCTTATATAGATGGAGTATAGTTTCTTTATTGTATGCGATTTTTCAACCCATAGTTAATAATTAAAATTTTTTTTTTACTTTATTACTATTTTGAAAAGAAAGGAACAATTAAAATCTTAAAATGTGTCTGTTATTTCATACATACATACCTAAGACCACTGGAGGACTAAGGGGCAACAGGAGTGGTCTGCCCCAGACCCCTTTAGTGGGTGTCCTGCAAAGATTCAAATAAAGTTTCACTAGAATCCTTTATCTCCAATCAGTGATAACTGACAAATTTTGTTCACTTTCAATCCTGAGAATGGCTCACTTGTAATAAGGAAATTTTTCCAAATTCGCTCTCACCAAGGATGTTCCCAGTTTATGGGATTTCACTGGGTTCATTCTCTACCCAAATCTCTTCTTACATCACTTTTAACAATATGGAGGTTTATGACCTTATGTGAAAGAAGTTTCTTAAATTTGAATTAATACAAATTATCTGAGATCAACAATGAGTGAGGAACACATTAAAAACTTAGCCATTTTATCTATCGAAAGGAAAAATGAATGTTCTTTGGATTCTGACGAAGTAATCAGAATCAAAGGCTTTTCAAATAAAGGCTTGAAAACATGACTCAATTTTTATGTAACTTAACTATGAGTGATTAAAAAAGTTCAATTTTTCTCATTTTATTCATTTTATTTTTCTGTTTTGTTAATATAAATAAATCATGAATAAAATATTTACGTGTGAATTACTAATAAAATATAAATATTTACATATACGACAAAAAAAGCCATAGTTGAGTCCATTTGTTAGCCTTTGTCTAAAACCATTTATAAGCATTCCATAACCTCTAGGGAATGCACTGACTTATACCAAAACATGCAACATACTACACATATTTGTGCACTTTCTAATGTAATTTGAAATGTTTGTTTCTGATGGCCAGTAGTACCTATTTAATCAAAATCATTTGTTCATTTCTGTGACAAAACAAGTATACCAGTTTAATTCCATGTAAGTCCATTTTATAGACATATACACACTAAGGGGAAGGTATAATAAAGTTATACAAAAAGCTTAACACTATCACCATCTACAGGAGCTGGGAAAATTTGTACCAGTTTTCTAGTGTTTTGTTTTATTTTGTACTGTACAGATGTCTGTCATCTTTATTTTTTCATGACTTTAAATACATTTTAGCTATCCATTAATGTGACCCCTATAGTAAGAAAAATATGACTCTGTAGAAGATAATAGACAATACAGAATAGGAACACATCATGGACTTCAAAATCTCACACAAAGGACAAATATAGTCAGGTTTATTAAAAGTCTCAAGAATGTGATGGTTGTCTCAATGGAACGATATAACGTTGCAAATATAATATAATTTACATTTGTGATGCCCCACGTTGGAAGCGATATTTCTTATGCAACGATACGATATACATAAAAATAGGCGTGTCTGGCCTCACGTTCAAGAGCGACAAATTATGTAACAATATAATATTTAATTTGGGTTTCAGGTGTATCTGTAATAAGAACTCTATGTAACTTGTAACGGTATTTCAAATTTATTTGATATTATTAAAATTTGTGCACATGGCACTTACTTCGACTTAAAACATTCGTTATTATTTCGTTATTATGCCGTAAGGCTTATGCTATATACATCCTTACTGACTAAAAATTCTATTCTACTAATTATTGCATTAGCGAAAAATCTCACTTCCAGACTACTCAGTCACTTAGTGTGTTTCAAAATATCAATATTTAAATATTTTCTTATATATTGCAATGTAACTCAAAAATATCAATAGTTACTAAATTTAACTTTTGTTTCTCAGTACTGATTTATATCAAACGCTAATTTTTAATTAAATGCTTTGTATTCTTTTCATTTCAATACTAATTTGAGCTCTTGTTTACATTAATCTTATTTCAATAACAGCTATGATTTTAATTCTAATTTTACAATAAACATTGACTCTTACTTTTAAATAGAACAAGAATGTCCTTAATTGTCTTTACGTTAATTGTTCGATTAAGAGATAAATAAGTTGTTTATCACCTTATCGTCGTCAATCATACTCAATCATTGGATCCCTCTGTAATCGTCCTCGTCTCGAACTTCAGCATCACTCGCTCTTCTCCTCTTGTCCAGCGTCGCCTCTCTCTTCTCCTCTTGTCCCGCGTCGCCTCTCTCTTCTCCTCTTGTCCAGCGTTGACTTCCTCTCTTGTCCAGCGTCAACTCTCTCTCTGTCCAGCGTCTCCTTTCTCTTCTCCTCTTGTCCAGCGTCGACTCTCTCTCTGTCCAGCATCATATCGCTCTCTGGAACTTCTCCTCGTGGTGTTTTGGATGTCAGTTGATCTTCTTATGTAATTTTTGTTACTACTTAAAAATTGTTTGTTTTACAATCCAGTTACATAATTGTATGTATGTAACTAGAAGGATGAAACTATTTACAAAAAGTTAAATATTCTGTGCGGACGGGCAGAAGCTCCCGCTGCACCGTGGATGATTTAAGAAAGAGAACCACTGTAGCTTGTGTGTCCTATTTATACCCATGTCTTGGTCAACATCTGCAGTGGTACGAAATCGACATGTCAGAAACTGTCTCTGAGTTCAGTTCCCCCACTCTTTGTCAATTTCGCTATTTCTTATATTTCTGCGAATTGCAGAGTCCTGTAAGTATACTCTTATACTTATCTTATAACTATTTTTTTAACACATGTTCACTGTAATTTTGGACATTGCAACTTAACCCTTTCGATTTGTACACAGTTATTTCACTATTACACTCGTATGGTGTGGCACTTTCACGTGGTTTTCGTACACAGTATTTAGTAAATTTTCTTACATTTTATTGTGTTTTTGGATTTTACTTCTTAATTATAGTTTATGAATAATTACGGAAAAACAGTAATTATGCAATTATTCATCTTGGGGTGGTAAACTCGCCTGCATAGACCTGCGTTCACACACACTAGCAAAATACTGGTGTACACACTTTCAGTTACATTTGTGTGTGTGTGCACGTCGATTCAGGTCGAAACACCTGTTCATATTTTTGTCTGAGCCAAGCTTGCAATCCCTGACATGCTTATTTCTAATACATTATTAATTATTTACAGTTTATTAGGTATATTTAAATTTTTATATTCAATGCTCAGCACATCACTTATTTGTACTGTCGCAAAATATATATATATATATATATGGTCTTCATCAGAATGTTAAGTATTATGATGAAGGAAAGCGTTAACATTAAATACTTTGTAAATGTGGGAATCTGGCACAGAAACAAACATGAAGGAGGTTTATGGTAATGAGTGTCTATTTATATACTCAGGTTTTCTACTGGTTTAAAAAATTTTAAGTGTAAAGACAATCTGCATTGTGGTCATTCTGGGCATCAAAATCAGATGATAACATTCAAAATGTGAGTAAACTTGTTAGAAAAAATTATCACCTGAACATCTGAGCAGTTGCTGAATATGCTAGCATTGATAAAGAAACTATCTGACAGATTTAACATTAAAATTTGTATTAGTGGTTATATTAACAAACAGAAATTTAACTGTTGCATACTACTATACAGATAATTCCCAATTAGTGCTTTTCTAGCCTTTCAGCTTAATTAAAATTTTACAAACTAATACCTGAACAAATACAAATCAATACAAAATATGACACAATTTTCAAAGCACTCAACATCGAAAATACACAAAATACTAATACATACACCACAATCACACACAATAATACCACTTTAAAATACCAGAGACCAACAAGAAACCACAATAACAACCAGCCAACACACAAATACTTCACCAGACGAAAAATCACGAAGGCTGAGGATGAGAACACAATGGTTCTCGAAACATGTTCCTAACCTAATAAGGGGAAAAAATATCTCGAGGTAATTTCAGTATAAATATTAAATATATTATATACATCAAGAAACGGACTGTAGCAAAAAGTATTTGAATTAAAATTTTAGTATGAAAAAATTGTGCTCAACAATACTACCAAAGGAACTCAACAGACATCTGTGCCGGCATTTTAAAGAATGCTGAAAATGATACTAACTGTTTAGAAAATGTAATAAATTATGATGAATCACAGTTTTTCAGTATGACCACAAATCTAAAGACAATCCATGGATCAGGCTGGTAAAAATTCAATAAGTCAAAAGAAAGAACGAGTGAACAAATCAAATTTCAAAGCAATGATGATTTTTTTTATACAGGGTCCGGCATAAAGACCTCCCCTATTGAAATAGGTAATTACAAAAACAGAGAAAGATACAGAAAAAATATTTTTATTTATGAATAACATACACTATGCCATTTTACATTAGTTTTTTAAAAATGATGTCCATTAAATGGCGGCCTCCATTATTGACACACTGACGAAGCCGTTCCCAAAATTTTTCCATAGCTCTTCGTGTCATTTCTGGCGGAATGTTAGCAACTTCCTGGGTGATTACCTCCTTAAGACCTTCCATGGTCCTAGGGCCAATGTTTGTACACTTGTGCCTTTAAATATCCCCAAAGAAAATAATCACAAGGCGTCAAATCTGGCGACCTTGGGGGCCAGGCAATGTCACCGTGCAAGGAGAGCAGACGCCCAGGAAACAATTCTCTTAGAATTTCTCGAGAACGCCGAGCAGTGTGGGCTGTAGCTCCGTCTTGTTGGAACCAGACTTCTCCTTCATGGTCCTCAATGAATTGGTTAAACTTGGGCCGGAGGAAAGTTTCTAACATGTGACAGTAGCGATCGGAATTAACCATTACTGCCTTGCCATCTTCTTCAAAAAAGTACGGACCCCACACACCAAATTCAGCAACGCCACACCAAACAGTAACATGAGGGCTGTGAAGCGGTCGCTGGTGAAGTTCTCGAGGGTTACCTTCAGCCCAGTCCCGAAAATTTTGCTTATTTACAGTGCCTGCCAAGTGGAAGTGAGCCCCGTCAGAAAAAATCACAACAGCTGTACGGGGAATGTTCTGAAGAATGTCTTCACACAAAGCTCTGCGAGTTTCAAAATCTCTTATGCTTAGTTCTTGTGTAACCATCATTTTGTAGGGATGCATGTTGAGATTGCTGTGCAGGATTCTTCTTACACTCTGATCAGACAGGCCCAGGGAAGCTGCGTGTTTCACTGCTGAACGCTTTGGAGATTGCAGGACGGAAGCTCTCACACGTGCCACATTGTCCGGTGTTGTTACGGTCCGAGGTCGGCCAGGAGATTTTCTTTTTAATGCTGAACCTGTTGCTCTAAAGTTTGATACCCAAACATGAATTGATTTTCTATCCGGAACAGACTCATGTCGGCCAAGTGCGAACTGAATATGAAATGCACGCTGTGTAGTAATCACAGAACCACCATTACGAATAAATTCCTCCACACCAAAAGCGCGATGCTCACCAAGCCAAGCCATTGCGCCCACTGAAAACGGCACGTACACCACTATCGATTGATACCCCCTCCACAGCTGTACCCCCACCACTGCTCGTCCAGTGGCCTCTCCAAATGGGGGAGGTCTTTATACCGGACCCTGTATCTATAGAATTCTTCTCATTGATTGAGTATCTGAAGACAGACTGTTAATCAGGACTATTATAAGCAGGTCTTGATTATTCTTTGTGAATGGCCAAGAAGAATTCTTCATCAAGACAATGTGCCTGGACACAGGAAGCACAGGATCCCTGCTTTGGAACATCCACTGGACCCATCTGATCTAGTCCCATTTACTACTTTTATTTCCAAAGATCAAGTCTGCATTAAAAAGACCTACTTTGAGTCGATAGATATAGTGAAAGCATAGCAACAGAGCTCACGAAGAAGCTATTTGAAGATGACACGGACCACTGCGTCCAACAGCTAAAAATTCAAATGTAATGGTATAAGGATCTTCCAAAGATGGTGTACGGATCAGGGAGGGAAGTACATTCAAGAAGATAATATTTCTATCATATAATATTGTTAAACATCAATCGTTATTTTAACCACACCTTGTATAATGATTCAAAAGGCACTATTTTTGGTTCAAAAACATGTTGGGATGAACTTCCTTTAAATGCTTTCCGTACAGTATCTGGTAGGCTGCAACCAATGGTATATACTGGCTAACTAGTGCATTAGGCAGCAATGGTCAATGAGGTGCTCATCATCTTATTGAACAAGGAATGTTGTCACCACTGTTATCATGAATCCCTTCATAATTTAATGACCTTGGTCTTCCTGAATTTACTTCTTTTAACTAATACGGTACAAGAAATATTTCAAAAAGGTCAAATTTGCCATTAAAAAAAATCAACTATGAGGGGAAAATTTAATTTTACTTCAATATTTATATACACCTACTCTATTTTTCTGCACAGTCACCATTATTTTCTAAGCAGTTTTTGAATCAATCAGCAATCTTTTTTACACCTCTGCATAAATAAAAATCAATTGCCTGAGATTGCAGCTAGTTCATGACTGCTAAATTTTTTCAATTATCTACTCTCCTCAAACTGTTCAGATTTAATATATTCTTGTAGTGAAGAAAGATGTGGATGTCACTGAATGCTGTAATAAGGGTGGCTCAAAAATGCAACCTAAATTTCTGGATCTTCTGAACAGTAGGCCTACGTCAATAAAGAATGTAGGCGTTCGCTGTTGTAAATGAAAATAAGTTTTGTCATAAGCATCCTATATTACCGGTTCTGAATGTCATGTATCAATTCTGAAAGTATTTTACAATACATCCCCACTACAATGTCTGTTCCTAGCTTTAAAAAATCAACCAAAAGAACACTTTCTTGGTCCCAAGAAACGATTTCAGTAAATATTATATATATATATATAAACTTTCACTATGAACTTACTTTATGGTTTATTTCCCAAATGTTTCAACGTGGTATACGTCTTCTTCAGTGGAAGTAAATACTGAATGTCTTTACAGACAAACGGTTATGGACTGTAGGTGTGTACATTCAGTATTTACTCCCACTGAAGAAGACGTATACCACGTTGAAACGTTTGGGAAATAAACCATAAAGTAAGTTCATAGTGAAAGTTTATATATATATATATATATATATATATATATATAATATTTATAAAAGTGAACGAAGAGGATGTACCAACAAGATAATTATTTCAGTAAATTTTTTTTTGTTTTCTTCAATAGTTCATTGTTTCACTGCATGGATCATTGCTTTGACTATAACTTGAGGTAACAAATCCATAACACATCTCTAGAAAGAAATCTGTCCCCTCCGTTCTTGTAACTGTCTAAAAATGCACATGCAGAAGTTATTATTTGATTTTTGTGCACATCAGCCACATTTTTGGGACCCATACTGCATATAGTTTTTGATAGCCCAGGTTTATGGTAACAATCCTAGAATGTAACTGTGAAGTGTTTCAAAATTCTATACTGGGAGTACAAATCATGCAAACAGTCAATTTTCTCAAAAGTTTGCATTCATCTGTTCAACAAGGTCATCCACTAGACTCCTCTCTTCCTCATGAACATTTGCATGGCCTTCATTAAACTCATAGCACCATTGCCTTCTTACATTTTCATCATTCCGTATTGCAGGCCCATACATTTCACAGTGAATTTCAGCAGCATTAAGTCATTTGTGGATTAATAAATCAAATCACAGATTGTATTTCACAATTGGTGGGATTGTTTACTCTTGCAACCATCACATGGGAAATAAACAGACCGCTTACAAAATGGTTGTCTAATAAACCAGATGAAGCTACTGTGTATGAATGATACAGCTTAGTGTTGGCAATAATTTTTGCTAGCAACTGGCCCCCGCTTTTTAGATACACCTTATAACCTGAAATGTTTTTATACATAATGAGTGGCATTTCTTAGTACACCACATTTTCTCCTTAAGCTGATTATTTTCAATACAGTTTTCCTTCTATAATGGCCATTTACAAAACATTTTATTAATGAAATAATCCAAAACAAACAAGCGCAATGGTATGATAATATTGGATTTAATTTCTTATATTCTTCAGGAATCTTTTATTAAATCTGTGGTTAATTTTTTCTATTCCTGTCCTTGACATCATCTCAAAATAAAAGTTACTAGTAACTTTATCCTTGTTTACACTGTCCAAGTTTCTGGTAAATAAGAAATTACATACTACATGACAGTTTTACATTAAAAAAAATATGTTTCACACACACACACACACACACACACACACACACACACCTGCTTCTTACTTTTAACTGGGTTATCTTGTTTTTATGATTTCTGATTTAGCAGTGTCAAGCTCATGTTTAATTCTTCAAATTTTCAATTATTGTCATACATCTTACTTATTAATTACAAATTAAAAAAAATGTACAACACATCTTCTAAAGCTTGCTCAATTATCCCAAATACTCAACACACATCACCTCTAGTATTAGACAACAATTTTAAACTGAGCACACCACTTCCTACTTTTAGCTTTTCTCTTCAATCTAGTTATCATAGTTTTGTGTCTAATATATAATAACTAACTCCACTCTCAATGAAATCTACATGCCCCTGGTGACTTCTAAAGCCTGTGCTTTTCAACAAATGTGGTACAGTTAATAAACAATAATTAATTTGCAATTGTATATTTATTGCAATTGGAATGATAATAGCACTGTAACTAAAACAAACCATGAATCCATAATTCAAATAAAATATATAACATTTAAACTTTAAACCTAAATAGATGCCATTTTCTTTTTAAGTCCACTGCAGGCTGTTTGATGTTTAAATTATTAATATTCTATCTATACTATTTCAATCATTTTAGTTAACCTATTTCCAGCAATAATAAAACGGCAAAGCGATAAAATGACAAGAACACAGAATATAAATGTAGATGTGCATGTGTTTGTGTGAAGCTGAGTACATGTGATCTGAAAGTGCAAGAAGACAAATTCAATATTTTATGTAATTACCTCAGCTGATAATGTATGAGTATTTTTATTATTACAATACCAGCATGGCCTTACATATACTCAATACTGTGTTAAAATTTGTATTAAATGTTTAACTACATTCAATTGTGCAACCCAAAGTAACATAATTAACAAGTGTCTCTGGCATTATATGAATACTGAATATATGCTGGAAGTGAACACTATTGTTGATCTAAAAAAATCATTGTTGATCTAAAAAAATCACTGTACTCATTTAAAAATTAAATTTTAATTACTTTGAAAGTAAAGTCTCCAATTACTATTAGTTATATACCTAATGAAATAAAGTGAGAAACTAATGCCAGTAAATCCTCTCTGATCTAATGCAACATGTTTTGTATCAGTAAATACTATTCAGAACATGTCACACAATTACAGGGATACATATAAAATTGTAACATAAATGTGGTCTGATCAGATTTAATTTTTGAAACAAATTCAGCTTCCTGCAATAAAATTTAAAAATGATTTCCTGAAGTTACAGCAATAACAACACATAATTTATTCAAGACAAATTTAATGAAGGTAAATTTATAAAAATAAGAAACCTTTTTTTTCAGTTTAACACACGTCGTTTTGATTTTCCTAATACCAAACATTTTGCCCATATTTCAATGACTCATGAGAGTATGGGTGAAACTTTTGGTTTAGGCAAAATAAATCAACGTAAGTTAGGCTGAAAAAATAAAGAGTTGTTATTACCAATGAAACCACAAAATTTATGGAAGCAACACTGCTGTATTCCACAAAAATGCACAACTGGAACAATAATAACTGGAATAATATAAATTTTAGTAAAGCTAGAAACATTCAAAGTAATATTGAAAAAACTTATAAGAAACAGAAGTGCATGTCTATAAGCTGAATGATGTACATACACAGATTCACTGAACTAAGTTTGTCTACTTAAACGATTCCCACTGTCGATTGTTTATTTGTAAAATACCTTATAGATAATTTACCATAAATTACCATAGGTAATTTTTCAACACTTGCTAGCTTTGTTCAACTGCAAAGTATACTCTTTGGATTAAACAACTTTTTAATAAAAATATAAGAATAAAGTAGGAGTAAACTTGTGGAGATCAATACTGTTTTAACCAAACTACATTTTATCTACATAATACCAAACAAGGCGAGTTCATATGATTGATGTGTTTCATATTTTGAACATACACTGTTTCTCCGACTGTCCCTGAACTTGTACTGACAATAACATATTGCTATAAACTGTCAGTAATATACAATATGGTATTAATAGTTTCATGATGTAATACGATGTCAATACAATATGACATTAATACATTAATAATAGTCTACACAAAAAGTGTGAAATACTTCAACTGTTATCTACAAACCAAACAGTTAATTTCTTATTACTGTGTATATTATTTTCCTAACAAAGTTTTTTAAAGAGCTTAACAACCACCTTAATGACACTTCATAAGTCTTAAGATTTCTATGTTTCCAGGTCAAAACTAGTGGGCCATCAGTATAGGAATGCTAAATATACAACGGTGAAAATAAAATTTCATTTATTTTCTCTTGGTGCCTGAACTTAATTTAATGCTTTCTGCAGCAAAGTTATTACATATTAGATATTTCAATTATTCTGCTCTACCAGCTTAAAAATGTTTGAACTTTACTTCTGTACACTGATAGTTAGCATTACACTTCATATTTGATTCTCTTAACAAAAATACTTTCTGCTGGCAAGAGGGCTTAGAAGGGCAAGGAACTTTTACTACTTTATAACAGACCTTATATTAAAAAAAAATGTGTAAAAGCAGAATGTAGTGGGAGTAGCGTGTGGAGCAGGAAAAGCCTTGTGATAACTGATGATAGTAACTCAGATAACGAGGGAAATGAATGTTAAGAAGCTTCCTCAGTTGATTCAAATACTACAGTGCTTGTCGAAATATTGTTTCAGATATCACAAAACTTCTTCCTTATGAAATCAGTGATTTATGAATAATAAATGCAAGCGTGTGTCTATACATGAAAGAGATAACAGTGAGATTACACAGATTTTGAGGAAATAAATACCAGTTCATTTCTGCAATCTAAGAATTTTATAAATAACTCTTCTATGAAATTTATATGGATTCAAATGTATGTGTGTGTGTGATAAATAATACTGTTTTTACAAGAATATCACATACACAACCATACACAGTTTCAACAGTATTAACTGTCATCTTCAGATACATATTATCACTATATTCCCAACTGAAAACCAAAGACAATATTTTCAAACATACACATACATAGCTGATGTGTAGAGTCCCATGATCTTCAGTTTAGTTGCTCAGTCTCTGTAGTGTCGAAGTTGGTTCAACACAAATAAAAAAATATTTAAGACAATGATACAACTGACAATATTAATTGAAGACTCATTTAGCACTTGGTGAATGATATTACTTAAAAAAATGTAATAAACACAAACACTTGGTAGTTCCACACAATTTATTGTTAAACCCTGAGAACTGTTTCAGGTGATTAGCTTAATTGGCGGAAACAATTGTCAGGGTTCAACAATAAATTGTGTGGAACTACCAAGTGTCTATGTTTATTTAAATCTTTCTATGATAAACCTACCTTCATACACTGACACTGAACTTGGACACATTTGAGCGCTGAGTACTGAGGAAAATGGTTAGTCCACATCGAGAGATAATTGCGGATATCATATCAGGTTCAATCATGAACTGTGACAATTGTACAAAGAAGCTAGCATTCTTGACTAATAAGACTACAACTTCTAAGGTGGGCAGGACATCTAGAGTGAATGAGTGACACCTGAGTAACAAAAAGATAATGAAGGGACATATACTGGGCATCAGATGGACTTGCTGGTGAGACATTGTTCAGCAGGAAATGGAGTGCGAACCTGGTAAGCAGCTGCAAGAGGCTGGGATTACTGGAGGCAAAAGTTAAAGGTTATGAGCTGTAGGAACCTTCAGTGTCAGCTCCCCCAGTTAGGATGCTTTACCACAGGTATGAGGTTGAAATATTCTGTCTTTTAATAAAGCAAATTCAACTTTCTTATTAGGCTAAATGTCACTGCTTGACAATACATGTCAAGGGTATCAATGCTTGGCTTGAGGCACCATACACAAATCTAATCTCACACCTTTCATTACTGTTGTTTCATTAAACAGTAATTAAGTTCTTAGCACACTTTAAATGTTTCTTCAGTAAACTGTTTAATACAGTAACTAGATAATTATATATGCTGTTATGTAATATCTTCAAATAAATACACTGCAAGTAGGTTTATTTTCACCTGAAGCACGTTTCACAGAAATTATTCTGTATCTTCAGAGGTTTGTTTGAATTGTAATTGAACGTTTTGCTTACAGTATAGTCAGGGCCGGAACTAGCCCTCCTTTCACCTGGGGCAAGGGTATATTTCGGCGCCCCCTCCTCCCCCTCCATGCCATACTCACTCCATTTAAAACTATTTAACAAAAAACAAAAGCATATACTTTCCTGTACTTAAGTCAATGCTATTAATTACAGCTTCGTAGCTTTACTCATCAACACACTACACTATAGTGCAAACAGATCAAGTGAAATTCAGTTGTGAAATTACAGCACTCCTCTATTGTATTTTGTGTAATAATTTTTAATGGAATCTAAAAAGTAAAAGGTTTTTTCTTCATTTGTTAATCTGAAATTACAGAAGTGGGTAACACATTAAGAAATGAGACATTCAGTTAAACTTCAAATCATTCTTAAGTTTATTTGGTATTTTGGTTATAAATTGGTACAGTATTCATGTAGTACTTTACTATTTCAATTTGGAACACATTGAAAACAAATTAGATTTTTACATGAGTTTTGGGTACTAAATTTACTAACAGTCCTTATTCATTCTTGAATCTAAATAAATCAAATTGTCACTTTTTGAGCTTTTTTGGCAGCAAAGGTGTTAATAATGTCATCAAAAGAAATAGATGATGTTCTCTGGTGCTCGATAGAAATGATGCTCAAGTTAGAGAGTCTGTCTTGTTCCATTGTGCTCCTCAAGGTTGTAACTTGTATATGGCCGATTGAAACCGGGCGGGGATAATTCTCAATTAATAATGAATTCTTAACATCTATGTGATATGATTACTGCTTTTTAAATTACATCAAATTAAATGAAAATAAAATTGAAGACGTTAAAAACTAAATCGCACAAATAATGCTTTATTATTTGAAAAATTGTAACATATAGACGATATAGAAAATAATTTTACTATTTCTTCGCTTTTTTGGTGCCCCGTGTCTGGGCTGGCGCCTTCGGCGCCCCCCTCCAAGCCGGCGCCCGGGGCACATGCCCCGTCTGCCCCCCCCCCCTAGTTCCGGCCCTGAGTATAGTTAACGGATAATAAATTTTCCTTCGATTCTATTTTTGATTGTTGTAATGTTTATGTAGTCAGCTATTTATTATATATTTAATGTTTTATTTTATTATTCTAATAAATGTATGATTTTAAATAAATCGTCTTGTTTTGTTTTTATTTGAATTTGTTCTTTAATTAGTAGATTATTATTATTGTGTTTGTAAATATTACGATTTTCCCCCCAGATATTCATTTTGTTACCTTTTTAATAATAATAATAATAATAATAATAATATATATATATATTATTGTTATTTTTTCAAAACATTCAACTACTTTAATATAAAGAAAGTTGTGTTAGTGGTTATAATCACAAACAGAATTATCACTGTTTAAAGTGATAATTCTGTTTACTTTAATATGGACAATGAAACAAAACAGAATTAGGATAATAATACACAATATAATAAATAGAAGAATTAATTTATTACAGTACTGCAGATTAAAAAAATGTAACCCTCTCTACCCTTCTGGATGATAAAACCTAATTCATTTTGATTTTTATTTTGTTTATTTATAATTTTCAATTTATTTTAATTGTATTTTATGTCTGAAAATAATACTCTCACAAATGGCTGATGTACCAATCAATACTTCTATTTCTTTCTAGGCAAAAAACATTCGAAGATTGGATAAGTTTTCTGCTGAAGCCAGGTAGATTTTCAAGTCTAATCCTAACAGTGACTAACCACTGTGGGGAATACCGATTACCATCACTACATCTAAACAAATTTAAATCTAATTCTAATCATGTATTCTGTGTATTTGGTTGTCACACATTCTCTGTATCTGACCACAATGTGCTTATTAGATTTAGAGAGAATTATAGTGGTTTGTAGTGTTTATTTAACCTAAATATGTTGAAAGAAGTAAAGTTGAGGAATTATTTTGTATATTCTCTCTCAAACAATCAGGTGATGCACTATTTACGGTCTTTCTGTTGGTTCTTTGATTCAGACAATTTGAACAGTAAACATTTTCATTCAGAATACATTGCAGCCTAAAGTCTAAAGTGAAGCAAATTTCTATACGATAGTTATATAAAAGATATACAATGAAAATATCATTACAAATAGTTAATGTTTCCTCTATAGTACACCTTACAAGGTGAAAATTACCATCTTTGTTTCTTTATTCAGCTGTCTTCAATTCAAACAGAAATCTTTTTCCAGGCCTTGTTTTTTTCTGAGATATAAAAGTCACGACCTATGTAAATAATAATTATGGGATTATTACTAAAAATACTCATCTAAAAGTATGTAATAATTACTTGTTAATTATCTATGAAAACATTCATTAGTTTTACTTAATCAGTATAAATGGAACCAATATATTACACTTAGTCTCATAAACAGTGAAGTACGGGTGATGTTTATTATACTATATATTACTCTATGAACATAAATACAGATACAATATCTGTCTTAATATATGAACAGGGAAGTTTACAAATATTTTTTTATAATGTATATGTATTTTTTACATGTGCTTGTTACTTTTTGAAGTGAAAGAACATGACTCAATCAGCGAAATACCGTCAGTATGATTATTGCCGTCATAATTAGGATGTATGTATACCTGTGTATGTGTGTAAATATTTTTTAATGCAATTTGGTTTTACCAGTGTTAGACATTTTAATGTTTAATGTTAGACACAATTGCTTAATTAAATTTTTATCAGGTAAACATGTAGATGATTCAAGTGCACCAGTTTTCACTACAGGTAACAATTAATATAAGGGAGACTAGCAAGCTTGCCAACCCACGGTTTTAAAAATAAACATGACTTAATTAAAACAAAACAAAATATCGGTATGGAGAACCATACATGACTTCCATATTCTAAGATTTATATTTAAAATCATTTTCACCCAAACAGCCAGGCTGTGTCTTACCTGCCTTTTTATTGCTGTATTAAATGAAAAATATTATATTACATTAAAATGAAAAAATTATAATTTTATTGCCTGGCAACAAAATTATTTTATTTTTAACAATTACCATTGTTTCAAAAAGTTTAAATAAATTCTTAAGTACTTTACTCTTGTTAAAACGTAAAAGGTTTGCGGGTAAACTACCCCTTCCCCTTAACCGATCTTCACCAAAATCGAAAGTCATTGAGACCTCTACAATTCAGGGATGTATGCAAAAAATTATTTGATTCTGTTTGAATTTGCGGCTGTTATCGTTTGCCATAGAAAATACGCTTGATAAAAAAACGTTGCAGGTAAACTACCCCTTCCCCTCAACCGATCTTCACCAAAAACAATAGGCCTTGAGTACTCTACAAATCAGGGCTGTATGCAAAACATTATTTGATTCTGTTTGAATTTGCGGCTGTTATCGTTTGCCATAGAAAATACCCTTGTTAAAAAAACGTTGCAGGTAAACTACCCCTTTCCCTCAACCGATCTTCACCAAAAACAATAGGTCTTTAGAACTCTACAATTTAAGGCTGTATGCAAATAATCTTTTGATTCTGTTTCAATTTGCGGCTGTTATCGTTTGCCATAGGAAATACCCTTGTTAAAACATAAAACGTTACAGGTAAACTACCCCTTTCCCTTAACCGATCTTCACCAAAAACAATAGGTCTTGAGTACTCTACAAATCAGGGCTGTATGCAAAACATTATTTGATTCTGTTTGAATTTGCGGCTGTTATCGTTTGCCATAGAAAATACCCTTGTTAAAAAAACGTTGCAGGTAAACTACCCCTTTCCCTCAACCGATCTTCACCAAAAACAATAGGTCTTGAGAAATCTACAATTCAGGGCTGTATGCGAAACATTATTTGATTCTGTTTGGATTTGCGGCTGTTATCGTTTGCCAAAAAAAAAATTTCCCTTGATAAAAAAAACCGTTGCAGGTAAACTACCCCTTCCCCTCAACCGATCTTCACCAAAAACAATAGGTCGCGAGTACTCTACAAATCAGGGCTGTATGCAAAAAATTATTTGATTCTGTTTGAATTTGCGGCAGTTGTCGTTTGCCATAGAAAATACGCATGATAAAAAACGTTGCTGGTAAACTACCCCTTCCCCTCAACCGATCTTCACCAAAAACAATAGGTCTTGAGTACTCTACAAATCAGGGCTGTATGCAGAAAATTATTTGATTCTGTTTGAATTTGCGGCTGTTATCGTTTGCCATAGGAAATACCCTTGTTAAAACATAAAACGTTACAGGTAAACTACCCCTTTCCCTTAACCGATCTTCACCAAAAACAATAGGTCTTGAGTACTCTACAAATCAGGGCTGTATGCAAAACATTATTTGATTCTGTTTGAATTTGCGGCTGTTATCGTTTGCCAAAGAAAATACGCTTGATAAAAAAACGTTGCCGGTAAACTACCCCTTCTCCTTTACCGATCTTCACCAAAAACAATAGGTCTTGAGTACTCTACAAATCAGAGCTGTATGCAAAACATTATTTGATTCTGTTTGAATTTGCGGCTGTTATCGTTTGCCATAAAAAATACCCTTGTTAAAAAAACGTTGCAACTAAACTACCCCTTTCCCTCAACCGAACTTCACCAAAAACAATAGGTCTTGAGAACTCTACAATTTAGGGCTGTATGCAAATAATCTTTTGATTCTGTTTGAATTTGCGGCTGTTATCGTTTGCCATAGGAAATACCCTTGTTAAAACATAAAACGTTACAGGTAAACTACCCCTTTCCCTTAACCGATCTTCACCAAAAACAAAAGGTATTGAGAACTCTACAATTTAGGGCTGTATGCAAATAATCTTTTCATTCTGTTTGAATTTGCGGCTGTTATCGTTTGCCATAGGAAATACCCTTGTTAAAACATAAAACGTTACAGGTAAACTACCCCTTTCCCTTAACCGATCTTCACCAAAAACAATAGGTCTTGAGAACTCTACAATTCAGGGCTGTATGCGAAACATTATTTGATTCTGTTTGAATTTGCGGCTGTTATCGTTTGCCAAACAAACAAAATTACCCTTGCTAAAAAAAAACCGTTGCAGGTAAACTACCCCTTTCCCTCAACCGATCTTCACCAAAAACAATAGGTCGCGAGAACTCTGCAAAACCGGGCTGTATGCAAAAAATTATTTGATTCTGTTTGAATTTGCGGCAGTTATCGTTTGCCATAGAAAAAAAATCTACAGACAGACAGACAGACAGACAGACAGACAGACAGACACACAGACACTTTTCGAAAAACGACTTTTTTTCATGTTTTGAGTGTAGTAGAATCAGAATCTGCAATAATCTCGAACACGATTTTTTTTGCCATCACCATACTTCCATTCCTTAAGGAATATGGAAGTAAAAACACTACTTTGAAGTATATCATAAACAGCTTCATATGTCATTAAGAAATACACAAAACACACACAATTTTATCAGGTATATTGTATGCTGTATTGCCATCTGGCACAGTAGTCACATATAAGTGTTGTCCAATGCCATTACTTTCGCTATATACTGTTTTACAAAATGACGATGCATGTCACCTTTTATGAAAATAATATTAATCCATCATGGCAATCTTTAAAGAAGACACAAACGTTAATCTGACAGAGAAATAACTTCATAAACTCAAACAGTTTATTCAGAAGATAATCCACATGCTTATTAAGCAGTGGAAATGATTTTGTACATAAGAGGGAGTTTCAAACACACCTATTAAAAAATCAACTCAATACAGGATAAATAAAGATTTGTAAATCTTACATGCCCTTTAATTATGATTATACTATTTATAGAGGTTATTTAATGATATATTACTATTAAATCTTGTTCATTTCTGCCATATATGGACTGTGATTACACTACAAGTGATTATATTATTATTATTATTATTATTATTATTTTAAAACACTCACTTCTGCAGTAATTTATTAATGCTTATTTAATATAATGGAAACTACTACCTACAAACCAAATTTGTAAATGCATGAATATAAAGTAATATAACAAAATATAATGAATAGGATTAGTGAATAGTACAATGGATTGCAGGTAGCGAGTGTAAACAATGCTTGGGAGAAGGGATGTCCATCTTCATGCACATGTCACCTGAGCCGATTCTCTGACTTAGCAGTAAGTTCGCTTGTAATGAGATCAACCAACAGATCACTAACTGAAGATAATGCAGATCAACATGTGACATATCAACAAAAGAATGAGGTAATTAAATGACATTCATCGAAATATCGCATGAGTATTACTACGCATCTGTTATTAAAGTACAATATTATTTACAGGTTCTGTATGAAGATGATGAAAAGGAATTTCAATATGCAAATGGTAACCCAATCTTACGTTCTGCCATGTGTGTACTCAGTCATGGAATGGAGCCCCGTTTGCTTTTTGGATCGCTTCCACAACAAATAGAGGTTAGTTCACAATTAAATATAGCCATTATACAGTACAGCTTTAAATGTTGTCCAAAGACAGTTGTTAAAAAGGCACTTTTGAATTGATAATTTTTTTACATGAATAAAATGCAAAAAAATGGACAAACATTATTTATTATTGACACCAATAAAATGATGACTATATAAACATTTACAAGGTAGAAGGGTTGCAGAACATATACTTGGTAACTCCTCCAATATAACAAGTTCCATGCCATAAACATATGTTCTAAACTGACAGTTTATTTGTCACTTAAATCTTACAGTATTAATTGATGGCTCTTGGTGAAACACATCACTTATAAAGCGATATAAAACAAAACCACTTGGTAGTTTTACAAAATTTATTGTTAAATTCTGACAACTATTTCAGCTGATTAGGCTATTCTTGTGAAATGTCTTACTTACTTCTTAGGTAACCTGTAATCAATTTCTTACCAGCTATTTGAGACTAGCCTAATCAGCTGAAATAATTGTCAGAGTTTAACACTACATTTTGTGAAATTACAAAGCATTTTTTGTTTTTCAATATCTTTTTACTTAAATCTTAGGCTGCATAAGATATCAGTAGCCATCATGAGAAAAAAAGTAATAAAGTTCTGAAATGACAATTAAAAAAACAAAAAACAAGTTGGTTGAAGACAACCTAACCTAACCTAACCCAAAATAGTTCTACTACATGAGGGAACTGAGGAAACAAGAGGAAAAGACAATATTGGTACGACGGTCTACTCGATCGTTGTAGGTACAGTGGAAACAAAATAAGTACAAGACACCAATTAAGTCACTAATCACACCTTTAATTGTTACAGTAAAACAGTTCGTAATTAACAACACAGTCTCTACAACAAATCAAATGAAAATTGTTCACACGCAATAAAATGTCCACTAATATTAAAACTCAATTGTATTACAATTACCGTCCGATTATAAAACACAACACTTCACTAATAACTACTTGAACGTACACAGTAATAACTCGAACCGCTCTGTAAATATATCGCACTAATACTCTCGAACCGCACAGTCAAAAATTCGCCTAACACTAAACTGAACGTCGTTGAGTACCGGTATTTATAGCTAGTCAAATATCTAGACGATTGATAATTGCGTCGTACCATGCGTATGAACTACGTAATTAACTGCGGCCTTGACACAGTCTGCACGGCTGGCGGCATCGAGAACTTCCTCGTAGATGCTTCTACAAGCACGTACGCTACACGCTTACACTCTGGATCTCTCTGGAACGTTCGATAAACACGTAGATTGTTCTGTGACGTCATATCACTGCCTCCTCCTTAAGCCTGTTCATCCCGAACTGGCAAACCGTCTCTAAAGTTGTACTTAGCCAGGCGATCTAGGTGGACGACCTTGAACTTTTGCTGTCCTTCCTGTTGAATCCGATAAACAACATCGTTAATTCTTTTTTTCACAGTGTAGGGTCCTTCCCAGTTACACTGAAGCTTAGGTGAGCGACCACGATGGCGCTTTGGATTGAACAACCAGACTGATCTCCTTCTTGGAAACCCACACTATTGCTGTGAATGTCATACCGAGTTTTCATTTTATCACTGGTCCTCTTACCAAGCGATTCATTTCTCGCAGTTGGTTTTCTAATTGCGAGGAATAGTTCTTTGGCTCTTGTGACTGAGTCTCAGGTGATCAAAACATCAAGTCCCCAGGAAGACGAATCTCCCGCCCAAACACCAATTTTGCTGGAGTCATGCCGGTTGTGTCGTGTACTGATGACCTATACGCCATAAGGAATAGTGGTATATGTTGGTCCCAATCTGTTTGGTTCTCGTCAACAACTTTCGAAAGATGCTGCTCAAGTGTCCTGTTGAATCTCTCAACCATCCCGTCTGACTAAGGATGCAGAGGCGTTGTCCTGGTCTTGCGAACTCCGAGTAGATGGCATAATTCTTTGAACACTCCTGATTCGCAATTTCTCCCTTGATCCGTATGGATTTCCATAGGGGCTCCATAACGGCAACAGAAGTTTTGGACTAACTGCTTTGCCACAGTGGTAACCTCCTGATTTGGAATTGCGTAGGCTTCCACCCACTTAGTAAAGTAGTCACCTACAACCATGATGTACCGGTTTCCATCATCAGTAACTGGGAATGGTCCAGCAATGTCTATGGCAATTCTCTCGAAAGGTAGTCCAACGTTATACTGTCTCATTTTTCCTCTGCTTCTGGTTTGTGGGCCCTTGCTTGCAGCACACATTTCACACGTCCGAACCCATTCCTCTACGTCATGGCGAAGATGAAGCCAATAGAATCGCTTCCGTATTTTGTCAAGGGTTTTGTTAACCCCAAGATGGCCTCCAGATGTTCCATCATGCATCTCCTTCAAAACAGACTGCACTTTACTTCGGGGAACTATCAACTGCATGACCATGTCTCATCCACCTGCACTTTCCCAAGCCCTTTTCAGCAGTCCGTTTTCTAAGGTGAGAGATTCCCATTGTGCCCAGTAGCCCTTCAGAACCATGGCAGATATCTTGCCAATCCGGGCGGCGACCTTCCTCTTTTGCTGTCAAGATCGGTCCAATGTCTTCATCAGTCATCTGTTCTTGTCGACAGTCTTGTGTTGTCCAGCCGTCAGCCAGGAAATCCACAGTTATGGCTTGAACATGTTTGCTTGAGTTTTGTTCTTCCTTTCTGTGGCAATGTGGGCAGTCTCCCTGATAAGCCATCTGCATTACCATGCAGGCGGCCCCGCCGATGTTGTACCTTGAAGTTGTACTCTTACAGACGTTCAAGCCACCTTGCCAACTGTCCTTCCGGATTTTTAAATCTTAAGAGCCATGCAAGCATGGCATGGTCGGTACGCAGTGAAAACTCTCTTCCATAGAGGTATTTATGGAAGTGCTCCAACGCTCGGACGATTGCCAGGAACTCTCTCCTTGTGACGCAATAATTTCTCTCCGGTTTAGAAAGTGTCTTGCTGTAATACGCGATTACTCGTTCTTCACCATTTTGCACTTGAGACAAAACTGCTCCTAGACCAGTATTGTTTGCGTCTGTGTCTATGATGTACTTCCCTTCAGAAGCTGGAAAAGCGAGAATTGGCTGCGAACATAATGCAATCTTCAACGTTCTAAATGCTTGGTCACAGTCTCTTGACCAGCTCATGTAGCGGTTTAGCAATAGTAGCGAAGCATTTCACAAAATGTCAGTAATATGAGCATAACCCCAGGAAACTCCGAACTTCGTGTTTACTCTTCGGAACTGGCCAGTCTCTTACGGTGTCTACTTTATTAGGATCCATGCTAACACCCGCTGCCGAAACCAGATGGCCCAGATACTGTACTTCCTTCTGGAATAGAGAACACTTCTTCGGGCTTAGCTTCAGTTGTGCACCGTGAATTCTAGTTAGAACTTCCTTAAAGTTTTCCAAATGGTCTTCGAAAGTCTTCCCAATCACTATGACACCGTCTAAGTAAACAAGGCAAGTTTTCTATGTCAGGCATTGGACCACCAGGTCCCTCAATCTCTCAAATGTTGCCGGTGCATTACACAGTCCAAATGGCATGACGTTAAATTGGAATAAGCCACTTGGGGTCGAGAAAGCGGTCATTTCCTTGTCTTCTTGATGAAGACCTACTTGCCAATATCCACTCTTTAGGTCCAATGTGGAAAACCACTGTGCTCCGGACAACGTGTCGAGTGTATCGTCAACGCGAGGTAATGGATAGCAGTTTTCTTTGTAACGTCATTTAACCTCCGGTAGTCTACGCAGAAACGCAAGCTATCCTTCTTCGCTACCAGCACTACAGGAGAAGACCAGGCACTTGACGAAGGTTCGATTACTCCCTCTGTCAACATGTCCTCTACTAACCGCGACATTTCCTCTTGTGTAGATAATGGAGGCCTTCGAGGAGGTTGGCGTATCGGTGTTGTGTCCCCGGTATTGATGCAATGATGCACAAGAGAGGTTATTCCCAGTGATTGTCCCCGAACTGCAAAACAATCTTTGAATTCGTGTAAAAACTGTCTGAGTTCTTATACCTCACCACTTGAGAGGTCGTTAGATCTGTTCAATAATTCTTGCAGTTCCTCTGGTATTTTGGAATTATCTGAAGCACTGGATCTTCGTTGCGTTATTCCGGCTACCCAGGCCACAGGAGTCAATTTGCCTAGGAGCGTATTGCTTTGTAAAGTGATAGCTTGATCCAAAATATTCGCCACTATAATAGGTACATTTCCGGTTTCGTCAGGTTTTACTAAACTTTTGGCAATTAGTATGCCCGGTGTGCTGACTACCTGGGGTTCGAATATAGAGCACTGGTTGCCTCTAGCATCTATATCGGTTCTAACCATGATGATCTTTTCGGAGTTTGGCGGAACAGTTATGGCCACTTGGTTTATGACGTCCATCGATTTTTGAGATGTCGTCATTATGGAGACATTACCTCTTCGCCTCCGATTCTCAAGACATTGTTCTTGAAGTCGACTATAAATCCGACAATCTCGTTGTAGATGTCCAGGTTTCCCACATCTATAACACTTCGGTCTTCCATCCTTTCTTATTTTATTCTGTGGCGCCGACTGTCGAGTCTCTGTTCCTTGTTCTTCTTCCTCATCGTCTGTGCCGTCGCGATCTTTTAGCACGCACTTTATGACTTGTCCAACCAGACACTGATTTGGCGGCCTCAAATTGCAAAGCATGTACCAGGGCGTCCGCACTGTTCAGGTGTCTTGCCATTCATAACACTTGCTGCAGTTCGTTATCTTGGACACCGGCAGTAAATGTCTGCATCGCAAAACTCGTTCGAAAATCTTCTGGTGCTTCAGGATACGCTAGTCTAATTAGTCTGTCGATACTTGCTTCGAACTCTTGCAGGCTCTCCCCGGCATGCTGTCGCCTTGCTCTCAATTGGGTTCAGTACACATCTCACAAATGTTTATCACCATACCGTAATTCCAGAGCTTGTATCAATTCGGCATAGGTGTTTTGGCTGTCAGGTGGCATTTTCTGTAGTAGTTCTGCCGCGGGTCCTTTTAATGAGAGAACGAGTGAACTGCCTTGTCTTTCTTCGTCCAATTATTTGCGCATGCAGCAGCTTCGAATTGGCGTAAATACGTCGCCCAGTGCGTGCTTCCATCAAAGGTTGGGGCCTTGACATGAACTGTCCCAACCGCAGGTGAGGTGGCCTTCTCTATTGACTTATTTTCTGTGTCTTTCTCTGTCTTTATCATTGGTACAGTCTGTTCACAATGTTGTTTTGGTTGTAACTTCAGGCACTGCTCGACTTCATTTTTATTCTGCTCTTTTATATTTGTAATCGAGTCTTCTATGTTTGTTGACATAGCTTTTTCCACACTCAAGACAGATTTTTCTACTTCAGCTATTTTATTTGACATGGATTCTTGTACGTCAGATATTCTGGTAATTTGATTGTTAAGCTCACCTCGTAAATCACCTACGTCACCACGTAGGAGACCCAATTCTGCGGTAGTATGTTCTTGCATCTGCTTTTGCTCTTGAATTAAGACTTTGATGTCTTCTGTTTCGCGTTTCCGTTCCTCTGCCTGTCGTCCTTCCAACTCGAGCAACAGTGCTTTTTGTCTTTCTTCAGTTTCCAACAGTAGTTTTCTGTCTCTCTTCCGTTTTCTCATCCTGTCGTTTTTCTGCTTCTTCCTGTGTCTGCCGCAGCAGTGTTTGTAAAGCTTCCATCATCTGACTCGGATCCATGTTTACCGATTAATTACGAATCACACTCGTCTTGTACAAAGTGTCCACTGTTTCCACTGTTAACCGTTTTATCCCAGTTCTGACACCACTGTCACGATGGTCTACTTGATCGTCGTAGGTACAGTGGAAACAAAATAAGTACAAGACACCAATTAAGTCACTAATCACACCTTTAATTGTTACAATAAAACAGTTCGTAATTAACAACACAGTCTCTACAACAAATCAAATGAAAATTGTTCACACGCAATAAAATGTCCATTAATATTAAAACTCAATTGTATTACAATTACTGTCCGATTATAAAACACAACACTTCACTAACAACTACTTGAACGTACACAGTAATAACTCGAACTGCTCTGTAAATATATCGCACTAATACTCTCGAACCGCACAGTCAAAAATTCGCCTAATACTAAACTGAACGTCGTTGAGTACCGGTATTTATAGTTAGTCGAATATCTAGATGATTCCTAATTGCATCGTAGCATGCGTATGAACTACGTAATTAACTGCGGCCTTGACACAGTCCGCATGGCTGGCGGCATCGAGAACTTTTTCGTAGATGCGTCTACAGCACGTACGCCACACGCTTACACTCTGGATCTCTCTGGAATGTTTGATAAACATGTAGATTGTTCTGTGACATTGTAGCAATATTCAATGAAAAAGTTGATGACGATTATCAGCCTGAGCAACTAAATGTATGTTAGGATACTCTTAAATGTGCTATAACAGACGGTACCATGGATTGCATACAGGAAAGAACGTTAAGAAAAGATAAGACATGGATAAATAAGACATGGATAAGTGGAAGTTATTAATTAACTCACAAAAAGAAACAAATATAGAAGTATAATGGAAGTATAAAGAATAAAGTATAAATGATATATGTTCAGGGGAATACAAAAGACAATGCCAAGGAAATGAAATGGTAAATGGATGGATAGGAAAAATGAAAAATAGATGATAGTATGAACACAGGAAACAGAAAATACTTGGTTATCAGAAAACACTTTGAGGAAATGTGACCACAGTTTGATACAATAAAAATAAGAATGGAAAGTACTGTCTGATCAAGAAAAATAAGATGTAGAAGAAAATGATGCATAAAGAAAGACTCTGTATGATAAAGAATTGTGGCCTAAAGGATTCAAATCTTAGGAAAAAGGGGAAGAGAATAACCTACGACCACATGTAACAAGGGCTACATTTGGTGCAGCTTTAAAAGATTAGCAGAATGGGAAAGCCCCGGGTGTGATAAGAGCTTTAAAACGAGTAAATGAAAAGCAAAGATTAGTTGTTCACATTATAGGAATTAAAAGCTATGAATAATGTTATGCTTTAAGTTTATTAACTACTATAAATTATTCATATAACAGAATATTATACGATATAGAAAAGTGAAGAAATTGTTACCTCGAAAAAACCTTTACATATAAAAACCATAAAAACAATAGACCGATTTCTGAACAAATACAAATGTACATTAGACACAATGCTATATTTAACTTAATAATAAACTAATTTATTAACAAATCACACACCCACACACACCCACACACACACACACACACACACACACACACACACACACACACACACACACACACACACACACACACACACACACACACACAAATATGCCAGATGAAATTAATTCAATTGTACTGAGGAGGGGACATAATATGCTTTCAAAAGAAAAAGATTTAAGTGCTTTTCTAAAATTCGTTTAATTATTGTAATGCTGCACACACACACAAACACACAACAGTAAGAAGTTTTGCATTTAAACTACGTATAATTTGTAGTAAGTTTTAAATATCATCATATAGTGTACATGCTGTATGTCTGTACACACAGGTTAGTTGTACTGTGTGCATGTTTATGGTAAGGGTGAAAGATGTACATACAGCAGTAAAATGGCTGTGTGTGAGAGAGAGGGGGGGACTACAATAACAACCAAAAATCATGCTGTAATAAAACAGTGTTTTCACATGTACTGTAAAACTGTACAGCGTTAAAAGCAAACCAAGTGTGGCACCATAAATATATACAAAGACAAAGGAGTTGTTAAGTTAAATCGTTATAATTCAAACAGTTATATAATTAATTGAAATTTATACAGAAATGTGTGAAACCTCTCCCTTCACACACACATATATAACATTGTGGTTTGTTCATCAGAAGTGCATGGCATACAAAAAGAATTACATTTTTGCAAACATCATCAAACACCAAAAACAGTGTAAAAAAAGGAAACATTCAGTGTGCCAGATAAACTAATTATTTCTAAGGTAGAGACAACAAATAAAATACCTCAAATAATAAATCCTGATTAATAAATGATTCATAATCATTTAAATATTTCAAAAACACAAATTTAAATTCATAAATTTGTATATCCATAATTTTATTTGTGTGTTACAGTTAATGCAGCCCTACATGATGGATTGTGAGCATTTTATGTGTACTGTACATTATTTTATATATTTAACTATGCTAATTAAGGAACTGTACAATAAGGTATACTTCCTATAAAGAAGAGAAATAATTTAGAATTTTAATTCAATTAATTTATCTTAAATTTTAAAGTTTTTTAAATGAAAATATTACTTAATATAGTCAATTATGTAATGACAAACAGAAAAAAACACTGTTGCACACCACTTAGGAAAAATTTTCAACCTTTCAAGCTTGAAAGTGCTAATTGGAAAAACTTTTCTATAGTGGTGCGCAACAGTGTTTTTTCTGTTTGTGATTATAACCACTAACACAACTTTATTAATTAAATTACGTAATGTAATATAATTATTTTTTCCCTCATACACAACTCAATCTGTCTCCTCTAATCACCTTTATACTGTACAATAATTGGTCCAGAAACACAAAATTCTATGGCCTGGTCAGTTCAGTAAATACTATACTGATAACAACAATACTATATTGTGTGTGCTATGTCACAAAAGAACAGTTTCTTTCATAACAAAAGAGGCACAAGGGAGTGAGATTATCTTGTGGGATGTTGGCAAAAACATGAGAGTGCTGAACAGCTAGTCTTCTTACTTTTCGAAGAAACAGAGAAAGACAGCTAACATGGATTTTAAGTTTATAAATATACGTTGGTGTGACAATAAAGTTCGTGGACTCGTTTTATTGTGAGCGCGATGGCAACACTGGGAGGTTGGCAGCAGTGGTACAGCGACTGTTGACATTTCACGCAGTCATGCAATTATTTTCAGTTCTCTTGACAACATCATGTTGAGTGTAGCTCTGTTTTTGTACACGTGTTTTGCTATTGTTACTATGGAAATCAATCGTGATTTTGAAGAGCAGTCAGTTGTGATGAAATTCCTTGTGAAAACGGGGAAAACGAACTCGGAAATTCTTGAAATGATGAACCCTATTTACAGAGACCGTCTTGTGAAAAGAAGTTCATTCTTCAAATGAGTGGCGAGGTTCAGAGAGGGGAGAACCTCAACAGAGGACGATGAACTTTTGGGGCGCCCCTCCACTGTTCGAAATGATGTTTCTGTGCAGAAAATTGAACAAGCCATCAACTCAAACCGTCCCCTCACAGTCATAGATGTCGCTGAGGTCACCGGAATCAACCGAGAAACCGTGTGCCTCATCCTCACACAAGAGTTGGGGATGTCAAAGCGTTGTGCAAAGATCGTTCCAAGAAAATTGTCAGGTGAACAGAAGGAAAATCGTTTGCATGTTTGTCAAGATTGGTTGGAGAATGCAGGCATCTTTCAAAATGTGATTACGGGAAATGAAACTTGGATTTATGAGTACGATCCGGAGACGAAGAAGCAGAGGATGGAATGGAAAAAACCAGATGAGCCACGGACAAAAAAAGCCAGGATGTCAAAATCAAAAATCAAGGCAATGCTGATAGGTTTTTTTTTACTCACATGGAATTGTGCTCCAAGAATGGGTTCCCCAGGGTCAGACAGTTAATTCTGCTTACTACCTGGAAGTAATGAAATGTCTGCGTGAAAGAGTTCGCAAGACCAGTCGTGGGTGCTTCACCACAACACACCCTCTCACACAGCCATCATTATCAAGCAGTTTTTAGACAAAACGGCCACCACAGTCCTTGAACCCCCCCTCCTACTCACCAGATTTGGCCCACTGTGATTTTTTTTATTTCAAAAAATTAAACAAAAATTGAAAGGGCACCATTTTCAGACTCTGGAGGCCATTAAAGAGTCATCGTCAGAGGCGCTGTCAGGGGTAACAGAGGAACAATTTTGCAAGTGCTTCGAAGCCTGGAAAAGGTGAATGGAGAAGTACATTACAGCTCAGGGGGACTACTTTGAAGGGTGGAATGTGTAATTATATTACTTTTTTCAATACATGATTTTTACAGCATTAGTCCGCGAACTTTATTGTCATACCTCGTATGTTACTTGACTACATGGAGTTCCAAACAATATAACGTGTAGAATGACAGTACAAGGAACAGAAGTCAGAGCAAGGCATGGCTGTTGCTACTGGTCAACTTATATAATGGTTAGATGAATAATATTTAGAGGTTTTACGGGAATAGTAATAGTAACTGAAATAATCAGTACATCAGGATTGCAGATGGCACTGCTCTTTTGGATGGAAACAAGAGTTCTATAGGTAATTTGGTTAGTGTAGAAAGGAGACTTTATGCAAATGTGAACAGAAACAAAATAAATGTGATGATGACTGACAATGACACTAGGAACATGGAAGTTACCTGGAAAAAGATACAACTACTCTCTAGATGCATTAGATTTAATACACGAAAACGATCTCATAAAATCTTTTGTGTAGCATTTGGCTCTGTGTGGCTGTCAACCATAAACAACTGAGAGGAAAAAGATGGCTCAGTGGTGAAGCGTCCATATACGCTATGTAAGCGGCGCTTACAATTTGAAAATAGTTGATAAAAATAAACTTTTTTTGCTAAAACCGTGGACTTCTCTATAATAAATGTTAAACCCGAGAGCTTCCTGTATGAACAAAATGAGGTAAATATAGCGGATGCAAAGCGCGTTTTACGTAAGCGGCGATTCGAGTGTGTATAATCGTTGTCCATATACGCTGCTGACTCTGTCGCGTGTTGGCTGCTATGGCGGTCATTGCTCCTGGCCACTGCCTTGCATAGACAGCCGAGTGATACTGGTGGAGGGGGAAGCTTGCTTCCACACACTCGCTAATACGCTACAATAGTAGTCGCATGTTCGCTGTTAGCATTTGTTAGTTGTGTTAAAACTGTTGTAGTGTTTGTTTCTGCGATGTCTGCTTCTACCGCTCCTTGTGATTCAGTTGCAGGAACTTCTTTCTCATGCGTGAGTGAGTGTAACTGTATTATTGAAGAATTATTAGTAAAGCCATTCAGTGCTAGATCTTTTACAGACAAACTGACCACAGTGTCAAAATGTAGACGTACACCCTTGATGCCTAATTTAAAATCCAAAGCCAAAAATTTCACTCGGCGTTTGAAACAACAGAATTACGTTTCGTTCATGTGGCTGTGCGGTTGTAAAAAACTGACAAAATTTTACTGTTGGCCATGTCTTTTTTTCTCGACAGAAAGGTCTACCATCTGGACTAAGTCTGGATTTACCGACTTAAGTAACCTGCACAATGTAGGAAAAAGGCATGAATTGTCACAAAGCCATATTGCTTCCCAAGTAGCTCTAAAAAAGTTTGGAAAAACAACTAGAATTGAGTTTTCTTTAAGTGAGCAGCACAGAATTAACATAGAGAAACACAATGAGCAAGTTAAAATTAACAGGCATATTGTAGGTCGTTTAATTGATGTTACTTGCTTTTTAGCTGAACATGAACTTCCGTTTCGGACACAATGAATCTGAAGATTGCAGTAACCGCGGAAACTACATAGGACTGATAAATTTACTTAGAGGATATGATGATAAACTAAATTCCCATCTTGAACGTTCAACAGTATTTTGTGGATTATCCAGCAACATTCAAAATGATTTAATTGATTGTGTTTCAGAGACTGTTTTATCAGAAATAAAATTAGAAATTAAGGAAGCATCGTTTGTAGCCCTCATAATGGACGAAACTACGGACATAACTAATAAGTGTCAAGTTTCCACGGTGTTAAGATACGTTAATAAGCTGGGTGATATTCATGAACGGTTTCTTGGATTTGCTGATTTGAGCAATGATCGCAGGGCAAAGGCATTAGCTGAACATGTTTTCAAAACTTTAGATGCATACCAATGTGAGGAAAAATTGGTGGCCCAAACCTATGATGGGCCATCATAATGTCGGGAGATAAGGGTGGGTTACAAGCTATTGTTAAAGTTACACACAAACATGCCTTATTTGTGCATTTTTATGCGCACAAAATGAACCTGGTTTTGAGACATTCAGTTGATAATATAAAAGAATATAAATTATTTTTCTCAGCACTATCAGAGCTTGCGTCATATTTTAAAAAGTTGTCAAAAAGATCATTTGCTCTTGACCAAGAAGTTAAAAAAAGATTTCACTCAGTCGCACCCACAAGATGGAATTACAACAGCAGGCTCGTCCTAACTGTTTTCGAAAAAAAAAAAGGCGATGTTATCCGTCTCTTTGAATCCATAATTGAAAACGGACATGAATGGGACAGTGAGACATACCATGGAGCGAGAGGCTTTCTCGCCACTCTTAAGAACTTTGACTTCAACTTTTTGCTCATTATTTTCACTTCTATTCTTCCTCAAGCCGACATAATTTTTGATGTCTTACAAAAGAAATCCTCAGACATAGCCTACTGTCTAAAAAAGATTGAAGAATTCCAAAAACATATGGACCAAATGAGAAATAATTTTGATAACTTTTGGTAGAGAATCCTGATGGACAGTTGTCAAGAATCTGACCATTGCAGTAAAAGAATGCGAATTGATAATATCTCATATGACAAGAAAGACTCCTACAAGAGACTCTATTATGAAGTCATCGACACAGTCAAATCAAAAATGAAGGAAAGGTTTTCAGATGTCCATGAGCTTGATTTCATTGCTCTGCTTGAAACTAAAAGGTTTCCTCAGTTTTGTTCGACATTCCCTGAACAACACTTTACCTGTCTGAAAAAGTCATTTGGACAGTTTTTTGAATTGCCGCGGCTGCAAAGTGAGCTTTGTATTATTTATTCAGACAAAGATTTCTCCCACAAAAGTGTGTCAGACTTACTTAATATTTATACATATCAGATCTTTGCGATACCCTACCTCAAGTGCTTAAACTCGCAAAGCTAATAGTTACGATTCCCGTCACAAGTGCGTCATTGGAAAGGTCGTTCTCATCATTAAAGAGAATCAAAACATACCTCCGAACCTCCCATAGTGAAAACAGACTCTCTGCACTTTCAGTGATTTTCATTGAAAAGAACCTTCTATCGGTAATGAAACAGCAGCCGAACTTTCACGACAACGTGATTGACGTATTTGCTAAGAAATCGAGACGTCTAGAACTCACATTCAAACATTAAAAAGGAGATGCGGCTGTGTTGTTACAATTGACTCTTATTAAAATTGTATTATTTATTGTATATTATAATTTTGTATTTTCCTTATGGTCATAAAAGATTTTACGTACACTGGCTACTATGTTTAATATTTTAAAACCCGATTATTTTTTTTAAATAAAAATTGTGTTTGTTAATTTAGAATTGCATGATTTCAAATATAATGGAATGGAAACCGGCACAGCCAATAGGATAAAAAGGTTTAGGTTCAAATGTATTGTCTAAAAGTAGATGTACAGGAGCTACAATACATCGTGGCTAAAGTTGAGTCAATGTTGAATTGTGGTGGTGGTGGTGGGGGGGGGGGAGACCAGGTGCTTTCCGGCCGCTTACATATCACGGAAGTGCATGCTTCACCACTGAGATGGCTTAAGTTAAAAGGTTAAATTGACCGCAGTAAAAGGCTTCTAGAGGAGAATACAGAAGATTGTAGAGAGGACAGGACCAGTAATCACTTATGTAAAATCTAGAGTACAAATTTTCATAGTTTTGTCGTTCAATGCCTAGTAGGTGACTCATCGAAGCGCCATTAGAGGCAGGTCAAACTGGTCGTGCGTGTGTGTGTGAATGCGCGTTGGTGGGCGAGGGTCTCCTAATCTCTTAGGTGCCTTCCGAAAACGTAAGGAGTATACATCCAAAACACAGCAATAGTGTTAAGAACATTACTTATATTAACAGTAACAGTTTTAGCTGGAGAAAGATCATTCTCTAAATTAAAAATTAAAAACTTATATATAAGATTGGCCATGGCTTAGAGACAATGAGATAGGAGTAAATCGTGGGGCACAAATTCAAGATTACATGCAAGCTCACAAACACCTAGCATCAGTTCTGAAACCAATAAAGTATTTCTTGGATGAAATGGGTGTAGGAGTTTTAAAGAATCCACTGACTTTAAATACAGGGAATTCAACAGTTACTAATGAACATGACCACTCAGCCATCCCTGAGTTGAGGTACAAGAAGATCAATACATTTTTTTTAATAGCATTTAGATTCAGCATTTCAATTTTTGTCAACAAAGTCGAAAGGTGATACAGTTCAATGATCAATCATTTGACAATTACAGAAAAAGGTACAGGAGGGTTTCCTTCCAATTTCATTAAGCTTAGTTATTCGTTTAAACCTCATGATGCTACATCTAAATACTGACATTATTTTGCTCACAACAAATACAAATTTCATTTTTATTCCTCTTCTCAAAATTACAAATTCCATTATAATCCTGGCAATATAATTATGGGCATTTTACATTTGTCATCAGTTTTGTTACCAACCATTACTAAAACCAGAATCCTCAGGCATTCCTGTCTTAGCCTCTTTTATTCATAGGTTTGTACTACTGCCGGTTTACTCCTTTTTTATCATATCTTCCCTTTTATCCATCACTCTCTAACACATTACTTTTTAAATGTACTTTCTTATCAGTATATAGCTTACAAAATAAAATTGTATTTTCTCAATATTCTTTATTAACCTCTCCACAACATCTTCATTATTCATTCTTTATATCCACTTTACTCTTTCCAACCACTTTCAATTCCAGATCTCAAAGTTTTTGAAATATATTCTCTCTCTCTCTCTCTCCAAATGAATTACTCATTTAATACAACTTCAAACTATTGCAGACAGTAATTCCTGTTTCATGTCCAGTAATTTATTGAATGGTATAAATTACCTTATTTCAAATCCGTCCTGTGACTTCGTTGCGTTGTTCTTGTTGTTACGCGTTTCGGGAACTATGTTATAACATAGAACAAGAACAACACTATATATAACAACAAGAACAACGCAACGAAGTCGCAGGATGGATTTGAAATAAGGTAATTTATATTAAAAAAGTGACTTGGACCATAATCAACAATGTTTATTGAATGGTACCTCCAGTACTCATTTTAGTGGTTAGAACATCAGAACACAAAATTCTTAGGGTAGTACTTCTTCATACACTAGTAGTATTAATTCATAGCATTTTATAGTACTTAGACTACAGTAAATAATATTTACAAATTTGTGTTTCAGGCTCTTACAATTCTGCAAGGACCAGATTCTGGAAACATATCACTTCGGGCAGACAGTTTCAGTGGTCTGCAGGACTTGATTGTGCTGGAAATTCATGGTTTTCATCATGCAAGTGCCAGTAATCATAGCATATTACGTTTACATAATGATGCTTTGAAGTCACTTCATTCTCTTCAGTACCTTAACTTACAGCATACACATTTACTAGGCCATCCCGGTCAAGGGAACAAGCCAGCACCTCTCTCAGCATCCGAGTTCATTGCACAGATGCCTGACAGTAAGCTGGATTTCAATCAGCTTTCACCTATGCTTTCTAATAAACCTGAACACAGAAAAAGAGAACGGGACAATAATTTAAATTCTATTCCACATCGTTTGCAATTTATTCCCGAACCAAGTGATTCTGAAGTTTTGCCATACGACATTTACAGACAAGAACAGGAAAGAGCAGGACTTTCAACATTTGCGGGCCTACAAAATCTTATTTTTCTTAGAATATTTCACTGTAATGTGCATGAAGTTAATTGGGAGATGTTTGACGGCTTGCATAAACTAGAAATGCTAACCTTAGAAAGAAACCATTTGCTATTTATTCCAGACTTTGCTTTTTATGGAACACCTTTTTTAAAATATTTATCTCTGTCTCACAATAAATTACTTAGTATACAGAGTACAAGTCTGGCTGGTCTCCTACAACTTGAACAGTTAGATCTTTCTTATAACAATATATCTCATTTATCCGAGCTTTCTCTTCCCCCATTTCCTAAATTGAAGAGTGCAGACTTTCATCAGAATCCACTAGAACTTATTCTGCCTAATACATTTGATGTAATGAATTCAACAGAGGAACTGTATCTGGGTGGACACGGAGGAATACTTCAGCTTCGACCTAATTCTTTTTCTGGTCTAGATTCGTTACGTAAGCTTAGTCTTTCAAATGTTAATATTCAGATTTTAGAAAGAGAATACCTCAGAGGTACGCCAAAGCTAAGAGAATTAAAAATGGAAGGACACATAGAAACTCTGGCATTTGATGCGTTTTTAGATGTTCCAAAACTTGAACATTTAATTCTGAAAAGTTGTGCAATTCAAAAGTTATCTATGGACACATTTTATGGTCTTTATGGCTTAGTTTCTTTAGATTTATCAAACAATGAACTGGAAAGTTTACCACCTGGTTTATTAGACCAGCAGTATTCTCTGAAAGAATTGAATTTACGTAACAACAAATTGACTAAGCTGCCGGCTGGTATTTTTTTACACATACCAGCTAAAATGATTCGTTTAGACAAGAATCCTTGGCACTGTTCGTGTTCTATGAACGAGTGGCAACCTACATCCATTAACAAAATCAAAGTTAGAAGTACGGGCAACACTAAGTGCAATGTGCAACTTGACAAAGGCAGCATGTGCAGTTTACGACCTACGTATCACTATGCATATGAGAAGCGAGTCACACCTCGATGTGAAACACCTCATAAATACAAAGGATGGAGTGTTTTCCACCTTCTTCGCAAAGAACTTCGCTGCAACAAAAAACACAAACTAAAGCCTGTTAGAAAACATTTATTAGAACAGTTCGAGGACTATGGAAAATATAAACACAGTGAAAAACTACTAATTAAGTATAAAAAATATTATAAAAATTATTCAGAAACAGTAACTAAAAACCCAATCAGTAATCAATCTGAGCTAACAACAACAAACATACAGGAGAACAAAACCACAATACGGACAGTAGACACTACTGCAAATGTCACAACTGAGAATACATTATCAGTAGTGACAAATAATTCTGACATACATTATAAGGATGTTGAAAATAACCTTCAGATATTACATGCACAACCAGATACAGACGACCTGATACAAATGGATGCTTTAGAAGGCACCAGTGAAATAAACAAGCAAAGTATAAATACATCTTTGAACAATTATGATGCGGACACCATGTCTCATATGTTCAATACAAATATGTGGTCTAAAAAAGATAAACAAAAATATGAGTTACTAAAAGAAAGGCAAGAAAAGACGCGAGAAAAGAACAGATGGAAACAAAATCTGCACAGAGCAAATGAAAAATTTATTCCAGGTCTTGAAAAAAGTGACAAGAAATTAATCTATAATGAAATGTTGGCAGCAAAGGAGGAAAGGTTAATGAAACTGGACAGCAAGTTCAGAAATACCTATAAACAGCTAAATACTGAAAAAACAGATTCATAGCTGCTTTCTATATGAAATCATTTCAGAAGTATGAAAGTAAAATTCGAATGCTGATGATAACTAGAAACGAGCAACTGAATAAAAGAAAAAGTTATTTAGTACAGCCACTTGGTATAACATTACGTTATGAATGCACTGAATTTATGAGTGAACTACATACACCACTGTAAATATTATTAGTAATAGAAATATATAATAAGTAAGCATATAAAATTAGGGTTTTCTGTACATATTACATAATCCTTACTTTCTTCTCCATTATTTTTTTTTAATAAAAAACAATACAAAAATACAAAAAAATTGTTTCAGCTACTTTTGATTTGTGAGTTTTGTTTTCTGTTTGAAGCAGTCATTTACAATATTCTATAAAACTGTAATAAGTCCACTGCTTAAATGGCCTATGTTATGTAGCACACTAATGAACTATTTATAAATCGAGTGATGTATTTATAAATTAGTCTATTATTAATCAATGTCATTCAATCTAACTCAGCGAGTCCAACGCATTTTCTTGTGATTTTTAAGAGAAAATTTAAATTTAGAAACTTTTACATAACCTTTAAATATGGAATTTTTTATATAACCTTCACATGTATGAAAGGTCATACACAATACAATCATGTAACTTTTGTGAATCAAATTGTTAGTTACAAGAGATCTCCTTTGACATAATTAAATGTAGGAAGCCATTACAAAAACAAGCAGTAAAACCATAGAATTTTATGAACATGTCTGACAGTGTTTATATGCAGATATACTGGATCTGTCCCACTAACCGGACCTGAAGGACTTTATGTCTTAATTCATTAATGACAATGATTAAAATGTTCTAGCAGCTCTACTTGTAAGTTTAATACATAATATAATTGGTCTCAATGTTACTTTTATGTTTGAGAACAATTCTCTTTGTTTTTTTTAATTAAACCAGTAAAGATGTAGGCCACGCTTATGTGTTATAGGTTCATGTACTGTAAGTCACTGTAAATAAATTTAAGCTACTAATTAATGTTGAAAAACAGAATAAATGTACTCATTGGCCAATAAAATATTTTAAAAATTCAGTTCCAATTAGTATGAAATACTTTCAATACCTTATCACATAAATATAAAACATAACTTATACAAATTAATTAGAAACAAAGACACCAGTTGTTACATCAATATTTACTTGTATACCAGAACTGCTCACCATAATGCTTAGCCCCAAGATAAATAACTTTTGTTTACATTCACTTGTACAAAACGGAAGATGTGTTATATTCAATAATTTGTAACAGATTGTACAGAATGGTTAATATAAAAATATGTGATGCGCATGTGTGCACACACTCACAAATATCCATGTATGCACATACATTAACACAAAGGCTGATATTACATTTGGTTTATGGTTTTCATTTTCTGTATCACTAGATTGTAAACCAGTTTGAGTAAAGGACAATCTATTTATTTTGAAAACATTTTTGTAAAGATAAATATAAATAGTTTAGTAGAGATGGTTAAGACTGATTTGTATATAACTGCCAACAAGAAATACCTAAACCTTAGAGTGCCTGTGGATGGAAAATCTAGAATAGTACGAGTAGAAAATAACTGTTTTGTAATAGAAGAGGTTGTTAATCCCCAAAACTCTTGAGAAGCTGTTGTACTGAAAGCAATGAAAACTCATAATAAGTTATATGAGACAAGATAATTGGGAAACTTACTTATCAGAAGGAACAACACTCTTTGGGTCATTCAGTCCTGTACATTATTTAAAAGCTTAAAAAGAAGGATGATGGGATGAATATTAGGAAAAGGTAAGTACTATGTTATCATGGAAATGGGTTTAAAAAGACGAAACATTTTAAACAAAGGCAGTCCAACAGGATAACCTAATGACTATAGAATATTGTCACCCACCATTCCCCAGATTGAAGGTACAACAAGAATTTTTTAGTTGAGTATATACAAACGGCTGTGTTACTATAAGGGTTTCAAAAAGTTTTTGGAGCAACATCTGTAGCTTAGCAGTAAAACTGCAATTTTTAATGTGTTACAAAGATTCATATTTCATGTAAACAGCTGTTAATTTCCAAATCTCTTTAAGCGTGTTTTGAAAAATGGACAAAATCAAACATTATGACACGACTGAATTCTTTTTTAAAAAGGTCTACTGCCATAGGAAATTAACAGTGAAATGATAAATGTGTTAACAGGTACTGCACCTTCAAAACCAATGGTTTGTAAGTCTGCTCTCGAGTTAAATGTGGTTGTATGAGCAATGAAGATGATCCCTGCAGTGGACACCCAATAACTGCAACAAATCCAAATGCGGACCCAACTTGTACATTTTTTCATCGCACATTCTTGAGTCAAAATACAATATATACACACATGTGAGATACCTATGATCTCAGCCATTTCATCCATGCTCAATTGCACATCTTCGAATACCATGTACATACAAAATTTTTAAATAATATCTGGATTTGTAGCTCTCTTTCACTCTTTGAGTGTCCACTGTAGGAATCATCTTCAGTGCTTGTATAGCCACGTTTAAACTCAAGTGCCCACTATAAACCATCGTTTTTGAAGTCACAGCATCTTTTAACACATTGACCAGTTTGTTGTGAACATGTTGTTTGGCACTAAGATCTATTTTAACAAAGAATACAATCACAGCTCAATTTTTGATTTTGTCCAAAACAAGCTTGATACATAAATTTCAAACAGCTGATAAGTAATGAAAATTTACATATGGATTTGGAAATTAACAGGTGTTTGTATGAAATGTGAATCTTACGAAACATTAAAAATTGCAATTCTACTTCTAAGCTACATAATATGTTGCTCTGTGAACTTTTCAACTAAATCCACTATGTTATTACAAAAGTAACTGTTACAGTGAAAGAAATTTGTAAGTCACAGAAAATTAGTTTTAATTATCTTTTATGTATATTTTTATTTTATGATATGAAATGATATTTCAAGTGTTACGTTTAAGTCTTAAAAACCAGAATACATATTTTAATTGAAAATACATACTGAACGTACAAAAAGTAAGAGAACATGAAAGTAAACCAGAACCAATATTCATTCATCTTTCAGTACTACAGCTTCCTCTCCATTAGGAAGCTCAGATAGCCCAATCCTGTGCCTACTGTTACATCAACGTCCCTACATGATGCTTTCCACATTATTTACAAATCCACAATAGAAACAGGAGTCTTTCCTCATTCAATGATCATGAATACTGTACCCATATTATTCAGTAATTCAATATTTTCTCGTACTCAAACCTTAATTTAGTAAGTACATTAGTTAAAATGTTTTCTAATACTAAATTCAATATCTATTCTTATTGACCTACTTCAGTGTGGATACTGCTTCTGTGTTCAGAGCTGTACCCATACCTTTTTTGATTCTGTTTATAAAATGTCTACATATTCTCTCAAATATATATATATGTTGTAGTAGGTTTTTGGGTACATCCATGTGTATGATGTTTATAATGCCGATGTTTCGTTCCGTAATCCCAGAACATTTTCAAGGCATGCTGATCTGGTACTACAGAAAATGTTCCCGGATTATGGAACGAAATGTCGGCATTATAAACATCACACACACAGATATACCCAAAAACTTACTACAACAGCTATTCACTGTGAAAGCCTTCGTACGAGCATATATATATATATATATATATATATATATATATATATATATATATATATATATTGTCACTGGACAAAAGGCTTGCCGCATGACAAATGGCACCAATCGTACACTCTAGTGTTTTTGGTGGCCCTAAAAAGGACCTGGTGGCGAGAAAGCTGAAGTTGGTCGTGCCGCGCTGAGATGTTCGGCAGCTGCGCCCGCTGTTCGTGGCGTACTGCAGTCCTCCTCTTCTTTCGGCACCGGTTGTAGAGTCGGCTGCCAGCCCAGCGAAATCCATCGCTGGCGTGGAACTGGAGGGCGAAGACGCAAGAACGCCGGTTCTATTCTTCGGCCGTTCCTTCCGGCTGACTCCGGGCCGATGTCGTTCGAGAGAGGAGAGGAGATGAAGTGCGTCCGATGGCTTGGCGATGAAGAGTATGCAAAATTTTCTGCCAGCCCGGGTTTTATGCACTAACCGGGATCGCTGGTTGGCTCGCTCCGAGCACGTTGTTGGATTGGCTCGCTGTGTCCACCGCTGGTACCGGAGAGCAGATGTTCGCATACCGCTGCCGTCACAATATATATATATATATATATTGCAACGAATCACAGGATCATGATAGGCGGGGCAAGTTCATATATTACACAGGCAATGGACATTCATATTATATTGGTAGATGGTTAAGTTTGGTTGTTATCAATTGTATTTAGTAAGGTTAAGGGTTTAGTTTAGAAAAACTGTGCATTATTATTTATGGTTATTCATGTACTGTGTTAGTGGAAATGTGCGTGCGTGCGCGAGTGGGAAACGTTTCCCGGGCAGTGCGTGAAGTATTATCGTTGTTTTGACATTAGCTGAACTGAGACATGTGTATCGCTACAATCCCTATACCTGTCGGACTATTGTTTACGTTCATGTGTATTATTAGTATGTAGGCAGTCATGCATGAGATACGAGTAGTCTGATTACCGCTATGCATGCTGTTACAAAGTAAATGCACTCTACTGCATGAAAAGTGCATGGTCATTTATACTAACCATGTGACTTCCATCCACCAATAGAATGCGGACTGGTGGTTGGAAATTTTCTTAAGCCTGTCGTTACACAGGCAGTTCTTCTACGCCATCTACCGCGAACGGAACGTGCACTCCTTGTACAAGAATTCTACCGCTTGCAAGGTGTTGTAAAAACTATTCGTCGTTAGTGAAACGGGAAGACTCAGAACTGTGTGTGTAGTACATTTGCACACGTCAGTGTTTTAACGCATTGTGCGAAAAATTACAAGCAGTTCTTCACTGCTGCTACCGCGAACGGTACATACAATCCTTGTACAAGACTCTACCGCTTGCAAGGATCTGTTAAGACTTTTCGGGGATAGTAACGTGTGTGACGCATAACAATTGATTTTATATCTTTACACACGATATTAATATTGTAATATTACGTGTGTAAGAAGTGAGTGTAACAGTATCATTAATTGTTACGCAATAGTTCCATCAAGACGTTTCCGTGCTAGTGCAAGATTTCCTCATAGGGTGGTCTGCTGATCGCGGTAGACCTTCGTATTCGCGAGAACACTTGAAGAAGCCGGAGAGGTATAAGCTCAATATACCGTTATTAGATTAAACTCACTGTCACCTGAGATATTACTTGGTCTTAAACTCTATATAAGTTTTGCGAGAAATAAAATCCGTAGTACCGTTGTGTGTGCGAAGTGTCGGATTCATCGTGGGAATTATAGGACATCAGCCCAGCTGTTATAGGACACCTGTCCAGCTGTTACAGGACATCAGCCCAGCTGTTATAGGACACCAGCCCAGCTGTTATAGGACACCAGCCCAGCTGTTATAGGACCAGCCCAGCTGTTACAGGACGCCAGCCCAGCTGTAAACGTTTCTGGTGAAACGTCTGTCATTTGTAAGCCACACCTGACGAACCATCTATACCGCAAAGACCGGCCCTTCTCTTCAACAACATCATCGTGGGAGTCTTCTTATGTAACGTATCACGTCTTGCGTATGAACATTATTTAACATTTTAAAAGAAAGACTCTATATCAAACATTACATTCTGTACATTTCAAATATACCATATAAACTATAACTTGTGTTTGTACAATAAATAATCTTAAACCCTCCAATATAGACTTGTAATTTGAAATACACATACTATCATATCCTATGCGCCAATAGTTTAGTAATTTGTGTTGTCGCATAGAGATATTTTGGCGCTTAGCAACGTAGGGCTCGGAAAATAGCGGAAATTTTACGCTATTATATATTTGTCTATAAATATAAAATTTGTTGGAAAAATCCGACGTATAAATATAATTAACATAAAAATTGTATGTGTGTTGTTCATATGAAAAGCTGAGGATATAATTTTTCAAGTGTGCATATTCTCTTGTATATCATATATGAACAGATTTTATCAGTATATTGGAGGTAGATTATTAGTTGTTGTATGTTAGATAAGGTATTTATATGTTGATGTTTTGAACTGCTTTCCGCGTGCATATAAACTGGTTACCATATGTTCTAATCTTGTTGTGATAATAATAACTTGCTTTGCGTATAAATCAATAAATTTAAATTTACTAAATTTTAAATTAAATTTAATCGTTATGGCGGAGTCACAAGGGATAGAGAATGCTTTAGCGGCCATATTAGCGAAGATGAAAACCATGGAAGAAAAGATGGAGAAAATTTCAGCAGAAAATAAAGAAGAGCGGAAAACTGATAAAGAGGAAAATAAAGCCCGTCAAGAGGAGGTGAAAATGAGTATACAGAAGCTTTCAGCAGAAGCAGAGAAAAGAAGTGCAGAAGCCGAGAAAAGAAGTAAATCGATCCACGACGAAAACAAAAGAATATATGCGGCCGTGCAGGAGCAATCAAAACAAAGCAAACAAATGATAGAAGCGGCAGAAAAGCGTATTAGCGAGACCGTGGAAGCTATGAAAGCTGATATAGAGGCGAATTTGGAAATTAATAAGTCACGACTTAGTGAATGTGAAGCAAAACTCTCGGGTATGGAAGAGCAAGTAGTGCAACACAGATCAACGATAAATGAATTAATGGCTGAACAAGACCTGCGGATTCAAGAGCTGCAACATCAGATGTCACGGGTGCAAACTACCTCGTCACCACTAAACTGTACTACGTATGTATATAAGACTTTGGATGATGTTAATTCACAGAAAAAATTTTATGGACGGGAGAATGAAAACCCCATGGATTTCATTCAAATCTGCCAGCGGGATCTGGAGCAAATTGGTGATACCTTAAGTGAAGCTGATAGAATTAATTTCATAGTGCGGCGACTTAGGGGTACCGCTGCGGAGTGGTTTAGTATCGTCCAGGATAAAATCAACACGTTGGAAGACCTGGTAAGACATTTCAGAGCTAGATACTGGAATGAGGAGATCCAGCGGAAGATACGTACGCAGCTGGAGTTTGGAAAATATTCCAATACCAGAGGTCCTAAAGATGCATATGTGATGCAGTTGATATCCAGAGCTAGATATCTTGAGCCTAGCTTAACCGAACCTGATATGGTAAGTAAACTTGCGCACCACTTTGGACGCGGGATACAGGTGGCCGTCCTTACGCAAGGAGTTAAGTCGTGGGACGAGCTACTCACATTACTTGCAAAATGGGAAGGTATCGACAACCCGAATATCAATGGTAACAATAATGAAACACCGCATAAAAGTTTCCAATATCAAAATCAAACCAAGCAAACACAGTCGCAACAACAACAACGACCTAAGATGTCTAATAGAAATACCAATCAAAAATTTAATGCCAATAAAGTAGCAGTAGTAGCGGAAGAGGATTCCGATATAGAACAGTAAAAAAACGTGTAAGGCTGCACGGCGTGAGTCTGTGCAACAAAATAACTAGTACACGTAAAGGTAGGAATGAAGTTTCAAAAGCCCGGTGTAACTATAAAAAGCAGTTCAATAAATCAAATGTGAAAGATGTTAATTATAAGAAAAAATTTGTAGTGTCCGGCCTATATCCTGCCATAATTAGAGATAGTTTAATTTGCAATAACCATAGTAAGGAAAATGAGAAAGGTATTAGTGTTGAAAATGACACTGACCTCATTGTCAACGCGAAAATTAACGGATGTGTCGGCGAAGTTTTATTTGACAGCGGCGCACAAATCTCGTTAATGGATGAGCGATTCCTAGAGAAACACAGGAAACATTTAAAAAAAATCCCGATTCTGCCAGCAGCCCACAAAATCATAAAATCAGCGACGGGTGAATCTCAGAGGGTTGACCGTCAAGCTATGATAACAGTATCCATTCAGGGAATGGAAATAGAAGTCTCTGTGCTTATTGTCAAGAAACTTGTGTATAATGTTATTTTGGGAGTGGACACATTAAATAAACTGCACGCGAACATTGATTTTCCAAATAAAATACTAAAATGTACTATAAATAATAGTAAACACGATATCAGGTTAGGACGCAGGAGGGGTAAGACGGGGTCTGATTGTGAACCTATTACTATAACTCGCCCAGCGGTTCAACTTGCCGATAAGATAACACATAATATGCGGACTCACAGCAGGCAGATAACGAGCAATGAGCAAGATAAGCTGCAAAGTATGCTTGATAAATTCGAATCTGTGTTTTCAAAAAATCCTACCGTCACGAATGTTTATGAACACAGTATTCAGGTCACTGATGAAAATAAATTTGTACGGAAGACGTACCCCATCCCCCTTCACTATCAACAACAGGTTGATGCCGAAGTTAAGAGTATGCTTCAGAATGGTGTTATTGAACGAACTGATAGCAATTTTTTAAATCCTATGGTTGTTGTTAAAAAGAAAAATAACGACATTCGATTATGTCTCGACATGAGAAATCTAAATTCTATTACAAAAAAATGCTACGACTGTGCTCCGAATGCGGAGAACCTATTCATAAAATGTCAAGGTGTTAAATACATGTCTCGCCTTGATCTTAAAAGTGGATTCTGGCAGATTCCCCTTGCCAAAGAGTCGAGAAGATACACAGCATTTCTATATCGAAATAAATGCTATCAGTTTAGGGTAGTTCCATTTGGTTTGGTTACCAGTTTAGCGGCCATGGTCAGATGTTTGGAGTTAGCTCTGGGACCCGAGGTGGAGGACTTCGTCAGCATATTTGTTGATGATATTTTGGTCATATCCAAATCATTTGAAGAACATCTTGAACATCTCAAGATTGTATTTCAGAAATTGCAAGCCGCTAACCTGACTCTCAATCTTGAAAAGTGTGAATTCGGGAAATCGCAAATTAAATTTTTGGGACATATTATCTCAGCGGAAGGTATAACAACTGACCCGGAAAAAATACGTGCGATCATGGAGTTCCCGAAACCCACAAAACCCAGGGATATCAGAGCGTTCCTCGGATTGACTGGTTACTTCAGACGTTTTACGCCAGAATATTCTGGGACAATTGAGCCGTTGTTAGAACTGCTTCGTAAGAGTACTAAATGGAGATGGGAGGAGCGTCATCAGCATGCTTTCGACGCGACTAAAAATTTGTATAGTAGGAACCTGCACGTGTTCCATCCTGAGAAAAGGGGCACATATGTCCTGAATTGCGATGCTTCGGATTACGCCATTGGGGGGGTACTCTACCAACGGAATGAGAAGGGTGAAAACAAAATAATTGCGCACAGCAGTAGGTCACTAAAAGGGGCCGAACGTAACTATTTCACATCGGAGAAAGAAATATTGGCTATTGTGTACTGCATTAGTAAATTTCGTTATTACCTGGTTGGACAACACTTCGAAATCCTTTCGGACAACCAGGCCTTATCGTTCATGTTGCGCTGCAAGTTGGCGAACGCTCGCATATCCCGTTGGATCATGGCCATCCAAGAGTATGACTTTACCATTAAGTACTGTAAGGCAAGCGAGAACCAAGCAGCTGACACGTTAAGCCGATACCCTCCAATGGTGGAAGAACGTCATGCGTCTAATAACCAGGAAGTTCAAATTCTAGCTGTCAAATATAAATTAGAAGACAGTCTCAAAAATAGGTTAAGAAATATTGGCATGGAACAACAGCGGGACACAAAATTGAAGCGGATATGTGACGCTATCCGGATACAAGAAAACCCTAAGTACAGAATATATAAAGACGTAGTATATAAAATTATCAATGGCGGATGGAAGATTATGGTACCGGACGCTATGGTGGAAGACCTCACCTGGATGTGTCATGAGAGGCTGGCTCATGCGGGGCCTTATAAATGTTACCTGGCAATGCGGGAGGATTTTGTGTGGCTAAATATGACCAGGAAAATAAAGGCCATACTCCGCTCATGCCACATCTGCCAAACGGCGAAATATCCGAACCAACATACCCAGGTTGAAATGGGTAACATTGTTGTGCGTAATAAAAATGACCTTGTATGCATTGATTTTTTGGGTCCACTTCCTCGGGCGGCACGTGGAATGAAGAACCTTGTGGTTGTTACGGATGCCTTTACCAAACATGTTAGCCTATATGCTATTGGTAGACCTACTACGTCGGCTGTCATAAACATTATGCTAAATAAATACATGCCGAAAAATGGTCCCGTAAGGAAGATACTCTCAGATCAAGGTAAGCAATTTACGAACACCAAGTGGCACTCCGAGCTTGAGAAACACGGGGTCCAGACGGTCTTGACTGCGATCCGGAGACCGCAAGGTAACTTGGCCGAGCGGGTCAACAAGGAGTTGGGACGGTTGTTCCGTACGTACTGTAATACTAACCAGAGTAAGTGGCCGGAATTCCTAGAATTTTTTGAGTATGCCATAAATGGAAATTATAATTCTACTACTGGGTATACTCCGAATGAACTCCAAACCGGAGAAATGCCAGGCCGGGTCTGGGGTAAACACATTGAAAGGATAGCGACGCATAATATGCCTATACCAGTTGAGATAAAGAAAATCGAAGCTAGAAGACGCATTAAAAAGTGCGCCGAGGAGCGCACGGAAAAATTTAATGCGGAACATAAACTAGTCAAGTTCAAGACTGGAGAGAGTGTGCTGTTACGAGCAAGGGAGGACAACACAGCCGCGAAGTTTTTTAGGCTGTATAATGGTCCGTATACCCTGTCGGAGCAAGTTGGGAAAAATACCTTTATCTTAACCAACCCAAATACCAACCGTGCGATTGGTAAATTCCATGCGTCCTCATTGAGGAAGTATTATACAAAGGATCCGTAAACTCAGAAATAAATGTCAGGATATAGGGGTAAGAACGTGTAGTGATTTAAATATGTCAATTCAGGTTTAAATGTTGTATGTAAGATGGCTCTGTGAATGAACAATAATCTAGTTTTGATAAGGAATGTTGTCTGTGTACCCTATGACCCTGCATTAGATGTCGTTATCTGTGTGTCAAGAACATGTGTGTTTGTTTTGGTTTGAAGGTTACCACGTGTCTTTTGATTTGATGCTTCTGTCAAAGTGACAGTTGGAATTGTTAGTATTAATTGAGGATGTTTATTTGATTTTAGTTCGAGGGTATTATTATTATTTCAGGATTAGGAAGTTGTTTTGGGTATATTAAAAAAAAAAAAAATTTTTTATTTTTTGTTAGTTAACTAAAAAAAAAAAATTTTTTTTATGCGGGAAGGAGTTAATCCTGCAACGAATCACAGGATCATGATAGGCGGGGCAAGTTCATATATTACACAGGCAATGGACATTCATATTATATTGGTAGATGGTTAAGTTTGGTTGTTATCAATTGTATTTAGTAAGGTTAAGGGTTTAGTTTAGAAAAACTGTGCATTATTATTTATGGTTATTCATGTACTGTGTTAGTGGAAATGTGCGCGCGTGCGCGAGTGGGAAACGTTTCCCGGGCGGTGCGTGAAGTATTATCGTTGTATTGACATTAGCTGAACTGAGACATGTGTATCGCTACAATCCCTATACCTGTCGGACTATTGTTTACGTTCATGTGTATTATTAGTATGTAGGCAGTCATGCATGAGATACGAGTAGTCTGATTACCGCTATGCATGCTGTTACAAAGTAAATGCACTCTACTGCATGAAAAGTGCATGGTCATTTATACTAACCATGTGACTTCCATCCACCAATAGAATGCGGACTGGTGGTTGGAAATTTTCTTAAGCCTGTCGTTACACAGGCAGTTCTTCTACGCCATCTACCGCGAACGGAACGTGCACTCCTTGTACAAGAATTCTACCGCTTGCAAGGTGTTGTAAAAACTATTCGTCGTTAGTGAAACGGGAAGACTCAGAACTGTGTGTGTAGTACATTTGCACACGTCAGTGTTTTAACGCATTGTGCGAAAAATTACAAGCAGTTCTTCACTGCTGCTACCGCGAACGGTACATACAATCCTTGTACAAGACTCTACCGCTTGCAAGGATCTGTTAAGACTTTTCGGGGATAGTAACGTGTGTGACGCATAACAATTGATTTTATATCTTTACACACGATATTAATATTGTAATATTACGTGTGTAAGAAGTGAGTGTAACAGTATCATTAATTGTTACGCAATAGTTCCATCAAGACGTTTCCGTGCTAGTGCAAGATTTCCTCATAGGGTGGTCTGCTGATCGCGGTAGACCTTCGTATTCGCGAGAACACTTGAAGAAGCCGGAGAGGTATAAGCTCAATATACCGTTATTAGATTAAACTCACTGTCACCTGAGATATTACTTGGTCTTAAACTCTATATAAGTTTTGCGAGAAATAAAATCCGTAGTACCGTTGTGTGTGCGAAGTGTCGGATTCATCGTGGGAATTATAGGACATCAGCCCAGCTGTTATAGGACACCTGCCCAGCTGTTACAGGACATCAGCCCAGCTGTTATAGGACACCAGCCCAGCTGTTATAGGACACCAGCCCAGCTGTTATAGGACCAGCCCAGCTGTTACAGGACGCCAGCCCAGCTGTAAACGTTTCTGGTGAAACGTCTGTCATTTGTAAGCCACACCTGACGAACCATCTATACCGCAAAGACCGGCCCTTCTCTTCAACAACATCATCGTGGGAGTCTTCTTATGTAACGTATCACGTCTTGCGTATGAACATTATTTAACATTTTAAAAGAAAGACTCTATATCAAACATTACATTCTGTACATTTCAAATATACCATATAAACTATAACTTGTGTTTGTACAATAAATAATCTTAAACCCTCCAATATAGACTTGTAATTTGAAATACACATACTATCATATCCTATGCGCCAATAGTTTAGTAATTTGTGTTGTCGCAATATATATATATATAAGCAACTATCCTTTTGTTGATGTCATTACTGCCAGAAGGGCAATACTGTTCCCTAAATAATAACAAAGTGTGGCATGCTCTACATTTTATTACTCCTTTTATTGTCAGTATTTTTTCTAAACGTAAAATTAAAACATTTTAGTTTTACAAAACAATAATATTCTTCTCTCATAAATTCAGACTATGGCTTGAGATCTGGATTGCTCCCTACAAGGACTACTCATTGTTTCCTTTGAGCGCCTCGATATCAGCAAATAAAAGAAGTTAGAAAAGTTTGTAACTTATTGATAATACAAAACTTGGAAAATCCATGACTTATGATTCCTCAAAGTGAGTATTCTCATTACCTGTTGAAACTTAAATCTTGGAACTGCTTCTGTGGCGTCTGCAGAGCTCTACAATTTTGTTCATTTAATGAGCACAAGGCATTATTCAAATGTTTAAGAAACTAAGTTTAACCAAGTTTATAGTTTCCAAAAGTTCAGTACCAATAGCTTCTACATCTTTTAAACTATTAAAAATTCGCATTAAAAAATTTGTAATTTATACGCTTGTGTATTAACTATAATGTTTACTACCGTACATACAATTAACAGATTTTTTTTAATTTGTACAAACCTTCTGTTAGCCTTTAAAGAATCAGAACAGTACAGTACATGTGACGATTTTAAAATAGGAAACGTAATATGGAGTAAAATTTATTTTTAAATCGCACATTAAAATTAATATTACATCCCTTGATTAACTCAAAATAATATTTAATAAAAAGTTTAAATGACAAAAGGAATGCGAGTGTAAAAATAGGGAAACTAGTTAATAATTTACCATGCACTGACATGCATTAACTGGAATTAACCTGCATACAGATTATTTTACTAAACAATTAATACTGGTAAAACTTGAAATTATTCAAATAAATAAACAATGATACAGTAGTATACTATTTAATTCTGAAGTAAAGTATAGCTTTGGATAATAAAAAGGTCAAACTTTAAATACCGTAAATAGCGAATAAAGGTGGAACTATTTTGTTGTGATGCGTAAACTAGGGTTGCCAGATTTCAGAGATGAGAAATAGGAACACATGTATCGACAATGAATTTCTTGATTTTATTTACAGCACATTTTATGGATAATATACTATACTCAACACAATTAACACGAGTAGTTTTCACTTGAGCGTGCAATTCTCAACACTTTTTCGTTAGAAAGTACATTCTTATAGAAATCACTGCAACGTTCATCATAATTGAAGTAAGTATACAATTCATTTTTTATTAGATCAACTGAACATCTGTTTCGCTTATCCCTCCATTTAATTTTCATAATGGAGAAAACTCTCTCTGTGAATGCATTTGATGGAAATATACTCAAAACAAATTTAACTAAAACTAAAATACTGCACAGATTTGATGCACCAATCAGTTCAATAATGTACAACCATCTCTGTGGTATTGTCATAGTAGTTAATTTTGCTTTCAACTGTTCATTTCCTTCCCCACAAAACAAATCAGAACCCCTAGTGATCTCTGAATACATACTATCTACACTAAAGTGATCAACAATACAAAGTGACTCTGCTAATTTTAAAATATTTTGAAACTCGGGTTTTTTTTTCAAGTGATATGCAGTCCATTAAGGACAAAATGTTGCCAACACCAAAATCAAACCACTTATTTAAATATTTCAGACACACTTCATATATATATCTACACTCTCCAAGTTCTCTTTGCTTTTCACCTGGGAAAAGGTCCTCCAATTTATCTAACAACTGTTGCACCTTATAACCAAAAAACAGATCATTTATCCCAGCTCTAACTCTATTTTTATTTTCTCCATCACACAATATACTTCACAAATTGTCAGTTCATTTTTTTCTAAGTTGAGTACACCCGTGGAAAAAATTTCAGTTAAATGCAGAGAAAACTGGAGATATAATTCCACTAATATAATTTGTTTTTCTGAACCAGAGACACCCATCAAGTTCTTTTTAATGAAGTTGGGGCAATCATCTATACTAGCAAAGTACGATATAATTGCAGGAAGATTTTTCAACAATCTTTCTATGGCAGGCTTTAGGCTTAACCACCTTGTAGGTACATGTCTTAACAAACTACTGTATTCCACATCAACAAATTGAAAGAAATCTTTCAATTGAGATACTCTTTTAGCTGAATTTGAGAAATAATTGAAAGTCTTAATTACTAACATTTCAATATCTATGGACATAGCATTCATACCAGATTTACAGCAATTATGGACTATATGTGCACAGCAGTTTGATTTTATTATACCAGGATTTTCCTTTTTAAGTGTACATAAACAGAGTTTTTCTTCCCAAAGTTTGCATTCGTATTGTCCGCAGTAAAGCTTGAAACCTGGGACAAATTCAACTCGTGTTTTGGGATCCTGTCCAAGATTTGCTCAGATATTGCAGATGCAGATTCACGAGAGTCCTCATAAAAATCGAGAATTCTGTGGCACACACCTGCTTGCACATCAAAGTACCTTACACAAATAGGATAACACTTTTGATTTACTTTGTTTGGAAGCATCAAACCCCACACCAAAAAACTTGTTATCCTTTAACTTTTGAGTTAAATTATTCACGCTAATTGGCCCTAAAACACCCGTAACTAATCCCTCACATTTTGTTTTACCACATGTAATTTTATTTGCAATTGTCGAATCTGGGAATAACTGAAATGATATTTTCACATTGCAGTCAGTGCTGCCGTAGCTAAGGTGGTGTTTAACCGTGTGATACACAAATGTAAGCTCAGAAGCAGTTATCTGAAATGAAAAAAAGCACTATTAATAGCGCCTTTTCTTAAAAAAATCCTAAATAAACCTATTATTATCTTGAAAATTAGAAATGTTAAAATTGTCATGCATTTACATACCTTGTCTGCTTCAACGGAGTTCACCTTGTAGAAACTTTTCATCAGCGTGGTTTGTACCGATGTTAAGCGTCTTTGTTTATGGCTTGCACTGTTAAAATGATGCCTAACATTGGTTACGCCACCGTGTGAAATGGAAAATCCCTCTCCAGCTTTTCCAATGCAGCTTTATATGCATTTCCTGGAACTGGCCGCAATTCTGGAGACTTTTTCCCAAACCGGGCGATACACTTGCAGTCTTCTCTTCTGGTCTTGTTTCTGTGCTGGTTTCAATACCTAGTTTTCTTTTCGTGGGATTTGTCTCACTCCCATCCATTTTGAACACACTACTATTACAAAAAGAATCACTTTCAAAACATTAAATACACCCTGAACCGTCAGGCTGAACGATGGCTTGCGATAAAGTGAAAGAGTTGAGTAATGAGTTGGTCACGCACGCGCTCCAAGCCTCCAACGAAATGAGCGAAGCCACGTGCCTCGCTGAGCGGCATGCAACGCAGTTCTGACGTCACATCCATCTCACTTAACTGCCATCACGTGCTCCGATGCTTGCCCTAGCGTGAACAACAGAAACTGCATCGACGTAAAATTTGCCGCTAGATTCAAAAATACAAGTCATTATGCTTCATGTTCAAAATCGGAACATTTGGCGTACGGTTAAAGATTCGCACCGTACGCGGAACAAAACGGGAAAATTCCGTAATGTTCCGGCTAAAACCGTACGTCTGGCAACCCTAGCGTAAACTCCGCGCAGTTAACTGTCCGGACATAATAATAATGCAGTCGAGATGGAGCGCTCTCGTAGTAAACACTACACCCTTGAACCATGCCCCAAAGTACTAAGATATTTTAATTTAAAAGTGCAGATATAAAGAAAAATGTAATCTATTAAATTAAATGGAATAAATAAGTGAGAGGGATGACATCTCTAAAAACTATGTGTAAGATCTCCAATGTTAGTTTAAATTAAAAAGGTACAATGTACCAAAAGTGAGAACATGTTATAAAAAACCATGTGACGTGCACTTCTGTGGGAAAGAAGAACTTTCACTCGAGTTGTACTACTAAAGATGCTTACCTACCAAACTTCATAGAACAGCATAACAGCTTCATAATTACCAGCATCTCTTCAGGAACTTCACCCGGAAAGTGAACTACCATAACCTTCAACCATTTGTGGACACCCCAAGGACCAAGGACCAGGACACAGAGTAAACTTCACAATATCACAGGTGACACGGAGACTTGTCTTCCGTGGTTAAATCTTATTAAAACAAATGTTTGCAAAAGACAGTTTAATAAACTATATAAAAGACTTTAATTATGGTCAATTTGTAAATTGTATTATGTCATACGACTAAAATTATTTGTAATAGTAATTAGTGCTTGTAGTATAAAGCTTTTCAGATACTAGAGGTTAAATTAAGCCCATTCTTCAAATGCCCCCCCCCCTTCAAATAGTATAATAACTTAACTTACAAACCAATTTAATATCCCGGATCCGTGGAAAAAGCTAGCACATAACAATACTTTTGTTGTGGCCACCTTTTCAGAAAATATTTTGTAAACTTTAATTTAGTAAACCTTATGGTAAATAATAATGTAGAACTATAAAGTATAGCACCTAATAAAGAGATGTCATTACTTAACACAAAATAAAATCATCAAACACTCCAAAAAACATTCCTTTCATTCTAACTACTACTGCTTGTTAAGAAGTTGATTAAAACTATGGCAGCCCGTGCAATTGATCTGTAGCAATTACGCACTGGTTCCCGACGTTATAACGTAGGTAAGACGTTATATACATTTTCAATCTTTCTATACCAATATTTAAAAGTATGCAAAAAGCCTTTTTTTTCAGTGTTACATTAAGTATTATTTGGGTGTAGCAAATTTACATTTAATGACATATTAAGTATTAAAAGTTGATATTGTGCAGCTACTTTTTCTTGCAAAATATAATAATTAATAAAAATATCGGTACGGAGAACCATACATGACTTCCATGTTCAAAGATTTATATTTAAAATCATATTCGAAATGAAATATTTCCATAGAAACTACGTCTTTCTACTTATTGCTTCAGCATTAACCACAGTACTGTGGTCACTAACGTATACCACCTCACGTTTTCGCACTCGATTTTCACCGATGATGGCAGTCGATGGCACTGCCGAAAAGTCTGGTTTTGCAGAAAACATTGGACTATGGCTACAGAGCCCGGGAAGCAATTTTAACAAAAAATTACTTCCTTGTTGCCGATAACGTAGTACACATAAAAAATTCTCCCCTCCACCTTCAACTATAATTGTTAATAATAGAAAATTACCCCCAACCCGTTCACCTAACTTCTTCATTTATAGATATTTCATCTACGTTTCTACAGTGGATTACTATGAGCTTCTTATCAGGATACTTTATTTATAAAAATTAAGTACTTTACTCTTGTTAAATCATAAAATGTTTCAGGTAAACTATCCCTTTCTTTTAACTGATCTTCTCCAAAATCAACAGACCTTCCGTCCTCTACAATTCAGGGAAGCATGCAAAAAAATATTTGATTCTGTTTGAATGTGCGGCAGTTATCATTCGTCATGGAAACATTTCTCTTGTTACAACATAAAATGTTGCAGGTAAACTACCCCTTTCCCTTAACCGATCTTCACCAACATCAATAGACCTTGAGCTCTCTGCAACTCAGGAAAGGGTGCAAAAAATTATTTGATTCTCATTGAATTTTCGGCAGTTATCGTTCGTCATAAAAAAATTACCCTTTTTAAAACATAAAACGTTGCTGATAAACTACCCCTTTCCCTTAAACGATCATCAACAAAATCAACAGACCTTGAGTTCTCTTTAGTTCAAAAAGGTATGCAAAAACCTAGTTGATTCTGTTTGAATTTACGGCAGTTATCGTTCGTCATATAAAAAATTACCCTTGTTAAAACATAAAATGTTGCTTGTAAACTACCCCTTTCCCTTAACCGATCTTCACCAACACCAATAGGTATTGAGAACTCTACAAAACAGGGCTGTATGCAAAACATCATTTGATTCTGCTTGAATTTGCGGCTGTTACCGTTTACTATAGAAAAAAATTACCCTTGATAAAAACCGTTGCAGGTAAACAACCCCTTTCCCTTAACCGATCTTTACCAAAAACGACAGGTCTTGGGTACTCTACAATTCAGGCCTGTATGCAAACAATTATTTGATTCTGTTTGAATTTGCGGCTGTTATCGTTTGCCATAGAAAACACCCTTGATAAAACATAAAACGTTGCTGGTAAACTACCCTATTCCATTAACCGATCTTCACCAAAAACAATAGGTCTTGAGAACTCTACAATTCAGGGCTGTATGCAAAACATTAGTTGATTCTCTTTGAATTTACGGCAGTTATCGTTCGTCATATAAAAAATACCCTTGTTAAAACATAAAATGTTGCAGGTAAACTACCCCTTTCCCTTAACCGATCTTCAACAAAATCAGCAGACCTTGAGTTCTGTATAATTCAAAAAGGTATGCAGAAGAGTAGTTGATTCTGTTTTAATGTTCGGCAGTTATCGTTCGTAACAAAAAAAAATTACCCTTGATAAAATATAAAATGTTGCTGGTAAACAACCCTATTCCCTTAACCGATCTTCACCAAAACCAACAGGTCTTGAGAACTCTACATTTCAGGGCTGTATGCAAAATATTATATGATTCTGTTTGAATTTGCGGCTGTTATCGTTTGCCATATAAAATACCCTTGATAAAAAAAAAAGTGTCAGGTAAACTACCCCTTTCCCTTAACCGATTTTCACCAAAAACAATAGGTCTTTAGTACTCAACAAAACAGGGCTGTATGCAAAAAAGTATTTGATTCTGTTTGAATTTGCGGCTCTTATCGTTTGCCATAGAAAATACCCTTTTAAAACATAAAATGTTGCTGGTAAACTACCCCTTTCCCTTAACCGATCTTCACCAACACCAATAGGTATTGAGGACTCTACAATACAGGGCTGTATGCAAAACATCATTTGATTCTGTTTGAATTTGCGGCTGTTATCGTTTACCACAGAAAAAATTACCCTTGATAAAACAAAACACGTGGCAGGTAAACTACCCCTTTCCCTTAAACGATCTTCACCAAAAACAATAGGTCTTTAGTACTCACGAAATCAGGGCTGTATGCAAAAACTTATTTGATTCTGTTTGAATTTGCGGCTCTTATCGTTTGCCATAGAAAATACCCTTTTAAAACATAAAACGTTGCAGGTAAACTACCCCTTTCCCTCAACCGATCTTCACCAAGAACAATAGGTCGCGAGTACTCTACAAATCAGGGCTGTATGCAAAAAATGATTTGATTCAGTTTGAATTTGCGGCTGTTATCGTTTGCCATAGAAAAAAAATCTACACACAGACACTTTTCGAAAAATGACTTTTTTTCATGTTTTGAGTGTAGTACAATCAGAATCTGCAATAATCTTGAACACGATTTTTTTTGCCATCACCATACTTCCATTTCCTTAAGGAACATGGAAGTAAAACGTGGCAGGTAAACTACCCCTTTCCCTTAAACGATCTTCACCAAAAACAATAGGTCTTTAGTACTCAAGAAATCAGCGCTGTATGCAAAAACGTATTTGATTCTGTTTGAATTTGCAGCTCTTATCGTTTGCCATAGAAAATACCCTTTTAAAACATAAAACGTTGCAGGTAAACTACCCCTTTCCCTTAACCGATCTTCACCAAAAACAAAAGGTCTTGAGAACACTACAATTCAGGGCAGTATGCAAAACATTATTTGATTATGTTTGAATTTGCGGCTGTTATCGTTTGCCATAGAAAATACCCTTGTAAAACATAAAATGTTGCAGGTAAACTACCCCTTTCCCTTAACCGATCTTTACCAAAATCAACAGATCTTGAGAACTCTACAATTCAGGGCTGTATGCGAAACGTTATTTGATTCTGTTTGAATTTGCGGCTGTTATCATTTGCCAAACAAACAAAATTACCCTTGATAAAAAAAAACTGTTGCAGGTAAACTACCCCTTTCCCTCAACCGATCTTCACCAAAAACAATATGTCGCGAGTACTCTACAAATCAGGGCTGTATGCAAAAAATTATTTGATTCTGTTTGAATTTGCGGCTGTTATCGTTTGCCATAGAAAAAAACTCTACTGACAGACAGACAGACACACACACACAGACACTTTTCGAAAAACGACTTTTTTCATGTTTTGAGTGTAGTACAATCAGAATCTGCAATAATCTCGAACATGATTTTTTTTGCCATCACCATACTTCCATTTCCTTAAGGAACATGGAAGTAAAATACACATTTTCCACAATTCTTACCTTTACAGGGTCCAGGATTTTTCACTCGAACTCGTGACCTATAAGTGTATATATTAGGGTTGCGTTCTTTAATAAATTACACTCTCATTTACAGCATTAAATAGTTGTGTTTTATTCTACATTTTTTTATATTCTTTTTAAATTTACTTGCTTTCCATTTTCTTCTCAAAACTATTACTGACCTTTTTTAATTACTTTTCAAAAATACAAAACAAACATTGGAATTTACTTATTCTACTAACTAGTTTAAATATTTTTTTATAAGGCAACCCAGCATTTGCTCATTCACTCTTCCACACATTTTGCCCTAGTAAAATTGAGATATCTCTTTATCCATTATATAAATTTTATTTTTATTTTTATTGTAATTTAAATTGTAGGTTTACTTTCCTGATATCGCCTCAGCCACGTTTTGTAATCACTACCGGTTTTTTTGGTTCCCGTGGTCATTCCGAAATACTGTTTCTCATTAAATTTTGTCCGCTGGTGATTGTTTGCTATCTCACTGTCGTTTCAATACTGTAGCACATGGTTTAAACACATTTTTAATAATTTTGTTATATTTCGGCTCGCGAGCCTTGTTACACTGAACCGTAGTCTGACACTCCACTGTTATTTACATATCGTATTACATTTTTATTGAATTTCTGCCAGTCGGTCTACATTATTGCTTAGATTTTAGGCGAACCGCGCACCCACGCAACTGGGCAGTTTTGAGTTTGGATGCCGACTGACGCTTTTTTCGCCGTTTTCAAGATAGCCAGAATCCTCCAGTGTGCAGCTACTTGACTCGTGATAGGCTGGGCAAGCGTCACGTGATATCTCATTAGCCGAGAGCGTTTTATCGTAGACTCGCCGCCGGCGACCAGCGAAATCGTCCGTGATTCTCACTCTGTCAGGACAGGCATACGCGCACTCTGACATATTCCGATGCTCCAGCTTTCGGTGTATGCTGACGGGCTTACTGGACAAACTGACAACTGGGTGTTTCAAAAGTACACTCTGCTTATTAAAACTGAAACCATGTCTGGGCGATTCCCCATCATCCCCATACAGAATAAAATAAACCCCAAACTTCTGTACCGTTACAATACCCCCCCAATGAGAGGTTTTCTGCCGAAACAGAAAAACTCTCATTGCTCAAAACCTAAGATGACCAGCGAGGATATGGTGCCAACGACCCCCCTTACTTCCTTACTAAATCATGGGTAATTTACCCCCCTAGTTCGGTGACTATGGCTGCACCTGAATGACATTACTGGACTTCTCTTATCGAGATCCCAACACCGTAAAATCAGACAGGCACTCACCACAGTATCACCTAACTTTGTAACATTCACTAAAAAAATACCAATAATTGGCCTTATACCAAACCAGATCCTCAACTTATGCATCCCCCCTTATACATACTGGATTACCTTTAGCAAAGTACTGGGTGCTTACATATGTGTTCTCCTATCTTAAACATAATACACTCTGATTCTACAAAACCTAACCTCAAAACAAACCTTACCAATTTTAAGTTAACATAATCTACAATTCCTTAGCATTATGCTTTTCCTTTTAATTTCTATTAGTCAAACATTTTAACTGTTTACCTTCCATTATTCCAAATCAAAAATGAATTATTTAAATTTCCATCATTTATCCAAATAAATCTAAGTTCATGACCAAAAATTCACATTTTAAGTTAATTAAATCATCTCTTTCAATTAATTGCTTTAACTGCATTTTGTATTTATTAACTTCCATTATCTCTGTAATCTTCGAATCACTATTAATTAAAACAATCTACCAAGAATTAAATGAGTTTAACTTTCAGAAATATATCTATATTTTGACAATTAATAAAAAAGAACCAACATTATTATTACCATAAATCCAACTGAAACTATCAATTGATTACACAAAACATACGATACATATAACACCATGCATCAGCTGATGTTCTATCAACAGGTGAACATAACCTTACTCTAAGTATACTAAGTACAAGGAAACCAAATACACAAATTCTACACTTTAAGTCAGTAAATGTTCTTGTTGAACCTCAAGTCATTACAGTATTAAGTACAGTATTTAAAACCATTAATTCTCCAAAAATTCAAATCTATTATCGATATTCATTTTACATAACATTTCAAATTCAAATTTTACCAAAAAATTTACACACCTTACAGCTTTACTTTAGTTTCAAATTCTATTAGCTCTTTCACTTGTTACATTTATTATTACATTTCAACTATGAATTTCTATTAAGTATTTTCATCATCAATTGGTTCGGGTGATTCTCAGTCATTCACAATGATTTGATTTATTGAATGGGCATTTAGATATAACCTTACCCACCTTCTTTCTTCTAAAGACCACTAACAGATTTGCATAGGGTGACACTGATCTCTCAATAATATTTACCTCCACTAATTTCTCTAACTCCACTTAAATCATTCTCCTCTTATTACAAAATACCTGATACCCTCTTTGTACCTAGGATGTGTGTTCCCTTCCCTTATACTCACTCCCTTTGTTGCGGTTTGGAAGCTCTTGAAGAATCGCGAGTTATTCCAAAGACGCTAATAAGGAAGGCTGGATTGTTTGTTAGAAAGAAGTGGACTGTATTTGAGATATTGAACATGCGTTTATTGAATAATTTGGTTTGTTAGTTACGATCGGCACGTGCGGAAGCATTTGAGGCGAAAATGCCCGAGATTAATTTTGAATGAAATCGTGGTCCATTGCAGATGGACGCAGGTAGACGATTAAAGTGAAATGTTATAAATGCATGCTGTATAATAGCCAAAAGCCGCGGCTGTAAGAGAAGTGTTTAACGAGAGTTGCGCTCGGAGTCGTGTTATAAACTAAACTAATACTGGCTTGCAGTCGGCTAGGCTGGCCGATTGCAAGGTTTGATAAAAGCGTGACGTCATCCGCGCGTGCCGTGCAATGTTAGTAGGCTGCTTATAACTGACAAAACAGTACAAAGTTTAAACATACTGCCCGCCAAAATCGGGACGATTTTGTACATTAACGGTTAAATTGAACAATATAATAATTAGACTTACATGTCGTAAGCGATACAATAATTGGCGCACTGGCCAGAGAGCAATGACATAATGGACATAATATAAATTCAATTAACAATCACCAAGCATACAATAAATTGATAACACCATAAAAATACAATAATTTCCCCATGATATTGACATAACAACCCCAATGAATTTCATAATGTTTTGACCCTTAGAAAATACAATACATATATAGAATAATTGCCACTATAACTGACACTTGTGGTTCTCAGAATTTGAATCACACAAACACATTAACGATACACAACATTCATAATAATTGATAGTACATATGAGACACAGTCACTATTTCTGTAATAGCTAGCGACACTCAACAATGTTACAATGCTTATGATACAATTGACTTGTATGCTCGCCCCGGGGAATGTCCCGGGCGTGTTCCATGTAATGTGACACGCGCAGACTCATGCATACACACACACACACACACACACACACACCGTAAGGCACACAAACGACTAGCTTGTTGCCACCGGAAGGGGGCATAATTTGTGGATGGGTCGGCGTAAGATACCTAGCGCGGTGCGTACTTCTGCGACGCGTACTAAGGAATCTTGACCCGGAAAAACATTGGTAATTACCCCACGCTTCCATTCTAGAGGGGGGGAATTGTCATCCAAAATGAGGACAAGTTGTCCGACCTTAAAATTTTTAAATGGGGTGCGCCATTTGTTGCGCTGCTGCAGATAATCCCTAGACCACCGTTTCCAGATGGTCTGCGTAAATTTTTGGAGCAGAAGCCATCTGCCCAAATGAGTATTATTGCCTTGTGTATAGTCGGGTTCCGGAAGTGCCGTCAGTGGAGCACCGACCAAAAAATGAGCGGGTGTTAAGGGTTCAGGGTCTCTAGCATCGTCGGACACGGCGCATAACGGGCGTGAATTAAGGCAAGCCTCAATTTGAGAAAGAAGGGTAGAATATTCCTCAAAATTCAAGATCGTACTGCCAATTACGCGACGTAAATGGAATTTAACACTCCTTACACCACTTTCCCACAAACCACCGAAATGAGGGGCTGAAGGGGGGATAAAGGACCATTTGATGCCGTGGAGACCGCAAAACTCCAGAGAAGATTGTTCAACTTCCTTGGAGGTTAAAAATTTGTACCAATCATGCAACGTGTGGTTGGCACGACGAAAATTCGTGCCATTATCCGAAAATATTTGCGCGGGAATACCTCTGCGCGATATGAACCTTTTTAAAGCCGCTATAAAGGCGTTGGAAGTAAGATCCGACACCAATTCTAAATGGATGGCCCTAGTACACATGCATATAAATAGAGCGATATATGCCTTGGTCGTGGACTTAGAGCGCTGCCCGCCATGGCGTAAAAACACCGGACCTGCGTAATCCACGGCCGACTGTGAGAATGGCCTTGACGGCGTGACCCTAGAAGAGGGTAATTGACCGAGTAATTGATTCGCGCCTTTAGCCCGGAAACGAAAACAAGTGACACACTTATGTATCACTGAGCGGATATAGGACTTATCGTGTATGATCCAATACTTACGCCTAAGCGAAGCTTGAGTTGATTGCACTCCAGCGTGCAACAAACGGATGTGTTCGTATTCAATTATTAATCTCGTGAGATGAGAGTGCGGGTGTAAAATTATTTGGTGTTTAGTCTCGTAGCTAAGTGGGGAGAATTGCAAGCGTCCACCCACTCTTAAAATGCCTGATTTATCCAGGAATGGGTTGAGAGCAAGAATTTTACTACTGCGTGGAAGGCACCGGTGTGCCTCAAGTTCACTAACCTCTACGTCGAAATGCGACTTCTGAGATTGCCGGACAAAAACCAAGAGCGTGTCAGACAATTCTTGAGCCGACAAAAAGGACGTGTCTCTATCAACCACCGCGAGCCTAGAATTGCGAAGAAATCGACGGCAGTATGCGAAGACGCGAATAAGCCTCGTAAGAGATGAATAGTTTTCAATGTAACTATGTGTTGAGGACGCGACAATTAGTGAGGTTTGAGCCTGCTTGCGACGTTCCTCTTCAATGTCGGGAAAGGTACAGGGAGTATTAATGTCGAACGCGCTGACCGGCCATGAGGCCGCATCGCGAGCCAACCAGGAGGGACCATGCCACCATTGAGCATGACAGTGCAGACTACGAGGGAGGCAACCGCGCGATAAAACGTCGGCCGGGTTGTCATTCGATACTACATGACGCCAAGTTCCCCTGCTGCTAACAAGACGCTGTATTTCTGCGACACGGTTAGCCACAAATACCTTCCAGCGGGAAGATTGCTGATGTATCCAGTACAACGCTATCATCGAATCCGAATAAAGATATAATCCGTCAAAATTGTAATCGACGGCATTTAAAACCTTGGACGTTAATTGAGCCAACAATAAACAAGCACAAAGTTCAAGTCTAGGAAGCGTTATCTGTTTCAGCGGAGCGACCCTAGATTTAGCACACAACAAGTTTGATGATATGGCGCCGTTCGAATAGACCGCCCGCACATAAATGCAACACGCGTAACCTTTAACCGAAGCGTCGGCGAATCCGTGCAGCTGCAATGAACTAACTGGGCAACTGTTCGAACTCTTAACCGACCTCGTAATCTCAAAATGAGTGTCGGAGACTAATTGGGTGTATAATTCCGACCATTGATTGGCTAGTGACCCGGACAAGGGTTCGTCCCAATCAGTGCCCGCCAACCACAACCGCTGCACGAAATGCTTGCAGCAAAATGTGATGGGAGCAATTAGACCTAGTGGATCATAGATCCCGGCAATGATTGATAACACGCTTCTCTTGTTGAGAACGGTTAGATTGTCATCACCCATAACGGTGTACAAAAAGTTATCCCCCTCAACATTCCACTGTATGCCCAAGGTACGCACGTTTTGACCCTTGCTGAAGTCACGGGTTACTTGGGCGCGAAGAGTCATAATCTTATGGTGGTTAGAGAACCATTTGTGTAACGAAAAACCATACCTCCTCAACAACTTCTCGATCTCGCCTTTCATTTCAGCTAAGCTGTTCGGATCATCCGAACCCGTTATGAGATCGTCTACGTAAAAGTCATTTGCTATGGCCTTAGCAGCGGTAGGGTAGTCGGCTTTGTTTTCAGATGCTATTTGAGCCAGACAACGCGTAGCAAGGAAGGAGGCACTAGCAGTGCCATATGTAACCGTCCTTAACGCGTAATGTCGCAATTCCTTATGCGGTGCATCACGCCAAACAATGCGTTGCAAGTTTGAATCCTTAGGATTAACAATGATCTGGCGATACATCTTTTCAATGTCCGCAATAAGTACGTATCGGTGGGTGCGGAACCGAACCATTATCGAAAACAGATCCTGCTGGATCGTAGGACCGACCATTAAAGTGTCGTTAAGGGACAAATTATTGGTGGTTTTAGCGGATACGTCAAATACCACGCGCAATTTAGTGGTTAAGCTAGAGTCTTTGAAGACTGCGTGATGGGGCAGATAAAAGATCTCTGACCTGTCAAGCGACAGATCGTATTCATTAAGCGGCGACATGTGGCCAAGTCTTAAGTAGTCATTCATGAACTCACTATAATCCTTATAAAGGGTAGGGTTCTGCTTGAATTTGAATTCTAACGATTGGAATCTTCGTATTGCTCCGCGGAGAGAATCTCCCAAATAATATTTATCAGATCTGCGGGGCAGGGCTACCACGAATCTCCCGTCGCGATTGCGGCTAGTGTTTTTCACGAAATGCCTTTCACACGGTGAGTCCTCAGATCGGGTTTCGCGACTAGAGATTTCCTCCAACTTCCAAAATTCCTTTAGTTGCGAGGAAACCTGATTATCATCCTTACAGACCATAAATGAAGAAACCGTTCTAGTCATGTCGACGTTGAATGGTAAGTCACCGGCCAAAATAAATCCTAACTTGGTTTCCTGAATTATAGGAAAGTGTGGTCCGCGCGTATATTTCACAGGTTCAATTAATTGTAGAAAATATTGAGCGCCGATTAATATATCGACTTGCGATGAGCAATGTAGGTGAGGATCCGCCAGGAATATGCGCTTGGGTAAATTTAAAGAGGTAAGATTGAATGACTCCGCCGGTAAATTATTAGTTATACTGGGTAGTACGGCACAATGTACGTTTAACGTGAAGGGTTTATAGCGTGAATGTAGCCTTACATTAGTGCTGAATTCAGCCTGGGAAAGCGAGTTGTTTATACCCGTGATGGGCAATTGCGATTTAACTAATTGGAGGCCCATCCTGCGGGCGAAATCCATTGTGCAAAAGTTCGCTTGAGAACCGGAATCCAGTAATATCCTAACGGGAAATTTTTTGCCGACCTTATTGTATGTCATACAGACGGCGGTAGATAACAATACCGATTTATTGGTCTGTGACTTCAGTGAGCACTGGTTGTTAACAGAAGTTACGTCCCTGTTGGGGACATGAATCATGGTGTGGTGACGCCTAGAACATTTTTTCCACGAAAATTTGGAGGGACATTTTGAACCCTCGTGTCCCGAACGGAGACAGTTTAAGCAAAGTTTGTTTTTTAGTAACGCATTTTTTCTATCAGGGATAGACAGCGATATAAACTGTGGGCAATCGCTAAGTCTATGTTCACCGTTACATAGCCTGCATAAATTATTTCTAATATGTGAGTGGAATGCGCCCTTTGGATTGCTTATCTGTTTAACTGCCTTGCGATAAGGAGACTTATCGCTTTTGTTCAACCTGCTCGTTGGGCTAGTCGCGTTATCGATATTTTGCAGTAGTTTCCTACGTGAATTTAAAAAATTATTAAAATCAGGGAGTTTATGCTCCGATAAACTCTCTTTCCACAAACGTAAAGTGTAACTGTCAAGTTTTTTGGCTAGATAATTTACGACAATAATTTCAAACGTGTTGACTGGCAGTTTGAGATTATTTAAAGCGTTTATATTTGCAGAGATTTGATCAATAAATTGCGATATGCTACCTTGGGATTCCTGCTGAACTAATGGTACGTCTAGGACATTCCACACGTGGTGAGCGGAGACAATCAGTTTACTATCATATCTATTCCTCAACAGATCGATAGCCACCGCGTAATTTTCATGTGTTATGGGTAATGATTTTATTACGTTAAGCGCCTCGCCATGTAATGACGAGTGCAAATAATGAAGCTTCTGTATATCTGTCAGGTCTGTTCTGACATGAATTAGTTCCATAAAAATATGGTAATAATGTTGCCATTCCACAATACTACCCTCGAACCGTGGTAATTTTATTGGTTCCAATTGAATGGGGGTTGTTTTAGACTGTTTACCATCAGTATTAATTAGTGGTTTTTGGTTCAAGTGCTCAGATTGCTCCAACAAGTGTTGCAATTTACATTCTATAGCACAGAGATCGTCCTCCGTTTGCACTCTATCACTTGTTGACGCAACGTCTGCTTCCTCAGCCTCGATTTGTGACTGTATCTCGTCATATTTGGTGGATAATTCCATCAAATGACGTAGTTTTATTTTGAGCGCATGAGGATCGCTGTTTAACAAATCAAAATTATCCGCGAAGGTATTTATTCGGGATATTGAGGCCTTAATTGTACCTCGTTTTTTTATCAGAGCCCTTACATCGGCCATTATTACAGTTTGAGATAAAAAAATGGAAAGATATTTAGAAACAATTGAGCATCGAGCATGTGAACCACAAACTTAATTTTGAATGAGTTTCAATACGTTTGGTAGCTAGCGATCGTTGGTTTGAACATAAACTTACTCTCTCTAACTAATCAAACTCGTTGGCAGTTAAATTATTGAAATTATAAATCTAAATGATTACAAAGTATAGCTTTATCTTTAAAGTTCTGACTGATAATGAGCTGCCAACCATCTATTAATTTATATTGTGTAATAAGTTAATTGTTTATATAAATATGTCAAAAATACACACTGGGTGAAATATTATTAAAAATAAATCAAATATAGGTAAAGTTTATAGTCACGTGGCCGTCGATCCATTCATGATGAAGCTGGCTTCGATCCCGTTTGGAGCTGCTACACCTCCTGTCTCTGCCGGTCAGCCGTTGCCTCATGTTGTACCCTCCATCATTTAAAGCTGTGGAATCTCGAAAATGTTGTCCTGTTTCGTCCCGTCGTCTCTGGTCTACTGCTTGGCTGAATCTTGTCGAGATGACTGCTACGTGCTTCACGATAATGGTGTCGCTCAGGACGAAAATGATGCCCGTCTGTCGTGATTAACTTCAGATTGGTTTTTCCAGAAATGATGTATATAAATAAATGTTGTCGCCTGTGTACTCAGGTATGAGAAATCTGTGCCGTTGGGACCAAAAATGATGTAGTTTGTTTTGGCCTGAAAATGTGAAATCCTGCCTGATTGGACCAAAAATGATGTCGTTTTTGGCCTGAAATGTGAAATCCGGTCCGGTGGGACCAAAAATGTTGCGGTTTGGAAGCTCTTGAAGAATCGCGAGTTATTCCAAAGACGCTAATAAGGAAGGCTGGATTGTTTGTTAGAAAGAAGTGGACTGTATTTGAGATATTGAACATGCGTTTATTGAATAATTTGGTTTGTTAGTTACGATCGGCACGTGCGGAAGCATTTGAGGCGAAAATGCCCGAGATTAATTTTGAATGAAATCGTGGTCCATTGCAGATGGACGCAGGTAAACGATTAAAGTGAAATGTTATAAATGCATGCTGTATAATAGCCAAAAGCCGCGGCTGTAAGAGAAGTGTTTAACGAGAGTTGCGCTCGGAGTCGTGTTATAAACTAAACTAATACTGGCTTGCAGTCGGCTAGGCTGGCCGATTGCAAGGTTTGATAAAAGCGTGACGTCATCCGCGCGTGCCGTGCAATGTTAGTAGGCTGCTTACAACTGACAAAACAGTACAAAGTTTAAACACCCTTATTAGTTACCTCTCCTTATTTTCAAAATCATCTATTATTAATATCCCACGTATATGTACAGGTAAGCATTCAATATAATTATCACCATTATCATCATCTATTGCGATACCATTCTCACAACAACGTAAGTCAACAATATTACTAATTCTCTCTCTCTTTATTTTCTCTAATAGTTCTTCGTGACTTCTAATAACATAAAATAATATTATCTCTCTCTCTCTCTCAATGTGAATAATTCTACCACTCTCTCACAATACCTCTCATCATAACACCATCTCACTTTTTCTCTCTCAATCCACACAAAAGGCAACTTAATGTTATCATAACACATCCTGGCTCTTCCAGGGAACTCATGATACACTGGGGACCTACTTAGAGGCACCTTGTCTCTCACATAACTACTGGAGGAAACCTTGTCCTCATAACCTACTAATGGAGTCCGTACTCCATTTAAATCACGGGGAAAATTTGCCCTTCGCCCACCTAACCTCTCATCAACCACTATCTTATTACTATACTTGTAACGGGACAGAAATGGGGAATTGGTTTTATTTCAATTGTAAATGCGACAAAAAGGAGTTACCCACACAGGGCCTCAATTTTAACAATAGACATTCACTTTCGGGGCACCCAGTTGGACGTTTGGTCTGTCCGCCCCTCAGCATGCTACACTTCCAGGTGCTAAGGTATGTGAACGAGTGCGCGTATGCTTGCCCACACAGATGAATTGTCACATATGAGGATCGCTAGTCAGCCAGAGCGAGTTTCCAGTAATTAGCATGGCTTAATGAGATGTCATGTGACGCCAGCTCGACCTATCCCAAGGCAAGCTGGTGAGCAGGATAATGCGTTGGCCATCTTGAAACTGTCTGTCGTCTTACAGCTGCGGCTTTGGCCAGTTCAGCATACAGGCTTGCGAGCCGAAAATTTAATAAAACTTGTAAAAATGTGAGTCAACTAGAGTAAACAGTGAAACTTTAACATTTTAATTCAGTGAACCAAATTTAACCAGCAGAAACTTTTTCGGGACGAACTAGTGAACGAACAGAAACAGACGAATTACAGCATGTGTAGGACGCAGCCAGAGAAGTAAAACAATAGCCTTTTCACTCAACTCAATAGGGGAAATTATTTGAAAAAGAGCTCTTTCTAGTAAATGGGGTAATAATGAATGAATGAGAGTGTGAGCAAATACTGGATTGTCTTTTAATTAATTTAATAAATAAACTAATTTAAGTATAAGAAAAAAAAATACTTGTGGTTTTGTATTTCAATGTGTTTGTGGTTTTTAGTCAGATGGGGTCGCTACCTCAGTATTTAATTTTGTTCATTTGAAAGGTTAGAGAATGTAAAAGGAGAAAGCCTGTTTTAAATTGATTCATAAAAAGAGAATGACAAAAAGAATAATAAATGAAGTTGAAATACTTAACCGTAAATGAGAGTAATTATTGCAACACATAACCCTAAATCACGCTTATAGATCATGAGTTCGTGTGAAGGACCCTGGCCGACACAAGGTAAGAGAAGTTTTTATTTAATTATTATGTGGTAGGTAAAGAGTTTATATAATCACAATTGGCCCCCGAACTTGGACTGTTTATAAAAGCAATTTTATATAAACCACACCTACAGGTGGATATAAGCGTGATTTGGGAGTACGTAGAAATTACATGCAGGTTGTGTGAGGCTGTTACTATATTTAAGTAAAACTTATAGTAGTAACTGATATCGAGTATATGTAAGGTTACATTTTTTTAGATTTAATCTAATAAATAAAATAGAAATGGAAAACGAAAATAAAGTCAGTATGATGGACGTAACTGTCACGGGGGAGGCAGAAATTCATTCAGACCCTAATGTGGTCAAAGAAAGCGTTTTATACGAATCAGATGATATAAAGGATTCAGGAATGGAGACAACTCCAAGCCTGATAGATGAAAATAATTTGACACAATCTGTAATAATGAGTGAAGCAAAAGCAGAATCTACTCCTATAATAAGTAAAGTAAAAGAATTGTCAATGGACGATATATATAATTTCATGAAAACAATATCTGATAACCTGAGTAGTGATATCAATAAAATGAGTAGTAATATTAACGTAAAATTTGACGTTCAAAATAATGAAATTAAGGAAATAAAGAGTAGTTTCAATGTACAGAATAACAAATTTGATGAATTAAAAAGTGAGATACATGAACAAAAAATAAAATGCGAAAGTAGTTTCAATGAAATTAAGAATAATTTGTTGAAAAGTTTGATAAGATGAAAAATCGTTTTGATACAAACGAAAGCAATTTTGATGAGATTAGAAATGAAATAAAACAAATTAATAAACGTTTTGAAATAACCAATGAGATATTTGAAACTAAATGTAACGATTTAGAACAAAGTATAGAGGGTATGGGAGTGTGGAGAATAAATACAGGTAAGTGCAGTATAAACGAAAATAACGCAGAAATAAACAACAAGGTAAGAAACGTGGTTAATACAAGTGAAAATAACGGACATACAAGTGATAATAGTAATGGTGTTAGTTTAAATGCAAAACAGGTGGCAGTAGACAAGGTGGGTAATAATGATAATTCTAATGATGAGTTAACAAATAATAGCAAAATAAAAAGTGATAACAGCGATATGATTAAAAACGTCGTGAATAATAATGGTGTAGATGAAGTTTTAGTAGAAATAGAGAGTAGTAATAAGATAGTGGTTGATGAGAGGTTAGGTTTACAAAGGGCAGATTTTCCCCGAGTATATTGTGAAACAGAGTGTTCACAAATGTTTTATGAGGACAGAGTTTCCTCCCGTGATTATAGAGACGAGGTGTCTCTAAGTAGGCCCCCTAGTTCGCATGAGTTCCCTGGAAGAATCAGGATATGTCATGATGACTATATGTTGCCTTTTGTGTGGATTGAGAGAGAAAAAGAGAAATTGTGTTATGATGAGAGGTATTGTGAGAGAGTGGTAGAATTATTTACATTGAGAGAGAGAGAAATAATATTATTCGATATGATTAGAAATTACGAACAGCTACTAGAGAAAATAAAGAGAGAGAGAATTAGTAATATTGTTGACTTACCTTGTTATAAAGATAGTGCAGAAATAAATAATGATAACGTTGATAATTATATTGAATGCTTACCTGTGCATAGACATGGAATATTAATAGTAGATGATTCTGAAAATGAGAGGTTAAAATGCTGAAGGGTGATAGATAATTATACAGACGGTGACAAGACCAAAACTAATGATGTAGACAGGTTATATGATTTAATAATAATGTGGAATAATCCAGTAGATTATTATGTGGGTATAAAGGAACAATTGGAAATATTGAAAAGTTGTTATATAAATAATAATAATGTAATGAGAGTAAGTAAAGATGAAAATTGTTATGTGAAAGTGTGCCGATTGAATAAAATCGGCGCTAATACGCAAAAGTAAATAGCGTATAATAAAAAAATCTTGTACTGCATTTAACGAATATAAAGAAAAATAGGTTTCTGTATTTAGCGGTGGGCGTTCTGCCGTACTGTGTTTAACGGTTAGCGCAGAATCTACATGAGGTAACGAAGCGGCGCTTGATTGGTGCTGCTCCCTTGCGGTTGCCTTGAAGCGCGAGTTGAAAAATGCGTAGAATAAACGGTTCGGAACTTGTCTGATTTGGCTACTCCAACTAACCGCCTCGCCGCTCTCCGACAGAGAAGTTTTTATTAATCGTTCCATCTTCCACCTATGCCAGGCTAAATTAAAACAGATCTGCGGTGAGTGCAGTATACTTATATATATTTAATTTAAAGTAACGTAAAAGGGGTTTTGTTTAATATACGTACAAGAATGAATGAAAATTGGCAACCTGTTACACGCACGCCGCGTGGCGAATTAGAGTATGCAAGATGAGTTAATTGTATAACAGTAATTGAAGTCTTAACTAAGGCCCCGTAATTGACCAATGTTAACGCAAAATAATATGTACTTTAGCCAAACTTAATGTTTTCAAAGATAGGGCCACATGCCCGTATAACCTGTTGTAGAGTGTGTCAAACTTTCATTTCAAGTACGCCTAAATCAGTGTTTAAAATTATAAATGGATTTTGGTGCGTGTGAGAGTAACCTGGGGAATAAGTGTTGGAGCATCTCGCTGATAATATTTGTATGCTTAGGGCCCCCGCTTCAAGTCGAGGACCAGCTCCAAATCATGACCTGAACAACCGAACATCAAAGGCTCTCAGCTTCATCTGCCAGAGGAGAACAGCGAGGAACAGGCCACACCAACACAAAAATGCTCTAGACCAGGACTTCAAACTCCACACCAGGGAATAAATCAGGTGACACCAACCCAATATTACTTTTTAACACAAGTGAATGTAACCTACTAGAACTCGTGGGCATATAGTGACACACCCTAAAATGACTTTAAGCTTTATACATTTCAATTGGGTCCCCGGTTAATGGGACAGAATAGTGCGCGGACTTGGGGGGGAATCTTTTGTACATTTTGTAATACTATTTATATTAAGTGTAAGCCCAGAGGTTGGCATGTATCCGTGGCTGATTACCATTCAGGCATGTAAATTTCTTTCTAGTTTTCAGTAAAAGGGTTACCTTAGTAATTCTATCATTCATCATGTAATTTCACAGATTAAATTTAGTTTTCAATTGATTCATTAATTCAGTTTGGGTCCTATAATGGATAGAAGTTTCTTTTGTTAGTTTCATTCGGGTCCCCAGTTTAATCCTGTATAGGCGGATTTTTCATGCAGACTTGAACATGCTCCTGGGACAGGTTTAGTTAGGCACGATCTTGCCTAGGAACATGTCGACCTTTGGGCCAAATTAATTCTTAAAGGTTATAAAGCATCATGGCACATTACTGATATTAAATTTCTTTCACGAAAATATTACTGTTATTAATATTTCACAAAAATTTATCACGCTTAAACTGTTTTTAATTTATTATGGTCACTGGTATTTTGACTGAATTATGATTATATTTCCTCCAAGTCTAAGTGCTCAGTGTGGGAGCACTTTATAGTAGTATCAGGCATTATGCCAACCCCTGAATTTTAGTATGCCCTGGGGGCACTGGGGTTACACACACACATATATATATATATATATATATATATATATATATGGATTATTATGTATTAAGATCTTTCAATAGGTGTTGCGTTCAAGAATATTTATGAATTGTGAATTATGTACCTTATGGGGTGAAAGAGGTGTGGCAAGATATTAATGTTGAAAGTTGTAATTGTCCTGTGATGTGGAACGTGTGTATGTGTTGTAGTTGTAGACATATATATTTATATGTCCATTTATATGTATTGTATATTCATGTGTTATTTCTGGGGGTTAGGTATAGGGCTAAGTGGGGAAAAGTAACCCCAATTGGAAAAGAAAATCAATTAATCATTATATTAATTTCATTTTAATTTTATAATAAAGTAAAAAATTAACAAAAATATTTTAAGGAGAAAGCACTGACTTTGTTGGGAGATAAATATTTAACGTTTTGTTATAAAAAAAAAGAGAAGGATGTAATAAAAATTTATTGGTTGTTAATTTTGTGAGTTTTAATTGCAAGTCCCGTCTCACTGGGTCCAGCGCATTTTTGGCTTCTCTAGGCTTTTGGCCTAGTTTTAATTATCTTGTGGCCCCCTTAAAAAAAAAAAAAAAATTATAAGTCAATAAAAATATAAAGAAGGGTTACAAAAGTAAGTCTAATTTACGATGATGGTGGTTAGAGATAAACAGTGAATGAAGATTTAATTATTTTAGTTTATGGTAATGACTTGGCTAAATTATGTAATGAGGTGTGGTAAACAATAATATGATATGACAAAAAATTGTAAATAAATTTATAGTGAGATTAATTGTGTTTGTATAATAGGTTATGTGGTACTTTGTAGTTCATATAAACAATGTATGTATGCACAGAGAATTGATTGTATAATAATAATAACAATATTTTATTAGACTAAACAAATAACGAGAGTAATTATGAAGTTTATAATGCAAGTAAATGAATTGTAATTGTTTTGGAGCAAGGTGATTAAAGTAACTTAGTGTTTTTTTTTTAACCTGAGGAAATTAAATAATTTGAGATGAATTAATTGATTAATTAATGTTGTATAAATGAATTTTGATAATGAATTTAAATGATTTTCCTAAGATTTGAACTTTATAATAAATAGTAAATGAGTGAAGGTAGAATGTGTTTAGTTGTTGAGTTATATTGTTATTATAAGGTATCAGAACGTACATAGGGTTATGTACGCTAGATTTGTTGTGACAAATGTTAATGACAGTAATCATGTGTTTATTTGATCAAATGATTGACCATATTTAAGTACGAATTTGATAAGGACTTTGAATTAAAATAAAAGAGTTTTGATAATGAAATTAAAAAAGAGTTTAAAGGTTTTAAATTAGGTGATGAAATTAATTTGAGGTAGTTATGAATTTTCTAGTGTAATTTTCAAGGGTTAACTTAATGTAAAATGTGGAAAAAGATGGAGTTTGGGTGATGATTATTTCAATAAGGCAGAGTTAATTTTAAATGGGTGTTAGACAAAATAAGAATTTTTGGGAATATAAATAATACAGAAACAGGGTAGTAGTAGGGACATAGTAGCGGGAGTGCATGTATGTAGAGAAAGCGAAATGTGATGTAAATGGAGAGTAAAAGGTGATGGTGAAATTTTGTAGTGAGGGTGGAGGTGTAAGGAGTCCTCAACGCAAGGCGTTGTGGCAGGTAATAGAGTGTTGTAGAGGAGTGTTTGCCGATATACCCGGGAGGGGCAAGAAATTATGAAGGTGAATTAAGGGTGAGGGAACACATGTCCTAGGTACAAAGAGGGTATCAGATATTTTGTAATAAGAGGAGAATGATCTAAGGTGAGTTAGAGAATTTAATGGAGGTAAATATTTTTGAGAGATTGGTGTCAACCCTATATAAATCCGTTAGTGGTTGTTAGAAGGAAGAAGGGGGTAAGGTTATATCTAAATGACCAGTCAATAAATCAAATCGCTGTGAATAACTGAGAATCACCCAAACAAATTAATGATAAAAAAAAATATCGGTATGGAGAACCCATACAGGACTTCCATGTTCTAAGATTTATATTTAAAATCATATTCGAAAAAATATTTCCATAGAAACTACTTCTTTCTACTTATTGCTTCAGCCTTAAACCACAGTACTGTGGTCACTAATATATACCACCTCACGTTTTCGCACTCGATTTTCACTGAGATGGAAGTCGATGGCACTGCCAAACAGTCTGGTTTTGCAGAAAACATTGGACTATGGCTAAACAGCCCAGGAAGGAATTTTAACAAAGAACTACTTCTTTGTTGCCGATAACGTAGTACACATACAAAATTCTCCCCTCCCCTTCAACTATAATTTTCATTTATAGAAAATCACCCCCACCCCGTTCACCTAACCTCTTCATTTATAGATATTTCATCTACGTTCTACAGTGGATTATTATGAGCTTCTTATCAAGACACTTTATTTATCAAAACTAAGTACTTTACTATTGTTAAAACATAAAACGTAGCAGGTAAACTACCCGTTTCTCTAAACCGATCTTCACCAAAATCAACAGACCTTCAGTCCTCTGCAATGCAGGGATGCATGCAAAAAAATATTTGATTCTGTTTCAATTTGCGGCAGTTATAGTTCGTCATGGAAACATTTCTCTTGTTACAACATAATATGTTTCAGGTAAACTACCCCTTTCCCTTTACCGATCTTCACCAAAATCAACAAGTCTTGAGCTCTCTATAATTTAGGAAGGTATGCAAAAAAATATTTGATTTTCTTTGAATTTATGGCAGTTATCGTTCGTCATAGAAAAAATTATCCTTGTTAAAACATAAAACGTTGCAGGTAAACAACCGCTTTCTCTAAACCGATCTTCACCAAAATCAGCAGACCTTCAGTCCTCTACAATTCAGGGCTGTATGCAAAACATTATTTGATTCTGTTTGAATTTGCGGCTGTTATCGTTTGCCATAGAAAAAATATTACCCTTGATAAAAAAACGTTGCTGGTAAACTACCCCTTTCCCTTAACCGATCTTCACCAAAAACAATAGGTCTTGAGTACTCTACAATTCAGGGCTGTATGCAAAAAATTATTTGATTCTGTTTGAATTTGCGGCTCTTATCGTTTGCCATACTAAATACCCTTGTTAAAATATAAAACGTTCAGTTAAACTACCCCTTTCCCTTAACCGATCTTCAACAAAATCAACAGACCTTGAGTTCGGTATAATTAAAAAAGGTATGAAAACGACTAGTTGATTCTGTTTGAATTTGCGGCTGTTATCATTTGCCATAGGAAAAAATTACCCTTGATAAAAACAAATGTTGCCGGTAAACTACCCCTTTCCCTTAACCGATCTTCACCAAAAACAATAGGTCTTGTGTAATCTACAAATCAATGCTGTATGCAAAAAATTGTTTGATTCTGTTTGAATTTGTGGCTATCGTTTGCCATAGAAAAAAATTACCCTTGATAAGAAAAACGTTGCCGGTAAACTACCCCTTCCCGTTAACCGATCTTCACCAAAAACAACAGACTTGAGTACTCTACAAATCAGAGCTGTATGCAAAAAAGTATTTGATTTTGTTTGAATTTGCGACTCTTATCGTTTGCCACAGTAAATACCCTTTTAAAACATAAAACGTTGCAGGTAAACTACCCCTTTCCATTAACCGATCTTCACCAAAAACAAAAGATCTTGAGTGCTCTACAAATCAGGGCTGTATGCAAAAAATTGTTTGATTCTGTTTGAATTTGCGGCTTTTATCGTTTGCCATAGAAAATACCCTTTTAAAACATAAAACGTTGCAGGTAAACTACCCCTTTCCCTTAACCGATTTTCACCAAAAACAATAGGTCCTGAGCACTCTACAATTCAGGGCTGTATGCAAAACATTATTTGATTCTGTTTGCATTTGTGGCTTTTATCGTTTGCCATAGAAAATACCCTTGTTAAAATATAAAATGTTGCAGGTAAACTACCCCTTTCCCTTAACCGATCTTCACCAAAACCAACTGGTCTTGAGAACTCTATAATTCAGGGCTGTATGCAAAAGACTAGTTGATTCTGTTTGAATTTGCGGCTTTTATCGTTTCCCATAGAAAATACCCTTGTTAAAATATAAAATGTTGCAGGTAAACTACCCCTTTCCCTTAACCGATCTTCACCAAAACCAAATGGTCTTGAGAACAGTATAATTCAGGGCTGTATGCTAAAGAGTAGGTGATTCTGTTTGAATTTGCGGATTTTATCGTTTGCCATAGAAAATACCCTTGTTAAAATATAAAATGTTGCAGGTAAACTACCCTTTTCCCTTAAACGATCTTCACCAAAATCAACAGGTCTTGAGTACTCTACAAATCAGGGCTGTATGCAAAACATTACTTGATTCTGTTTCAATTTGCGACTCTTATCGTTTGCCATAAAAAATACCCTTGTTAAAACATAAAATGTTGCAGGTAAACTACCCCTTTCCCTTAACCGATCTTCACCAAAAACAATAGGTCTTGTGAACTCTACAATTCAGGGCTGTATGCAAAAGAGTAGTTGATTCTGTTTGAATTTGCGGCTGTTATCGTTTGCCATAGAAAACAATTACCCTTGATTAAAAAAAAACCGTTGCAGGTAAACTACCCCTTTCCCTCAACCGATCTTCACCAAAAACAACAGGTTGTGAGTACTCTACAAATCAGGGCTGTATGCAAAAAATTATTTGATTCTGTTTGAATTTGCGGCTGTTATCGTTTGCCATAGAAAAACAATCTACAGACACACAGACACTTTTTGAAAAACGACTTTTTTTCATGTTTTGAGTGTAGTACAATTAGAATCTGCAATAATCTCGAACACGATTTTTTTTGCCATCACCATACTTCCATTTCCTTAAGGAACATGGAAGTAAAAAATCGGTATGGAGAACCATACACGAGTTCCATGTCCTAAAATTTATATTTAAAATCATTTAAATATTAACTAAGTAGATGCTTGAGTTCTGAAGAAATGATGCATCAGCCAAAATGGTACCCCTATGTCAGGTGGGTGAAGACTATCCTCAACCTTCGTGAGGAAGGACTGTACTTTTGAATAAAATGTTTGTAGGTCGAACGAAGAGTTGGCCAAATGGAGCTGCGATCTGATTTCTGTAATGAACTTAGGCTCTCGCTGCGAGTTATCGACCGAGGGTGATGATGACTATAGTGTTATCAAAGTCTTTCCTGTTAATACAAACTAGTCATTTTTCTTTTTTAAAATTGAGCCTTTCTTTCTTTCTTTCCATTCGTCTTCTGAATTCCAGAACGACGATTCTGTTTACCCGTATAATTATACATTTCTCAGCAAAACATTTCTTTCTTAATACATTTGTGTCTTCTGTTTAACACCCACCATTCTGATCCATGTCATAATGCTATATTCCACACAGGCTAGTAAATAACTAGTCATCAGTGAGGTCAAAATATTTTCCAGAAGGGGCAAACAATTTTCCAGAGGAGAAAAATATTTATATATTTTTCATACATACACACATGCAAATATTAGTTTGTAATTCTTATATTATAACAGAAATAAGTACACAGAGTGTATTAATTTATAAAAACATTTATTGCTTCAAAATATTCATAAAATTAATGGCTTGTAAAAGCTAATGTTTGATCTCCATTAAGTAGTGTTCAAGTTTCCAAAGTTTTAATATTATTATGTCCGTAATCAAAACATCAGAGCAGGTTTTAGAGTGTATGAGGGTACACCGTGGAAAAAAATCCAACATTCCCTATGGAGCATTGCTCAGAGTAAAGCTGCGAATCTACAGTGTACGTTTCACAGAACAAATACGCGGAAAAGAAGGATCGCTCCTAAGTCTCTCATGGACCCTGAGCATCTTGCAGAGGGTTCACTCCCTAAAGACGAAAAGTCTGTCTATGAACCGTTCCTCTATAAACACGTGTAGTTACACTGGTGAGCGATCCACAGGAAGCAAATCGCTGTCCACGCTGGACACCTTTTCGGCTTGCACACGTTGTGTTGATGTGGGTTTCGACACTTCCCATTTAAAAAGCGTGCAAATGTAAGAAAATAAAAATGAGTGAGGCCAGAAATAACGTGAACTGTGTGTGTGTGTGTGTGTGTGTGTGTGTGTGTGTGTGTGTGTCCTACCTGCCTTTTTATTGCGGTAGTCATAATAATAAAATAGAAACGTAAACATTACATAACTGAGATATGCTTGCCTGCCACGAACAATATATTATTTTATACATGTATTACTCATACATAATTTACATTAAAATGAAAAAATTATAATTTCATTGCCTGGCAACAAAATTATTTTATTTTTAACAATTACCATTGTTTCAAAAAGTTTAAATGAATTTTCAAGTACTTTACTGTTGTTAAAACGTAAAAGGTTGCACGTAAACTACCCCTTCCCCTTAACCGATCTTCACCAAAATCGAAAGTCCTTGAGATTTCTACAATTCAGGGACGTATGCAAAAAATTATTTGATTCTGTTTGAATTTGCGGCTGTTATCGTTTGCCATAGAAAATTACCCTTGATAAAAAAACGTTGCAGGTAAACTACCCCTTCCCCTTAACCGATCTTCACCAAAAACAATAGGTCTTGAGTACTCTACAAATCAGGACAGTATACAAAAAATTATTTGATTCTGTTTGAATTTGCGGATGTTATCGTTTGCCATAGAAAATACCCTTGTTAAAAAAACGTTGCAGGTAAACTACCCCTTTCCCTTAACCGATCTTCACCAAAAACAAAAAAACAATAGATCTTGAGAACTCTACAATTTAGGGCTGTATGCAAATAATCTTTTGATTCTGTTTGAATTTGTGGCTGTTATCGTTTGCCATAGAAAATACCCTTGTTAAAACATAAAACGTTGCAGGTAAACTATCCCTTTCCCTTAACCGATCTTCACCAAAATCAATAGGTCTTGAGAACTCTATAATTCAGGGCTGTACGCAAAACATTATTTAATTCTGTTTGAATTTGCGGCTGTTATCGTTTGCCAAAAAAAAAAATTACCCTTAATAAAAAAAACTGTTGCAGGTAAACTACCCCTTTCCCTCAACCGATCTTCACCAAAAACAATAGGTCGTGAGTACTCTACAAATCAGGGCTGTATGCAAAAAATTATTTGATTCTGTTTGATTTTGCGGCTGTTATTGTTTGCCATAGAAAAAAAATCTAAGACAGACAGACAGACAGACACACAGACACTTTTCGAAAAACGACGTTTTTTCATGTTTTGAGTGTAGTACAATCAGAATCTGCAATAATCTCGAACACGATTTTTTTTGCCATCACCATACTTCCATTTCCTTAAGGAACATGGAAGTAAAATACTTAATAGAAATTCATGATTGAAATGTAATAGTAAAGGTAACAAGTTAAAGAGTTAATAGAATTTGAAACTAAACTTAAAGTTTAAATGTTTGTAAATTGTATTCAGATGCAAATGAATGTTTATTTGAATGAAATGAGGTTTATATTCGTTATGAATGTTTATGTTGTATTGTGTTTATTTGTATTCAGGGTACCTATAGAAAGGTCATTCACCTGGGAATAAGACATCAACTGATTACTGGTGAAAAGTATAGTATGTTTCATGTAATTAATTCATAGGTTCTTTTGTTAATTAATTTAATTTAATAATTTTTTTCTTTTTATTTAGTGTAAGAATATATGTTTCTGGAAGTTAAATTCATTTATTTATTGAAAAAAAAAAAATTTAAAGTAAAGTTTTTTGTGAAGTACAGATTGTGTTGTGTTTTCATGTTCACTATACGTATATTGATGAGATGTATGTTGATAATGTATCAGCTCACTAATAAATAGTGTTTATATAATATGTTTTGTAACCAAATGTAGTGGTGATGGAGTTGATGCTAGAGATAAATTGTTTATTTTATTTTTGTTTACAATGATTGTTAACTTGTAAATTAAGAGGACTTATAAGGAAAAGTAAATTCATTTAAAAAATTTTTGAATTTTGAAGGTTGCAATTAAAATGATTAACTGAAAGAGATGATGTAAATTAACTTAAACGTGAATTTTTGATAATGGACTTAGATTTATTTCACTACTTAAACCAAATTTAAATAATATAATTTGATTTGAAACAGTAATGTCAAGCAAACAATTAAAGGTTGAGAAATGGGAGTGAATTTTGTTTAAAGGTAAACATGAAATGTTTATGTGAATATTATAATAATGATGAATATTTAGAGATCTTGTATTTAAGCTAGTAATGAACATGTGTACGCACCCAGTACTTTGCTAAAGGCAATCCAGTATATATATATATATATATATATATATATAAGGGGAGATATATCGGTTGAGGATCTGGTATGGTAAGGCCAGTTATTGATTTTGTTGAAATGTTACACGGTTAGGTGAGACTGTGGTGAGTGCCTGTCCGACTTTACAGTGTTGGGATCTCGAACAGAGAAGTCCACTAATGTCGTTCATGTGCAGCCATAGTCGCCGAGCTAGGGGGGTAGTTTACCCATGATGTATTAAGGAATAAAGGGGGGTTGTTGGCACTATATCCTCGCTGATCCTCTTAGTGTTTAGCAATGAGAGTTTTTCTGTTTCGGCAGAAAACCTCTCATTGGGGGGGGGTATTGTAATGGGACAGAAATGGGGAATTGGTTTTATTTCAATTGTAAATGCGACAAAAAGGAGTTACCCACACAGGGCCTCAATTTTAACAATAGACATTCACTTTCAGGGCACCCAGTTGCACGTTTGGTCTGTCCGCCCCTCAGCATGCTACATTTCCAGGTGCTAAGGTATGTGAACGAGTGCGCGTATGCTTGCCTGTACAGATGAATTGTCACGTATGAGGATCGCTAATCAGCCAGAGCGAGTTTCCAGTAATTAGCGTGGCTTAATGAGATGTCACGTGACGCCAGCTCGACCTATCCCAAGGCAAGCTGGTGAGCAGGATAACGCGTTGGCCATCTTGAAACTGTCTGTCATCTTATAGCTGCGGCTTCGGCCGGTTCAGCATACAGGCTCGCGAGCCGAAAATTTAATAAAACTTGTAAAAATGTGAGTCAACTAGAGTAAACAGTGAAACTTTAACATTTTAATTCAATGAACCAAATTTAACCAGCAGAAACTTTTTCGGGACGAACTAGTGAACGAACAGAAACAGACGAATTACAGCACGTGTAGGACGCAGCCAGAGAAGTAAAACATAGCCTTTTAACTCAACTCAATAGGGAAAATTATTTGAAAAGAGCTCTTTCTAGTAAATGGGGTAATAACGAATGAATGAGAGTGTGAGCAAATACTGGGTTGTCTTTTAATTAATTTAATAAATAAATTAATTTAAGTATAAGAAAAAAAAATACTTGTGGTTTTGTATTTCAATGTGTTTGTGGTTTTTAGTCAGATGGGGTCGTTACCTCAGTATTTAATTTTGTTCATTTGAAAGGTTAGAGAATGTAAAAGGAGAAAGCCTGTTTTAAATTGATTCATAAAAAGAGAATGACAAAAAGAATAATAAATGAAGTTGAAATAGTTAACCGTAAATGAGAGTAATTATTGCAACACATAACCCTAAATCATGCTTATAGATCATGAGTTCGTGTGAAGGACCCTGGCCAACACAAAGTAAGAGAAGTTTTTATTTAATTATTATGTGGTAGGTAAAGAGTTTATATAATCACATACTCTCTATTTCCACTAAAACTTCATGAACACTATTATTATTCACTTTACTCTCTAACACCTTTTTAATTATATCGCTGTTATCACTTTTTATTTTGCTATTACTTGTTAACTCATTATTAGAATTATCATTATTACTCACCTTGTCTACTGCCACCTGTTTTGCATTTAAACTAACACCATTACTATTATCACTTATATCTCCGTTATTTTCGCTTGTATTAACCTCACCTACCTCGTCATTTTTTGTTTCCACTGTACTTAAACTAATACTACTGTTTGTTAAAGTATCATCATTACTACCTCCACTCTCAGAACCACTTACCTGGTCTAGTTCGTTTTCTTTATTTTCTTTTAATTTATCTGTCTCTAGTTTCCGCAATAATAGATCCCACTTTTTGTCCCTTTCGTCAAACCGTTTATTAATAAGGTTAAATAGATCATTTAATGACAACTCTTTTTCTTTTATTTTAGTCGCAACGGGAGTGGAATTTGCGCCTCGCTAATTATTATAGATTGTGTTAAATTATTTTCGTCTATCAGCCACATCCGTAGTGTGCGTGTAACGATGAGACGTCTCTGGACAGATTTGCAGCTAAGTAACAAATAAGAGATAAAACCAAATTTTCAGTACTTTGTTTAGATTCAATAAAATGAGCTCAGTTAGGGAAGTCCATGAAATTGTACCGCATGAATGAGTGTGTGATTGCGTGAATATAAAAAATATAAATTTAAGCAGTGCTGGGTTGTGAAATATATATAATTCTATAATTTAAGACATGATTGATTATGTTTATTTTGGTGGGATTATGTTTATTTAATAAAATTATAAATGGGAAAGAAATTTTAACTTGATTCAATAACTACGCCTCATGGCGAATAGCAATGTGTTTTGTTTCCGAAGTAGAATCTCATGTAACTATGTGTGGCTTGATAATAAAGTGTAATGTCATTGGTAAATCTTACAATTAAGAGTGAGTTATTTCAAGTAACAAGATCCGCTGTTTCTGGTTCGCTTAAACGAAACTGGCCAAAGAAGGTATGTATAGTTGAGTTTTTCTTTGTTGATAACAACATGGCGCCCGAAATAGTTAATACAGAAAGTAAACAGTATGTAACTCAATTAATAAAATAATAAAAAGAAAGAAAACATAACACAAAATTGAATTTGTAAAAACTGTCCAAGTTCGAGGCGCCAATTGTCCAGCTACTTTTTCTTGCAAAATATAATAATTATTAATATATATAATCTTTCACGTATGAACTTACTATTCGTTGTCACTTCCCCAAACGTTTCGAGGTGATGTTCCTCTTCCTCAGTGGGAGTAATACTGGATGTCAATTACAGAATAACCGTTATGGACTATAGGCGTGTGTGTGTGTGTGTGTGTGTGTGTGTGTGTGTGGTGGGGGTTGATGGTGGGAAGGGATTGGCGCTGAGGTTCAAATTGTGTGTTTGGATCAGTGTATCGAATAGTGTATGTGATTTATAATGTAATTTTTCATTTAATATGTTGTTTGGTTGTAGTGTGTGATATCTGTATATTTCAAATTGTTTAGCTGTGTTTAGTTTTCTATAATATCACACACTACAACCAAACAAAATATTAAATGAACAATTACATTATAAATCACATACACTATTCGATACACTGATCCAAACACACAATTTGAACCTCAGCGCCAATCGCTTCCCACCATCAACCCCCACCATACACACCTATAGTCCATAATGGTTATTCTGTAATCGACATCCAGTATTACTCCCACTGAGGAAGAGGAACATCGCCTCGAAACGTTTGGGGAAGTGACAACGAATAGTAAGTTCATATGTGAAAGTTTATATATATTAATAAATTTAATAAAGTGAACGAAGAGGATGAATCAACAAGATGATTATAATAATTAATAAAAAATACACATTTTCCACAATTCTTACCTTTACAGGGTCCAGGATTTTTCACTCGAACTCGTGACCTATAAGTGTGATTTAGGGTTGCGTTCTTTACTAAATTACACTCTCATTTACGGCATTAATAGTTGTGTTTTATTCAACATTTCTTTTATATCCTTTTTAAATTTACTTGCTTTCCATTTTTCTTCTCAAAACTATTACTGACATTTTTTAATTACTTTTCAAAAATACAAAACAAACATTGGAATTTACTTATTCTACTAACTAGTTTAAATATTTTTTTATAAGGCAACCCAGCATTTGCTCATTCACTCTTTCACACATTTTGCCCTATTAAAATTGAGATATCTCTTTATCCATTATATAAATTTTATTTTTATTTTTATTGTAATTTAAATTGTTGGTTTACTTTCCTGATATCACCTCAGCCACGTTTTGTAATCACTACCGGTTTTTTTGGTTCCCGTGGTCATTCCGAAATACTGTTTCTCGTTAAATTTTGTCCGCTGGTGATTATTTGCTATCTCACTGTCGTTTCAATACTGTAGCACATGGTTTAAACACATTTTTAATAATTTTGTTATATTTCGGCTCGCGAGCCTTGTTACACTGAACCGTAATCTGACACTCCACTGTTATTTACATATCGTATTACATTTTTATTGAATTTCTGCCAGTCGGTCTACATTATTGCTTAGATTTTAGGTGAACCGCGCAGTTTTGAGTTTGGATGCCGACTGACGCTTTCTTCGCCATTTTCAAGATGGCCAGAATCCTCCTGTGTGCGGCTACTTGACTCGTGATAGGCTGGGCGAGCATCACGTGATATCTCATTAGCCGAGAGCGTTTTATCGTAGACTCGCCGCCGGCGACCAGCGAAATCGTACGTGTTTCTCACTCTGTCAGGACAGGCATACGCGCACTCTGACACATTCCGATGCTCCAGTTTTCGGTGTATGTTGACGGGCTTACTGGACAAACCGACAACTGGGTGTTTCAAAAGTACACTATGCTTATTAAAACTGAAACCATGTCTGGGCGATTCCCCATCATTACCATTGATACAGAATAAAATAAACCCCAAACTTCTGTACCATTACAATATTTATCTGAAGAATAAATATGGGAAATAATTGCTGGGAGGACTCTGCTTTTGTAGAGAGTGAAGACAATTATTAACAGTATGGAAAGTCAAACCAACTGTTATTTATTTACATTAACTATAAGTTATTTAATTAACTATCTTTAAATTAATAACATAAGTGAAACAATGTTATTTATTTTCTGAAAGAGATAAATTGTACAATAGTTGTTAGGTCGACACACTATCAAAAAAATCCCTTGCTCTGGGTCCAAACCCAAGTTCATCAAAGGATTAAATTGTATTGAAAAATCCATTACTTACTATGCAAGAGTTTATAACAGTTTATAAGTTATGTTTGGAAAAAATATTTAGAGAATTAAATTAATTCCAGTCAGAGGACAACACGCCCATATCAACTCAATTAAAATAGTGTCTGTGTAGCTATTATAACATATATTTCATTGTTAGAACGGACGTTTCATTTATGAACTTCTGTCTTCCATGATATCTGCTACACACACACATCATTTCAAGACACAAAATTAAGGACTGACTCACACAGCTGGTAATAACACAATCCAATTGTAAACATACTGGACAATCATCAACTTCTGTTAGAATTACCTCTAAGCAAAGTTGCTACAGTGCCTTTGTATATACTCCTGATTCCACCCTCTCTGTACAGTTGTTTGACGACATCAACAGGCCCACTATATTTTGGGGGATGTGTTCCTCCTTGCTGGATCTACAACAAATATTTAAACTTTTCAGTTTCTGCTCACTCTGAGACTTTACATAATAACTACTTTTAAGGACCCATTAAGTTCAATACCTATTCATATACATTTGCAACATTTACTAACATTATGTACCATATGATTAGAGTGAACAAATTCTCGTTCTAATCCGGATTTTGTGTGTGCATGTATGTGCACATGTGTGTTTGCGATGCATTATAGGGAACACTGTCCCTTTAAGTAGGTGAAAACAACAAATATACAAAAATTCTGTAAAACAATTATATGGTCCTCTTAGGTTGGACTTGTACCAGCCCCACACTAATACCTCAAATTACTAAAAAAAAGTCACTACAGGAAACCAGAGCACATTGCATGGACAACAATATTAATTACATAACAGTTTAATAACAAGAATTGATATATGGAACATAAAGGGAAACCAGGAAAAGAATACAGCTTTTAGAAATGAATCACAGAAATATTGACAAAAAAAATTATACACAATGCTTCAATACAGTTGACAACTGAAATGTAATTTTCTATAATATAGTATACAAAAAAATTGCACTAAATAATGGGAACAGATAAAGAATGAGGAATAAGGAAGGACAATATGTCAAAATCTCACAAATAAGAGTTCAACTGATGCAGTAAAACTTGGCCATTGTAAACATGGAATATTTTAACTGTTATGATGGTCCCTTATATATTATATGCAAAACTGAGCATAAATATCATTTTATTTTGTTTTTATATAGTATCCAAGTCACTTTTTCACAATAATTTAATTAGCTTGTATCCGTCAGTGACTTCGTTCTAGCGTTTTTTATATAGACGCGTTTCGTGACATGTGTCACATCATCAGTAATCCTCGTCAAATGTTAAAATTCACATAAAACACATAAAAACACATTTGCACATATTTACTAAATCACAATAATGACACACACATAACACGATGTAACTTCGGCTTCGTTGGACCGGTCCGACCGCGCGTGTAGTTGCCGAGCCACTAATTAAACTAAGTCAATCCTTATCACTTACCGTCATGCGCAATTATATTTAGGGCAGTGAGTGAGATTGAAACCTTAATTGTTCATTTAATATACTGTTATTGTTGATATTCTTGTCTTTAAATGATTTATAAATCTCAAACTCCTCGAGAGCGTCCATTAACCTACCCTTACCGCATACATGGATTGCTTGGTTATGCATCATTAGATGGCGTGCATAATTAGATTTGGTCTTGTCTAAATCATTCCTTGGTAGATGTTCTTTGTATCTTTTCAAGAAAGATCTGCCAGTTTGACCCAGATAGAAACAATCACAATCATCGCATGACATCCTGTAAACACCTGTTTTCTCTTCTAAGGGGAATGGTTGTTTTATGCGTAACAAATTAGAAATATTATTATTTGTTTTAAACGCGACTTTTATATTAAATTTAGAAAACACATTGGATATAATGTTAGGTAAAAGGCTACCGTACACTGTCGTTATATAGTTTTTATTATTATTTTTATTTTTGTTAACTTTATTATCATCGATGGTATTATGGTGGGATCTAGTTTTATATAGGTGTCGCTTAAGAAGTCTATCTATCATCGAACTCTTGTACCCATTCGCTATTGCTATGTGCCTTATTATATCCAGTTCATCCTGAAAGTCCTTTTGGTTAAGTGGAATCGTTACCAACCTATGAACAAAACTGTTGTAAGCCGCCATTTTCTGACTATATGGGTGATGAGAATCGGCGTGTATTGTAATATCTGTGGTGGTGGGTTTCCTATATATTTTATATTGAAATTTATTAAGATACTTTGTAACAATCAGGTCCAAAAAGTTGAGTTTATTGTCAACCTCTGTTTCGAGGATAAATTGTATGTTCTTGCTAAGGCTGTTCAAATAATGTTTCAATTTCTCTATCTGCCGTAGCGTGCCATTAAAAACTATAAAGGTGTCGTCTACATATCGTGCATAGAATTTAATATTATTATAAAATTTGTTATTCTCTGAGAACATGTAAGTATTTTCAAAATGATGCAAGTATAAATCAGCCAGCAGTCCTGAAAGTGGCGAACCCATTGCGAGACCAAACTCTTGTAGGTAAAAATTATTATTAAAAGTGAAGTAATTCTGCTTCAACAGGATATTCAACAATAAAATTAACTCATCTATTTGTTTGTGATTCAGCTTCTCACCTTCAATGAGAAGATCTTTTACAATTGAAATTGTGTCATGAACCGGCACGTTTGTGTATAAATTAACTATGTCAAATGAAGCGATTTCGTACGTAGGTAAGAGTTCGATATCCTGGACCCTTTTAATAAAATCAATATTATTTTTTATGCTGTGATTATTTTTTAAAACGATACTATTTTTAATAATATGATATAATTTCTTTGCCGTCTTATAGCCAGGTGCAGATGTGTAATTTATGAGGGGTCTAACAGGAATATTTGCGTTATGTATCTTCGGTAGTCCCGTGAGCTGCGGGGCCCGTGCATGAATTGGTTTTATATAACGGCGAACATTAGCATCAAACAAACTACCGCAACGATTAATAATGCCATTTAGCTGTTTGACGTATTCATTGGTAGGGTCACTATTCAATGTCCGAATGTTATTGTTATCTATAAATTCAAGTACATTGTTATTACAGACCTGTGTATCTAATATGACAATTGTGTTCCCCTTATCGGCTTTAGTGATCACGGCATTATTAGAAGTAAGTTTGTCTTTAATTTGTCCTAATATTTTGGTTTCTGTGGCATGTTTACGGTATGTTGTCAGTGGTTTATTAAGCTTAATACGTTTATTGAGTTTGACATTTATTAACGCACGTAATTCGTTTTGTATTTGATGGTCGGATACAGTTTTAATGGCTGCTTCAATATTGGCAATCTCATTGATAAAGCGGTTATTATTACGTAAGTTGGGTGGAATGTTATATTTTAAACCTTTGTTGAGTACGTCCAATTCTTCCTTATCAAAGACGATCGAAGTTTGATTATAACCCAGAATAAGAAGTTTTTAAACTTAGCGAACAAAGGACATAGTAAGATCAATATTGAGCACAAACGTAATTTTTACACACGCATATCTAATCTAATTATTATAAATATCATCTACAATTCCAACTTGTTTTGTTAATCTGAAGTAGAAATTTTGTTCAAATTACAAAATAATCACTTCTTATATGCTACACTATCACTGCATATTAAGAGACAGAACTGGAAACTGATATATGGAAAATTGCTAGGCCGATGTTCCACAATGATACATGCCTCACTTCCTGTCAGCCTCACTGTTGCTTTCAGGTTAGACCAACAAAGTGTTAAATCATTTGTGCCAGCTGTGTCCCGTCATTACATTCTTTATATAGTACTGTATACAGGCTAATTTGTTCTAGTAACTTATTATACAGTTTTATTGTCTTGTGTTCATCGTGGCTCTTTCAAAACAAACATGGATCCAAAACAAGTCATGGACATGTGCCAAAAATTAGCTCTTATTTGGGAAGTGGAAAAATGACAAAAAAGAAACTTGAAATTCTAAAGAATCTGGGATACTGCCAATTACAATGTAATTGTATCTAAATATAAAGAGAAGGTTTTGAAAAGTGTATATAAAGTCAGCAATAAAGATAGGGGAAGAGCGCAAGGACCAGAAAATCATGGTGCGAATGAACGTGTTGTTACATGGTTTAAACAAGTAAGGGACAAATAATTAAAGTGAATGGACCCCTCGACATCAGAGCCAAAGCTGAGGAAATCATATATATCTTAGGGAAAATTTATTTTAAGGCCAGAACTAGTTGATTGAAAAGTTTTAAAGAAATGAATGACATTTCCTGGAAAACTGTTTGTGGTGAAAGTGAGATGTTGCTTTAAAGCTCCGAATTCATGGAAACACAATTTTTTAAAACAATTTCTGGTGTAGATGCTAAAGATATTGTTAACATTGATGTAACAGTTTTATTCTTTAAATACAGTCATGACAAAACATTTGCTTTCAAAGTGGAAAGCTGTAGTGATGACAACAGAGTAAGGAGTGTATAAGTGTATAACACCCTTAGTCATAGCAAACATGGATGCCTTTGCCTATCATACATGCTGTTTCAAAAATGTAAAAATGGCCCCAGTTGAATATGACTCAACCAGTAAAGTTTGGAAATCACATGAAATTATCAAAAGATTACTTTTTAAAATCAATAAAATATTTCAGAATTAAAATAGAAGAATTGTATGCTATTAAAGTAATCACAGTAACAGTGTGGACATAAAGGGGTGATTTATCCCCAGAAAAAATTCAGAGGATTTATATAAAGATGGATTATGAACTGTGTTTAAAATGTGAAAAAATATAAGGAAACTGCTGCAAAAAAATATAAGGAAAATGTACATAAGGAAACAATGCTCCAGAGAAACTAATGCCTCTAAGATATGTATAGCAGAAAATAAGGAAAACATTAAGGAAAGTATGAGTATATCAAAATTAGTTTGAAAAAACAACATACAATTTGGTACTTAGTAATGTGTATGATGATATTTGCTGGATCTGTTAGCTCAGAATTCTCATGCAGAGAGCTTATTTAATTCTGAAAGTAATTCTACAGTCAACTGTTTACTTTTCTATTATTATTTTGCTTGACAATACGGGTTCAATATTTGTGGACTTACGTGTTTGTTAGATATTGTATTGTTTGCCTGTTATTAAAACATTGCAATACAGAATTCCTGATGTGCTACGTGACAGCTACAATACCTATATTGTTTATTACTTTCTACATTACTTATATAATACTGAGTTTGCTTTACACCATCTGTGTCAGTAAAATTAGGAAAACTAACCAACATATTTATATGTTGCAAACCAACATATTTATAATGCATTGCAAAATAATCAAAAGTCACTACTATACTATTTTCCTATTACTGGAGCAGTGGTAGGTTTTAGCCTGGATCAGGGGACCCAGGCCTTCCACTAGCTTAAGGATTTTCTTATTAACACTTTCTGTCCTATGCCCGTACGTTGTATGGGCGCACGTGTAACCCCGTTCTGTCCAATGCCAGTATGTCATATGGGCGTCACTTTTACATAGGTTTAAACTGATTTTCAAGCTTGCTGTATGAGAGCAGCACATCATAACTGAACTCTAGTTATTTCTTTATCTAACCGATAGCGTGGAATGCATTTAACTGAATAAACAGCAAACATTTTGTGTTTTACATTAAATATTTTTAAGAATATATTTCTTTTACTTTTTATATTTCATATAATGTGTAGCATAGACCAGTGTCCAATAATTATATAAAAACCATAAATGTGTGTTTGAAAGCGATTTATAAAAATAAACTGTGACTTAATTTTTTTTTTAAGTGCAGTTGTAACTTAATTTTTTGTTTTAAATAGCAAAAAATGTATAAAGTGTTATACATCAGATTAAAGAGGAAGAACGGAACTAAAAGACAGTATAAGATAAGTTGTTGAAATAGAATTGGTTAAGTTGTAGCTTAACAATGAAATACACTAAAAAACACCAGGCCACCGTGGGTTAACACCCCATACAGGCACAGATCTGAAAGTATTAACCTTTAAAGTATGTGTAATTGCAAGTTATGTTCAGTTATTATTATTATTATTACTATTGCCACAGTTATGGCCCTCATATTACTTTATTGTTTTTGTTATTCCCACATTACAAGCTTTAGAACTACCACTGCAAATGGGGTCATTATTAAATAAGAGAATTCGTACTGTCACACTTACCTGCAAGAGACACTTGATTCGTTCACCAGGTGCCATAATGACCGTAGTAAAAATGCCTGAAAATGCACCAGCATAAAACAACTGTGGTGTTGTTAGTGGCTGATCTTCTGATGTCTGTTGTAACCTTTTACCTACTCCAAAACCGAAAAAACTTATGGCAAAAATAGGAGCAACCCCAGCTATTGGAGCACCCATTCCTGTAAAAACAATATTACAAATATATACTATCTCAAGTGAGAATATATGTTGTTTCGATAACCAAACAAAAATAAAGAAACATATGCAAACTGCCAAAACACGCATACACTCAACAAAGGATTAACTCAAGTACCTTTGTACAATCCAAGAACTCCTTCCCTCTTAACAGTCTTTTTAGCACAGTCCCATGTTCCACTATACAATGGAGATTCACCATTTTTTGGTCTAGGCATAGTCTGTAATCTCACCTACAAATTATGGTTTTATTTTGGTCAGTTTGGATATATTACATCACCTTACATGAAGGATTACAGGATTTACAACTGGCATGATTTTCATATACAGTACGAACATTAATTAGCTACTACATTTGGTAATTTTAGTACTTACAAAAGTGCTGATATTAGATATATTAATAACACTCAAGAGACATGTCTGTTGCATTTTTAACTGACATGACAGTATGGAATGGTAAGTCCATACTTACATGATTCCATCTGCTTTGTTACGCACTGTATCATTCCGTGTTGCTTAATATTTTTTTCAAATGAATTCTGTTCCCATGACAATTTTAATAAATCCCTTGGACTAATATAATACATTTTTAAAAATTAACAATTACTATTTTCACTCTCCCTCTTCCACACGTGCACACACAAACACACATTCATTCACTTATACAATGAACATTTTCCTCCCCAAAATGTAATGGACAGTAACTACCAATTCAAGTGAACTACAATGCTTTCATACTCAGTCCATTGTGTGTAGAGGGTAACTGGAAACCTACAAATATTTACTAGTAATACTGCATCTGTAACTAAATGACCAGCCAAAGTAAAATGTGACCATTTTCAGTATTAGGCATTTGATTCGCACATTCGTAGAAGACAAGGGTATGAGAAACGTGCCATGTGATGTTGATATATCCCAATTTATAAAACCGTATGATTTATGTAGCACTATTCTTAAGTTTGAATTTGTCTGTTGTACAACTGCCTGTGTTATAAGGACTTTTTTATATTTTTGTACTTTCGTAAACGGAATACTAAACAGGAGAAAATAAGCATTACATATTAAACTAACAGCATCATAATACAAGACAAGAAAGATTAGTGTTTAGTGTTGCAGTGTTTCCATTTTCTTTTAGTCAGGCAAAGGCATTACCATCACCAAGTTCTGAATTACAATGACAGCTTTTCTTACATTCTCTTTTCTTCTCCTCAACTCAGAGGTTGGTGGGCTTGTAATTTATTCCCTTCCATAGTCAGTCTCTTAATCATCACATATCTTCTTCCTACTTTTATCTAATCCATGTACTCCTGTCTGACTCTTCCCCTCTCACTGCATTCCTCAATCAGGGTGATGAACAAATTGGAATGGTGTAACAGGTGAACAATCATACTGCTTCTCCTCCTGGTTCCAATCGACATCTTTCTCTTCAAAACTTTGCCATTAGGCACTCTTTCTGTCCACGATATTCTTAACGTCCTCCTCCACCACTACATCTCAAAAGTTCAAGGTAGCTCCTCTCCTATTTCCTCAGAGTCCAGGTTTTCGAGGTATTTGTGCACATGCTCTAAATGAAATTCTTTATAAACTTTTTTCTGGTTTCCAGTGACACATGTCTGGATGCCAGATGAGAACTTACCTTGAAAAATGCCCCTCTTGCTTGTGCAATTCTGCTTTTTACATAATTAGTGCATCTACATTTGATATACTGCAGCTCCTGAGATATTTAAAGGAATCAACTGTCACTAGCTTCCTACAGTCCACAAATATCTCAGCCTTCTGTTTTCCAGTTCTGGAACATTTCATGACTTTGGTTTTTTCCTTATTTATCGTCACATTGCATTTTTTCTTTGAGGCTATGTTCATTTGGTGAAGTGCATTCTATAGTTCTTCCTAGCTGTTTCTTAAAATTGCAATGTCGTCTGCAAAATCGATGGTTTTATAACATACTCCATTAATTATTACTCCAGTGTTGGATTTCAGTGATACGATTCCAGTAGGGTCATTTTCTTTTACATGATGCTAAAGAAAAAAAATTCCACAGCAACAGCAGTAATATAACATTATGCTTTCTAGAGTTTATGTGCATACCAGTGGCAGTTCATGGGGGCTGCACTAGAATTTTCAACATCCATTATCATATATTTGTAAAATTTATATACCACTTCTAAACAATTTAGCTGTATTAAGCTGAAGCTGTGAAAAATCATTGGTCTAATCCTTTTTGGTGCTGCTGGTCATGATATCTATTTATGATTTAAGTAAAAAACAATATGTACATATACATAGGATGATGACAATTTAAGAGCCCAAAAAGACCAAACCCCGGGTTAATCAAAAGACAAGTATGGATGACTTTGACTCAAGTGTTACTGGTCGGACAGTTAATCAGTTTGATATCACACAAAAGAGGCGTCCAACAGTGAGCTCATTGCTACCCATCATTAGAGAAAAAACAACTTCAAGGGCCAAATTAATTCCCACCAAGTTCTTCTAATAAAACTTGGATATAGATAGGCGTGAGAATCACAATACACTAACTGAATCAGAATTAAGCTTTTTAAAACCGAAACTATTCATACTAGCTTTACATATTCTTCAGTGAGTCTGAAGACTTTTTATTAATGTCTTGCTTATCTTTACAATATAAATAAATAATTATAAACAAACAGTACAGAAATAATAGTAGAATATTAGTTCTATTATGATGTAAAATGTATGTGTATGTGTGTGTGTGTGTGTGCACGCATGCGCGAGCATATATTTTGAGTGTTAATAAAATAAAGTAGAATAGTGAAATGAAAATTTGTAAAAATATTGAATTTCACATGATGTAACTTTAACTTCTCACATTGTTTACAATAAAAGGTTGTTCTGCCACCTGGTAAAAAATAAATGATCTCTATAATTCATCTGTTACTTTTACCGGTTGTAATACTTGTGAGGTTAAAAGATATTTTTAAACGATATTATTTTCTTAAAATACTGTATTAAAATAATATGAATTTTCCTTCTTCCTAAAACAGATTTTTGTTGTATAGGATTAAAATATGTTCTCAAGTATGCTAATACAAAGAAGTCATCACTTTATGATAAACTGGAGTGATAGTTGAGTGGAAGAAAGGTGAGGAAGTGCACAAGTCCATAGTTTGCACATTCCATTGTGATAAGATCTGGTTGTACGTCTCAACAGTAGACAATCACAGGACTAAAATAACACCAATATAGGTATATGTGTGTGTGTGTGTGTGTGTGTATAATATTCTGATATGTAAGACAGAGAGAGGGGGAGAGACATCCGTGGTGAGTGAGACATATTTCACGAACAAACCTTAACAGTACGTGAGTTTTGGTTACTATTAGAAATAATATTCATACGTTGGCTGCACTGACGCTCATACCAACAATTCTCTTCTCACATCTCAGAGCGACTCCCTCCATATCGCTATTCCCCTCTGAGCATAAGAGTTTCGCATATTTCTTAGTATGCACACCCCATTCACCACCTAAACTGGGCACCCCACTGTAAATTTTGGTGATAAGTTTGTATCACTGTCAACATTCATGACTGTATTTACCTGTTCTAAAATGCATTCTATGAATACTTCAGTATTCTGGGATTTTGGATTTAAAAAATCCCCAGATTCATCCACGCACCGTTCCACTCGGATCACAATGAAAAACAACTTGCTGCAATAAGACCTGATACAACTGATGTATCATCCAACATTACTGATAAATTGTAACTGGCACCAAGACCTATTGCAGGGGTGGCAACAAACGTCTCGGCTAGCTTAGCTACAGCTGTCATCCTGCCAGGAGTTCAATACCTCCTTCCGATAAACAGTTCCAATCAGAACAGCTTTGTAGTCCCTATAGCCTCTAACATAGTGATATACAGTCATGCACATATAACTGACTGTCTGCAGCTGTTTCGGAACATCCTGGTCAGTAAAAAAACATATATCTTCCCTCAACATGAAAGTTTATACCATTCATTGGATCGTGGACTGGGCTTAGCAATTAGGGCAGTGATGCATTAATAAATTTGCATAACTAGTTTTTTTTTGAATTGCTTTCACAGGGCAAACAAATCAAATATTCCATGATGACAATTTTCATGGAAAGATGTATGACTACTAAAAACTAACATGAAGCACCTTTCAACAAACTGACACAGGACAAAGAACCACCACACCACCAACACACTGATAAAAAGGCCACCACATTGAGTGCAGTCAAAACAATCTATTTGTTAGATTTACTTGAGAAAAAAACCTTAAATGAGCATATCAAAAGTATTTTTGAAACAATGTACATATATTTTGTTAAATACAACACACTTAGTCAAAATTCCTAAACCTTCCCAATTTCCTTTCTCATGCAACAGTAACTCAGTAATACACACCTGAATAAATGTAGTACTTTCATTTATACTTTGACATACACATAACGAACCAATCATCATTCATTATTATTGGTTGTAATGTATAAATACAATTAACATAAGTAATATGAAATATAAAAATAGAATGTGTCTAATGATATAAAAAAAAAAATTTTAATAAATAAATTTATTAGCATAACAATTTTTTTACCAAGCAGAGGAATAATGCGACAATACAAGCATATGCTGTAATGTGCATATATGAAATAAAATAAATATTTAAATTAATTTTAGTAATATGTAACAGACAAGCAGGTGTGAAATTGGAAGCTGGCTTATAAACATGAATCAACAGGAACATCACGCGATTGCTTCTGAAAGCGTGTACGCAAGTAAATAGTGTGTGTGCGTGAAGCCTGTTAAAGCCTGAAAGTTTGCAATCTAACCCCAAATAGATGCTAAATTAAAGTTTTATTTAATTATAAACGAACCATAAATATTACAAAGAGTGTAATGACTTCTAAAAATGCATAAAAATCAGACACGTGTGCAGTGCGAATTCTATGTAATTATGACGTTCAGTGCGAATTCTGTACGATTTTTAAAGCATAGTAATTACACCAATGATGTGATCATTATGATAATTACGTATAATGTGTATAATCAAATTAGACAATGTTAGATCACCTTGAAATCCGCATTAGACATTGCAATTGGCAAAAATGTGCGAATATGTGAAATTAGACGAGAGTGGGGGAACTGACGCCGTGGACAGCTCACTGGACTGAGGACTGACAGATCACTGGAGGACATGGGACAATCTGCAGAATTGAGGTGACGAAAAAACAATTTATAATTATAAAAGAATAAAGACATTAATAAAAAAACATTTTAAATTAAAGAAAAATTATGTAGATAGAGATAAGAGAATGTAATTTACTTGTAATAAGAATTTTCTTTAATGATGAACAGTCAATTTAAAGATAATTTAAATCCTTGCTTGGAGAATTAACAATTGATTTAATACTTTAAATTTTTCATAGAAAGCATATAAAGTAAAGCAATTGGAAATATTCAAGTAGTTTCGTTAAAATGATTATAAAGCCATAAAAGGTATGTCAAGTATAGAATAAGAATGTAAATATTAACAAATTTATAAAGCACATATTCAGACAGAGTAGTCAAGAATTTATAGTATAACGAAGAAATGTTTTACATAAGAATTGCTAATATAAGATACAAGATATAAAATCTATTTTTATGATGAATGTACGGCAGCAAAGAAACATTGAAACAATAGATAATGAATATTTTATGGCGAAGTAAATATTATTATTATATTATTTTTTCCTTATTTTGTTTGTTGAATAACTAAATGAAAAAATATTACAATTCCTAAAAGGACTACTCTTATTATGATTACACCTGAACCCCAATTTATACATACACGTAATCAGTAATGTTGTATGAATGTAAACACAACACAAAAGGTATCATTGTATAAAATTTGGCGCTCCAAGATCGTGGGGCTCCACAAATTTAAATTATATTAAATAATTTGTGCCGTTGTATAAATTTTGTCGCCCGTTAACTTGGGGCCCGACACGCCTACATTTAATAAATAAATGTATGCTCTATAATTAAATGTGTGCATAGGATTTTATGTATAATAATTGATGTTTATTTATGAATATTTTTATGTTGTTTATTTTGTTGTGTGTATTGTATTGTAATAATGCAACTGGCACCCACCCCAACAAACAGGTGTAATTGTAATATGAGTAGATAAAAATAAATAAATAATAATAACTAAACAATAAATAATAAAAGCTCGCATATGGTTCACTAAAGTTTAGAAAATAAACTAGAACAACAGACTGCAAATTTTAAACAGGACACCATAAAAATAACGAAGAAGGTACAAGAGTTAACAGAAAAGGTTGATGATACCAACTCACATATTGACACTATCACAGAATATGTATGTGAAATAACTGTTAGACAAATGGAACAAATATGTGAAACGATGATTTGGGAAGAAAACATAATGATTGAAGATACGAAAGAAAATACGTTCGTAATTAATAATTATAATTCTAGAGAAATAATTAACATTAAAGAAGAGAGCAAAATAAAAATTCAGCAGTCATACCTTATTGATCGGAATATCCAAATTGCAAATTACACACACAATAGTAAATCACATAAGATAAAAACACATGTGAAACACTTAAGGGACCACATTTACGGCGAGAAAAAACACTTAACACGCAATAAGTATCACTGTAACAAGAAACGTAGTAAGACATCATCTATACGAAACACTACGCAAACTTGTGATAATTATAATGTTAAGTATACACACGAGAAGTATAAAGCGAACAATAATTATAACTGTAATTATAAAAACTACGGTGAGTATTATCATAAACGACGAATGAAAAAACCGTCGACAGCTGTTTATATAGGCTTCAAATGGACTGACCTTACACAATGCATTAGTGTTGAGAGAAGAGAGAGAGGTTATTCGTCGCAGCTAAGAAACAAATTCTTGCCGTACAAACAGGTGAAGTACACAGTCAAAACACGTTCACACGGTAAGTACGCTCAATAACGAGGGAGGAATACAATGGAATGTAGACTACAAAGGAAACAATGTCTGGCAGCTGGTCAAACAATATACGTCCGGGAGATGACAAACAATGCGTTGTTAAACTAGGGAGGGTGTAAAGCAAAACTACACTCAACGCCCCAATATAAAGAATTATTTAAATGAAAAAATACTACTGTTAATTATTAATAAGATAAAGAATTAATTAATTAAAGGAATGTTATGCTAAATAAAAGGAATATTTTAAAAGAAAGGTAAGAAATGTTAGTATCAAAGAAAAATGGTAAGGAATGTTATTATCGATGTTGTTATTAATATGAAGAAAGGGTTAGAAATGAGAAATAAATGTATAATTGTCGGAACGGCTGATCAAGCGAAAACTTCATACCTTAGTGGAAATGCAAGGACACAGAAGAAAGCGATAGTGAAAAGTCAAAGGGCAGAGACTACTTAGAATTTAGGACTACGAGTAAAATATCGATATGTTTTCTAAGGCAGTTCATCTGTAACCAATTATGCGACACACTACAAAGCTAAAAGAGTATTCTGTTACGGAAGTGTATTTTACAACACAGGGTAAGAATGAAGAAAATTTTGAGCGATCAGTAAGGAAATGTAAGAATGAAGATTGGAATAATAGGCTAAGAAAAGAGTAAAGAATTGTAGGAATGTATGATTAAGGTAATGTAAAATTCCAGATTGAAGAATGGCATAATATGTTAAGATGCAGAATGTTTACCAGTGCAAAAAAATGCAAACTCATGTAGGAAGTTCTACACATAAAAAATAAATAGGTCAACGGGACCAGATTAAAGGAGAACAATGGAAAGAGTAGCTACGCTTACGCATTGTTAACAACACTTGTGTGGGGAGAAGGGAACATTATGTGCTCTACACTCCAACTAAGGGAAATTGAACAATTAATATTCATTATTATTGGTTGTAATGTATAAATACAATTAAAATAAGTAATATGAAATATAAAAATAGAATGTGTCTAATGAAAAAAAAAAATTTATTAAATTTTTTTTTTACCAAGCAGAGGAATAATGCGACAATAGAAGCATATGCTGTAATGCACATATATGAAATAAAATAAATATTTAAATTAATTTTAGTAATACGTAATAGACAAGCAGGTGTGAAATTGGAAGCTGGCTTATAAACATAAATCAACAGGAACATCACGCGATTGCCGCCGAGAGCGTGTATGCAAGTAAATAGTGTGTGTGTGTGTGTGTGTGTGTGTGTGAAGCCTGTTAAAGCCTGAAAGTTTGCAATCTAACCCCAAATAGATGCTAAATTAGAGTTTTATTTAATTATAAACGAACCATAAATATTAGAAAGAGTGTAATGACTTCTAAAAATGCATAAAAATCAGACACGTGTGCAGTGCGAATTCTATGTAATTATGACATTTAGTGCGAATTCTGTGCGATTTTTAAAGCATAGTAATTACACCAATGATGCGATCATTATGATAATTATGTATAATGTGTATAATCAAATTAGACAATGTTAGAGGACCTTGAAATCCGCATTAGATACTGCAATTGGCGAAAATGTGCAAATATGTGAAATTAGACGAGAGTGGGGGAACCGACGCCGTGGACAGCTTCTGACCTGCAGAATTCTGTAGCGACAGGTGTGGTTTTTTTGGTGAATATAAATACGAGCCCAGGAGAGCCAAATTTACTCTTCAAAAAGTTTTCAGTTGCTGCAGTACGCTATGTCCGTCAGCGACGCGAATTTTTAATACTTTTCAATCAGTATTCAATTGCAGCGGTACGCTATGTCCGTCAGAGACGCGAAATTTTAATTACTTCAGACATAGTTAAACGCTATGTCCAATATCGACAGTATCTATTATTTATAAACTATAAAGTACTACGGACAACGTTAGTTCTAGTAATAAAAAAAGAACTGTAACTACAATTATCGGACGTCTACAAACAGTCTACAACGACAAACATCCACACTCTAGACAGATGGTGAGAGAACATCAAGCAGAGGAACGATACGCAGAGCAATAGAGGCGGTTTATATAACAACAACAGCCGATCCAGAGCAACACATCATTCCATTCTACAGCCAGCCGATGGGACCATGAAGGACGAGAGACGATAGGACGACCAGTGGAACCGGAAAATGCAAGAGGACATCCAGTAGGAGAGGACTGACAGATCACTGGAGGACATGGGACAATCTGCAGAATTGAGGTGACGAAAAACCAATTTATAATTATAAAAGAATAAAGACATTAATAAAAAAACATTTTAAATTAAAGAAAAATTATGTAGATAGAGATAAGAGAATGTAATTTACTTGTAATAAGAATTTTCTTTAATGATGAACAGTCAATTTAAAGATAATTTAAATCCTTGCTTGGATAATTAACAATTGATTTAATACTTTAAATTTTTCATAGAAAGCATATAAAGTAAAGCAATTGGAAATATTCAAGTAGTTTCGTTAAAATGATTATAAAGCCGTAAAAGGTATGTCAAGTATAGAATAAGAATGTAAATATTAACAAATTTATAAAGCACATATTCAGACAGAGTAGTCGAGAATTTATAGTATAACGAAGAAATGTTTTATATAAGAATTGCTAATATTAGATACAAAATATAAAATCTATTTTTATGATGAATTTACGGCAGCAAAGAAACATTGAAACAATAGATAATGAATATTTTATGGCGAAGTAAATATTATTATTTTTTCCTTACTTTGTTTGTTGAATAAATAAATGAAAAAATATTACGATTCCTAAAAGGACTACTCTTATTATGATTACACCTGAACCCCAATTTATACATACACGGTATCAGTAATGTTGTATGAATGTAAACACAGCACAAAAGGTATCGTTGTATAAAATTTTGCGCTCCAAGATCATGGGGCTCCACAACATAAATTATATTAAATAATTTGTGTTGTTGTAAAATTTTGGCGCTCCAAAATCGTGGGGCTCCACAAATTTAAATTATATTAAATAATTTGTGTTGTTGTAGTACATATCTAACATTGACAAATGTTCATACAACAGGAGGGCAGCACTGTCCACAGTGCATACACTCCATAACCTCACAGTTGTGTTTCATGCTCACCACTAAAATATTAGTAGATATTTTCTCTTTATTATAAGTGTCTTCATTTTTGAAAGCACATACAAGAATTTACAAAATATTTCAAAATTTTAAACAAACCTTACTCTTTACGAACACTAGAGACAGTATCCTCACACACACACACACACACACACACACACACACACACACACACACACACACACACACACACACACACACACACACACACACACACACACACACACACACACACAGAGCTTATGGATGTACATTAAGGTAATCTGATAAGTTCAGCAAAATATTACAATTTTGCATATTTCTAAAATCTCCTCGCTGTCCTTATTACTTCTTAAAAGAACACACACTCAATAAAAGTGTGGAAGTTGTTTTTTTGAGAAAACCATGCTTGATAAAAATCTGGCATATTTTAATAAAATCGGCATATAGTTTGGTCAGGGCCGGCCTAAGGCGTGTGCGACGTGTGCGGTCGCACACATGCGATTTTGGGAGGGGCGCCGAAATGAGAAAAAATATAAAAAAATAATATGGTAAAAATTTAAATTTTTATGTAATTTTGAATGCAAATTAGCCATTTGAATATGTTAATAACTTTTGTTCAACAAATAAAATGTTGCTTGAAAGCACAGTAAAGAGACTGGCTACTGGCTCCAAACGCTCCGCTCCGTTGTTTTGACAGAACTGAACAGTTGTAGATAGTGAGTCACAATCACTATCACATGTTTAGTCTATCTGTCGCATCGACGTCTGGTGCTGTATCTGTGCTGCGACAGGTGGCAGTCGTTATCTGATGTGAGTCGTGACAAGTGTATCCAGTTGACGTCTGCATATGATGTTTGTGTTTTGTGATAAATATTAGTTTTGTGTTTTGTGAATTGTGATAACTCTATTTGTGATGTTAATAAACTAAAAATGTTTTCCAAACCTTCTGGATGTCAAAATAGGAAGCGGAAAGCTAAATCCTTAAAAGAAGCGGAAGCCAGTGCTAAATTACTATGCAAGTATTTATCAAAACCACAAAACCCTGTCTCTAGTACAGAAAATGTAGCTACGAATGACATAGCCCTAACTGATGAACCTAAGCTCAGTGAAAAAGACGAGCACTCTACGAGACAAGAACTACAACTACCAGAGTGTAGAGATAGTTTACAAACTGAAACTGGTATTCATGAAATCACAACAAATATAGCTGATGAAACTTGTCAAGGTCAAGAACCTGTAACTGTAACTCATTCATTGGAAGAGCAAGAAAATGGTGGTCCAGCTCGGCGGATGTTGATGTTACAGTTTCATTTCCATTAAAAGATGCTGCTACATGGCCTACACATCTTAATCCAAACGATCGTGATTGCATTATAGCTGAAGGGCCGTTCTCTCCATATTTAGAGAGATATCCCAAAGATGGAACAAAGAGGTCATTTTACTTGGGGAAAAACATACAAAACGAATTATTGACTCTGATGGGAGACAAATTAAGAGAAGAAATACTAACCAGAATTAAAGGAGCCAAATACTATGCATTGATTCTCGACTGCACACCCGATTTAAGTAGGAAAGAACAGTTCTCTGTTGTTTTGAGGTACGTTTATGAAACAAAAGAGAAAAAAGTTGAAATTTGTGAAAGTTTCCTAGATTTCTTTGAAATAACAGACACTTCAGGGAAGGGAATGTCAGAAACAGTCTTAAAAAAACTGCAAGAGTACGACTTGGACATTTCTAATTGCAGAGGCCAGAGATATGATGATGGGGCAAATATGAAAGGAAAACACTCTGGACTACAAAAACAAATTTTAGAAAAAAAACAAGAGAGCTTTTTTTGTACCATGTGGCTGTCACAGCCTAAACTTGGTACTAAGCGATGCCGCAAAAACCTCAGTACCAACAGTTACCCTTTTTGGAACAATTCAACGATTGTTTGTGTTTTTTAGCTCATCAACAAAACGTTGGAGCAAATTGTTAGAGAGTCTGTCACAATCATATAAGGCGTCATCAGTATTTGGGCCTTCTCTCACATTGAAAGAACTTTGTGTAACTCGCTGGGAAGCACGTATTGAATCACTCAAAGCAGTAAGATACCAGATTGTGCAAATCCGACAAGCACTTTGGAACCTGCACGAGGATGCATCATTTGAAGACGAGGTTAGAAGTGAGGCAAATTCCTTGTCCGAAACAATTGAAGATTTTGGTTTCTTAGTGTCAATGACTGCATGGTATGATGTCCTGTTTCAAATAAACATTGCTAGTAAGATATTGCAATCAAAGATCGTCAACTTACCTCAAGCTGTAGCTATTTTGAAGTCCGTTGGGGACTTTTTGACGGACTTTCGCGAAAATGGATTTGTTAGTTGTTTAGTGAAAGCCAAAGAGTTGGCTGAAGATTTAGAAGTCGAAGGAAAATTCAAAACACCCCGGGTTAAAAGGAAGAAGAAGCAGTTTGATTACGAAGCTAATGATGAAGCACCGATTGACCCCCAAGAGCGTTTTAGAGTTGACTTTTTTATACCACTTGTTGAAACTGCCCAAATGGCTGTGCAAGAGAGGTTCGAACAGCTTAAGGCCAAAATGTCAAAAGTTGAGTTTCTTTTTAAACTTGATGAATTGCCCAAGAGAGAGGACTTGTTTGTTAAATGCAAAGACCTAGAAGACCTCCTTTCATATGGGGATGACGTGACATCAAAGGAGCTGAGTTATGCGAGGACCTGATCTCTATCAAGGACCTCATGCCAAATAAAGGTACGTTTACTTTTACATTTTAGCTATTCAAAATTTATCATCTTGATTTATTGTTTGGTCAGTTAATTCATAATTGTTTTGGGCTCAAACAAAATTATTATTTTTCAAAGTTTTTTAATTTCCAAAATTAAAAAGCAGTCTTTTAATTCCTTTTTGTTTGATTTTAGGCGGGAAAACGCCTCTGAACGTGCTGAACTTTCTGTTGGAAACTGGATCTGCAGACGCTTATGTAAATGTGTGGGTTGCTTTGCGAATACTTCTGACAATACCAATGTCGGTAGCGTCGGCGGAGCGAAGTTTTTCAAAATTAAAATTAATAAAAACCTACCTAAGGTCTACTCTTTCGCAAGAAAGACTCAACAACCTTGCAATTTTGTCCATTGAAAATGATATTTCATCGTCATTAGATTATGATGCACTAACAAAAATATTTTCGGCTGCTAAAGCTAGGAAGGTCCACTGCTAAGTGTATAATACAGATTATTTTAATCAATTTTCTTGATCTTTTACACTACTACTATCAATTTATAGTTATATTGATGTACCTTTTCGAGAAAAGTGAGTACCAAAGTTTATATTTCTGAACTTTTTCGTACTTTTTCTAATGTACTGACATAACTTTTTTTAATATTAATATATTCAAACTGAAATGTATTTTTCATGAATATTAAATCAAATAAAACTTTTGTTGTAGTAAAAAAATGTGTCTGTTATTTTCTACCTGACAAAACAATAAACTGAGTAAAAGAATTTGTTAGGAGTTTGCTCTTTACACAAGTACAGTACAGCACGCCTATTGAAGTTTGAAAAAGTCAGTTAAAAGAATTAGTACTAGAAGAAGTCATTTAAAAAAAATAAAAATAATGAAAAGGTACTAAATACTTTACTTTAATATTTACTATTTATTACTACTTATTAGTTTTAGTTTTTGGTTTTTAATCCCTTTAAAATGCCAACTTCAGTTATTAGTTCCGACAAATTTCAGTTATAGAGCACCCATACCATTTTTTGGAGGGTTTTCTATACCCATTTTCATTGTAAGGGCGCCAAAACTCATTCTTGCACACACAGCATTTTGCTCTTAGGCCGGCCCTGAGTTTGGTTATATGAAAAAAAAAACATGTAAACCACAATTTTAAATTCCATATGATTTAAACAAGCCAATCTTATTTTCAAAAAATACCAATATGTTTTATTACACAGCATTTAACGCAAATATTTTTCTAGAAATAATACACCAAATTTTTAATTTTAACTTTCAACATATAATATGTTAATACTGCTGTACTGTATATAGTTCAAATTTATATAAGTGACCACAAAAAATATGTAAAAAAATAGTTTACAAATTAATGTGAAAGTGATGTTTGTAGGCTATTCCTCTGTCTGATAATAAGTAAAGCTATGACATTGTTGTTTACATGAATCAGGAGCTACCAATTAAGCCAATTGGCTGAATGTATGCCATATTCAGTGTGAATTCAAATCTAATTACTGCATACAGTACAACATAACTGTATATATTACAAATTCAAAATAAACAGAATTAAATACACTAAGTTTGATTTCAGATGTCATATATTACATGCTTTTACAACAAACTGAAAATAAAGGCTACATAATTCAAAGGCTAATATAATTATGAAATTCAGGGGTTACATAATTCATCAGGTTACAACAGAATCATTTAAACATGTTGAGAATCATAAATTTTTCCAAGTGGATAGATGAAGCAGTTTAAAGACAATATAAGATTACGTACAATGTGAAAAAATAATCATTCAAGAACAAATTGAACTGAGATTTACATGCATCATTATTAGCTCAATAATAATTTCACATCAAAGTTTATAATTTGTGAAAAATCATATTAAAATTTATTTGTTTTTTTTTTTCAAAGAGAAATTCAAGGTACGAATAATATTGATTACATAATGTAGAGTGGTTTATTATAGGAATAAACTAATTGTAACAGGTCAGAAGTCAAAAATTCATATCAGCTAGACATGGTTACGTTTACTCTTCAAGTTCATTGAACTTACCCCCACTACACTATTTCTTATGTCATTCAATTACACTGCACGTTAATGGCTAAACAACCTTCCTCTTTCCCCTCCCCATGTTCAAACACAAAACAATATTTTATAAACTGTTGTTTTTTGAGTTATAGAACATATTAGTGAACTTGTTTAGCTAACGCAGACCATGAGAGAGAGAGAGAGAGAGAGAGAGAGAGAGAGAGAGAGAGAGAGAGAGAGAGAGAGAGAGAGAGACTGTGTGTATGCGTATAGCATTGGCTGTGCAGTAGCTGGCAGTTATTGCCACTAATTATGTTACATCTAGCATGAGAAATTACCTTCAAGAAAGTTAAAAATCAGTTGGCTATAAGATAAATCAAATTTAAAATGTCAAAAAAATACAGTGTGAACTGTCTGAGGTTAACAGCAGTTACAGTCAGAAAACATGTGTTAATATAAAGAACCCATCTATGCAGGTTCAAAGTGGACTGAAGACAGGAAGAAGAGACACATTGAAAAGATGAAAGAATATTGGAGAAAAAAGAAAAGAACAAAGAATAAAGAACTGAAATTGGCATGTGGTACTTAAAAAAATAACCCATCTAAATTTTATGACACTTTTCTCAATAAACCAAAAACACTTTTTATATGAAAATTTATGTCATTTTGTATGCTGATGTCAATTAACCTGAGTAACAAAAATATGCAGAATTTTTATAGATACAGAAAAGTCTGAAAAATGTACACTGTATCAGACACTGTATTGGTATGTATTAGTCACACTTTACTTGCAGATAGGTAATAATGTACACTGTATTAGACACTGTATTGGTATGTATTAGTCACATATTACTTGCAGACAGGTAATAATGTACACTGTATTAGTATGTATTAGTCACACTTTACTTGCAGATAGGTAATAATGTACACCGTACTGGTATGTATTAGTAACACTTTACTTGCAGATAGGTAATAATGTACACTGTATCAGACACTGTATTAGTATGTATTAGTCACACTTTACTTGCAGATAGGTAATAATGTACACTGTATCAGACATTGTATATACACTGTATTGGTATGTGTTAGTCACACTTTACTTGCAGATAGGTAATAATGTACACTGTATTGGTATGTATTAGTCACATATTACTTGCAGATAGGTAATAATGTACACTGTATTAGTATGTATTAGTCACACTTTACTTGCAGATAGGTAATAATGTACACCGTATTGGTATGTATTAGTCACACTTTACTTGCAGATAGGTAATAATGTACACTGTATCAGACACTGTATTAGTATGTATTAGTCACACTTTATTTGCAGATAGGTAATAATGTACACTGTATCAGACATTGTATATACACTGTATTGGTATGTATTAGTCACACTTTACTTGCAGATAGGTAATAATGTACACTGTATTAGACACTGTATTGGTATGTATTAGTCACATATTACTTGCAGATAGGTAATAATGTACACTGTATTAGTATGTATTAGTCACACTTTACTTGCAGATAGGTAATAATGTACACCGTATTGGTATGTATTAGTAACACTTTACTTGCAGATAGGTAATAATGTACACTGTATCAGACACTGTATTAGTATGTATTAGTCACACTTTACTTGCAGATAGGTAATAATGTACACTGTATAATTTAATTTTATACACTGACTAATTACGTAATTTATAATTATAATTTTATTGTTTTGATACACTGACTAAATTTTTCTAAAATACAACTTGTGTTGCTTGATATCTGTAACAACATAACGTTTTGTTAAGACATTAGTATACAGACTGTAATATATATTTTACTGACCTAAGTAAAATTATATTATTTTTATTCTATAGTCAGTTACATGATTTAGCATTGAAAACCCATATATTTTCAATAGTTAATATAATTACAATAAACAAAAATTAAAATCAATTACAAAATTATAATTTACAACTTTCACTGCATATTTTTAATAACTGTGCTACAAGAATACACATATAATAATAATCAGTTCTATCAGAAAATGATTTGGGGCTTACAGCACAAATAGGCAATGAACTTTTGTTTCTCCATAAAAATTCACAGTTTTTAAAAGTATAAACTAATAAAATTTATATAAAACCTACTTTTAATTTTTCCAAATAAAGAAACAAATTATTATAATCTTTAATTCATTTTTATATATGGTATGATGTATTATTTAATATAGGTGTAGAAATGACTGAAGAAACTATAAAAATGCCTACAAATGGCTTTATCAACTGAGGCCACAGTATCATCATGATATTGTGCTGAGATTATGAAGTCATATCACTAAAATATTAAAACATGTGATACCCTTAAATCCATAAGAGTTATGACAATAAATATTGTAAATCCAAATTAGAATTAAAATCGTGGAAGTATTAGGGAATGCTTATAAAGCTAAAGCTATGGGAAAATACTAGTTTATAAGTACAACATTTTTATTAGCAAATAAAAAGTGTAACTAATGGCAAGAGGATCTGCCACTCTGAATTAAAAAGCAAAACTGATGAAAAAATGTAATCTTGTTAAGTTTAATACAAATATATATGTTACAATTGTTGACCAACTATAGTTAGTCAATAATACTGATGCGGAACATAAATTATTATTGTTAAAAATGATTAAATTTTATCTTACTGCCTAAACTAGCTTTTGCTCATTAGAGCTTTGTCAGAGGCAACTGACAATAATAATAAAAATTATTATTTTTAACAATAATAATTTGTATTCTGTGTCCATATTATTGTATATAGTTAATCAATAACATCAGACACACCATGCACAACAAAATCCAGGAATTGTTGACTGTCATAAATAAATATGACTTATTCAGAATACTGAAAATTCTCAAATATTTTCAGTAGGGAAGTTGTCATATCGGGCTGCACTATTTTAGCTGATAAGATATGGATCTACCAATATTTAACTTTTGTGTGAGAGCTTTATGGGCCTAGGCTTGTCAGAGCCTTTTTGTGGAGGCGCAGGTGCCAAGATCACCGCTTATTCAAACCACATTTCTAACCTTCTTTATAGTGCAGCTACTAATTTATAATTACAATACTGTGTAGAGTGTACAGATTTTGCAGAGGACTTTGAATGCACAGTATCTCAAATGGAGAGGGGGGTAACCACTGGATGATGGCTGACACTGAACAGGGCTTGAGAACAGAAGAGATACCAAAAGTCCTCATACGGAAAGGTATGATGGAGTTCAAACATGTTTAAACTGACAATATTATAAATGAAGTCAGTCCGGAACAATATTTAGTCACTTCAAAACAATGCTGCAAATCCTTTTTGATATTAATGAATCCATATCAATCTGTAATTATGCCGTTATGTCTATGATACTATCTGTAAGAGTTTCGAATATAACTGGGTTGGAACAAACTCCCTGTTCACCAGATATGACCCTGAAAATGAATTTGTTTTGTTCCTGATAGTAAGTGAAAGGTTGTATGCATAACAGTGATGACAGTATGAGCTGTTCACAATGAAGGCGTGAACACTGACATTCTGCAATATGCTGTATAGCAACTGGTTGGAGAACCTTAAACTCAGACATGAATCAAATTACAACAGACCAGGAGCAAAACCAGCTGAACAATTCTCTATCTGGTTACACCTAAATTTCAAGGAAGTTGAAACAGATAATTCTACTGAAACACAAACAGAAAAGATGACAATTAAACTACACCAAATTTTTTACTTATATTAAATGTTTAAATTAAAACAAATAATAACATACCTGGTGAGACTAAACTGTCACAGGATTCTACATTCCATCCCACAACTGTCTACTAACAAATAAATGTGTAAACAATACTAACTTTAGATTAGCCATACACAAGAAAACTTACACATTCCAAACTGACAGCAGAACAGCCATTTATATCAAATAATCAAAACTGGAACACAAATACTGTGGAGTTGTGACCAGATTCTGTAACATAGTACTTATTAGAAATAAGCTCAACAAGTACCATTGTTCGATATTTCGGATCGAACCGGTCATTCTTTTCATTTTCCGAGGTTGGCACTATGGTTTTGTAGAGCTCATACCTGCACGTGAACTTTTAGCTCTGTCGTACGCCAGCCATTTCAGTATCATCATCCACGAGTCGGGGCCTTCTCGGCAGGTAGAAATCCATGCATTTCACCCATCCTTTTCCCAACCAGTCTATCCTGCCTTGAGTGTCAGGATCACCCAGTCGTGAGATACGGTAAGTCATTTTTTTATATTATTTATGTCTGATTAGCAATTCTGCATGCTGCTGCTTTCGAGCTCACCAGAGGCTATTAAATTATCAAGTAAGAAAGCCGTCTTACTTTCCATCTTTTTAAACTATTATCTCACATATATTTACTACCAGAGGGGTTCATGAGGTTGCTAGCTTTTCAATTAAATATTTTGCCGTCACGACTGGGAGCACGTGTTTCGTAATTCTGTGCATGTTGCTGCTGGTGGGTCGAGTTTCAGTAATTGGGTTATAAGTCAGTTTTGGCTGCGTGATTTTTATTTTAATTACCAACGTGCCGTGCCGTTTCGTTTTTGTGGCTGCTCGTGGTTGTTTTGCATGCCGTTAATTTTTAAATTTCATGAATGTTTGTCATTTGCATGCTATCGCACGGAAGCACGTTGGTATAATATGTAGGCATGTGAACTACGAGTTTGCGTTTATGGCTATTGCTTGTGGTCAGCATCGCCATTGTGTCGATTGTATATTGCATTGTGTCGTCGTGTGTGCATCGCCAGGTGGGCAAATTTTGTGTAAAAATTTTGCACCTTGTTTTTTGGGGCAGTCGTTTAATTACTGGGTTAAGTCTGGTAAAGTTTGTTTCCGTCCTGTTACGGTTTGCGTCCCACGTGAAATTGTGCGCTACGTGTTTGTGACTGTCATGCGTAAAGGGAACGGTTTTAGGTTATCCGGATTTCGGATTAGCCTGCCTTTGTATTTAATTTAATTTTTTGGCATGACTATTACCTTTAGGTGCGATTTATATTTTGCATATGCGATATCCTGTCCATACACGACGCGTTGACCATCAATTTTGGCATTTAAGGTGTCCCAGTTATTTGTGTTTGGTTCGGTAACTGGTGAATTGTTGTACATTGTACTTTGCTGTGTTTTGTGTGTATTTATTCTATTTGGTATTATACATGTTTGTTTTTGGGTGCACTTTTGTGTACCATTATTTTGCACCGTATGTGCTGTAATCTTGTGTAACTTGTGTTTTTGTTGTCATGCTTTTGCGCTGTGTAATTCAATTTGTTGCATGTTTAATTTATTGTGTTTGGTATTATTTGCCTGTTGGATTGTGTAAGTTGCATTTTGCCTTGCACTAATTTACTTTTGTATTTGTCTTGCTCGGTATTGTTTATGAAAAGTAGTTGTGAGACGCCTAATTATCTCGAGCACTGTTCGGCTAAGTCGGTGCGTGATTATTGTTCAGTTTCTAATTCTCTTATTAAGGGTGGTTGTCGGTTGCGCGATATTTTTTAATTCAATATGCCTGCTAAATTGTCGTTGGCAGCTTTTGACCGGACCACTTCGGTGGGAATACTTGCGTTGCAGCATTTGATAAATAAGTTGGAAGGGTTGCCGCAATTGAGAGCCGTGGATCAACATGAAGCCGGTATTTTGGCCTCCAGGTTGTCCGAAGAATATCAGGACCTTCTAGGTAAGGTCGATCCTTACCTATCGGCCGAGTCATTGCCCCAGGGATTGGACGAGGACCACATTTTTGCGGTGGTAGCTCAAATTAAGGATATTTATGTCCGGGGTAGCATTTTAGCGTCCAAACTAACAAAACCAGAGATACCGGTTGGTTCCGGTCGATTTTCATCGGCAAGTGGCGGGCACTCAGGTGTGCTTGTTCATGAGTTGCCGAAGCTTTCGTTACCTTGTTTTGATGGCCAGGCCAAATGTTGGTCCGAGTTTTGGGAGTTTTGGTCAAAGTTCACCACATTGGTGGACGAAAGTCCTGCCCTCACTCCGAAGCAAAAATTGTTATATTTACTGACTCATCTTAAGGGTGAGGCTTATGAGAAGGTTGCCGCGCTTCCCATAGTTGATGATAGTTATTCACTTGCACTGTCAACTCTTAAAAGTCGTTATCACAATCCTCGTTTGGCCGCTTGGGTTTATTGTACCAATCTGCTTCAGTTACCAGGCGCTTCTATGCGATCAGCTGCGTCTATTACAAAGTTGGTGGACAGCTTCAATGCTAACTTTTCAGCGTTGTCAGCTCTAAACATTGCTGATATATATCAAGCAATACATGCGTCTTTTGTATTGTCTAGGCTGGATCTATCATTGCGTGAACGTTTTGAGGCGTCTATTACGGACAAAGAGAATCTCCCTGCCCTAACAGAAATTATGACTTTTTTAACCACTATGGCGGAACAGAAAGAACAGGCATCTTTGGAATCGGCTTTACCTGCTCTTCCCAGCACTAGCCACCAGAAAACCCAGAAGGTTTCTTTTTCTAAGGCTACTCCTCTTGCTGTGTCTACATTATCTGCGGAGGTTACGCAACGGGATGCATCTGGTTCAAGTTGCCTTCATTGCGATTCCCGGACCCATTTGCTTCTCAAGTGTCCGGCGTGGCTGAGTAAGGACCCTAGGGCTCGATTTCAGAGTCTTAAAAATAAAAAATGTTGTCTGTCGTGCCTCCAACATAAACATTCGGGCTGGTGCAAAAATAGGTGCAAAACGTGTGGCTCTAAGTACCACCACACTTTACTTCATTTCAAAAGTGCCCGTCCGTCTCCGTCTCGTTCACAGATTTCTGACACAGCTGAACTTAAGGCAGCGGAGTCATCGCTTGTTGATCTGTCTAGCACTACTCTGACCGTGTCTCTGCCCCATCCTGCAGGGGTTCTGTTAGCCACCTGTCTGGCAGTCTTGTCGTCTCCGAATGGTGGTTATATTGTAGTTAGGGCCATCCTGGATAGCGCGTCCCATGCTTCTTTCATAACTGAAGCATGTGCATCTCGCTTAAAGTGTGCTTGTTTTGATGCTTCAGTAAGTGTCAATGGGGTAGGTGATATTGCCACCAAAGCAAAAAAGGTGTGCCATCTGTCCTTGGAAACTTTAAAACGCGAGGTTGTGGCATCTAACCATGCCCTTATAATTCTTTCTAAGATCTCGTCGGACTTACCTAGGTTCCAGGTGTTGCCTGAAGTTAAGCAGGCTACAAAAGATCTTTTGTTAGCTGACCCTACCTTCGATGTAGCAGCCCCAATTGATGCGTTGTTTGGAGCCGATATTGTAGCGGCTATTCTTATGGGAGAGACTATTCCTTTGGGTGCAGGTTTGCCTGTTGCAGTTAGGACACGTTTTGGGTTTGTGATTATGGGTAGAGCCCCAATTTCACTTAATTGTGCATTGACTTGTGCTAGCGGTCTCACTGGCCTTCCTTTGGATCTGGTATCTGCACATCAGCTTCACTGTCATTTCCACCACTTTTATCCTTCCGTCACAACGTTATCTACGGAGACAACCAACCTAATTGCGCAAGTTCATCGTTTTTGGGAGGTCGAAGAGCCTCCAGCTGTACCCCACCAATTATCTGAAGAGGATCACTTTGCTGAGAGGTTTTACATGGAGTCAACAAGTCGGTTGCCGTCGGGTCATTACCAGGTGCGCTTGCCGTTCTTCAAAAACTCTTCTCACATTTTGGGAAATTCCCTTAAGGGAGCCATGTCTCGGTTTTTTGCGTTAGAAAGGAAATTTGCGGCGAACAGTCAGTTTAAGAGCCAGTATGTACAATTTATAATGGATTATGTCGCTCAGGGGCATATGTCATTGGTGTCTGACCCCAATTTTCCAAAATATTTCATCCCTCATCATGGTATCTTTAAATTTAGAGGTGATACTTCAAAAATAAGGGTGGTGTTTGACGCCAGTATGAAGTCGTCCTCTGGGATTTCCTTAAATGATGTGTTATGTGTCGGCCCTAAGTTGCAGACCTTACTGTCCGACGTTTTGACTTTGTTTCGGCGGTTTAGCCATGTTTTTACGTGCGACATCGAACAGATGTACCGCCAAATTGCTATGCATCCTGATGACTCGGCGTACCTGTGTATTTTATGGCGTGAGGAGGTTACCGCCCCACTAAGGGTTTTCGCTTTGCGTACCGTTACTTACGGGCTGGCTTGCGCCCCTTTTCAGGCGTTGCGAACCTTGCAGCGGCTGGCTCAGGATGAGGCAGTTAATTTTCCTGCGGGAGCGGCGGTACTTAGCCGTAATATTTTTGTGGATGATATTGCTGCTGGCGCTGATTCAAAATCAGAGCTTTGCAAATTACAACGGGAATTAATTCTGTTGTTGTCTTCAGGAGGGTTCAATTTGAAAAAATGGTGCACTAATCAACCCGACTGCCTACCTGAATCAGCCGCTCCAAGTGATTCCGTCGTTGCTAAGGATAAGGATATTCTGGGTTTAAGTTGGGACCATTTTACCGATTGCTTCTCCTTTCCTCCTTTGGCCTGTTGCAGCAATGCTCAGGTTCAATTTACCAAACGTGTCGTGTTATCTCAGATGGCACAATTATTTGACCCATGTGGTTGGCTTTCGCCAGTGATTTTCAGGGCCAAGGCTTTTTTCCAAAAACTCTGGGCTGAGGGCTTGGACTGGGATGCTCCTCTAAGTGATGACTTAAATGAGTATTGGAGTCAATTCCTGTCCTCTTGAATCATCTTCCGGTAATTACTATTTCCCGGCCATTCTTCCCTAAAGGTGGGCATATTGACAGGGTAATATTGCATGGTTTCTGTGATGCTTCCCAGTTGGGTTACGCGGCCGTCCTCTATCTGTCCATTTATACTGACTCTGGTCCTCCGGTGGTTTCGTTGGTGTCGTCTAAAACTAAAGTGGCGCCTCTTAAAACTTTATCAATCCCACGTTTGGAGTTGTTGGGAGCTTATCTTTTAGCCAAACTTGTTCGTCATTATGTTGGCTTATTCTCATCATGTATTCAATTGAGTCAAGTTTTCTTATGGACGGACTCGACGATTGTCTTGGATTGGCTGAATATGCCTACTTTTAAATTGAAGACATTTAGTGCTAATCGGGTGGCTGCCATTACCGAGTGGACCGATACTAAATCTTGGCGTCATGTGCATGGTGTTTCTAACCCCGCTGATTTAGCCTCTAGAGGTATGTCACTCTCCAGCCTCCGGTCGTCGACATTGTGGTGGTCAGGGCCAGATTGGTTAAAGCTTGATGCTCTGCGCTGGCCCCCTATTAATTATCGCCCGAATCACGACGTGCTAGATGTTGCCTTGGAGACCAAGGTCTCTTCGTTTCTCATTCAGGAGCCCCGGGTGGAATTGTTTGAGCACTTGTCGTCGTGGCCCTTAGAGGTGGGGGTGACCTAAATTATACCGGTTGCCCATATCTTCTTAATTGGGTTTATCTTGTTTTTTCGGGTGAGCAGAATTAGTTTCAATGATTGTTGTGGACTTACTGGACACTTTGCTGGGATTTCCCAGGTGATTCCTTCCAGCTGTTGTCCGCAGTGAATTTTACATTGTGGAATGTTTCTGGCATGGCATTGTGCCAGTTCATTGGGAGTTATGGATGCTCAACAAATCAACAACAAAATAAGTAAAAAAAAAAAAAAAATGAAAAAAGGGGGGATAAAGGGAACAAAAAGAAATAAAATAAAAAAGAAAAAATGTAAAAACTAGGGAACTAACTAAGTTGATTTGCTGAGTTTTACATTGTGTTTGGCTGGGCCATTGTTTATTGTATGTTATTGGGTTTTGTCTGCTCTACCCGAACCTTTCGGATTGCTCGCCTGGTCGATGCGCCCGCGGCGGAGTTATTCGGCATGGTTTTCTGATTCATTGCATGTTTTCTGTATGTTTGTATTTTCTTGTGTTTGCGTGTGACCCCCTCCTAGGTTGGAGGGTAATTTTCAGAGAATGTTCCTGTTCACCAAAAGCCAAATTTTTGTACTGCATTTTTGGCCATGTCTTTTGGTGTAGTTGGTGGTTGACCCATTGCGGTCAACGGGGGCCGGTGTTCGATATTTCGGATCGAACCGGTCATTCTTTTCATTTTCCGAAGTTGGCACTATGGCTTTGTAGAGCTCATACCTGCACGTGAACTTTTAGCTCTGTCGTACGCCAGCCATTTCAGTGTCATCATCCACGAGTCGGGGCCTTCTCGGCAGGTAGAAATCCATGCATTTCACCCATCCTTTTCCCAACCAGTCTATCCTGCCTTGAGTGTCAGGATCACCCAGTCGTGAGATACGGTAAGTCATTTTTTTATATTATTTATGTCTGATTAGCAATTCTGCATGCTGCTGCTTTCGAGCTCACCAGAGGCTATTAAATTATCAAGTAAGAAAGCCGTCTTACTTTCCATCTTTTTAAACTATTATCTCACAACCATACTTATTTGATACAAGGCACTATGAGGCAAGATACCAAGTGAAATCACGAGTACTGCAAACATTTTGTTAAACAAACTTATACAAACTAGACAGAAGAAAAATTGGCTAACTACATTGTAAAAAAGAGATGCCCTTGAAAGCTCTAGCTTTCACTATATAAATTTTGCTGGGCTTCTCAGATACAAAGTCAGCTAAACAAGAAACATTTACTTATAATGGATGACTACCTGCATTATCCTGCTTACAACTATTTAGTAATCCATTGCTTCCCAGTGTTGCGTTAATAATACCAATTCTATGGGCTCTGAGATTAGCCTATATACTCTATTTAATACACAAGGAATCTTCAGATTAAGTGCAGTAAAATTAATTAATTTTAAATTAAACTGTAAAATAAGTAGTTAAATTAAAATGGGGCGCAAACTAAACAATGATGTTTTAGTAACACTGAATTTTATGTCTGGCATTTGGTAAAAGTGGTGAAAAAGCTTTGAACTTATTAAATAATGCTAAAGAAGTGGGCTTACATTAAATACACACACAAAAAAATCCTGAGCTAGATGCATTCAAAATGAGTAACAGGAAATGACAATCTGAAAAAGTCTTTATGTATTGTGGTATTAATCTATCTAAAATGGGAATGAAAAATCAAATATTCTAGGAAGGCTAGTATAGGTGAATAAAGTCTCTTCAGGTCTTGTGATGTCCACTTAAGTAAATCAGGAAAAATAAAATCAGGACCAATAATAGCATGTGCACATGGAACTTAGTGTTAACTTAAAAGATGACAAATAACATCACTGGTTTTGAAAGAAAGATTCTAAGAAGAATAGGTGGGCCAAAACAAGAGAACGGAGTCTAGAGATCTAGGTACAATCATGAATTATTCAAACAATAAAAAAAGCCTGCCACATATCAAAATTTGTCAGGTAACGAGAACTCTGCTGTTGTCAGAATGGAGAAGCTAAGGATACTGAAGAGGGTGTTCAATTCAAATGGTATCGGACAAAACAGCTGAAATTCTGTGCCTGAAAGAGAGTGGTTGTGCATGGAAACAGATGGAGATGTGAACTGAAGGAGACCAAAGCTGTAGCACATAAGAAGACACAATAAGATAAAGATGAAAATAACTGTGTAAATACAAGACTTAAGTTATATGATAAGTAAAACTAGAGCAAACAAAACATTTTCTGCAAAAAAATAAACAAACATTCACCATGTACTTAAAACATAAAATATAAAACATAAAATCAAATTTAATATAAATCTGCACTTTCCATACAATGTTACTCTTTTTGGCAAGACATAATTACTGGAGTGTATGTAATCATCATCATATATTATAACGATACATATACATAAATGTAGGCATGTCGGGCCTCAAGTTCAAGGGCGACAAAATTTATACAACGTTACTGCAAATTTAATATAATTTAAATTTGTGGAGCCCCACGATCTTGGAGCGCCAAAATTATACAACGATACAATTACATATATCGAGCCTCACATTGGAAGCGACAAAATTATATAACGAATTTATATGTAATTTCGATATACTGGAAATTATGCAGGTTGTATAATGATACCAGGTGTAACTATAATAAGAGTATTTTATTTATCAGTATTTAAAACTTATATTTGTTATTTACTCAATATTATAAATATTCATAAACATCATTAATAATTGTTGGTCACGATATTGCTCATTATTAAATGTTTATAACTTATGATATGCAACATTACACATATTTAAAAAAAATCTCTTATATCTAAACATGTTAATAATCTTATATCTAGACATGTTAATAAATTGGTTTATTAATTAAATATAAAATTAAAATGTTTTTATGAAATAAATTTTCTTAACTCAGATCTGACCTCTACTCGCTCAGTCTATACCAATGTTTAAAATTCAATTTAAAATTATATTAATTGCTTGTAGACTGGCATTTGTTTTAATATTCAACTTTAAATTAATCTTTTCTATGATTCAAATATCAAATCAATTTACTATTTATTTTGATAATAACTCTACTCTCTCTACTTTAAATTCTCTTTCATTTATTAATTCTTTTTATATGCGATCGCTCATTCTTACAACTAAACATTTATCTACATTTTAAAATATTATTACTAAGTATAAATTTTTCTTTATTTTAATTTACTGTCTTTTGATATAGTCTTTATGAGCTCTTTTTCTTTTTTTAAAAATCATTTAAAATGCATTACGCATGTCACCTCGAGTTCTGATGATCTTACGACTTGTTGTCCGGGGTCCAGCGTTGTCCAGAGTTAGTTTTCCATTCCTCCTGTCCTGGTGTGGTCCTGGCTACGTCCAGAGTCCAGCGTCGCTCTCCAGCAGTGTGTTCCTGGATACATCTAGAGTCCAGCGTCGCTCTCCAGCAGTGTGTATACTCTTGGTAGACTTATGATTTCAGTATTTACTTTTTCCAGAATATTGTCGTGAATTTAATGAACGTTATTTCTTTCGTTACTGCGACTTGTAATAGAAATAAATATAAACTGTTTTGCCGACGGACAGCATGTCCGGCTGCAACTGTGTCTTGAAATGAGGAGAAGGGTTTTTGGTCGAACCCTTAATTTATACCCTTTCGAGATTCCGTGCCAGTTGGCTCCAAAATCGTCCTGTCGATACCTGCATATCTTGTGACAGCCCCCACTCCCGAACCTTTTCATCTATTTGCAATTATTAGCAAATAGCAATGTTTTGCATGGAATCGAGATAGCACAAATCATAGCTATTTCGATTAAGCACTCACTATATTAATTTGAGCATCTTAGGGTAATTTGCGTATTTTTTAGCACGTTTATTTTGCACTGTCTTCGCATAACGTGTTCTATTAACGTCATCTTTTCACTGGGGATAACTATAAATTTTACACACACTTTGGTGCTTTTGGTTTGATCATACACTAATTAGTTTTTGCACAGTGAATTAAAATAGTTATTTTATTAATTACTTGGGGCGGGTTGCTGAGATTCCTGTCTTTGCATGCATCACTAACACACACAAGATACACGTGTAACACACATACAATTGAGCAGGTGTTCACTGCGTGTCGGAACAGGTTAATTGCTCCCCTAATCTAACAATGAAATATTTTTACAATCTCAGACCTGTCCATTTACCCGTAACTTATACAAATTCTACAAATTTTATATGTATTTAAATTAATGCCTAATACAGCGTATGGCTGTATCGTTGCAATATATTATTTCTGTTGTCAACATCCCTTTTTCTCAACTAATACAAAGCCTACAGCGATGAATAAGGTATCAGTGGATAGGATTTTTTACCGACTTCTGACATAGCATACTCAGTTTACGTTAAAACACATTGTTTGTTTAAAATTTAAGTTAAAAGAAAAATCTATGATGTTTTAATTTTTTTTCTTTTCTGCTGTCAGGCATGCTTAATATCTGAACTCATGCCAAGGAAAAGAACTCTTGAAGGAGTGAGTGAGAGACGTCGCTCCAAAAGACTGGCAACAAACCAGACGCCTGGCCAAAGACAACAATGGCTTGCAACCCTGAGAAACTCTGAAAGAGCATCCCGTCTCAGGAGAATCGATCAACTACAACCACAAACAACAACCAGCACAGGTAATGAAGCAACGGCAGCAGAGAACTCAACACACCCTACAACCAGCACATCTTCACAACTGCAACGGTTGAAAATAGACATTGAAAGAACGCGAGTGCAAGACAAGCTGCCAATAACTTATTGTTGTGCAAGGCTTTTACAAAAGGATTGTGATGTGACAAAACACTCTGTTGGTCCAATAGACAAAATTTGCAAATATTGTGGTGCAGAACTCTTTTCTTTAGAAGTCTCAGAGGGATCGTCATCTCTTTGCTGTCACAAGGGTAAGATTAATGTACCAGAAGTTGTTGTTTGTGATGAACTTAAAACTTTGCTTGAGCGTAATGACAACACAACTAAAAACTATTTAGACAACATTCGTCAATTTAATAGTGCTTTAGCTATGGCCTCTGTTCAAGTAAACTCAGTACATGTTCCAGGACATGGCCCATTTTGTTTTAAAACTCATGGACAAATGTATCACATGATCGGTGGCTTGCAGCAGGTCACAATCCTAAAGCCACCTGCAGGTCTTAATCCATCTTACGCTGGATTATTTATTATGGATTCTGACAAGGCTTTAGAGCAACGACTTGGAAATGTTGCAAATGCATCCTGTGACCCAGAAATAATGGCCATGTTGCAGACGATGTTGACACATCACAATCCTTATGCACAAATATTCAAATTTGTCAAACATTACATGGTGAATGCTCCAGATGTACAATTACAATTCACAACAGAAAATGCTTTTGATCAAAGGAGGTATAATTTGCCAACAACAAGTCAGGTGGCAAAGTTCGGGAGCATTAACTCGCATATCCTATTTGAATCCACACAGTGACCCAATGTGTTACCCATTGCTTTTCCCATGCGGTGATTCAGGGTGGAAGCCTGGCATGCCTCACGTTAACATTCACAGAACAGCAGTAAGGACTGTCACTACCCAATTACAATATTACTGTTATTGTCTGACAGTCAGAGGGACTTTCAATCTAATTCATTACTCAGGAAAACTGTTTCAACAGTATGTTGTTGACAGTTATGTAAAAGTAGAAGGCTCCCGTATTGCTTATGTAAGATCTCATCAGAAGGAATTGCGAGCTGAAAATTTCAAAGGTTTGACTGATTTTATTCACAGTAATGCTCAGCAAAGGGGCATGTTACCAGGAATTCCAGTGGTTTTGCCATCATCTTTTATAGGCTTTCCAAGAAATATGCTCCAGAACTACCAAGATGGTATGTCGATTGTTGCTCGCTTTGGCAAGCCTGATATTTTTCTGACATTCACATGTAATCTGAACTGGCCTGAAATAACAGGTGAATTACAGCCGTTTGAACAAGTTCAACACAGATCAGACCTCATAACAAGAGTCTTTAGTTTTAAGTTAAAATCTTTGCTCGATGATCTTCTAAAAAAACATGTGTTAGGGGTTGTAATATCTTATGTCTATGTCATAGAATTCCAAAAGAGAGGGTTGCCTCATGCACACATTTTACTTATGTTAAGGCAGTCCGACAAATTAACTGAAGATGAGTATGTCGATCCGTTGATTACAGATGAAATTCCTGATCTTCAAACAGATCCCATACTTTACAACATTGTTAAGAAATGTATGGTCCACAATCCATGTGGACAAATCAATCCAAACATGCCCTATATGAAAGATGGACAGTGTACTAAAGGGTTTCCTAAATTCATCATATAAATGGTCTCCAGATCGCTTACAAGATTCAATTAATTTAAAATATACCTTATCTGATCAGTCAGCGATTTTGTAGTTTAATATTCCACTACATGTTTCGGGAAATAAATTCCCATCATCAGGTAAAACTTCTTCTTCCTAATATATAGGAGTCGTCGGTGAAATTATTAAAAACACATACACACACGAACAAATAAAACACACACAGCTGTTAAAAATGACATAATTAAAACACCGTACACACACAGCTAACGAAGACAGTGCGCACTACCTAGCTATAAATTAGTGTCGTTTGATATAGTTAATTTATATACTAATACACCTGTATTAGAAACAATCGAAATTCTTAAAAACAACCTAATTAAGACGGCCATATTAAATCGACAACAGATAGATGAACTTATATCATTGTTACAAATCGTATTAAAACAGAACTATTTTACTTACGATAAGAGATTTTTTATACAAGAAGACGGGTTAGCTATGGGTTCCCCCTTAAGTGGATTGTTGGCTGAAATTTACTTAAACTTCTAAGAAAATAAATACCTGTTGTCTAATTGCAATACATTCCACAAAGCCATTATTTCGTACACACGCTATGTAGATGATACCTTCATGGTTTTTGATGGCACTTAAATACATGAATAGCGTAAACAGTAAAATTAAATTTACAATGGAAATGGAAAATAATGAAAGCATAAATTTCCTTGACTTATCTGTACGTAAACAGAATCGCTCATTTACATTTAAAATATACAGGAAGCCAACTACCATAGACTTAACTATACATGCTAATTCGTTTCATCCTCACACACAAAAAATAGCGCCGTTTAATGCATTAGTGTACAGACTAATGACTGTACCTTTAGGCCATGAATACCATCGGAATTAGGTTAAAATTATCAAATATATAGCCATAAAAAATGGTTACAAAAGTGATATGGTAGATAATTTGATTCGGAAACACAAATATAAGCAGAATAAGATAAAAAATGACAGAGATTAAGTGCAATTTGTATCAGCCGAATTTACTAATGTGTTCCCTAACGTAATAAAAAACGAGTTCAAGAAATTAAATATCAATGTTTCATTCAGAACTGTCAATAATTTAAAAAATATATTCAGGTTAAGTTCTCCTAAAGTAATAGACAATTGCTCAGGCATATATAAATTGCAATGTGATGATTGTGACAAGTTTTACATCGGCCAAACGGGGAGGAGATTAATTGACAGATATAAAGAACAGTTACCAAAAAAGGACATCACATCAGCCAAGTCTAAATTTGCATTACATTTAATTAATGAAAATCACAACTACACTGGGTTTGCGGAGAATATGGTGCCCATGCATGTCACTAACAAAGGTTGTTTGATGGATGCGTTGGAAGAATTCGAAATTTATAAAGCATCCAAAATACATAAAGAAAGACTGCTCAACGACCAGCTTTCATTTAGATCGAACACGTATGATATCGTATTAAAGATAAACGGTGAACTCTGCAATCAGCCCAGATGATATGTGACTGTCAGGCAGTTAGCTGTGTGTGTACGGTGTTTTAATTATGTCATTTTTAACAGTTGTGTTTGTTTTATTCGTTCGTGTGTGTATGTGTTTTTAATAATTTCACCGACAACTCCTATATATTAGGAAGAAGAAGTTTTACCTGATGATGGGAATTTAATTCCCGAACCATGTAGTGGAATATTAAACTACAAGATCGCTGACGGATCAGATAAGGTATATTTTAAATTAATTGGTTTCCTAAAGATTTCAATGACCAAACAAACCTTAACGTCAATGGGTATCCCTTATACGGAGGACAGATAATGGAATCAATTTAATAGTGGGAGAGTCAGTGGTAGATAACCGTTGGATTGTGCCGTATAATCGATATTTGACACTAAAATATGACGCACACATTAATGTCAAAATTTGACCTTCGGTAAGGTCTGTTAAATATTTGTACAAATACGTATACAAGGGTCATGATTGCACATCAGTATGTTTACATAACAATCCAGAAGATCAACAACAAGTCACTGTTGATGAAATTAAACTTTACTTGGATTGTCGGTATGTCAGTCCCTCGGAGGCAATGTGGAGGCTTCATGAAAGATGCCTTTTTGATTGTTCGCATGCCATCGTACGTCTATCAGTGCACTTAGAGGAAGAGCAAATGATTTACTTCGAACCTGGAAGAGACTTAGAAGCAAACATGAACAAGGCAACGAAACTTACAGCTTATTTCAAATTATGTCAAAAAGAAGAAATTGCGAAACAGTATTTATACTCAGAAATCCCAGAACATTATACCTGGATCAAGGAAGAGTGGAAACCACGAAAACGATTCGCAAACTCCATTGGGAGAATTTACACCGCAAGGCCTGCTGACCGTGAAAGATATTTCCTATGTGTTCTTCTACTGCATGTGAAAGGTGCGACAAGCTACGCTCACCTCAGAACGGTTGATGGAACACTATGTACGTCGTTCCTAGAGGCTGCAGAAAAATTGCATTTTGTGGACAATGATCAAGAATGGGTAGATTGCTTGCAAGAGGCCACAAACTTCAAAATGCCTCAGCAGCTACGTGAACTGTTCACCATTGTGTGCTTATTTTATACGCCAATGAACATTTCTGAACTTTGGGAAACGTTCCATGAGCAATTATCAGAGGACTTCCACAGAACTCATGACGTTGAAACTAGCAAAAACTTTGCTTTATATTGTTTAGAAGAAATTTTTAAATAACACGGCCACCACTGCGAAGACTTCGGATTGCTGAAACCTACCGATTGCAATTTTCACGACGACAGCAACAGATACAACACTGAAGAAGAAAATCAAAAGGGAATGGAAGCTTACGACAAACTGAACAACGAACAGCAACAAATCACAGAGGACATTTTGCAAGCAGTCAGAAGTGGCACACAGCATTTATGTTCATCGATGGACCAGGTGGAACCGGCAAAACGTTCCTTTACAGAACGTTATGCCCCATTTTACGAGGAGAAGACAAGGTTGTCTTACCTGTTGCTTGGACAGGATTAGCGGCCAATTTATTGCCGGGTGGCAGAACTTCTTACTCCCTATTCAAATTACCTGTACCTATCCTTGACACTTCAGTATCATCTATCAGGCCATATTCAAAACAAGCCGACCTACTTCGAAGAGCATCATTGATAATTTAGGATGAAGTTTCAATGGTTCCCAAACACGCCCTAGGAATTTGTTGATCAACTCCTATGAGATATTTCCAATGTAAACACACACTTCGGAGGAAAAACAATAGTTTTCGGTGGCGACTTCAGGCAGGTACTTACTGTTGTCAGGCACGGAAACAGAACGACCATAATAGAAGAAAACATACAACAATTACCACTGCGGCGAACAATACAGAAACGAAAACTGATGCAAAATATGAGAACAGACGATCCAGAATTCAGCAATTGGCTGCTGCAGTTAGGAAACGGAGAACTCGAAGTGAAACACGACGTTTCACCAAACAAAGTCAAGATTCCCAAGACATTCTACTGCGACGAAAACGAGATAATAGCGAAAGTGTTCCCAACTGGCAGCATTAATGCCAACAATGTCAACGACTTTATCAACACAGCCATATTATGCCCGAAAAATGAAGACTGTACAAAAATCAACGAACACATTGTGCAAAATATTGTAGAAGGAGATTGCAAAGTTTACTACAGTTATGATTCCGTACAATCCGACGAGGGGACTGACAACCAACTGTATCCTCTAGAATTCTTAAATAGTTTAAACCCATCAGGCTTGCCAACACAAATTAATTTTGAAGAAAAACACTATCGTCATGTTGATCAGAAATTTAAATGCTAAACAGGGCTTAATCAATGGGGCAAGAATGGTCGTCACGCACCTCCATGAATACATGCTCAGTTAATTGACTCTGGAAAAATTGTTGTCATACCATGAATTAACCTCACCCCATCCGACCCAACCATGCCTTTCCAAATGACCAGAAGACAGTTCCCACTGAAAGTTGCCTTTGCAATGACTATCAATAAGTCTCAGGGACAAACGCTTCAAAGAGCTGGATTATACTTGCCAAATGCTGTATTTACTCATGGACAACTCTATGTACCCTTTTCAAGAGTCACTAAATTGAACAATATTTTTGTATCAATTACCGAAAATGACAAACAAAAAATTCAAGATGATTGCATTCTGACATCAAATATTGTATACAAAGAGGTATTGTAAATTGTAAATACGTTCACATTAATAAACTCTCTTTGCTATTTTGTGTATACACTTCGCTGAGTATTTAATTTCAACAACCCAACAAAAGACAAATCATTGGGGGGGGGGGGGAAGGTTCAATGTGCAAAAGTTTTGCACAGGTTTACTGGTTTCCTTTACACCTGAATTCTGATTCAAATAATTAACTTTTCTTGTAGAATGTTATCCATACCTTTGTTGACATCAGTTGAATATAAAGACAAAAAAAGCACAGCAACAAATTGCACTAACTACTCATATGATAAAAGAATTATAATCCACATGTTATCCAATTTTTTTTTTTAGTACCAAGTGGAAATACTAAACGTCGCCGCCACACCATATATTGACCAGTTATTCATTTTATTTGTCTCCAAGTTGTGCAACTATACTAATTACCTTTGTTGTACTAATTATCTTGTGACTTGGTTTTTTTACACACTGACATGTTTCACGGTTAAATCCTCATATTCAGTTTGTAAAAATAAACCCAATGAAGTTCATCAAAAACTAAAACTAATGGATGTCATAATTAAAAATAGAAAATAAACACAATCAGGGTAAATCATAGAAGAGTTTGGTGCACACCACTGACCAACTCAAGACTTGGTTGCACCATACTCTGCTATGATTTGTTCTGACTGTGTTTATTTTCTATTTTTAATTGCATGTCCATTATTTTTATTTTTTAACAACTTTATTGGGATTATTTTTATAAACCGATGATGATGATTTTTCCTTGAAACGAGTCACTGTGTAAAAAACTAAGTCACGAGACAGACTATAACAAAAGTAATTAGTGTAGAACACTTACATCTTTAGGAAATATCAACTTCTTAATGACCAATTTTGATATCAATTAAAACAAAACGAAATTTTACATCTAAAACTATATGGACTTGTAATCTTTTTTATTAAAAAAAAGAGTTAAATACATATTAAGTAAGCACTCCTTCTCTTAAAAATATACATTGTTTTCTCAGAAATATCAAACTGGTAATGATTCATTTTCACTTCATATATTTAACTTTTCTTGTTTAATGTTATTACTCTGGAAAAGTTGTTTCTTTCCATTGGGCAAATATCGGCCACTCACACTGCAAGGTACACAGTGGGTATGTAACTGTGAGCCAAATGCAGTGTATATCGACAGGTTAGTGGTAAAACTACCCAAGTCCAATAATGTTTCAAAAAGACATTTTATTTATTTGTTATTAATTTCTACATTTCTTCTCATTTTTCAAAAACTATATCGTCAATAAAAAACTCTATTAATAATAAAAATTTACCTTGAAAATCAGTTTAATGATTTTACGATTTGTTACTGCACTTGAAAACCTTCATTTTGAGTTTTCTGTAAATTCGCCTATGTGAACTTTACCAACAACCCCATGAAATGTAAATGTGTTATAAGGTATTATATTCTGTGCTTACATTTTACAACAAACTGGACAACACTCAATGCAAATGTAGTTTACATTGAGTAAATGTGTAAAACTTACACCCACAGATTTATGCCCCTGCTGAGTGAACACTATTCATTCCTAGTCACTGTAATTTATGTTGTGTTTAAATTTTTAAAAACACATTCATTTTATCTGACATGACAGAATTGTTAAACAAATATTTTTAACTGTACTGATTTTGACTTTTTGATCTGAGTAATATTTAGAATGATCCTGAAAAAAAGTGTCAACACTCTATCATGCAATATCCAAACGACAGTTACTAAATGAGATCTGAAATTAAAAACATAATATAGGGTTAGATCAAGTCGACATTCTGGAAAAATTTAGCCCTCCTTTTGAATTTAAAAATTCACAAACGGTGGGCACGAAACTCTGAAGAATTGTTTTAACTTATAATACTGAGTATTACTGAATATATGAATATAGTTAGACATTAGAAATTTTAAGGATGAATTTACAGTTTATTCTGATGTAACATGGAATGACCGAAGGTACTTTACATTATAGCTTAGCATTGTCTATCTCAAATCGCAGTTAATTATATTCATTTTGTTTGTTTGTTAATTACAGTGTTCCTCATAATGTACATTACAGCATATCCAACACGGATTATTATAAATGTTTCTTGCTGGCTGAAATTATTGAAAATTTTTTAAAATTTCATGTTTTTTACACGACTGCTAAAAAGGAGTGTTATGTTTTCAGTGGTAGGGTATGTATGTATGTATGTATGTATGTTTGTTCCACTATAACTTTTTAACGGCTTTACCGATTTTGATGTTCGATGGCTAGATGGATTCCTTACTTCACCAGAAGAGTCATAGGCTATATATCACCATGAGTTGACTTCCGGTTTTGACCGGAAGTGAATACAAGTGATAGGATCTAAGGATTTTTTTTTGTTCGTTTATTGGTCCATCAGGTGGCGCTAGTGGAAGGTATTCTGTAAAGTTCACTCCAGATAGTGCTCGCGATTTAAGACCACGCTCACTAATACTATGTTAGCACGCTATTGTGTGAAAGTATAGATGTGCAATCCGTGAGAAACAGAGAACAGCTGATCTGAAAGTATATATTGGTTTGCTATATATATTTCTCTCTGCAAAATATGGTGAACCTGAAATACATGAAATGACGGATCAACAATATGCCGCAGCAGTAAACTTAATGAATTTTCAGCAGCGCCAATTGTTCTAAATGATTTCAGACAGATTGCTTCCAAGTGAAAATAATATTGAGCCACTACATGTGTTCGTTACTGGAGTTGCAGGCACCGGCAAAACCTTTACTCTGAAAATTATTGTAGAACAGATTCGTCGTCTTTCTCATTTACATGCAAGCAGAGCTGTTACGGTAGCAGCACCCACAGGTGTCGCTGCAAGATTGATTGGAGGTAGCACTTTGCACTCTACTTTTGCCCTTCCTATCGAAAAAGGCAAGGTGACAGCTCTTCGCCCTCTTACTGATGAGCGTCTTCAAAGGGAACGGCTAAGGTGGAAGCATATTAATTGGCTAATCAATGACGAAATCTCAATGGTACCCTATACTACCCTAAGAAATATTCACTTAAGGTTGCAACAGCTTAAAATGAATGATGCTCTCTTTGGGGGTATCAATATTATTTTGTTTGGCGATCTAATGCAGTTGCCACCTGTATCAAAAGCAGTTGGTGGTACCTACTGCTTCAAGCAGCCTCATTACTTATCAGCTGAAATTAATTTGTGGACACTGTTTAGTTTCTGTGAATTACCTCAAAATATGCGGCAAGCTAACGACACTACTTTTATAGACATTCTAAATAATTTACGAGTCGGCCAATTCACCATGCAGCAGCTAGAAATTTTAGATCGTCGAAGAGTTCCTTTGACAGATGAATTTGCTGATGGCGAGTGTCTGTGTATTTTCCCAACCACTAAACAGGTAGAAGAATATAATGCTATGATGACTGAAAAGTTGAAAACATCATCTAAAGTTTACGATATTGCAGCGGTGGATGTGTCTGTCGAAGGTAAGAATTACGGACAAAAGTTAAAGAAAGACTTCATACCAACGGATCCAAACAAAACTGGATGTATTCCAAACTCTTTAGTAATCGGAGTCGGATCTAGGGTAATGTTACGAAAAAACATTAATGTTAATCATTGTCTGGTCAACGGAGCAATCGGCATCATTAGAAAAATTGAGTGGCCTGCACTACGTCGAGATCAGCTTCAACCTGGTGAGCTTCCACAAGCCGTATTTGTAGAATTTGATCACAGATCAATTAGGGGAAATACTGCTGGCATTGGAGTAAAGATAGGGCCCACCACTGTTGAATATGATGCTTTGTGAGGCCAGGGCAAAGTAGAACGACGTATGCTGCCATTAATATTGTGTTGGGCTGTAACAGTACATAAACTCCAAGGCACTACTTTAGATAAAGCAGTCATTGATTTGAGTAGTAATATTTTTGCCAAGGGTCAGGCCTACGTCGCACTAAGTCGTGTGAAAACATTAGAGGGATTAGCAATAAGTTGTCTGGATCCACGAAAATTGTTGCATGAACCGCACGATAAAAACTCACTTGAGGAATTAAATCGACTCAGAAATCTGTAGACCAAAGCTTTTTCTTTATCATTTCTAATAAATGAAATTATTTAGTTAATTATATAATTTATAAAACAATTTATCGAAATGTTTGTATTATACTAGTTATATAATAGTATATAAAATAAAGTTATACTATATTTATAAGTTTATAAGTTCATACGCTAATTATACTATGTACATAATAAAGTTTCTAAATAAAACTATGTAAAAATTGAAATTTTTTTTGCACTTCACACATACGCACGCACACACTGCACATTCCCATTATACTCTTTTTAAACACAAAAAGGAATAAAATAAAAAAAATAATTTAAAAAATTAAAAAACACGACTGCCAAAAAATAAATGAATAAATAAAAAATAAATTGATAAAAACACTAAATAAAAAAAAAACTAAATAAAAATAATATTTAGTAAAAATCACAAAATCTAAATAAAGTCGATTTAAAAAGCCAAAAACAAGGTATTGAAATTCAGCTTTGATCAGATTTAACGAAAATGTTATGAATGATTAAACGCATAGTAATTTTATTAGATTTAAATTACTTTTCGATGTTGAATATATATCAATGCATCATATGAAGACTACAATTATAAAAAATATTGCTGATAAAATTTTGCTCTTCAATTTTAATTTTCAATGCAGTCGGGTGCTGTTTAATGAAAAGAACAAATCTATTTAGAAACAGCCCCCGACTGCATTGAAAATTAAAATTGAAGAGCAAAATTTTATCAGCAATATTTTTTATAATTGTAGTCTTCATATGATGCACTGATATATATTCAACATCGAAAAGTAATTTAAATCTAATAAAATTACTATGCGTTTAATCATTCATAACATTTTCGTTAAATCTGATCAAAGCTGAATTTCAATACCTTGTTTTTGGCTTTTTAAATCGACTTTATTTAGATTTTGTGATTTTTACTAAATATTATTTTTATTTAGTTTTTTTTATTTATTGTTTTTATCGATTTATTTTTTATTTATTCATTTATTTTTTTGGCAGTCGTGTTTTTTAATTTTTTAAATTATTTTTTTTATTTATTCTTCTTGTGTTTTCTTTGTCTTGTGTGAACAACCCTAAATATTCAACTTTGACTTTTCATGTCTGTAGTTTAAAATCACAAAACCTTGAAGAGCTATATTTTTCACCTTGAAGACATTAAGTTGAACATTTTTAAGTTGTAAGACAAAAATAATAATTTATTGTATGGTAGTAAAAATGACACACAGATTAAAAACTAGTTTTTCAAATGCTTAACAAAGCATTCCCATGCAAAGAGAAACTAAAAAACAATTGTGGTTCTTTACATACCTACAAATATAGTATAACTGCTTTTCACCCATTCCAGAATTGGCACATTCTTATAAGTTATTGTGGAGTTATTTTGATATAGAGATATAAACTGTGTGTAACATTTTTTTTTCAAAAACCTTTTTAAATCTGTAATAATTTTTAAATATCTTCTCCTTCCCGCATGCCTGTACACACAGATTTGTTATATTCAAATGGCAGGAGTAATCTGATAAAGCTACACACACATGAGCGCATATACTCACATATGAATATACTGTTAGTGTTGTTTTAGAATTATGATGATAACATGAATAACAAGGCAACACATGATTTTTAGTTTCAAGTCCTACAAACATGCTACTACTAAAAAAAGATATATATATATATATATTCTGTATCAACAAAATCCTATGATCTGTTTCCAGACATATCTTGCTAAGAAGACAATGTATAGCTGAATAAAAACATTTTAAAAAATAGGTTTTTGAGAAACTGTACACCACAAATCAATGGAATCTACATACTCATTTCAGTTACAAATTCCTTTAAGACGCACATAAATCCACAAGGAAAATAAGCATTTAGTAACAATTTACATATGTGCTCTGTCTACAGAACAAAATTTGAATGTACAAAACATGAAAATTTTAAATTAAACTTTAAGGGTTTTTATTTTGAGTTGACTGGATTTTCTTTCTTCACCCTTAATACACATTCAAGAATAACAGCTTATGAGTTTCACTGTTTTTAAAGTACAAATCTAAGCAAAAATGAAAATTTGTGTGTTGCTTCCAAAACTTCGTATCTGTGCGATTTTCAATTGACCATAGAGCAGCAGCAAATATTTTATTTAAAAACCCTCCTAAGATATAATATCCTGAAGTCAAGAATAATGTTAGGATAAATTTCTGTGCTATTATTATTTTTTAATAAACATATTATCAATTAGACACCTACTTGCAAACAGAAAGCATACATTTTAAAGCACTTCTGATATTAATGTAAGCATGATTATCTTTGTTATGCTAGATTTCTTTTAGACATCAACGGGTCTACTCACTTAAGATGTTCGATAACTAAGTTTAATCTTACAACTGTGGTAATGGAATCATAGAAGCAAAACCAAACCATCTATTTATGATGTGCTACACATAAACACATGCACGCACGCACACATTTTTATATCTTGAGACACTGTAAACTAGTATGCTCACTGATCTGCAGAACTTGCTCAATATTTTAAACAAAGTACATTTATTAATACATAATTTTTGATTAGATGCTTTTTCAATTGTAGAAAAATTACAAAAATCCTCTTATTACAATTTCTGTAATAAGAACTGTAGAGTGAACAATCATGCAATAAAGACTAAAAATTCAAAACATTTAGATTTTGGTTACAATTCGTTTTGGACACCATGCTGTTTTTCATAGTTTTTTCAAATTTTTGATCCCTTTTTCCCCCAAAACTTTGAAATTTCCAAAACTTAACACTCCACTCAGATGTTAAGTTCTTTACAATTTGATTACCCACATAAACTTTTGCAAATTTATCAAACTTTTTGTCAATTTTTTGAGCCCTAATGTCCAAAAATGTTGAAGTTTTCAAAAATGAGTATTAGTTTCGAGTTGTCTCTACTAATAATAGACACTACCTTGTCTCTGAAAGCCACAAAAACAAAAACTGTTTTTTTTTTGTGTTTCAACGTAAACTACGAGCCAAAACTAGGTGCGGACGCGAAAAATTCACACTTTTTATTTGCAAGCTGCGAAAAAAGCGTAATTACTTATAGCAATACAGCACTGAAACACAATGCTGTTTCAAAATGGTTGTTTTTCCAATTTAATTAATAAAATCTTAATCTAATTGTATACGGTATTAAATTTTACAAATATTTACTTATACTAATGATCTCGTATTCATATAAATTTTTTATTAAACAAACTGTATTTAACTTCTACTGCAGTATCGTTTATTCACAAGAAAGAGGAATGTAGACCAAGGTAATAGTTATGTCAGATTCACAAACCTGGGATTAAGCTACCTTAAAATAAATTCAAGGTAGTTACAAAATATTTATACACCACTGATTGCACAAGACTTCTGTTACAAAATATTTATGTACCAATGCTTGCACCAAAAGACGTCCATCTAGGATTGTTACTTTCTTTTTTCTTTTATACAAGATACATTTTGTAATACGCGACTATATAAAATTACAAAACAATATACAAATTTGAACACAAAAACAAAATAGTTTCAATGATGTATGATTATCACTCTGTGACTAAAGGCCTAATTTAAACGATAATAAACAACCAGTAAACCTAAGTCACGTTAACATAACCTAACATGAAATCACCTTAATTGTGTCCAATGGATGGCCAGCAATTACCGTACAGATACCACCAAAACCACCAGATATGAAATATTTAACTGGGCTTGTCTTCTTTTCGCTGGCCATTTTTCAAAAATTAATCGGTCGCTCCACAACACAAATACCGACTCTACGGGACTCGTACTTCCAATTTCGAAATAACCACTCATCAGAAGGTGAACAATCGATTAAACTCGTTGAGTCATAGTCGAATTGAATTCTCGAATCGCAAATTTTTTAATAGACAGTAGCGTGTTATGTTAGAATACCTACATGTAATTCCTTGCCTTCTAAAAAAAAAAATCATAATTTTCGTAAGCACTAAACTTCTATAGGTTTGTGCAAGTTGCAGTAACTCCTATCGTTCTAAAAATATCAGAAGAATGACACAAAAGATATAGCATCGAATTTTCATTAATAGGAAGTTAAAAGTAGGCGTGTTTCACAATCGAATTTTGTCTTGAACTATGTGTAGAGTCATGCAAACTTAGAACGTAGATTTACCTCTATTTTTCCCCAGTATTAGGACTCTAAATTCGAAAATGTATTCATTTATCTCTAGCCGCTGGGCTAACTTCGTCTTTCGGTTTTATCGTGTACAGTGATTTGGAATTCACTGTATACGTGTAAACAGGCCCGGCTCCAGGCCCAGGGCGGCATATTCCGGGATATTATGTTTTGAAATTGGGGGAATTGAAATTGAAGTCTTGTCGGATAAGTGTACTAAACTTTGCAATGGCTTAACTCATGGCGAATCAAAAGACATCAGTGCTATTGATTTACAGGATGAACTTAAAGTGCTTTCAACAACTGTAAAACCTAAAAGTACTCCTGTCAAGACTTTAAATTTATTCAATAGTATGGGTTCGCGCAAACGTTGGTGTCGCTCTAAGAATTTTGCTAACATTACCTGTGACAGTGGCAGGCAGAGAAAGGACTTTTCAAAGCTCAAACTTATTAAAACTTATCTCAGATCGAGTATGTCCGAGACTCACCTGAGTGGTCTAGCAACTATATTTTCTTGGATTTCGTTGTCCATGACGTGTCCGTTACTTAACTAAATATCACTGTAATATTGACGACTCGGAACACTAAGTTTTTTATAAGTAAAAACGTAAAGTTTTACCTTACAGCCTAAACCGGCTTTCACCTATAGAAGGCTTCATCAGAGGCTGTCGTTAGTAGCGCTGTTCGTCTTGTTGTTGGCGACGAGATAGTGTTTCGAAAGATCGAAGCTGTGTGTGTGTGGTGAGATGTGTTCGAATAATGCGTGCGATTTGAATTGTGTCTGTTCGTTTAGGATGTCGTTTTTATTTGTTTTTGTGTGTTTGTATATTTCTAATTGTTCTAGAGTGTCTAGTTTTCGGCCTTTTGTGTGTACGTGTAGTATGTTCATGTTATTGTCGATGTTTTTATATGTGTGGTTTGCTTCAATGAGGTGGTTTGCGAAGGTAGATTCTGTAGTGCTTTTGTGTGTTCGATGTATCTCTGTTTGAAGCTACGTTGTCTGGCCTATGTAGAATTTATTGCAATTTGAACAATTTAGTTTATATACACCGGGTAGATCGAATTTGTTTTGTGCTTTGGGCATGCGTTTTGATAGTGTGTTCTGTTTTGTTAGTAGTTTTGTAAGCGATTCTGTATCCTGCTTTTTTGAATTTGTGGGCAATTTTTTCTGTTTGTTTGTTGATGTATGTTAGTGTTATGAATTTGTTGTTTTCTGTCTTTGTCTGTTGTTTGTTTTGTGTTTTGTGTAGGAGTTTACTGACTATTGTTCTGTCATAACCGTTAGATTCTGCTAGATATTTTATCGTGTTTAGTTCGTCTTTGTAGTCTATTTCATCTAAGGGGATGTTGTTAAGTCTATGTATCATGGTTCTAAAAGCAGCTAGTTTGTGTTGTATTGGGTGATTGGAGGTGTTGTGTATTAGTGTGTCAGTTGTAGTTGGTTTTCTGTATATACTGAATTTGTGCCTGTGTTCTAGTTTTGTGATGGAGAGGTCTAAGAAGTTTATGGTATTGTTGTGTTCATATTCGGCAGTGAAGGTTATGTTTTTATGTATTTTGTTTATGTGCGTTAGTAACTGTTCACATTGTCTTTTGTTTCCCCTGTATAGTATTAGAATGTCATCAACGTATCTGTGCCAATATAGTATTTTATGTGAGTGTCTGTCATTGTTTGTGAGTATTTTTGTTTTTTCTAAGTGTTGGAGGAAGACTTCTGCTAGAATGCTGGATATGGGGGAGCCCATGTGTAGGCCATCGTTCTGTGTGTAGTATTTATTGTTATAAGTAAAGTAGTTTTGTTTTGTGATAATGTTCAGAGTTTCTGTTATTTCATTGATAAGTTCGTTTGGTGTGTTGTTCTGTTTGAGTTTGTTTTGTAGGATGGTGATTGTTTCAGAGATGGGGATGTTTGTGTACAGGTTTTTAATGTCAAAGGAGGCTAATGTGGCGTTATGGGGGATGTGTATGTCTTTTATTTTTGTTACTAGGTCAGTGTTGTTTTTTACTGCAATGTTGTTGTCTATTTGTGTGTGTTGTCTAATAATTTTGTCTAGATATTTTGCCAGTTTGTGTGCAGGGGCATTACGGTAGTTGATAATGGGGCGGATCGGAATGTCTTCTTTATGGATTTTGGGAAGCGCTTGGAGTGTAGGTGCTGATGGTCGGATTTGTTTCATGTAGGGCTTTTGTTTATGTGTCATAATGTGTTTGGCTTTGTTGACTATTTGTTTTACTGAGTTTTGGTATCTGTCGGTGGGGTCGTGTTTTAGTTCTGTGATGTTGTTCTGTTCTATGAAATCTTGTACTTTTAGGTACAAAACATAACAACCAAGCCGCCCGAATAACACAAAACATCGCACAAAGAACATACATAAAAGAATCAATTAAACAACTATATAAGAAAAAAGACGCCCTTAATCGCAAAGCACTAACACTACACCTACATATTGCCAACACATACGGACACAATTACATGACTGAACTAATACATCACACAAATGAATGGACAAAAAAACAAATACATAACATACAGACAAAACACGACAGAAAAATAAAAAACATGACACCAATCAAAACAGATATAATTCCCTCGCACAAATTCTACCCACGTACAGTAAACCTCACGAACGTCACACTCACAAAAAATGAACAAACACTCCTTGATAAAGGCCTAAAACATAACATACATTACAAACATAACAACCAAACACTAACAAAGCTCATAATTGACACAGAAACAAATATACAAAACACAGCACCAGAACATCAAGACACATTAAGACATAATATAAACAACACAATAGGAGTACATAAGACACCAGACAACAACAACCACAACTCAGAAATACACACAGCCATCAAACTGAGGGAAAAGGCACACAAACACAACATCACATTTGTAAAAGCTGACAAAGGCAACACGACTGTAATTATCCCCACAGACAACCTACACAAAAAAGTACAAGACTTCATAGAACAGAACAACATCACAGAACTAAAACACGACCCCACCGACAGATACCAAAACTCAGTAAAACAAATAGTCAACAAAGCCAAACACATTATGACACATAAACAAAAGCCCTACATGAAACAAATCCGACCATCAGCACCTACACTCCAAGCGCTTCCCAAAATCCATAAAGAAGACATTCCGATCCGCCCCATTATCAACTACCGTAATGCCCCTGCACACAAACTGGCAAAATATCTAGACAAAATTATTAGACAACACACACAAATAGACAACAACATTGCAGTAAAAAACAACACTGACCTAGTAACAACAATAAAAGACATACACATCCCCCATAACGCCACATTAGCCTCCTTTGACATTAAAAACCTGTACACAAACATCTCCATCTCTGAAACAATCACCATCCTACAAAACAAACTCAAACAGAACAACACACCAAACGAACTTATCAATGAAATAACAGAAACTCTGAACATTATCACAAAACAAAACTACTTTACTTATAACAATAAATACTACACACAGAACGATGGCCTACCCATGGGCTCCCCCATATCCAGCATTCTAGCAGAAGTTTCCTCCAACACTTAGAAAAAACAAAAATACTCACAAACAATGACAGACACTCACATAAAATACTATATTGGCACAGATACGTTGATGACAGTCTAATACTATACAGGGGAAACAAAAGACAATGTGAACAGTTACTAACGCACATAAACAAAATACATAAAAAACATAACCTTCACTGCCGAATATGAACACAACAATACCATAAACTTCTTAGACCTCTCCATCACAAAACTAGAACACAGGCACAAATTCAGTATATACAGAAAACCAACTACAACTGACACACTAATACACAACACCTCCAATCACCCAATACAACACAAACTAGCTGCTTTTAGAACCATGATACATAGACTTAACAACATCCCCTTAGATGAAATAGACTACAAAGACGAACTAAACACGATAAAATATCTAGCAGAATCTAACGGTTATGACAGAACAATAGTCAGTAAACTCCTACACAAAACACAAAACAAACAACAGACAAAGACAGAAAACAACAAATTCATAACACTAACATACATCAACAAACAAACAGAAAAAATTGCCCACAAATTCAAAAAAGCAAGATACAGAATCGCTTACAAAACTACTAACAAAACAGAACACACGCTATCAAAACACATGCCCAAAGCACAAAACAAATTCGATCTACCCGGTGTATATAAACTAAATTGTTCAAATTGCAATAAATTCTACATAGGCCAGACAGGACGTAGCTTCAAACAGAGATACATTGAACACACAAAAGCACTACAGAATCTACCTTCGCAAACCACCTCATTGAAGCAAACCACACATATAAAAACATCGACAATAACATGAACATACTACACGTACACACAAAAGGCCGAAAACTAGACACTCTAGAACAATTAGAAATATACAAACACACAAAAACAAATAAAAACGACATCCTACACGAACAGACACAATTCAAATCGCCGCATTATTCGAACACATCTCACCACACACACACAGCTTCGATCTTTCGAAACACTATCTCGTCGCCAACAACAAGATGAACAGCGCTACTAACGACAGCCTCTGATGAAGCCTTCTATAGGTGAAAGCCGGTTTAGGCTGTAAGGTAAAACTTTACGTTTTTACTTATAAAAAACTTAGTGTTCTGAGTCGTCAATATTATAGTGATATTTAACTATATTTTGTTAGCTGAATCACTTGATTACAAAGAAGTCATAAAGGCGTTTGCCAATGCAAAAGCTAGACGAGTATTTTTAACTAAGGTATATGATACATTACTTTTGTTATATTTCAGTCATAATGAATTTTAGTATTTTAATTTTAAGTCATCACATAGGCATACATTTTTATTGTCTCATGATTCCTTGTATTGTCTACAATTTTTATTGTAGCCGTTCGCCGCATCGTAAACGCGAAAAAGTTCTACACAACAATGATAAACACAACAATGCAGACATTCCTAGTCGTCATTTGAAGGGAATCACTGTATCTTTAGCGTAGGTCTAGTGTGCGTGAATGTGTTCAGAGTTACAATAGGGAGGGGGCGGCACTCATAAATACTGCACAGGGCGGCAGAAGCGCTGGGGCCGACCCTGCATGTAAACACAACTGCAGGATGTGAAACATGTTTAACACATCCGACTATTTATTTTCCATTATCCTCTCATGTTGAAAGTTGTCCTTTACTTTGCAATTAGTAAGGCAAACAAGACAAATATCGGTAATTCTTTGAAATAACTCTACTTAAGAGGTGAAATTGGTAAGAAGAATTTGGAAATAAAAAATTGTGAAAAACAAGAAAAGAAGAATAAGTTATTTAGAAAACCAAGGTACCAAGTTATCTAATGAAGTTTAATGAATTCAACAAAATCCGGGATTTTTTAATGAAGTTTAATGAATTTAACAAAATCCAGGATTTTTTAATGAAGTTTAATGAATTTAACAATATCCGTGATTTTTTAACATGTAAGATCAGTTAGTTATCTGTATTTTATGTGCATATTTCCTAAACTTTTGTAAATTCTTAAATTTTAAGAAAAATTGAAAAGAAGTAAATTTTAAGAACTGAAAAAAGTTCAAATATTGAATAGAGTTTACTACAGGTTTTATCAGTGAATTACAGCTTGCTATGACATACTGATTTATGTTATGCAAAACTACCCTTGGTACAGCAGCGAGTATTGGATCATCTAAACGGTTCGATTTGTGGTCCTCGAACAATTCGGATTTCGTGTGGGACACTCTTCGATGCATCAGTTGATGCGTTCAGGGAGACAGTTGCTGAAGCCGGTTGCCCTCGGGAAGAGACTGTTACCATCTTTTTTGATGCCAAGAAAGCTTGGGATCGTCGCAGCCTGGACTTCTATACAGACTGACAGAAATTCTGCCTCGGACTGGTACGTTCATCTGATAGTTCGTTTCTTCGGAAAGTCCAATTACCGATGGAACACCTCAGGATAACCGTTTCAGCTCCGTTGCTTTTCACTATGTACGTCAACGACGTGTCCAAATTGCCTAAAACCCAGTTGGCCATGTTCGCCGATGACACAGCAGTATATGCTGTCAATCGTAGTGCTGAAATGGCCGTTATTTGGCTCCAGGAACAGCTGGACGCATACGTTGAGTGGGCGGAGAAATACAGGGTCTCCATTAATGCGGCCAATGGCACCACTGTAGTCTTCTTCAGACGCAGAAAGCTCCCTCCCAGACTCAACTCGGTTCCCTTGGTGTCCTCGTGTGGGCTTCACCTTGACAGGTCTCACATGGCGGACGAATTTCGAGCAAGTAGCCCGCAAAACTGCCCATCGTCTATATCAACTCTGACCCCCTGCTCTACAACAATTCAATGTCCCGCCACCTAAGCAAATTGATCGTTACCATGTATTTGACACCGATGGTTACCTACACGATTAGAGTTTGGGGATGTTTGGCAAAGACCCATACGCCAAAGCTACATTCTCTCATGGACCGAGGTTTACGCTGGGGTAACAAAGCTCACTACTCTACTCAACTTCTGACTATCCACAAGATCTTAGGTATCCGTTCGCTGAACAAGCCACCATATGGACACTTTTGAGGATGGTGTTCCGCCGCTGCGCCCATTTCCAGGCAACCCCCTAATTAGCATGCTTGGTATGAACCTATGTGTGTCAGGTGAATCTTGGACCAGTCCTCAGCGAACACTCATTTCTGAATTAGACACGTCTAATTGAAAGCTTACAGTCAGCAGAAGGGCACCACTGGGTCAGCAGAAGGCTTATGGTCAGTAGAAATCACCAGTCTTCATTGTCCCCACGGTGGGACTTATCCAATGGCGGCCCGTGCTTAGGTTGCACAACCCCCATTAAATCCCGAATTGTATTTTAAATTATAGAATTATGAACAAGACAATAAGTAATAATAGTGTTTTCAAGCTAAATCATTGTAATTAATCATTTGCCGATTGAAAAGCGCAGAGCAATTACTAAAAACTGTACACGCTCTTGCCGTGGTGTACATGGCAAGTGTGCACCAACTGTGATGCGCTTTGTATATGGGGAAATACAATGGAGTAGTGCTCTGGCTGGCTGGACTCGGTTGTTCCTATTGCAGTGGTATAGGCTTGCTTGGTGTGATTAGAGACTGCAAACTTCGCTTGTACCTCACGGCGCCACCAGTCTCTTTCTTGGTAAATAACACGTGGTGCGCCGGGTTGGAAGTTCGTTGTTAGTGTCAGTCCAGTTCATTGTTAAATGTAAATAATAGTACATATAAAGAATTAAGGTGCCATAGTGTAAGATACTTATTATATTTAACTGGTAGGATGCAATTAATTCTGTTGTAAACTTAACAAAAATGCTGTTCAGTTTACGCCCTATTAAAGAAAAAATTGAAATAAAAGAGAGTAGGTAGGACAACACCAGACCTTTCAAATTTCAATCAAAGTGTAAAATCAGGTAATAGAATATTTAATCGTAAATTTAAAAAGATTCATACAATAAATATTCATTGTTACGTGGGTGTGACACTAAAATTGCATTATTTTGCTTTCCTTGTGTATTGTTTGGAGGCGAGGCGACTTGGACATTTTCTATTCAGAGAATAAAACAATTTAATACCATCCAACCCAACTGCAACCCCCAAATTTTTCAACCACCAGCCGCTACTGGACTCATCTGCTCATTGGAAATACGGAAAGTGGCATAATGGAGGGTGATTGGCTTATCCATTGCTTGCACAGCTCCTGATCTTTCTCTCTCTCTCTATCTCTCTCCAATAGCCCATTTTCCTTTTCTTCCTGTTTTCTTAACTGCATTCCTGTAATTTGCACTGTATTTTAAACTTTTTACAAACTTCCATCATTTTTTATTATTTATTTGCAAACCTCCGATTTTCCCACACTGTCCCTTTTGTTTCTAAAATTTAGCAATAACTTGGTACCTTGGTCTTCTAAATATTCTTCTTTTCTTGTTTTTCACAATTTTTTATTTCCAAATTCTTACCAGTTTCACCTTTTCCATATGTTGTAACGGGCCCATCAATTTATTAGTCTTTCTTCTGTGAAATTCAGGATAGCTTGTAACTCTATTACTATTCTTATGTTAGCATTTCTATTTCTGTTCTTTGTGACCTCCAAGATCATCTACTTCATTTCCATAGCCTGTATCCTACTTTTCTTAATGTCACTCAATATCCACGTCTCACAGCCAACTGTCAATATAGGTATAGATGGTCTTAAATATTTTCATTTTCGTTTCTCTTGAAATTTCTGCTTCATTATAAAATTATTATTTAAGGGATAACAAAATTTCCGTATTTTCTTACTCTTTCTTTGATTTCTATGTCTTGCAATATTTGCTCATCTATTTCAATGTCTAAGTATTGAAACGCTCTCCCCTGTGTTTGACCATGGTTCCCTCTCATTCTACTTTCATATCTTCTTTTGCATTGCTAATTGCCATCATTTTACTTTTAATTTTAATTTGCATAACTTTTATTCTAGTATCAAGTTTCATACGTTCAAGTTATCCTGCAGTTACTTTTTACTTCAGTCTATTAGCACTACATTACCTGCAAATGCCTCTTCTGGGATATTAACACTATTCAAATTCCAATGACTTGTTTATAATTTTTCCTTAAATTTACTATAGAAACTTACAAAAACAGAGCATAATACAAAACAATTACAAATGAGTATTTAGATCCCTATTTAAGAATAACAAACACAATTTGTAAAAATTACATTTCATACAATCCTAGTAATCAGAAACAAAAAGTCTGAGCATTTTGTATTACCAGGATTAAAAGGATGGATTTATCAATGTCATACTTTATAACTATCACATGTGTGAGCTGCAGAACTCACTCACTATTTTGAACAAAATACATTTATTGGATAAATTTGCTCATAAACATTTGTGGTTTTTATTAACTATAACAACACTGTTTTTTTGGTTCAACACAGATCTTTCTATTAGTTTAAACTTTTATTACTATTTCTTATTTTAATATTTTAAACACCAAACATTTCGGCCAGTAAACACTAAAAAATATTAACAGCTACATTGGTTTTTGTAGTTAAATATACAACCATAATAGGGTAAGGTTACTTAATATGGTGATTGTATGAATTTACACTATTCCCACACAAGTATCCTGTTCCGACAGTCATACCAGATCTTTGTGGGTACAGTGGAAAGAGAATAACAGATACCAATGAAGTCACTAATTATGAACTTTAAATTGACACAAACAACAGCAGTAATCAATACAGGCACTCTTATACAATAATTTAACTTAAACACACAACAATGAAAGTCAGCTTCTACAGTTTTGCACCAATTAACACAATAATTGCATTCCACTAATCCACAACAATCACTTGATCCACACTGAATAAATTGTCAGCTGTAACTAACTGCTAAGCTGGCCATTGACACTTATATATACCCTGCAGAGGTTCCAGAGACATCTACTACTTTCCCGGTGGTGCACCAAGAACAATTACTTAGTTACAGGCCCCCACAACAATTTGAAGACTAGGTCAAAGCCCGACCTTGACAGCTGTGCTGGGCTAGTCGAGAAACGTGGAGAAAGACGATCTAGAATTTTGAAGTGTTATGTAACTGTCTTTCATCTCAATGAATGTAGATATCCATTCCAATTAGTTCCTTTTTGTGCCAACAGATAGTATGAATCTTCGTGGTTGCTTACTATCCTGTTTGTCCTTGTTCTTTGTGACACCCACCATTCTCCCAGCCATCACTCCTAAGATTGTTGCTGTAAACATTACTTGTTTGACAATGACTTCTGGCTACATTGTGCCCTTCAGTGAGAAGTGAATTACAGCATGCAGTTCACAATGGTAGGCACTTTGCAAAAAATGACTAACCAGAAGTAGTTTACTTAGTGGCATGTGGTGCAGAATGTCCACTATGTACGTCTTGTGTGTCACCATTAGGGTATCACAGGTGGGTCTCATTATTTCTCAGAGGCTGAAAATATTATCCCTTGTATTAAGGGAAAAAATGAACAATGCAGACTCTCTTTCTGTTCTCCTGATTGAGATGTCTAATGTAACTAACAAGTCTCAACTCTAAACCTGTTTGTGTTTGTGTATTGACAAACATGGAGATGTAAAGGAAAATTTACAGATGTATGTAGTGACAACAGAGCTAGCACTCTGTTTCAGCTTGAGAAATGTATTGTTAGGACTTTTAGAATGGAAAAGGAAATCGTAACAAAAACTTATGATAGAGCTAAGTCATGTATGGAATAAAGGAAAGTCAGCACACGTTGGTTAAAGAAAGATATCTTGAAGCTCTTTTTGTGTACTGTCACTATCACATGTTAAATTAGTTTTGCAACAGTTTTTTGCAACAATATCTAGAATTAGTACCTTCTACCCTAAGTCTTCTATAAAAATACTGCTCTAAATCATTTTGTTAGAAGAACTGCTTACAAAGTTGTACAAGTAGCAGCAACAAGATAGAACTATTCATCTGCTTGGTGGACACATAAAGCGCATTTGATACATTATATGAGAACCTTGCTTATCAAGCTGATAACAGGGCTCTGGCAGTGGCGTACCTAGGGGGTGCGGTCCGCACCGGGTGCTATTTTCCCCAGGGTATTATTTTTTCAATTTAGAAAAAATGTTCATTTTATTTTTACTTTTAAATTTTATTAGAGCATTAGATATTTATAAATATTATATGTATTAGTAGAAGCTATAACTTGACAAAGTAACCGAAAACAATAGCACCTACATTATCTACATTGTGAACCAACGCAACGATGATAGATGATTAATCTTCTTTGCGATGTGACAAATGTGTGCCAATGATTTGCCAGTTAGTTTCCACCCCTTCAGTTGACAGGGTGGAAATTAGGTTCTATCGTTTTGTCTTCGTTCTTCATTCAACTTTTATTAACACCGGTAAGATTTTTTTATTATTACTGTAATAATACTAAGTCAATCGACATGAAATTTAAAGGAGAAGACGATGTTAGGGCCATGCCACCAAAGCAATTGAATGTAGGGTTACGGAGTTAAATTCAATAGCTTTAAAAATATACACATTTTCAAAAACAGTAGCTATTTTGATGAAAGTGTTGGATACCTTTTATCATTAATAAATAAATACAACTATTTCATTAACGACTCGGAACACAAATTAATAAATAAGCATTATAGCTTTTTTAAAATGAAAATTTATTTTTCACTGTTTATTTTTTATTAATTAAAAACATAAACAACTTTCTGGAAAAAATGTATCTGAAGTAAAACAAAGGCGTTTGCCTAGGGGCACACTGAAACCCAATGAATTTAGGAGAAATAAGAGAAATTTGTGAAAAATCTGCACAATATAACATGTTATTTTTACTTTTTTTTATTAAAATTTACAAAAAAACATTTTTTAAAGTTTAAAAAATCAAACTTATACTATACAATAACTTTAAGGTTTTGTGAATACAGATTAAGTTACACATCTCACTTATTGTGTGAAATATTTCTCAGTTTAATAAAGATGCAAGAAAGAAGCCAAACATTTTTGAGTAGCCTTGTTGCATTTTCGATATTAATCACGCTTACTGTTAGATACTTTAATACAATTTCCAGGAACTAAAACTGAATTAATTTTATTAGCGAATTCCCGAACTAGGGGATTATATGAAGGGGATTTGACAAGGTGCGCACTGCGGACAGTTTTGGTTGCTCTAAGCCAGATGTGAAAAAAAAGGGCCGATTATAAATTTGTTACTACTTTGTTGTTATAATCTGTTATTACTTTCATGGTTGCATATAAATTAATAAACCTCGCTCAGAAATTAGTTTATTCGCTGTGGTTAGATTCAAGAATTAGCAATTTGGCCGTTGGAAGCGCTAATATTGAATTGTTTGAAGTTATATGTTAAAATACACACTTCTGTCACAATACCTTTAGTATATAGTTTGAATTGTAGAGTAGAACACACTATAAAATTTTGCAATACAAAACCTCACATAGTCCAATACTTCTATTGTCACAACAATACAAAACTTAAATACTAAAGTAGGCCTACGCTATTATAGAAAGCTTTACTCCTTTAAATATATATAGGCCTACCTATGATGCTTTCTTATAAATTCTAACCTAATGATTTTTTTTCGTTTCTAACTCAGACTTAATATTACTTAAAAATTGTTGTCTCTTAACAACCTTCGAATTTAATGTTCTTCTTATTGTCTTTGTGTTTATACCAACATACATAGTAATTTGTATGTCTTCCAGTACCTCTAGAAAAGCAAAAACATTGGAATGTGGGGCACTGAACATGTTTGCTAGCGTTGAATGAAACGCATCACATTTTTTGGGACAGGCACTGTCACCCTCAGTGACAAACGGTTGTTGAAGCCTACATACATGTAATCTCAAACGCGAAAGTTTATGTATATTAGTAAAAAGCCTACTTTTTTAGTAAATATGACTCAACAGAACTTAAACAAATAAAGCAAAAATATTTATATGCTAAAAGGCATCCGTTTATATTGTTCAAGTAGTGTGTGTTCAAGTAGGCGATAGGCGCCAAATTGTTTTACGAGAAAACAATTAAAAGTTTTTACCTGTATGGTTTGACAGTGCACTAGTGTAAATTTGAATCGTTCGCCGGCTGGCATGAAACCGATTCTCGTTTGAGTGGGGGAAAACGTGTTGCCAACTTGAATAATGTTGGTTATGTTGACTCACTGCTATTAAACAAAACATACATCATATTCTCCATAAATAAATACTGGACAGTTATTCTCGGTACGCACTTTTTTTTATTTAGGCTCTGAATTATTAGTTCTTGTTAACACTTTATACAAAATAATAATTGATATAATAATTTTAGCCTCGGCAAAATATAGTCGCTCAGTCAGTGGTTGCTGGGTTGGCAGTACAATGTTTCTATTAGATGCAAGACAGCGTTGGTTATTATTTACAAAATTAAATCTGCCTATAGAGTCCTTTTAAGTACGATACAGAAGTTTTTACAACAAGATAACAAATTAGAACATATCATTTAAAGTTTGTGATCATTATAATTACACAAGGTTTGCTATAAATTAAATATTGTGGTGTTGAAGTGTGACAGTGTCGTTGTGTAACATAGGTTATCATGTGTTCATTCAATGTTTACAAAGTTATTTCTTTATTTTATCAATCCTTGAAAATATATTCAGTGATAGTGAGAGTTTTATTATATAGTTAGAATTTTTGAAAGAGAATTTGTTTTATAATAATCAAATCAATTCAGCAATACTCAACGTTAGTAGATATGATGGGTATTGTCAGTCGTCCATGTAAAGTAATGGGTTGATGTTGATTCTTCCTACTTCAGTCTTGGGCTCAAAAATTGGTTGTCATCTTCTTCAAGTCGAATTACAGGTATTTTCCAGTCATCTGGATTAATTCCGAGCTGGTCCTTGGTGTAGATTAGTTGTAATGGCCTCTCATCTGTTGTCCTGGTACTCCTTCTCAAAATTTTGGGCACTTATACTGTTTTTCTGTTGAAAATTTTGGGCCCTTCACGGCGTGGCGTCTCTCCAGTTTAGCATCACTACATCAAGTATTGTTCCTAACTGAAATTAGTCGATATTCGGTTGTTGTCATGGTTACTCAAAGTTTTTGATTGGCTGAAATTGGCTAAAGAGTATTGTTAGGGTATTTGAATTTTTATTTAAACTGGTTACAGATCTTCTAAATGTAATTAATCTTCAGTACTCTCTTTTTAGTAGTAAATATTATCACCACTGTTCATATTTTGGCTCAAGGATTAATTTGACATCCAATATTATAGTGTTCACTTAGGTATCAACATTTTGACAGTTTTGTGAATTTTATTTAATTATACTGTTTTCTTAATTTACATTATTATCATAATATTTCTGCCTTAACATGATTGTCTATTTGTATTTCATAGTTTATGTGGTTTAGTCTTCCTAATGTCAGTGTTTAATTCTATAAATTGAAGTTTTTTTGTAGTTGACAGTTGGGAATTTGCTTAGGCTTAAACAGCAATTGACTATTTTTCTTTAATTACTGATATTACATTTTATTCTCCTTGTAATGGGTCCTGATTGTTTTAATACAAGATTCTGTTCATTTGTTCAATGTTTAAGTTGGTTCTTGTAATCGTGTGGTAATTTCATTGTTTCCCTATATTAATTTGTCTACTGTCATAACTCATTTTTAGTGTCATCGTATCTGAATGTATTGTTTGTTTCTTGTTTACTGGTTTCTGTTGGTTTTAAAATCTTATTTCTTACAACATATAACATAACATCTAATGGTTTTAACAATTCCCATAGCTATAATTCTTATCATTTAAACATAATTACTTGGAACATAAACCTTAGTCATTAAAACATAATTCTTATTCATTTAACACATACTTATTTGAAATATATTATCCACTCATACTCTTCAGCGAGTAATAATTATTTTATAGTGCCATCAAAGGAAAACAAACATATAAACATTGATTAATCTTTTAGATCGTAATAGAAAATCCTTACCACTAAACTTATTTGACCTTGTGTCATTAATTATGTAACCTTATCCTATTTCACTATCTCTTACTAAATCATATAATGATTATTAATTGTCTTTTTATAATTTAATCTTATAGAAACTCTCTATATGGTGATTTAACACACTAATAGTCTATGTTTCTTAACTTTCCTAAAACTATGAATTGTCCCTTAGGCCTACAATATTAATTAACACACATTTAAAAACCATAGTAATTAGTGATTACTAATACTAACTTAAGCTTAATAATATTAGTTTGTGTAGTTACATTTTGGGTGTCCACTCATATTGGCATTTCCACTATCACAGTCCTTCCTGTGTTTGTCCAATATTAGATCTCACTCACACATAACTTATCACTTATAATTTAGTTTATTCACTTATAAACTTTGGACACTGCTTTATCAGTGTTTTATCACTTTTTAATGGGGTTGTATTCTCACTTTGGGGTATTAACACTAACACCTTACACTCAATCTTCTTTTAGTGTTACTGGTGGGTTAATATTATTGTATTGCTTACTAAAAAATTCTCTTTCTTACATCTATTTAGAAAATGTTCACCATTATTACAATTTACTACTCTCATTCTATTGTGTTTTATTGTACCACTGATATGTTAGTATCGTGCTAATGTGATTTGTCCTAGTTTACTCTATCTGTTTGGGTTATTGTGCCCTTTTATATCTTAAGTACTTAATAATTAGTATTTCTAACTTGTCTGTCCTTACAATTATTAATATTATATACAATTTTCATTAGTGAGTCTATTTCTTTGGTTTAACACAAGTTTTGTATTCCTTCTTGGTTCACTTTGTTTTGTCATACTTTATACGTCATTTCCTTAGTGTTGTGGCTGATTGTATCATTACACTTCCATGTTAATTGTTTGTTAGTCACTATTCTTCTTATTTACACACCTATGTTGGTGCGGTGGCTAGTTCTAGTCCATTTGCAGGTGTCATTATTTATGTTATTCTTGGTCCTTTGGGGCTAGTGCTACTCTCTCACTTACCATCTATTGGGCTATTCAGGTTAAATCGCCTTATTTCTGTATTTACCATTTTGGTTTGTTTGTTTGTTACTACTTTATAAATATAAGTTACTGTTCTGACTACCTTGATATGTCTGATCGTTTTATTATTCTGATTCACCAATTCATCCCTTTTTATTCTAGTGTTAATGATTAAATAATGTATCTTGTCATGTTTTCTTCATTATGGTTAGGTGAAGATATGTACCATTACATATTGCCCTGCCACTAAAATTGATTATTTCAACAAATATTGTTCAGTTTTTTGATTGGAATTATCAATCATTATTTCATTTTATTTTCTCAATCACTGATTATTTTAGAGCAATAGGTTCTTTTTATTTTTGAGTGTCAATATTCTTCTTGATCTTTGTATCGTATTTTAGTTTAATGTTCTTATCCCTTTGATATCTAATTCCCTAACATTTTTCCCTATCATTATATTGAATCAGATCGGAGGGGTACTTTTGACTCCATTGCTCCGCCGTAGAATACACATTTGATTGCTGGACTTATCTACAGTCAATCATTATAAAATTATACAAGTAGTCTTAGTGCGACTATTAAATAAATATCATTTGTAGGATTCTTCACATTATTATTATTTAGTTTATACAATACATTATTTCAAATTATATTCTTTTTCTTTTATTCACACTCTCTAGCTCTTCGTGATTCGATATTATTAGTGGGTATGGTATACATGATCTTTTTTCTTGGATTTCGTTGTCCATGACGTGTCCGTTACTTAACTAAATATCGCTATAGTATTGACGACTCGGAACACTAAGTTTTTTATAAGTAAAAATGTAAAGTTTTACCTTACAGGTAAAACCGGTTCTGGCTGTAAGGTAAAACTTTACGTTTTTACTTATAAAAAACTTAGTGTTCCGAGTCATCAATACTATAGCGATGATCTTTTTATTATTATTTGTTTTGTTTATTTTTCTTACTGTTTAACACTAGTTATTTATTAATTGGTTTCGGGATGTTTTTTTTTCGTTTTTAATAATATTTTTTCATAGAGGTTTGGTTAAATGTCCCCTTTCTTTTTTGTGTTTTTGGGTCTACGATCTCATATGTATTATTTATGGTGCTTGGTAATCCTCGGTTTTTGAGTAATATTTGCTCTCCAATCTGATATTGTATGGGTTTCGGTTGCATAGAATTTTTTCAGGATCTCTTCTATTTCTCCTGGGGATGTACGATCATTTATTATGTACTTCTTGATCTCACGGGCGTCTGGCCTTATACCATACCAGATCCTCAACCGATATGTTCCTCCTTACATGCATACTGGGTTGCCTTTAGCAAGTACTGGGTGCGGACACATACTCATTATTATATTATACACAACTTCCATATCTAAAATTCATAAAATATTTTATATTTTCAATTCAATTCCTTTTCTCAAAAAAAAATTACGTTACAGTTTCAAATCAACATAAATCAAACAAATCAAATTAAATAATTTAAATTTTGTTCACCTAGAGAAATTAATCTAAGTCCAATCTCAAAGATTCATATTACCGGTACCATTAATTTGATCATTCCCCCCCCCTTCACTCTCAAAATTCCAAAATATTTTACAAAAAGTTTACAACTCTTCTTAACTAGCCACTAACAATCATAATAAACAAAATAAAACGAACACCTTATTTTATCAGAAATTCCCTTATCACTACATTTGTTTACAACACATATAATATGAACCATATAAATCATTTAATACATTAGCCATACACATAATCAACAATATATCCTGAACATCAAAACACAATCTGTACTTCAAACAAAAATGAATTTTTTTTTGTTTTTTCAAAAAAAAATTTGTTAATTTCCAAAAAGAATTATTTGGTTAATAAAATTTATTGTATTTCATCTCATTATATTGATTAAAAATCTATAAATCAATTGTAAGGAACCTACTACATTTCTAACACCAGTCATCAGCTGATGTCTCATGGTCAGGTGAATGACCTTACCCTAGATACACTTCAAAATTATACAATGTAAAATACATGACACATGTTTATAATTCTTACACCCTAACATAGTAAAATACTAACATAATAAAACATACTAAACAAAACATAATAAACACCTTCTCTACTCGACATAATCTTTTCAAAATCAGTAAAGTTATTTATAAAATTATCATATGGAGCAAAACATTTAAATCAATTACCTTCGTACAAATTATCTACTGTAATCATCTCTTGAATCAAAATAAAACTATTTAATGAGCTTATTAGCTCATTCAGTTTATGTCAGTTTAAGATTTCAATTTGTTACTCCCCTGAGTAACCTCCTTGCCACACACACTATGACCCCCCCACTGGACTGTGGCGCCCAGTTGCTTCCACAAGAACTGAAGTTTATTAGGGTAGATGCTGCCTACCCCGTTCTTGCTTCAGCATTATATAAAAATTTGGCATTACTGATGTCCGAGGACACCAGTAATCCTACTATAATGATTCACACACCCTTATCACGGCACTACCACCACCTGTGATGATAGCCGCTGTTCCATAGTTATGTAGATTCCCCTGATTTACCCCCCGGTTAATTTCTAAGTTCACCAATTTAGAATATTAAGCCAAATCCACGGTCAGGGTTCGGTGAAGCCGTGACCGCCCGAAAATTGGGGAAACTACTAAAAGACATACAAGGTTTACACTGACACTGCTACTGCAATTCACAGATGGTAAACCATTATATGTTTGGATATATTATCATTTAATTCAAAACCTCTGAGATTCATATACAATTTACCGTTCAAACATTAAACATTTTATTTCACTTAAATTGCATTATAAACTTCATACTTACATTACATCACTCATATACTCGGATACAACATGATTACCTACTGTCATAAACACACAAATATAAACATTTCTCACCACCAAACAATGTACATAACTCCATGTACCTTCTGAAACATAACAATCATATGATTCCACAACTAAATGCATTTTACATTTATTCAGTTACTATTTATTCTCAAGTTCAAATTGCATAAAATCGTTTAAATTCATTATCAAAATTTATCTATACATTAATTAATTAATTAATCTCAAATTCTTTAATTCAATCAATTATTTAAAACACAAATTATTTTAATTACCTCCTTCCAAAACAATTACAATTCAGTTGTTTCATAAACTTCCTAATTACTTTTGTTATTTGTTTAGTTTGATAAAATATTATTATTAAAAATCAATTACTACTGCACACCTACATTGTTTATGAAAAATACATCTAACAACACAAACACAATCAACTTCACTATAAATTTATTTACAACTTTTTCGTCACCATTTTATTGTTTACCACACTTCATTTTATAAAACAGTCCATTTCAAAACCATTAATTACATAGTTATATACTCATAAACATTAATTGTCTTACCCCCATCATTGTATAATAACCTGGTTTTACGTTTACACAGTTCATTTTTTATTAAACTCATTATATCATTTTTATTAATATAAAGATTATCCAAATTTTTATATTCTTCCACAATACCAACAGGACTATTCCATGTTATTAAATCATATAATTCATTATCACCGAGTATAGTCCAGTCACCTTTATTATGATCTGTCATAGTTATGTCAATCACAATTTCATCATTATTATTATCTACTGTTGTACCAGTCTCGTCACAAGGTAAGTAATCAACATCATCAACCTTATAATCATTTGCTGTACTAACTATTTCACAAGGTAAGTACTTATTATCGCTAACTCTTTCCATATTTAACCTCTTTATTAATTCGTCATAACCTCTACTAACCTTACATAACTCTACCTTCTTATCAACATATCTGTCACCATAACGCCAATTCATACTTTTGCTGTCATCCCGTACAGAGGGTATTAAATCATAAAAACGCCTACTAAAAATTAAAGACCTATTTGAAAACACATTGTTTTCCTGCAAGGGACTCTTGTACTTCAAAAACATTTGTAACCATCTAGGTTTACAATAAACTGGGGAAAATCTACCCTCTGCCCTATACTCACAAAATAATTCTCTTCATATTCTCTCTCTAATTTACAAATACTAATTTCTACTCTCTCACTCTCATAATCACTTTGTATTTCCATCAAAACTCCATTACCACTATTATTATTTATTTTACCTTCTAACACTACATTTTTAATTATATCGTCATAATTACCACTAGTTTTAAATTCGTCACTTACCTTAGCACTTGTACCTTCATTATTTTTGTTTTCGTTATACTCACCTGTAACTGTATCGTTTTCTACCTCCTCCTTCAAAGTTCTACTTTCGTTTATTTCGTCTTGTATCTTATTTATATTTTTCGTTATCTCACCTTTCATTTCCGCAATAGTCTTATTTATTTCCCCTAATTTTATATTTATTTCTCTTAATTTTTTGTTTTGTTTGTTTATTTCCGTTTTCAGCTCTACGTTACTAGCATTTATCCCTGATTTGATTTCAATCTTAAATTAATTCAAGCTCGTTTGTAAATTATTATTTTCTGATTTCATTTCAGTTTTAAATTCATTTAAACATGTGTTTAAAATATTATTTTCTGACTTTAACTCATTTAAACTTATATTCAACTTATTATTTTCTGCTTTCATTTTCTCGTCTTGTTTGTCAAGTTTATCATTTACTATGTTTATTTCTGATTTGACTTCCGTTCTAAACTCATTCAAATTATCATTATTCTTTTTCATTACTTCCATAATCAACGCTAATTGATTAAATATATCTACATTATTGCTTTTGCTACTCTTAGCGTCTACCGTCTCAATCGTTATCTCGTCTCGTATTGTCTATGCTCTCGTTAATATTTGTCGATATTAAATCGTCTTGCATAACGTTTAAAATTGACTCCTCCTCCACGCTTTCACATAAATTTGCACTCTTGCTTTTCTCTGCCATTTTGACCAGGTTGTAAATTAATTTAATTTTAATTCACAACGTCCACTGTTACGGGCGCCATTTGAAACATGTCACTTGAAATAGTAATTAAAATATTGGAATTTGTCCCTGTTTCGGGCGTCATTTGAAGCAGTACGAGTTAATTAAAAGGTTTAAAATATCGAAAATTGTATTACCTACCTTTATTGGTAGTTGACCAAAGTATCGTCTGGTGTACTCAGCAGAGAAAAACAGGTGAATGCAATTGATAAATACATATTTATATTAATTTAATAATTTTTACCTTATATAATCCACTAGGCAATCTCAGTTTTTCAAATACGACATGTTTCAGGGACTAAATCCCCATCATCAGGTACAGTAAAATGCTATTCCCCTAATACATAGGGGTCGTCGAAAAGATTAAAACGTTTATACACATAAACGTTTTAATCTTTTCGACGACCCCTATGTATTAGGGGAATAGCATTTTAATGTACCTGAGGATGGGGATTTAGTCCCTGAAACATGTCGTATTTGAAAAACTGAGAGCGCCTAGTGGATTATATAAGGTAAAAATTCTTAAATTAACCATAATAGTGATCTGGAGACTGCATAAAATATACATATTTATATGTTCACTTAACACATTTTTATTTCATCTTTCTTTGTCATCAAATACCGCCATAACTCCCACATCAACAATTTTGTAGCGGGTCGATTTTTGGGTGTTTTTGTTTTAACCGTTTGGGGTATATATATATTTTTAGTCATTTCGGTTTCGGGCGGGTTTGTATAAAATAATGTAAAAATGTATTATTGTGCAACGTATTTGTCCGTATAACAGACCAGTGTTGAGAAACAGTTGGAAACAAAGCGAAACGCAATCAGTGGTGTAACACGGCTGAAGAATTTACCTCCACCAAAATTCTAAGAACTCTGTGCATGTGTTTTGACGCCCGTATGCAACTCAGCCGGGCGGGGATCGGCACTGACGCCGTGAAAGACACGACAGTTGAGACAAACATGGCGCTGGGACGAACAGTTAGTAGTTCCAATCGACCGACTACCGGAAAACGGCGTCAAACTCCGCCTACTGTGAGCGACATCAGCAGAGCAGATGCCAATATCGGCCTCTGGACACACACACATGCCCGTTATAATCCATGCATAAAATGGTTATGCCACCGCAATTAATCACCAACGGCGACTAAAACCGGATGGCCGTGACTGCTCATTTCCCGTGACTCGAGGAAAGCACATTGTCCAGTTCGTCACTGACTGTGTCGGCGCCGACACGTGAGCTAAATACGCTCATATAATTTCATCAGTATTCAATAATGAAAGTGAAGTAGTTATTGTCAAAATACAGTGACAGGATGGGAGGAGAGTTGTAGAACAATAATAGCCAAGTTTGTGATTTAGTTTCGTCCTTTTCGAGACGTTTTCGACCTACCGCGGGCTGGCCACGAGGTCACAGAAGAGCGCGTTGCCGGTAGTGATTTCAAATCATGTATTCAGTCGGGTAATTGGGGTTTTATAATGGAATGGGAGTAGTGAGTATGCAATGCTGGGCTGTTCTGTGTTTATGTGTGAAATATATAATTGTTTGTATCTGTATAAAGGATAAGGTAAGCCATAGTCGATAAGGTGCAAGAGTTGCACAACATGTAACACGAAGTTTTATCAATTCAACATTACTTATTAATAAAAAAATCTAATTTCTCTTCCATATAATTGAGAGTTAAATTCTTTCAATGCCTTATTTCGTTATATGTATCGTCAGAGTTCGTCGAACGAAATGGGTTAGTCCACACTATGCGATCCGGCCAGATCAAAGTCGTAAGGTAAGTGGAAGTTTTAATCTGAATAGATCAAATATCCAAAATATAAATAAAGTTACAATTGGAGCCGTGACCAGGATTTAATATAACTGAAGAGGGGTTATATTGCGCCGGCTTACATCTGACGGTACATAGCGAAATACGGTTGTGAAAGCAAAATTGATTTTGTATATGTTAAAACATCAGTTTTGAAAAAAGACCAATCATTGGCAGTATTACTTAAGAAAAAATAGATAAAGTAAAAATGTCCGAGAATACAGAAAAAAGTTGTATAATAAATTCAATTATGAGTGAAAGTGGCCTTGAGTCGCAATCGCTGGATGAAAGTGGTATGTTGAGAGGGGAGACGGGTGCTGTTACAGAAACAGCTGGCGGCAGTAATGTAATAGTTCATTCCACTCCGATTGCGTCTCAACCACAACCAAACGAAATAGACGTTGATTCGGGGATTCAATTGACCCCAGTTTCAACTAATAAAAGTAAACAAGCAGAGGAAACAAATATGATGAGTGTTATGCTCAGTCAATTCGAGAGAATGAATAGTAATTTCAATGTAATGAATAGTCGTTTTGATGATAATGATATAATTTTAAACAAGATGAAAAGTGATTTTAACAATAAATTAGATGAACAGAGAATAAAATGCGAACAGCAGAATATTAAAAATGATATTATTTTTAATGAAATTAAACAACAGAATATTCAGTTTCAGCAAAATATAAATATAAAATTTGACGAGTTGATAAATAACATACAAGGCAAGAATGTATGTCTTGAAAATGCCAATGAAATGACAAGAAATAGTTCGAATAAAGTAGAACAGAGTAAGAATAATACAAACGAAAGTTGTAATGACAGTGTTGTGTTAGGTAATGAATTAATAAATAATAATAATAATAATAACGAGAATAATAATGTGTTTGAGAAATTGGTATCAGAAAGTGATACGGTAAAAGTAAATAATGAAAGTATAGAATGCAGTGATTATGAGATGTTAATGTGTGTCAGTGAGTTACAGAGAGAGAGAAAAAATAATGTTGTAGTAGTGTGGGGACAGAGGGGAAATTTTCCTTTTATTATTTATGATGATTTAATGTGGTCACAAGAGTTTTTGAAGGGCAAGAGTCCCGTGTTAGTAGAAGATTTGAGTTTATTTTATTTGTATAAGTTTATATCCTCTGTGCGGAATGATTTTATAAGTATGAGATGGTGTTATGATGAGAGAGATTTAAATAGAGAATTGTTTGTTGAGAGAGAGATAGAGTTATATGAATTAAAGAGAGATTATGATGAGTTGAAAGAAATATTAGAAGTGTATTTAAACAAGAATGATTTAAGTGATAATACAAAAGTAACTAACCCGATATTGGAAATATTTACTGACGGAGATTTAACAGAAATACTTAACTTAGACTTGGTGAATGATTATTATGGTATAACGGATAAATTGAAATTGTTTGGTTATGACACACAAGACAACAATATGTGTGTCAATATAATTGAAAAGTGTTATTTAGAACCAAGATTAACCTTTGACGATGGTGGGTAGACTGTAAAACAATAAAAGACAATTAAACATTATGTTTTATGGTTGTTCGACATGGCAGATTTGGACAGAAGTGTGGAAAAAATGGAACAATAATTAACAAGAGTTGTAGATAAAATATAGTGAATTTATATGTGTGTATGTAAGACGATTGTTGTGATAATAATATTGAAATACTTGCAATTTAAATAAATAAACCAAATTAATTTTGAAAACAAGTAATCAGAGAATTGTATTTGTTTGGATGGTAATGAATTCTATATTGATAATAATTAATTTAATTAAAATAATTTGATATATTTTAATTGATTATGTAAATGTTGTATAATTAATTTTTTTGTAAACTCAGTTGTTTTACGAGATGGAAATTTGGTAATGAATGATAAATTATTTAATTTAAATTAATAAATTTTGTGAAATGTTTCAGAGATGATGGTGATTATGTTTTGTGTGTATAGCGTGTTAAATGGAGTGTAAGTATGAAAATTTTATAATCATGTATAATAAAAAATGTTTACAGGTGTGATTGAGGTGTTAATGTAATAGTGAAATTTTAATGCAATCATTGTGTTTAATAAAAATAATAATTTAAAAATTTTAATAATAAATGAAAAATGATATATAATGATTATCAATAATAAATTTTGAAAATTTCAAGAAAGTTAAATGGTAAAAGGTTATGAATGGGTTAAATGAGTGTTGATGCAGATATTATATGATAATGTATATAAAAATTTTAATTAGTTGTCAAGTGTAATTAATTATTAAGTGGCTACTGTGGGGGTGGCCTGTGCTCTCACAAGTAGCGAAATGGGTTGGGGGTAGCAGTGAGTGTTACCTCCATCGGAGGCCAAACTGGCGATAAATGTGCGGCACACCCTATACGTGTAAAATAAAAATTTTACACACCATATTAAATGACCGTGTCGCACATAATGGTATTGATGAAACAGGCAGTGAAATTAGAGTTAGATTTCCTCGACTTTTCGGGCGGTTACTGCCTTACCAGCACTAACCGTGGTTTTGGCTAGCGGCCAGCTATGGTCATATCAAGTCCCTTGACCATAGCTGACTTGAAATTGGTATATATTTGAAATTTAATGGGGGGGACAATTAGAGGAAATCTCCGGAACTAGGGAACAGCGGCTGCCACTCTGTTCGAGTAGGAACAGCAGAGCCAGGTGGCAGATCCGTTTTTAAGGGTGCATGATTTTATAACAAGAACATGATGATGTTCACAAATTTTAAACTTAACAGCGGAAGCAGAGACACGGAGAGGTAAAACCCTGCTCCAAAATATACAGTCTCTGTGGAAGCGAAAGGGCGAGACAGTCCTCCATGATTTGAAATAGTGTGTGTGGCTGGGAGGTGACGTAAAGGAGTCACGAATTTAAAATTTTATGACGTAAAAGTTTTGCTTATTCAAAGTTTAGTCCAATCAAAAATGCTTGTGCTCTGTCCACATAATTATATGCTCAGACTCGTAAATTAAGGTGTTCATGCTATAGGTTTAAGTGTATTATTTTATTGTTGTCTATTAGATAAGAATATGTAATTTTATTATGTGTGTATTTTTTTTTAAGCCATAAGTAAATCGTCTGGCAGGTTAACATAAGCATCAGAATCAGAGAAATGGGAAAAAATGAGGTGAGAAGTGAGAATAAATAAAAATAAATATGTATATTCCATGTAACTTGTTCAATTTTAAGATGTGCTTTTATTATGTTAGGATATCAGCTGATCAGCAATACCATGTCACTGGTATAGTGGTTTGTAAAGGTTACAAGTAATTAATGTTTAGTGTACTACAGACATTTTGAAGTAAAGATAAAAAGAATATGAGAAATAAAATAACAATTTATGCAAATTAATAAAAGATAATTCATGTGTCCAATTGTAACTTTTTATCTTATTTGTTTGGTAAAATTATTTTATTCAAATTACAACTCCCACTTACCTTTCAACTTGATCTGGCCGGATCGCATAGTGTGGACTAACCCATTTCGTTCGACGAACTCTGACGATACATATAACGAAATAAGGCATTGAAAGAATTTAACTCTCAATTATATGGAAGAGAAATTAGATTTTTTTATTAATAAGTAATGTTGAATTGATAAAACTTCGTGTTACATGTTGTGCAACTCTTGCACCTTATCGACTATGGCTTACCTTATCCTTTATACAGATACAAACAATTATATATTTCACACATAAACACAGAACAGCCCAGCATTGCATACTCACTACTCCCATTCCATTATAAAACCCCAATTACCCGACTGAATACATGATTTGAAATCAGTACCGGCAACGCGCTCTTCTGTGACCTCGTGGCCAGCCCGCGGTAGGTCGAAAACGTCTCGAAAAGGACGAAACTAAATCACAAACTTGGCTATTATTGTTCTACAACTCTCCTCCCATCCTGTCACTGTATTTTGACAATAACTACTTCACTTTCATTATTGAATACTGATGAAATTATATGAGCGTATTTAGCTCACGTGTCGGCGCCGACACAGTCAGTGACGAACTGGACAATGTGCTTTCCTCGAGTCACGGGAAATGAGCAGTCACGGCCATCCGGTTTTAGTCGCCGTTGGTGATTAATTGCGGTGGCATAACCATTTTATGCATGGATTATAACGGGCATGTGTGTGTGTCCAGAGGCCGATATTGGCATCTGCTCTGCTGATGTCGCTCACAGTAGGCGGAGTTTGACGCCGTTTTCCGGTAGTCGGTCGATTGGAACTACTAACTGTTCGTCCCAGCGCCATGTTTGTCTCAACTGTCGTGTCTTTCACGGCGTCAGTGCCGATCCCCGCCCGGCTGAGTTGCATACGGGCGTCAAAACACATGCACAGAGTTCTTAGAATTTTGGTGGAGGTAAATTCTTCAGCCGTGTTACACCACTGAAATTGCGCATTGCCTTTTGTTCCAAACGCGGTTTCTCAACCTCGTGCTGTTGCTTGGACAATAACGTTGCACAATACAATTACAGTTTTTTCAAATTTATTATACCAGTCCGCCCGAAAACGAAATAAGTAACAATATAATAATGCCCCAAACGGTTAAAAATAAAAATACCCAAAAATCGACCCGCTACAATACCCCCTCGATGAGAATTCTGCTGTCCGCATTTAATTTTCTGCTCTTTGAATTCGTTACTTAAAATTTCAAATTTGGTCTCAAAATTATTATTCATTCTTTCGAATTGACTGAGCATAACACTCATCATATTTGTTTCCTCTGCTTGTTTACTTTTATTAGTTGAAACGGGGGTCAATTGAATCCCCGAATCAACGTCTATTTCATTTGGTTGTGGTTGAGACGCAATCGGAGTGGAATGAACTATTACATTACTGCCGCCAGCTGTTTCTGTAACAGCACCCGTCTCCCCCCTCAACATACCACTTTCATCCAGCGATTGCGACTCAAGGCCACTTTCACTCATAATTGAATTTATTATACTACTTTTTTCTGTATTCTCGGACATTTTTACTTTATCTATTTTTTCTTACGTAACAACTGTCAATTAGTAATTTTATTTCAAAACTGATATTTTACCAAATCAATTTGCTTTCATAACCCTACTTCGCTATGTACCGTCAGATGTAAGCCGGCGCAATATAACCCCTCTTCAGTTATATTAAATCCTGGTCACGGCTCCAATTGTAACTTTTTTTTCTTCTTTGGTTAAATTAAATTTATTCAGATTACAATGTTTTATGGGACATGCAGACCTGTCCAAGTTGAATTAAAAGTTGAATGTGAAATGATGGAGATGAATATAATGTACTGTTGTTTTTGAGTCAATGTATGTTATAGAATTTGGTGAAATATTGATGTTGACACAGTGGTAATGGAGACTTTATGTAGATTTTGAATGATGTATTGTTGTTTTTATAGTTAATGAGGTTATTTTGTGTATTTGTAGTAATGTAATGAGATTGAGATTTTGGGGATGGCAATTTTGTATTGGAGGATGGTGTAATGTAGGAGTCCGCAACAAGGGTTGGGACGGGATAGGGACCGATTGGCGCCGGAAAGGGTTACCTAGGGGGAGTCCAGGGACCAACATAAGGGAATGAGTTTTGGGAAGGAAACACGTATCCTATGTACAAAGGGTTAGAGAGTATTTTTTCATATATGTAGAGAAGGTGGCGTTTTGTGTTGAATGATAAGTTGGGGTTTAGAGTGTTCTGATTAGTAGAGATTTTGGTAGAGATGGGGGTCATGGGAGTTGCAGTTGATAAATATTAGAGTCAGGGGGAGAAAGTTTATATATGTATAGAAATCTCATACAGAAAAATGAGAATAAATAATTTATATCACCCAAAGTAATGTAGAATTAAACTGTTAACTAAAGAGAGGAATTTATAATAAAGAATGTACAATTGTTTTTTCAACCAGTGACAGAATTTTGATAAAATTTGAAAATAATGTAAAGTCAAGAATTGTTTGTTTTAAATAATTTAAATGTCAATCTGTTTATTATTTGTATTAATATTTTGTTTGTTTTAAATATTTTGTTTATTATGTTTTGTATTTCAAGGTAGGATATTGAAAATGTTCAAGGTGTTTTCAGAAATCATACATAACATATGTAGGTCAAGGGTTTTGGACTTGACCTAGTTATGATCAGCTGATGAGTTCATACACCTACTAAGCTTGTGTATAGTAGGAAGCCAATTGTGATTTGTTTGTTTAATTAATTCAAACCAATATTTGAATAATTTTAATAGATGTTATTTAATAAATAAATTTAATAAAATTTTTTTATGAATAAATTTAAATTTTTTTTTGAATTTTAAAATTTTGAAAATTTTAAATTTTTTTTTGAAGAAAAAAAAACTTGATTTTTCGCCTGCCAGCGAATGAATATGTTAGATAATTATTCTTTTATTATATGTGTGTATTAACCATGTTTCTTTTATTGTATTGCTTTATATTGGTAGGCTATAAATTGTTCGCATGCTAGAGTAAGGATGTATTTGTATTAATAGGAATGTTTAGGTTAAGTTATTGAAACAAAAATTAGAAAAAAGAGGAAGAGAATTTTTTGATAAAAGATTATTTTTTTGAATTTTGAATTTTTTAAATTTTTAGTAAATTTTATTTTTTTTTATGTGTTATGATAACATGTAATGTTAGTATGTGTGAGCCCAGTATTTGCTAAAGGCAGCCCAGCTTGCAAAAAAGGGGATCCATATCGGCGGAGGAGCTGGAATGATTTTCGCCAGGGATTGAGGACTTTTGGGGGTAGTATGTTGAAGGGCGAGGTGGGCCGTGGTGCGAGTCTGATCGATTTCTCGGTGTTGGGATCTCTTACGGAGAAGTCCAGTGATCTCGTTCAGATGAGTCCATGGTCACTGAGCCAGGGGGGTCGTGTACCCATGCAGAGTAAGAACCAGGGGGTTGTTGGCACCAGTTCCTCACCGGTCCTCTTCGGGGTTTATCGATGAGATTTCTTCTGTCATGGACAGCAGAATTCTCATCGAGGGGGTATTGTAGTGGGTCGATTTTTGGGTGTTTTTGTTTTAACCGTTTGGGGTATATATATATTTTTAGTCATTTCGGTTTCGGGCGGGTTTGTATAAAATAATGTAAAAATGTATTATTGTGCAACGTATTTGTCCGTATAACAGACCAGTGTTGAGAAACAGTTGGAAACAAAGCGAAACGCAATCAGTGGTGTAACACGGCTGAAGAATTTACCTCCACCAAAATTCTGAGAACTCTGTGCATGTGTTTTGACGCCCGTATGCAACTCAGCCGGGCGGGGATCGGCACTGACGTCGTGAAAGACACGACAGTTGAGACAAACATGGCGCTGGGACGAACAGTTAGTAGTTCCAATCGACCGACTACCGGAAAACGGCGTCAAACTCCGCCTACTGTGAGCGACATCAGCAGAGCAGATGCCAATATCGGCCTCTGGACACACACACATGCCCGTTATAATCCATGCATAAAATGGTTATGCCACCGCAATTAATCACCAACGGCGACTAAAACCGGATGGCCGTGACTGCTCATTTCCCGTGACTCGAGGAAAGCACATTGTCCAGTTCGTCACTGACTGTGTCGGCGCCGACACGTGAGCTAAATACGCTCATATAATTTCATCAGTATTCAATAATGAAAGTGAAGTAGTTATTGTCAAAATACAGTGACAGGATGGGAGGAGAGTTGTAGAACAATAATAGCCAAGTTTGTGATTTAGTTTCGTCCTTTTCGAGACGTTTTCGACCTACCGCGGGCTGGCCACGAGGTCACAGAAGAGCGCGTTGCCGGTACTGATTTCAAATCATGTATTCAGTCGGGTAATTGGGGTTTTATAATGGAATGGGAGTAGTGAGTATGCAATGCTGGGCTGTTCTGTGTTTATGTGTGAAATATATAATTGTTTGTATCTGTATAAAGGATAAGGTAAGCCATAGTCGATAAGGTGCAAGAGTTGCACAACATGTAACACGAAGTTTTATCAATTCAACATTACTTATTAATAAAAAAATCTAATTTCTCTTCCATATAATTGAGAGTTAAATTCTTTCAATGCCTTATTTCGTTATATGTATCGTCAGAGTTCGTCGAACGAAATGGGTTAGTCCACACTATGCGATCCGGCCAGATCAAGTTGAAAGGTAAGTGGGAGTTGTAATTTGAATAAAATAATTTTACCAAACAAATAAGATAAAAAGTTACAATTTTGTCTTTCTCTTACGTTACATTGAAAATTGGTTTTGAAATATACTTAACCTTATTTATTAAACTAGACTATCTCTATCGTAAAGCAACCCAGCTTGCTCACTCACTCATTCATTCATTCTTTCTACCCCAGTTATTTGGATTTAAAACAAGAAATCTATATTGTGAAATTTGGATAATAGATTCGACGTGATACAATTACGTTTGTGAGCGTCGTCACTGTTGACCACGTGCTGCGTCCTGCATTTTCATCACACTATGTCCCAAAAAAGGTTATTGTTTTAATTTCGAAAAGGTTCACTTGATCTTAACTCGGTTTACTGTTGATTTAAACTTTTTACATTGTTTTACACATCTTAAACACACAATTTGCTGGTCGGCCGACCCTAATTTGCTCGAGCAATGTTTTATATGACCGCACGGTCAGGAGTTGTAAGTCGACTAACTGACGCTACCCTGAGCGTCACTACGGCTACACCCGCTACATGTTCACCAGATTGCGCTCTGATTCGTTGATAAAATCACATGATATGGTCATTAGTGAAATTACAGTTTCCTTTCTGGGAGCGAGTCTGGGTACTGTATCACAGGCCAGAGGCTCGCTAAACAATTCATGCTTCCTCCCAGTGGAGGCGCAATCATCCGCGCACAGGTTCGCATTCCAACGCCTTAAGAAACAGTGCTTATTGCAGGGCGCTGACAAAATGTGCGTCTTGGTGCCCCGACAAGGAATGTGTATTGTTATAAACTGAGGCCCTGTTTGGGTAAACCTGGTGTATTACATTTATAATTACAATAAAGGAAAATAAAACCCCTCAAATTTGTCCCATTACACAATTAAGCACATAGCTATAGCTAGTGGATATAAGGCGTTAATGATTGATAACCTAATCAGGCAACATCGAAAGAGAAAGGGAAAGAATGGTACGCCCCGTAAAAATCTAGATAATACAAGGTATATATCATATGAATATGGCAACACCTTACCCAAAATATTGAATAGTCTGTTCAACAAGTCAAATATTAAAATGGCGTTCCGCACTTCTAATACCATTGGCAAAATACTTAGAGTGAAACAATCCACACCATTAGAAGATAAGACAGGGGTATACAAGATTTCATGTAGCGACTGTAATAGCTATTATATCGGACAAACTGGTAGATCTTTTGGTAAACATTTCAAAGAACACCTCCCCAAACAAAACAGTAAAAAACGAAGTTTCAGTTTTGCATGCCATTTAGTTGATAACAATCATAATTACACTAACTTCAAGACAAACTTTAGACTCCTGCATGTATGTAAGAAAGGCAGATACATGAACGCTGCTGAAGAATTTGAAATATATAAGGCACAAAAAATTCTCAGTAAAATTAAAGGTTGTGACACAAATAATAGTAAGAATATCCCAGAGTTCTTATTAAATGATCAACTGCAGTTCCAATCAAACTCACTATATGACGTAGTTATTAGTATCCAATATAAGATTGAAAACACATGGACTATTGAGTAAATAACGTACAGTAATAACAACAGTGCGGGCTCGACTTCAACGCGGTGCGCACTGGCCGTATATGTTCTGTTCATGTTTGTTTTTATGTGTTCGTTTATTTATTTTATTTTAATGTACTGACGACCTCTCCTATCAAGTGAACACCTGATGAGACATACGTCTTGTAACATGTCATAACGACAAAAAAAGTGAGTCACTGACGGAACTATTAACGTAAGTTTTTGAGTATAATTTCAAATGACTTGGATACTTGTGAAAAATTAATCTTAAAATGAAAATAATTATACAAAAATAATAGTGTTTTACAAAACATGTTTGCAGTGGCTTCTTCTTATTGTATGGTGTTATCTATCATTAATGATACTGTATGTATATACCAATTCTGGTTGTCTACACTAGGTCCAGCATATTCACTGCAATTTATGTAACTACTTTTCTGAAAGTTCATTGTGTTACTTTCACTCCCTGCTTTAGTGTTTTCTTTAAGAATCTGTGTTCATTAAGTTGTCTGTTGTATACGTGTCTATATGCCTGGTGCACATGATAGTGATAGTTTGGTGACCCATCACTATTAGTGATAGGTTTACAGTGCATGTTGTTCGTTCCAAAAGTATCTTCCACATTACACTGAAATTCCTGCTATCCCCTCTGTTGTTGCTGGTTGTTTCTCTAGGGTGTTGAGATGACAGCTATGGTTTTGGTGTGTTCAAATCCAATGTTGTGTATTGTAATGTTGTGAGAATGTCAAGATGTTTTCTCTTTTCTCTTCACTAATCTGATTTCTACCTGATACACTTTTGGTGGTGTAGATAGGTTTGTATATCTTGGAACAGAATTCAACAAGGAGAACAAAATCTCACAAGAAATAAATAGACAAATCATGGGTGGCAATAGAGCATATTATGCAAATCCTAATCTTCTCAAGTCCAAGCTTCTATCTTGTAAAACCAAAATGAAAAAGTCAAAAAGCTTGATCAGACCAGTCGTGATTTATGGAGCTGAAGCATGGCCACTCATGGCTGTATCAATAAATTCATTGAGACTATTTGAAAGCAAAATAGTGAGAAAGATATATGGTCCAATACTGGAAGCAGGAGAGTGGAAATGCCTTCGAAATGGTGAAATTGATGAAGTATTGAAGCAGGAAGATACAGTGCACTTTATAAAGGCAAAGTGGATAAGGTGACTGGGACATGTGGAGCAAATGCCACGGGACATACTGCCCAAGCAAGTGCTAAATGGAAATATGAAAGGAACAAGAAAAAGGGGCAGACCCAGAAGACGATGGATACATGGAAGGAAGTCATAAGAAGAATGGGTGTACAAATCTGGAGGAATGTTATTCCTTAATGATTCAACTACATCTGTATTTTAATTTTGTTTGTAATGTAGATGCAGTTCTGGAAGTTCATTCCTGGTGGTGCCTAATGTTGGCCAGTCTGAGTGTTGTGGTTAGCACATTATGTGGCTACATCTAAGGGAACAAAAAACAAACTTTGACAACATAATTAAATTCTTTTAACTAAAGCACATAATTTCTACATACTACAGTCACTGGTACTTAGTAGTAATGGTTATATCGCTACCATACCATCTCTGTAACTAACAGCAGTAGCAAATGCCAATCAGTGGTCTATGTGTTGTGTAATTCTCCCCCTTCTTCTTTATACATTTTGGACCACAAATGTAATATCATATACCATCCAGACCATTAACATAGTTTTTGTATAATCTAGAACTGACAGGTTCTATTTCAAGAATCAAGAATAAGCAGATGATTATTTTTGGTAAGTTAACCCTGTTATGTTGTACTGAATTTTTCAGCTTTTCAAAGAATTATTGTAATGCTACTATATTTATTCATTAGAACATTAAACGAATGAATTAAACAACTTAAAATCACAAAGCAGCAAATACTGGGTAAATTCAAATTTGCAATTAAGTTGCTTAAATGTTATTATACTTACAAATACAGTAAAACACATTTTATACAATTCAGTAATGCCTGCAGATGAAACTAGATTAAAACATGTAGTACCGAATTGCATTTTTTTTCTTAATAAGTGAAACAATTTTATATATGTACAGTATAGTCTCGATAGTTCAACATTCCGAATAGTTCGAGGTAACCCACTAGAAAAATAACAGGCCTACTATGTACTCCGAAAATGGTAGGGTACCAGAAAAAGATTGTCAACTCAAACACAAAAAACTCTTGATTCGTTTTTTTAAAAGTAAGATTTATGCAAAGTATTCTGTTTTCAAATATATATACAGTACAGTTTTTAATATTACTGTATGTCATTTAAAATTTTTATTTAATACTCACGAATATAACCTAATTAAACGATGATTCGTCGTCGATTTTTCATTTTCCTTTCGCTCACGAATTTTCTCAAAAGCTCGCACAAATTAGTAAACAGAACCCCACATACACAGCACGCCAGTTTACAGATTTTGTATAACATTTCTTTTAGATAAATTTCCAGCATACACTTTACATTATCACATAGACACCAGTAAACAAAGTCCGTTACAAATTAGTAAACAAACCCACATACACAGCACACTAGTTTACAGATTTTGTATACATTTCCAGATTTAGATAAATTTCCAGCATACACTTGACATTATCACGCAGAGACGCTTTGTAACGGTACAATAGGTCCATGCAGGAATTTTGGGTACCTAACAAATATAATTTTATTGTAAATCTAATGTTAAAATATGTGAGGGTAAAATTTTCCAAAACATATGATACAACGCAGTAACCCAGGACGAGTTGGGGTCAAGGTCAAGTGGCATACGTGACAATCGACAGCGAGTTTGCTAACAACGACTGACCACTCCTAAAATACGTCATCAAAAGTATACCAGATGTAATCGCTGCACCGTAAAAACACAAACGTCATCGACAAAAACAATAGAATCGATGACGCGTCAACCCTTTCCACTTGGGAATTATGCGCCATACTGTCACTCTCAGTCGAAAAAGATCGTCCGTGCGAACTGCACGCTACACAAGTGGCTGGCCAGCAAATAGTGAGTGCAGTAATAAAAGAACAGTATAACAGTTCAGGAGAAAACCTACGAGAACATGAGGGACGCTTGACGACATCTTCAGCTAGCGAGGCAGGGAAGTAAACCTTTTACCCATTGTTAAATACCGATCTTTCTAAAATATTTTGAGCTCAAGTAAAAAATTAAAAATGTATCGTTTTCAGTAGTGTGTGTGTGTGTGTGTGAGCATGTGTGCGTGTACCGATACATAGATAAAAAATCACAAGCATTGGTTGACGTTACGTGATTTAGACAACGTAACAATTTGAACTAGTAGACTGCAGTATGTTCTAAATTCATTTTATAGTAAATCAGGGTAAATTGAAGATAAAATATATGTTATGTAATTGTGTCACACGTAAGGCTGATGCAGCGAAAATATTTTGCAGCCATTTTGTTTTGTATTTGGCAAAAGAGGAAGACTCCATCTTGTTTTGTTCTTTCAAATATTTAAAATATTCAGGTCATTAAAACACAAGTTTTTAACCAAATGATATCAGAGTCGATTATTTCAATAACCATTCCATTTCTGTGCTCGCTTAAGAACCTGGACCCGAACACAAAAAATGTTATGTTGGCAACAGCACCACATGGTGAATCAACATGTAAACAAAGTATAAGTGTTAACCAGATTGTAAAAGGTAAGTCAAATGAAAAATAAAATAAGAGTTTGTTAACAAATGATGACCCGAACAGGGACTATGTATAAATTTGTATTAAAAGATAGTTAACAAATGGCGCCCGAACAGGGACTTTATATAAATAAAATTTATATAAATAAGCCTGCATATAGAGACAGAATGGTTATTGGAAATGAGTAGGTAACAAATATGTAAATGACAAGGTCATGTTATGATTGCAATATATGTTAGATACATAGTAAGATTGTGAAAAGAAATATATGTAAAAAATTTTTTTTCAAAATGGCAGATAAAAGTATAGATGTCAGTGTAACTGACAGAACGTTTATGAGTGAGATGGGAGGTTATTCAACACCAATAAATCAAATCGGCGAGTCTAGCGCTACCGAATCTGTAGAGTCAGATAGAATACAAGTAACACCCATCTCAACTCGGTCTGAAAAGAAAACAGATGAGACAAATGCCATGATACAATTACTGTTAAATAAATTTGATGAAAAGTTTAATAAATTTGATGTAATGTTCAACAAATTTGATGTAAAGTTGGATGAACAAAAAAGTGATTCCAATTTGTACGATAAAATAAATACCAAATTTGATGAAAAGTTTGATAAATTTGATGAGAAGTTTGACGAAGTAAAAGAGGAAGTTAAGAAACAAAATTTTAATTTTAACAAACAAATAAACGAAATGAATGCACGTTATGAGAATATGCAAGAACAAATCATAGAAGCGATAGATCAAGTGTTTGATAAACAAATAAACAGAATAGATGACATAATTAATAACTTTACAAAGAAGAAAGTAGATGACAATTATGAGATTAAAATGGGGGTAGAAAGTAGTAAAGAGACCGATAAATTAGACGTAAATAAAGACGGTCAGATGACATATAATGAGGTAAGTAGGGGTGAGAATTACGATGATATAATTAAAAATAGTGGTGATAAAATTTTAGAGGAGATAGAATGTAATAATGGAATGTTAGTGTGTGTTGATGAGTCAGAGAGAAAGTGGAGAGAGAGTATAGAGGTAGAGGGGTTGCAGGGGGTAATTTTTTCCCGTGATGTTGTAGTTGGGGGTGAAGAAAAGGCTTCACGAGCGTATTTGGGAGACATATCGTCTGCAAATAGTTGTCCCTTGATTTTTTGTGCATCTGATAGGTGGTGCAGTAATAAAGTTGTAGTGTCCCCTGCATATATTGAGAGAGAGTGTGTAACTTGGTGTTATGATAAGGGATATTTTGAGAGAGAGAGAGAGGTATGGTGATAGGAAGATAGAGTTATTTGAGATTGGGAGGAGTTATACAGAATGAAGAGAGAGAGTGACTAGAGAGAGAGTTGATAATTATAGTGAGTACTTACCTTATACTGAAACGGATGTAGCAGCTGTAGTTGACGAATTAGTAACTTACCTGACTGTGACAGAAAATACTGAAGGAGAAATTATTATACCCGATGTCGACAGGAATTTTGAAAGAATGGTATGCGATAATATTTGTATGATCAATAGTAGTGATGGAAAAATGGAAAAAAGGAATGATAATGATTGTTATAATTATGATAATAGCCATATGTATTCAATTGTAAATAAATGGTGTAGTAATAAGATCAGACTATTATATCATGATGGCGGTTAAATAAAAAATCAGTGAATGGACATTTTAAATATTTTAGTTTATGGTGATGACCTTGCTAACTTATGAAATGAGGTGTGGTAAACAGAAAATTAATGAGGAAGAATTGTAAATAAATTTATAGTGAAATTAATTGTGTTTGTGTTGTGAAATGTATTTTATGTAAACTATGTATGTAGGTAATAGGAATTGCTTTAATAATACTTATAAGATTTTTTTCTCTCAGACTAAATAAATAATGAGAGTCTGTAATAAATGAATTGTAATTGTTTTGAAGAAGGTAATTAAAGTAATGTTGTGTTTAAATAATTGATTGGATTAAAAAAATTTTTGGAGATTAATTAATTAATGTTGTATAAAAGAGATTTAATAATGAAGTTAAATGATTTTATGAGATTTAGATTATCTAATGATTAGTAAATGATTAAACATAATATATTTGGATATTGAGATGTATTGTTATTATGAGGTAAGTGATGAATTTTCTAGGGTAATTTTTAATGATCAAAGTAAGGTAAAAGATAAAAGAATTTGTTTGGGTGATAATTATTTAAATAAGGCATTAGGTAAATCAGAGTTAATTTTAATGGGTGTTAGAGAAGATAGGATTTGTGGAATAAAAATATTACCAAAACGGGTTAGTAGTAGGGACACAGTAGCGATAGCGCATATATGTAGAAAGAGAGGGTAATGTAATTAGAGAGTAAATAGTTGATGGTGATATTTTGTAGTGAGGGTGAGGTGGTAAGGAGTGATTAACGTGCGTCGTTGGGCAGGTACAGTACAAAGGGTTGAAGAGTGTTTGCCGAGATTATGGGAAGGGCAAAAGGTGATGAATGGAATTGCCAAGGTCGGAAACACACATCCTAGTTACAAAGAGGGTATTAGATATTTTATTTTAAGAGGGGAAGGATTTTAGTGGAATTAGTGTTGAAGGGGGTTATTATTGAGAGATTGGTCTCACCCTATGTAAATCTGTTAGTGGTTGTTAGTAGGAAGGAAGAAGGTGAGTAAGGTTATATATTATAATGCCCATATAGATAGAATCACTGTGAATAACTGAGAGTCACCCAAACTAATTAAAGAGGAAAATGTTAAAAGAAAATTCATAGTAGAAATGTAATGATAAATGAAATGTTGGGTAACACAAAGGTTGATAATAAATTTGAATTTTTTGGAGAATCTAATGGTCCAATAAATGTTAAATAATTAAGAGTATAAATAAAAAGAGTTAATAAAAAGTTCAAGTTATAATGTTTATAATTTTATACAAATTATTTAAAGATGAATTGTTTAGTTAAATGTAGCAATGTTAACGTTCCAGGTTAATGTTTAATATCTTTTGATAGACCCGTTTTAAGGTTATAAATATGTAAAATCAGATATTCTGATATCTGGCAGTTTAAAATGTAAAGCCGAAGCAAGGACAGGAGATGCCAAAATTTCTCACTAAATTCAGTCCTTGTGGAAGCAACTGGACGCAACAGTCCAGGGGGGGCCATAGTGTGTGTGTGGGAGGAGATTACTAACTGGGTAGTAACGTTTAATGGATAAGAAATATTAAAAATGTATAATGACGATGCTGGACATGAAAATAGTTATGATTTTTGTTTTAAAGGAAGAGGATCATGAAAGTTGATCAATGAATTTTAAATAAGTAGATTGTTTTGAAGTAGTGAACTTGTGTTTTGGTTCTATATAAGAAGTATATAGATAAATTGTTTTGTTGATTCTTGTGAATTTGATTAATTGTTTTAAATATTACTGCATTAGTAAAGAGTAAATTTCTTCTTGTGTATTGGAAAGAGTTAAAATATTATCGATTGGAGTCAAAATTTTGATAAAAATGTAGGAATGAAAAAAGAGAAGGATACATCTATAAAAAATCTTGTTTTCATCTATGTATTAGAGATATTAGGAGTTAAGGAAAAACCAATGCTTATTAACGTAAACCAATGTAGCTAGGGGGAAACAGATCAGTTGGGGATATGGCATTATACAAGGCCACTATTTGATTTTTTATTTCAATGTTTCAGAGTTTGGTGATGCTGTGGCGGCGGTCCTGAGCTGGCCAGCGCGTCAGAGCAGGAACGTCAAGTGCCTGACTGGCCTTGCAGTGTTGGGATCTTGAAAGAGAAGTCCAGTAAGGTCATGCAGGTGCGGTCACCATCATTGGACCAAGGGGTGAGTGATTGATATTCTTTTTATATAAACACTACAGGGGGTTGTGGCGACATATCCTAGCTGATCCCTTTAGGAAGTATGAATGTGTCAATGAGAGTTTTTATGCTTTGTCATAAATCCTCTCATTGAGGGGGTTTTGTAACGGTACAATAGGTCCATGTAGGAATTTTGGGTACCTAACAAATATAATTTTATTGTAAATCCAATGTTAAAATATGTGAGGGTAAAATTTTCCAAAACATATGATACAACGCAGTAAGCCAGGATGAGTTGGCATCAAGGTCAAGTGGCATACATGACAATCGACAGCGAGTTTGCTAACAACAACTGACCACTCCTAAAATACGTCATCAAAAGTATACCAGATGTAATCGCTGCACCGTAAAAACACAGACGTCATCGATGATAACAATAGAATCGATGACGCGTCAACCCTTTCCACTTGGGATTTATGCGCCATACTGTCGCTCTCAGTCGAAAAAGATCATCCGTGCGAACTGCATGCTACACAAGTGGCTGGCCAGCAAATATTCAAAAGTAGTTAAAGTAACAACAAAATCTAACAAAAATGTGAAATTACACTTTAAATAAATCAACAAGTAAAAATGTAGAGACAGTGAGTGCAGTAACAAAAGAACAGTGTAACAGTTCAGGAGAAAACCTACGAGAACATGAGGGACGCTTGACGACATCTTCAGCTAGCGAGGCAGGGAAGTAAACCTTTTACCCATTGTAAAATACCGATCTTTCTAAAATATTTTGAGCTCAAGTAAAAAATTAAAAATGTACCGTTTTCAGTAGTGTGTGTGTGTGTGAGCATGTGTGCGTGTACCTGTACATAGATAAAAATCACAAGCATTGGTTGATGTTACGTGATTTAGACAACGTAACAATTTGAACTAGTAGACTGCAGTATGTTCTAAATTCATTTTATAGTAATCAGGGTAAATTGAAGATAAAATATATATTATGTAATTGTGTCACACGTAAGGCTGATGCAGCGAAAATATTTTGCAGCCATTTTGTTTTGTATTTGGCAAAAGAGGAAGACTCCATCTTGTTTTGTTCTTTCAAATATTTAAAATATTCAGGTCATTAAAACACAAGTTTTTAGCCAAATGATATCAGAGTCGATTATTTCAATAACCATTCCATTTCTGTGCTCGCTTAAGAACCTGGACCCGAACGCAAAAAATGTTATGTTGGCAACAACGCCACATGGTGAATCAACATGTAAACAAAGTATAAGTGTTAACCAGATTGTAAAAAGTAAGTCAAATGGAAAATAAAATAAGAGTGTTAACAAATGACGACCCGAACAGGGACTATGTATAAATTTGTATTAAAAGTTATTTAACGGCTTCACATTAGAAAGCACAGCGTGGGGTGCTCAGTGCATCGGCAGAGCACAGTAGATCCGCTAACAGCAGATAATACTGGCATTTTGCGTAGTTCGAGGTTGGTTTGGTCCCAATTACCTCGAACTATTGAGACTCTACTGTATACCCTTTAAAAGTCTACAATTGATATTGTTCAACATCCTGATGGGGGTTGTATTATTGAATTTCCATTGTATAGAGTTAGACTGTAACTGGAAATGTTTATTGTTAATTCAACTACGTTACTCAGTACTGTGGGTAGCAAAGACGTTTCACAAATCAGTTTTTATTTTTCTTGTATAAACTATGTATAAACTAAAATAATTTGTTTTATATTATGTTGTAACATAAAACTATAACATGTCAGCTAATTACATTTAAGTGCTTTGACATAATCTAGTTAACTTCTTGGAGTAAATAAGATTGCTACCTAAATATAATTATTTCACTAACGACTCGGAACACAAAGTTTTTTATGGGTAAAAACATAAAGTTTTACCTTAAAACCTGAACCGGTTTTCGCCTTTTAAAAAGCTTCTTCAGAGGAATGGATTGCTACCATTCCTTCTCATTGTCAAAACGATTGTTTTACAAGTCTTTAGTTAATACTTCTGTAACGGTACAGAATTGTATGTTAAAGACAATAATGTAAATCTGTTTTAATTTGGAAGCAGTCAGTATTCACCTAAGGGGAACCTCATTGTAACCAGCAACACATACATTGTTATTGTAGACTGTTTATGCTTGATGTCTGGAGTCTGCCCAGCCCAGACGTATTACGCAACAGCTTGCCAGCTCAGTCTCTGTGTGAATCACAGTAAGAACACTCTGTCACCAGAGTTTGCATCAGACAGTAGCAGATTACAGTTGTCTATCAGTTAAACTTTATATCAGTGGCCTCGGAAATTTCGGTAGGTCAAAGCGGAAAGTGTAGCCTAGACCTACCGAAACGTATTGAAACATCAATGAAGAATACTATAAAGAAACAGTGAACGTGATATAAGATGAATTATTAAATTAAAGTAATTAGAACAGGGTAAGTGTGGTTTAAGTGAAAGTGCACGGGAAGATGGCAGAATAAGTGGAATAGCGAGAAAAGTTAAGTACAGTGAATACATTGGCCAGTAAGTTTTTGAATTTTAAAACAGTAAAGCGCTTAGTAAAAGGGGGATAAAAGTAGATGTAGCAATTGTAAAGAGTGAGAGAGTGTATGCGAGTGAAAAGGGAAGCAATAATTAATCAAAGTACTGGTTCCTAGTTAAAAGTAGTTGTTCAAAGAATTTTGGTTAAATAGGTTTGTTTCTAATTGTTGAGAAAGAAGGGGATACGATATTGTGAATAAAATAAGATTTGTTTTAATCTAACGTTCTATGGGATTTTCTGAGTTTAAGGGTGGTCAGATAGCGGGATTATTTTAATTTTTGTAAGGGCAAGAATGTAAAGGTTTCGACATTAAACCATAAAATATTGTGGCGACCTGGGCAGTTTAATAAGGTAAGTTTAATGGGATTATGACGGTAAGTAAAATTCTGGCAGCAGTGAGTATTATTATAATATTATTGTATTATTTTATAATGGTAAAAGAGCAAGACCGTTACAGTGGCGCCGCTGCCAGGATGTTCGTATAAATATTATATGAATTAGACCCGTTTTGAGGCACAGAAAGTAGGTTGTGGTAATGGCGTATGTGTGAAGAATTAATGTGTATAATTACGTTGTGTACATTAAGTTATGTTTTGATAGCGTCAATGTGGGGTTTACTTTCACGTAATGCTAAGTGTTTTATGGGTAGGGTATTTTGAGTTCAACTGAATAATTAGGGTGTAAGAGAAAGGATTATTTGGAAGTGATGGGGTTGTTAGAAATGTTTTTGGATCGTAGCTAGAAAGTAAAATTGATAAATTTTAATAACTGGGTATGCAATTGAGAATCATTTAATTAAAAATAATTTCAGAATGGAGAATATAGAGAATAAAATAAATCTGACCGACTCGGCAGTTACGAGTGAGTCAGGAGGTTGCTTAACGCCAATTACGGTCCAAGAAAATATTCTAACTGAATCAGCTGTAGCGAATGATTCGGGGTTGGAGACAACTCCAGGCCTGATAGATGAATCTGTAATAATGAGTGAAGCAAAAGCAGAATCTACTCCCGTAATAAGTAAAGTAAAAGAGTTGTCACTGGACGATATAACGCGTACAGTGTATATAATTTCATGAGACCAATGTCTGATAACCTGAGTAGTAATATTAACGTAAAATTTGACATTCAAAATAGTAATTTTAATGATAAATTTAATGAACAGAATGTCAAGTTTAACGAAATTAAGGGGGAAATGAATGAAATAAATAAAAAAGTGACCGAAGCACAAAAGAATATTGATGATAAACTAAATATTAAAGTAATACAACAGTTAGATAAGCTTGGGAGAAATATTGAAAATAATGAAGTAACGGAAAACAGGGTAAGTGAAAATAACGAAAATATAAATGATAATGGTGTTAGTTTCAGCGTCAAACAAGTGACAGTAGACAAGGTAAGTGCCAGTGTTAAAATAAGTAATAATGATATATTATTGAATAAAAGTAATGGTGATATATTGAGTAACAATGGTAGTGATATTGAGAGCAGAAAATTAGTTGAGGTTAGAGGATTGCTAGTTAGTGATCATAATGAGTTAGAAAGAAGTATAGAGATAGTTTAATTGTAGAGGGTGAACAGGGGGCAAATTTTTCTGGGGTTAAATGTGAAGCAGAGATTTCACAAGTTGTTTATGGGGATAAGAGATCCTCACTAGGACATTTGGGCGACAACGGGTCGGCAAATGGTCAAATACGTTTTTTGTGTTTATCTGGTAGGGCCACATGGTGTTTAAATAATAAAGTGGTTTTGCCCTCTGTGTGGGATGAGATTGCGAAATTGGGCTGGGAGAGTGATAATAAAGAGAAAAATATAGTGATAGAGTTGTTTAGATTAAGTAGAGATTATGAAGGGTTAGTAGAGGGAATAAATATTGAGAAAAATTATTATATTATAAACAATGTAGACTTATCTTGTGCAGTAGTAAACAATGAGTATATTGATGATAAAAATTCACCTGTTGGGAGAGTTAGTGTACTTGTAGTAGCAGACAATTGTGATAATGAGGTAACTTACCTGGGTGTAACAATAAATACTGCTACGACAGCACAGAACAATCTACGCGTTTATCGAATGCGCCAGAAAGATCTCGACGTAAGCGTGTGGTGTACGTGCTACTAGACGCATTTTGCGAGAATTTTCTCGACTGTGCCAGGCTTCGCTCGGGCGCTCGGACTGTGTCAAGGCCATAGCAATTACGTAGTTCGCGAGAGATAAGACGCAGTTTGGAAGCTTCTGGTGTGTGAGCGTAACTATAAATACATCGCGTCGCGGCCTTAGTTTTCAGTTCCATGCGAGATTTTGGATAGTGCGGTTCGAGAGTATTAGTGCGATATATTTACAGAGCGGTTCGGGTTATTACTGTGTACGTGCAAGTAGTTAGTAGTGAAGCGTTGCGTTTTATATTCGGACGGTATAATTGTAATACAATTGAGTTTTAATATTAGTGGACATTTTATTGCGTATGAACAATTTTCATTTGATTTGTTGTAGACACTGTGTTGTTAATTACGAACTGTTTTACTATAACAATTAAAGGTGTGATTAGTGACTTGATTGGTGTCTTGTACTTATTTTGTTTCCACTGTACCTACGACGATCGAGTAGACCGTCATAACAGTGGTGTCAGAAGTGGGATAGAACGGTTAACAGTGGATACTTTGTACAAGACGAGTGTGATTCGTAATTAATTGATAAACAATGGATGCCAGTCAGATGATGGAAAATTTACAGGCGCTGCTGTTGCAGACAGAAAAACGACAGGACGAGAAACGCAGACAGGAGGCGGAAGAAGCAGAAAGACGACAAAAAGAAGAACGAATACAAGAAAGAGAAGAAGCTGAGGAACGTCAGAAAGCACTAATGCTAGAAACAGAAGAAAGACAAAAAGAGGAACGTAAGCAGGAGGCAGAGGAACGTAAACGTGAAGCAGGTGACATCAAAGCATTAATTCATGAACAAAAGCAGATGCAAGAACATACTACCGCAGAATTGGGTCTCCTACGTGGTGACGTAGGTGAATTACGAGGTGAGCTCAACAATCAGATTACCAGAATATCTGACGTAGAAGAATCCATTTCAAATAAAATAGCTAAAGTAGAAAAATCTGTCTTGACTGTGGAAGAAGTTATGTCAACAAAAATATCTGCAGTAGAAAACTCAAAGGCAAACATAAGAGAACAAATTAAAATTGAAGTTGAACAGTGCATGAAGATTCAACCAAAACAAATTTCTGAACAGACTGTACCACTGATCAAGACAGAAAAATACACAGAAAATAAGTTAACAGAGAAAGTCACTTTGCCTGCAGTAGTGACAGTTCATGTCAAAGCTCCAACCTTTGATGGAAGCACTCACTGGGCAACGTACCTCCGCCAATTTGAAGCTGCTGCATGCGCAAATAATTGGACAGAAAAAGACAAGGCTGTTTCACTTGTTCTTGCATTAAAAGGACCCGCGGCAGAACTACTACAGAAAGTGCCACCTGACAGCCAGAACACCTATGCCGAGTTGATAAATGCTCTGGAATTACGCTACGGTGATAAACATTTGCGAGAGGTGTACTACGCTCAGTTGAGAACAAGACGACGTTCCGGGGAAAGTCTTCAAGAATTTGAAGCAAGTATCGACAGATTGATTAGATTGGCCTATCCTGAAGCACCAGAAGACTTCCGAATAAGGTTTACGGTGCAGACATTTATTCATGGCATCGGAGATTGTGAACTTCAGCAAGTGTTACGAATTGCAAGACACCGAGATAGCTCAGAAGCTCTTGTTCACGCCCTAGAGTTTGAAGCTGCCAAGTCAGCGTCCCACTACATTAATGGGTTTGTGCCATCACGCTGCAGTCCGAAGATCCCTGTATCACATTACCGTTACGATGGGTGCAGAAAAACAGTGTTGTCGGACAAACAATTCAAAAGTTCAAGAGAGTCGCAACGATTTGAAAAAGACAGAAGGCCGAAATGTTACAACTGTGGAAAACGTGATCATCTACAGGTAGACTGTTGGGAGAAGAAGATACCGAGAGAAGAGACTGATCGCACCAATTGGAGAAGTAAAGGCCCAGAACAGCACACAGTTTCCACGCTACATAAGATCAGTGGAAACTTGATTGTTAGTGGATTTGCGGATGGTAAACCAACATCATTTACAGTTGACACGGGCGCAACAGTGTCCATTGTGCGCCCTGACTTAGTCTGTAACCGCCATCCTCTAATTAGCTCTTGTACAATACAGACTGACTGGAAGCCCCGTCAAGGTGCTAGGAAAGGTAGACGTACGTGTACGCCTGGGTCTTCTTGAGTTTAGCCACCAAATGCTCGTTGCAGACATTGCCGATGAAGTGATTCTTGGCACGGACATTATGAATGCCTACGGATTCGTTGTGGACTTAAGAGAGAATGTCCTGAAAGTTGGCCAAGAGAAGATAAAGCTTTGCATGGCTAAAATGACAGGGTCTACCAACCATTCGATTAAGCGAGTGGCATTAGTCGAAGAAAAAGTCAACAAGTCTGGTCAAGAGGAAACCTCCCTGTTGCAAGCGGAAATGGAGGAAGAACTAGCAGAGGAAGTACAAATAAGTATAACGACAAAAGAAGTGATTGGAGAGCCAACTATGGGTGTCGAGACAAAACTCTTGCTTGTTCCTGAGCTGATAGAAGCGCCCGAGGGTAAAGTGGCTGAAGATGAGGTTACGCAAGAGGTTGTTGACGAGAACCAAACAAACTTGGATCAGCCAGTGGTATTTAGGTCATTAGTACATGACGCAACGAGAGTGATTCCAGCGAAGCTAGTGGTTATGCGAAAGATTCGCATTCCTGGGAACGTGATGTTCGGATCACACGAGACTGAATTCGAAGAACGGGAAAATTATCCTTCGCAAGGACGGCCACCTAGATCGCCTGGTCGAGTATTACTTCGAAGACGCTTTGCCAGTTCGGGACGAACAGGCTTAAGGAGGGGGTAGTGCTACGACAGCACAGAACAATCTACGCGTTTATCGAATGCGCTAGAAAGATCTCGACTGTGCCAGGCTTCGCTCGGGCGCTCGGACTGTGTCAAGGCCGTAGCAATTACGTAGTTCGCGAGAGATAAGACGCAGTTTGGAAGCTTCTGGTGTGTGAGCGTAACTATAAATACATCGCGTCGTGGCCTTAGTTTTCAGTTCCATGCGAGATTTTGGATAGTGCGGTTCGAGAGTATTAGTGCGATATATTTACAGAGCGGTTCGGGTTATTACTGTGTATGTGCCGTTGTTGAATTACTGTGTTAGTAGTGAAGCGTTGCGTTTTATATTCGGACGGTATAATTGTAGTACAATTGAGATTGAATATTAGTGGACATTTTATTGCGTATGAACAATTTTCATTTGATTTGTTGTAGACACTGTGTTGTTAATTACGAACTGTTTTACTATAACAATTAAAGGTGTGATTAGTGACTTGATTGGTGTCTTGTACTTATTTTGTTTCCACTGTACCTACGACGATCGAGTAGACCGTCGTAACAATACCAATGGAGACTGGACAAAAAATACTAATGTAGACATGACTTATGATAAAGTAATAATGGGGGGTAACCCTATGCATTATTATTACGGTACAATGGAAAAAAAAATTTTTTTTATGGTTATAACACAAAAAATAGCCATATGATGAATGTAAATAAAAATGAAATGTGTTCTGTGAAAATAAGATTAATTTTCGATGATGGGGGTTAGACAAAAAGCGAATGAACATTTAATTACTTGAGTCAATGGTAAAATTACTTGGCTGATTTATGTAATGATGTGTGGTAAACAAGAAAATTATGATGAAAATTTGTAAATAAATGTGTTAGTGTTAAATGTATTGTGTCAAGATTATATTGTTGGAATGTAGACTATAGCTTAGGTAACACATGTTTGGAGTAAAGATGAATGGCATAATAATAATAATAATAATAATATTATTCTATTTTACTAAATAATTAACAGGAGGTACCAAGGAAAATTTATTTTGGAATTGTGCGTTTAAATTAAAAGTGTCTTAAATAATGTATTTAAAAGAAATTTTTTTGGTTTGAGTTGAAATGAAGCCAAGTTAAAAATGTGAATTTTAATTAATGAAGTCAAATTAATTTTGATTTAAATTTTGCTTTGAACTGTAACAAATAGTAATTGATTAAAACGTATAGACTAACATATTTATTTATATATAAAATAGGTTATTTACCTTCTGTCGACGTTTCTTAAAATCCTTTTAGGATTACTCGAGTTTCGACACCATTTGGTGTCATCATCAGATCAGAATATGAATTAAGTTAAAACATTTCGATGTATATGCATCTCGTCAGATATTTAAAGATTAAAACAACACATAAAATTATATATAACAATAAATAAACTATATCACAATAAAATAACATTAATAAAAGAATATAAAAAACAACGCGGCCACAACGAACCTGCACAGGAACGCACTCCACGGTAAAATTAATCAATGCCGGTTTGACCTCGGTTCAATTTTTCGATCTGATATCGCCAATCTCTCGTTCCATAAGATCGATTCTATTAAATAAAACATTATTGTTATATATTGCTTTTTCATTAAGGACACGATTGTGATCCTTCTTTATGGCTTTGTATATCTCGAATCTTTCAAGGGTGTCCAGCTTTAGTGACTTTTTACAATTATGTAGGATATCTAAATTATCATTGATACTTTTTATATTATGGTTATATGAGCTCAAATGTTCTGCAAATGTAGATCTTGTTATATTTGATTTGGAGCTTGGGATATGTTCTTTATAGCGTAATTTGAAAGAACGACCTGTTTGTCCTATATAGAACTGTGTGCAATCAGAAGAATTAAGTCTATATACACCAGTACCATCAAATATATCGGAGGGTATATTTTTGTTAGTAAAAGTGAGTTTTTTCTCAAGTTTATTACTTGCCTTTGAGGCCAATGTAATATTATGCTTTTTTAATAGGTTTTTTAAAGTATGGTATAGATTTTCGCCATATTCTATAGCAATGTATTTGTTTTCTTTGGATACATCAATATTTATTGGTTTGTTTTGTTTTTTATTAATTAATCTATCTACTATATGACTTTTGTATCCACTGGCCAATGCTATGTGCTTGATAATGTTTAGTTCACTGTTATAATCATCTGTAGATAAGGGCAATGCCAGCAATCTATGAATCATGCAGTTAAAAAAAGCCATTTTATGTGACATAGGGTGATACGATGAGGCATGAATAGCATGATCTGTGGTTGTTGGTTTTCTGTAAATATTAAAGCTAATTTTATTATTTATTTTAGTTAAAGCTAAATCTAAAAAATTAATTTTATTATTCATTTCAGTTTCTAATGTGAATTGTAAATTATTTGTAATGGTATTCATATATTTTTTAAGCATTTCTAATTGTCTGCAATTGCCATTGTAAATCATTATTGTGTCATCCACATATCGTCGATAAAATAAGATTTTTGTATAATGTTTGTTTTTAGTCGATAAGATTTCGTTTGTTTCAATATGATTTAGGTAAATTTCAGCTAGGATGCCTGACAATGGGGATCCCATAGCTAAACCATCCCGTTGTAAATAATATTTGTTTTCGAAAGTAAAGTAATTTTGTTCTAATATTACTTTTGTCAAATTGATTAACTCATCAACTGCTTCATAATTTAATGTGGATTTAGATAGTAATAAATTTTTAGCTATTTCTAACGTTTCGGTAATAGGTATGTTCGTGTATAGATTTACTATGTCGAATGAGGCGAGAGTGTGTCTCGGTTCGATTGTAATAGTTTTTGTAAGTTCGACCAATTCTAAGCTGTTTTTTAAACTATAATTTTTGTTAAACGTTATGTGTTGTCTAAAAATTTTTTCAAGTTTTTTGGCAATTTTATATGAAGGTGCAGACATAAAATTAACTAAAGGACGGATAGGCATATTATTTTTATGTATTTTTGGAAGGCCCTTAAGTTTAGGGGCCTTGGGGTCTATCATTTTTAGGTGTTTTTTCTCATCATGCGTAATGACATATTTTGATTTATTCAATATTGATTTCACTTTATTGTTAAATGTAAGAGTGGGATCGCTATGAATTTCAATAATGTTATTGTTTTTAATGAAATCCAGTATCTTATTTTTATAATCATCATAAGTTAAAATTATATAATTGTATAAAATTAATTTATATAAAACAGATAGATGGAGAAACACAGAAGACGATATATAATGAATGAGAGGTTATGTTGTTAAAGGTAAATAGTTAAATACGAGTTGAGTAAATTGCGTAGTCAAATACAAATAGAGATAAATAACCATTTAAAATACAAAATGGCAGAAAATAATAATAGCATGGAAGTTGAAAATAAAATCTCATTAGAAAAATTGTTCACGTTAATCAGTGACAAATTCAATCAAATGAATGGTACGCTTAATGCAAAATTAGATAGTTTTGAGAGTGAGTTAAAAAAGCAGAATACTTTACAGAATGTCAAATTAAATCAAGTAGAAGAGAAATTAGAAAAATTTAAAAAGAAAATACAGAGACAAAATTGTAGTATTGACAAAGTAGACAAGTTAGAGATAGACAAAAACAAGGTAAGTGGTGAGAATTATGATAATACAATTACAAATATGGTGTTAGAAAATAATTGTGTGAGTATTGAGAGTGGTGATAAAAGTGTAATGGGAGTAGAATTTGATAACGAAGTGATAAAAAGTGTTGATGAATTAGAGAGAAAGTATAGAGAGAAGTTACAGATAAAGGGGTTGCAGGGGGTAAATTTTTCCCGTAATGTTGTAGTAGGGGGTGAAGTAAAGACTTCACGTGTGTTTAGGAAGGACGAGAGTGCCTTCAATGCGTATTTGGAAGCAAAAGGTCTACAAATAAAGTGGTCCCTGGTTTTTTTTGTGCACTTCACAGGTGGTGCAGTGATAAAGTAATAGAGTCCCCTGCATATATGGAGAGACAGTGTGTAGCTTGGTATGATGGTGAGAAATGTTTTGAGAGATATTTAGAGAAAGAGTTGTGTGTAGATGGTGAGATGCAAGTATTTAAGTTAGATAGAGGTTATAAAGAGTTGATAGAGAGAGTAGGATGGAAGAAAACAAACTATATGAAATACTTACCTTATAATGAAGCTGATATAGCAGTAGTAGGAGATGATAATGAAAATAATGACTTAGTAACTTATCTGATTGTGACGAATTATACTGAAGGTGACAGGACCATAACCGATCGTGACAAGTTGTATGTTGAATTGATAGGTAATAACCCTATTAATTATGATGGTTTTATTAAATATAAGAATTTAAGTGTGTATTATATTAATGATGTTAATATAATGTATTTAATAAAAAATAAATTGTACAGACCGAAGATAAGACTATTGTTTAACGATGGAGGGTAGACCTTCTATTGTGTTATGAACATTTAATTGTGTGGACAGTGTTTTTAAAAAATGGACTGACTAGGACTGATTATGGTAAATGATTTAATGATTATGTGAATTGTATAATTTTGTGTATTGATGTCTATGTATTTGTGTATTTTACTGTTGTGTATTTTATGTATTTTTTATGTAAACATGTATTGTAGGATTTTTAAATAACTAAAGGAAGTTTAAATGATATTATGAGATTCAGGTTATAAGGGTTAGTAAATGATTAAGCAGGTAATAGATTTGGGTATTGAGAGGTATTGTTGTTAGTTGGTAAGTGATGAATTTGTAATGGTGTATTAAGTTGAGATGTTGTAAAGAGTTTGGGTAGTAAGGACAAATAAGGGCATTGGAGTTAGTTAAATAGAGTTATTGGGAGTTAGGGAAAATAAAGTGCTGAGATGTTGATGATGTATAAAGAGGTGTTAGATATTTTAGGGACACAGTGGTTAGTAATTATATGTAGAGTTGAGTGATGTGAATGGTAATTATAGTTGTTGTTGATGGTGATATTTTGTAATAAGGGTATTGGTGTAGGAGTCCAACGAGAGATGTTGAGACAGGAGGGACCGTTGTGTGCCGGAAAGGGTTATCTGAAAGGGTCAGAAACCAATAAGGGAATGAGCATAGTGAGGGAATACACACATACTAGTACAAAAAGGCGCGGTGCCAGAGGTTTTAAATGGGATTTGTGAAAGGGGGTTATTAAGAGATAATGGTGTCAAAATATATTAATGGTTAGAAGCGGTTAGTGTAAAAAAGGGGGTAGTAAGGTTAGATTGACAATGCCAAAATAAGCTAGAGAAAAATGAATAATAGAGAGTCACCCAAACGAGTAAGGATAGAAGGGTTAGAAAAGGAGAATTCATGGTAGGAAGGTGAGGTAACAAAGGAAGGTAATTGTAACTGAAAGGTAAGGATAAAATTGAAATTGTTGTATAGAATCTAATGAATGTCAAATAATTGAAAGTTAATTGAGAATTGATGTTATAAAGTTTGGTACAAATCATGTAAATTTAAATTGTTTAATGTAAGGTAAATGTAACAATGTTAATATGTAATGTACAATGATTTATGATGTTTTATTATGTTGGGGGGCAATAGAGTGTGTGGCTAGGAGGTCGTTACAGGGGTAATGACGATAATAAGTGTTAAGAGATAGTATATTTTAAAGTTGAAAATTTAAAGTTAAAAGTGAAGTTAAATAAAATATTCTAGTAAGCTGCCATTTACAAAATAGAGAAATGAGTATAAGTTGAGCAACAAAGTTTAAAGAAAAAGTGTCTGCCATGACAGTTGTAAGCTGAATTTATAGAAATAATTAGGTGAAGGTATTTTGGGGTATAATAAAGAATGGTTGATATATTGTGTTATATGTAGTTGCCTATATATGTTGTTTATTTTCTTACAAGGAAGTAGTTGAATTTGGTGGTGGTAAAAAAATCAATGTATTTTAAGTCTTGTTGTGGTTAAGTGACACTTTTGAATTAGAAACAAACCAATGCCCCAAACACAAACCAATGCGTCTAAAGGGGAACATATCAGTTGTAGATATGTAAGTGTATTATACCACTATTTTGAATTTTTGTATTGGATGTTTCAGAGTTTTGTGGTGTTGTGACCGCAGTCCTGGGCTGGCTGGAGCGTCAGAACAGGAGTGTAGAGTGCCTCATGGCCTTATGGTGTAGGGATCTCTCCGGAGAAGTCCAATAAGGTCAGAGGGTGCGACCAGCATCATAGGACCAAGGGTAAGTGATGATAAAATTTTTTTTTTTGTAACATTACAGGGGGTTGTGGTGACGTATCTAGACTGATCCTTTTAGGAGAGTGTGAATGAGTCAAGGAAATTTTTTTATGTTTCGACACAAAAAATTTTCCTTGAGGGGGTTTGTAACAGTACATACTGACCCAGTACCAGAATTATGGGAATTATGGGTATTTTCATTGTTTTATTATGTATTTTTTAAACATACAGAATGGTTAGGTACATTGTCCCTCTGGAAAACGGAACAACGTAAATTCGGCCAGAGTAAAACACCAAGGTCTCCGGTGGACGTGAAAACATTAAAATATACCATGGCGGTGTTTATGACGAAGTACCACAATATGCATTATGATTGGGCTATAACACTAGTCCATCATCGCTAAGAACAATGACGCACTGAGTACAATGTGTGCAACGAGGCGTTGTCCAGCAAGACAAAGCGGGATGACGTAAGAACTACACACACACAAGCAAGAAATTACACTTGCCTCGCTCTCATTTCAACGCCATTCTTCAGAGGAGCCACAGCGATGTATCGTTGTGTGTATAACTTTTAACAATAGTTTAAATTAACTAACAAAAATGTTATCAACAATAGTGGAGCAATGAAGGCTCATCTTATTTAACAGTATAAATATATAAAAAATGTAAATTCAGTGCACACATCTATCTAATTAAACTCAGCGGAATTAAAGGCGAACACCGGCCATCACCATGGGCGTCCCACACCAACAACGGATGGACACCACCACCTAATAAGCAGAGAAGTTCCTTTTGTCATTTTTACAGTTAATGAGCTCATTAATACCAAATCGATAATGAAAAAGAATGTACGGGTCTGAAGTTGAATGTGTGAGAATGAATGAGTGAATGTATGGCCATAACACATAAGCCGAAGGCATTGGTTTGTGTAGTAACTAATTAACTATTAATAAATGATTTTAAGCTGCAGCAATAAAGTTTACATTGATATTAATTCAACAGATAAAGAAATAGAGAGAATAAAAAGAGATAGAAAAGTAGCCTCCATTTTGTTTTGGGTCATATCATATGACGTCACTATTTTGACCGCATGGTTGTATGTGTACTACCTTAGATTGAATTAAATTTGATGGTTAATTTCAAGAATATCTGGTTATCATTTGTGTCGTCAACTGTGTTTCAAAATCTTCCTGTACATGAACCCTGGTACCCCTTAGGTAGAAAACAAGTTATAAAAGAAGAAAATGAGCCCGGCAACTAATGAAATTGGTGAGTATCACTAATACCGAATTATGGTATTTGTTATATATATCTTGCTAAATATATGTACTAATATTAGTGATAAGAGTGAGGAAAGGTACAAAAAGTAAATCTGCTTTTCAAAAAAATGAATTGTTACAAAAAGCAATACAGTAATAAATTATACTAAAACTGCCTTATAGGCTTAAAAGCATATTAAATTAACCCAAACTCTGCTACACTGTCATTAACCAATAACTTTAATAGTAATAATAATTTATATAATTATGCAAATTTCTAACTAATTTCAGAAAATTAGTTTACAAAAAAAGACATGTACAGAGGATGTGAAAATTTAGATATAAGATGAGTATGAGTAACAATTAAAAAATAGCAAAACATGTACGTGTAACATTATATGAATATCTTTTTAAAAAATAGTGTCAAAAACACATTAAAATTATATTAGAGAAGTAAATATGTAAAATATGTGAAAAAGTAAATGAACATGTTACTTACAGCTATGTTACATCACACATTTGTACTATAAAAAATGTTGTTTAAAACATGACACTTACTGAATCTACATTGAAAATAACGCATAAATAGTAATATCCCTGTTACAGGTGGCGACAAAAACTTATTTCTCAGGCATGGTGATGGCAGGGTTGCCCCCCTAAATTTTCTTGGCCCACCCTTTTGGCCCCTGCAGATTGGAGTAGCGATTGTACCTAATGTCTTAAATGTCGGTGTTCATGCTGGGAAATATTGTAGAATCAGTAGCTTTATACTGTCAAGACTTTAATATTATTAAAAAAAATATATTCTGTAAAATAGTGATATGTTAAACAGTCTTATACCTTTACAAAACATACACAAACGTAATTAATGCTGTAGCAAAGAAACTATTGTATGCTCATGTCTGATAAGCTAAATGTCTGTGCACCCATTTGATTTTGTGTTCATGCTCATGATAAGGTTTTGTAATACCCTCTGTTTTTGAAATTAATTAGTTTTAGTATTCAGTTTAGTGACATACAATAGAAGAGTCACACTTCATAGGTATAAACAAAATAAAACTGTCAGTGACTGCAAGGGGAATTAGCATTAGTTGTCAACATACAACTACCCACTTTTGTCAAACAGCGAGTTGTTTTGTAAGGTGAAGGAAATCCTAGTGTTAAGCACACTAAATTAGCACGTAAATTAGCACAGATTAAAAGCTTAAAATTTAACTAAAATACTGAACTTGTCAGTTGCAAAATTTCTTAAATAATCACTTGTTTGCATAAAATGTAACAGTACATACTGACCCAGTACCAGAATTATGGGTATTTTCATTGTTTTATTATGTATTTTTTAAACATACAGAATGGTTAGGTACATTGTCCCTCTGGAAAACGGAACAACGTAAATTCGGCCAGAGTAAAACACCAAGGTCTCCGGTGGACGTGAAAACATTAAAATATACCATGGCGGTGTTTATGACGAAGTACCACAATATGCATTATGATTGGGCTATAACACTAGTCCGTCATCGCTAAGAACAATGACGCACTGAGTACAATGTGTGCAACGAGGCGTTGTCCAGCAAGACAAAGCGGGATGACGTAAGAACTACACACACACAAGCAAGAAATTACACTTGCCTCGCTCTCATTTCAACGCCATTCTTCAGAGGAGCCACAGCGATGTATCGTTGTGTGTATAACTTTTAACAATAGTTTAAATTAACTAACAAAAATGTTATCAACAATAGTGGAGCAATGAAGGCTCATCTTATTTAACAGTATAAATATATAAAAAATGTAAATTCAGTGCACACATCTATCTAATTAAACTCAGCGGAATTAAAGGCGAACACCGGCCATCACCATGGGCGTCCCACACCAACAACGGATGGACACCACCACCTAATAAGCAGAGAAGTTCCTTTTGTCATTTTTACAGTTAATGAGCTCATTAATACCAAATCGATAATGAAAAAGAATGTACGGGTCTGAAGTTGAATGTGTGAGAATGAATGAGTGAATGTATGGCCATAACACATAAGCCGAAGGCATTGGTTTGTGTAGTAACTAATTAACTATTAATAAATGATTTTAAGCTGCAGCAATAAAGTTTACATTGATATTAATTCAACAGATAAAGAAATAGAGAGAATAAAAAGAGATAGAAAAGTAGCCTCCATTTTGTTTTGGGTCATATCATATGACGTCACTATTTTGACCGCATGGTTGTATATGTACTACCTTAGATTGAATTAAATTTGATGGTTAATTTCAAGAATATCTGGTTATCATTTGTGTCGTCAACTGTGTTTCAAAATCTTCCTGTACATGAACCCTGGTACCCCTTAGGTATAAAACAGTTTATGAAAGAAGAAAATGAGCCCGGCTAATAATGAATTTGGTGAGTACCAGTAATACCAAATCATGGTATTTGTCATACATATCTTGCTAGATATATGTAATAATATTATTGAAAGTAGTTTGATAAATTACAATTGCCGCCCTCACAGTGACTTATTAGTTGGTTAAATTACAAGCAAGACCGTTACACTTCCTTTTTCTTTTAAGAAAACTCATCCTCACATGAACTACACTGGTTATATAAAAGTTAGATGTAAAACTTCAGGAAAACAATAAGACTAATTTTAATTCCTTCCTCTTCAAGTACAGTGGCCTAATCATATTTCAGACTAGTCCACCATTAACCACCTACTCATAAAAATTTTGCCACTATCAGATGGGGTGAAAGGAAGTAATTTCCGACTTAGTAGCCTATTTTCATCCCATGTTATTTTTTTACCAAGGAAGTGTGAGTTCAGTACACAGGAATCACATTTCACTCATATGAAAACTTATACCATTTATTTTGTTACTGACAAAGCTAATTAAATTTTTAATAGAATTTGTGAATTATAACAATGTGATAATTCATATATATTAAACCAAATCAAATTCTTACTTATTATACGGTCTTGAATAAGCAACTTCTAAACAAACATTGTAGAAAATTTCGTTCTTCTTCTTCTCCACTTCCAAGGATTAGGCCAGTTCCAACCCTATCTACCTCTCTTCTTCCCTCAGGCCAACATTGTTGACCTGCTGACCCCACTATGGCATTCTTTGTAGGTCTAAACCAGTTACTTTTATTGCTTAATTCAAGAGATGTTACATCTTTTTGTATATAAACACTTCTTTTCCTGTCTAAGAGACTTCTTTTCCTGTCCCTCAAGAATCTTCTCTCTGATGACTATATCTTCTTCTTATCACTGTCCATGTCTCATTGGCATACATCATAAGCATAACTTGGGAGGGACAGGGGGCACTCCCCTCCCCCCAATGTTCTGAGCATTATAAAATTTTGTTTCGAGTTGTTATAAATAAAAACTAACAAATAGTCAAACAGGAGACAGTTTCTATGCTTGCGAGCACAGGAAGCACTATTTATCAATGTCTGTACTGTTATCAGATGACTAGTTGCCATAATTTTATTATTCTTATTTCTTTCGAAGAAACTTGTTTGACAGATATGAATGATATACGTTGACGTAATATTTCTGTTAAAAAAAAAAAAAAAAATATTAGAGACCTAATTAACTGGAATACAATGCGTGCCTTTTACACAAAGACTTAGTTTTTGAACACTGTAATGAAATAATAAGCGCAGTTGTACTTCTAAGAATTTGCTCTCTTTACTTTCCTCTCTTTGTCACACATATTCTTCTGAGTCATCAGTGCTTGGATTGTTTACTGTTTGATTCGAGATTATCGCTGTTTTCAGTTCAACAGAATTTCGCAAATACTACAGGCCAGTGTAAAAGAGAGCGGTATGGTAAACTCGGCGGTATGAACAAAGCTGGCTTACTGTGCAAGACATCGATGGCTTTGTTCACGAATCTTAAAAGACGGTCGTTTGGAACTGTTATTTGTTAATGATTACTGATACAAGTGCGGTCAGTTACTTGGTCGTGTACGTAGTCTGTTAAAGTACACATGGCTTGTCTCTTTCTTAATTCATTATTGTTGTGATTGTTTTGGTTTTTTGAGTTCCTACGTTCTGAGAAATGGGAGATAAGAAACGCAAAGGAGTAACACTGCTTAATTTCTCTGAAAATTGCCTGACTGGCAATTTGAAAATTTCTTTGTGTTGTAACTGATTCGGCTTACTGCTACTACTGCCGAGTATTTTGTGACAGTGTGCCTAAAGGAGAGGATGCGTTTACGAAAACTGGGTATAAGAATTGGAAGAACTGAAATTGTTTATGTTTATAGGCATACAGTATATTTGTTCTAGGTAAACATAACTAGAAGTACAACTTATGAAAAAAGGTTTGTTGATCATTAAAAAATGAAATTGTCCCTCGTTTTACTGACTAAGAATTATTACTAAACTTTCTAATTTTGTATATAATATATTTTATTATATAGATGGTCTCACTACACACTTGAATTTATGAAGGTTTACCCCCCCCCCCAAAGTTAGGCCCCAAGTTACGCCCATGGCATACACTACTACCAGAATAGCAATCCTATGAAGGACTTCATACATGTTTTATTCCTAAACATTATGTATATTTGTTAGCTTTATTATTTATGCCATTACCATAATGATAAAAGATATCATACCAGGCAATTAACAGACACCAGTCAATTCATTCAATGTAATTTACAGAATGTAAGTCTGTTTGTTGCTTTACCAAGTAAAGTTTAAATATTTTAAAATTTAAACTGAAACAATTAATACCATTATAAAGTTAAACTTTACATTTTGTAGCTTAGGCTGAAATATAATCCCCAATATAAATAAAAACTAACGTTTTCATGCAATGATAGCTTTGAGCAGTAAGAATACAATGCCAACAAACACTATGCAGAACTGTGCATATAACTAAAAGTAATAAAAGCCATACTTATAACACACTAGTCTATAGATGGGCATTAACACACTAAAGTAGAAAGATGCCTGGCTGAAAGAGTAATTAGAACAATGATCAAGATGGCAATCAAATTATTGTTGTAGTTTCTACAGACTGACTAGAAATAATCAGTCATGCATTCACTGTGGTCTTCAGTATACAGAATATCTGCCTCCAGACTCAGTGGATATTCTATAGTTTATCTGTTTCTCAGAAAACTTATAACTGTCATTTACCAGACAGTGATTACGTGTCATTTATGCAGTATATGTTCTCTGTCACATGATTGGGCTATTGAATTCCAGCTATGATTATTATTGGGCTGTGCATAACTCCAGTTATGAATCTTCAACATTCTACTGTATACAGTGGAAATCGTTTAACGCGAAAACGGTTACCACAAAATATCGGTTAACACGAAATACCACTCGGGTACCGATTGCCGTTTGTTATGTACAGTGTATTATTTGTACGGTTAACATGAAAGGTTTACCTGAAAAATATCGGTTAACACGAAAAATTTTTGTTAAAAATAATTTTTTTTTGGCTGGCTTTTAAGTAACTGCATACAAAATAAAGCCACACAAGTACACCCAAAAGCTTGTTTTCGATGTAAAGGAATCCATTCTTTATCTCTAAAAGAGAAAGAGCAGGTAGTGACCATAGTTTGTTTTGTCTACCTGTTTTGTTTTGTCTTCAGTACCAAGTTCTATTTACAGTACGTACTGTATACAGTGTACCGTTGTTTACGAGAACCATAGCCTCTCCTTCAGCACCAAATGTGTTGTTCACTGACCGCAAATAAACCGTTATCGCTTACATTAACTACCTACTCTATAGGGTGTGGTGAGTTCAGTTCAGTTATATTCTGTGCGTGTACAGCGGTGGTAAAGTTTGCAGTACGGTACCGATAACATTTTATTGTAAAAAATTTACTCAGTTGTGAGGATTAACTGTTTACTTTTTTACTGTACAAACTTCTTAGTCTTTTACAGCCAGTTAAGTGACGTTAAGCGTGTGACGTGTATGTGTTAAGTGAAGTTACGCTTTCGTAAATTTCGTTTTTGCAGGCCAGAAGTAAAATGGAGAAGAAAGTGCGTAAACAAAGTGCCCTCTCTTTAGAAAAAAAAGTTCTGGATGCTTGTAACTTGTTAAGAACAGCGTGGAACCTCGTGACGCCTACAACAATTCAAAATTGTTTCGCTCATGCTCGATTCATTTTGAATTCAGAAACTGAACAACCCGAAGAAAATGAAATTGATCCTACACTATCTGAAATGTTTAATCGTGTGTCATCTGTATTAAATGTTTCAATTTCTCTAAATGAGTATGTGACTGTCGACGAGAACGTAACTACGGCTCCCGTATTAACAGATACCGATATCATGGAAACAGTGCAAGTTGACAACTGTGAAGGTGATGATAGTGACGACAAACTTGACACGGAAAATGATAGTGAAAATGTTCCTACCGCTACCGATATGCTTTCGTTGCTGAGCCGTGTTCGTCGATATTTTGAAGCCAACTCGGAAGGTGAAATGTTTGAACACGTTGATAAATTAGAACAATTTGTTGAAAATAAAATAGTCAAAATTGTGTGCAAAAGAAAATAACGGATTATTTTAAATAAAGATAAACACGAAAACTACGGTAAAGTTAAAAGACATACAGTAGTCTATAAGAAAACCTAAATCATAGGACTAAATTTAGAACAGCTAATAATAATTTTAAGAAAAATTAGCAATAATAAAACATGAGGATAAATAAAGGTTGTATTTGTTGCATTTTACTAGACAGTACAATAAATAATCTACAGTACACTATTTGTTCACTTCCTCATTTTGTTTCACTTTTTGTTCGCTTAACGCGAAATTCGGTTTACACGAAAAAAATAACTGGTCCCCGTCATTTCGTGTTAACCGATTTCCACTGTACTTTATTTAATGGTGGTATAATTTGTACTCAGAGCACTACAAAATAATAAAAGTATTTAGTTCCCTAATGTATGTAGTGCTAGTAACCTAATAGATCTAATTTATTAGGATTCTATGGATAAAAACAAAAATTTACTTTTTATTTCAACAAATTTAATATTCTTTAAGCAATGATTACAAAAATGACAGAATTTTCTTTGGTACATATCCAATAATTTGCACTGTTTAGACTTGGTTCCATAGAGCACGACACAACTGATTTTAAAAGATTAAGGGAATACGCATGTCACAATGTTTATTTATAATACATTAATGTACAGAATTTAAAATCCATTAATAATTTAAAAATACTTATAAACAAATATACTGACAGTTAAAACTAATATAATAAGAGACGAAATGCAAATAGACGGTTTCTAAATATATGTTCTAACAAAACAATCAACAATGAATGGAATTACTACACGTTCTAATGTACAATACCACACAATCTATATTTACTGCATACTCTAAAATTGCATTACACAGTCATGCTCTTAATGAAGAAACATTTAGTTTTTAATCCACAATACAAGTTTCATTATTAATATAACTTTAACCATAAAATTATTTATCCACAACATGTTCTTAATAAGCATATGTTCACTTTTAACAATAATAACAAACTTTAATAAATAAGTGTGATATTACATATATGTATTCTACACTGTTCCATGTTAAACAACTGTTCTTCACCACATATGTGTCTCACGTATTTCACTTATAATGTGGTTGGCCTTCTGTAACGCCTTCAACAGAAACATCAACACAATTAATTGCAGTACATATCAACATGTCTAATAAAGAAAAATAAATAACTTACCGAAAGGTGGCTTTTAACTGTGTTCACCCAATTGTAAGACAACCAATTTTCAAATTTTTGATGTATTAAAACACACAGTTATCTTTGATTAATGTACAAACTGATTTTATAAATAGTAGTAATGGTACTATGAAAAGCACCTGTCTACTATGTAAATGTGTTTCTATTTGATTATGATAGTTCCATGTTACCATATACATAACATTTTTGGTAGGTTATGTTTTTTGTTAAGTAAAGTTATTACTTCCTGACATGTCACTGAGATGTCAGTCTGTGTTAAAATATCTGAAAGTAGCTTGATAGGTGACTACATGGCAAAATGACTACAACAAGAAGTAAATTAATGGTGCACGTGACAGCATTATTTCTGCAGATGCTAATCCAATCCAATGTGAGTGTTTGACAATCATGGACAGTTTCCAATCAAAACATAGCAGTAGCAGGTTTTCTTGGAATATGTCAAAATATCTGTAGTATACTAGGGTGTTTTCATTTTTTTTCCTGCTAGAGCTGTCCAAGTTTAATGGGTTTTTTGCATGCATTTCTTTTTGTAGTACTGCAGATCATCTGTTAACTGTCATCTTACATGCTGGTTTATGTACTATGGTGATGCCTTTTTTGGCAAGATGACAGCCTGTTCATTTCCCTTCAGAAAAATGTGATATGGTATCAACTGAAGGATGTCTGTTTTACCTTGAGTTGTTTGTGATTTGTGTATGTGTGTCTAATTTCATCTATTCTGTTCTGATTTTATTGTACAGTTATTTATTGCTTCAACAGTTGATTTTGAATCAACTAGTATTACTATTTTATTGTTTACTGCTGGCCTGTCAACACTTGTTTTAGAGATATTGCTATTGCTGTGGTTTCAGTGTGTAAGTTCACTGAACCTGGGCCAAGTGCTATATAATGAAAGAACAGTTCACAAAACATTCCCACTCCAGCTCCACTGTCACTGTTTGTCAGCACCATCTGTACACAATGTCAACAAAGTATTTTGTGAGTATCTGGTGTCAACTGTTTCTAATAATACCTGCAGAGGTTTCTTCTGTGTGTGCCGTTTTCAAAACTGTTTCTGAGCTGATGTAATTTCGATATATCAGATGGGTTTGTTGGTAGTGGTTTTACGTATATTTTAGGGGTTTGCTTGGGCCATCAAAAGTTCTTCTGCTTTGGTTTTGAAGTAATTTTTGCATTTTCAGTCTACTTTTAACCTTAATTTTATAGAACTACTTGTATCTCAGTTTGTCTGCTGCCAATTTTTCATGTAACTGTATGGTTTGTAGATTGTGATAATCTTCAATAGGGTAGTTATTTGTTGTTTTATAATGAGTGTTGTTACTATATAATTCTGTTTTGTAAAGATTCTGACAGATATATTTTTCTTGCTGTTAGAGAATATTATTTCTGCTCATATTAAGTCCTGGTTTGATTGTGTGTGTGTGTGTGCGTGTGTGTGTGTGCAGTTTAATTCAATACTTCCATATTGCTTCCCCATGTACTTCCTCCATGTCCTTGCTGTTACGTTTTTAACACTTTGACGCTGAGCCCTTAACATAGTGATACTTCGCCCATGCCGCACCATTTTTGCTTATATTTAAAATCTTGTATCTTCTAAACTATATGGTAAAGAAAATATGCTACCTATGTTTTTATGAAGATCTAAGTGTCTTATTTAAAATGGTGTATAATGTATGTTACTGTGTTGGTTATTTTCCCTGAAATTGCTTTTCAAAAAGTGATGCTTTTGGAAAAAAAAATTTGGCCAAAACACATGTTGTTACTAGAAACTCACAATTTTATTTTTACTTGTATGAAATGGATTAAACAATACATTACATAATGTTTATAATATATATTGGTTTATACAGGTGTACTTTTGTATTTTTTTTTACAAGAAACGGTTGTCTGACATTTTGACATGTAAGCGTGTTTAGTCAACTAACATAACAGTTTGCCGCGCGCTGTTTCATGTCAACTGTACCTATGAAAGTGAACGCATATGGGATCTAGCGGATGATTTCGGTACTACAAGGCCTGACAACATTTCAAAACAGCTCCAAGGATGGTTTATACATATGGAATCATGCAAAACACATTGAAACTTCAGGACATCAATTGACGTCCATCGGCGTCAAAGTGTTAATGTGTTCATTTAGTGTCAGCTTGTTATCAAGACTAATTTCAAGATATGTGGTGCAGTCATTCTTTCTGATTTGGTTCTCTTTACGTATTTACTGCAGTGAAGAGATATTGTACACTGTTTTATTGGAATTTATTATCATGGTATCAACTTTAGCCAACTTGTCTAACTATCCTGCTGCTGGGCACGCTGGCATTTTCCAACTTTACACATGTTTGATTTCTGTTGTGTACTGTTATATAAAATGTTACTTTCTCTGTAAATATACTGTGTTTGTGCCTTTGTTTGCTGTGACTGTTGTTGGAAGATCATTGATGCGAATGTTAAACAGGGTGAAACTAGTTACTATTCCCTGTGGGAGGCTTTCATGTGTCCGTTCCCATCCTGAAATCTTGCCATTCCATTTTGTTACATCCACCCAAAATTATGAAGTCTTTTATCCAATTAAACATGTGTCCTGAAATCTCTAATTTTTTAAATTTGAATCAATAACTTTTTTCTCCAAACTGTATCACAATCATTTTTGAAATCTACGAATAGTGCTATTATACTTTCATTTTGTTCAAGGCTTCTTTAATGGAATCTGGTGCGTATAGTTGAGGAATTAAACTCCTGACTGATCAACTATTAATTGTTAAGTTTCTAAGTGATACTTCAATCTAAGACCATTCTCTCCACAGTTTTATTCACAACAAAAGCATGTGACGTTGTTCTGAGGCTGTTTAATTATTGTATTTTTTCCATGTTTTATTATTGATATGAATACTGCCTTTTTCTGAGCCAATAGATTTTTTCACCTTGGCATACACCATTGTGAAGTTTTATTAATAATAATTTTAGGTTGCTCTTCCATATGTTTCAAAAATTCTATACAGATGTGCTGGTTGCTTTTTGTTCTTTCGTTTTCTGAGTTCTTGTAGGTTGACTTCATCGCTGAAGTGTCTGTATTGATGGCTGCCTGTGCAGTATTTACCATCCTTTAATGGTTTTCTGATGTTTAAAATTGTCAGAGATTGAAGTGATTTATTTTTAATGGGAAACTTCAAAACAGGAAAGTAGTTTAGAAGTCTGAAAAGGGTGATCTTTGTAGTAATATTGATTCCACTAAAAAACTCAAATGAACTTGTTTCACACTAACCCAGTTAATACATAAATTTCCATGTTACATGCATAAGGTTATATCAATTTGTTAATGAACATTGGATTTTAATGTTGCATTGCGGAGTTAAGATATCACATAGTGTTGAGTAGAACAAGTTTAACAAGACACTTGGTGTCAGGACTGTGATGCAAATAATGAAAGTGCCAGAAGCCAATGTTTGTCACTGAATTCTTTTAAATACAGACTGACAAATGCAAAAGAAAACACAAAACAAACATTTAGGAGACTTAAAACATGGTGATTTCAAGAAATTTAAGAAGTTGTGAATTCCGTGACTCTAAGACAGAGTGGTAGGCTGCCTTAAGCATACATTCTTGCTTTAAGCAAAAACTGCAAGAAGATTAGGCATACCACATCACGAGTTCACGGGTAGTAGAGATTGGTGTACACGAATGATGTGACAAAATGATTTTTCTTCACATCAAAGAACATCGATCTGCCATAAACTTACTAAAGATTACAATGAGAAATTAAAAAACCTCCGCTCCACAGTCCGTTAAGGACCAAGGCGTACCACGCGGCTTTTGTGTTAGTGTGACGGTGTATGGCTAGTACTACGCGCCACCTGCCGCTAGTTGCGGTATTCACGGCCAGGAGGCGGCGCTGTTATCTCAGCGCCTACTCAGTTTGCCTCACGATGCTGAGTGCAGGCCGTATGGAGCCTCCGCCGGGAATTGAACCCGGGACCACGAGCGCATCAATCACCCGCGTTAGCCACTAGACCGGTTACTGTTTTTCTGGTATGACATTAAAGTCTACAGTCAATGAAAATTTCTGAGTTACAGCAGTATTAGCAGAAAGAATAAAGATTCCACCATTTGTGATATTAAAAAAAAATAAAACATTTGTCAAGTGGTATTACAGCTACATGCCAAGAAACTGGATGGATAACAACAGAATTGGTGAAGCATTAACTGAAAGTTGTGAGTCATCCTGAAATGGAGGGACAAGCTTCCCTTTGATGCAGTCAAGGACACTTGACTTCAAGAATTAAAAACTTAGCACGTAACTCGGATACATATCTTATTGTTATAACTGGAGGGATGAATCACAGCTCCAGGGTTTTAAATGTATTAGTAAACATGTCACTCACAAACAATCAGAAGAGGTTACCAAATGTGACAAGTTTCATAGAGGTATTGCTTAGAGGCAATATTAAAAAGCCTGAAGTTGCACAGATATATGAATGGATTAAGACATCTTAATCATAAATGGATAAGGCATCAAATAAAACCTTGAAGTTATAGTATGAAGGCTTCGAAAATGTTGTTTACCTAATGCTACGGATAGATCTGAAGATTGTAGATGAAAGTGATACAAACAATGAGAGCAAATAGTGTTGACAGTGACAACAAATTGTGAAATTTATTTATTTGTTTAATATTTGTTAAGATTATTACACACAGTATGTGGATATTTGATACCTAATATTATGCAAGTATAACTACTATTTCTAATTTTCATCAAATACAGCAACATTAAGTAAGTGACTATCAGTCCTTTACAAGATAAGTTTACTAGTCGATGAGTTTACAAGATCTTACTTTTCTAGCTGAACACCTTCAAAATATTAAGTTGTCATAAATTCAGAGTTGACTTAACAATTAGGTAAATACAATACTGCTGATACTATGAGAAAACGGTTACTTGTACAAGTACTATTACACTGTGTTTCTATAAAACTGGTGTTTGAGAAAGCTGCAATTTAGCATAGAAATAGGCCTACCTTGTTTCTCTACCTAGCTATCATTAGCACACCTTGCTCCCACTTACTTATTTACAAAATACTAAGTTTGTTTACTCACACTAAGTACTTATATAAGATACATATAATCTGAACGGCCATATACATGACAAGGTGAAGACCAAATGCACTTGTAAAAATACATGTATTACATAAAATATAAACGTCCCATTAGTATAAACGTATCACTGACTTTAGTAAATATGTAAACAGGAATGAATGACTTTTTTGAAGAGTACAACATAATTTATATTGCGATATTAGGCTTTTGAAATCTGTGATTAATAGAAGCCCTGGAATTTTGTAAATGGATTATTGTAGAAATATTTCATGTGACTAATACAATTTGTATGATTTGAGCGGTGCCTTACAAACATCCAATTGCAGTAATTATGATTGGATATATCACTTGCTCGTATTACAAGACTGAATTTTTATGTTTAGTAATGTTGTAATCATATGAATCAAGATCATTGTATCTGCCACTCATATCATCAAGACAGTTTTCAAGACATTATTGAGGCATTCGTGCTTATGACTAGCACACTAATGTTCATTACAAAATTCTATTGTGCATTTTGTGACTGGGGTTAAAATATGTGCAGTTACAAGATGCTGAAAGTTATGAGTACACATGAACACATTGCAAGAAATTTTGAAATGAAGTGTTGTACATATAATTGATGAAAAGAAAGAAAAGGTTATAGTTCATTGTCAGTACCTATTCCATAGTACCCTTAAAAATAGCAAAAACTGTATTTTTGTGATTCTGTGTGCATACAAACCTAAAGTAAGTGCAAATGGATGGAATCTGCAAAAAGAAGAAATGTGCAAAAAACAAATTATGAAATCAAATGAAAAAACTATGTTTTTGCACAAATTTTACTTTTGTAAGTGATTTTCAAAAATTAGTCTTATGAAACGAAACTTGTAAAAACCATTACTTTTCACTGTAATCAACTGTTAAATGGGAATTCGTTTAGTATCCACCTTATTGAGTTGTGTTTGTATGGGGTTTGTAAAACAAACACAACACATATCTATGGACACCATGGAAATTCAATGATGAAGTTGTAAGAAGCACCACGGTTGGATGAGAACTTAAAACTATGGTTAACTGTAGGAAACTGGCATATCTAGGTAATGTACTCAGAGGCAACTAGTATGAATTACTGAAATTAATCCTACTAGGAAAAACTGAGAGACAAAGCGGCATTGGAAGAAGGGGAGCATCCTGGTTGGGCTGAAAAATTGTTTTGCACTGCAGAAAACAAAGACGAATATGCTGGACTGACAGCCAACATAAGGGGGGACCTGATAAGGCACACACATGAGAAAAAGTTTTTTTTCTTCATAAGCTAAAATGAAAGCTCTGAAGAAGAGTGGAAGAAGATGCAGAGGATAACCACTGTCATGGTAGAAGGATGGAGTAAGTTATAGCTGGAGAGAAAACAAAACGCCTAGCAGACAGCAGATGTTAGTGAAACCTAATATATGCCCAAGCTGTACATACGGCAACTGGATGCAATATATGATGATTACTATGCTAATAACTTTACCAGTCTTAAATACATATGCCAGTTATTAACTTCAGTATATTGTATAAATAATAACAAATTGAACTTCATTCAATAACACACACACACACACACACACACACACACACACACACACACACACACACACACACACACACACACACACACACACACACACACACACACACACACACACACACACACACACACACACACACACACACACACAGTAAACATACCTTGAGCATATCTCCTGCCTCCTTCCGTCGTTGCGCAATATGCTCTGATTCATTAAGAAGTTCTTCTGCGTGATCTGACTTGTACAAATGTGTAACTAGTTCAGACTGAAGATTATCTTTTACATAGTTAACTAAGAAATGCATAACTGCTTTAGGAACACTGTCCTGTATTGATTTCCTTACTATATAGAAGTATGATTTAATGAGCCGTTCTGAAATGCACACAAAAATATACGCATGTTAATTCTTGATAAACGCATACCAATTTGGTGTCAATGAACTATACAACTACCAACACCAAAAATTACATATATCTGTGTCACTGATATCTCAAGTCACCTGGGCACATATAATTTTAAGATTTAAATATCAGCTTTACAAATTCAGAATTTTCTTTGTGTACAACTGCAATAACTGTTTAAAATTTTCTCAAATTGTTTTTAGTAGGAGGTTGTCCCAAAAGTAAGTGTACTGATTTTTTATTTAAATGATTATTGAACTCACCTGAAATTACAAGTTTTTCCAGTCCAGCCCTTAGGAACTTACAGTGTGGATCCAATAATCTTTCCACTGATCATAGCAGTAATGGAAGTCATTTTTTATAAGTGTGCTTTGCTCATTGGTCACAATGTTTTGCACATGCCCTTAAACTTCGACTTCAACTTAAGGTAGAGGTAGAAATTGTATGGAGTTAGATCTAGACTGTAGGGAAGATGTGGAAGTGTGGGAATTTTTTCTTTGCGAGAAATTATCGAACAGTGTGAGAAGATGCACTTTGTGGAGCAGCACCACAATGTCCCTTCGGACTCGCTGAACCATTTTTTGAAATTGTTCCACATCATTTTTGGAAGGCCTGTCTGTCGTGGAAATAGACGTTCTTTGAGCACATTGCCATGGCTGTCAAGAAACGATACTCATTGTTTTCACCCTCCTCACATGCGGCTTCCTCCAGGTGAGAATTTTTTGTGTGCCATTCCTCTCTTTGCCGTTTTGTCTCAGGATAATTCTCATACATCCATGATTTATCTCCTCTTATTACATTATCCAAAAGATTTGGCTCAACTTCTAGTCTTCACAGCAAATGCTGACTAATTTTTAATTGGTTTGTTTTCTGCAATACATAAAAGTTTGGGGACTAGTTTTGCAAAACTTTTTATATCTACAATCATCCTACCACACAACTGGCAGTCTTTTACTACCAAAAAACTTTGGTAGAATGAGATTTATTTCCAAACTTTTTCTCAGCCTCTTTGAAAGCTTTGTACCACTTAAAATCATGGTTCTTGAAAGAACAGCATTCCCATTAGTTTTGTTTAAAGAAGAAAATGTTTTGGTGGCAGATTTGTTGAGTTTCAATCAAAATTTAGTAGCATTCTGTTGTCCTATATTTTCTTGCATAAAGGAATAATCATGAGATTATACAACACAACAGTACACATACTGACCAAGCTAATCAATTGCAACCAAGGTCACTACCAATGTACTAACATACATGATTGGGGTGTTACATTGTCAAACTGTATAGAGGACAATCAGTATACTTACTTTTGTGACAAAGTGTGCCATTATATTTTCTTGTTAAACACAGAACATGTGAAATACCTGTGCATACATTTTATATTGTATACATCAAATATAATTATGAAAAACAAAATCGTTTGAATACACAATGAAAATTTATATTATTGTGAAACACTGGGGAAAACCATACTAAAACTACAAGGCTTAAACCAACAATTAAAATATAAAACAAAACTAAGTAATATGTGATTACAAATTACAAATGCATATTACACATTAATTTAGACCTATCTTTTAAGTACAGCAAGTATGACAAAAAAAAATATCAAGAATATCTTCAGGTGTTTTGAATGGTGCAGCAAAGCAGTGTGCAAGTCCTTCACCTGTTGATTGTAGTTATTTGTATTAAGTTCACTTTAACAAAATTGTCTTTAACAAAATTGTATAACAGTTATTCAAAAATTAAAACTTTTTATGGTAAATTAAAAATCTTAGTGAAAAGTAATGTAAGAATACAATGCAACTCAATAATCATTTTAGGAAAGCTATTCTATTGAGGTAAGCACATAATAATTAGAAAGAATGACCAAAAATGTCTGAAATCACACAGTCCATTTCAGATAACGTCTTGGTACTCAGCTATTTAATCATAACTAACTGAAAATTAGGTGGTGTGTCCACATTTAACATTAAATTTGGATATCCTCAAAGAAGAAAAAATGAAACTCTCTTCCTGTTATGTGCCATAAACGGTATGATAAACGCTGCTACTGGTGATGAACTGTATTTGTTTGCTTAAGATACAAAACCAATGTGCAACCATCCCAATACAAATCTGAGACCACAAACAGATTCTAACACAAAGTCACACTTGCATTTTATTTTCTCTTTAAACAGATCACAACGAAAATACCAAAGAATTGGTAAAGGATTTTATATTTGAACTTCGTGATGTTTTACAGATAAGAGTTTGTTATAATAGACTAGACATATAGTAACTGTAGTTGTAGCATGATCGTTCCTTTACCCATCAGTTTTATGCAATACTGCCTACCTAACCCTCAGACAGGGAAAGATTATCAAACCCATGTCTCTTGAATTTCATTTTTGAAAATAAAACTGGAAGTTTAGTATGTGAGGTTTTAATAAGATGTGAAAAGCGTCCGGAGAAACACCATAATGCACAAAAACTCTGACAGAAGGTAGAGATGTTGAGACACTATAGCATCAGAATAAGAATATTTTATACAGGGCACTAAGCTACATATAAACCTTTTATCATTTAAGTCTATTTTCAGCACTTTTGATCACATCCTAAAAATATACTCACTACATACGTACTTATATTGATACATACAAAAATAACTGTAGGGTAAATCATAAAAAAACACTTAGAAGCAAAATTCACTCAAAAATCTTCTCTGCAAGCCCAGGTGGACTAAATTGGATGTTTATACTAAAGCCATTGGCCATTACATATTGGCTGTAATTTCAATTACATTTCCTTTTGAATTACTTATAATGCTTTGATATTTTCAAATAGTCTGCTAATATTCATGTAGATATAGTCTGGTACAAGTCATCTTTAATAATTCCTAATTGGAATTTGTTATCTCTGCTCACATATTGTATCCGGTCATTCTAGCCATTGTTTCATACAGCTATCAAATTCATGGGATAAGTCTGCTGAAAACTCAGTTGGTTTTCATTACTCTTTTCTTCAAAAATATCTTCCAGGTCAGTTATGTAGTGAGGAAAAAATACATTACACTGAGAGTATACACTGCTCAAATTAAACATTATATGTGCAGGTTTGGAAAAACTACAGTACTATGTGCCATTACTACTACTACTCCATGGCTCTACAGATCATGAAGGGCACTGGCCTCCAGAACAACGTGCCTCCACTCCTCTCTGTCCTGTGTGACTCTCTGTCAACTTCTGACCCCCAGTCTTCTCATATCTTCATCTACATTGACCATCCATCTTCTTCTTGGCCTCTCTCTTGCTCTTCTTCCTCCTGGTCCTCCAATGAATATTTTTTTTACTGCCCTTTCTCTGTTATTCTTTGTATGTGACCTGCCCACCTAATTCTGCCTTGTTTTATTGCTGTGATGATGTCCGGTTCTTTGTACAGATCGTTCAATTCGGTGTTTGCCCTCATGCGTCACATTCCAGTATATAGTATACCTCTATATATCCCCCTCAGAATCTTTCTTTCCCATCTTCTGATCATATTGGGGTGAAGTTATGGTCCAGGCTTTTGAAGCATATAATACTACTGGCCGCAATACAGTTTTGTAAATCTGGACCTTGGAGGTTCTAGAAATGTTTCTGAAAGTATATGGCATTGTTTATAGTTATTCTTGATCAGTAAGTTGGCTTCAAATTTAACATTTATTTTTTCTGGCACTTACATGGACAACTGATAGGATATGAAATTTTTTTCCTTCAACTGTGTTAGGACAACTAATGCAAAAGCAACATTTTTTTTCTTGTATACACTGTCACATGAAATATATTTTTGAGTTTTAAACAAAATTATACTAACAATACAGCAATACCTGGGAAAAATGCATCAAATGCAGAAAACAATCACATTATTTTATTTATTTATTAAAATATTTGTTTATTCGTTAATGAACCCAATGAGTATTCCTACACAGTCCTACTGAAGTTACTATACAAATATTAGTTATACTACACACAAGTCACTAGACCCATCACCTACATATACTGTGACAGCAGCGGTATGCGAACATCTGCTCTCCGGACCAGCGGTGGACACAGCGAGCCAATCCGGCATCAGCAGCCGCCGAGACGTGACCAACTACGTGTTCGGAGCTAGCCAATCAGCGATCCCGGTTAGTTAATAAAACCCGGGCCGGCAGAAAATTTTACACACTCTTCATCGCCACGCCATCGGACGCACTTCATCTCCTCTCCTCTCTCGGACGACATCGGTGCGGAGTCAGCCGGAAGGAACGGCCAAAGAATAGAACCAGCATTCTTGCGTATTCGCCCTCCAGTTCCGCGCCAGCGATGGATTTCGCTGGGCCGGCAGCCGACTCTACAACCGTGCCAAAAGAAGAGGAGGACTGCAGTACGCCACGAACAGCGGGCGCAGCCGCCGAATATCTCAGCACGGCACTACCAACATCACCGTTCTTGCCACAAGGTCCTTTTTAGGGCCACCAAAAACACTAGAGTGTACGATTGGCGCCATTTGTCATGCGGCAAGCCTTTCGTCCGGTGACAATACATACAGAAATTCTGGTTTCAAATATTATACTATGACTCACAACTTCCAGTCATGAAGGTATGCATCATGTTATCTTTTTTATTATGTGTAATGTAACATCATGCCTGATGAAGCTGTCAGTTATACTAAAATGTTTAAAACTAGTATTACTACACTAATATCCCTTCTTTGTGTAGGTTTGTAAAAAGTTCTTTACATCACATAATGGAATTGGCAGGTTTACTGGTGCTTTTTGTATTTTCTAAAGTATAATGCGGTACAATATCTTCTAACATATTACAATAAAATATAATGTTTAACACACTGACTGCCAAGAATAATTTGTTAAAATGGCCTTCAATGGGGTTCTTAATTACCCCTCGTATGTACTGTGCCTGTACAAAAAGGGGTGAAACCATTTTTGATAATTTTGATTGTGCAATAATCCAATTTATGTGAAACCAGAAAAAAATTCGACTTTAGGAATCTGCATGGAAGTTGGAAACACGTGTCGATGAATCGACATCTATTTTTAAATGTACCAATGGATGAATCAGCCAAAGCGGAGTTCAATATAACCACATATGGGCACAGACTTTTGGCAAGTCGACTGAAGTCACAAGTGTATCATGAAAATATCACGAAGTGAACACATGTTTTCTAATGGCGAAACGCAGTTGGAGTACCACGTGACCAGCGAACATATACCCGAACGTCGCTCGTCATTCGCCCTGTTCGATCATCACCTTCAGCCCGTACGGGTGCGTTTAACCTAAGTCCGCAGGCAAAACCCATTTTGGCCTTCAATCAGTAAAAAAAGTAATTAAAACAAAGCTAATTCAATATCTACAAGTGTCGACAGCGTGGAAAATGTAAATTAACAGTTTAAACAGTTCCGGACAGTTTTTGTGAGTGTAGGAGAAAAAAAATGTGAACGAGAAAAGATGCAACACATGGAGTAACAAAGACAGATAAGTACAGAGAAAATAGATCGATCAGCCAACCACTAATTCGCACAATATTCAAATATTATTTTCATAAATGAGATCTCAGATATAAAAAAGGGAGAGAGAGAGAGAGAGAGAGAGAGAGAGAGAGAGAGAGAGAGAGAGAGAGAGAGAGAGAGAGAGAGAGAGAGAGAGAAAGTGGAGTACTGGTTAGCTTTTAATTAGTAGGTAAGACTTAATTTGATATAATAAGAACTATGTGTGTTCAGTCAAGTGATTTGTTCATCACCAAAGAAATGGGGTGATACCTTTGCAGTTATAAAAAGAAAATGAAAACAAAAAATAATGTCTATTTCACAATGACCACGTGTTTAACATAAATTATTATACTGCAACCTAGTCTGTTTCCATCGTCAAATTCTCGCCTAACGAATTTTGGAACCCTCTGAGAGCAGGGAAATTAAAGTGTAAATTAGACGAGCGTCCGTTAAAATTTAAAGTGAAATGCATATATAACCGCAAATATGCTGGTGACCCTGAGAATACGTTCGAAAAACAAGTTAGGTAATGTTTTGGGCGGGTAGATTTAAAAATTGTAAAAATTCCTTTACAGTACATTATAATATAAAACACATATTTATTACATTAACTGTTTTTCAAAAGCTACGGTTCACCTATCAAATATCTTAAATTGAGAGAAACATTTTTTGCATGTTTAATTTGACACAATGTGCATAATGCTGTAAAGAAAATTAGGCCCCAAGAAAATAGACATCAGTGTTAGGTCTATACCACCTAATGAGCAACCAGGTCATATGTGTGCCAACAAAACAAAAAATACTATGAGACACTATAATAACAAGAAGCCAACTCTTTGTATGGAAGAATTGTAGCAAATATAGGTATTAGTAATGTTTCTTTTTTTTGTTTATTATGTAATACTGTTTCCACTATTTGGTATTAATTTTCAGATTAAAAATTAGTTATGATACCTAAGTTATTTTTTCATATTTACTTCAACCACCCATTATCAATCATTTATATGAATTTGCTACAAATATACTCACAGCCAGATTTTGAGGTTAATATGCATCTAAATTAGACATTAACTTATAGATGACTTTCGTCCCTGATCTATGGCATACTACTCATACATGACAGTTAATGTGTTAACAATTTATTGTGCTATTCTATTTTTTTTTATAATAAAACTTTAAGAATTAATGTGCAACTCACCTATTACTTCACAATCCCTTTGTTCTTTTTCTGATAACTTTCTACTCGTGTGTATTGGAATTTCAGGTAGAAGGTTGATTGGCTTCTGAGGACTAACTCTGTCTACCTGGTGTGCACCTTTATCTGGCTGGTGAGCAGGTGTATCTGCTGGTGAATTGTCTGTTGAGGGTTCCTTACTGCTACCATCTTGTAAACGTGAAACATTGTTTCCTACCCAATTGTGCTGCTCTGTGTTGTTCAGTTCAGTGAATGGTTTCCTCTGAATTTTACACAAGACATACAAATATGATATCAGCACATTAAACTACATGAAAACTCATATGCATATGCAAAAATTTACTTAAATTTGAATAATCTGAAATAAACGGGACAACACACCCCACCTAACTGCACTATGTCTTAACTATTTTACTATATGACGTAGAGTGGTCAGTGCACTCTTTCCAAACAGTATCATCAGTTCAATCTAATGGTAAATATTTGTCATGACATCCACTGGATTCTGTGACCAGATTAATCTAAGAAAGTTCATTATACATTGAAACGCCAATGTCCGAAGGACAGATGGATTTAGACTGGACATGGTAGGTTAATATGTAATCAAATAGACAGTATATTATAATATATAATACATATATAGGCAGTATATGTAATCAAATATATGTAGTCTCAAATATTAATATGGCGAGGCAATTACAAAGAGCAACGGAAACTTAAACAGAGGTTTTGGCATTTTGTTTTTATACATAGGCAGTCCCTGTACTGTCCTATGGGTGTGAATTATGGGCAACAACCAAGAAACATGACAGTAAAATACAGGCCTTGGAAATGGTGTTCTTAAGATGAGTCAAAGGTGTTCTAAACTTGACCGTATAAGGAATGGGGCCATAAGAGGAGAGTTACAAGTTGTTAGCTTGAATGGAGATTAAAAGATTACAAACAATGGTGGAAAGATTGTCAGACTCTGGACTGGCAAAACAAGTCTGGAAATACAAACCTACATGACACACGTGTGTGGGTAGATCCAGGAAGAGATGGCTGTAGATGGAACAGGCAGCATTTTGCCTACGCCACGCTGTGAAGATGATGATTTTCACATGCTGTCAACTTATGACAAAGCAAACTACACTTTGTGCACAAGACATGAGAAGACCTGGTGTAAATTAACCTGTCTACAATTGGCATGCGGAATTTTTACAAGCATTCATTGCACATTCCTGTATTAAAAGCAACAAAACATAATACAAGAGATGCACCAACATACCACCAGACTTGCAACATATGTACCTTCATGGTACAAATCAAAACCTAAATGATTCATTCAATAATAATATGTAGAATATATCCTTAAAAAATTTCTTTCTTAGACTTGGTTCACTAAAACTTGGTGGCTACAGGGCTATTAGTTTCTTCAATAATGGGAACGCAGGAAAATGCCAGGTCCTAAAAAAGTTAGGGATCGATCCAGGAACATACATAGTAGCTGAGCTGTAGAAAAAAGACATCAGGATTGAAAAAAAAAGGTGACAAAGGATTGAAGACCCACAGCATGTAGCTGGGTTTGAAGCTGAAATACATTAAAATTAGATGCAAGTAAACTTTTTAATCGTTATTTCCTGGAAAATACGGTTCTTTAAATGTAAATAGTATTCTTCATATAAAACTACAAAAAGAACCTAATACATTGAGCTAAACAGTTATTCTACTGATAAAGTAGTATTGTTATTAGAATTAACGTATATACATACACCAAAAATCAACTTAAATACAAAATATTTCCTATTAACAAATCACAAAAAATTTGCTGGAAAAATAAAATGTTGTAAAATTTTAAACACACACAACCAATTTTAACATGAAATACCTATACAGTTCTCAATCATCCAAGTTAATTATTTGAAAAATTACTTAGTACAAAATTGTACATACCTTCCTGTCATCAATGTCATTAGGAATACTGTTGTTTGGATACGTTATAGCCACTGTGTGACGTTTGCTTGCCCGATTCTGTGGTGCCATGATTCCAAGCCTTGCATACTCGTCTTCTTCTGCATTCTTCAACAGTGATGAAACTAAAGCTGCTTCTTTGTGGAAGTCAGGGTGTTTTGTATTTATATAAGCTAATTCTATAGCAACCAAGTTTTCTACCTGCAATAAAAAAATTCAGATAACGAATATTAAACAAGTACAACAAAAAGTACGCAGTGTTCCCACACTATACTCTCAATTTAAAGATTAAATATAATAAAATATTATATTATTTTCAATATGGTTAGCTGTAATCATAAAAACTAAATCACACGGAACAGTTCCATTAACTTTCAGTTGTAAAGAAATATTGTATTAAACCAACTGCACTTTTAAACATGTAGAAGATACAATGACAAGAATGGAAGTTCTACTGATCTACCTGTTTGGTACAAGAACCAGCCAAAAGCATGGACGAACGAAGCAATTTTTATACAGTGGTTTCGCCAACTGTGTGTCCCTTCAGTGGAAAAGTTTTAAAATGAAAAAATTTTCCCTGGAAAGCCCTTTTAATCTTAGATAATGGTTTGGCACACCCTAACATGACTTCCTTATGCCAACCCATGGACCACGGTGTTTCGTCTGGATTGAAGAGAAGATACAGACAAAATCTTCTTTCATCTTTAGTCATAGCTATGGAGCAGGGCTGCAACATTGATGGATGTTGCAGGCTGGGTTGCTAAATAGTTGAGTGAACTTCAACCAATTACTCTTATTTGTTCTTTGAGAAAGCTACTTGACCATTCAGGAAACAAGTTTCCAGAAAATAAAAAGGAGGAGACAGACAACTCTGAGCTAATAGACCTGACAAAGAGGATCCCAGGATGTGAAGAAGCTATGGGCGGTGACGTTGGGGAATGGATGGATGAAGATGAAGCTGGTGGACCTCTCGGAGATGATGAAATCTTTGCAGCTGTGAAAAGATGGCCCATAGTGAAGGTTTGAAAGCAGTTGAGGGAGCACTGTGTTACTTTGAACACCAAGGGGCATCTGCAACCAGGGGTTCTGTTTATCCATTGACTTTGTGAGGAAGCAGCAAAACAACATAATCAAAGTGAAAAACAGTCAACAATCATAAAAGTATGTTCTTTTTTCACAGAAGTGAAAGTAAATAACTGTATTTACTTATTTTTGTACAGTTTGTATTAAATTTAATGTTTAATATATTATTGCTAATACTAAATATTACTGCTAATATAAATAACATGTTCAAATAAATACAACTGCAAGTAGGTTTATTGACACATGTTTCACAGAAATTATTCTGTATCTTCAGAGGTTTTTGAATTGTAACTGAATGCTTTGCTTACAATATAGTTAATGGATAATGGATTTTACTTCGATTCATATTTTCAATTGTTGTAAATGTTTACATAGTTGGCTATTTATATATATTGCAACAATACATATATTTGCATATTTGCCCAGGGCGGTATGTTTAATATGTAATTAGCATAGCAAGTATAAGGAACAGTTTTAGACAGTTTTGTGTAAGAAAATGCAGGCCGAGTCCTGTCGAGAATAACACCTGCTGTGCCAGTGTAAGATACGGTGTGTGTGTGTGTGTGACCAGCTGCGACACGATAATGGGGTGATGTGCTAGAATTGTTTGTTCCAATTATTCAGGTTTTAACAGGAGTACAAATAAACTAATTATTTGTTTTAAACCTGTTAACGAAGACCTACGCCAATTATAAAGACATCATTACGTAAAGGAAGTTTTGATGAATATGTGATGTAAAATTTATTGGCAAAGGTGCAATATTAATGACGCTATTTAATTAATATTAATTACTAGTATAATTAAAGAGTAATTAATATGTGTGGTATATGTGAGTGACCAGAGAAAAATTACGCACACAATGAGATCACTCATATGACGAATATGGTCATAAGTTCGCGATAATTAACCAAAAAGTGAGTGTAATAAAAAGGATGCTCTGGAGCGAACTGACCATCTCTAACCTGTCGAAAGCAGGAATGTTACTGTCAAATCGCGACCAGTATAAATACCACTGGCAATTTTGGGCGATGACACACTCAAGACTCATGAAATCTACAGACGACGTTACGCTGCCCGATTGCAGATCGACCAGGACACATACACTGTACCACACTCACACCAAGACGGAGGAATGCTGGAGCATCACTAACAGCAACAATACTTAGAGACAACATCCAGAGCAGCAGAATCATCAACATCAACATCATCATCATACTCTCAGGATTCTGCACACACACACACACACACACACACACACACACACACACACACACACACACACACACACACACACACACACACACACACACACACACACACACACACACACACACACACACACACACACACACACACACACACACACACACACACACACACACACACACACACACACACACACACACACACACACACACACACACACAATGGCAATACACGCAGGTGATACAAAAACAATTATGTTTTATTGTGAAGAGAGCTCTCGAAAAAGAACTTAAATATGAATATAATAATTACAGTTTTAAGATTAAATAATACTTAGATAAGAGAGTAAGTTAACAAGCAAATCTAGTAAAGAAATAATAATCTTTTGTAGTATTTTTGGGTGTGTCAGTATGAGTCCATAATAGATTGGAAGTAAATGGTAGATTAATTTATTTTTGCCTATAGCAACAATAAATTCATTCTTGAAACTTAATCTTATTTTGTTTGTAACTGAGGTGCTATCAGTATTTAAAAGTTGAGTTAATTTCAGACACACAGAAATAAATAGAATTTAAATAACTTGTTTAACATGTTGTTTAGTCAATAAGATTATATGGGTGTTTATTTTTTTAATGGTATGTTATGAATAGCATTGCAGGTTACAGTATATTTGTAACACTTATAAAGGTAAATATTTATGTTTTCAATGTTTGAAATTTTAATATTGAAATATTTTTTTCTGTTAATTAATAAATCTTAGAATGATTATTTGAAACGATTTTAAATGATTTATTTCATGTCAACAACTTCTCACTCCTCTTTAAAAACTATTTAATTATTGTGCAACTACATATGTAACGGTACAGAAGTGTGTGATCCAGTTTTAATTTTAATTCAGTAATTAATAAATTCACTTTCACCTGTAAGGAGCCTCCAGTACAGCAATGCACATTGTTAGCCAAAACAATTGCCAGACGGATTGCGTAACCACCCAGCAGCAGGCTTGTGTGAAACCCAGTCTGCAGTGTGTCATTAGAGAGTGAACAACAGACAGCCAGCATCAGACAGTAAAGTTTGTGGTGCAAAATTAAAACCAGTGGCCTCGGGCGTAAGATAGGCCTAGATTAAATGGGCCTATCTATTTAAACAACTTAAAAAACGCCAGTGCTATTGTAACTCTCGGCCGCGCGGCCAGCCTACAACAAGATATAAGTGTTCGAAAATTTATGTCGGCCGACAAAATAAAAAGAAATGTTATTCTAAAGTGGAGTAAAATAATAGTGGCGCATCAACCTAATACGAAATAATCAATAACAGTACCGCGGTTAAACAGTGTCAAAACTAAGTTATGGTGTGTTAAACAGTGCATTCACAGCAGAGGTGCAAAACAGCGGAGTTCTTCAGACGTTAAGTATTAACTGAGTTTTAACCAAGATTATTTTACCTTTTTCTCCAGAGTATAATTCAACATAAATAAATTGTAAATCTAAAAAGTACATCAGAGATCTCGAAGTGGGGTTTAAATAGAACAACAAAATCAAAGAACGAATGTGTGTGAGTGTGTAGCTAAATCACGTATTGGTTCATTGCTAAAAATAAATAGTTGTGGTATACCATAGTTGTCATAAGCTAGTTAATTAAGAAATATTTTGTTACTATGTTTGATTTCACAAATTGTTACTCATTCAACAAGTATTAATATAACGAAAAGAAATAAGAAATTTAAATGTCATAAAAGAGATACGAAGTAGTTATTTTGCATAATAAACCAGAGGCAATTTGTTTTAGCACAAACTGTGTATTTGATCTTTGACCATATCAAATCCAAATAATCCTTTCTGTAGCTGGTTTCGTCTGAACGACTCTTGGAATAAAACCCTAAGGTAAGAGTTAATTATAATTTTGTAATTAATTGAGTAGTTTCATTGGCGCCCGAACAGGGACGCGAGTGTAGGTTACAACCTATATTCGCCAGACCTAATTAAGCTGCAGAACGGGTTATTTGGGAGTGGGGCGAGGTTGTAAATTGTAGAAACAAAACTAGGCATATTTATATATGTAAAAATAATAAATAAAAATGGAAAGTAATAGTTTGACCGAATCAACGGTCATGAGTGGGTTGGAGGTCCATTCGACCCCAATACCAGTTCAAAATAGAGAATCAAGTAAGTCAGATGAAATAGATGACTCAGGGATTCAGGTAACCCCACCCGTAATGAATCAAAATAAACAATCTGAGGACAATGATATGATAAAAATGATGCAATTGCTTTTCAAAGAACAGAAGAGAGATTCTGATATTAAATTCCATGAGTTAAAGGGTGATATAAATAATATTGACCAAAAATTTGATAAGCGTTTATGCGAAATGAATACACAAAATGTTAAGTTCGAAATCAGTATGAATAAACGTCTAAATGAGATGGATGAATGCGTTAACACTATTAAAGAACAAATAGTAGAGTCAATAGGAGAACAGATTAAAAGTAATAGTAATAATGATAATAAAAAAGTAACAAGTGAGAGAAATAATGCTGAAAATGATGATATAATTAAGAATGTGGTATCAGAGAGTGATATGCTGAAAATAGATAGTGAGACAATAAGTCAGAGAGAGAGAGTGATATGCTGTAACGAGGTAGTAATTAGTGTTGATGAATTAGAAAAAGAATGGAAAGAAAGAGTAGATGAATGTGTAGGGCAGAGGGTAAAATTTCCCCTTATTTGTGATGAACCAAGGTGTTCAAAAATGTTATTGTTGGAGGGCAAGAGACCCTTATTAGTGAAAGATTTGAATTGTTTCCTTTTTTTGTATAAATTAGTACCCTCTGTGTGGAATGATGTTGAAAGTATGACATGGTGTTATGATGAGAGAGATTTAGATGGAGAGTTGTGTGTTGATAAAGAAATAGAATTATATAAACTAATGAGAGATTATAATGAGTTGAAAGAGATGTTAATTGATATGAAATACGTACTTGTTAAAATAGAGAGTGAGAATTGTTTTGATGATACCTGTTTAAATAATAATAATTTACCTTATGATGAAAAATTAATTGATTTGATAAGGAATATAATTACTAATGGAGACTGGACAGAAACAAATAATGTTGACTTGTTTTATGATTATTTTGGTAAGATGAATGAATTTGGTTTTTATGGTGACAACACACAAAACGGTAATTTGTGTGTTAATGAAATTGAACAATGCTGTATAAAACAAAGACTTATCTATGACGATGGTGGCTGATGCTTAAACTTACAAATGAACAATTTTAAACAGTTTGTTTATTGGTTCTGACCCCGCAACTTTGGACATTGAAGAGTGATATAACTGAATAATTAATGCTAAAGAATTGTAAATATATGTTTAGTGAAATTAATTGTATGTATTATAATAATAATATTAATATTTTGCAGCTTAAATAAATAACAAAAATAATTTGGAAGAAGATAACTAATGAGCTGTAATTATTGTACTTAGTGAAAGTAATTAAAAATGTTGTATTCAATAGTTGATTTAATTAAAATAATTTGAAATGTTTAAATATTTTGCTTGACCTAAATGTTATATGGCTGAATTTTTCTAATGGATTTAAATTGTTTTATGAGATTTGATATTAATGTTTAATGGTTTGTATGAAATAACATTGTTGTTAAATGTTTCAGAGGTTACGTGGAGATATTGGTGGGTGTGTGTGGTGTGTATTTTGTACTCATGTCAATAGGTGGATAATGTACTGTAAGTATAAAGCCTATAATACCACTTAGAGAGAATAAAATGCTTACAGGGGTGAAACGAGTTTAATTCAATAATAAAAATGAATTGAGATAATGGTGTTAAATGAAAACTGTAATTAAAAGGTAATAAAAACTGAAAGGTGAATTAAAATTATATTTGGTTTGAATTGTAAGAAATAGACATTGATAAATATGTTATCTAAAAGATTTATAAAAAAAAAAAAAAAAGAATTGAAAAGTGCAGCAAGCAGATATGTCAGTATATGATGTAACCAGAATGTTTAGACTATGTGAGTGTTGAGACCAAGAGTGTTTATGAAAACAAGTCTTGCACACAAGTGTTTATGTAAACAGGTAGGTTGTGTGACCAATGTTTACAGCCAGATGTGTTGAAGCTGATAACTGTTGTAGCTTGATGAATCAGTATCTTGAGCAAAACCTTATTGTGACATAAAAGAATTGAAGTTAATTTTTTTACAGACCAAATAATAATGAGGCAATTACTGTAACTTTTGAGATTAATTAAATTAATTAAAGTAAGTTAAATACAATTAAACTAATTTGGTAATTAAATTAATAGAAACGATGATTTTTAACAATGAACTTAACTTTATTTTCATTTGAATTCAAATTGGAATTATAAATTAAATACTAATTGATGAAAAAAAAAAAACTGTTAAAGCTGAGATAGTGTTTGGAAATATATTACTGTCCATATAGACTTTACACATGTCATGAATTTTTTGTCCTATATATATATATATATATAGTAGTTAAGGATACCTTGTATAATCTATTTCTTTAATCTTGTTCTTACTCATTTTGGAGGGTAACATTGTATGGGTAATATTATTCAATTGAACTGGAATTTATGTGTACCACTGTAAACCAATATTGTTTTATTAATACTATTTTTTAGGGTCTATAATATAAAATGAGCCAGTACGTTGTCAATGAACCAGTACGGCTAAGAGGAAACAAATCAGTTGTGGGATATGGAGTGATGGAAGGCCGCTTGTCAATTTTTTAATCAAATGTTCTAAAGTCAGGCGATACTGGGTCGGGTATCTGTTCGATTTTTCGGTGTTGGGATCTCGAACAGAGAAGTCCAGTAAGATCGGATGGGTGCTGTCGCAGTCGCCAGACTAGGGGGGGGTAAGAACCCACAATTTCAGTAGAGTGTTCCGGGGGGTTGCGGCGCCATATCCTCACTGATCCTCTTAGGGTTTAGGCAATAAGAGTTTGAATGCTCCGGCCTTCAATCTCTTATTGGGGGGGGGGGTATTGTAACGGTACAGAAGTGTGTGATCCAGTTTTAATTTTAATTCAGTAATTAATAAATTCACTTTCACCTGTAAGGAGCCTCCAGTACAGCAATGCACATTGTTAGCCAAAACAATTGCCAGACGGATTGCGTAACCACCCAGCAGCAGGCTTGTGTGAAACCCAGTCTGCAGTGTGTCATTAGAGAGTGAACAACAGACAGCCAGCATCAGACAGTAAAGTTTGTGGTGCAAAATTAAAACCAGTGGCCTCGGGCGTAAGATAGGCCTCGATTAAATGGGCCTATCTATTTAAACAACTTAAAAAACGCCAGTGCTATTGTAACTCTCGGCCGCGCGGCCAGCCTACAACAACATATAAGTGTTCGAAAATTTATGTCGGCTGACAAAATAAAAAGAAATGTTATTCTAAAGTGGAGTAAAATAATAGTGGCGCATCAACCTAATACGAAATAATCAATAACAGTACCGCGGTTAAACAGTGTCAAAACTAAGTTATGGTGTGTTAAACAGTGCATTCACAGCAGAGGTGCAAAACAGCGGAGTTCTTCAGACGTTAAGTATTAACTGAGTTTTAACCAAGATTATTTTACCTTTTTCTCCAGAGTATAATTCAACATAAATAAATTGTAAATCTAAAATGTACATCAGAGATCTCGAAGTGGGGTTTAAATAGAACGACAAAATCAAAGAACGAATGTGTGTGAGTGTGTAGCTAAATCACGTATTGGTTCATTGCTAAAAATAAATAGTTGTGGTATACCATAGTTGTCATTAGCTAGTTAATTAAGAAATATTTTGTTACTATGTTTGATTTCACAAATTGTTACTCATTCAACAAGTATTAATATAATGAAAAGAAATAAGAAATTTAAATGTCATAAAAGAGATACGAAGTAGTTATTTTGCATAATAAACCAGAGGCAATTTGTTTTAGCACAAACTGTGTATTTGATCTTTGACCATATCAAATCCAAATAATCCTTTCTGTAGCTGGTTTCGTCTGAACGACTCTTGGAATAAAACCCTAAGGTAAGAGTTAATTATAATTTTGTAATTAATTGAGTAGTTTCACATATACTTAACGCAACAAGAGAAACAAATCCTGTGACCTGGCCAGTGTAATACATATTTAGTTGTGTTGAGTACATGGTAATATATTTGTATAATTGTTGTAACGTTGCATAATAAATTGCCGTGCCCAAAGTGGGGCCCCGATAGTCAAAGAAGTCATAATAAATTAGCGTGCTTCGATAATTAACGAACCATAATAAGTTGGTTCAGAATTAATAAGTGTATTGTTATTAATGTTATTATATTGTAATTGTAATATTGTTGTGTATTTCACAACTGGCACTCAACAAAACTAAAAGAGGAGAGAAAATGTTGGTATGAGATAATTAATAATAATAATAACAAATATAAATAAATAATATTAAATAAAAAACCAACAGAGTCGCGGTTTACCAGTGATAATTATTTTAAAAATATAAATAATAAAAATAATTCAACATGTCAACAATGTTTAACTTCAGTATGGAGGCAATGATAGAGGTGATGGGAAACCTTATAGACGAATATGGTATAAGAGAAAATGTATGTGCTAGAATAGATAGAAACATAGAAGAGTTAACACCAGATAAAGAACAATTAAGAAGCACATTAAAACAATATAATGCAAAACTAAGAGTACGAGTAAAAGAAAAATTAGAACAAAATATCGTAAATAAAACTATACCACTAGTAGACACGGATAAGTGCATAGATGCATAGAGTTTAAAGAACAGAAGGCGGAATTGTCTAAAGAATTAAAAGATAGTGTGAAACAAGTAGCTGAACAATGGAATGAGAAGTTTATAGTAGGAAAGCAGGAGTAGTGTATTGAAAGAAAAGCAGTCAGTGAACAAGTCCATAAAAACATCAATATGACCCAGGAGTTGGAAGCCAGAGTAATAAGGCTGGAAATTGCCGTAGTCATGCCTAACATAACCACAAAAGAATATTCCAGTGAAAAAGATACACTAAGGAAAAATCAACGTGGAAAGGTAAAACGTCTAAGAACGGAATTGAAGAAGGAAGCAAAGAAGGTGATGGTAGATACAACACTGTGTGATGAAAGGACAAAATTGTTACTGAACTGGGAACGAGATATGGATTTAACAGGTAATGTGTTAACTGATAAAGAGAAAAATAGCTTTATTAGTGAACAGTTTCAAGGTTATGCTGTAATTCATTTTGTTTGAATTGTCTCCAAGTCACGTTACTAAATATTTAGAATTAATATTAGGCAATTAACAGTATTAACTTCCGTCTCGTGACTTATTTGGTTTTTTCTTAAAACGACACGTTTCGAGAATAAATTCTCATCATCAGGTTTCAATACTATAAAAACATCAAATTCACCCAAAAGGGGTCGTCAACTAGTTAAAGCACACAAACACAAAAACACCACACATAATTTAACACCGACACAGTCACGGCACAGTCCGATGCGCATCGTCTCGTTGCCAACGACCAACTGTTGCACTTTGTCTTATATGACCGTTATCATTGCCCGCTGACCCATCGATATCGATGGCCATGTTGTACAGCAGATTCGATCGGAACGAAACTTTGTCATTAAGTAGCTGGTCCGTTTGTAACTTAGAAGCCCTGTATATCTCATATTCCTCCACAGCGTTCATGTATGCACCCTTTTTACAATTATGAAGCAGTTTAAAGTTTGTGTGGAAGTCTGAGTACTTATGATTATACAGCATTAAATGCTGAGCGTAACTGGATCTAGTTTTCGAGATATCACTTTTGGGCAGGTGTTCTTTAAAACGTTCGGCTGACGGCCTGCCCGTTTGTCCTATATAGAATTTATCACAGTCATCGCATTCAAGCTTGTACACTCCAGTTTTCTCTTCAGCCCAAAAACATTTCATGTTTATATTTGAAAGGGTATATGAACACCATAAACATGAAAATCCAATTTACCCTAGAAATGGAGAATAATAGCTGCCTGAACTTTCTTGATCTCACTATCAGCAAATATAATGACCGTTTTAGATTCAAAATTTATAGAAAGCCCACCACCACGAATATTACTATTCATGCTGATTCGTACCATCCATATTCCCAAAAACTGGCAGCCTTCAACGCGTTTGTTCGTAGAATGCTTGCTATTCCCCTTGAACAAAAAGACAGAGTGGAAGAGACTAATATAATCAAAAGTATAGCTATCGCTAATGGGTATAACAGTGGAATCGTAGACAAGCTTATAAGAAAATACTTGGTAAAAATCAATAGTAAAAGCAGATTAACCGGCCCATCTAAAGAAGATACTAAGTTTATAGTAACTGAGTACACGAATGTACTATCAGTCATTGTAAAGAATGAGCTGAAAAAACGTAAAATAACAGTGCCCTTTAAAACCACAAATAACATCAAAAAACGTTTGGGACAAAGAACTCATATCCCGGCTGAAGAGAAAACTGGAGTGTACAAGCTTGAATGCGATGACTGTGATAAATTCTATATAGGACAAATGGGCAGGCCGTCAGCCGAACGTTTTAAAGAACACCTGCCCAAAAGTGATATCTCGAAAACTAGATCCAGTTACGCTCAGCATTTAATGCTGTATAATCATAAGTACTCAGACTTCCATACAAACTTTAAACTGCTTCATAATTGTAAAAAGGGTGCATACATGAACGCTGTGGAGGAATATGAGATATACAGGGCTTCTAAGTTACAAATGGACCAGCTACTTAATGACAAAGTTTCGTTCCGATCGAATCTGCTGTACAACATGGCCATCGATATCGATGGGTCAGCGGGCAATGATAACGGTCATATAAGACAAAGTGCAACAGTTGGTCGTTGGCAACGAGACGATGCGCATCGGACTGTACCGTGACTGTGTCGGTGTTAAATTATGTGTGGTGTTTTTGTGTTTGTGTGCTTTAACTAGTTGACGACCCCTTTTGGGTGAATTTGATGTTTTTATAGTATTGAAACCTGATGATGAGAATTTATTCTCGAAACGTGTCGTTTTAAGAAAAAACCAAATAAGTCACGAGACGGAAGTTAATACAGTTAATTGCCTAATATTAATTCTAAATATTTAGTAACGTGACTTGGAGACAATTCAAACAAAATGAATTACAGCATAACCTTGAAACTGTTCACTAATAAAGCTATTTTTCTCTTTATCAGTTAACACATTACCTGTTAAATCCATATCTCGTTCCCAGTTCAGTAACAATTTTGTCCTTTCATCACACAGTGTTGTATCTACCATCACCTTCTTTGCTTCCTTCTTCAATTCCGTTCTTAGACGTTTTACCTTTCCACGTTGATTTTTCCTTAGTGTATCTTTTTCACTGGAATATTCTTTTGTGGTTATGTTAGGCATGACTACGGCAATTTCCAGCCTTATTACTCTGGCTTCAAGTATTGAAACTTGATGATGAGAATTTATTCTCGAAACGCGTCGTTTTAAGAAAAAACCAAATAAGTCACAAGAAGGAAGTTAATACAGGTAATTGCCTAATATTAATTCTAAATATTTATGCTGTAAGATGGCATACGAATGGTCGATATAATGTAACTACTAACGAACATTTTAAAAACTCACTGTTTGAAGGTTGCTATGGAAAAATTCACACGGAAAAATATATAAGAGACCAAATAGAAGATAGTAAGTATCAAGGTAAAGTTGCACTCACCGTTGGGGAGTATGTAATCCAACGTGTAGAAAGAAGTAAACATTTAACTCTCACAATGAAACAACGCGAATTAGTACGGAATTTTGCACATCACTTTCATGATAGTAAATTCGGCAGTAAAAAACTAGGGGTTAAAAATATGGAAGAAACGTTAACTTTACTCACGCAGGACGAACACATGTTTCACACCGAGTACAGAAATAAAACTAATATTATACAGAGAGCAGAGAATTATAGTGGAGAGAAAAATACACTGTATTCTCTGAACACAGGTAAGAGAGGAGAGACAGAAACAAAACTTAATGTAGTAAGTCAACTAATTCTCTTAAATATTTAGAGAGGGGAAAACCAGAATCACACCGGAAGAGAAACGTATGTAAGTATATGAACAGCTGCGATATTTGTATAGACAACAGGGGATTCACTGCGAGCGATGGAAAATAAAGAATCGAGTAGCGCCATAACATTACACAAAGCTTTGTTATGGACGTAGAACACTGCCGGAAGTTTATCGTCTATGATGACGAGAACAGGGAAACGGAGAGTGAGAAAATTAAGCCGGAACAAGTGGGTCGAGATGCATGATAATGGAACTAATGTCTCGACAACAACAAATAGAAAACCGGACGCTATGTTGATGTTATATATAGGGGAGAAAGAATGTTTGTCACCCTCCGCAACAAGGGAAAGGTTTATTCCATCTGATAAAAATATTTACTTTTATAAAGTTAAAACCCAATTGAAATTTAGTTAATAAGATGTAATTATAATTATAAGTTACACATGTATATATGTGTAAATAAAATTTGACTAACAGTCAAATTTTATTTAAACCAACCTGGGGAATATACGCAACAATACATATATTTGCCCAGGGCGGTATGTTTAATATGTAATTAGCATAGCAAGTATAAGGAACAGTTTTAGACAGTTTTGTGCAAGAAAATGCAGGCCGAGTCCTGTCGAGAATAACACCTGCTGTGCCAGTGTAAGATACTTTGTGTGTGTGTGTGACCAGCTGCGACACGATAATGGGGTGATGTGCTAGAATTGTTTGTTCCAATTATTCAGGTTTTAACAGGAGTAAAAATAAACTAATTATTTGTTTTAAACCTGTTAACGAAGACCTACGCCAATTATAAAGACATCATTACGTAAAGGAAGTTTTGATGAATATGTGATGTAAAATTTATTGGCAAAGGTGCAATATTAATGACGCTATTTAATTAATATTAATTACTAGTATAATTAAAGAGTAATTAATATGTGTGGTATATGTGAGTGACCAGAGAAAAATTACGCACACAATGAGATCACTCATATGACGAATATGGTCATAAGTTCGCGATAATTAACCAAAAAGTGAGTGTAATAAAAAGGACGCTCTGGAGCGAACTGACCATCTCTAACCTGTCGAAAGCAGGAATGTTACTGTCAAATCGCGACCAGTATAAATACCACTGGCAATTTTGGGCGATGACACACTCAGACTCATGAAATCTACAGACGACGTTACGCTGCCCGATTGCAGATCGACCAGGACACATACACTGTACCACACTCACACCGAGACAGAGGAACGCTGGAGCATCACTAACGGCAACAATACTTAGAGACAACATCCAGAGCAGCAGAATCATCAACATCATCATCATCATACTCTCAGGATTCTGGACACACACACACACACACACACACACACACACACACACACACACACACACACACACACGCACACACACACACACACGCACACACAACGGTAACGGCAATATACGCAGGTGATACAAAAACAATTATATTTTATTGTGAAGAGAGCTCTCAAAAAAGAACTTAAATATGAATATAATAATTACAGTTTTAAGATTAAATAATACTTAGATAAGAGAGTAAGTTAACAAGCAAATCTAGTAAAGAAATAATAATCTTTTGTAGTATTTTTGGGTGTGTCAGTATGAGTCCATAATAGATTGGAAGTAAATGGTAGATTAATTTATTTTTGTCTATAGCAACAATAAATTCATTCTTGAAACTTAATCTTATTTTGTTTGTAACTGAGGTGCTATCAGTATTTAAAAGTTGAGTTAATTTCAGACACACAGAAATAAATAGAATTTAAATAACTTGTTTAACATGTTGTTTAGTCAATAAGATTATATGGGTGTTTATTTTTTGTGTGGTATGTTATGAATAGCATTGCAGGTTACAGTATATTTGTAACACTTATAAAGGTAAATATTTATGTGTCTAATGTTTGAAATTTTAATATTGAAATATTTTTTTCTGTTAATTAATAAATCTTAGAATGATTATTTGAAACGATTTTAAATGATTTATTTCATGTCAACAACATCTCACTCCTCTTTAAAAACTATTTAATTATTGTGCAACTACATATACAAAACGCAACGAGAGAAACAAATCCAGCGACCTGGCTGGTGTAATACATATTTAAACATTTTATTTGCCTCCAGAAGCGGTTAAGACTATAAAACAGGTTTATTACCTTCTGTCGCGCTTCTTAAAATCCAATTATAGGATAACTCGAGTTTCGACAACTAGTGTGTCATCAGTAGTAATATTTTATTCAATAGAGTCAATGATATAGAACGAGAAATTAGCTGTGTCAGATCGATAAAGTTGATCGAAGGTCAAATCGGTATCGATTAGTTTTGCCGTGTAACGCGTTCCTGTGCAGGTTCATGACGGCCGCGTGTATTGTGTTTCATTCGTTTTTATTTTGTTTTTAATGTGTGTTAAATTATTTATTATTTTTGTACTATGTATGTGTTGTTTTTTATTATTTGACAAGATGTATAAACATCGACAAATGTAGTTTTAACTATATTCATGAAGATCTGATGATGACACACTACAGTACTGTTAAAACAAGCTGCGTCTTCTGACAGCTAAGAAGCACGTGGTACTCGGGACAGCTGCGGGAGCGCTGATTGGTCAGTGTGGGACTGTTGACTGAGGAGAAAGGGGGAGGGAAAGCGCGCCTGCCGCTGATTGGCTCACCTCGGAGTCTCGTCCGAGTTACCATAGCAACTACTTCTTGTAAACACGCAAGGAGAACTGTCAGAAGACGCAGATTGTTTTATTAGCACTGTAGTTGTCGAAACTCGAGTTATCCTATATTTGGATTTTAAGAAGCACGACAGAAGGTAATAAAACTGTTTTATATACATATTTAGTTGCGTTGAGTACATGGTAATATATTTGTATAATTGTTGTAACGTTGCAATATTTAATTTTTTATTTTTATTATTCCAATAAATTTATGTTTATTATTAAAACAGTGTGTGGCTCATAAATGCTAATAAACACATTTATGTCATAAATGATGAGTTATTTATATTACTATTTCTATAAATATTATTATTTATACAATTAACTATTTCCTTTTTTTCTGTAGAACTTGACACCCTTTCAGTTCACATTTTGTCAAGTTTGAGACTTTACTGTACCTTCAAACAGCTTCTTGCTTGTAATACAAAATATGTACTCTGATCAAGCAGCTTACAACCTCATGATAAAATACACATGAATATTCATAAACTGCATAAAATTCAAACTTATTGGCTGAAGCCATTAGTGAAATTTTTAACACCATTGAAAATACAGAATTCTATGATAATCATGTCATACAACTGTGTAGGCAGGGTCTAAATTAAAACACGAATAGCAGTAATTATGATTACATACCATACTGTTAGTTGTTGGCAAACGTCTACGAAGCAAATGTGTTACCACATCTGCAATGCGCTCATGTAGTTTTGGGAACCGTAACATTTCTTGCTGTGACTCAGTGCCACAGTGCTGTATAATCCTTTGCATTTCCTCATGAACCAGTTCTACACAACGTAACGACGGTTCCTCAAGACGACGTATCTGACGCTTTACCAGTAATTCAAATGATACCTGCACATAAAAAATACATTTTTAATTGTTGCAAAGCTCAAAAGGGCATTCTATTTATAAATAATGCATCATTCTCATGGCTGTGTGCAGTTTGTTACCATGGCATAATTGGGAGCATACACTCATTACAAAAAATTGACTTTTTTGCCTTATCTTTTAAAAGTCAATCCACAATGATCATGTTCTATTAACATTTTCTACATATACATCTTCACTGCTTCACAACTGTTTGTTTCACCATTTTATCTGCATTAACTTTATGCTGTATTTACCATCTATTCTCAGATAAGCATTTATACTAAACAACACAACATCATCTGCAAATCTCAAATTAAAACAATTTAGTCTATCTATTTTATTTCTTCTGTCATCTTGTTCCAATTCTCTGAAGAAACCCTCCAACAATACAAACAGTTTTGATGACAACCTATCTCCATACCACACTATAGGTATTTTATTTGAATATACGTGCAGTTTGATTTTAGGTGTTGAGTTTCATGTAACTTCAGTAAACAAACTTATTTGTATTTTGACAGACTCTTGTCGTATTCCCTGTTCTAAACCAATCAACAGTTTCACTGAACCAAAAGCTTCATTCCAATCAACCAATAATATACAAAGTGGTTTGCTATATTCACTGTTGTATTCTTGACTGTGGAAGTCTACTTGATACAGTTGTTTCAAGATCCTGTTTCACAGCCGATTAACAAATTCTTTAGTATCTCGGTTAGCAATAAAAGAGAATTTTGTTAATATTTATGAACTTTGTACAGAGATAGTAAAACTGGTCCATAATATTTAAAACCATACCTACATCTTTTTCTTTGTGTACTAAGACATCTGTATTTGTGTTTCTTTCACTCTATTCTAATGCACGTGCAGTCTTAGATTTAAGTATATAAATTATTTCATAATACATTCTCAAACAGTAAAGCAGTGTCCAACACTTTAATGATTGTGTTATGTAAAACAATCATATTCTGTTTGTTTATTCCAGTCAAATAAACCGCATTAAACAAAATCAGTACACCTAAAAAAAACCTCTTAGTTAATGTGCTGTAAAGTTAATATGATTGTAATAAATATAAAAGACTTTAAGAGCAGCCACTACCATAGAGGTATATAGATAGAGGTGGTGAACTGGCTGAGAAACCGTCCGGCTGGAAAAGAGAGATGGAATCATGTAGGGGTCATTTCTGTCCTTGTCTGCCTCTAACGCTGAACTGATGCTGAATCAGCTGATCTGCGCGAGTTCCACTCTCGCGCATGCGTCAGTAGACAAGGATAGAAATGACCTCTATGAATGTTTCTGCGTGGACATTTCCACTTACACGAGCGCCTATACTTTGCCCCCTCTATCTATATACCTCTATGGCCACTACTCTCTTCCCGTCCCGTTTGAGGGCACGGAAAGCAGAAATTAGATGTGTTGTTGATTTATCAGTTTTATTTAGATTGTGACTGGAGTGACATAGTGTAGCGGTGTACACCAGTTTTGTGACGTATTTTGGTTGTAGTATTGCTGTTCTGTTATTTGTGAAATACGCGTAATTATTGTCAGTTTGCAATTTTCCTTTCGCCTCGAAGTGTGTTGTGAACGTTCTTAAAAAAGAGACATGGATAAATTTGTAATACGAAAACGTAGTGAAGAATCGATACCTAAGTTACCTTCTTCATCAACCCAAGATTCCAACAAAAGTAGCGAAGCAAAAAGAAAGAAACTGTATTCTTTTCAAGGTAACTGGGAGACAGATTTTTTGGTGGTCACTAATGACGAGAATACCAGAGTTATTTGCGTTTTGTGTCATGCACCTTTATCGGGTTTCAGAAAAGCAAATTGTCAAAGACATTATGAAACTCATCATTGCGTTTTCTGATCAATATCCCACGGGATCCGATGCAATTATACATAAAATCAAAGAGTTAAAATCACAACTCCAACGTCAACAGAAGTCTTTTTCATTTAATGTTAATAGTTCTGTTAACAAATTTTCAACTGAAGTGTCTGTATCTGTGTCTCATAAACTTGTTCAGCATGGGATGACATTTACAAGTGGAGAAATTGTGAAGGAGTGCATAGTTTCCGCAGTGACAACTCTCGCTGAAAGTATACCTGAGAAATACAGAAGTGTTTTGATTAATGCGGCAAAAAATGTGCCACTTAGTAATGACACTGTTGCCAGGTGCGTTGACCTGATCGCGGCTCAAATTAAACAAAAAGCACTCCAGAAACTTTCTGAATGTAGTTATTTTTCTCTTGCTGTTGACGAATCAACAGACATTGCTTCTGTAGCACAATTTGCGTGCTTTGTACGTTGTATAGATAATGTGGGAATTGTAGAAGATTTCTTTTTAACAATTTACGGCTCCCGGGTACAACTACGGGGCAAGACATTTACAACGCTGTCGCGAATTTCCTGAAACCTAATGGCATTGACTTATCAAAGCTCGTGTTGTGTGGTTACTGATGGCGCACCTTCCATGGTAGGTAAAAATAAAGGATTTGTCGCTCTTCTGAAAAATGATGAACATTTTCCTCCCTTTGTTCACTATCATTGTTTAATTCACGTTGAAAACGTAGCCGGTCATCTTATATCTGTTCCTGAAATTTCAGAACAGTTAAAACTGATAGTTAAGTTGATCAACTTTTTGGTTTCTAAACCCCTGAATAAACGCTTACTAAAAGTCTTCTTGCATGATTTATCAGCGCCACATTCAGAACTAATCCTACATGCGGATGTTCGTTGGCTAAGTCGCGGGGAAGCAATTACAAGGGTCTGGAAAGTTTTCGAAGAAATCAAAGCATTTATTTCTGCCAACGATTATGTCACTAAGTTTCCAGAAATATTCGGGGATGATTTCATGATCAATCTTGCTTTCATGGTAGACCTATTTCAATATCTCACCGAGCTGAACAAACGTCTTCATGGTCAAAAAAACACAATTTGTGAACTGAAAGAAATTATATTTTCCTTTCGATCAAAGTTACAAAGATTCCTCGGGACGGCAAGTAAAAATGACTTGGTTCATTTTCCTGAACTGGCACGTACACTCTCGAGTCTTGGTCGTCCCCACTCGGAGTGTCCTAAAATTGTCGTTCTGGCAGTTCAAGATCTGTTGAAAGAGTTTGCTACACGTTTTCATGTACTCAAAGAAAGTGAGCCGTTGTTTAATATGGTGCTCAATCCATTTCAATCAATGTGGACTCTCTCAGAAAAATTCAGATTATTCAACAGCACAATCTTGCTAGCGCGAAACATGAATTATTAGAGCTCCAGTCCTCTCAAGCCTTAAAATATCTTTTCAAAAAGGAAAGGATCACAGATTTCTGGGATGCAAATGATACAATGAAATTTCCGATATTGCGAAATGCTTCTCTCAAATGCTTGGCGATGTTTGGGACAACCTACCTATGTGAAAAATGTTTTTTATTAATGAAATACATCAAGAACAAAGCACGATCAAACTAAATGACTCACATTTGGAGGACTGTTTACGTGTGGCTGCAAGCGACTTCTCCTTAGATATTAGTGAAATTCTTAGTAACATTCAGGGCCAAGGATCTCATTAGCCTGGTGAGTGTATTTATTATTATTATTAAATTTGCATGGTGCTCTCCCACTTGCCCCGGAGTATGAAAGGTGCTCTCAATCACAAAAAGGTTGAGAATCCCTGACCTAGAGGATGGCATGGAAGTTGGTAAAGAGACAGTGTCCTGAGTGATCTCAAGCAGCTGAGGATAAACATCTCCCTTGCTCAAAACTGAGTAGGCCAAGGCCAGCTACATGGGTCTGTTATGCTAAAGAAGAAGAATATCAAACAAGTTAACTTAAATTTCATTAAGCGCCACTCCTAGAAGGTTGGACACCAAATTATTACAAGACAAAAGTCAAATTCATGTAAGACATAAACACAGACATCACACACCAATACAAGGTCACAACATATTCAAGTACAAAAATACAAACGAATTGTATTTGGGAAAATAGCATGTGAAAATATTTATTTTTATGAGATAAATTAATAGTTCTTGATTCAATGTCAACAACCTATATCCTTTTAAATAGATCTTGAACAGTACCTCTGGTTGTATTTCTACAGTATAAACTCCATAAAATTAAGGTCAGGGCATGTGATTTTAAAAATTTTATGAAAAGTAATCACACATTTGTGTATTTGTTTAAAAAAATTGTTATTGTTACAATAATCGTATAATCATGAAAACACTTCTTTATTCTGTAACACCGAGACAAAATGAGCAAATCAAACATGCAGTTTTCTTCATATCGCAAAACCTCAAAAAATCACTTTAATTACAAAAACTGGGTTAAATCTTAAGTCATACTGTAAAATTAATTTACAGCAATACTTTTTATTTAACATGTGAAATTAAAGTAAGTTATAGATAAATAAATCACCTTGTATCCGTCGTGTGACTTCGTTATACGTCGATTGAAGTGACACGTTTCGGAACATATGCTCCATCATCAGATTAAATCACTCTATTGAGGTCGTTAACAGTTAAAATCACATGTTACACACAATTGTCAACTAATGTAACTCACTTGCTTTCTAAATGGTGCGCACCACAGCGAAGCCGATCGGACACTGAATTATTATTTGAGTGATTACGCCTACGCAGGTTCAATGCTGTATCGTATAGCGGGTTGGATTTAAAATTTAAATGGTCATTCAATATGAAGTCTCGGCTGTTTATGTTATTATATGCTTTGTATATTTCGAATTCTTCTATTGCGTCCATGTAACGGCCTTTGGTGCACACATGTAGGGGTATCAAATTAGATTTGAAATCAGTATAATTATGATTGTGTAAGATTAAGTGGCGGGCAAAGTTGGACTTTATATTATTTAACAGAGTGAGATTATTTAGGTGACATTTTGGTGTGTGCTCTTTAAATCGTTTGAGGAAACCTCTCCCCGTTTGACCAATGTAAAAACAGTTGCAGTCGTTACATGATAATTTATATATGCCGGATTTCTTTTCTAAAGGTATGGGTTTTCTGTGACGTAGTATTTTTAATAGACTATTGTTTGTTTTGAAGGTAGCGGTAATATTCAATTTATTAAATGTGGAGGTTAGAATCTTTGGCATTATATTTGTGTATGTGGTAGAAATAAATGTTATTTTTGTATCCTTATCTACTGGGGGCTTGGATTTTCAAATTTTATGTTTCTTGATGAGATTATCAATTAACATGTTTTTGTAACCATTAGCTAAGGGTATATGTTTAATGGTATTCAACTCCTCATGGTAATCATCATCACTGAGAGGCACTGCCAACAATCTGCGGATAAAGTAATTATAAGCTGGCAACTTTTGCGAAAAGGGATGATAAGAGTCAGCATGTATTGTCACATCAGTGGTGGTCGGTTTTCTATAAATATTAAATTTCAATTTATCTATGTGTTTAATGACAGATAAATCTAAAAAATTTAATTTACCATCCACTTCGGTTTCCAGCGTGAATTGAATGCTTTTATTGATACTATTCATATAATGTTTTAGGTTTTCGATCTGTCGTACAGTACCATTGAAAATTAGAAAGGTATCGTCTACATAATGTGCATAAAATATTATTTATTATGTGAGAGCAAATGAGTTTTCATAAAAATTCAAGTAAACGTCGGCCAATAGACCAGAGAGAGGTCATCATGGCCAATCCATCATCCTGAATGAAAAATTGGCTATTGAAAGGAAAGTAATTTTGTTCTAAAATAGTTTCAAGTAAACCAATTAACTCGTTTATCGTCTGTGTATTTAATTTATTATTCTCTAATAAATTTTCTTTTAAGATATTTAGTGTTTCCTTTACTGGTATGTTGGTATAAAAATTTACTATATCAAACGATGCTATGCACATCATTACTATCTAATGATAATATTTTATGCACGTTATTTAGACGATACCTTTCTAATTTTCAATGGTACTGTACGAGACATCTGATACTGTACGTAAGAACTAATCTGATATTTGATATTCAGTTTGTTTTGTTGATATTGTTATTTGATATGGTTCAGTTTTATATTTGATATTATATATCAAATATAAAATAAAAACTGAACAATTAAGAATTAATCAAAATAAACAAAACACATAAATAATAACAACAACAAAAAATGGGCTATATTCACATACATAAATAATAAAATGACAAAGCTAACAAAACTATTTAAAAACACAGATATAAATATAGCATACAAAACGAATAAAAATAATTTACAAAAACTAAATAACCCACACAACAAAGATAATACAATAACTAGCGGTATATACAAAATTGAATGCCAAGATTGCAATAAATGTTTACATAGGACAAACAAAAAAACAGCTGAAAAAACGTTATTTTGAACACCTAAACGCATACAAAAAAACAGAAATATATAAATCCAATTTAGCCACACATGCAATAAACACAGGACATGAATTCCCAGACATAACCAATGTGACACTAATAAAACATATACCACACAAAGGCACCATAATGAACATTTGGGAAAATTTACAAATATACAAACATAAAACACAAAACAAACTAATACCTGAACAAATACAAATCAATACAAAACATGACACAATATTCAAAGCACTTAACATCGAAAATACACAAAATACAAATACATATACCACAATCACACACAATAATACAACTTTAAAATACCAGAGACCAACAAGAAACCTTAATAGCATCCAGCCAACACACAAATACTTCACCAGACGCAAGATCGCAAAGGCTGAAGATGAGAGCACGGGAGCTCTCGAAACATGTTTCGAATAGGAAAAATATAACATCTTGAGGTAATATAAACATAAATTTTAAAATTACTATATATATATATTCCTTATATATATGAAATATGAACTAATTAACATATTGAGAAAGTATTCAATATATAAAAAATGAAGAATCTTAAGTGTGGATAAACACAATCCAATCAACGTGTCCAAGAATAAAGGTGTAGCTGTAACCATAACTAGTACAAGTAGATTTGAAAATACTGGTGCAAAACTGGTGTACATATGTGTGTGTGTGTGTGTGTGTGCAGCAAGAGAGGGGGGAGAGAGAGAGAATTTGACTAAGATTACATATTTTGTCTCTTAGTGCAGCATTTCTGTGAAAAAAAAATCAACAATTAAATTTTATAATGAAACAGTTCTGTTTTAATAACTGATGCTGAATAGGAAGGAATAGCGTCAAACACCAATTAGGTTCAAGACCCAGTCATGTATAAGTACTATCACTATATTTCATAAAATGTTTCAATACAGCAAAGCTTTTTACCAGAGAAGAACAAGAAGTCAGTGAAGAAATCAGTCATAAAGAAGATTCTCTATTCCCAACTTAACAACCACAATTTTAATGTATTCTATAAACTGTACTATCCTGTAATTAAATATAATGGGAGGAAGACAAAACACTTCATTATGAGACAAATTTATAATTAAATAGAGATTTTACTATACTGTAGATTACCACCACATTCTTATGTCCACAATTTTGCTGTTTCTAAACAATATACTTTTCCAGTGAAGATGTATATACTTAAACTTTCTACCTATCACTACTTATTTATTACATATACTACTGTTAAGCATCATTAGACTCAAATATTTTGTAAACTATAGTCTCCCTATCCCAAACTAATTACTGCACTATTCTTACGAAATGCAAAATGCTAAAACTGCACATAATAACATTTACATGCTCTTATACGCATTCATCTACATACAAAGTTTTAGAATATTTAGAACAAAACACCCAAACCTGAAGACCAGAAATACCTCTACCTCAGGAATAAATAATGCAGGACGAGGTCCAGTGGCATTCCTAATAGCAGTCAAAATGTCCATTTTTGTCAGTCCAGCTAATGGATGAATTGAATCTAAAGTCCTTCCAAATGTTTCATGGAATATGTAACATATTCTGGCACCCCCACATCTGGAAAAAAAAAATATATAGATGTCAGGAAAAGTCCATACATTGTGGATACTACAAAAAATTAAAACACCATTTAAATTTATACATTAATTGTACCACAAAAGAAAGTATTTCATTGTTACTATCACACCAATTATATAATGGAAGGTTTTACCATATCTAGTCACATCCTACAATAGAGTGTACTATTATAAAATGCAAAAGTAATGTACAAAGGAATTACGTGACATACAAAAATTGTGAAAGAGAAATTTTTATATTTTTTTAGTACAAAATTTTATTATGAGAAAGGAAGTTCAAATTCACAATTTCATTTCTCATCCTTCGGACATCTACTGGACCAAATTAATAATGATTTGGTTGTGAAACTGTGTGTGCGTGTGTGTAATTTTATGATTATATAAACTCATAATTTTATAACAATGGAATGACAATTTTATTATTAAGTAATTACAGGTTTATAATAACATAGAAACTTGATTGTATCAGTAAAGTTATATACCAATTTTCAACTCACAGTTCTGTAGTTTCAATATTTCTCGCCGTGCCTTCAATAGTTGCACAATAAGCAGATGCGAATTTGGTTATAATTCGAAGAAGCGTTTGACTTTTGTCTAAAACATCATCACCATATGAGTTCAATAATGACTGGAACTGTGATACCATTACATTTACTCTGGTCTGGACAAGAAAAAAAAACACTATTACAACTTTGAACACACATACACAACACATGAATATTTCAATTAACCTTTAAGTTATTTTAGCTGAAATATTTATATTAATTTAATATTAAATTAGCTGCAAAACAATTATTTTTTCCATAAATTTTAAAATTTGTAGGAAAGTACCTCTGGAAAATACAACAAGACCTTTACAGAATTATCACAGGTTGTTTAAAGAATACAACCTGCTGAGACACTTAAACTTATTTATTAACACACAGGTTGCCAGCAAGTACTTTCTTTATACACATTACAAATTTGTAATGAAAATTTGCTTTTTTATTTTCAAATTTTATAAGAAAACGAAAACAGAAATCTTCAGAATTGTTTTGCAGATCAACTTATTGTAAGTGAAAGCTCATAGAGAGCACTTAATAATGCCAAGTTCACTAAAGGCAAATGAGTTTTTTTTTAAACAAAAAAAAAAAAAAGAATTTATACTTTTCATTACATAAAATGAGGACTGTATATGTAACACATAAGTCAATCAGCTGTATCACTGAGTAAATATATTTACAAGGATGAATGTGTGTGTGTGTTAGTTATTATTAAAAAGTACAATTATGTACTGTACTGTACAGTAATGTACTGGACACGTGTAGGCATATTGGATATTTATTGAACAAAAAAAATTGTATACTATAAATTATTACAGTACTGTACAGTAATAAATAAACGCTGTAGCTATACAGCCTTACAATCGATAAACGAGACTGAGACTGTTCTACTTGAGACTATTCTAAAGTGTGCCGAAACAGAAGACAAGATAGATTGTATTCAGATTATGAATCTTAAACTACTTCAGTCTTTAGCAGCAAGAAAATGGGGTATCGGTTTGAAGCAGACAGTGATAGAACAATACTTCAAAAAAGTGTAAATCCATGGTACTATATGTATTTTGTTTTTAATTTTTAATTAATTTTATAGCACTGTACAGTGTTTGTCATTAAACTCTAACTGTGTTTAAATTAACTTTTGGTTTTTATTAATTACACTCAGTTTTAATTCAATGATTTTTAGCCTTAGTAATATATTACAGTACAGTATACAGGTTGTTGTAATTATATAACAGTACGTTAGAGATGATTTTGTAATAAACACCTTTGTTTTGTAAAGAGATATAATGTTTTTAATTTACGATCTATTATCCGAAATATCGATTATCCGAATGGGCCCTCATCCCGAGAGGTTTGGATAATCGATGCTCTACTGTACTGTATCTGCTTTATATACTTTTTCTGTGTCATTAAATAAAAAACCAAATTTAATTTAAGCCTTATATTCCATATAGGCTGAGGATGGAGGTGAGCACATTGTGACAACAAGTTGTGTAATTCACATTAACATTAATCTTTTCAAACAAGTGAACTTGATTTCAAGTTGGTGAAACTGTGATTGTAGCAGTACTGTATACTTCAGTTAACAAAAATAAACTGTTAAGAAAAATTTCTTTGTATGTAAAGAAAAAATTTAAGTAAATACATAATTAAGTACAGAAAGATGATGAGAACTTTTAAATCAAATGTAATTTATTCTGCAATCATCTGAGTAGTGACAATAAATATACTATATAGTGTGTTACAGTGGATGTAGTATTTTCTATTATTAAGTGCCTGGATATCTAGAATACAATTAATATCTTCAGCACACATTTAAGTTGTGTCCAGACAGTGGTAGCTGAAATTAACTGTGTTTATAAACAGTCCCACATGTTACACTGTGTCAATCTGACTGGTTTCAATTAGAGCTGAGTACATAAAACAACAAAATTTCACCTTGAGATCAGGAAGGCAGTCTCGGATGTGATGCATCAGCAATCTGTTCAAAGTTTTTGCCAAATAAGGAGTACCGTTCCTGTTTGCCAGTGTTGGGTACTTTCTCTGCAAGAAAGCAGCTTCGTCTCGCAGTGCATCCTTTATTGACTATACAAAGTAATAAAAATGTTTTGTATTATTTTAAAAATTACAAGTAAGTGGTCTTTAATTTTTTTTACTTAACCATCATCAGTTACAAACTTACCTTTTTATCATTAATGTCTTGCTGCGACCTATTTACAACACCTATTATACCTAACTTCACAGGTATAACTCGCCCACACAAAATGTCTATGGCATCCGTACCTGTATATGAAGCAAACTGTTTATGTATGAACTGGTTAACACACACACATTGCTTCCAAACTAAGCCATACATATGTGCAGTGCGCACACGCACGGACGCACACACAACACTCATGAATACACATACTTGCAGAATTACAGTAGAGCCTTGATTAACTTCACTTATATTCCTTGTTTAACTATCACTTGAGCTTCAATTATCCTTCTATGAACTTCGACAAATGACTGACAGAGAATATAATATTAAATTATGTGTTAAAATACTGTACATAAACATTTTAACGACTGTCATGCTCATTGTTCACTACAGCAAACAGGCTGGCAACTTTATCATACAACCAATGTACAGGGTCCGTCACGGGAATCGCATGGTTTTCAAATAAGATGTACTTAGTCAGTTTGGCTTAAAAATATTTTTATTTATGACAATACATAGTGTATGTTGGGAATTTCATTGTTCATTTATGTTTTGAAAATCACGTCGCTCAGATGTTGGCCATTTATGTTTATGCATGATTGTAGCCGGTCCCGAAAACTCCGAGTAGCGTTAATTAACATCTGATGTGGAATACGATTTCCTCCTGGATTGTCGTCTTCAGATCTTCAAGGCAGTATGGCTTGTTAACATATACTCGGGACTTGAGATATCCCCACAAAAAGAAGTCACATAAGCTTAGATCGGGGGAGCGAGGAGGCCAGCGAAGACTGCCATATCTGGAGATAAGGTGGCCTGGAAACTGATCCCGTAAGACAGCCATTGAATTACGAGCTGTGTGTGCAGTTGCACCATCCTGTTGAAACCATACTCTCCTCATTGCCAATCTGTGACGTTGAAGTTCTGGGAAGAAGAAGGTTTGGAGCATCGTAATGTAGCGCTCTGAATTAACAGTCACAGTAATGTTGTTTTCCTCAAAAAAGTACGGGCCAATAATGCCCTTCTCCCCAACTGCACACCATACTGTTACTTTTGGACTGTGAAGAGGGGACTCATAACATCTGAGGATTTTCATTACACCAATATCTACAGTTTTGTTTGTTAACGAACCCATTTAAATGAAAATGGGCTTCATCACTCATGAGAAAAATCAAGTTTTCATTATTGACCATGGTTTCACAAAAGGCACGACGCTGTTCATAATCACCTACACTAAGTTGCTGACATACCTGAATTTTGTATGGGTGATAATGAAGATCTTTGTGCAGAATCCTTCGCACTGTTGACTCGTTAATCCCTAAACTCACAGCATGCTTGCGAACCGACCGTTTAGGGCTCTGTATTGCAGACGTCCTAACTCGCTCGATGTTTTCGGGCGTACGGGCTGTGTTGACAGGGCCAAGTGGTTTTTTCTTCATTACGGAGCCAGTTGTGTTGAAGTTTTCAAACCATCTCAAAATGGTGTTGTGGTCTGGAACAGGTCGGTGGACCGGAATATTAAAATTGGTGCGAAAGTCACGTTGTGTCTGCGTCACTGACTCATTGTTTATGAAAAACCGCCGGAGAGCGAACGTACGATGCTCCACGTTCCACGATATGGCGGCAACTAAACTTCCCACTCTAACGAACAAATCAAGGCCAACCCACACTCACTGATGCCAACCGCTCGGCCGTACTACCCAATACAAAAACATGCGGTTCCCGTGACGGACCCTGTACATACTAAACATTCTACAAGACTTATGGAAGTGTAGTATTCTGTCTTAATACTACAAACATAATAATCCATTTAGGCTTGTTTTGAAGTGTAAACATAAATTCACACCTGAAATTGCTGATGAAATGCATGCTCTTTAGAGTTCTTCCAGTAACACAGTTTGTAAACACAGGGCTAGTAAGTATAAGTTTCAAAGGTCACACAAGATATTAAGGTTCCACCTGTACAACTCTGTTGTTGTCATGCATTTGTATACCACCTGTATATAGACCTATAATGATACCAAAATGTAGGGGTGGCATCAATGACGATGACAAGGTGCAGTCAATGAATACTAATCGCAGCAACAAACTATATGAATACATGTGGATTGAATATAAGTCATGGGACAAGCAGACAGGCGGTGCTATAGTTCGAAGAAAACATTATTACATGAAAATCTTCCAAACGTTAAGCTGTTTGTCATTACAGCTGAGAAATACTTATTACCCTGTTAAAGACCGAAACAGCTTGCAAAAATGTTTTGGGAGCTGTGCCATCCACCAATATTCATGTGGCAACTGTGAACATGATAAAGAAAGTAATACATTGATATGCAAATCAAGATGAGGCAACGGTTTTGTAATTAATATTATTGCCTAAAATCCACATCTTGCAAGCCAGAAATGTAAACAAGCAATCAGACAAAAGAAAACTGTACATTATGTAATGGGACAAAAAGGGTAGAATCACTTTTTGTTTAATAATTGTTAATAATTCTGTTATTATGAATCATACTGTTGGAGACGTATTGGGAGTTAGAACAAAGGATACGTGAGTCGCAGTAAAAGCATAGTTAACTCAGAGTACGAACACGTGGCGGTACTGCGTAATAAATTCACCACGTGTTTTTCTAAATGACTTTCCTAATTCTGGAACATTCGATAAGTCAAGGCGGGAGGTGAAGTGGATATCCGTTTAGAGCCACGTGGTCGACACCCAAAGTCTTGTATAGTATACAACCACGCGAGCCAAGCTTGCCCCAGTTGACAAGACATCTTCGACCCGGTCAGATGTTATAACCGTAGCCTCGGAATTTTGGTAGGCCAAAGCGATTACAGTAGCCAAGGCCTACCGAAACTTACTGAAGTGTGTGAAAGAAGATTAAAGCGAAGGAAGAGATAGATATGGCAGGCGAATGAGTTAATCTGCACAAATAAGAAAAATTCGTTGTGAGGCGGTGAAAGTGAAAGTGAACTGCGAGCGATGGTGGAACAATTTGGATAGCGAGGGAAGTTAAGTACAGTGATAAAATAAATATGTAGGCCAAAAGTAAAGTCAAACAATAATAAATAATGAGCTCAAATAGAGGGGGGTAAAGAAAAATAGAGTAAGTGAGTGTGATAGATGAATGGCACGTAAGAAGAAGTACTGGTTTGTCTAATTTGGGTTACGTAATTTCATGTTGTATAATTGTTTATAACATAATCGAAAAAGAAAGTAACACAAGTAAAAAGAAATTAATTTTTGAGTTATAATAAATAAGATGGTTCATTAACATAAACATGTGTTAGAATAATTATTTCGCCATAACCATATCCTAGTTTTCTGTGCCAACAAACTCGTCTAACGAACCTGGGTAAGTTTTGAATTAAAGGAAATTAAATTAACTAGATTCTTTAAAGGGTAAAGTGTAAAAAATGTTTCCACATTTTCCTTTTCCAAATGTTGGTGGCGACCTGGAATAATTTGGAGTCTTCTGTTGGGTTATGATAAGGTAAGTGCATCAGTTCAGGGTAAGTAGTAATTTTGTGTATATGAAAAAACTTTAAACCTTAACAATTACTTAAAACAGTAATATATATATATATATATATATATATATATATATATATATGAATTATTATAATATGCACAATGTTGAAACATTTATTACAGTTACTATGTGAGAGTTCATATTTTTTCTATTATCCAACTATTTCCCACATCTGCTGCTGACAGTTAATCTAATCAAGGTTCTACTCTATACACAACCATGTGCTGCAATCTGGCATCCTGGTATCTCTTTACTTACTGTATTGTACACTTCTATATATATTTATACCACTATAATTTCTAACCACACATTATGCACACCCATTTTGCACAAAATACAGGGTCCGCCAGTGAAGCGGGAAAATTAAAAGTACCCAATTTTTTCATGAAACATTTATTATCAGAATTTTTTTTACAGATTTGAGTTGAGTAAAGTATGCCATTATTTTACTTTTTAAAAATAACGCCGCTCAAGTGAGAGCCATTTCTGTGTAAACATTCTTCTAATCTTAACAGAAAATTTTCCATCACTCGACGAAGCAGGTCAGGTTGAATCCGTGCAATTTCTTGTCTGATATTCGTTTTTTTAATTCCGGTATGGTGTGCGGTCTATCAATGTACACCCTGCTCTTCAGAAATCCCCAAAGAAAAAAGTCGCACGCGGACAAATCTGGGGATCTTGCAGGCCACGAGATGTCGCCATATCTGGATATGAGTCCGTCCGGGAAGAGTTCTCTTAAAGCAGCCATGGACACACGAGCAGTATGACTTGTGGCCCCATCCTGCTGGAAAAAATTAATTTCTGGAAACCTAGGGAGCTGTTGCATCAAAAATGTTCTGTTCTGACCATGTGTGTGTAGCGGTCTGCATTGACAGTTGTGGTGTTTCTTCTATCGTCTTGGAAAAAATATGGCCCAATAATGTCAGATGATGAAACTGCACACCACACCGTAACTTTTGGACTATGTAATGGCTTTTCATGCAACTCACCTGGGTTTTCATCATTCCAATATCGACTATTTTGTTTGTTTACATATCCATTCAAATGAAAATGTGCTTCATCTGACATAAAGATGCGGTGAATAAAGTTTTCATCATCATTTACACGTCGCAATATTTCTTCGCTGAAAATCCTGCGAGCCAGCATATCGCCATCTTTCAACTCCTGGATTACTTGAATTTTGTAAGGATGAAAAGATAAGTATTTATGCAAAATTCGTCGTAACGATGTGTCACTAATGTTTAGTGTGGATGCATGTTTCATTGCAGAACATTGTGGACTACGCGTTAATGCTACTCGAACTCTTTCAATGTTTTCCTCTGTTCTTACAGACCTTGTTGCTCCTCTATGCTTTAAGTTTAATGTGGAACCAGTTTCTTCAAACTTTTTTACCCATGACATAATTGCATGAGCGGTCGGTACTCTTCCATGTCGTGGAATATTGAAATGATTATGAAACAATCGTTGTACAGAAGTCACACAGTCACCATTCTTATAAAACGATTTTATGCAGAAAGCACGCTGTGCACCTTGTGTAAAACAACAATCGAAAACCTCCACGCCCTCTCGTGAGCAGAAAATAAACTATTGGACTTTCAAAATTTCCCGCTTCACTGGCGGACCCTGTATAACGAATTTCATATTCTATACTTTATCTCATGTAGAAATAATGATTATTCAAAATTATTATTTGTATAAAATCACTGCTCATCAGGTTGAAACTTATTAACAATAATACATATCTATAAACTGTAAAACAAAATATACTGTTATATGACGTAGGGCTATTAAATAACTGGATTTGTTTCATAAATGTGGTTTATTTACAAAATGCTATATTTAACATTTATCCTGGTTAATATACTCCCCTTACCTTTTCACACTGTTACACTCAAATTTTCCACTGTTCAATGCAGTGCTAGAGTGGATAACCTGTAAGATCCTTTAGTAGGTTAGCCATTTTGCTTTAATTTCTTCTATGGATTGAAAGTGGACACTTTTGTATTACTCTTAATCAGAGGGAGTGGTAAAAAGTCACAAGATGCCATATCAGGTTAATACAGTGGGTGTTCCAGCACTGGAAGACCTCTGATGCTAGATCCAATTACCTTCTGTCTAAAGGGCAGCTCCTTTTCTTTATCTGCCCACAGAGTTTAGTCACCACTTTAAAGTAATAAGTATGGTTGATTTCACCTATTTTTTGTATGTTTTCTTTAGTTCTTGACATGGTGCACCGCCCTGGATGCTCATTGTCTTCCATTTTTTCCAGACCTTCACTAAATCTTTTGTACCATTCACAAACTTGCATAACATACATTTGTTCTTAAACGCTTCTCTTTCAACAATCTTAAACACTCTGTTGCACTTTTTTTTTAATTTCATTAGAAACTAGAGGTTAACACGCGGTTCAATCTTCAGGCTAACCATTATTCTGGTAATACAGGTACAAACAATGTTTTTCTAACAGTGTTCATAACACTACTGACTCCCAAATGACAGTTACAGATAGACTCATCCAATTCGGAAGGGCCCAAATAGGTAACTTCAAATATAATTTTTTTTAGATTAAAAACATTTATATACTGGTACTAGTTTTTTTTTTTTTGCTATACCAGTTTTGGTATTTCTATTTGCTGTCTATCTGACAGAACATATCCCAGAAATACAATTCTGGCAAAACCTTGAAACAGGAACTTTGATCACTAAAAAAATTAATTAAATGTTGTACTTAGATATAGCAACAGGATGCCAACTCAGACTTAGACAAATTATGCAAATATTTGTAAGATATTTCAGCAAATATTTCAACAACAGACAAAAAACAAGGACTATAAAAACTATCTCTGACTGTGAAATTCTAAATACATAGTTGACTACTATGACAGTCTTTCTTTAAACACAGTATTGTTCTCAAACACTGCACGTTGGAACTGGATTCAGTCAATTACACTGCTGCATTTTACTTGCAATATCAAAAACAATATTAGCACTGTGATGGTTTTATTTTATCAACACTTGTCATTTCTCTGTAGCCCAATCCAGATACGTAAATAACATTTATCAAGTAGGAAGGAATGTATGGTCTATAACTTCATGAAGTTTATACAACTGGACGAATACTAGGGCTCCCATTATATTTTAGATCCAAAACGAGGACACCTTGGTAAAATTCTTGATGTTGGGTGAGGGGGAGAGTGGTATTATTTGTGTATGTTCTAAGTACAACTAATACTTTTGTCATTTCACATTTTATTTGTAATTATACATCTTTAAATTTTTAATTGAGGCAGCTCAGTAGACCAGTGGGTATGTAACCTGGCTACTAATCTAGAGGTCCCGAGTTCGATTACTGGGCACGCACCATAAAATCAAGGTGTGTTTTTCAGCCCCCAGGTCGACTCAGCCTGTTGAAAATGACTATCTGCGATAACATCCTGGGGATAATAATTGGCGGCTGAAGCATAGTGCTGGCCACACTGCCTTCCTTGTATGCCGTTCGGCTCGCATATGGCAGCCTACCCTGCCTGACATCTAAGCTGCTTCGGTAGTATACATGAGAGCCATTATTATTATAAATTTTTAATTGAATTACAGTTTAGATATTAATTACTTAACTTAGGTCTATTGAACTTGCTTGACTGGAAGGTCCTGCACCATCTACTTTGTATTTCTCATGCCATGCAGCTATAGTAATATTATTATTTTTAATAATCTTATAAAATTTACTACAGCTGTACTCTGAAATACACTTCACATTAAGTAAAGATTTTTCTTTCCTATAGCCATACTTTCTCTTTCTGAATGCTATCTATTCTTCATTAAAGAAAATACCCTTTTGACAGCTGCTGAAGTCCCAGGTAAACAAAAAATAAACTCAATGAACTGAACAAACTGATAGACTTTTCTTCTACAGAATTAAAATGTCTGAACATTTTCATCCATATCTGTGACAACACTCCTGATCTTTAAAATTTTTATTTTCACTAATGGTATATAAATGTAAAAATTTATTAACTTTAGAAACTTCATGAAATAAGTCATCACTATTAACTGTACCGTCCTTATCCAATGTACTGTTGATAAATGCAGCTAAACTTTCAATGACAGTTCCCAGTAATTTGTTACTCAATATGCCAACCTATTTAAATTTAGTTATGTCATTAAATGTATTTTCTTGATGTGGTCTTTTTAAATTAATATGTTCCTCAAATATTTTCTTTCCCTTTATGATACACTGAAAATTCCGATTGGCAAATTGAACACCTAAGTTAATCCAAACTGAACGCACATTTTTGTTTCGGTATTATTATAAATTAAATAATTAAATGAAATTAAAATTGATGCATTTTTCACTAACACAAATGAAATAACACGAATACCTTAAGCCAAGATTCACTGTGCTAACATAACCAAAACATCACTACTTTGATAGACATACATAACTATCATGTATATATGATTGATCATACATGATTATGATTTTATCATGTGTATGTAGGTTTATTCCGGCCTTTCCATCAATGAGTTAAAAACAAATAATTCTGGAAACTCAACTGATTATGAATTGATATTAGATGTGGCAAAAACGAAGACAAAATCATGTTTTGGCCGAACTGCGCCCAGAAATGGCCTAAAATCGAGGACAGTCCGTGGTAAACGAGGACATATGGTAGCCGTACCGAACACTGCACTGGAGGAGAAGTGTACAAAACATGAATATGTGTGTTCATGCATTGCTTGGTTTCTCTTTGTACTTTGACTGTTTCCTGCCAGTTGGTGAAAGTTCTCATTTACAATAATATCTAACCTTAAACAATTTTTATTACTGTTTAACAGAATTCTATTATTAACAGAATTTATAGAATTATACAGAACATTTCCGTATTTGTGATAAATGAAAACCAAACACTACAGTCACCATGACAAAACAAATAAAGCCTGTGATATGCTTATATAAAAGCCTAAAGAAGCAGATAACACGGTGACCCGAAAATAACATAAAAGTACTTAATCAGGCAGCACAGCAAACGAATTCTTTCAAATTGACACTGTTGAACCCTGTCTTGCTTTTTGATAGTTCTGTTAAAAATTCATGATATAAAGTCTTTAAAGTTCGTTTTTTCAGTTAATATATAAATCAACAATTTAAACAAATTTCACTGACAACAGTATCTGCTCAGTAGTTTAAAGTACTTTCATCAGATATTCGCTTGAAAATAAATTATTTACAAACTGAATCGTTATAAAAACAATGGATCTATTAAAAAGGATATTTTGTTACTCATAATTATTTAAGATTACTTCTCCTAAGCGTGTTACATTATTATTTTGCATTATTCTAATTAAAATAAATGGGTAACATAACCTACATGCAGAAGAAATTTTACATAATTGTAACATAATATTAATACTAGACTAATCATATATAAAAAAACCTGAAGAGTTTGTATAAAGGAGCGTGTGCTATATATAAATTTGTGTGTGTGTATGTGTGTTTTATTTATTAAATTATATTTACTATTTTATTTAATTAAGTTTAGAATATTTGGAAACATTATCGTTTTTAGTATAACTCTGAATCCGTTCTTTAATTAATGTATTCTTTAATTAATTTATTTTGCATTTATGTAGTTTAATAACTTAACCAAAGGTTCACTTTTTGGCCTTTGCAAATTTGTTTTAATACAGTAATATTTCTGTAATTAATCAAATATTTACAAGATTAAAAGTGGGTACTTGACACCGTAATCTAAAAAAATTATGGTTAGTTAACTGTCCTACTTGTCAAAGTCATATGCAATTCCCACAGAGACTCTGATGCATCTTTAAAATCCATCCTAAAGTCCAAGTAGATGACTACAATCATAGTATGTTTTTCACTGTTTTACAGCAAGACAAGTTGTGAAACTTCGTATACTGATACAATGCTATCGACATGATTGATTAATTGATTAAAACTGACAAGTAGACAATATGAACAATGACTGTGTGGCTGCTCCAAAATTTGGACGACTTACTTGATGACTCATGTAATCAGTTTTACTTGACAATTTATCCGAATGTGTATACCCCCCCCCACACACACACACACCTTAGTTTACTACATTACAGTAAGAAAGTCTGGACACAACACCTGCATCCATTAGATCAAGTTTTGTTACAACCGCTAAAGTTCTCCTGCCGTCCATGTCAACGTCTCTTGCAATTTTTAAGCTCTCACTTGTTGCCATATCTGTATTTGCTGTTACTACTGCTAGAATTATAGAGTTTGGATTACTTATATATTTGATAACTAACTTTCGTATTTGATTTTCAATATCTTCGGGTTGGTCCCCAACTGGAACCTACAAACACAAAATCATATATGAAAGTACATCTCCACTTGATTCTTTTTTTAGTATTTGTAGATTATCTTCACTGTGGCATGAACTCATAAATAAACTTACAACATAATACTATTATCACACTTTTTAATAGATGCTTATCATAATAATTATATAGTATGTCAGAAATTAACATCTTAATTTAAAATATCAAACAATTTTATTTAATATATATATATATATATATTACATTTAATATTTATAATTAACTTTACCTCAAGATGTTATTTTTCCTTATTTGGAACATGTTTCGGGTACCATCTTGTACCCATCCTCAGCCTTCCGGTTTTTTTGTCTGGTGAAGTTTGTCAAACCGGAAGGCTGAGGATGGGTACAAGATGGTACCCAAAACATGTTCCAAATAAGGAAAAATAACATCTTGAGGTAAAGTTAATTATAAATATTAAATGTATTATATACATCAAGAAACGGACTGTAGCAGAAAGTGACTAAATATATATGTATATATATAACAAATTTATGTATATTTATAGAAAATGTTACTTCCAAAACTTCAAAAACATAAAATAATTTAGAAACAAAATGACAGCACATTTAACTTGTAATCATTTGATATGTTCCATACAGTATATAAAAAGTATGGCCAAATTCATTGTTTTTATATAAAAGTGTTCAACTAAACACTTTAAAATAGACAAATAGCTAACTAAAAAGGCAAATACAAATAAATAATTTACTTTGGTGAGTCCAGGCAAATCAACTAACGTGAGATTCAAGACAGTCGAAGAATAAATTTTAAGTACAATTGGTTCCGAGCAAACGCCTTTGTTATGACCTGCCATTCTGTTGGTTTCTGCTTCGACCTCTGTTCGAATTTCATTAAAGTCTGTGAATACCTTTCCTTTTGTGTGTAAGAATTTTCCCCATTCCGGTAAATTTAATGTACCTTTACAAACAACACATACAGATAAAAATAAGTCACATAAAATGAAAATCTCAAAAGTTTTCTTATTCTATTGTAACAAAGTTTCAAAGCCTCTATTATTAATTTCTGTTTTCAGAGTAATAAACTTAATTTACTTTTAATCACAGCCAACAGATCCTTATACATTTTAAAACAGTTAAATTAATGAACTGTCACTAACCTAGCTCAATGGCAAGCCAAACTGTTATTTCTAAACAATCCTAAAATTTATACTGTTAACAAAATTATTAAGAGGTGTCACACTTAATCATGACATTGAAAAATAAAAATTAGGAGTCAGAAGAAAACAAAAGTCAGCTAAGGGAGGTCAGACAGAAAGGACATGTAGTACAACATCAGGACCCTGTTGTATAATCTTTAGGTTAGTAATTATATCTTTCTTTTTTTGAGAGTTCAATAATGTTGAGGGCAGTTGTATTGCAGTTATACGTGTATACAGTCTCAGTGGTTTTCCTGCATAACACATCAGTTAAAAATTATAAATTTCTATCTCTGTTACCTGACTCTACTACAGAAATCCTCAGAATTTCTCATCCATACTTTTAACCCAAACTGTTGCAGCCTTTATGTTTTAGTCCTGTTTAAAAGTGAATCATACTAAGTTAATTTTGGGTTATCTTTAACAATTCAGTTGAATCAATGATTTTACAAAGGGCATGAGTCACAATTTTTATGAAATAGTTAACAAGGTTTCCCCATATTAAGGGCCTTATACAGCGTTTAGATTAGAAAAGGCATGCACATAAGCTTGGCGGTGTTGTAGTCATGTGTGACTGTGAGTATAGAAAGGACACGAGTCATTGTCTCATGCCGTTTGTGCACTCTCAACACTCAACATCGAAAATACACAAAAAACTAACACATACACCACAATCACACACAATAAAACCAATTTTAAGTACCAGAAGCCAACAGGAAGCCACAATAATAATAGTCAACCAACACATACGTACTTCACCAGACACAAAAACCGGAAGGCTGAGGATGGGTACAAGATGGTACCCGAAACATGTTCCTAATAAGGAAAAAAAAAGGTATATCTTGAGGTAAATTTATTTATAAATATTAAATGTATTATATACATCAAGAAACGGACTGTAGCAGAAAGTGATTGAATATATATTGCGACAGTACAGGTAAGTGCTGTACTGAGCATTAAATATAAAAATTTAAATATACATAATAATTTGTAAAATAATTAATAATGTACTAGAAGTAAGCATGTCAGGGATTGCAAGCTTGGCTCAGACAAAAATATGGACAGGTGTTTCGACCTGAATCGACTTTTCCACACACACACAGATGTAACTGAGAGTGTGTACAATAGTATTTTGAATGTGTGTGTGACGCAGGTCTATGCAGGCGAGTTTGCCACCCCAGTATGAATAATTATGTAATTACTGTTTTTCCGTAATTATTCATAAACTATAAATAAGGAGTAAATTCCAAAGACACAATAAAATGTAATAAAATTAACTACATACTGTGTACGAAAACCACGTGAAAGGGACACACTGTACGAGTGTAGTGCGAAATAAACTGTGTACAGATCAAAGGGTTAAGTTACAATGTCCAAAAGTACGTGAACATGTGTAGTGAAAATAGTTATAAGATGGGTATACTCACAGGACTTGTAGCGGGTCAATTTTTGGGTGTTTTTATTTTAACCGTTTGGGGCATTTATATATTTTTATTCATTTCGTTTTCGGTCGGGATCCTTGTAAAATATGTCGAAATAACTATTATTGTGCAACGTATTTGTCCGTGTAACAGACCAGTGTTGAGAAACAGCATTTGGAACCAAGGCGATACGCAATTTCAGTGGTGTAATGCGGCAGAGGAATTCGCACCTCCACAAAAATTCTAAGAACTCTGTAAATGTGTGTCAATGCTCAAGCGCAACTACACCCACGCAAGCGCGCTCAAAAGGACGCTCTGACAAAAACTCTTAAGATGGCCAGAGAGTGAAATTTTCATCGTTCCGTTGGATTCACTACGGAAGTGTCGTTTAGACCAAGCCCACTTAAATGACGTCAGCAGAGCCAAGCCTAATATTGTCCTCTGGTCACACACATATATCAGCTCCATTCCATATATAAAATGGTTACCCAACAGCAAATGAGCAATGAGCGACGACGAAAACATAGTGGCAGTAAAGAACCAGCTTCCCTCCAGAGAAAGGAACAAGTACCTGTTACGTTCTCAGTGACGGTCGACTTCAAGCAGGGACGCCACACAGTCCACGAGCTACAGAGTACAATACACACGTAGTTACGACTCGCGGGCCCCGGTCGGGTCGAACTCTTACATATGGATAAATCAAGTGTAATAACGATTTAACACCGACCGGGACCCAAGAAGTTAATCAATCCACCACAGTGAAAAATTTGTGACATTGTAGGCAGTAAAACGATTCAATACAGACCTTTTGTAAGCGCGGAACAATGCCACGTGTTTGGTCGGCCTCGCTCTAGTGCGGTTCCCCGAGTTAAAACAAAAATTTTTAAGATGTTGAGGGGTTAATAAATAGTGTGTATAAATGTGTGAGTGCATTGCAGGCTGGGCAGTCTAGTAGTAAGTAATAGAATGTAAATATAATTGGATAAAACATAGTGTAAAAGTGTACGAAAATTTTAAAGTCAAGTTGTTAAAAGATTAATAGCATGAATATTTTGTTGGTAATTGCTCATTAAAAAATAATGATTCTCTTTGAAATAATGTGTTAGTCTAAGTTATTTCGTCATTGCCACTTCCTCATTTCTGTGGAAAAAATTCGTCTAATGAAATCGGGGGTTTTCTGAATTTTATTACAGTCAGATCGCGGGATTTTTATAAGGGCAAGAGTGTATAAGTTTTCGATATTTTACCTTTTAGAAAAATATCGTGGCGACCTTGGGCAGTTTTCAAAAGATAAGTTTTACGGGGAACATGACGGTAAGTGAAATTCTGGCAGCGGTAAGTGTTATTTTACGAAGAGTGGGTAAAAAGTGAGTAACATCACAGACTCTGCAATTCGCAGAAATATAAGAAATAGCAAAAGTGACGAGGAGTGGGGGAACAAAGCCCAGAGACAATTTCAGACATGTCGATTTCGTACAACTGCAGGTGTCAACCAAGGCGTGGGTATAAATAGGACACACACACACACTACAGTTGTATCTCTTTTGATCACCCACAGTTGCGGCGGGAGCTTCTGTCCGTCCGCACGGCGTATTTATTTTTTTTGTAAATAGTTTCATTCTTCCAGTTACATACAGCTATATAACTAAGTTGTAAATACAATCACTTTTAAATATTAACAGAATTACACGAGAAGAAAATCCATATAAGATGATCTACTGACGTCCAAAACAGCACGAGACGACATTGGAGTCTAGAGGCGACTATGCTGGACAAGAGGAATGGTACTGGAGTCTGGAAGCGATGCTGGATAAGACAAGCGACGCTGGACAAGAGGAATTGATGCTGGAGTTTGAGATGAGGACGATTACAGATGGATCGATTGCGATTGAGTATGATTGACAACAATAAGGTGATAAACAACTTATTTATCTCTTAGTCGAACAATTAACTCAAAGACAATTAAAGACATTCTTGTTTTACTTTAAAGTTAAGAGCCAATGTTTCTTGTAAATATAGAGTTAAAAGGTACATTATTGAAGTAAGATTAACGTAAACAAGAGCTCAAATTAGTATTGAAATGAAAAGAATGCAAAACATTTAAGTAAAAATAGGAGTTTTATAAATCAGTACTGTAACGTGTCTAAATTGGGTCATGTTATTTCTTACAGTTGTGGGATAATTGCATTTTTATTTATTTCATTTTGTGTGGGATTTTATAAATTTATTGTGAAAGTTTTATTTCCCGGCGAACGTTATTTCCATTACAACAGAACACATGGCAAGTGGAACAGTGTTGAAACAAAGCAGAGACGCAGTTTGTGTTGAGTAACTCGGTAAGGAATTCGCGCCACCCCGAATTTCTCAGAAATGTGCATATGTGTGACCACGCTTGCACTTAACATCTCAGGACGGGGCGCTGAAGTGACGCCGCGAAACTCCAACGTCGATGCCAATAAATGGCGCTGGAACGAACAGTTTGTAGCACCAACCAGCCAGCTACAGGAAATGTATTTAAGCCACGCCTACTGCTAGTGACATCAGTATAGCAGAGGCAAATATCGTCCTCGGTCACCACACATATAACGACTATGTTCCATGCATAGAAGGAATACGCCACAACAAATTAAGCATGAATGGCGGCTAAAACCTGTTGGCAGTGAATACGCATTTCCTCCCGCTCAAACAAGCACGCTTCCCAGTTACGCTATAGGTGCCGGCCGGCACGGAGCTAAGTAGGCTCTCTACAAAGTTTTTTTTTTATTTTACCAGTAAAGAGTGTAACAACAGTGAAAAAGTTTATGTGGCAGATATCAATCCAAAATGTAGAAACAAGTCAAGTATTTTTCGAACAATAAGAAATCAAACATTTACCAAAACGATGAGCGCGCGCGAGAGTCACGTTGCCGGCGGTTGAGACGTAAGGGCTAGGGGATTTTAGTATAAAATGTTAAGGGGTTAAATAAATTTTGTGTGTGTTTGTGTGTATAAAAAATTGCAGGCTGGGCAGTCTGGAGTGTGTGAGTTTAAAAATGTAAGGTAAGCTAGAATATAAGTAGAATAATAGTGGTGGTCATGTAACAAGCAAAAAATCAGTTCTAACGAAATATGTCATATACAGTAAAATTTATAACCATTTGAAATAATGCCAAATTAAAAGAAAAGTGAAATTCTCTTCATATAATGTGTAGAATCAATTATTTCAATGACCTTAACACATGCTTGTATCGAACGTAAATGTGATCGAACCCTGGAACCCGGCAGAAGAGATCGTGGAGGTAGGTGGAAATTAAATTGTATTTTGTATTTAATAAATGTTATCAATTATAGAGAATAACAAATGGCACCCGTGACAGGCATGAATTAAATTAATATAATCAATTAAATTCCACATCTACAATAAAGATACAAACATGTGTTAGGTTAGCGCAGCAAAATAGAAATGCGTTATGTACGCAAAGCTAGACCGAAAGTAATATAAAAACACGTTATAAAAAATTAATTAACTAGACTATTAATATTTTGAATATCAATTATAAAAATGTCAGATAACGAGAATAAAGCAAATGAAATTAGTGTCGAAAATTTTGACGACTCAAATATGAGCAGTTTTGAAATACATTCGACTCCAAGTGTGAGTAAAGATAAAACAGAATTAAATATGAGTGATCAGAGTAACGTAACTGAAGATTCGGGGATTCAAACAACCCCAATCTCGACTAATAGAAATAATCAATCTGAGAATGGTGATGTAATGAGATATTTGTGTGGCATGAATGCAATGTTGTGTGTTAAATTCGATGAGCAGAATGTTAAATTCCATGAGTTGAAAAGCGAAATACATGAACAGAAAATAAAGTGCGAAAGCAATTTCAGTGAGTTAAAAAACCATATTAGTGAGATCAATAAGCGTTTTGAAAACAATAATGAAGAGTTTGCCAGTAGACTCGATGAGTTGAATACTAAAGTAGATAGTTACGTAACAAACCTAGACAGTAAAATTAATGAGATAGATAAGCAGATATCAGAAAGAGTTGATAAACAAATAAATGAGAAGAATGAGACGTTAATAAATTCAATGAATGACATAGAATCTAAAATTAATAAATGTAATACGGAAACTGAATGTAAGTTGAGTAGCGTAGTAGTGACAGTTGAAAAAATTTGTCAGAATATTGATGAACACCAAAATGAGGTAGACTCTAAAATCAATGAAATAGAAAATAAGTGCAAAACTGAGATACAAGCTTACAAAATACAGTAAATACTATAGATAAAAATAATAAACAATTTGAATATTTAAATAACAATAAATTTGTGTCAATTGAGCAGAGTATAGTTAATGTTAAGGATGAATTGAATATAGCTATAAGCGAAAAACTTAATAGAGTTACTGAACACATAGTCATTGCTAAAGATATGAATAGCGATATCGACTTGGAGTTATTTAATTGTGAAAACAGGGGGGTACACCCTATGCAATTTTTGAATAGAGTCAGAGAGTTTAATCAGTTTTGTAGAAGTAGCTGGGAGGTACAATTGTTAAAAATCATGAAGTGTTTTAGAGGGAATTCCGCAGTATGGGCGGAGGTACATAAAGTAGACTGGGTAAATTATCAGTGTTTCGAAACGGCTTTTAGAGAGAAATATTGGTCGGAGGAGGAACAAGAGATATTACGGAGTAAAATTATGGGACCAGGTAATTTTGGGACACAGGGGGGTAAAGTAACTATGTATGTAATGCGACTATATAATGAGGCAAAATATTTAGAGCCACCGTTACCGTTTGGGTCATTCGTCCGTCACATAAGCAAGCACTTACCGAGAGAAATACAAATTACATTAATGACTCGAGAGATTGTAGAAATCACGGAATTAGAGAAAATCTTAGACATATTTCAGAATATAAGAGAACGGGATATGAGTAGGCGGATAAACACACCAGTATCACATATAAATGGGAATCATAATCCACCGAGGGGAATACACCATTTTCACCGGGGAGCGAGGGGAGGAAGTTTTGATAATAGGGGCGAGAGTTGGAGGTGTAGAGAGTGTGAAACTGACAATTATGCTAATCGAACAAATTGTTTTACATGTCATCGAAACAGGGAGTGCACCAGAAACGAGAGAACGAACCCACCACCAAATCAACAGTCGAGGGGAGGAGAATTTTATAGAGGAGCGCCCAGAGGAGGAGGACATTATAATAGAGGAAGAGGAGGAAATCATCCGGCGGTAGCAGGCCCATCCATGGAAAACTAAGGAAGACAATGGAGAAGCGGGCCCAACCATTGTCAACGGAGAACCGGGTCCAAGTAATCAACGAGTACGCGAACAACGTTATCAAGATGGACATGGCGAAAGAATTGTTAGAAGAAGAGGAGAACAAGGTGATGGAACGCAGAGCAGGATTGACTGAGGTGACAATTAACATTGAAGGTAAGAATTATAAAACTTTAATTGATACCGGTAGCGAGATCTCGGTAATTTCGGAAAATGTTATGGGTGAATTAAAAGAGTTAAACAAGAATATACCATCATTACCAGTTGCGGGGGTTACAGTAGTGGGGGTAACTGGGGTAAGAAGTAAGAGAATAACCAGACAAGTGCAATTAAATATTGTAATAAATGAAGTTGAATTTGAAAACACTTTCCTAGTAGTTAAAGGGTTGAGTCTAGATGTAATATTGGGAAATGATTTTTTGGAAAGAAACGGAGCAGTGATAGATTTCAATAAACAAATAGTAAAATTTGAAAAGGGGAATAAACCAGTCAAAATAGAGTTTAAAAAAGTAGTAAATGAAAGTAAAGTCACGGGAATAAAAATGTTACATAAGCAGATAGGCGATAGAGAGATAGAGACTAAAATAAATATATGTCTAGAGAGTGATAGCCTAGAGAATGAGGAGGGAGAAATGCATGAGAGTAATGAGAGTGTGTGGGCAGATAGAGCCAACAAATTTTTTAATGAAGATACAGTTGTAGGAAATACTCAGCGAGAGGAGCTGTGGGCAGTTGTGGAGCGGTTCAGAGAGGTGTTTGATGAATCACCAGGGAAAGCGAAGGACTACATCTGCGAGCTGAAAGTTCAGGACCACGCACCATACATGCAGAGGAGCTACCCGGTGCCATTTTCGAAGAGGAGGGCGGTACAGGAGGAATTAGACCGAATGATGCTGGGAGACATAATTGAACGCTCAGTATCACCCTATTCAAACCCTTTGGTAGTAGTGATAAAAAGGATGGAAAGGTAAGGTTATGTTTAGATGCTCGGAAAATTAATCAAATTATTATACCTGACAGGGAATCTCCGGAACCCATAAATGAGATTTTACAGAAGTTTAGCGGAGTCAAATACGTGACGTCCTTAGACCTGACAGCTGGATACTGGCAGGTGCTGTTAGCAACAGAGAGCAGAAAATACACAGCTTTTCTTTTTAATGGTAAGAATTACCAGTTCAAACGCTTACCTTTTGGATTAAACACCAGTGTTGCTAGTTTTAATAAATGTCTAGATAATATTTTACAACCTAAGGATTTAGACTTTTTAACCGTATATGTCGATGATATCTTGATAGCTTCTAGGACATTCACTGAACATTTAGAACACATAGAATATGTATTAGATAAGTTATATAAAGAGGGTTTAACAGTGAATTGGGACAAGTCTAAGTTTCTGCAGACAGAAATACATTTCTTAGGATTTATTATTACACAGGAGGGGATATTAGCCAACCCTGACAAAGTAGAAGCCATAATGCGATTCCCCGAACCTAAAAACATTAAGCAATTACAGAGTTTCTTAGGCCTATGCAATTTTTACAGGAAATTTCAGGAGAACTACGCACACACAACATCCAAACTGAGTGCTGTACTGCAGAAGAATAAACAGTGGAGATGGGGCGATACGGAACGAAATGCGTTTAATGAAATTAAGAGAAAGTTTAGTCACATGATCACGATGAACCATCCCGATTTTAATAAGACTTTTTATTTGCAGACCGACGCCAGCAATGTAGCGCTAGGGGTGGAGTTATACCAGGAGAGCTGCGACAAGGAACATCTGACGATCGCCTTCGCCAGTAGATCGCTGTTGTCGGCTGAGAAAAATTATACGACGACAGAAAAAGAACTTCTAAGTATTGTGTTCGCCGTGGGTAAATTCCGGACCTACATCCTGGGCAATACCACGATAATCCGGACGGACCACAAGGCATTATCATTTCTTAATTCATGTAAGCTGACACATAGCAGATTAACCAGGTGGGTATTAGCTTTACAAGAATATAACTTTTCATGGGAGTATATAAAGGGGTCAGATAATAAGGTGCCCGATACACTTTCTAGAGTAGATGTTATAGATAATAAAACGGGTAGGGATCTTAAAGAAATAGAAATTTTTAGATTAACTAAAGAAGATAGAATTTTTAGTGAAGAATTAAGTGATATTAAAAACATGCAAAGATCTGATAGCAAACTGAGTAAAGTAATTGTTAGTTTAGAAACGGAGGTAGAGGGATCTGAATATAATGAGCGGTTTCAAGTCTATCAAGGTATTTTGTTTAAAAAAGTAGATAGTGGGGAGCGTGATTGGAGGTTAGTTATACCCGAGGGGTTAATAGATAAAACTGTTTGGGATTGTCATATAAGGTATGGTCATTTTGGGGCGAGAAAATGTGCAAATGTTTTGAAAGAATCATGTATATTTAAGAATATGGAGAAGAGAGTTAGAAGAGTGTTAAGAGTGTGTGATTTATGTCAGAAATCAAAAGTAGTGAATTATAAAGTAGAGGGGGAGATGAATTATATAAAAGCCGAGAGACCGTTTGATCTAGTTGCGGTTGATTTGTATGGACCATTACCCAGAGGTAGAGGGGGTGTATTATATGTATTTGTAGTTCTAGACACTTTTTCAAAATTTGTAAAGTTATATAGCATTAAGAGAGCGACCAGTAAAGTACTCAGTGAGGAAATAGTAAAAGACTACATGCTTAACGTTGGAAAACCGAAAATTATATTATCTGACCACGGTCCACAGTTTATAAGCGGCAAGTGGCGGCAGACGCTTGGATGGGAAGGCATCATACCCAAGCATACGGCAGTATATCATCCTCAGTCGAACCAAGCAGAACGGGTGATGAGAGAGATTGGTAGGATATTTCGGGCGTACTGTCACGCCAAACACACAGAATGGCCATCCTACGTGAAGAAAGTAGAGGAGTGGCTGAATTGTACCACCCATGAGTCCACGGGATTTACGCCGCATGAGTTGATCAAGGGAACAAGGCCGCCCAGAATATTGGAGCAACTTTTCGAATACCCACCAGGAGGTCAAGTTTTGGGCAGAAACATGAAAATTAGACTGGCAAACGAGAACTTACTCACGAGAGGAGAGCGAAGAAAACAGAAACATGATGCCAAGGGGAAATGGACCAAGTATGAGGTAGGTCAATTAGTGTTAGTGAAAAGGCATGATTTGTCCAGTGCTCAAGATAGAGAAATAAAGAAGTTTTTCTTGTTGTATGAAGGACCCTATGAAATTGTAGAAATAAAAATGCAGAATGCGTATGTGCTGAGGAACCCAGCGACGCAGGAAATAGTAGGTACTCAAAATGCGACGAATTTAAAATTCTATCGGTCACTTTAATTGTGTTTATAAATAAGATTTAAAATATTGTTGTTTGATTACAGAAGGGATCCTCCCCCATTTTCGGGCGGTCACGATCTTACCAGTCCTGGCCGTGGAATTCGGAACTCGGAGACGGGCCATGGTTGGCGGATCTTCCTTCGGGCGGTGAAGACAACGATGGTCCGGCTCCACCAAAATTGGTATAAAGTAGAAATTTAACTACATATTTGAACGGGGAGGGGGACCCCAACAGGTACGTGACACGAATTAAATTTTTAATACACTCCAGGTGCAGCGGTCTCGGTGTACCTGTCACGTGCCTGCACTGCCTTAGAGTGTTGTACATAATGAAGGCTGCACCTAAATACAGGGCAGTGCATACAAACTTAAAAAATTTTAGTGTCAATGGCAAAATTAAAATTGAGCCCTTGACAATAGTTTCTGTTTAGTCCGAGAAGACGAATTTTGTTGGGAGGGAGATTTGGTGATGGGATAGACGGCGGGTATGGAGAAATGAGAGAAGTAAATGAGTAGAGTTGAGTTGAATAAGGGGAAGTAAATTCACAAAGTGGATTTATCTTATCTCCAACTCTCCCTTGCGGCAAGACCCGGCTTTTCAGGCGATTACTGCCTTACTACCACTTATCATAAGAATGTTAGTCAGCCTTCAATGTAAAAAAAAAAAAAAAAAAAAACCAAAATAATTTTGGATGTGTATAATTTTAAATTTAAATAAATTTTAGAATTAAGTGACCAAATATAATTGTCAAGTTTTAGTATCAGTGAGTATGGGAACGTTATGAAAAGATGTGTAATAAAATAAAAACTTGTTGTCAATACAAGAAGTGGGGATGCTTTTGGGGGGTAGATTGGTGCTCAATGAAGTGATAGAACAGTGGAGTGTGGAACTGCAAAGGTTGAAAGTTTAGTTTATCAATGTTAATTAGTTAGCTATTAAGTTGCTATTGCGGGGGTGGCCTGTGCTCCCGTAGATAGCGAAATGGGTTGGGGGTAGCAGGGAGTGTTACCTCCATCGGAGGCCAAAATGGCGAAAATGTGCGACACACCTTTTTCGTGTAAATTAAAATTTACACACTGATAGACGACAGTGTCGCACATAATAAAACGATGTGTAACAGGCACTGAAATGAAGTTAGATTTCCCCGACTTTTCGGGCGATTACTGCCTTACCAGCACTAAACGTGGATTTGGCTAGCGGCCAGCTATGGTCATACCAAGTCCCTTGACCATAGCTGACTTGAAATTGGTATATAGTAGAAATTCAATGGGGGGCGACAATTAGGGGAAATCCCGGCACTATGGAACAGCGGCTACCACTCTGCCCGCTTGGGGGCAGCAAAGCCAGGTGGTAGACCCGCATTAAGGGTGTTTAACTATATGACAAAGGTATGTTGATATCTGAACCTTTTAAAATGTAACAGCGGCAGCAAAGACACGGAGAGGTCAAACTACTCCAAAATATGCCGTCTTTGTGAAAGCGAGGGGGCGCCACAGCCTTACATAACTTGAAATAGTGTGTGTGGATGGGAGGTGACTCAGAGGAGCCACGAATTTAAACTTTACCACATAAAAAATTTTTTTTGCTAACTCAAAGTTTGATCCAATAAAAATGCTTGTGCTCTGTTAAATAACTAGCTGTTCAGACATTCAATATAAGGTGTTCATGCTGTAATTTTAAATGTATTATTTTATTGTTGTACGTTAGATATAAGCATTGATAAAAATATGTGTTTTCATTATATGTGTATACTTTAAACTAAGCCAATAATTAAACGTCTGGCAGGCGGTCAACACAAAGTATCAGAATCAGAGAGAGGGGAAACAATGAGGTGAGAAGTAATGAGAAATAAATATATATATATTTCATGTAATTTGTTCAATTTTGAGATGTGTTTTCATTGTATTAAGGAGATCAGCTGATCAGCAATCAGATGTCACTGGTAAAATGGTTATAAATGTTCCAAGTAATTAATGTTCAATGTAATGTTTTAAGGTATTACAGATGTTTTGAAGTAATGAGAAAAGTAATTTGATAAAGTGAGAGCTAAAGTAATAATTTGTGAAATCTAACAAGAGATAGTTTTGGGTGATAAATATTTAGTGGGACATATAGATCTGTCCAAGTTGAAGTTAGAGTTGAAGTAGTAAAGATCGAAATATTGTTTTGAAGTAATGTAATGTTGTTTTGAGTTAATATATGTTATAGAGTTTTGAGAGGTATTGATGTTGACACAGTAGTAATGGAGAATTTATGTGGAGTTTTGAGTGATATATTGATGTTTATAATTAATGATGTTATTTTGTTGTATTCGTAGTGAGGTAATGAGATTGAGATTTTGGGGATGGCAATTTTGTAGTAGGGGGTAGTGTAATGTGGGAGTTCGCAACATAATGATAAGCTGGGACGGGATAGGGATCGATTTTAGTGAGGAGGGGCCGCCTTAGGTAGAATCCAGGGGCCATATAAGGGATTTGAGCTTTTGGGGGGGGGGAACATGTATCCTAAGTACAAAGGGTTAGAGAGTATTTTTTTTTATATATTGAGAGAAGGTGGCGATTTGAGTTTAATGATAAGTTGGGGTTAGAGAGTGTTTTGGGATAGATGTTTTGATAGAGATGGGTGTCATGTGAGTTACAGTTGTTAGAGGTTAGAGCCAGAGAGGTAAAGATTATATGTGTATACAAATCCAGTAGTATATTAAATGAGAATAAATAATGATTTAAATCACCCACAGTAATGTAGAATCAGATTGTTAAGCAAAGAGAGAGAGATTTATAATAAAGATATAAAATTTTTATTTTGAAACCAGTGACAAAATTTTGATAAAATTTGGAAATCATGTAAAATTAAAAATTGTTTATTTTAAATAATTTGAATGTCAATTCGCTTATTATTTATAATAATATTTTGTTATTTTAAATGTTTTGTTTTATTATGTGTTGTGTTTCAAATAGGATGTTACAGATGTTACATGTATTTTCAGAAAGTATACATAACATATGTAGGTCAAGGGCTCTGGACTTGACCTAGTTTCGATCAGCTGATGAGGTCATACACCCACTAAGCTTGTATAGTAGGAAGTCAATTTAATTTGTTTATTTGATCAATTCAAACCAATTTTTAAATAACTTATACATGTAAAGGAAACCTTTTAATGAACTTAAATTTTTTTTTGAATTTAAAAATTTTTTTTGGAAAATATTTTTTTTTGGAAATTTTAATTTTTGAAAAAAAATCTTGATTTTGCACCTGCCAGCGAATGAATATTTTAACTATTGATTATTTTATTATTTGTGTGTTAACCACGTTTATTTTATTGATTTATTTTGTATTGCATTGTATTGTTAGACTCTACGTGATTACATGTTAGGTTAAGGATATGTTCAATTAGAAGAAATGTTTAACTTAAATCATTTTAAAGAAAACAGAAAATAATGAAGAGAATATTTTAGACTTTATTCAAAATTTATGAATTAATTTTATCTGAAAACAACGTGTTGCAATTTAAAGAATTTTTAAAATTTTTGCAATTTTATAATCTATAATGTCAGTGTGTAATGTGAGAGTGTGTGAGCCCAGCATCTGCTAAAGGCAGCCCAGCGTGCATACAAGGGGAAACATATCGGTGGAGGATCTGGCATAATCTAAGCCAGGGATGAAGGATTTTGGGATGTTGGGATCTCTTACGGAGAAATCCAGTGATCTCGTTCAGATGGGTCCATAGTCGCTGAGCCAGGGGGGTCGTGTACCCATGTAGATTAAGAACAAGGGGGTTGTTGGCACCAGTTCCTCACCGGTCCTCTTCGGGGTTTATCAATGAGATTTCTTCTGTTTTGGACAGCAGAATTCTCATTGAGGGGGTATTGTAACGTGTCTAAATTGGGTCATGTTATTTCTTACAGTTGTGGGATAATTGCATTTTTATTTATTTCATTTTGTGTGGGATTTTATAAATTTATTGTGAAAGTTTTATTTCCCGGCGAACGTTATTTCCATTACAACAGAACACATGGCAAGTGGAACAGTGTTGAAACAAAGCAGAGACGCAGTTTGTGTTGAGTAACTCGGTAAGGAATTCGCGCCACCCCCAATTTCTCAGAAATGTGCATATGTGTGACCACGCTCGCACTTAACATCTCAGGACGGGGCGCTGAAGTGACGCCGCGAAACTCCAACGTCGATGCCAATAAATGGCGCTGGAACGAACAGTTTGTAGCACCAACCAGCCAGCTACAGGAAATGTATGTAAGCCACGCCTACTGCTAGTGACATCAGTATAGCAGAGGCAAATATCGTCCTTGGTCACCACACATATAACGACTATGTTCCATGCATAGAAGGAATACGCCACAACAAATTAAGCATGAACGGCGGCTAAAACCTGTTGGCAGTGAATACGCATTTCCTCCCGCTCAAACAAGCACGCTTCCCAGTTACGCTATAGGTGCCGGCCGGCACGGAGCTAAGTAGGCTCTCTACAAAGTTTTTTTTTTTTATTTTACCAGTAAAGAGTGTAACAACAGTGAAAAAAAGTTTATGTGGCAGATAACAATCCAAATTGTAGAAACAAGTCAAGTATTTTTCGAACAATAAGAAATCAAACATTTACCAAAACGATGAGCGCGCGCGAGAGTCACGTTGCCGGCGGTTGAGACGTAAGGGCTAGGGGATTTTAGTATAAAATGTTAAGGGGTTAAATAAATTTTGTGTGTGTTTGTGTGTGTAAAAAATTGCAGGCTGGGCAGTCTGGAGTGTGTGAGTTTAAAAACGTAAGGTAAGCTAGAATATAAGTAGAATAATAGTGGTGGTCATGTAACAAGCAAAAAATCAGTTCTAACGAAATATGTCATATACAGTAAAATTTATAACCATTTGAAATAATGCCAAATTAAAAGAAAAGTGAAATTCTCTTCATATAATGTGTAGAATCAATTATTTCAATGACCTTAACACATGCTTGTATCGAACGTAAATGTGATCGAACCCTGGAACCCGGCAGAAGAGATCGTGGAGGTAGGTGGAAATTAAATTGTATTTTGTATTTAATAAATGTTATCAATTATAGAGTATAACAGTACTGAAAAAGAAAGATAAATTCAGTAGCTATTAATATTTTGAATTTCGTTACAATACCTACAAAGATATTTAAGCATTGATATTTAGAAGCACACTAATTGACTGAGTAGTCAGGAAATGATATTTTTAATAAAGTAATTGTTAGAATAGAATATTTAGTCACTAAGGATGTATACAGCGTAAGCCTTACGGCATAGTAATAAAGCAATAATGAATGTTTTTAAGTCGAATCAAGTGCCTTGCGCACAATTTCATTATTACTAAATAAATTTGAAATACCATTACAAGTTACATAGAGTTATTATTACAGATACACCTGATATCCCCTTTAAACTGTGTCACATTAGTTGTTGCAGATAAGTTATCGCTACAAAGTGTGGGTCATCCCAATTTAGCATTACATGAAAATTTAGCAAAACTAATCTGTTGCAATATATATATATATATATATTTTTTCTTATGTTTATATGTTTATGTTTATATTACCTCAAGATTTCCTGATGAGTGAGTGTATGAATAAGTGAGTGGTATTTCATTTTTATATATATATAGATATAGATATGCCTACATATAAGTGCTGTGTTTCACCAGCATTAAACCATTTGTAGTACAATCGAAACAAGATTTATATGGTTTGCTTAAACGTTTTCATCTGCAACTGGCCAAAGAGTGTCTCCGTACCCTATTCGGAATATATGTGCCGAACTTAGAACTCAAAATAAACTCTCAATGCCACATAGCAAAGAATAAAGGGACAGGTTGAACTGTGTCGTAATTATTTTTGCGCTTCCTCGTGGTTACAGGTTAGATGAACAAAATACTGTTTAGTAACTCCCCAAAAGCGTAAAGCAAAGCAAAAAAATATACATTAGACTTCCAGGAAGCGTACAGTTGAAAAAAAAAGCTGCGTTATCGGTGTCACGGTTTTTAGTGTTTTTTCGCCGTTAGGCGTTAAGTTTTCAAAACCCTTTCTTAGCGAGCACCTAGAAGCCGAGAGGGACATACGTGCCGAATTTTAAGTTTGTAGGCTTTACAGTTATGGAGATTTCATGATGAGTGAGTGTATGAATAAGTGAGTGGTATTTCGCTTTTATATATATTGTTACGACGGTCTACTCAATCATCATAGGTACGGTGGAAACAAAATAAGTACAAGACACCAATTAAGTCACTAATCACCAGCTTTAATTTCACAATTAAACAGTTTGTAATTAACAAAACAGTCTCTACAACAAATCTAATGAAAATTGTTCACACACAATAAAATGTCCTAATATTAAACACAATTGTATTACAATTATGCCGCCCGATTATAAAATGCAACATTTCACTAATAACCACTTGAACATACACAGTAATATCGCTACTATAACTCTCGAATCGCACTGTCAATAGATCGCAGTAATACTGACTTGAGCGTCCCTGAGTAATTGTATTTATAGTTGCCGAAAATCTAGACGATTCCTAATTGCGTCTTACCGTCCGTATGAACTACATAATTAACTGCGGCCTTGACACAGTCGACACGGCTGGCGGCATCAAGAAGACTCTCGCAAATGCGTCTACAAGCACGTACGCAACACGCGTTACATCGAGATTCTTCTGGCACATTCGACAAACACGTAGATTGTTCTGTGATGCCGTAACACTTCCCCCTCCTTAAGCCTGTTCATCCCGAACTGGCAAACGGTCTCTTGAAGTAATACCCAACCGGGCGAACTAGGTGGACGTCCTTGTGAAAGATAATTCTCCCGTTCTTCGAATTCAGTCTCGTGTGATCCGAACATCACGTTCCCAGGAATGCGAGTCTTCCGCTCAACCACTAGTTTCTCTGAAATCACTCCCGTTGTGTCATGTACTGATGACCTGAACACCACTGGCTGATCCAAGTTTGTTTGGTTCTCGTCAACAACCTCTTGCGTAACCTCATCTTCAGCCCTCGGGCGCTTCTATCAGCTCAGGAACAAGCAAGAGTTTTGTCTCGACACCCATAGTTGGTTTTCCAATCACTTCTTTTGTCATTACACTTATTTGTATTTCCTCTGCTAGTTCTTCCTCCATTTCTGCTTGCAATAGGGAGGGTTCCTCTTGCCCAGACATGTTGACTTTTTCTTCGACTAATGCCACTCGCTTAATCGAATAGTTGGTAGACCCTGTCATTTTAGCTATGCAAAGCTTTATCTTCTCTTGGCCAACCTTCAGGACATTCTCTCTTAAGTCCACCACGAATCCGTAGGCATTCATAATGTCCGTGCCAAGAACCACTTCATCGACAATGTCTGCAACGAGCATTTGGTGGCTAAACTCGAGAAGACCCAGGCGTACACATACGTCTACCTTTCCTAGTACTCTGACGGGGCTTCCAGTCACAGTCTGTATTGTACAAGAGCTAATTAGAGGCTGACGGTTGCTGACTAAGTCAGGGCGCTATAGCGAGATAATTTTTGAAAATTTCTCGAACTTCAGAGACGCACTGAGGCAGTTAATTTCTGGCGAGTAAAGCAATAAATAAGGGGTGAACATCAACTGACAGTCAAACAATATTGGTACACAACAGGGCGAGAAGGCGATGACTTAGTGCAGTTGAAACAATTGATCTGAAAGTTGAAACGTCAGAAGAGTTACCACACTGTGGTACGAAGCACATATTTATCATAGTAAAGATGACCTTACCCAGACACGCATGATCATCACATAGAAAATCGATACTTAATATTTACACGAACATTCACGTTAGTCAAGCCAGCGGTACGCCTACACGAAAATTTAGTAGTGTATTGTGAAAGTGGATATCATCTGCAAGCAACATGCGAAGTTACGCCGACATCGCTGGACACAGGGGATCACGGGACGCTGCAGCCCAATGCTAATGGATAACATATTCCAAGTAACGTAAAATATTTATTATTGATAATCACTACTACTGAACCTGTTTCTCACAAAGACCCCCACTCTTTGAGATAATTACGAACATTAATTTCGAGATAATTATGAACCTTAAATTAAAAGTAATGAGTAAATATTGCCATCTGGAATTATGAGCGCATTATAGATATAAAATTTGTTGAATGTAATACTTAATTCATTATATGTTTGCAGTTGTAGGCTAGTAATGATATTGCCATTATATGTTATATATGTTGTATTTGTGATTTTATTTCAGGAACGACGAAATGTTAGTTATAAATGTAATTTATGAATTGTTTAATAAATGATAAGTTGCCATTCTAATCCAGATGTGCTTAAGCGTTCATTATTACTATTGCCCCATGATCTACTACAACGACCTACTCGATCGTCAGTGGAAACAAAATAAGTACAAGACACCAATTAAGTCATTAATCACCAGCTTTAATTTCACAGTTAAACAGTTCGTAATTAACAACACAGTCTTTACAACAAATCAAATGAAAATTGTTCACACGCAATAAAATGTCCTAATATTAAACACAATTGTATTACAATTATGCCGCCCGATTATAAAATGCAACACTTCACTAATAACCACTTGAACGTACACAGTAATGTCGCCCGATAACAACTCTCGAACCGAACTGTAAATATATCGCTGCTATACTGACTTGAGCGTCTCTGAGTAATTGTATTTATAGTCGCCGAAAATCTAGACGATTCCTAATTGCGTCTTAGCGTCCGTATGAACTATGTAATTAACTGCGGCCTTGACACAGTCCGCACGGCTGGCGGCATCGAGAAGACTCTCGCATCGAGAAAATGTACGCCACACGCGTTACACGAGATTCTTCTGGCACATTTGACAAACACGTAGATTGTTCTGTGATGTCGTAACAATATAGATACAGATAGGGCTACATATAGGTGCTGGTGTTTCACCAGCATTAAACCATTTGTAGTACAATCGAAAAAGGATTTATTTGGTTTGCTTGAACGTTTTTCATATGCATCTGGCCAAAGAGTGTCTCCGTACCCTATTCGGAATATATGTGCCGAACTTGGAACTCAAAATAAACTCTCAATGCTACATAGCAAGGAATAGAGGAACAGGTTGAACTGTGCCGCGATTATTTTCACGCCTCCTCGTGGTTATAGGTTATATGCAAAAAATACTGTTTAGTAACTCCCCAAAAGCTTAAAACAAGGCAAAAAAATAAACATTAGACTTCCAGGAAGCGAACAGTTGAAAAAAAGCTGCATTATCAGTGTCACGGTTATTAACGGTTTTTCGCGGTTAGTCGTTAAAGTTTTCAAAACCCTTTCTTAGCGAGCACCTAGAAGCCAAGAGGAACATACATGCCGAATTTCAAGTTTGTAGGCTTCACAGTTATGGAGATTTCGTGATGAGAGAGTGTATGAATACGTGAGTAGTATTTCACTTTTATATATATATATATATTACATTTAATATTTATAATTAAATTTACCTCAAGATGTTATTTTTTTCCTTTTTTGGAACATGTTTCGGGTACTATCTTGTACCCATCCTCAGCCTTCCGGTTTTTTTGTCTGGTGAAGTACATATGTGTTGTTGGTTGACTATTATTAAAAAAAAACCGGAAGGCTGAGGATGGGTACAAGATAGTACCCGAAACATGTTCCAAAAAAGGAAAAAAATAACATCTTGAGGTAAATTTAATTATAAATACTAAATGTATTATATACATCAAGAAACGGACTGTAGCAGAAAGTTACTAAATATATATATATATATATATATACATATATAGATTATGGCACAAAACGTTATACTAGAACATAAAAAAGTCAGTAGAAGTAGGAATGTGTAGCATGTCCCAACCTGTTTGAATCAGCTGCTTTGGAGGGGGTTTTAGTTCAAGTGATGTTATATTTTTCATGACGTTCAGCAAACATCAGCTCTTCTTGCATTGTCTCACTGCCCATGGCTGTGTGAAGTGTGAGTGTTTTGTTTTTACTGAGCATTCCAAGTGTTGTCAGCATTGAAATTACAACTTTAATATTGTAACGTTCACTGACTTTTAATTTGTAGGTCGCCAGCTGTCTTTAGTGTTATTAATTTTTTCTTGTGCTTGAGTGAAATTAAATTAATTACAATAAAATATGATGTAATTAAAGCCAGTCGTTGAAGCCATAATGTTCTACAAAGCCAGTTTGAGTTGAAAAATTATTAAAGAAGTTGGGAATAAAATGTCTTAGGCATTCAGGGATGTGAAATAATTTATAACATTTATGTGTTCATGGAACATGAACAAAATGACAAACCTATAACAAATTCATGATATAATTGGCAAAGCACCTGGCATCTGTGAAAAAGAATGTTTGGGAAAATTTCAAGGAATGAAGCATTGACAGTTTAACACAGCAAATAAAAAACACATAAGAAAACATCCAAACATTGATCTAGATAATTTTGGTAAATGTGCTATTTGGCTAATTATTAATGAATTTTTCAATAAACATGGTGAACTTGCTACTTTTAAATCACTACTAGTCATAGTAAAAGATGTGCTAAATTTCAATGGCAGTAAATGTGTGCCTCAAAAAATTATTACATTGTTAATTATTATTATCTTGTTGATCCATCCTCTTCGTTCACTTTATAAAATATTATTATATATATAAAAACTTTCACATATGAACTTACTTTCTTTATCACTTCACCATACGTTTCAAGGTGATGTGCCTCTTCCTCAGTGGGTGTAAATACTGAATGTCATTTTACAGAATAACGGTTATGGACTTAGGTGTGTGTGGTGGGGGTTGATGGTGGGAGGGAATTAGCGCTGAGGTTCAAATTGTGTGTTGGGATCAGTGTATCGAATAGTGTATGTGATCTATAATGTAATTGTTCATTTAATATGTTGTTTGGTTGTAGTGCGTGATATCTGTATATTTCAAATTGTTCAGCTGTGTTTAGTTTTCTACTTTTAGGTAAGTAGTGTAATATTTCCATGTTGTGTTCTATGTTTGTGTAACTGTGGTTTTGTAAATGTGTGGCAAATGTGGAATGTATGTAGTTTGTGGTGAGGGCTTTTAAATGTTCTGAAAATTTGGAGGAAAAAGATCTTCCCATCTGGCCGATGTAGAATTGGTGACAATCATTACAATTTAATTTATATACCCCTGTTTTGTTGTATGTGTCTGTGTCTTTGTTAGTATTACATAAATAATACTAATGGTGTTTCCTAATGGTGTTGTTGGTTCTGTAGGCTACTTTATAATTATGTTTCCTAAAATGTGTTTGCAATTTTGTGCGTATTGGAATTGTAGTATGTAAGTGTTATGTATTTACTGGGTTGTGTACTGTTGGTCTGATGTGTTTTACTTTTTGTGTTTAGGATGGGTTTGTGTAGTTTATTTATTAATTCGGGGTTGTATCCATTTCTGACTGCTATATATTTGATTGTGTTTAATTCTTCTTGGTAGTCATGTGTGTTTAGGGTATTGAAGTGAGCCTATGGAGCATGTAGTTGAAAGCTGCATGTTTGTGTTGAGTTGGGTGGTTGGATGAATTATGTATGACCATGTCTGATGTGGTGGGTTTCCTGTATATTTTGTATGTGTGTGTGTTGTTTGTTTTGGTGATTGTAAGGTCTAAGAAGTTGATGCTATTATTTAGTTCTCTTTCAAGCGTGAATTTTCATTTATGGTGTATAGTGTTAATGTATTTGTGGAAATTTTCTATTTGTCTTTTGTTGCCGTTGTAGAGGAGTAAAATGTCATCAACGTACCTGTGCCAATATATTATTTTATCGGTGTATTTGTTATTGTTCAGTATGTGTTCCTGTTCTATGGTGTGTATAAATATTTCAGCTAGTATACCTGATATAGGGGAGCCCATGGGTAGTCCATCTGTTTGAGTGTAAAACATGTTATTGTGTGCGAAATAATTTTGTTCAGTGATAATTTTTGTTAGATGGATGATCTCTTTTATGTGTGTTTCAGGTGTGTTATTTATTTTTAGTAATTGTTCTAATGTAGTTATGGTTTTTTTTTATGGGAACATTGGTGTATAGGTTTGTTATGTCGAACGAAGCTAGTGTGGAATTGTGTGGAATGTGGACATGTTGAGTTTTATTCACTAGATCTAAATTATTTTTGACGGAGGTGTTGTTTGTTAAATTTATGCTATTTCTGATTAATTTATCTAAGTGTCTAGCTATTTTGTGTGCAGGTGCTTGTGTGTTGTTAATAAGTGGCCTGATGGGAATATTTGGTTTGTGTAATTTTGGTAGTGCATTTAGTGTAGGGGGCGTTTGGTTTAATTTGTTTTAGATATTTGATGTTGTCAGGTGATACTACGTGTTTTGTGTTATTTAAGGTTTTGTTTATTTGTTTGTGATATTTTGGGGTGGGGTCTTTATTTAATTTAGTGATGTTGTTTTCATTAAAAAATGTTTCGATTTTGTTATTTAAAGCCTGTTTTTCCATTATGACATTTATATTACCTTTGTCTGCTTTGAGTATGGTTAGGTTGTGTTCTTGTAATTTATGTTTTATGTTTTTTAGTGTTTGGAATTCATTATTGTGTTGTTTATGTTCGTATTGTTGTGTGTGTTGTAATTTGCGTTTTATATCATGGCGTATGGTATCATGGTCTTTGTTAAGCGTGTGTTGTATGGCTGTTTCAGCGTCTAGGACTATGTCGCGTGTGTGCCTTTTATTATTTTGTTATAATGTCAACCCAACCAATATTTTTGGTAAGCGCATGTGTTTTATACAAGAAATTTGTTTCTTAAACAATAAAAAGTCCATTTATTTACACAATAATTCATAAAATTATTAATAGTTAGTCTGATGGTATTTTATGCAATGTTGTTAAAGCCACTCCACCCTAATAAAATTCGTTTAGTATTATAAAAAAAATGTAACGCATCATTTAATCATCATAAATAGGATACAAACATCATGCAAGGACAGCAGTTATACAGTAAAATATGGTAATGATTATAAGAATCAATTATTTTGCAAGTATTATATAGTGTAATGTACATATTACCTGAGACTGAAAGTATTATTGTCCTTAGTAATGCAGACACTTATTCTGTGAAAGATGGTTCCACTAGACAAAATTTGATATACGCAAAAGAAAATAACGTTTTTATAATTATTACTGCCAGTTCAATGATCTCGAAATAATGTTACTTAGTAGTGAGTATACTGAACTTCTGAGAATGTTACCTTCATCTGCAGATCTCCTTTCTCTGTCTTCAATAGGTGTATAAATTAATTGTAATACGAGAGGGCATCTTGTAACAATGCCTGTACCCCTAGGTAGAAATGAGCGCCCTACTAAGCTTTCAATTACCGAGCTCTTTCCTGAACTCTGTAACAGCACACACAATACATTACAGCAATTAGAAAAACACAATAACATGAAGTGTGCTATACACATGTTACAAAAATAAAATATCAGTATGGAGAACCATACATGACTTCCATGTTCTCAGATTTATATTTAAAATCATTTTCGAAATGAAATATTTCCATAGAAACTACTTCTTCCTACTTACTGCTTCAGCCTTAACCACAGTACTGTGGTCACTAACGTATACCACCTCACGTTATCGCACTCGAAAATAGAAAATTACCCCCACCCCATTCAACTAGTCTCTTCATTTATAGATATTTCATCTACATTTCTACAGTGGATTATTAAGATCTTCTTATCAGGATACTTTATTTATCAAAATTATGTAGTTTACTCTTGTTACAACACAAAATGTTTCAGGTAAACTGCCCTTTCCCCGTAACCGATCTTCACCAAAATCAATAGGCCTCGAGTCCTCTACAACTTAGGCACATATGTAAAAAATTATATGATTCTACTTGAATTTACGGCAGTTATCATTCGTCATGAAAAAATTTCTCTTGTTACAACATAAAATGTTGCAGGTAAACTACCCCTTTCCCTTAACCGATCTTCACCAAAAACAATAGGTCTTGAGAACTATACAATTCAGGGCTGTATGCAAAAAATTATTTGATTCTGTTTGAATTTGCGGCTCTTATCGTTTGCCATAAAAAAAAATCTACACAAGACAGACAGACACACACACACAAACACTTTTCGAATAATGACTTTTCTTCATGTTTTGAGGGTAGTACAATCAGAATCAGCCCTTATCTCGAACACGATTTTTTTGCAATGACCATACTTCCATTTCCTTATGGAACATGGAAGTAAAACAGTAAGTCTGGTTTATAGCGCAGAAAATATTTCATATAAATACTGTAATATATTCTGTTACTTAATGCAACTTGCTGTAGAATGTAACTCATGAGCTGACAAAATCACTGACATTTCAGTACATCACAGCCTCTCCCACTCAGCTACATGTTAGATTGATGGCTTACAATGTGACAAAATCCCTGTCTGATAGCAAATAATTCTATGAACAGCAAGCACATTAGAGTACAAAAATAGTTGTGTTTTCTAATGGCTTGCTCATTACAACTAGGAAATTTTTACTGAAGATTGAATCTGAGAAATGCAAATTCCTACTGTCAAATCTTTTATCGATAGCAACTTAATAATCTAACATTCCTTTAATCTTGAAATGAAATACGATAAATAGAGTAAGTAACCTTAAATGGAAGATAATAGTTGAATTTAAAAACTGAATATATTTACTTAATAACGCATCTAGTTAGCCATAATTTTTACTTCTTTTCTTTTAGCAAAGACACACAATCAGCATCTGTTTAAGACTGCCATCCATTTGGTTTTTATTATCATCTAACAGACATTTAAACTGTTTATATTTAAAATGTTTATACTTATTTTGTGCCATTTTTGCGCATGTGGGTATTTCATATACCCGAGCTGTGGGCGAAGACCCAGGTTTCCACTCACAGGTTCTGGCATGTGTTAACAATCCAATTGTAAAGCAACACCTAACTCTTGATAAGCACCGGTATGTATTTTTTCAATAATAGTAACAGCAATGAAACATTTAGTGAACTTAAAATTTGATAGTTTTAATTCTATTTTGCAACGCCATGTAACAATTCAGTGACTGAAAGAGTGCTCTCCCTAATCAGTGATCCTTAGTTAAAAGAAAAAAATTGTCTGTTGACATATTCACTTGAAGGTATCATTATGGTAAAATTATATTTCAAATATATCCCCTGCACAGAAAAGTTCTAAAGTTCTTGTTGGATGGATTCTTTAAACTGCTAAGTCCCTTTGACAAGTATAATGTCCAAGTATAATCCAACCCAGAATCAACTTCGCCTACACAGTCATAAGGCCTACACAGTTGATAATTTTAAATAACAGCATACATAATTTGTCTTTTTACTTCCATGTTCCATAAGGAAATGGAAGTATGGTGATGGCGAAAAAAATTGTCTTCGAGATAAGGGCTGATTCTGATTGTACTATCCTCAAAACATGAAGAAAAGTCATTTTTTGAAAGGTGTGTGTGCAAACGATAACTGTCATAAATTCAAACAGAATCAAATGATTTTTTGCATATGTGCCTGAGTTATAGAGGACTCAAGGCTTATTGATTTTGGTAAAGATCGGTAAAGGAGAGGGGATAGTTTACCTGCAATGTTTTATGTTACCATCATCAGTGTTTGTCACTAACGTGAGGTGGTATACGTTAGTGGCCACAGTACTGTGGTTAAGGCTGAAGCAAGAAGTAGAAAGAAGTAGTTTCTATGGAAACATTTCATTTTGAACATGATTTTAAATATAAATCTTAGAACATGGAAGTCATGTATGGTTCTCCATACCGATATTTTTGAAAAGTGTCTGTGTAGAATGTTGTCTATGGCAAACGATAACTGCCGCAAATTCAAACAGAATCAAATAATTTTTTGCATACGTCCCTGAATTGTAGAGGACTCAAGGCCTATCGATTTTGGTGAAGACCGGTAAGGGGAGGGGGTAGTTTACCTGTAACGTTTTATGTTTTAACAAGAGTAATTTTTACTTCCATGTTCCGTAAGGAAATGGAAGTATGGTGATGGCAAAAAAATTGTGTTCGAGAGATAAGGGCTGATTCTGATTGTACTACCCTCAAAACATGAAGAAAAGTCATTTTCCGAAAAGTGTGCGTTTGTGTGTGTGTGTGTGGAATTTTTTCTACGGCGAATAATAACTGCCGCAAATTCAAACAGAATCAAATAATTTTTTGCATGTGTGCCCAAGTTGTAGAGGACTCAAGGCCTACTGATTGTGGTGAAGATCAGTTAAGGGGAAGGGGTAGTTTACCTGCAACGTTTTATGTTTTAACAAGAGTAAAGTACTTAATTTTGATAAATAAATTATCCTGAAGAGAAGGTTATAATAATCCACTGTAGAAAGGTAGATGAAATATTAATAAATGAAAAGGGTAATTAAAGGGGGAGGGGGTAAATTTCTATAGATGAAAATGATTATTGAAAGGGGAGGGGATAATTTTTTATATGTGTACTACATTATCGGCAACAAAGAAGTGCAGTAAAACCTCTCTAGACCAACCCCCGGCTGGTCCAACGCTCCGATTGGTCCGACCGCGGCTCAGGCACCGACTTGTTGATGACTCACCAGCTTGTTTACATACTTGTCAGTTGTTTTGCTGCCTCAGTGAGCCGGCATCTAGTGTCTACTGCGTGCTAATTACTCGTCCTGTGTGAATTGGTGTACGTAGTAATTGGTGACAGTTTTAGTGTTTACAAATATTTTTTTATACTTTTAATACTGTGTGTGCATACTATTGTAGTTTTTGCATTATGTCAGGAGCAAAACGTAAACATGTTACTCTTTCTTTAAGTGAAAAATTAAAAGTGCTACAGAGACTGGACAAGGGGGAATCACTCCGAAAAATTGCTAAGGAACTCAATGTGGGAGTTACTACAATAAAGGACTGGAGGAAAAATAGAAAGGATATTGAATCTTGTATGGTGATGGTAGAGGGCGAGAAAGCACTAAAAAGTCGCAAAACACTAAAAAAGCCAAAATTGGAACTGCCAGACAACGCGTTATGGATATGGTTCTGCCAAGAAAGGAGGAAAGGAACCCCGCTATCTGGGCCTATTGTCAAAGAAAAGGCACTAATTCTGCACAAAAAATTGGAAGTTGAAGGTGAGTTCACAGCTAGTGAAGGTTGGTTAGATCGGTGGAAAACCCGTCACGGCGTTAGATATGTCGCAATATCAGGTGAAAAACTATCAGCTGATGACGAGGCAGCAAGAGTTTTCTTTGAAATTTAAAAAAATTGTTGAAGAAAATGAATTAGCACTTGACCAAGTCTATAATATAGACGAAACTGGGCTAAGCTATAGAATGTTACTGACAAAAACACTTGCTGCATCAAATGAGACCATAATACTAGGATCAAAACTTGCCAAAGACAGGCTAACCGTTGCTACTTGCAGCAATGCAAACGGTACACACAAGCTTCCGCTTTTTGTCATTGGCAAGTCCAAAATGCCAAGGGTGTTCAAGAACATTAATTTATCATCGCTACCAGTTTATTACCACAACCAAAAATCAGCTTGGATGGACTGTACACTTTTTAAGTCATGGTTTTTTGACAAATTTGTGCCTGCTGTTGAAAAAAACTTAAAAGGCCCAAAAACTTCCTGTTCGCGCTCTGTTGTTAGATAACGCACCATCACACCCTTCTGAAGAAGAACTGATAAAAGGAGAAATAAAAGCTGCATTCCTTCCATCCAATGTAACTTCCCTTATCCAACCAATGGATCAAGGAGTGATCGAGTGGCTGAAAAAGCGTTATCGCCGAAAGTACATCAGCTCGATTTTGGAAAAGACAGGAGAAGGCTGTAACCTTTTTGAAGCTATGAAATCCCTTAGTATCAAAGATGCAATTTACACAATAGCCGAGTCATGGGATGAAATGAAACCTGACACTGCAAAAATCTTGGCATAAACTTTGGCCGGAAGTGATGATCGAGAGTGAACAAACTGGGAATGAGCAAGACACAGACATGCCAGAAATTGTCAACGACTTACAAACTTTGCAACATGACATCCAAGCAAATGACATTGATGAGTGGATTGCTAAATGTGATGAAGATTGTGAAATAAATGAAGCACTAAATGACGATCAGATCATTGCCGCTATTTCGCAAGTTGATGAAGAAACCGTAAATGAAGACCCTGATGATGATGACGAACCGCCTGCCCGTGTATCACATACGGAAGCCAAGAAAGCTTTTGATGTTGCTCTTCAGTACATCGAACAGAACTCGTCCTCTACACCTATGGATATCTTGTGGATCAAGAAATGGAGGAACATTTCAGCTAAGTCTAGACAGTCGTCTGCCAAACAAAAGAACATTACCGATTTTTTTTCACCAATAAAATGTTTCTTTTTTTTAATTACACTATTGCTGGACTGTACATATTATCATTTATTGTACATAACCAATGATATAGCCTGGTAGCCTACTGTATAAGTTTTATTTTATTTTAGACTGTCTCATTTAATGAAATAATAAACATTTTGTATTCTTCTGATAATCCGACCTTTTTTGCGTTCCGACCATACCCCCAGTCCCACAGGTGATGGATTAGCGAGGTTCTACTGTAGTTTGTTGTTAAAACTCCTTCCTGAGCTGTTTGGTCGTGGTCTAATTTTTTCTGCAAAACCAGACGTTTCCATAGACTACCATCATCAGTGAAAATCGAGTGTGCTAACGTGAGCTGGTATACGTTATTAGTGACCACAGTACTGTGGTTAAGGCTGAAGAAAGAAGTAGTTTCTATGGAAATATTTCATTTCGAAAATGATTTTAAATATAAACCTTAGAATATGGAAGTCATGTATGGTTTTCCATACTGTTTTTTTCCCCCCAGACAGGAAAGACTGTTCTGCATCTGTCTGTCATCAGTTATTTTTTGATGCATTACAATACACCTCTACATGGAGCTGAGCATATACCAACATATTCCAGCAGTTAATGTAAAATCTTTTTCTTGATCTTTATTAACAATCTCTCTCACAACCGATTCCTTGATTTAGTTATTCAAAATATTTTTACAACCACAGTTGCAATCTGAATAACTTCTGCAAACATATTTATTGCTTCCAATCTATTTATAATCTGTTCAAGTAAAAACAGAAAACAAATTCAGTGAAAGTTATATAATAAAAAAATAACACTTCACATTTACTTGTTTTCAAAAGCTACTAAACTGAGCCATCAACTGGTCGAAACAAATACTGACAGCCATATTATTAATTTGACCCCAATGATTTGTTTACACAGAGTGACTAATCTGCTAACAATTTACTAATGTCTGTTACACATTGTAATAAAATTATTAGAGTATTTACAAGTTTCGTGTGGCTCTAAGCATGTGCTGCAATTACTTTCTTTTCATTTATCTAGGGTTTTTTGGAAACTGCTGGTTAGGACAGTCATTTTAGACTGTCCTGTGAAGGGGGATTACCTAGAATCTCCTGATCACTTAATATGTTTATAACAATCCAGTCTGATATGATGCAAACTTAGTGTGATTTTGAGGTAATAACCAAGCAACATACACTTTAATGCTCTCAATGGGATGGCAGTTCAGATAAAGTGTCAATATCAAAATATCAACCCCTGATTTAAATGACAACTATAATTTAATCTTTAGAATCTTCCATATTAGAAAACATGTGGTCAGGAACACTGTACCAATGGTTCATGATTTTATGACTAATGTACCAGAAAAAATCAGTGAGTTCATCACTACCACTGAAGAATAACTACCATATGAAGTGACATCCTAACAGCCAGAAATCCTTAGCACCAAAGCTCAGGTTCAAATGTCACCTGGGAATATACTGTACTTACCTAGTCTGGTTATTAGTGGGTTACTACCAGTGCATAAAACTTTACAAACAAGATGTTGTCCAGAAAATTAATACTGAGGCACTTTCTTAACAAGTGAGATGAGAATTCACGATAACAGTGGCTTCTAAACTACCTCAAGTACACTCTGCACCTTGCCAGTTATATCATCAAAACTAGCTTATACATCAAGCCAGACGATAAGCTGCAGAAATGGTTGCCCCAGATGAATTATGCTTGTTCAGTTGTGGGTATACGGGTGTGGCAGGAGATTTTAACTATCAAAGAGGACATTGATGTAATTAATAGCCAATACGTTTTGGCTATTGGTGTGGATGTCATTGTCATCATATATATCAAGAACATCTGAAGCACAATACTCACCACACTACCCTAATATCAACCACATCTAAGGAAGCAATGAGAATTACTTTAACACTCGCACAGAAGACATTCTGAAAACATGTTCCAACTACCGAAAGATCAAATGCATTACAACATTACAGAGAGAAATATCGGTATGGAGAACCATACATGACTTCCATGTTCTAGATTTATATTTAAAATCATTTTTGAGATGAAATATTTCCATAGAAACTAATTCTTTCTTCAGCCTTAACCACAGCACTGTGGTCACTAACGTATACCAGCTCACGATAGCGCACTCAATCTTCACTGACGATGGCACTGCAGAAACGTCTGGATTTGCAGAAAACACTGGACCACGGGCAAACAGCATGGGAAGGAATTTTAACAACAAACTACTTCTTTGTTGCCGACAACGTAGTACACATATAAAAAATTAGCCCCTCCCCCTTCAACTATCATTTTCATTTATAGAAAATTACCCCCTCTCCCTTCAACTACCCTTTTAATTTATAGATATTTCATCTACCTTTCTACAGTGGCTTATTATGACCGTCTTTTCAGGATACTTTATCAAAATTAAGTACTTTACTCTTGTTAAAACATAAAATGTTGCAGGTGAACTACCCCTTCCCCTTAACCGATCTTCACCAAAATCGATAGTTCTTGAGTCCTCTACAATTCAGGCACAAAGGCAAAAAATTATTTGATTCTGTTTGAATTTGCGGCAGTTATCGTTCACCATAGAAAAAATTCTACACGGACACTTTTCGGAAAATGGCTTTTCTTCATGTTTTGTAGGTAGTACAATCAGAATCAGCCCTTATTTCGAACACGATTTTTTTCGCCATCAGCACACTTCTATTTCCTTATAGAACATGGAAGTAAAAAGGAAAGATGCTGATATGATTGGTGCAGAAACATATGCAACTGAATTTTCCGTTGATGAGGAACTAATACAAACAACTTCATTAACAGAAGGAACAACCAGTGAAAGAAGACTTCTAAAATAATTACAGAACTGGACGAGAGAAACGAGTCACAGTAACTATTAACCATTATCATTAGATGACAAAATCAACCTAAGTTGTTCAGTCCCAAACTACTTCATTATCAGAAAATTTTTTTTTACTATCATAAATATTGGAAACGGTGACACCAGAAACTAAATATCAATATTCTGGAAACGAAGGGATACCACCACTGCAGCGAATATTTAGAACGAGTATATCACGAATCGTATAGAGGTGTTCCGACCTCTAATCGTTCCAACAAAACGTCAGTATCACTGTGGTCCACTTCCAGTTGATCTCTTTGGGAAACCTTATACCAATCCTATAACATTAAGAGTGGGAAGGTAGCTGCTATCTGTGTAAACTTTACTATTACGCCAGAAAGCAAGTTCATGTTACACTACCTAACACAAAATATTGACAACAAAAGGTTATACATGATTTGAAGAGAATTATTACATTTCATCTTCCTTACTAATATCGATGCCGATATAGATCGGTTTTATACAGAACCCGACTCTGTTCAATTTTAACTAAAAACACATTCCAGTACCATTACTTACCAACACGATATATTTCAAAAAAAAAAAAAAAGTTAAACACATTTGTAATTAATTTTCTTTAGGCCATCCCAAAAATGCCGCTAATGTTTTTGATACTTATTATTACAGACCACACTAATTCGATTCAATTGCGAGTCAACGGTTATGTGAAAACTGAAACCGACTACCAGACCAGATTTCGTTAGAACAATCACATCATACCCGCTCCGTTATAAAACTGTTTTAAGTTTTTTTTTATAAAGTAGTTCCAAATGTAGGAATTAAAATTGCTTGCACTCAACACCAGGTAAAAAGGTGGCAGTCATCTATAGAAAAATATAAAAGTAATATAAATGTGAGCATTATTTATTTATTTAAAAAAACTGAGTTGATTGTGTGTGCATGCATGCTGCGTTCATTTTAGGATTTTATAAAATTCGATTTTCTCACTTCTTGAATAAAAGTAATAAACATTCAAGTAATAATACACGTGGATTTTTATATCCCCCCCCCTGAGTAATTAGACAATTAAATAACATGCACGTTAAGGCTTGGCTACGGTAGGCCTACCGCTAACATACATTTTCTCCTTGTTTTTCTTTTACTTTCTTTTTAACTGTTCAAAATTCAACTATTATTTCTGAGATTGAATTATTAATTACGTATAAAAAATTTATATATAAGCCTGGTAATAACTTATTTTAATAAAAGCCATTTAAAGTTCGAAAACATATAAAATATTAACATTTTAGTAAATAAAGCACTAATAACGGATGCAAACATTTATATAAAACGTATGCGCCCACATAAAACAAGCGTCTAGTGGCTGAGTCGAGAAGATGGAGCACGTAAGATAGATAACCACGACTTACCGTCAAATTTATCGTATTAACGCATAGTAATAAAGCAACATATTCTCACATCACTTTGGTTATCGCACATTACACACGGTAATACTCCCTCCCCCGCAAGCCATTCATTAAAGAGCGTTTACACTGGCGATAAATCGCGCCAATTTTTCAGTCCGACAGATCAAGTGGGAGATGTTATGGGGCAGTTCAGTGCGAGTCGTGTGTCTCTGGTGAATAGTACCGAATCAAATCTATCGTGTCGAAGGTGAATGTAGTGAACACGTTACAGTAAACGAGAAGCCAAGCAGACACTGAAACTCGTAAGTTAATGAAGCAAATGAACGTGAAATCACAGGATTACAGAAACCGTATTAAAAAATCACGACGGGATCCCGATGATAGGCGAGGTTGATTCGTGTGAAGTAACAAGGAAGCTGGATAATTTAAGAAGTCGCAGTTCAATTCGGAAATGAAATATATGTACCGAACTGGCCGTATTACATTGCAACCTGAGTCGCATCACCATCAACAATTAACATCGTAAGTACACATCAGTAACTAATTTAGGCTAATATACTTAATATCATTATATCTACTCCTGTATTATTCTTATACTATATTGTTCTTGTTTATTATTGTGTCACATCTACCGCGGCCCTGCAGTACTTCAGCTGTAATTTGAACGTCCAGCTACGTAAACAGTGGTAGCTCCGACCTTTATTATACATATTCGCAATTACTTTACGTTGTAATTGAAGCCTTACTGTGACAGAGTTTACAATCAAATGAGTAAAAGGGATTATAAAACGAATTTTAAAAGATTAAATTTTTTGCTTATTTATATTAATTATAATGCAAACAATACACAAGTCAATAAACACTAAATAATTATCTTATTGTTGTATTGGAGTGTTAGTGTTGGTAAATGACCTGAAGATGGGTTGACTGCCGAAAGCGCTCGTCAATACCAAAGACAACATAGTGGTTTGTACAAAATTACTAGTAGAGATATAAATAATTATCGTCAGTGGTTGATTTCTAAAACTATATGTGCCGGAACACATCGATTCTAAAGTTGTACAGACACAAACATACTCATATTTTATATTAACGTATACGTTTACATCAGGCTATTACAAAGGAGGTCTACATTTTTAAAGCCTTATAAAATAAGTAAAATACGTATAAGCATTAAGTATCAGTAAAGTTTACTGATATTTCTCAAGAGCTTCATCGTCAGATTAGCCGCACGACAATCGAAAACATGTCTTTCATGATGGCGTCATTCCGGAGCCTCAATCAAACTCTTAAGTAATGGTTTCGGTGGTTCGGACATTCGTTAGTAGATATATAGTAGAACGTAATAAAAAAAATGAACGATAGTAGGCTAGTTAAGATAAAGATTAGTGCTGGTGTTTGATTTTGACAAATTGTTAGGTTTATAGTGGGGCTGATGAGGAACACAATTAAAAAGTAGTAGTAAATTTTTGTAATAATTAGGTTTTTCTTTTCATACGTTTTTTCGGTAATTTATTTTTGGATCCAAGAGGTCCGGAACGCCCTGATTATCGTACAGTACACTCCCGATTATCCGCGGGGTTTTATCAGCAGAAATAAATTTCAACTGAATAATAAAACTTCTGTCCCACTAATCTTAATACACTATTTTATTAACTACCATTAACAATATTGTATCAACATTATTGTCTGCCCGCAATAAACATCCGCCTTCTTATTCAGTTATGTTTAAGTATCAATTCACCGACCATAATACGTCATTCAGCCACGTTAGCTTCCTTTATGAGGGAAACTGTGTCATAATGAGGTCTGTAACTGCAGGCCAGGCAGCAGAGATACTGTGTCTATATTATAGTCCTAAAAAAAAAGTATACCAGAACAAACCACGACTGAAGGATAAAACACTAATGTCTATGTTAATAGACTGTGACAAAGCAGGCAATCTGATTACAATCACTGGTCACAATGCTGACAACACAGAGGTCACATTACTGAAGCTGAATAGAACACAGGCGGAATACAAAACACAGAGCACCATAATACGTAAGAAGAATATAATACATAATCTTGAAACTATATTTCAAATTTTATTGTCGCGGTTAAGTATAGGCCTACTGTGAGACAATCAGGGGTCCGTAAAGTTGCTTTACCACAAGGACAACTGAACTGTTCCAAAGCCAAATTTTTTTTTAAAGTTTTGATACGACTGGTGTACTTTCAAATACGGCGAAGAGGATCTTCTACGAGACGTGTCACAGTCGACTGGAACGTTGCCGTTACCCCCGAGCGAATAGGTAAAACCTACTTGGACTGTGGGTACCCGACTCGTCTGGGTCAACTGTTTCTGGTTATGACCCGAAAACTAGGCACGTATTCCCTGCTGCTACGCATAATTAGATGCAAAACATACTCGATAGGACTTCGGCTAACAGTCTCCCTTCGAGTCACTTCATGCTTCGGTTTTGTATCTTCCGCTGCGTTGTGGTAGCGGGTATCTGCGCCCCGAGTCCTGATTGCAGCTTCTAGGACGTGCCCGATAAAAACAATGCCAGTCTTCCAGAAAGGGTACCCAAAACTGGGATAAGACAAGCCAACGCGATTAGTCACTAGATGGCGCCGGAATTTGGATAATTTTAATTTTGCTACTTTCGTAGCACTGCCTCTTGTGTAAATCCGGACAGCAGGTGGCGCCCGTCACGAACAACACGTCGGTCGCTCTCCGCGAGGAAGACAAGGAACAAAGGTAGACAAGTCACCGTGCCAGAGGCATGCTTGGGAATGGACTCCCCTGAGGAAAGAGGAGTATTAAGAGAGACATGCTAACTGCTCGGAGCTCTTCAGAAGTAGCTTAGCGAGACTGTCGTTACGGTGAGTCATCAAGAATCGCCCAAGGTCGTCTGTTCCGAACTGGGGGCGGTGGTTCTGTCGTACTGACGGTTCACATGTAGGGGAAGGAAGAGACAGCTGCTGAAGCAAAGGCTAGTGACCGGACAAAGGCAGCAAGAGTAGGAACTCGAAGACCTCCAGAAGTTACATCGTAATTCCTGACAAACCATGGAACGGAGGGTTTTCGACTGACTGTTCCGACTTACATTTGTTGGAGCGGGTGGAGCATAGGTCAGTAACTATTGTGCGCAGACGGGTTACGTACGACCATTTAAGTCCACACGTACATCACACAGCTTCGGTACACAAATAATTTGTTTTCAGTTTCAGTAAATTTTTTATTCGTTATTGCTCAACTGACGTTTTGTGCATTACGGGTTGTTTAACTAATTTGTTTTTAAACCATTTCAAGGTTGTAAGGTTTCTTTACATGTTCCTAGTGTAATGAAACGCAACACTAACTGCATAATTACCATATGTCCTCATCAGTTGTTTAGTACATAGTGGTATTTTTCACTTCGAGCCCGTCAAAAATTGTTTTACTGAATAATATAATTTGTATTCGCCTTTTACCACACAGTTAAATAGTTTATAATATTGGTTAAATGGATGAATAGTGAAATTGGAGAGACGTTGTAACTTTAGTTAATAGCAATTTGTTAACTTTTTATTTTGTCCGGGTAATAACTACTGCAAGAAGGAAAGAATTTGTGATAGAGAGGGACAGATGGTGAGGCAGGTAAGTAGGAAGAAGCACAGGGAGAGAGACTTGCAGTAGATTTGAAAACTGTCAAAAGAGTGTAATGTGGTGAACTCCCATTAGCAAAGTCCTACCAGCAATCACAAAATCTAATCGAAGACGTTAGCTCTAGAGACTAGTGAGGCTCTTAAAACACACTGTTCAGACTGTAATAGTTTTTATACAAGACTTGTAATGTGGGGTCTTCCCATTTTGGCATCGATGGCTTTTAACGTGAAAGACGACAAGTTTAATAGATAGTGAAAAGGGGATTGTAATACATGTATCTTTTATTAAAAGTAAAGTCTGGGGCACACATAGTTTATTTTTGTAAATACTTGAATTTATAAAAATTAAATAAGCTGTCGGGAATAATTACGGCAGCTGTATTAGAAACGCGTATGTGCATATTTATTGGTCAGATAAATATGGGTCCATATGTATCAAATTAACGTATGAAAATCGAAAGTGCCGTGATTTAGTTTATTCAGCTGCTTCACAGCGCTGCTTGTATTCGTCTTGCAAATAGAGATTGATTGGAGTAGGTACTAACATGTCATACGTAAAGGATTGGGGTATTGAAGTGGCCTATACATGTATAGGCCTATGTGTTTGTGTATGTGTATAACATTCGACTCGCCACGATACTATCAATATCTGATAGTATCTCCTCTACATCAACGAGTTTGCAGTTTACAGACCCCTTCAAAATAAACATTAGATGATTTGATGATTACAAATGAACGTTTTTGCTTAAAATTTTAATTTGTAGTAATGGCTCAGCTAATCCCACTTTTAGTGTGGTTGTTTAAATGTGTAGATACCGTACGTCGAGGCTGTGACGCTCCAGTCAAAGAGTTGTGATTTCTATACTGAGTTATCCCGACGAAGACGTATATCGAGTGTCATATTCAAATCTGCTGATTACAACATCGAGATTAACTGTACCCGGCAGTACGGCCGTGACGGAGGTAACGTAGGGGTAGACAGACGGTGAAAATTCCAACCTCTTTACGTACTAAAGACGGGATTAAAAAATGATTAAAACGAAAGGAAAATACGTGTCACACAACAGTTTCAGACAATATGGCAGAAATGACAATTACGAGTAAATGAAAAACGTACCCAGCTTTTTAAGCCACAGTACGCACTCGTGGTGTGAGTGATAGCAACTAGACTTGAGACTGTAAGACGTTTGCCGGATGTAAGTATTACAATAGCACACTGCCTTTTAGGTTTTTAATTTTGTTAACTGTTTGGGTTTTGTCTACTTTAAAAATTTTATTTCTAGTTAAATCCTTAAATTCGTAGTGACCGTCAATCAATGAATTTTTCAGAGGGTTAGTGAGGATCGGTCAAAAATAACACCAATTTTTAATTTTTTTTGTGTCGACGTTTCGACAATGTTTATTGTCATCATCAGGACCTGTGTATGAAATACAAAAGAAATGTCAGACACAACAAAACAATTAAATATTTGGGTGAACGTGTTCGTGTATGTGAGTGTGTGTGCGTGCGAATGTATGTATCATTGTATATGTGAAGACTTGAGATAGTTTTTTTACATCTTGCAATATTATCTTTAAGAAAACGAGAAAATTATAGTATGACAGAACTTAATTTATACAGTATTACAATTTAAATTACTATATGTAATATTTTAATTAATTAAACAAACAGTAATCAAAAATTGGATATTAGATTGGTACACAAATTGTTTATACATACAGCAGTCAACATATAGCATAGTCAAATATATTACCTATAACTAAAACCAGATTAGGGGATGTTCAACTATGTAATTATTAAAAGTTATTTTTAACATGTTTCACTCACTATTGGTATTAAAAAAAAAACAATCATAATTTAGAAACATACAATGTACAAATAACTGTAGAATGTAGAACTTTACGACTTACATCAGATAGTTGACATGATTTCTAGTATTTAAAAATTGATTATTAACACTTTAATTTATTAAAAATTTAATATTGTCATCTCTAATCCACGCTGTTACTGTAACTAAAAATTATTGAGTGACGCTAATCTTGATTTTTAACAAAATATTATAGATAAAAATCGATAATTTTAATCTGTATGTATTAAAATAATAGCACTAGACATATATTTCAGAAGAACTTCAGCGTCTCAAATATCTGATTAGTTGAGTACCGAAATTCAAATCGATCACGCATTAAAACGTTTGAGCCGTTCATTCATATTACACACTTAAATTGCTTTCATTTGTGTAATTCTATATTTTGTATTATTGTAATCGGTAACAATTTTTTGTAGTCATCAATCCATCGAAAATATGTGTGTATGTGGGGGTTGGGCACACTATACTATTGTAACCTTTTATACTGTTTTATCAGTGGCGTGCGCACAGGGGGTGCACAGGCACCCCTTAATTAGTCCCGGTTTCATAAAAAATTAATTGCTAAAAATTTTGAAAAAATGTCGTACATAACACAAAATTTAGCATACTAGTTTGAAAATTAATTGGAGTAATAATATTATTTCTAAATATATCATAAATATTTATTTGTTATGATTCTTTGATTCCTAACATCAACGTCGTGTTTCGATACTCCTACGTTTACCGATAGTCGCGCACTACCTTGGGAGCTTTGAAGTCGACCGCTACGTCTTGCCAGCCGCCCAAACGGCGCGGCGCGAGGCAAAGGTACGAAGCTTTTATCAAATCATTTTCTCTTTTCTTCTTATGATGTCGCTTGTAGTAGTAGTTGGCGTGTAATAGAGCCTTTAACTTACTTCTTTTGTTATGATACAAATGCTCCGAGAATCGCTTCTCTCAATGAGGAGTGAAATTACTTTTAACACCACTTTCAATGACACAAAAAAACTGCGAAGACATCAACGTGAAGATTCCTGCTTTAAGCAACAGGAAAGTGTCCTCACGCATAGACGATGCTGTTCAAAACTCTCACAATTTTGAATCTAAAGAAAATCATGAAGGGGATTAAAATGCGATTTTTGAGTGTAAATTTTTCAAAATTTCCACGGCATAGGACTCCCAGGCCTGCTCCGCTCTTTGGGGGTATCCTATACCTCCATATCCCCTCCCCCCCGGTGCATCCTCTAACAAAGGACGCTACGCACCCCCATGTTTTTTTATTCATTATCCTAGTACGTTAGCTTACTTTTTACAATTTTAATTGTAATTTGAAAAATTATTAATAAAATGCACTAGAAAACATTATTTTATCAATGCTATTATCCAAAGAATGTTCTTATTATATACTGGTATTGTTTTTTTGCAGTGGTTTTGAACAACTATGTACTCATTGTAGAAACAGTCCTTGGGTTGTCGGTACTGAACGGGGCCATAGTCGTCCGCTTACATGCTCGTACCCTTCACTTCAAGAAAGGTTATTTTTATGGCCACTAAAAAGGTGCATCTATTGTTAAGAGGGTTTTACAGTAGATCTATTGCGGCGGCCCCGTCCAGCGGATTGAGCGGCATTTTCCGTTGCATGTAACTTTAGTTGGCTCAAAAACATTTACTGTATTTTATTAACATTATATCATATATTAATGATAATATTTTCGTTATATAGTAATAATTATTATAATTATTATTAATAATACTTATTATTATTACTATTATTAACGATAATGATGATTATTATTTATTTATAGGCCTAATTTAGAACTAAAATATTTCTGTCATTTTTTTGATAAGAGAAATTTAATTTTGTTCACATAACATTATTACACAGACTGCGACATCTTTCAAAGGACCTCACCGGGATCCTTCCTACCTGTCGCCTCATGTCTTTTTTTCATTTTTGACCAGTGGCTCTTGATGTTCTGTGTATGAATGTTCATGTCACTGCAGTATACAGAGTTCACCGACTGCTAACTCGCAAATGTGTACAATCTTTACTTCGTAGAGAATTGTAGCTCCTCCACATATTCGTAATTATAGTAGTTCCAGACTTAACGTTTTTCTCAGTTACATCCAACAAAGCGTTAGCATCCCGTTTATTTACATTTTTCAGGAATAATTTTTTACTCCTTCTGTCTGTCTCTCTGATTACCCACCGAATCTTCACCAGTCGATCCCCGTTACACTTTCTCTTGCGGAACGCACTTTCGACTATTACCACTGTGTGACCAACACCACCAATTTTTGTACTGTTCTGTGACAAAAATATAGTTAATATTTTCCGAAACTCGGAAATTAATTTCTTGTCCTTTTCGTATTTAATTCGGTTTCTTTTGTAATTATAGAAATCGGCTATTTAAAAATCCACGCAAATAAAACGCACTACACGGGTTTGTTGGATTCCGCCCTATGCCAAGAAACGTATTATCTCGCTCGCAGATTTTTTTTTTGATCTACATTGGTTTGTCCCGCACCTGTATATCACATTTTTATTAAAACCTTTGTTGAGGTACATTTTACCCCACACTTCAAACATTCAATTCTGTTGCGTGTAATGTTTCAGTCTGTCATACATTTCCTTATTCCGTTGTCCCTCACGTAATTTCTCAAAGAATTAATACTTTTAAAATACAACACAGAAAATAATATAAACTCTTGAAACTTTTGAATGTAATTATGAACTTTAAATACAAAAATAGCTGCTCGTGATTCTTATAGTATCTCACGTGTTGCACTTATGAGCAAAAATAGTAATGCTGAATGTAGGAGTTGTGGGGAAGGGGAGGGTGGAATGCCAACGTGGCCCATCTGGCGGACGGTTACCGCCCCATCCAGTACCGAAACCCTTATACTTTATGTCTATAGTTATGCATAATCCCTACTTTAACACACGGAGCTAACTCAGGAATATTGTGGTTAACTCAGTTAAGTGATTATTGAACTTGGCTGACACTGGTAATAGCATTGGAGGAAGGAATTGACCCCCCTGATTCGCCCCCGTAGTTATGCCACTGCGTCAGAATAATACTGAGTAACCAGCAGCATATAATGGATAATCTGAGCACTTGGAACTCTGTAAACCTATACAGTCATAAACGTATATGCATTTTGGAATAAAATAACTGAATATTCTCTAAAAATAAAATAGTGAATTCTTTGGTGTTAACAAAATTAAATTTCTCTTATCAAAAAAATGAAATAATTATTTTTTGTTAAATTAGGCCTATGAATAATTAATCATGATCATCATTATTATTAATACTATTACTATTATAAAACTGTATTAATATTTACATTACATAATGTTATATATAATCGTGAGCTATTAATATTATATAATAATAAAATAAATGTTTTTGAACGAACTAAAGTTATATGCACTCGAACGGAAAATGGCACTCAATCCGCTGGACGGGGCCGCCGCAGTAGGTCTATGTAAGCGGACGACTACGGCCCCGTTCAGTACCGACAACCCAGTTCCTTTAATTTCCAGAAAAGCATCACTTGAGTGATAGAGAACCTTTCATAAATAACCGATTGCTTACTACTAATGTATTTTACTTATTCCAATGCCACAGCTAACATCTGAACGGGTTGAATACAATAATTTCAATGTGTAGTAACCACATCGAACAATTTGTTAGCGATTATTCTGAGTTGACTACAACCGCTACTGAACAAAACTGAGAACACAATGCGACTGAACCCATTGTAACGGCAGAAGACCGTGTAGTGTGAACGCGTCGCCTGTACCGCAAAAATCCGTTGATTCAATACGATCAACACTATGCCGTAATTTTAGTACTCGAAAACTAAATTAATTTCGTTACCGTAACGATTTTAATTTAATAAATAAATATTTACAACTAATAATTAAACAAACTTCTATTTGATACTGCAAGATGAAATTTGTCTCAAGATTGACACACAGTTTGAAAGGTAACGTCATAAGAATGGGCGCACAAACCGTTTCTGAAATAAAACGTTTTTACTACAATGTCAGTGTCACTGTTAACTAACTTAAGTAACGAATTAACACTACTGTGAACGCTGTCCAATCCTGTCAAAGACTTTGCCAACATTTATCACAGTCGATCAGAGTTCATTCTCGCTTTGTTGTTATTACGGTTTAGTAAATCGTCACGAAATGAATTTCTTTATTGTATTCTTTAAAATTCAAAGTTTTTTTTTAAACATCTCCTCGGCAATCTGAAATGGAATTTTCCTATAATGGGAGGGCTTTAATACCTTCAGCCCCCCCTCCGAAATGGAATTTTCCTATAATGGGGGCTTTAATACCTCTTCAGCCCCCCTCCCCAATGGAATTTTCCTATAATGGGAGGGCTTTAATACCTTCAGCCCTCTCCCCCCCGAAATGGAATTTTCCTATAATGGGAGGGCTTTAATACCTTCAGCCCTCTCCCCTCGAAAAGATCGACGCCACTTTAATTCTGGTAACTAATAATACGATAATTTCATTTCTGAACAGATTATCTTAACAATATGTTATTACGTATCATAATCAGGTGCATATCCACTACTACTAACTGACGTAATAGCTGGTGTTGAGATAGCGCGATATTTAGGTTTACAAACGTCGGAACGTGCAGAGAGAACAACTGTTTTTACATTAGTCGGGGAACGATTCTGTGTATTGCGTGGTGTAGAACTCCACACAGTATAAGAAGCGCACACGAAATTTCAGACGAAATATATTTTACTGGGTTTTCTTCAATTCTTATTCAATTACATTAATTGCAAAATTGTGACAAAATGGAAATTGTTCGCTTCCTGTATCCGCCATAAAAATGCTAAAGATGTCAGAAGATACGAAGAAACTGCTCACTCAAGCCAGGGGACTAAGATGTAACCCATGGTACCTGTAAACTCAATCTTGGTCTACTTTAATGCTCTTTATTATAGTTCAGAAAAAAAAATTTTCAATTATATTTTTTGAAATAATTTTTTTGTATGTTATTCAAAAACGCTGAGTACAAAATGCGCCCTGGATCAGGAGTACATACAGCTATCAACAAAATTGAAATATCTGAAAATAGGCCGAACTTTTACGTTTTCAGCGCCTTTCGACCTGCCCTTTAGCCCTACAAACGGCTCTGATACAAATTTTTTAAATTAATTTCACGGCTGCTTCTCTAAAGGCGGCAGCGAAGTCCGAATCCCCAACCCGTTTGTAAGTTAACGACTTTTCGTAGCGTGTATGCGCAGCGAGCGAAGGCTCATCATCTGTACCGACGCTGCAACAGACCGGCTCAGATGTTAGTCACTTTTTAAAATCAAAGTAATTGTGATAATGAATAAATACAGATGTGAAAAACATCATCATCACCATTACAAGGACTAGGCCTTAGACCTGTTCCGGAACCCATTCCCCCCCCCCCCGTTTACCGACAACTCTCTTCCCAGTAGGATGATAATCCAAGGCAGCCACAGGTAGACGGATATCAGGCATGCCATTCAAGTGTCCTCACCGTCTCCTTCTGTGGTCTTCAATCTTCTGGATTAGCTTAGGTCGTTTTGCCGTATTTCCCATCCGATTTCCGAGGCTCGTATGAGTTCTGAAAGTACATATATTTTTACTTAAGCAGGTTACTGGCCTGCTATAAAACGCCCAAACTGGAGGACCAGGAACTTTGATTTCGGGTTGCTCTTCTCCTAAAGAGTTGCTTTCACCTCAGCTGACGAGCTCTCTCTGCCCGATCCCAGTAGACTAACTAACTTAGCCCATGTGTGCAGCCGTTGACCTACTGTAGGCTCCTCCGCGTCCACAATAGATGCACACCCTGCTGCCGATGTGCACCATCCTGCCAGGCCAGGACCTAGGATACCCCCAGGCTACCCTGATAGAACCTCCATCTCTCGTTTGCTTATCGATCCACTCCACCGAAGGGATATATGTTTTTGTGAAAAGCATAGTTTAAAATTTTTTAAATAGCCCTCTTAGTGATAATTTTATTAATATATGATAAGGAGTTTCCCAAATGCTACGACAATTGCGTAACAAAGTCGGCGGGTGCAGTTACGTAAACGTTCTACACGTTTCTCGGCTGCTAAAGTACCTACTAGACTGTTCGAGTAATCTTAACTACGCAAATTATGCTGGCACGCCGCCAAAAGAATGGAAAATTATTCTGGAACATTTATGGGACCTACATAAGCAACAGCAGCCGGTTTAGTCAGTTAGTTACACCTAGCGGGATTGTAGAGTGCGGATAAAGTGATTGTGAAAATGATCACTGTGTTAAAATTAGTGCGGAACACTTAATAGTTGACACCATTATTGCGTGTGGAGAAATTTAACTTGAATTACTGTACGAGAGTACCTTGTTGATTTCACGCTGTTATTTGTGACTAATTAATGCTGGTAATCAGTGACTTCATTGGTGTGTGCATTTTGTTTCCACTGTGCCATACGACGATCCGTGGGACCGTCGTAAAATATATTAATAATAGTAGCTAAAAACCTAAATGAACGTAAATTCTATTACTCTATGTGTATATCACACCTGATAACGCACAAAGAACGGTAATGGTTAGTTGTTACGCGGAAATGGTCTGAACGTTTAAATTGTGTAGGCCTACACACTGAATAAACTATTTGAATTACTTTTCCTCTTATCTAACATTTACACGGAAAACATGCACCATTTTAATGTTAACGTGGATCAACAAATTGAGGGGTGCGACGTTGTACTGCGGTAGAACCACCAGTCGTATAAAACGAAACTTCAAATACAAAATGAGATTCGGTCATTTTCCTACAATTTTCCCGCTGACGAAATGTAGCACACCCAAAAATAAAATACTGCATCACAAAATGATTTTTTCATGTCACAACTTCAAAATATTTAAGGTATTGTAATTTCTGTAATCTATGAAAGGGATGCACATATAAAACTTAAACAGCCCTATTTCTTTCTCTAGAACAGTGGTTCCCAACCTTTCCGCGTACCACTTTGGTCTTCCGCGTTTATTTTACGAGTACCACCGGAGCTTAAAGAAAGGATATTGGGGTTTTCTCAATAAAAACCTTGATACAACATGAATAGTATATCCTATTATTCCTAGTTATGTATAATTGTTTAAATCTAATACATAGAATATTTTAGTGGATGGTTAGTGAGGATCGGTCAATAATACAAATTTTAGATATTTTGCGTCGACGTTTCGACAATATTTATTGTCATCTTCAGGACCTGTTTATGAAATACAATAGAAATATCAAACATAACGAAACATTGGTGATGTGAGTGTGTGCATGCGTGTTTGATATTTCTATTGTATTTCATAAACAGGTCCTGAAGTGACAATAAATATTGTCGAAACGTCGACGAAAAATATCTAAAATTTGTATTATTGACCGATCCTCACTAACCATCCACTAAAACATTGATTGATTGACGGTCACTAAAAATTTAAGGATCTAATACATAGAATTTACAAAACGGGAACTGATTTTTAAAATTAATTTCCGGTTGGTTCTAAATAAAGTATAAAGTTTTTCAAAAGACAGTTTACTTTCATTACAAATTTTCTTGTTAGTACTGAAAAATAACAACATATTAAAAAGAAAATAATTAATGTGAAACTTGTTACTGCTTATTTTGTACCAGAGTTAACGTCAGGTTCTATTGATGCCATTTTTAACCTTAAATCACACTCAATAGACATTCTGTTAGATTCTAATGAATTCTAAATGAAACATTTCCGCAAAGTGTTTAGGTTGTGTTTTTATAAGTGTAATGGTTTTAAATCATGTCCGATGAAAATTTATTGTTGTTTTGAACATTTATTTATTTTTTAAGTAAATACTTTCTACTAGCTAGATCTTCTTGCATACCACCTTGGGGACCCCTCCGTGTACCTACCACCAGTTGGGAACCACTGTTCTAGAAATCTGTGAAACTTGAAGATTTTATCACAATTCTATGGCCATGATATCGCATGTACATTCGAAGTACATACGTTTGAACGTTTAGTTATTTTAGCATACAGTTAAACGGGAATGTCTTCTCAATTATCCTGTGCTCACTGGATTTAACCGACTTTAAAAACCAGGTAGCCTAAGTTAACAAACCATAGGAATGAAATTAAACAAAGTTAAATCACTATCGTTATGTTTAATTCCATCGGTATTTACGCTTAGTTAGGTTCAATTAATTCAAATTTAAGAATCTTGTTAATTAAAACGGAACCCGAACTTGAAACTGCATTTTGTGTGACTTTCATTCGTACGAACTGCTACACATAATAATTCTCCATGCATGGTATTCAAACGAACGTAAAAATTTTTATAACAGAATGATTTATTTCACACAAGGGACTTTAATTTTACTCAACATTTTACATAACTTTAACGCAAGAAAATAGGTCGCCATTGTTATTGTCCCGTTAACCATAGATATATGCTCCCATGGGACCGATGCCTCGTTACGCGTTTACGGTAATTTTTCTAATCTACACTCAACCGAATCTCTCAAATTTATTATTACATACAAGTACTTATAAGTATTTATTAATACTTATAAGTACTTAGCATTACATGAAAACTAAAATTTTGACGCGTATAATCTGCTTATTATATTTTATAAAATTACAATGGCAGTGAGATTTTCTAGCATGAATACCTACAAAACACCTTAAGACACAGAATGCTGAAAATTTACTAAAATCAATAAATACAGCAATCCAAAAAAAAACTGCTAGCGGCATTTTCTAAAAATTGTGCGTTAAAATGCGATAAATCCGTAAGTAAAGACGGTACAGACGATATTTCCGGTCGGTTCAACATCAACAGAGAAACGAAGGTAAAACTGAAATCAATTTTTTGCACCGTTTTGGCAGTAACTGTGTTTACAATACTAGCACGCGTCATTTTAACCGGTCACTCTTGACTTACTAGAATTTGAAAATGAGCGTTTCATTTGTAAACAGAAAACTCGAGTTTATATATTTAGTAAAATTTCTTCTTAGATTTTTCGGAAATCAGCAGAATTCCGGTTACACAAAAACAGGATGTTGTGTATAACTGTGTATAACCGTTTCCACACCAATGCCTTCAGGTCTACGATTCTACAAACGGGCGAAAAATAATTTTAACGACAAGTCTGCAAATCGAGCCACTTGCAATTTTTTTCGAAGTGAACCTTATCGGATTGAAACAGGGACCAAAAAGGAGTTTTTTATTTTGAACATTTAACATCAGTGTGATCACGTACATACTAAACGTAAAAAATGTTAATTCCATGACTCAAAGCAATTTTCTACGACACCAAGCATAATTTCAGCCCTATGCCGCCTTTATTGTGATGACAAAAGAAGGGTTACTACACTGTTTGTCCCAAACACGATGATACAGGTCTGGAATCGACGTGACATACTGTTTCAGAAAACACTAAAACTTTCGTTTCAACCAAAAGGTGTTTGTTATATTTTATAATAATCGTCAACTTTCCGCAGGCAATATACCCCGATCTTACTCGAATGACGATTTCTGACGCATTTACCCACACAACATGTCACTTGATTCATACCTACCAGTAGCGTGGCGTCCATCTAACCGCTGTTGCCGACGGCAACTGGAAATAAGAGAATATAACATTAATTATTTCACAGAATAAATACTTTAGTTACTGAATAATTTGAAATCCGAACAACGTTAGTAGGGAAACTTGAAGAGAAGCGTAGATTGCTTTTGAACTGCTGTGCACTTGTACCGTCTTGTGTTGCCGGCTCAGACTTCGGCAGTGTTTTACTGTGTACAATCGTTGACCTCGTAGTAGTTGTCACTGTACAAACTTAGGGGACACATTCGTCCACCCAATGTTTGCCGCTGTATAAACCGACAAACGCACGCTCAGTTAGCAGCTATGTTCGTATTCGGAACTGACGTGCAGAACTACTTACCTATTTGTGTTTTGTTCATTTAGTCATCTGTTTCTCTGTTAGTCTTTATTATTTTTAATTCGATTATTTGTGTTCTGATTTATTCTGTGTAAGTATAATGAGAGTCAGATCCCGTTGAACCGGGACCCTCTTCATCTTCCAGCGAATGTTAGAAAATGCTCTAAAAAGAACACTCGGTACAAGAAAAATTTCGAATTAATTTTTAGGGCTATCACAACCGGCAACAGGTGTTATGTACCCACGCCATGCCACTGATAGCTACCAATGTTCACACCCTCAGTTGAGCATTTTAATTCTCTTCCTTTTTTTATTCTTAAACTAGCATTTAGACTTAATGGTTGATCTCATTAACATCAGAATCCTACTTATTTGGGCTGTACTTTCAGTTAAGAAAATATATCACTTACAAATTTCAGACTTATACAATAGACTTATAAATTTAAATATTACAATTCAAAATATTTAAAATTTCAGATTACATATACTTTCTGTTTCCCGTTCTAACCACTCTCTCTCTCTCTCTCTCCCTCCCCCAGTGCTTCCTTTTACGGTTCATGGCAGTGACTATCGAAATGTTATTGTGGAATACAATAACACAGTAACACCGAAGGTTTTTTTTTTTTTTTTTTTTTTTTTTTTTTTAAGTCAGTGATCTGAGACACCCCACTAAGCTCCTCAGTGTTTTCGATTGACATCTTTGGATTATGTTTACGTTCGTGTTACTTGAATATCTCCACATTTCAACGGCACACGTCCACACGGATTTATTAACAGCTTGATACAAGACAAGGTTGTCTTCCAGTCATGTGCGTATTCCCCGAATATCAAATAATTTGTTTGTTTTTTACTCCATTTTTCCTTTTTTTTCTAGTTAATACGTTTTCCACATTGCTCTGGGGATCTCTATATTGCTCACGTGTACTGGTGAGCGTTCAGAACGTTTTACTTGCTATAATTACTTTCTGCTTTATTCACTGTTTAGCAAGCCAAAAAAAAGTATCAAGGTTGCTACCTGTGGATTCATTTGTTCCTTGAAGTTTAGTCCTTCGTCAATTATTGATACGATGCGATGAAACTGTTCAATGCTCTAAACCTGAACTGATGAGTATCTCCTTTAGGCTGTTTCCAAATGCTTCACACAACTGAGGTATAAGCAAATTGATAGGCTAGTACACATCAACATGGTGTTGAAGCTTGCCCACTTTCTGCAGAAATTTGTAACTGCGTGGGCTATTATCTTGTTTTAAGAATACCATTACAAAATTCTCCTTGTGTAATGCAATCCAAAAAAGTTTCTAATTTGGAGTGACACTTGTAGTGGTAGAAATGTGGAATGTGAGTGAACGCGATAAACCAACGCGCTGGTTGCATGGAACAATACGGTTCGAAATGGTATTGGACACGTGCCCGCGGCAGCCGGGTGCATTTGCCTCGCGACACGTTCACTTTCTTTACCTTCACGTCCAGTGTTAACTGAATCCGTGCTAAAAAACGAAGAAAAACTATGTAGGCCTACCGCTCGCAGGTCCTGGGCAGTAACATGTGTGTCTGTAGTAATTTCCTTTACGTTTAAACTTCCATTTCAAACGTATTGCATAACCACGACTTCATGTTGTCTCGATCTGGTTGACAACTACTGCGGTTATTCTCATCGGCCGCTTATTACGATAAAAAAAGTTTACAACAAATTTTCCGTTTTTTATGATTATATATTTTAAGTTCTTGGATTTCGTTGTCCATGACGTGTCCGTTACTTAACTAAATATAATTAAATTACTACCGACTCGGAACACAAAGTTTTTTTATGGGTAAAAACGTAAAAGTTTTTACCTTATAGCCTGCACCAGGCAGCCTCTGAAGAAGCTTTTTAAAAGCGAAAACTGGTTCAGGTTATAAGGTAAAACTTTTACGTTTTTACCAATAAAAAACTTTGTGTTCCGAGTCGGTAGTGATTTAATTATATTTAGTATATATTTTAATTTATTTAATATTTTACTTTATTACGCTCAAGGTTTACAAAAATTAATTATAATTGTTGCAATAGGGCAGCGACTATTTCGTTGCGCGCGTGCGCCCCCCCCACACACACACACAGCAAACATGCCTCCCAATACTACACACCTCCTCGCGCTCGTTCAACACGCAATTAAAATGTTCTGAACTTATTACGATCTGATTTCATAAAAAAAAGAAAGGTTGACGTTACAAAAAAATACCGACTACGATTGCAAAAGTGATCACGATTCTGGGCGCTTTGGTACACGATCGGAAAGTTGGAACACGATTTCCAAAAAATTCATTGTTAAGTTGCTTTAAAAACCTGAAAAAACCTTTTTAATCGCAGAAATCGTGAATGCATACACATCGTGCATTCCGTTAAAAGCATACCAGTACAGAAGATAAAAGCAAAAATGAAATGCATCATCGTCATCATCAGATGCTACACGTGAAATATATACGTGAGTATTAAACCAACACGTGAAATATTTTCACGGCAACCGGTGTATCCATTTACGTTTATTCCAGACTTTGTAGTAACGTCAGGCGTAGCAATTATTCGGAGCCACTTAACTATTTGAATGAGGTACAGGCCATACATTGTATTATCGTCTCTAATCAACGATCGATTGTTATCCAATGTCTACTTCTTGCAATTGCTGTAGTGGCAGACACTGAATAGACTACAAAGTTTGAAAATTTCCAATGTTCACGCACACACATATACGTAAGACCCTAAATTATTGCATTCGAAAAATTAACATGTTTGCTCAGCAGCCAAATAAACAGCTAATACTCTTCCGATTCAACTCAAAAGCCATTAATCTTAACTGTAGACAATTACGGCGTGCGTTTCCTCAGTACGTAATGATACTTGGCACTTCAGTTACACATATCCGTTTGCTGTAATGGAATTACTCGTCTCGCATAATACTGTACTATTACAGAAATACTTAGTGATGTATCTAGAATTTTGCTTGGGGAGGGGGTCCGGGGTAGGGTCGACTCATGCCAAAGGAAAACAAGTGAAGTCTAATCAACACTGCTATCTTTAAAGTGGGGATGAAAAACGCATGATGACATCCCGAAATCAGTCCCATTAAAGTGTAATAACACAATTAAAAGGCGTTATTGAAACACTGTTAAAAAATGCTTATTGACTGAATTGATTTCCCTATATTTCGTATTTCAAACGTATACCTTAATGCTGTGTGATAAACCTCTTTATATATTTAAAAAAGAGCTACTACTATATTAGCGTACACAGCTGAAAAAAAAATAAAACAACCTAAAAATTACGAGATTAACAAAATTCGTCAAATTTTTCGACCCTTTGGGGGGGGGTTCGGTCCCATTCGTCCCCTCCCCTAAATAAGCCCCTTGTGGCACTACAGCCATGAGCGTTAAGTACCACGCCCAAACGGGAACCCAAACTAGTTGTTAAAACTTGAAGTTTATTGGTTTGCATCAACTTTTTAAAATACTTTCTCTCTTATTCTGAATACTTAAGCATTTACGTTTTGATACTTTAATTAACAAAATGGACATACAGTACTAACCTCTAATGTACTGTATTATTTTGTTCAAAACAAAAAAATACAAAACAAAATCACGAACAGATGCTATAATGGGCTCAAAAAATAGACAGGAATACATAAAAACATAAATTTTTTAAATAAATAAAAATTAACTGTAATTTCCATTTTCCTGTACACATTAAGGCGCCCCTTATCTGCAGCGGATCTCCGACCAGGCAGCTACCTAGGGCAGCAGCGCTGAGGGTTGGCACGGGATTTGGGGGGGGGGGAATGAAGTTATTTAATACCAGAAATCAAGAGGCTTACATAAACAAAAACACTGTATTTTTGAAAATTATTAGTACTGTTAACTAAACTTGTAAAAATATATAATCAGTCTTATTATAAGATAAAAATCATAATAAAGATTAATTTATCAGAATATTATTTAAAACACTAAAAAAATTGGCTAATGTAAGTAAACTGAAGTTTTAAAATTTTTACTTTTTGATAAACAATTTTTTTAGATCATATCACTAAATCCTTTAAAATGGGCTGTTTTACCCTTCACAATTGCAGACTTATATTTATCGATGAAATATTAAATTTGGCCTATTGAAACAAGATCTGTTCTCTATGATAAGGATTAACATTCTAATTAAACAGAAACCACTTTTTTTCTAATATAAAGTGCATTTTAAAATAAATTATTGTCAAATACTTAGCTGAAATAAAAGATGAAAAAGGTAAAACAAAGTCTCAAGGAGGTAAGTGATACAGAACTGTTGAAAATGTGTTTAAAATGGGACAATAAAATTTCCCTGCTTTAAAAAACAGGGGCTCTGGGAATAAACTGCCTCGGGCAGTAAAATGTCCAAATCTGCCACTGCTTTGTACTAAACTAAATGAGAGGGGCGGTCAGTTCTGGGCATACCAAATGTTTATAGCATTTACTCAACTTGAGATTACTTCAGTATTTTCTTAACTAAACACTATTGTTAATTTCCTCCACTTTTCTTGATTAATTCAGCCCAAACATAGTATCAATATCTACTACTGGGTTAAAGAGCCATTTGAAAACTTTTTTGTTATAAGAAAACACGATGACTTCATTAAAGACAAATACGTTTCTGTAAATACTAATGTACAGATCAATAAACCTTGGTAACAATATGAGGTACCATTTCCCACGAGTCCTTAGTCACTTTACTGCTAACCAGTAATGTTTATACTAAAAAATTACATGACAAATTACAACCTTTGTTAAATCAATAAATTTTAATAAATTTAAAATAAATGAACATTTTAAATTGGCAAATACATTGAAAAACCCCTAAGAAAAAAATGTTCACACAGGTGTAGGGGCTACAAAATGGTTATGGTATCATAGTTTTGGCAATTTTACACAAAACAGAAAAGTTTTAAATGGAAAACTATTTTCTCTTGTTTTTGATTTACATGTATTTTTTTTTGTATTTCTGTTGTCACTAAATGTTTCACCCATAGTACAATGAGGCATTCTCAATGATCTGAATGAGTCTAAGCAACTGATGATACCTCATCGTAGTATGGACAAAACATTGTATGGTAATGACAGTGCTCACTAAAAAAGTGAGTTAAGCCAAAAAACAATGTTATTATTCATAGTGAAAAACTAACAAAGCTTATGAGCAACATTTACACAAAATACAGTCCACACAAATAACCTGTACTATAGATACAACAGCCAACAAAATTTGGAATTAATTATATTATCATCATCTGTCTGGCATTTCGCTTACAACATGCTGTAACTTGCAAGTCACATTAGATTTATCGAAACAAGAAAATCTTGTACTTTATCAACCTGAGGGATTACGCCTCTCAGCAACATCGTGTTACTGTCTGAAGCCCACAGTGGTCTCACACGAGTGAAAAAGAAATAAAGAATTATCACATTATTGCCTAGAAGACTTACGATCGAGTATTGCATGAACACCATCAACTATCAGAATGCTTTGGTCACAGCAGCATAGAGCTGGCATTCACACTTGTCTACGATGGAGCTATTCTGGAGCTCCGTTCACTATGACAATTGGACAGATAAAGTGTTAATAACAAGTCGGCTTGCCAAACTAGCATAAGGAGCACAGTTGAAATGATCCAACCTGGATCAAATCTATTTTATAGACACCAAGAGATCATCACCCTACCACAATTAATTACAAGATAAGCACAAAGATTTATACAAGGGCATCACTATGCAAGGCCAATATCCAATGCAACTGAATTAAACATACAAATTTCATTATGATATTTCCTTGGTCCATCAGCACAATGGCTGATTCATAAAAAAAAACACTCATTTATTTTTATTATACTGCAACTACATATACATAACACTTGACTGCTAACAATTCTGTCTCATTGTTTTTATTAAACTTCTCACTTAATTTTTTTGTAAAAATTACAATAATGTGTTGACTATTATTGCAAGATATATTACAAAAACTATTAATTACAACTATATTAAGAATAATAATTATATGTTCATAATGCAAATATGAAAATTAACACATATTATTGTATATATTTATATTATAAACATGTATTATTTATTATTAATATATTATTATGAATTAAACATTAACTATGTTTAACTAAAAAAAATTAACTAAAAAAAATGCGGTGTACTCAATTCTTAAATCATTACTATATGCCATTTTAATATAGGCGTATTTGTTATAAAAATGGTTTCTGCTATATTTCAATGAGTGAGGCTGCAGACACAGCTGCACTCACTACTGTAGGGGACACAAACATACAGGACAGTGGTTATGTGAAACCAAAATTTGTTTTTAAAAATAGACGAAATTTTAGAAATCTCGTTATGGAAGTAAGCGCTGAAATAAGAAAATGGTTGTTGCAAACTAAATTAAAATTAGGTTGGCATCTTTGCAATGTCAATGACTATTTAGCGGTTACGAGATGCTTTAAATGCAATAAGTTTAGTCACACAGCTCAAGCATGTAGGGGTACAGAAGCATGTCCATTGTGTGCTGGAAGCCACAAATTGAAAGAATGTAAGGCATCTCCAGAAAATTTTAAATGTACAAATTGTATGAATTTTAATAAGTATACCAAAACCACAAAATTTGTTGATAACCATTCTTCACTAGATAACAAGTTGTCCTTGTCTGCTACCCATGCTCAAAATGTATCAACAAAATACTGACTTATTAGTTATGAACTATACTCAGACAAAGATAGCGAAGACAACATACTTTGATACAAATATTAGTTTGGAGATGTCAATTAAATGTATGCAGATAAATCTACATCATTCTAAAGTTGCAACTAGTAATCTTTTATAATTGATTGAACAGCATGAAGTAGATATAGTTTTTGTACAAGAACCACACATTAATAATAACCAAGTCATGGGTTTTTCTAGACGTCATACAATTTTTACCTATGGTAGTGGGAAAAAAAGGGCAGCCATAGTAGTGAGAAATAGTTACATAGACTCTACTAATAAATCAGCTCTCAGATGAAGATTCTGTAGTTTTGGAAGTAATTTATGGAAACTTGCACTTTTATGCAGTCAGTATATATTTTGATATTACTGTTGAAATAAAAAATAGCTTTGAGCACTTTAGAAAATATTTTAAAATTCGTTGGCTTAAATGGTGTAGTTATGGCAATGGACAGTAATGTTAGATCAAGAATGTGGCACGATGTAATGACTAATAAAATAGGTAGGAAAATGGAAGAATTTCTAATGTCAAATCAATTACATCTTATTAATGAAGAAAGTGACATTCCCACATTTGAATCACGTACAGGGAAGAGCAATGTAGATGACAGTTACTAATAATCATCTAGTTTCCTTAATAAATAACTGGAAATGTGGGGTAGAAGAAAGTTACTCTGACCACAGTATCATTTCTTTTGATATCAAGCAAAGTAATGCTCATAGGTTGGCACGATGCTTTCAGTGTAATAAAAGGTTTGTCACTAAAGAAGAAAGGCTAAAAGTTTTTGATGAACTTATAGTTAGAGGATTTGTCTATCAGCTTTCTAAAAACAATACAGTCTCTACAGGTGCAAAAGATTTACATAAGGAATTACACAGGCAGGTGGGAGCTGCAAAGGACATTGAGGAGACAGTGGAGATGTTTCAGGACGTCATAGTATCAGCATGTGAGAGATCGTTTAGAATATCACGCCAACCAGGTAAGTCAGTCAGAGGTAGGACAGTTCCATGGTGGACAGAACGGTTAACAATAATGAGAAAAAGGTTAACTGCTCTAAGGAGACATTACCAAAGAACTAAAAATAATTTCGAACTCAGGGAGCAACGAAAGGTCCAGTATTCCGAAGAAAAGAAGAAATATCAATTGACTATACGAAGAGAAAAGATAGTCATGGAGATGCTATTGTAACTTAACTGCTGTGAATAACCCATGGAATGTGGTATATAAATTGGCATCTGGGAAGACACGGAAAAGTTGTACTTTAACAATTCTACAGAGGCCTGATCGTTCTCTCACAAGTGATGATTTAAAAGACACTATTAATTGTATGCTAGATTATTTTATACCTGTGGATGAGGAAATAAATGATACTGAGTATCATAAGTTTATTAGAAGCGAAATGCAGAAACCTATAGATACCTATGACGACAGAGCTTTTACACAGGAAGAAATACACAGTGTTTTAAGGAAAATGGACCCTAACAAATCCCCAGGGGAGGATGGTGTAACAAGTAAAATATTGTTGCGAATATTTGAAACATTTCCACAGTTTGTCACAGCCCTGTATAATGCATGCTTAAGAAGAAGTTGTTTCCCTAAGATATGGAAACAACTAAAATAATACCAATCGCAAAACCAGGAAAAGAGAACACAACAGAAGTCTCTAAGTTTCGTCCAATCAGTGTTTTGTGTAGGAGCTAAGATTTTGGAAAAGTTACTCATCAAGAGAATAATGCATTACTAACATTCTAAAAATTTATTGCTGAAAAATCAATATGGGTTTACACCACAAAAATGTACTGTGGACGCAATTATCACTGTGAAATAAAATATTGACACCGGCTTGAAAGACGGTAACTGTGTAGTTCTTTTAAGTCTTGATATTAAAGGAGCCTCTGATGCAGCCTGGCGGCCTGATATATTGAATGCATTAAAAGAATTCCGATGCCCTAAGAATTTGTATAACCTTTCAAAAAATTATTTTAGTGGACGAACAGCAGTTTTATCTACAAATAATATAACATTAGAAAGACACGTTAGTAGAGGGTGTCCTCAGGGTTCTTGTTGTGGTCCTGGCTTCTGGGACATACAATACAACTCTCTGTTGGGGTTGGATTTTGCCAGACATTCAAATGTCATTGCCTTTGCAGATGATGTAATTATGGTAATTAAAGGTAAATCAGTCATCGAAGTTGAAAACTATGCCAACATAGAAATACAAAAAATTACAGAGTGGACCAAAAACAATAAAATCAGCTTTAATGAGCAAAAATCTAAAGTTTTAATAATTTCTAAAAAGAGATGGGAAAGCAGAAAACACATCAGTATATACCTTAACAATAAAAAATTAGAGCAAGTGAATACCCTGAAATATCTTGGAATTAATTTTGATACAAAATTTACATTTAAAGTTTAAAGTGTACATATAGACAACGTTGTGACAAGATGTACAAAAAATTGATTAATATTTTATCAAAAGCTGCCAAAATTAGCTGGGGCCTAACAGGTAAGCTGTGAAGATCATATATAAAGGTGCTATTCTACCTCTTTTGTTGTATGGAGCCCCAGTTTTGAAAGATGCGTTGGTTAGGAAAAATAACCAACGTAAATACAAGAGAGTGCAAGATTATTTCTCATAAAAATTGCAAAAGCTTTCAGAACGACATCTTATGAAGCGCTATGTGTCCTGAATGCGTTGACCCCAATTTTAATTAAACAGAAGAAATTACTGATGTCTACCGGACTAAAAAGTAATGGGGAATTCACAACAAGCGTTTGATGCGATGGTTGAATTAAATAAATGGCCTCACCCAGCAGATATAGTAAAAATTACTGGAAGGGATAAGAAAATCTACTACTTAGTAGAAGCGTACACGGATGGCAGTAAAAGTGAAAATGGCGTAGGGGCAGGTGTGGCACTGTATATAAAGAAACAACTTGTTCAAGAACTAAAGTATAAATTGGATAAAAGATGCTCTAACAACCAAGCGGAACAGTTTGCAATCCTGAGAGCTCTGCAAAACATTATTGACATGAAGGATGTGGAAATAGATCATAGAAAAGCAGTTCTTTATACAGACAGCATGATAACATTGGACTCATTAAGGAATACAGACAAGCACCATAAATTAATTGAAGATATCAGAAATGTGATAAGATGTCTTGAAGGTGATAACTGGTGCGTACATTTTAGCTGGATTAAAGCTCATGTAGGTAATCATGGCAATGAACTGGCCATCAGTTGGCCAAGGAAGCAGCTTTAAACACTGAAATTCCATCCTCATTTGATCTGATTCCCAAAAGTGCAGTTATTACTGTGGCGGGATATAGAAGTACAGAAAAATGGAAAAATGAATGGGCAAATTCAACAAATGGAGCTCAAACTAAATTGTTTTTTCCTACTAGTAAACAAAGAATTATCGTAAATATCCTAATGTTACACAAATTGACAGCTATACTGACAGGCCACAGAAAACTTAAATCTTATTTTTATCGTTTCAAGTTTCAGATGACCAAATTTGTAGCTGCAAAAGTGGAGAACAGACAGTTCGTCACTTCCTTTATGAGTGTAACATTTTACATAAAGAGAGAACAGCCTTCAGGAGAAGTATTGCAATGTGTGGTGGAGTTAGGTCAATGCAAGAAAAAGATATGATTACGAAAAAACATATTAAAGCTTTTCTTATATTTTATTTGTCAAAAGTATAAATTTTGAACTTTTGTGATTACATTGTTATAGTATTGTTGTTATTTTTGGCTGTTTTGGTCACGAATTGTGTTTAGTTTTACTGTAGTTATTCATTGTTGCGTTATTATTGTTATTACTATTAGCTATAGGCCTATGTATGTATTGTGTTTTATAACTGAATTTTTATTAATTAGTACTTGTTTATAATTAATAAGAATAACATAACATGTAGTATTACATTATATTGTAATGGAGTATGTTGAAAATAAAGTTGCATTAGAGAAAAGAAAACAAAAAAAAAACATACAGGACACCATGAAATAGCAAAATCAGTGCGGATGAGGCACAGTCAAAGTCATCACTGTACATTAATTATTTTTTTTCCAAATCTGGTACACCAATTTCTAAATATTTTGACAGTTACAATTTGTTTTAGCAATTTTTAATAATTTTTACTAGACTTTAATTATTAGACTTTACTAGATGGTGCAGAGAAAAAATGTTACAATTTTTAAGTTTTTATAGAATTTAATTATCTAGTAGACTAATGAAGAAGAAGAAGAAGAAATGAAAAAAAAAATCAATTCAGAATAACTTCATTTCATTACCAAATTCTCTGTACAGTGAAATTCTGAGTCAAAGCATATAAATAAAATTTACTAATTTCCTGTTTTCAGTTATAAATTTATTTATGACAATGAATTTTAAATTTAAGGGGAGTCCCCACTGAAAATGGCCAAAAATTGATACAAAAAATGCATTTTTTTTGTCCCAAATTGTTCTATGGTTACTTCTTTATATAAAAAACACACTAAAACATTTTTTCCTAAATATTTTGTAGGCAAAAACAAATTGTTTGGGAAAACCTAGCACCTAAGCGATTTACGTTTCATTTAGATATTGCAGTATAACAAAACACTATTATTTATACTGTATAATATAATTTTACACATATATATTATATTAGTACTAATTTGGAAATAAATGTTGCAAGTATAAAACATCAGCTATTTTATTTACAAAGAAAAAATCTGACTTGTAAAACAGCTGATTGACGTATTGTTGATAACTTGCAATGTTTTGTTTCCTGCTGTGTTGAGCTTTGTGGATGTGATTTGGAACAGTTTTGTGTTTGAATTGTTATTATTTTCCAATAATAAATATGGGAATGAAGAAAAAAAGTTCACTGAACATTAGTAAAAGAAATCAACAATTGATCTTGAAGAGATGGAAAGATGTGGCGAGTGAATCTGATCAATGTAGGGTCGGACAAGTGAGGTTATGTTACCTAATGAAGTTATTGATAGTACTGAGGTATCAGTAGACACTGAGGTAGATAATAGTGATGTAGACATGCAGGATGCCCCTGTTGAGAAAAACCAAAGTCCTACTGGATTTGCCTTGTATAGCAGTTATAAACCAAATATTATTCCAGATAACAAAACGCCAACTTACGCCTTTGTAGACATTGACATTCTAACCTCGTTTTTGTGCCAGTTCCCTTGTAGTGAGTGTCTGGAAAAATCACTTTCTGTGAAACAGATTATTGTCAAAGGTATGCTACCAAAATGAAAAAGTCTTTACTTGGAGGTAAATCCAAAGAATTTGATGAATGGTATACAAACCATAAGCCTAAATGTAAATGCAATTATGAAGCATCATCACCAGCTATGCAGATGGCGGCTGCTAAAAAAATTTGGAAAAGGTCTGAAAAGTTTGGTTTTCAGTAGCCTATACATCTATGGTGTCTGATGATGATGCAAAGACTCATGTACACTTGAACACTTGACTACAATCCAAATATACCCTGGAAAGGAAATTGAAAAAACTGAATGTGTGAACCATGTAGCCAAAAGGTTGGGGACAGGTTTGCGGAAAGTTGTAATAGATAGCCGAGGTAAAAAAGATGAACATGGCAAAAAAGAACCACCACTGGGCGGAAGAGCCCACGGAAGCCTAAAAAATACTACTATATACAAATTGACAAAGTACTTTACTAACAAAATGCTGTGGAGAATAATTTAGGTAGTGTTGAAAAAATGAAAACCGCTATTTATGCAACTCTTTACCATTGTTCCTCCACAGATGAAAAACCAATGCATTTCAAATGTCCCAAAGGTGACGCGTCTTGGTGTTTTTACCAGCGTGCAATTGCGAAAAAAGAAGTACCCAACAAACATAGTGAACGCATAAAAACCCCTATTTTAGAAAAGTGTATCCCTTAAATTATACCCTTGTACCAGAGATTAGTATCAGACTCTTTGTTGGAAAGATGCATTGATGGCAAGACTCAAAATGCAAATGAGGCCTTACACCAAGTTATTTGGTCAAATGCAGCAAAACGATCTTTGTTTCTAAAAATACACTAGAAACAGCTGTTGGTATGGCAATTTGTGAGTACAACACAGGCAAGCTGAAAACTATTAATGACATGGAAACTATATGTGGCATTAGTCCTGGTAAGTTCACGGTTGAAGTAGCAAGAAAAATTGACAAGAAAAGACTGAAATTCGCTGGAAAAAGAAAAGCAAGTACATACAATGAATACAGAAGAAAGAAGAAGTATGCTATGTTAAAAGAGGAAGAAAGAAGATTGGAAAAAGAGGGCCTAATATATGGACCAGGTGAATTTTTGTGACAATGTAAAAAAGTGAAATGTGGACTACAGAGACATGATCGATAAGAATATTGATATGTTTCTATAAATTATTAAAAATGTAAAATAACATATTTTATTGTTTATTGTATTATAATTTATTATTTTAATACCCTTACAGTAATAAAAAAAACATATAAAGCCTTTGTACTCTATAAATATTTAATTTTCCAACAGAAAGGAATATTTTTAGAAAATCCGCATTTCCCGCAAATTCAATTTTTCATGTTTTTATACATACTTTTTGATATATCTAAAAAACTATCTTACTTACTGCTCTGAAATTTTGCACAGGTCTTTGGGATATAATTATCTAAAAAACACATATTTTTATTTAATTTGGGCTTACAGTTCCTTGGTAATACATGTTTATTTATAAATGTAAGTTTAAAATTTTTTTACTATTTTCCTCACAAAAAAATTGTTTTTAATTACATCCTAATAAAAATAAGTGTTTTTTTTTATATAATTTTATCCCCTTCAAAATAAATGACACCTCCCAAAAGGTCGTAGGACTTCTAGTTTTTCTGGAATATCAATTTGAAAAATATTCCAAATACGTTGCTCAGAAACGTTACAAAATTCAATTTTTAGTACTAAAACAATTTTTTTCCAGTTACAAAATTTTACCCTTTACTTAGTGCAACAATAAATAAAAAAAATCTGAATAAATTAAAAAATTACAAAATAAACATTTTTGCCATTTTTAGTAGGGACTCCCCTTAAAAACAAGGAAATGGAGAAAAAAGAGAAATATCCCATATCAGGAGAAGTACATCTCACAGGGTTATTGTAAATGAGTTCATCTTATCTTTCATGTTACGTTTTTGTTGTTGTAGTTGATCTCCTTTGTAATCATGTGCTATTATTATTAATTTTCAAACTGTAAATTCTATCTTTAGTTACCGACATACCTACCTCAAATTTTTACTTAAAAGTGATACGTTATGAAAGGTTGAATGTACATGAATTTCAATTCCTATCCTTACACTAGTTCACTTTAGTTTTTGGACTTTTGGTCCAGTCCTACGCGGGCCATCAGTTAAAATTAACTGGGCCATCAGTTAACATAACAGGGCCATCAAGATTTATGTTCCTGTGTCACTAAGGATTGCTGAATTGGACACAGTTAAAAATGTGTCATGCAATACAGCCAACTTGGACCATGACATAACAGCCTTATAAATTTTAGTGGCATTACTTTAGTTTAAATTTCTAATCCCTTTTTGTGTTAAATTACAAATTTTGAAGCTTTTGATTGGTTGTATTTATATTTCAACAATTTATTATGTATTCTTACCTACTCACAGTGTTACTGTAGGAAAATTAATGTACAGTTATTTTCTTAAGATTTTGTTGTCCATGACTTGTCCATTGATTAACTAATTATAAGTATAATTCTACTGACTCAGAACACTAAGTTTTTTATTGGTAAAAATTTTAGCCTGAACCAGTTTTTACTTATTACAAGCTACGTCAGAGGCTCAGTAGATTGTAATAAGTTGTCTAATTTTACACTTTTACCAATAAAAAACTTAGTGTTCCGAGTCAGTAGTATTATACTTAAATAACTAGTACAGTTATTATACTGGAAATTAAACTACAGTTGTTATATAAATTTTAAACTGAAAATTTTATAAACATCTTAATGAATGTCAATTTCGTTTATGGAATCTGCCCTAAAATATCAGTAGAAGGAATTGGTTTAAAACCTAATATGAAATAAGTTTAATGTGAATTTAATATTCGTTTCACATTTGTGCGTTCATTAATTTATATATTAATTAAGATCCCATAGACAATTCCACTGCCAAGAAAATTAAATTTTGTTTAATCAATTTTAAACTGTAAACTTTAAACAGATCAATTTGTCATGGAAATCAATTTGCAACTTCAGCATGAAAGAAAACTGATAGTTATTGATATCTAGTTCACTCTAAAGTAAACATTTTTTGTTCCATATTTTTATGTTCATTACTATAGAAATTATTATTATAAGACACAATGATCAGTTCATTTTGTAAATCCTTATATAAAAAGTAACCTATGTTTGTTGTACAAATTACAACATTTATATTTCACAAGAACTGTGTTTTACATAATTGTGTTCTTACTTGGAGCAAACACAGAGAGTTGATACATTATTTAAATAATGTATACATTAATTAGGAATAAATTTGGTGATAAGACACATAACCTAACATTTTACATTACACGAACTTTCATTCAACTGTGGGCATTATAATTAAAAAATTATATTATGATAGTGATAAAATAAAACATCATGGTATTATACAATTAGTATTGTTCATAAAAGAAAAATTATTTATTATTTTTTTGTCTACACTCAACTTTATTTCATTATGCTCCTTTCAGGGCCAATAATTATTCACCCCTATATGGAAATGGCTACTAATAAATTGATATAATATAACAAAATAATTCTTTTTAATAAAAGTTTTACCTCTCTACATGTAAAACTGAAAACAAGGGAAACCCCCGAATCCACCCCAACTTTGAAAGAATTAGTTTTTTGGTTATGAATGGTTAGTTTTCTGGTTCATAATGTTTGTTAAATTATGAACAGAGCCCAGAATAAACATTTAATACATTACTAATATAAATACTGACCTTTATCAAATCACTATGTGGGTCATTGACATTAAACAGATCACAACTTGCATAAGGGTGGGTAAATCAATCAAGATTATTTTTTTCTTAAAATTAAAACAGAACGAAAATTAAATTCGGTAATTCAATTTAAGCTAATAATAAATCATTATCTCACTATTAAACGATTTTAGCGTATTTTCTTTAACTGTTATTAAAAATACTTATTTTCTATACAAACCTTCAACGGTAACACACAGAAGGGATATTTATTTTAAATTCAAATACGATATATACCGACCATTAACAAACTTAATTACCGTACTACAACAAACTTGCCGGTTGGCGAAAAGCAGATAAACCTCATGATTCACTACAAATGATTAATTTTGAAACTAACCTGTGTTCCTACTACAATAATCTGAGGCAATTGAATTGCATCAGCTCCCACTGTATTAAATACGTCTTGTAATTTATTAATCACAGGAATTAAAGCTTCCATCATTGGAAACTTCAGTCCAGAATTTATGTGTTGATTCTAAAATTCTAAAACAAATAAAAAAATTACAGGGCCTTCACAACCTAACACAACAAGCAAACAGGACCCACAAAAGCTGAACAGAATACCCGAACCAAATCGATTCTGATACAATTGTATATATCGATTGTATGTATCGTCTTTTGTTACGCACGTAAATAAAAATTCCAGGATTCTATATTAAATTATGCGCATCCAATTATGCTTCTACTGAGTACTGAAGTGATGGAAATTGTACAATTCTGAACGGGCTGCATTAAAGTTACTAACATTTCATAACGTGTGTGAATAAATATATCGGGTCTTGGGGAATAGTCAGCGGCAAAATGTGACTTCCGTCGCCGTGCGTGTACTATATTTCGGTGCCCGATGTGTACACCAACTGTTTTCTTCACAAGTAACTAATGCCAGCTTATGGAGGTTATGTACGACAATGTAACTTTATCCATACAATAAATACAGCCATTGAATGTCCACTAACTAAGGCCAGGAAACGTTTGTTATGTCTAATTAATTTTAAAAATGTAAAAGGTTAAGTTATATTGTTAAACGTAGCCACAACCTCCCAAAATCGTCTCTGTACCGTAATTATGTGCGATAAATGTAAACTAATTTCTGTACTTCCAATAAATACAACCTTTTAATGTACACTAACAAAGTAAATTTTATTTAAGTTACATGGTCGTACATAACCTCCATAAGCTGGCATTAGTTACTTGTGAAAAAAACAGTTGGTGTACACATCGGACACCGAAGTATAGTACACGCGCGGCGCCGGAAATTTAATTTACCGCTGACTATTCCCCAAGACCCCTTCCACTCCTTAAGCCTGTTCGTCCCGAACTGGCAAACCGTCTCTGAAGTAGTACTTAGCCAGGCGATATAGGTGGACGACCTTGAACTTTCGCTGCTCTTCCTGTTGAATCCGATAAACAACATCGTTGATTCTTTTTTTTACAGTGTAGGGTCCTTCCCATTTAGACTGAAGCTTAGGTGAGCGACCACGACGTCGCTTTGGGTTGAACAACCAGACCTGATCTCCTTCTTGGAAACCCACACTATTGCTGCGAATGTCATACAGAGTTTTTATTTTATCACTGGCAATCTTCAGCCGTCCTCTTACCAAGCGATTCATTTCTCGCAGTTGGTTTTCTAATTGCGAGGAATAATTATGTGGCTCTTGGGACTGAGTCTCAGGTGATCCGAACATTAAGTCCCCAGGAAGACGAATCTTCCGCCCAAACACCAATTTTGCTGGAGTCATGCCGATTGTGTCGTGTACTGATGATCTATACGTCATGAGGAATAGTGGTATACGTTGGTCCCAGTCTGTTTAGTTCTCGTCAACAACCTTTGAAAGATGCTGCTCAAGTGTCCTATTGAATCTCTCAACCATCCCGTCCGACTGAGGATGCAGAGGCGTTGTCCTGGTCTTTCGAATTCCGAGTAGCGGCATAATTCTTTAAACACTCCTGATTCGAAATTTCTCCTTTGATCCGTATGGATTTCCATAGGGGCTCCATAACGGCAACAGAAGTTGTGAACTAACTGCTTTGCCACAGTGGTAAACTCCTGATTTGGAATTGCGTAAGCTTCCACACTTAGTAAAGTAGTCACCTACAGCCATGATGGTGGTTTCCATCGTCAGTAACTGGGAATGGTCCAGCAATGTCTATAGGAATTCTCTCGAAAGGCAGTCCAACGTTATACTGTCTCATTTTTCCCCGGCTTCTGGTTTGTGGGCCCTTGCTTGCAGCACATATTTCACACGTCCGAACCCATTCCTCTACGTCGTGGCGAAGATGAAGCCAATAGAATCGCTTCCGTATTTTGTCAAGGGTTTTGTTAACGCCAAGATGGCCTCCAGATGTTCCATCAAGCATCTCCTTCAAAACAGACTGCACTTTACTTCGGGGAACTATCAACTGCATGACCACGTCTCGTCCATCTGCACTTTCCCAAGCCCTTTTCAGGAATCCGTTTTCTAAGGTGAGAGATTCCCATTGTGCCCAGTAGCCCTTCGGAACCATGGCAGATATCTTGCCAATCCGGGCGGCGACCTTCCTCTTTTGCTGTCAACATCGGTCCGATGTCTTCATCAGTCATATGTTCTTGTCGACAGTCTTGTGTTGTCCAGCCGTCTGCCAGGAAATCTACCGTGATGGCTTGAACATGTTCGCTTGAGTTTTGTTCTTCCTTTTTGTGGCAATGTCGGCAGTCTTCCGGGCACGGTCTTCGTGATAAGCCATCTGCATTACCATGCGGGCGCCTCCCCCGATGTTGTACCTTGAAGTTGTACTCTTGCAGAGGTTCGAGCCACTTTGCCAAATGTCCTTCCGGATTTTTAAATATCAAGAGCCTTGCAAGCGCGGCATGGTCGGTACGTAGTGAAAACTCTCTCCCATAGAGGTATTTATGGAAGTGCTCCAAAGCTCTGACAATTGCCAACCACTCTCTCCTTGTAACACAATAATTTCTCTCTGGTTTAGAAAGCGTCTTGCTGTAATATGCTATTACTCGTTCTTCACCATTCTGCACTTGAGCAGAGCCGTTTTTACCTATGGGCAAACCCGGCAGATGCCGAGGGCCTCGACTTTAAAGGGGGCACAAACCAAGGCGTGTTGAAACAAAGACAAAAAGTGCTAAAACCTAAATGCTCGAGGGACAGCACACTCTACGCGTGCTAAACCAAAGACTAAAAGCATTAAACCCTAAATGCTCGGGGGACAGCGAGATCTACGCGTGCTTAACCAAAGACAAGAAGGTTGGTTGGTATTTGGATAATACAAAGTTATAACTTGTGTAACTAATAAGATTAAGAGTGTAAAAATACTATAGATTGGTGAAATTATAAGGCACTTCGTACCTCGTACGGTCGTATCTATAAAATCGTTAAAAGTAATTGACTTGTTTCAGTTTATATTCGGTACTTATTATCAAATTTATAAATCAGTCCCCTCGTCGAGAAATTTTGGTAATGTACATGACGCATTTACTTTCGGTAACATTCCCTATACGCAGACGCGCGCAACATAAGGCACAAGAATCCCAGTAAAGTTGGTAAACATGTATACAGCGCTATCTGCTGTATAGGTGGGCTAAACTGTTATTTTAAAATACTAGGTATGAAAATACCTATACAAATACCTGTTATTATATACTATACATAACCTATATTATCCTTTGTAAGTAACTCGTTTTGAGTTTCCTGCAGGTCTCCTATGTAATATCTTCAAATAAGTACACTGCAAGTAGGTTTATTTTCACCTAGATAAACCTATTAATATATTAATAAACCTACTTGCTGTGTATTTATTTGAAGATATATAACCTATACTATATAATTTGTTATAAGAAATAAATTGAAACTAAAAGTATTAACAGTGTTACTTTACACTGTAACTTTATTAAACTATTACTGTTTAAATGAAAATAAGAAACAAGAGAATTTATAGGCCTATCTCCCTTTGGGAATACCAATTTAAGTTTTCACTAGTAGTAAACAAACTAACATTGGTTAGACAAATCAGTTGCGAAACTCGGGGCTATTAAATAATTTAGAGTAGGCCTACACGTAATACCACAAAAAATAATGTGAAGAAACATCAGAAACGTATAATAAAAACATAACAGTAAGCCACAAGAGTGAATGAGAATAAACAAAATTTTACAAATAAAAATTAAAAAACAAATTGTAATAAAATATATATATATATATATTATAACGGAACCAAATATTAACTATTTGGGGTTATATGTTTACCGCATAATGAAACCATATTTAAATAAAAATTAACAGTTAAAACTCCATTTGAATGTAGCGCATTGAAAATAATGCTGTGTAAAGCAACGCACACGTGGTCGTTATGTAATCAGTTCGCTGTACAAGGAAGCGACCACACCCAAACTGTTAATTATTAATATCTCGGAAACTAATAAATAAAGGCGAAATCTAACATAGCCAAAATGTTTGCCGAGATATTAATAATGACGTGTGCAAATTTGATGCAATATAATTAACAAATGAAGGAGTTAATTAAAATAATTGAATAACTTCTGTAAAAATAGAGATACAGTAAAGAGATTTTAGTATGTTATAAAGATAATAATTTGTGACAGATTGTATATTTTAGATTTCACACAACTTGATTTGCAACCAAGTTATTGCAAAATTAAGTAAGTACAGGATATCCTTAGCGACAAAGTGGTTCCGCCGGATAATTAAATATTACATAATAATTCTATTCTCCGTCTGTGGGAACCAGACTTCATTCTCACGGACTAAGGGAATTCTAAATTTTATGTGGTAGGGAGAGTGTTTCGACCAATGAAATCATTTCATGCAGCCCCGGCCAGTGCGATGTTTTCTGGTGGAAAAATCACTCTTCTGTCAGTACTCACGAAGTTAAGACGTAGTCCTTCGATCGTCTAGTAGCCAAAGTGGTGAAGATCAACAAGAAGACTCTACGTGGTCAACACACACGCAATTACGAACACACTAACTACAGATCATCTGTATAGCTCGTAATTGTTGCGTAAAGGCGAGATACTCTTCAAGACATCAACCAAGCTTATTGTGTACTACCAGATAGTCATAAGCACGCAAGAGATCCACCCGACTTCAAGACCAGACTTCAAGAATACAGCAGAGAGGCCGTCTAAATCATTGGTTAACAGCTGACGAGCAGAGCGACCGCCCGAACGAAGCACACACACACACACGCTGACGTGCAACGTGCAAATCGACGGAGAACAGGAAGCAGTTCCAGCAGACAACAGCAGACGTTAAAATATTCACAAACAGCAGGGAAGCAGAGTGTTGCCGAATTTTGAACTCCACGACCGAATCCAGCAGTTCTAAGCAGATTACTTTCTCTAACCAAGGACTCGAATCGACGAGGGACAAATCGGGACGACATCCTCTTCAGTAACAGGAAAGCAAAATCTATTTATTTATTTTTCAGATCAAATTTTATATTTTTCAATTAAAACATTGTAATTCAAATAATTCAGGTGCCAAACAAAAAGCAACTCTAGTAATTAAAAAGTAAATTCGTTGTGATAATCTGTATAGCAGTAAGGCTTTAGTAAGTTATAGTTAAGAAATAGAAGTAGTATAAAAGCGCTATACAAATCTTAACTGACAATCTAATCTTAGATCATACTGCAGTAGATCAGAAGTAGGATCACTAGAAATGAAATAACGTGAACTAGACTGTCACGTCTAATTTATTTTAACTAATTATTCAAATCAATTTTAGAGTTTTATATTTTGTTTCATGAACACTTAGATTCAAATTAATTAAATAAATTTAATTAAACTCAAATCAATTAATAAAGTCAAATTTAAATTGCAATTAACTCGCAAAGAACGAGTTCAGTTTCTTTCAACTATTAGACAATCGAAAAACATCGATTCATTGTATAGACTATAAGAAAATTCGTAAGATTATAACCATTCTATTCTTGTGTGTTGTTGGTGTAATAAACAACGTTTTATTACCCCATATAACAGTGTTTTATTGTTGTGCGATAAAGCCTACTAGTCTCACAAAACTCTCCCCCTTTAAAGTAACACATTTTCTGTGTTGTTGTAATAATTTGAGATTACTAGCTTGCGAACTTCAAATCCAAAATCCACACGCCCTAGTCGGAAGAATCTGCAAGATCAGACAGCAGGTGGGTACTCACACACAACATTACATTACAATAACGCATAGTAGTGTAGTTATAAATGGCGCTCCAATCTCGTGGGGCTCGATTAAATTAAATTCATTCAATTTAAATTTAATTTTCACGTGTTAAACAAACTTTGCTGTTTTAATTCGTAAAACAGCTGGCGTCCAACTAAACAATTCCCAAAGAGTTTTGTGACTGGTGTTCGTACAGCAGTAAAGTTATTGTGTGTATTTGAAACTGTTCTGTTTATTTTAAATTGTGTATATTTGACATTGTTGTCTATTTAAAATGGATATGGATAAAATACTTAAACAAATACAGCAAATGAACGCGCAAATGAGTGCGGATTTGACCGCTAATATTAACGCGAAATTCGAGAAAACAAATGCCGAATTAACCGCGAATATGAACGCGAAGTTTGAACAAATAACAGCCAATGCTGACATAAATATCGCAGAATTAAAATCTAATATCGAGGCGCAGAGAGTTAGTCTAACCGAAGCATTAGAACACAGTAACGCTGACATAAACGCCGAGATTAAGCAAAGTAATAAAGAAAGTAGTAAAGAATTAACCGCGAAAATAGACGAAAGTGTAAACGAGTTAACCGCTAAAGTCGTTGAAATCGGTGAGAGTAATAAAGAGCTAACTGTGAAAGTCGCGGAAATCGCTGAAAGAGTAAATACGGTCGATACTAAAATCAATGAACGGTTTAAGGTTTTTGAGACCACAATGCAAAAATCGTTTATTGAACAAGTAACACGTATGGAGGGCCGGTTCAAGGACCACATAACCCGCTGCGAGAAACAGACACTAGAGGTTTCCAAAAAGGTGGAATCCCTAGAGGTAAAAATTCACGCGGACGTGACCGAAACGCAACGACGAGTAGATAAATTAGACGCTTCAATTGTAGAGACGCGATCCAACATTGACTCTAATAAAGAGAGTGTTTTACAAACGTTAAGCGACGAAATTTTGAAAGTACGACAGGAGGTACGAAGGAGATCTGCTCCAAATATTTTGGTACAAGGTCCTGTCGACGAGAAAAATCGCGTGTATTTTACGGGGGAAAATAACGAAAACCCCATTGAATTTTTATTAGCGTGTGAGAGTGAGATGGCTAGAGTAGGTTCCCGACTAGAAGATCAAGACAAAATACAGTGGGTGGTTAACGCGATGCGTGATTCGGCGCGTAAGTGGTATAACATTGTACGCGATAGAGTGTCCACATACGCGGAGTTCAAACAAAAATTTGAAAGCCGATACTGGAACTCGCATACCCAACGACTTCTGCGCAATGAACTGGAATATGGCCGTTTTGACAAGAAAATGGGTGTTACCGCCGAAAATTATATAATCCAGCAGGTCGAACGCGCGAAGCATTTAACCCCAGCATTTGCGGAGATTGACATAGTCACCAAGCTTGCCTACCATTTTAACCATAACATTAGAGTAGCTGTATTTACCCAGGGTATTCGCACGGTAGACGAACTCCTCATTCTAGTGTCCCAAAGTGAGACGGTTTTTGATTTTGGTGGGTGGCGGTATAATCCCGATTTTCGCCGAAATAATGAAGGGCAGAATACGCGAGAACAATACCAGCAACCTGACCAGAGACCGAGTACTAGTTCTACTCCACCCCAAACATCGTCAAAACCCCCAGATAAGACCTTTGAATACAAAGGCAAACAAAATATTGCTAGATCAAAAGGGCAATATAAGGGTAACGACGGGGCCCCGATTAGAGCTATGCAAACGGTTGAGATAGCTAGGACCGATACAATAGAGGAAGACAGCGATACTCCTAGCAATAAAGATCCCAACGAGAGGAGAAAGAATCGTAAGTTTCCAAAAAACTTGGAAACGGGCGCCTCCAAGGGGGAAGCGCCATAAATTATGCCAAAACCTATCGCAATAAAGTAGGTAAAAATAAAAAAAATGCTAGGTTTAAGAAAAGTGAATTTTATACAGAAATTTGTACGCCAGTTGACAAAGTATTTCAACCGGATGGTAAGGAAACGTGGTTGGCCGTTAACACAATGCAACAATGGACACCGACAAAAGTGCATCCGGCGGAGCAGGAAAGTGACGACGACGTTCACACACAGTCAGCGTGGGAAGACGTAGACGAAGAATCCGGTGACGAAAATGACCGATGGTTAACGAAGTACTGTCGAACCGTTCGTAAAAAGGGTTACGAAATATTACGGTTAAAAAATAATGTAATTGTATTATAATAATTAAATTTAAAATAAATAATTTGTGTTTTATAATATTAGTAATAATAATTATAGATAACTTGTGTACTAATAATAATGTTTTTCTATAGCGGTAAATAATAAGCGTATACAACTGAGTGAACGAGCTCACGGCAGGAAACAGTTACGTCACGCGATAACAACTACCTGACCCACATTTGAAACTAGGTCAAGCAATTAGCCGCGCGACGGGCGATAACGGTTTTAAATACTGTCAGCAAATTCCTTTGCACATGTGCTACTGTTATAAACAAAGGCTACTACTCGTTTTAAAAACATTATACGCAATAAGTTGCAAATATGATAGTTTAATACATGTATTTAGAGTTAAATTGTATATAATGCAATAACATTAACACTTGTGTACGTGTCTTCAGAATAAGTAATACAATGTATAGGGAATAAGAATAATGATTACAGAATATGTGTGTAATGATTAAGAAAAAAAAAAATAACTGTAATTATTACATTCATTTTTTTTTAAAGCGGGTGTGGGAATATATAACGGAACCAAATATTAACTATTTGGGGTTATATGTTTACCGCATACTGAAACCATATTTAAATAAAAATTAACAGTTAAAACTCCATTTGAATGTAGCGCATTGAAAATAATGCTGTGTAAAGCAACGCACACGTGGTCGTTATGTAATCAGTTCGCTGTACAAGGAAGCGACCACACCCAAACTGTTAATTATTAATATCTCGGAAACTAATAAATAAAGGCGAAATCTAACATAGCCAAAATGTTTGCCGAGATATTAATAATGACGTGTGCAAATTTGATGCAATATAATTAACAAATGAAGGAGTTAATTAAAATAATTGAATAACTTCTGTAAAAATAGAGATACAGTAAAGAGATTTTAGTATGTTATAAAGATAATAATTTGTGACAGATTGTATATTTTAGATTTCACACAACTTGATTTGCAACCAAGTTATTGCAAAATTAAGTAAGTACAGGATATCCTTAGCGACAAAGTGGTTCCGCCGGATAATTAAATATTACATAATAATTCTATTCTCCGTCTGTGGGAACCAGACTTCATTCTCACGGACTAAGGGAATTCTAAATTTTATGTGGTAGGGAGAGTGTTTCGACCAATGAAATCATTTCATGCAGCCCCGGCCAGTGCGATGTTTTCTGGTGGAAAAATCACTCTTCTGTCAGTACTCACGAAGTTAAGACGTAGTCCTTCGATCGTCTAGTAGCCAAAGTGGGGAAGATCAACAAGAAGACTCTACGTGGTCAACACACACGCAATTACGAACACACTAACTACAGATCATCTGTATAGCTCGTAATTGTTGCGTAAAGGCGAGATACTCTTCAAGACATCAACCAAGATTATTGTGTACTACCAGATAGTCATAAGCACGCAAGAGATCCACCCGACTTCAAGACCAGACTTCAAGAATACAGCAGAGAGGCCGTCTAAATCATTGGTTAACAGCTGACGAGCAGAGCGACCGCCCGAACGAAGCACACACACACACACGCTGACGTGCAACGTGAAAATCGACGGAGAACAGGAAGCAGTTCCAGCAGACAACAGCAGACGTTAAAATATTCACAAACAGCAGGGAAGCAGAGTGTTGCCGAATTTTGAACTCCACGACCGAATCCAGCAGTTCTAAGCAGATTACTTTCTCTAACCAAGGACTCGAATCGACGAGGGACAAATCGGGACGACATCCTCTTCAGTAACAGGAAAGCAAAATCTATTTATTTATTTTTCAGATCAAATTTTCTATTTTTCAATTAAAACATTGTAATTCAAATAATTCAGGTGCCAAACAAAAAGCAAAGACTCTAGTAATTAAAAAGTAAATTCGTTGTGATAATCTGTATAGCAGTAAGGCTTTAGTAAGTTATAGTTAAGAAATAGAAGTAGTATAAAAGCGCTATACAAATCTTAACTGACAATCTAATCTTAGATCATACTGCAGTAGATCAGAAGTAGGATCACTAGAAATGAAATAACGTGAACTAGACTGTCACGTCTAATTTATTTTAACTAATTATTCAAATCAATTTTAGAGTTTTATATTTTGTTTCATGAACACTTAGATTCAAATTAATTAAATAAATTTAATTAAATTCAAATCAATTAATAAAGTCAAATTTAAATTGCAATTAACTCGCAAAGAACGAGTTCAGTTTCTTTCAACTATTAGACAATCGAAAAACTTCGATTCATTGTATAGACTATAAGAAAATTCGTAAGATTATAACCATTCTATTCTTGTGTGTTGTTGGTGTAATAAACAACGTTTTATTACCCCATATAACAGTGTTTTATTGTTGTGCGATAAAGCCTACCAGTCTCACAAAACTCTCCCCCTTTAAAGTAACACATTTTCTGTGTTGTTGTAATAATTTGAGATTACTAGCTTGCGAACTTCAAATCCAAAATCCACACGCCCTAGTCGGAAGAATCTGCAAGATCAGACAGCAGGTGGGTACTCACACACAACATTACATTACAATAACGCATAGTAGTGTAGTTATTATATATATATATATATATATATATATATACATACTGAATGTCATTTTACAGAATAACGGTTATGGACTTAGGTGTGTGTGGTGGGGGTTGATGGTGGGAGGGAATTGGCGCTGAGGTTCAAATTGTGTGTTTAGATCAGTGTATCGAATAGTGTATGTGATCTATAATGTAATTGTTCATTTAATATGTTGTTTGGTTGTAGTGTGTGATATCTGTATATTTCGAATTGTTCAGCTGTGTTTAGTTTTCTACTTTTAGGTAAGTAGTGTAATATTTCCATGTTGTGTTCTATGTTTGTGTAACTGTGGTTTTCGTTTTGTAAATGTGTGGCAAATGTGGAATGTATGTAATTTGTGGTGAGGGCTTTTAAATGTTCTGAAAATCTGGAGGAACATTTAAAAGCCCTCACCACAAATTACATACATTCCACATTTGCCACACATTTACAAAACGAAAACCACAGTTACACAAACATAGAACACAACATGGAAATATTACACTACTTACCTAAAAGTAGAAAACTAAACACAGCTGAACAATTCGAAATATACAGATATCACACACTACAACCAAACAACATATTAAATGAACAATTACATTATAGATCACATACACTATTCGGTACACTGATCCAAACACACAATTTGAACCTCAGCGCCAATTCCCTCCCACCATCAACCCCCACCACACACACCTATAGTCCATAACCGTTATTCTGTAAAATGACATTCAGTATTTACTCCCACTGAGAAAGAGGCACATCACCTTGAAACATATGGGAAAGTGATAACCAATGTAAGTTCATATGTGAAAGTTTATATATATAATAATATTTAAAAAAGTGAACGAAGAGGATGAATCAACAAGATAATTAAAATAAATATAAATACATAAATAAAAACTTATAAATAATAAGCAACAACAAAAGTAAATTAAATGCATTACAGATATTTAAGGAACAGGACTAGATAAAGTGGATAAATGTCCATTACAACAATCTCATCATTTACGTGAGATGTGTAGTGAAGTTAAAATCACATTAATAAAAAGTATAATATAGCTTATCAACATCACCCACTCTATAGGTTATAACTCAATATAATTAAATACAACTATTTCACTAACGACTCGGAACACTAAGTTTTTTTGAGTAAAAACAAAGTTTTACCAACCGATTTTAGTTACAAGTTGGTGACTAGTATAATATATAATTTATTAGCATATAATCTGTATTATATATCTGCATATCACACGAGAATAAATGTAACATAAGGATGAATTTTTTCCTTTATTAAAAACAGCTCCGGCTCTTTGCGCAGAACGAAGTATACAGGACGAAAAAGTGGCTCATACTAGTTCCTACTCGAAATATGCTTGATACTACCTGTTCCTAAAATACTACTGTTCCTCTGGAACGCGTTGTTCCTTGTGTATCGGTGATACCACTAGTATTTGAAATACCTAGTATTTTAAATACGCGTTACTGGCTGTTCCTTGCGTTCCAGCGATATTTTTGTACGCCTAGTATTTGGCCTTGGCGTATTCGTTTACGTGAGCTTGCGTACTTTTGTGTGTGTGTGTCTGTGTAGGTGCGTAGGGGGTGTGCCTCGACTCGGAACAGCGAGGGCGGCGTGTCTCGACTCGGAACAGCGTCGCCGCGAATAACAGGTATTTCAACTTTTCAGTCACTGTTACATCCGTTCCACAAAAATATCGTTCCAAAATACCTGTTACAGGTATATCGGCCCACCTCTAACTGCTGATCTAAAATCTAAATATAATATACTAGGATATTTGCCATTGCCGGAGTTGTTTTTTATTGCCTTTCATGTTTTTTGCAACGCAACTGTAATTGCATTTTATTGACATTTTATTAATTAAATGATGGTTGAATAAGAGACAATGACTTTGCATTAACCCGATATTAGTTTTTTTATACGTGCTGTGAATAGAAAAATAAAATTAGTTGACTTTAAACTAAGGTAAGTAAAATGGCGTATTATTATTAAATACTTTTTTGTGCTTCTTAGGTTTTATCTTATTAGTATGTTTTTCAACGCACTCTAAATTGTTCGTATCAATACTTCATTTTAAATTCGCTAACGCTTAGAAACTAACCTCAAATTAGACTGACAGTGATATTATGCTATTTACTTGGTCCGAAGTAAAAAAGATTTTGGTTCGTAGCTTTGAATGACATATCAGAAACTTTTAAACATGTATATCTGTAAAAAAGTGGATGTATGCTTGAATGAAAATGTAATGCGCACCTTTAGAATATGATGTAGGGCTTTTAAAATTTTGTTCTGTATTGGTACGTTGTCAGTGTAAGGTTATGTCTCATAAATTTTGCAAGGTCGAATTTTAGGTCGTAGAACACAAAAAAATATTACATTTCTGGTATGTCAATTCGAAGATTATCAAAAATGATCTATTTACATAATAATATTATGCACCATTAATTCATTCGGATATGTCATTGCTGAACTGACTCATTTCTTATAAAAAACATAAAAGTCACTAGTTGATTTATTTTTTTTTAATTCTAAACTGTTCTAGATCGAATTTGATTCTGAAAGAGAAGGAATTTTGAAACCAAAAATGAAGCGTTTTGAAAGTGGTGCTCATAAACGCCGAAAAATTGAAAGAGAAAAAAATTTAATTGACAAAGCTCATAAGGTATCGTCTTTCTTTCATGTCGTACCAAGCCAATCGGAAATTGAAAGAAGACCCTGTAATTCACCTTCATCAACTGAACCTCAGAATCATCTACTCATAGACAATAATGATCCAGCTATTGAAGTATCACAGTTCTCTTCGTCTACATTTTCTGAACAAGGCGGTCAAATAGTTTGTAATTTGGAAAGGGAATCACTCGTTTCACAACATATTCAAGAAGAGTTTTCACATAATAATCATTCGAAACAGAATACACATGAAATGAACACACATTCAACTCAAAATGATAAAGGTGAACAAATAGAGGTTGAAGAATTTCTCAGCTTAGATATTGCATTATGGGATTTAAATAGAATTTCAAAAACCCAACTCCAAGAATATTTTATTCGAAAAGGGCCTTCATGCTATCAAAATTTAGATAGTGATTTCAGTAGGCCCTAAATCTATTAGAGTATACGAATTTTTAGAAAAGGGAAAACAGGTTTCTCAAAAGCGAAGTTGCCAATTGACATTTTTTTATAAAGAACTTCAAAATGGAGAAAAAGTAAAACGAGACTGGTTGTTATACTCTCCATGCACCGGTAAGATTTATTGTTTCGTTTGCAAACTCTTTGGTTGTACTTTGATGCCCACAAACCCTTTCAATTCCAACGGTTTCAACGATTGGAATCATGGTGCTCAAGCTGTTTCATTTCATGAAAACAGTCAACATCATCGTGCTTCTTTACTGTCATTTCTTAACCGTTCTTCTATGTCTGGGAGAATAGACTCTGAGATTCAAAAGCAAGTGAACGAGGAAAGAGATTACTGGCGTCAGATTTTAACTAGAATTGTTTCCGTAGTAAAATTTCTTACTGGACAAGGACTTGCTTTGAGGGGTGATGTTGAGGAATTTGGGTGTATAAACAATGGAAACTATTTAGGACTACTTGAATTAATTAGTGAGTATGATCCGATTTTGAAGGAGCATATAAAAAAGTATGGTGGTGCTGGCAGTGGTACAACTTCTTACTTATCACCAAGTACTTGTGATGAATTTATTCATATTATGGGGAAGCGAGTGCTTCAAGAAATTATAAAAGAAGTAAAGGCTTCCAGATATTATTCAATATCAGTAGATTCCACGCCAGACGTTGCACACATCGATCAGTTAACATTCATCATTCGATATGTTTTGTTTGGAGAGCCTACTGAAAGATTTTTAAAGTTCCTTCCTATATCTGGACATTCAGCAGAGAACTTATTTGATGAAGTAGTTAACTTTTTGAATGAAATTACCATAACAATTTCTCATTGTCGGGGTCAATCATATGACAACGCATCTAATATGAGTGGTTGTTACAATGGGCTTCAAGCAAAAGTCAAAGAATTAAACGAATTAGCACAATTTATTCCTTGGTCAGGTCATTCGTTAAATTTGGTCGGAGTTTCTGCTGCTGAAGGCATCCCAGAGGCCGCTAGATTTTTTTACTTCGTACAATCATTGTATGTGTTTTTCTCATCATCTACATCTAGATGGAGGATACTGTTGGATTCATTGACAGGAAAGAAGAAAGTTGTAAAGGCCTTATCTACAACTCGTTGGTCTGCTCGTGCAGATGCAGTCACTGCACTGTATGATAACTATGCAGAAATAAAATCAGCGTTGAAAAAAATTGAGGACGATGATGATCAGACAGCAGAGACAAAAGTTAAAGGTTCAAGTTCAATTGCATCCATGCAAAAGTTTGAGATAGCGTTTTTAACTCTCGTGTGGAACGATATTTTAACTCGGATAAATAAGGTAAATAAAGTTTTGCAAAAACCAACATTGACCCTTTCAACAATGGTGACGATACTGAATTCCCTGTCTGAGTATATTAATAAGAAAAGAGATAGCTTTGAAATGTATTTTACAAAAACAGAAAAATTTATTGGATCTACTTTGAGTACTTTCGAACAATGGACTAAAGAAACACGCGTTTCCAAACGCAATTCAAGAATTAAGTTTTTTGACAATTCTCAGACGCCTGATACTGTTTTTACACCGAAGGAGAATCTAAAGATAAAAGTTTTTTTACCTGTTATAGACAAATTAGTTAATAACTTGAAAGACAGAGCCTCAAAATATTATGTAATAGCTGAGAGATTTGTATTCTTAGAAAATTTGGTTGTTCTCTCTGAAAGTTCCTTAAAGACTCCCTGCAATACTTTTTCGAGAATATATAAAAATGATGTTTGCGAAAAAGAGTTATTTGAAGAGTGCCTCCATCTACAAGGTTTTTTAAAAGAGCATGTAGACTTGGAGAAGCTTCTTTTAAAAACAGAAGACGACGATAAAGAAAAGGATGAAGAAAAGGATGATAAAGATGAACTCGATAATCACGATGAAGAAGAGACTATCAAGGATGATGTTCATGATAGTGGGGCTTCATTTATATCCAAAAAACTAAATCTTAAGAAAACTTATAAATATTTGTATGATAATGGACTTTTATCTGTTTTCCCAAACATTGAAATTTGCTTGAGAATTTTTTTATGCTTGATGGTATCTAATGCATCTGCTGAAAGGTCATTTTCTAAACTTAAACTTGTGAAAAATTACCTTAGGAATAGTATTAAACAAGAGCGATTAAACGCCTTAAGTATTCTCAGCATAGAAAATGATATAATGAGTAAAATTAGTTTTGATGAAATAATTGATGATTTTGCGGAAAGAAAGTGGAGAAAAAAATGTTTTAAAACAATTTTATTTATTTTAGCTTTTATTTTTGGATCACTAATTTTTAATTTTATATGTGAGTGTATTTATTTATTTATTAATTGAATTGTCTCATGCAAAAAGGGACATAAGAGAACTTAAAAAAATAATTGAAAAAATGAAAATCGCCTATTTTTTTTGGAATACTTAATATATTTTTTAATTAAAGCATACAAATTATATCTTTTAGTTTAAAGCAATAATATTCAAGGCTCAATTTTTCAAAATCTAGTATTCTAAAAAAATTAAGTTTATTTTAATTTTTCCAACCATTTTTTCAAATAGACTTAAGTCTCTTTTTGCATGGGCCTATTTGTTACTTACTTACTTATACATCATTTTCTATGTAGACGATTGTATTATCTATAAGCATATTCTTATCTGATAAATATAAATAAATAAAATCATTATTTAAAAAATTTTGAGTTGTGATTTTTGTAAAGCAGCCTGTATTTATTAATTTAATAAACCAAAAAAACTTAATAATTTGTATTTTTCATTGCAGTGCGTGAAAAATACATTTTTACTACCATGTGATTTTTTTTAATATTGCATTTACATTTTACGCCCACATGCAACAAGAAATATCGTATATATCTTGGACGTTTAATGTAAAACTCTTGTGTGCATAATATACTATACTTGGGGGGTTGGGGCCTCATTTTCGGGTCTGCCGGGGGCCTCTGACGTCCTAAAAACGGCTCTGCACTTGAGACAAAACTGCTCCTAGACCAGTATTGCTTGCGTCTGTGTCTACGATGTTTTTCCCTTCGGAAGCTGGAAAAGCGAGAATTGGCTGCGAAAATAATGCAATCTTCAAAGTCCTAAGTGCTTGATCACACTCTCTCGACTACTGGAAGTTTCGTTTATTTTCCGTTAGCTCATGTAGTGGTTTAGCAATAGTAGCGAAGCCATTCACAAAACGTTTGTAATATGAGCATAATCCCAGGAAACTCCGAAGTTCGTGTTTACTCTTCGGAACTGGCCAGTCTCTCACGGTGTCTACTTTATTAGGATCCATGCTAACACCCGATGCTGAAACCAGATGGCCCAGATACTGTACTTCTTTCTGGAATAGAGAACACTTCTTCGGGCTCAGCTTCAGTTGGGCACCGTGAATTCTAGTTAGAACTTCCCTAAGGTTTTCCAAATGGTCTTCGAAAATCATCCCGATCACTATGACATCGTCTAAGTAAACAAGGCAAGTTTTCTACGTCAGGCATCTGAGTACCAGGTCCATCAATCTCTCAAATGTTGCCGGTGCATTACATAGTCCAAATGGCATGACGTTAAATTGGAATAAGCCACTTGGGGTCGAGAAAGCAGTCTTTTCCTTGTCTTCTTGATGAAGACCCACTTGCCAATATCCACTTTTCAGGTCCAATGTGGAAAACCACTGTGCTCCGGACAACGTGTCGAGTGTATCGTCAACGCGAGGTAATGGATAGCAATCTTTCTTTGTAACGTCATTTAAGCTCCGGTAGTCTACGCAGAAACGCAATCCACCATCCTTCTTCGCTACCAGCACTACAGGAGAAGACCAAGCGCTTGACGAAGGGTCGATTACTCCCTCTGTCAACATGTCCTGTACTAACCGAGACATTTCCTCTTGTTTAGATAATGGAGGCCTTCGAGGAGGTTGGCGTATCGGTGTTGTGTCCCCGGTATTGATGCGATGTTGCACAAGAGAGGTTCTTCCCAGTGACTGTCCCCGAACTGCAAAACAATCTTTGAATTCGTGTAAAAACTGTCTGAGTTCTTTTACCTCACCACTTGAGAGGTCGTTAGAAGATCTGTTCAATAATTCTTGCAGTTCCTCTGGTAATTTGGAATTATCCGAAGCACTGGATCTTCGTTGCGTTATTCTGGCTACCCAGGCCACAGGAGTCAATTTGCCTAGGAGCGTATTGCTTTGTAAAGTGATAGCTTGATCCAAAATATTCGCCACTGTAATAGGTACATTTCCGATTTCGTCAGGTTTTACTAAACTTCTGGCAATTAGTATGCCCGGTGTGCTGACTACCTAGGGTTCGAATATAGAGCACTGGTTGCCCCTAGTATCTACCTCGGTATAACCATGATGATCTTTTCGGAGTTTGGCGGAACAGTTACGGCCACTTGGTTTATGACGTCCATCGATTTTTCTGCTGTCGTCATTGTTGATAGCATTACCTCTTCGCCTCCGATTCTCAAGACATTGTTTTTGAAGTCGACTATAAATCCTATGCGTTCATAACGTCCACACCAAGAATTGCTTCATCCACAATGTCTGCAACAAGTACTTGATGATTAAACTCAAGTCGACCGAGGCGTAGATGTATCTCCACTTTTCCATACACTTTTACAGGCCGTCCAGTAGCTGTTCGCAAGCTGCAAGAGCACCAGATTGGTTTGAGATCTTTCACCACGTCGGGGCGCACAATAGAAACTGTTGCGCCTGTGTCAACTGTAATCGAGGTTGGCCTTTCTTGAACAAATCCGGTAACTACCAAGCTTCCGCTGTTTTTCTGAAGTGTAGAAATTGCGTATTGTCTAGGGGCTTCGTTCCTCCAGTTAGTCAGCACACGCCCCGTTGTACCGACTATTGCTTGTTTCCCTGCTGCTGAATTCTAACCTGACAATCTCATTGTAGATGTCCAGGTTTCCCACATCTATAACACTTCGGTCTTCCATCCTTTTTTATTTTATTCTGTGGCGCGGACCGTCGAGTCTCTGTTCCTTGTTCTTCTTCCTCATCGTCTGTGCTGTCGCGATCTTTTAGCGCGCGCACTTTATGACTTGTCCAACCAGACGCTGATTTGGCGGCCTCAAATTGGAAAGCATGTACCAGGGCGTCCACACTGTTCTGGTGTTTTGCCATTCGTAACACTTGCTGTAGTTCGTTATCTCGGACACCGGCAGTAAATGTCTGCATCGCAAAACTCGTTCGAAAATCTGGCGCTTCAGATAGGGCAGTCTAATTAGTCTGTCGATGCTTGCTTCAAACTCTTGAAGGCTCTCCCCGGAATGCTGTCGCCTTGCTCTCAACTGGGTGGAGTACACATCTCGAAAATGTTTATCACCATACCGTAATTCCACAGCATTTATCAATTCGGCATAGGTGTTTTGGCTGTCAGGTGGCACTTTCTGTAGTAATTTTGCCACAGGTCCTTTTAATGCAAGAACGAGTGAAACAGACTTGTCTTTCTCAGTCCAATTATTTGCGCATGCAGCAGCTTCAAATTGGCCGAGGTACGTTGCCCAATGACTGCTTCCGTCAAAGGTTGGAGCTTTGACATGAACTGTCCCTACTGCAGGCAAAGTTACTTTCTCTATTGACTTATTTTCTGCGTCTTTTTCTGTCTTTATTATTGGTACAGTCTGTTCACAAAGTTGTTTGGTTGTATCTTCAGGCACTGTTATCTTATGTTTGCCATTGAGATTTCTACTGCAGATATTTTATTTGACATGGTTTCTACTATGTCAGATATTTTTGTGGACATCGATTCTTCAACACTCGAAACAGATTTCACTACTTCAGCTATTTTTAATGTCATTGATTCTTGTACCGCCGATATTTTAGTAACTTGGTTATTAAGCTCACCTCGTAGGAGACCCAACTCTGCAACGGTTTGTTCTTGTGTCTGCTTTTGCTCCTGTATTAACTCCTTGATGTCTTCTGTTTCACGTTTCCGTTCTTCTCTTTCCTGCCTGCGTTTTTCTGCTTCCTGTCTGCGTTTCTCATCCATGTCGTTTTTCTGCTTCTTCTCTTTCTTGTCTTCGTTCTTCTTTTTGCCGTCTTTCTGCTTTTTCCCCCTCCTGTCTGCGTTTCTCATCCTGTCGTTTTTCTGCTTCTTCCTGTGTCTGCCGCAACAGTGTTTGTAAAGCTTCCATCATCTGACTGGGATCCATGTTTACCGATTAATTACGAATCACACTCGTCTTGTACTAAGTGTCCACTGTTAACCGTTTTATCCCAGTTCTGACACCACTGTTAAAATGGTCTACTCGATCGTCGTAGGTACAGTGGAAACAAAATAAGTACAAGACATCAATTAATTCACTAATCACACCTTTAATTTTTACAGTTAAACAGTTCTAATTAACAACACAGTCCCTACAACAAATCAAATGGAAATTGTTCACACGCAAAAAATGTCCACTAAATTAAACACAATTGTATTACAATTATACCGTCCGATTATAAAACACCACTCTTAACTAATAACCACTTGAACGCGCACAGTAATATCGCTACTATAACTCTCGAACCGCACTAGTACTGGAACTTAAGGCCGCTGCCGCCATTTATTTATACCTGCGCTCACAGACCAGAATGTTCCTAATTGCGTCTTAGCGCTCGTGTGAACTACGTAATTAACTGCGGCCTTGACATAGTCCGCGCGGCTGGCGCCTTCGAGAAACCTCTCGAAAATGCGTCGACAAGCACGTACGCCACACGCGTTACATCGAGATTCTTCTGGCATTCAACAAACACGTAGATTGTTCTGTGATGTCATAACAATATATATAATGTCAAAATATTATTTACATTTATATAAACATTTATATTTATGTAAATTATAATTTATATAATTTTGAAAATGTTAAGTGAAAGTTTGCAATTTATTTTTATATCTAACATTTATTTTATAACAAACTTTAACTGGTGACTTCAAACACACAATGGAGACATAATATAGGACTTTAACGATTTTGTGCAGTTTCTATAGGATATATAATGCTCTGTTTTAATAATGTATGTCAATGTTCTTCCGAATGGACCAGTTTTAAATATTGTTAAATATTCAAATGGCTATTATCCTAATAGCCGTTTTACTAACACCCCTTAGACCTGATTTGTAAATGCTCGTTGAATCAACTGTTCTATCATAGTTCTCCATGTTATCAGACACGCAAGGATACACTGATACAATGTATTCATTTCTGATTTTACCTCAATCTGTGGTTAGCCGTTTTGTCAATAGCTGTATATTTGTTAAACATATGAAAAATATATTATACTAACCGTCTGTGACTTCTCGTATTTGATGTCCCTTCTTATTACGACATGTTTCGAGACTCTTGTCCCATTGTCAAGCATAAAACTTGTAGCACATATCAGATATGTTTGTCAAACGTTAAAAACCATGTCATAATGACCACAAATAACGGATTATTAAAATAACGAACTATAATAATTTGTAACTTGAATACGCGCATCGGGCGAACAGTGTACACTGCACAGCGACCCACCGCGCATTAACCGCAACCGATTCTTGTTATCTCAATATCTCAACGCGGTGTCATACAATACATTATACTTGAATAATAACTGGTCGTTTAAAATGTGTGGCTTGGTATTAGTGTCCCTGAACGCTTTGTACACCTCAAATTCCTCAAGTGTGTTCATATAACGTCCTTTACTGCAAAAGTGGAGGGGTTTTTAATTAGTTCTGAAATCAGTATAACTATGATTTTCATTAATAAGATGTTTGGCGAAACTTGATTTGATAGTATCATAGTTACGACAGATAGTGGGTGGTTTGTGTTCATTGAATCTTTTGAGAAAACCACGGCCCGTCTGGCCCACATAGAAAGCGTCACAATCATTGCATGACAATTTATAAATGCCCGTTTTATTCTCAATACAAGTAGATTCGTGGGTACGAAGATTATTTAAGATATTATTTGTAGTCTTGTAAGTGACTATGATATCAGTGTTTTTGTTTATGAGAGATTTTAAAATGTTCGGCATGAAATTGGTACATGTTGCGGCGATATATCTATGTGGCTTTTTCTCCCGTGCAGTCATTGATAATTGGTTAATGGTCCTTATTCTATTTTATGTTTCTTGAGAATGTTGTTTACGACGTTGGTATTGTAACCATTTGCGACTGCGATATATTTGATGGTATTTAACTCTGAAAGAAAATCTTTGTTATCAAGGGGTAAAGATTAAAGTCTATGTATCATGCTGTGAAACGCAGCCATTTTTTGCGATATGGGATGAAATGACGTGGCGTGTATCACGGTGTCTGTCGTCGTTGGTTTTCTGTATATATTAAAATGTAAATTATTGTTGGTGTTTTTTGTGATTATCAGATCTAAGAAGTTTAGTTGTCCATTGTCCTCATGTTCCAGGTGAATTTCATATGTTTGTTAATATTATTTAGATAACCGTGTAAACGATCAATCTGCCGCTGTGTACCTTTATAAATTAAGAACGTGTCATCAACATATCTACCATAAAATATAATATTGTTGCTATGTATATCATTCTCAAAGATATAGGAATTCTCGAAGTAATTTAAGTATACATCTGCAAGAAGGCTTGATAGAGGTGAACCCATAGCTAATTCTTCTCGTTGGCTGAAATATAATTTGTTATGGGTAAAGTAATTTTGGTCAAGGAGCAACTTTAATAACTCAATCAATTCAAGTATACTTTTGATATCTAATTGTTTGGTATTTATAAGATTCTTCTTCAGTAACTGTAGAGTATCGGATATCGGTATATTTGTATATAAGTTAACGATGTCAAGGGACGCCATTTTATACGAAGGTTCGATTTTTAGTTTTTTAACCTTATTAACAAAGTCAATGCTATTAGTTAAGCTGTAGTTATTCTCCAATATTATATTCTGTTTGATTATGTTGAGTAGTTTTTTAGTGGTTTTATAACCCGGGGCAGTGGTAAAATTCACTAACGGTCTTATAGGGGTATTTCTTTATGCAACTTCGGTAATCCTGTTAACAAGGGCGCTTTTGCGTTGATAGGCTTCAAATAGTCTTTTCATCAAATAGATGTATGCATTTATTTATACATTGATTTAGACTTTTAGTATATTGTTCTGTAGGGTCAGAAGTTAATCTAACTATGTTATTGTCTGCTATAAAATCTTGTATCTTCTCATTATAAGTATTCGTGTCCATGATAACTACAGTGTTGCCTTTATCTGCTTTAGTAACTAAAGCGTGGTTATCAGTTAATTTCTTTTTGAGATTAATTAGAGTTTTTCGTTCTTTGTTATAATTGGCTGAAAAAACAGAGCGAATGTTCTTATTGATGTTATGTCTTTCAATAATCTTATTAAACTTATCATTTATTAAAAACCGAACCTTATTTTGTTCTTGTTGGTCAGATATCGCTTTGACGACAGTTTCAGCGTTTAAAATTTCTGCAATAATATGTTTGCGGCTAAAATTGGATGTATGTACCGGTAAATTATATTTCAAACCTTTATTTAGTAATTCAGTTTCGTCTGAGTTTAATTTGATGGAAGTTAAATTCTGTAGTCGTGTATAGAATGTTTGTTTATGTTTAATATTATCAACTGTCTGTAGGCCTAATTGATCGTTATTAATCTTTGAAGTTTGTTTGCCTGTGTGATACGCATGCGATAAGTAATCTGTTGTATATCTCTGTTTATAAAGTCAAGATAGTATTCCAATGCGGCAGGATGTGTGCTGTCTAGTAACTTCAAATGTGTTTTATATAATTTTGAGTTTAAATAAGCTTTCTTGATGTAAAGAGATTTTAATTCCTCTTTAATTCTATATGTTTCAGCATGCTTTTTAGTTTTTCTGTCAGCAATATTTGAGCATTTCATATGTATGGTAGCATAGTTTGGTGTGACACCGTGTTTCAAGCAAGATTTATTAAATTTGATGTGCAAAATAGTTTTGTGGAGATTGTTTTTAACGTTTTGAAATTCTCGTACTAAATTTGTTCGACTAACTGTATTCATATTATAGTAGGAATAAACCTGGTTTTCTCAAAAGATTGAATGAACACAAACCACCCACTATCTGTCGTAACTATGATACTATCAAATCAAGTTTCGCCAAACATCTTATTAATGAAAATCATAGTTATACTGATTTCAGAACTAATTTAAAACCCCTCCACTTTTGCAGTAAAGGACGTTATATGAACACACTCGAGGAATTTGAGGTGTACAAAGCGTTCAGGGACACTAATACCAAGCCACACATTTTAAACGACCAGTTATTATTCAAGTATAATGTATTGTATGACACCGCGTTGAGATATTGAGATAACAAGAATCGGTTGCGGTTAATGCGCGGTGGGTCGCTGTGCAGTGTACACTGTTCACCCGATGCGCGTATTCAAGTTACAAATTAGTATAGTTCGTTATTTTAATAATCCGTTATTTGTGGTCATTATGACATGGTTTTTAACGTTTGACAAACATATCTGATATGTGCTACAAATTTTATGCTTGACAATGGGACAAGAGTCTCGAAACATGTCGTAATAAGAAGGGACATCAAATACGAGAAGTCACAGACGGTTAGTATAATATATTTCTCATATATTTAACGGAAACGTGGCTTGGTACTAAAACAGGTTTATTCCTACTATAATATGTATATTTGTGTTATGACGGCCTCCTTGATCGTCGTATGGAACAGTGGAAAACAAAATACTAGACACCAATGAGGTAACTTAAAACCAGCTTCAATTGTCACAATTGAACAGTCTGTAATCAACAAGTTATTCAACAAGATTATACTTGTACAATAATTCAAGTTAATCTGTCCACACAAATAATAATGTCAACGATAAAGAATTCTGCACTATAATCACTTTTCACTAATACACCACTTGAGACACACTGTGTAAATCGCCTGACATAAACTGAAAACTAAGCGGCGGGCTGGGGTATTTATAGTCTGCAGGGTTCCATAATATGCCTCCTTAACAAACACTTGAAAATTCTAGAGGATACTTTAGTGCGCCCTTGGCAGAAACACGTTTGTGTTGCATGTCAAACAACACTATTGAATGTACATGATTGTTTCGTATTACGTAACACTGTATCACATTTTAAGCGTCATATATGCACACAAACATTGCGAGACTCATGTAGAATGTTCTGTAATGGTGTAACATGTAACATGTAACATCCGGTTTACTGAGCGTCTCTGCTCACTCCCATTAGTTTTACCAGGCACTATATTCTTTCTGCATGGGACATGCTGCATACAGTAACATGTAACATCTGCTTTACTGAGCGTCTCTGCTCACTCCCATTAGTTTTACCAGGCACTATATTCTTTCTGCATGGGACATGCTGCATACAGTAACATGTAACATCTGCTTTACTGAGCGTCTCTGCTCACTCCCATTAGTTTTACCAGGCACTATATTCTTTCTGCATGGGACATGCTGCATACAGTAACATGTAACATCTGCTTTACTGAGCGTCTCTGCTCACTCCCATTAGTTTTACCAGGCACTATATTCTTTCTGCATGGGACATGCTGCATACAGTAACATGTAACATCTGCTTTACTGAGCGTCTCTGCTCACTCCCATTAGTTTTACCAGTCACTATATTCTTTCTGCATGGGACATGCTGCATACAGTAACATGTAACATCTGCTTTACTGAGCGTCTCTGCTCACTCCCATTAGTTTTACCAGTCACTATATTCTTTCTGCATGGGACATGCTGCATACAGAAACATGAGCAAGGAAAGAGGATAAGAAATTAAAATGTATGTGATTCATGATTCCTGAAGAGAATACTGAGGGTGTATTAGATAGGATTAACAATAATAATTCAACTTAAAAACTATTTGCAATTAACATGATGATAAACAATACATATAACACATTCTTTAAAATCTAATATAAACACTTACATTGACATCTGTGGGGGGGGGGGAGTAGAATTTTCATGTCTTTCCCAGAACAAATTCTGAGTGCACCATTAATTGTAGAAGTTAAGCCTATAGTGTTACAGACTTCTCTCCTTGATTTCTGTACTTAATTATCTATAACATGCAAATAAATTGCAAAGAAACTCACAAAGCCTGTGGGCTGTGTATTTGATACCTATAAGTACTTTACCAGGTAAAATTATGCTATTTTACTTGCCTAAACATAGTACATTTACATTAGTTATTATGTGAGTGTTATAAGTCAGTTCTGTTAGGTGTTTCATATATAGTTTTTAGAAAACTGTTGAATATTTTATAATAGTCTAACAGTCATAGTAAGGCATATTTTAATTTAACATTATTCAATTACTCTACTACGTTTTCAAAACTAAAGTGAAATTCAGTATTTTGGTTTGTACGTACATCTGACATTGAAGTTATTCCATAAAATGTGTATATTTTAAGAACCTGATTACATATAGATTTTAAGTCTTACTAGTCACAATGAGATTGGCATTAATTACCAGTTTTGAGGCCTTATGGTACTGATATTATTCACAGTAAGTTCCTTGTTTCTTAATTTTGTACACAGCTCTATTTGTTCAGTCTACATATACAATACTGTGGCTGAATGAAAACAACTTACTTTAGGTTTGTAGAAATAATATCATTCATGATGTAAATAGTACAATTATTGCTATCTCTTAGAACGTGCCCCATGATATTTATTTTCAGTTGAAGTTGTTTTTAACTTTTATGTTAAACAATGAATAACCAAAAATATTTTTATAAGGTAAACCCTCTACTCAGACTGTCTAAATTGTAATATGTTTAATAAAAAGTGAAAAAATATTATGATGTAGGCAGTTCGAGTAGAGGATTTACCTGACAGACGTCACCCATCGCTTACGAGTTTTAAAGAACACAAAATATTTTTGTAATTATGTAGACTCAGCAAATAGTATTTTCCCCACGTACTTGTTAGTTTCAGTAAAGGCCAAAAATATGCAGGTTCAGCTATAACCCTTCACACACATAATTACAGTAAACTCTCTATTATCTGTGGAATTGGTGGTGCGATTACTGTGGACAAGTGAATTCCATGGATGATCCATAATGTGCAAAAAAGGGCAGAATCCAATGAAAATTCTTTATTAACCATAGCTGTTTATTTAAATTAAAGCAATTCAGTAAAACCCCGTTAAGATGCTCATCAAGGGACCTTATGAAAACGCCATATAAGCGGGATATTACCAAGTAGCAACATATAAATACTGAAAATGTGTAACTGATAATCATATCTTCTATACAGTTTAAATACTGATTCACACAAACTGACATTTTGTCAGAAGAAGTTGTACTGATAAATTGTCTTATATGTATCATCGGTGTATTGAATATACATCGAGTATTTCTGAAGTTACTACCTATATACGTTCAAAAGTTTTATATGCCTATACAAAATCCAAGTGAACACCTCCCACGTTTTCATGCGCAGCAGGGATTAGATTTAGGAATGAATTACCACAATCGTATGAGTTAAAAAATGTGAAATCACTGCTGACCTGTTGTTGGTAAACATCACAATGTGGCGAAACCTGGTGTTCAATGTCAATAATGGTGTGGAACAGATGTTTACGTATCCTGTATGGTATTTAAGTTTTAGCAGTCAAACAGCTTTTAATTACACCACGTAAACGTAAAGACATACATACTGAGAAAATTAAATGTTCCCACAGTCACAGTAGATTGTGAGAGTAGATTCTATACAATTCCATTTTGAACAAGTTTTACTAAAAATGACGCATTATGAGGATTTAAACACTATAAATGTGGAATTTTATAATAGTCCTGTATGTCAGATGTATAAAGATTGCACAAAAAAGCACAGATGAATGGGATAGCATAATAAAACGCATAATGGGATGGGCGTATATTAATGGGGTTTTACCGTAGGCCTATAGGCTAGATCATATTTTACAGTAAGAACTGTCATCTTAAAATAAATGAAAACAAAGAATGTAAGTTATTTAAAATTTTTTTAAAGTAAACATAAAGCATAATAAAACTGTACTAATAATTACTGTACTTACAGTATATTGGAGCTCATATAATGTGCTACAGATTAAACTTTCTAAAAAAAAAATCAGTCATATTTTTTTTGTAATTGAAAAAATGTTTGGAACAGAAGCTTCATTATTCAGCTGAAATTTTGTTCTGCTTATCCAATGGTTTCCGCGGATAATCAGTAGTTTACTGTATTTTGTGTGCTTCACACTGTTTAGTCCAGAATGAACAAAGTTTTGAACAATGTTATATTCAAATTTTATAATATAAAGTTCATAATCACGATTAATGTATAACACGTTATCATATATGATAATATCATATATATTTTATATATCATAACATGTTATATATTATAATCTAGCACGTTATTATATATATATATATATATATATATATATATAATAATATATTCAATTTACTTGGTATCCGATCATAATACAAGTTTATATTATTTCAAAACACTAAAAGTACTTTCTCAGTAAAAAATGTTAATTGAATAAAGTCATCAGTATGAGAAGTCAGTGAAGTTAAACAACATGAAGAGTAGTAACAAATTATTCCTTTTTGTGGGAATTTCCATTAAACAGTAAGTTTTTTTTGGCAATTCTGTAGTATAGAAACTATATAAAATACTAATAAAATTTTAATTGTTAACCACATAAATAAGTGACTATGAAAATGAGTGGGAATCTGCATAATGAAGTCATTAGTATGGCCAGTTTCAACATAACAAATACATTCAATTGCTTTAAACTAGATCACTTAGCACATGTCTTACGAAGTTGCATAAATGTCAAATATGCATGGGCACACACACACACAGAGAATACATTTAGAGAGGTATTTGGAGGGGGAAAACACATATAAAGAACATGAATATTTGACTATATTGGACAGGATTTTTTTAATATTTCAAAAAATAAACTAAGCTTGCTGGACAAAAAAAAAAAAAATATTACCTGGTTACTTAACAGTAACTTTACCTGGCAGCATGTGAAGTTGTTCAACCACCTGATTTTACAGTTTAAATTACTGCTTACAGAGGACTGATTATCTTAATCTTTTTATTTCAAATTTTGAAAAAAAAAGAAATACCGGTATCTAAAAGATTTTTAGTGGTGTTGAAACCACATGCAGTACTACATTTCAATGAAAATTAATAAATGGTCACTTGACATTATTTAGACAGACAAAACAATGGGTAACATTTCTTTTCATTTCCAACTATGGCAAAACTTTACAGTACAAACAGCTTACAAATGAACAAGTATGTACTGTTTTATTAGCATAATTAATTAAGGCTAAGGGTGTGCCGGTTCGAAGCTGGCGGTTGCAAAATATGAATTCTAGAAGGTTTTCATGGTTGTAATATGCGTGAGTGAGGCGCGGAGCCGGCTTTTACAAAATATTTTAAAACCAGTCAGTTTACGGTAACTTAACGTGATACACTCGCGGACTTTGGTCGACGGTATGAGGGGAGCGGTGCGGTGTGCGGTTGCGCGCGCAGCTCGGCCAGTGAGGTGGAAATTGTTCTCTGCCTGATTCAGTCAACGCTCGTCCTTGCTCACAGAGTTCTTCCCCCTTCATCTCTGCTCTTCGATTCGTTTCTGCGCAGTTTGGTACCTTCTACATGATTGAGTAGAGAATATACGACACCCCGGTAAGATTTAATTATTTTATTAATTGTGTGGATATTTAATAACAAGATTTACGCTATCTTGTGAAGTACGTATTTATGTGTGTGTGCGACCTGACAAAATTATGTAAGACATAATTTTTTTTCTGTTGTACGCTACGTCCTTTGTATTGCCATGCCTTAGTATTTTCTGTTATAATGCGAGAAGTTTCAAGAGTCATTCTCATGGTAAAAGTGCTTTACATAAAGAAAAATTTAATTACAAAACTTGGTGTGCAGTCAAGTAGTGAACTGTGTGGTGCATGTAGCATACTGTCCCCGTCTTTGTTAATTATGTTCACAAATAGAGAATGAAGTGTGAGAGCTTCTGTGTATGAAACTTAATTGAAGGTAAAACATTCTCAAAGCTGTGAGTGACTTGCTGTTAAAATTTTTCTGACTAAATTATGATTACTGCTCTGCACGTGGCCGGTTTAACCTGCAAAAGTTTGTCGAAGCATGTTGACTGAGTACAGTTCACTTTATATGATGCCACAATGTAATAAGTTCTGTTCATAATGCAAATTCACTTATTCCATAGCTGAATGTAGACTATTTAAGCAGGTTGTAAAAAACTTTAATTAATTATTTTTGTGCCTTTGGTGAGAGTTAGCTGGCGGCCCGTTAAGAGGTTAATTACCTTAACTCGGGTGTACATTCTTATAGACTGTTCTCTAATTTACTTGATTCCTTAGGGTTCTCGCCCTAAGTCGGGTTCCTGGCTGGCTGTGAGCCGATCACCTGTTCAAGCTGTGAACCATATCAAGACCGCCTACGAAGAGGGAGATGGAGACGGGATCACCACGTTGCACTCACCAGCACTTATGAGGTGACAATTATGCTTTTTCTTTTTTGGGGGCCGAACCGGCAGTGTGCCTGTTTTATGAGAATAACTTAGATGCCCGGGGACCACGTGTCCAGACTCTATTTGGGAAGTGAACTGTGATCATGACTCTGAACACTTTAACTTAAAATTTCATATACCTTTTATAACTCAGTTAAGTAACACTAAATGCTATGTCTGTAAGTGCGTGCTGCACTGCGAGAGCGCGCCATAGAGAGATTTTAATCTTGTACCATTTTTATTGTTGCATCTGATTTACTCTTTCAAAATTTAATTATTGCTCAGTAGTTCTGTTCCGGCTGGAACAGCTGCGTATAAATTTTTAATTTGACTAGGGATTTCATATTTAAGGGCTGGGGACTTTCCGGGGGGTTTTTCTTGGGGACTTTTCTGGGTTTACTATATGGGACTTAGTTTTCTGACACGCTGGTACAACTTCAGACAGGTTGATTGCCTGTCAACTTTTGTCAACTACATGTGGGCGCGCTCCCGCAGATGCCAGAGCACAACCACCTTATTGTATTCTTTTTCTAATTATTTTATACAGTTATCTGAGGCTCATCGAAACGATTTATTAATGTCCTTAAAATATCTTAGCCGATTTTGCCCCTTGCACAAGGGCTAAGCTGATTGTTTTCTTAACTGGCAAACACATATGGGTTGACTTCACACGTAGAGAAGTTGCTGTTTAATTTTGAATATTAACTGGTTTTCATCCTCTTCTTTTTGGGTAAATTAAATAGATATACATGTTGTCAAAATCTTCTGAAATTGTAAAGCCTCAATCAATTAATTTCTGTTATTAAAGTACCTCAGGATTTAATTCCTTCTTGGGAATTTTGTGAAGTCAATACTGTCTAGAATTTTATAAACACTGTCTGGAAGTAGGTGAGGAGTTTGTTAACATTACCTGGTGCTGTGAACGGAACAAAGGTTCACACACTCATCATGGGTCATTAATAAACGGAATGCTAGACAAATGGGTGGTCCAGTTTCATTTATGCTTCATGAATTATTCGTCTTTAAAGGGGTTAGAGTTTATGTTATCCTACTGAACGGGTGGCCGACGGGCGTATATTTTGTCACTGCCGGGACATAAAATGATAGTTGCTTAACTCAGTGGGTGGGTGCGTTACAGGGGCATGCGTGCTGAAAGTAAATGACTGTGAGTTGTGTACCTTGTGTTCTGTGTGTGTGTTGTATGTGTCTAGCTAGCCACACGACGGGGAGAATTTTACATGTGTTTGTGCATTTTATATTTTATTTATGTATGCACATTTAACTTATATGCTGTTATATACACTTGTTCTGATGTAATTCTATTCAATTATATACACTTATTCTTAGGTAAACTGGAATTATATATGCTAGTTGTGATTCAAATTTTTCTAATATATATATGTATACACATTTACTTTGTGCACACTTATGTTGATGTACACTTAATTATACATGCTTGCCATGATGTACCTTTTGGTAGTTTTTATATAGATACATATTTATCTTGTACACATGTATGAATTCCAGAGACATAATAAATCTGTTATTGTTATATTATGGCTGAGTTCATTGCAAGTCCCGTCATACTGGACCCAGCATAATTTTTGCTTCTCTAGGCTCCTGCCTAGTTCTAAATAACTTGTAACCTCTCTTTGATAGCCAACAAGCAAGGAGATAGACATTTAACAAGAAATAAAATAAATACCAAAAGCATAGAGAGGTTACAAGGGTGTGCGACTAGTGGAAATGTAAATCCTGTGCAATAACTTAGCTTACGTATACTGAGAAAGTACTGTGTTCCCCGAGCTCTGCCATTCAGTATTCAGAATGTTAATACACCACCGGTCTTCAAGCCACAAACTGCATCACGTAGGAACTAACGTGGTTTCCATGAAATAAGTAACACTTTTATTAACTGCTTAATGTTTTCATATTTTATATTATAAGTTAATTATTTTAAACCGGTGGTTGTGCAACTTCACAATCATTACACCAGCCGTTACTGACAGGTACCAACTATTAAGAGTTTTGGTCCCTCCTCGCTAATTTGCATGCAAAACAGCCATAATTTGGGAAGATATAACTTATGACAAAAAAAAAAATTATATATTCAGTCATACTGTATAAACAACAATTCAGTTAATATTAAATTTCTGTATGAAGGGGACAGCTGTTTGTTAAAAATGTGAAGCAGCTGATATGTGTCTAGTGACAGCGGACAGTGAATGGTAAATTTTGCTGAATGAAAGCATCTGTAAATACTTCAATCAGGTTCAAAAACATAACAAGTGAAAAAAGGACATTCCTTAAAAAGTTTGCTGTTAAAATAAATACCTGTAATTTCAAAGTGTAAGGGAAATTGAACAGTAACCTTTAAATAATATTATTATTATGTTGGATACTGGGTGGAATGTGCCACTACAGAAGTCATGGACCTGCTTCTGAATATACTGCATATTGTTACGATGGTTACACCGGAGAGTGGAAATAGAATAACTGACATCAATGACGTCCCCAATTACAAACTTTAATTAGACACAAACAGTGGTTGGTTATAAATCAACAAGAGACTCTTGCACAATAATGCAAGTCAAATTTGTCCAACAACAACAATGAATGTCACCATTATAGTTTTGCACTAATTACCACAATAATCACTTCTCAATAAACTGCAAACTGCACTCAAATATCGCCATGTCTAAAACTAAACTGGGCCGCTCCAAATTCCAGTAATTATACCTCTGCCACCTTGCAGTGTAGCAAGTTAGATGGGCCTGGATGTTGGTAGAGTAATCTAGTAAACATATGGAAGGGGCACAGACAATCTAGAAGAATCCAGAACATTACACAACTCTGCTGAGCAGAATGATCTCCAAATGACTGGAACAGCCTCACGTACCCTGACGTGCCAAGAGTAATGTATGCACTCAGCGATGTGGTACTATTTATTTCATCAGCATAACAATATTATGAAATACTACTGATATCCGAAGACCTTTAATGCAGTGGTGCCCAGTTGCCTTCTGCATTCTATGCTGTTGACCAACTTCTGGTTCATCCGCCTTTTGGGGCATTTAATGAGAATAGGCAATGAGAGATGTTTGTTGAAAAGTATAATTAGATGAAGGGTAGAACTTATTGGATGTACACTGCGGCAAGAACTATTAAAATTGGTGATGGAAGGAACAATGGAAGGTAAAGGGTATAAGGGAAGACCAAGTATATAAAGTAAATTATGAATGATGTAAATTGTGAAACTTATGAGGAAATTAGTAGTGTCGCGTCCATGTAACCATTGTTGTCGATGGCAACAGTACAGGAACTGAAAGAAAATAAAATTATAATAGAGAGTAAATACTTTAGTTACTGATTATTTTGAAATGTGAACAACATTAGTAGAGAAAAGCGTAATATTCCTTTCGAACTAATGAGCACTTGAACTGTCATTTTAATATGTGTTACCAGTTTAAACATCGGCGACAGTAGTAGAATGTGTAGCAGCCTGTGGTCATTGACCTCATGTAGTTGTCACTGTAGAGACCAGTGGAAGGGGCACATTCTTAATCCAATGTGTTGCCACTCAGGTTGTTAAACCTGTAAAACGCTCAGTTGGCAGCTGTCTTCGTTTTCAAAGCTTACGCGTACCGGTTACTACTTGCACCTATTTCTGTTTTGTTCATTTAGTTATGTGTTTCACTGTGTTATTTTGTTATTAATAATTCATTTATTTGTGTTGATTTATTTTGTGTAAGTACAATGGCTTCAGATATCCTTGAACCAGACCCTCTTCTTCCGCCAATGAATGTAATTGTGTGATAGAAAATATACTAAAAAAACTGTTGGTTTGCATATTTTTAAGGACAAGAAGGATAGTGTTAATAACAGGAGACATACTCCTAATCTAAAGCTTTTAAAGTTAAAATCATCTGGCGGTTATGACTGACACTTTAACGCTGCAGATATAGGAATATTCTTAGTTATATGGGTGTCCTAAGTTGATGAAACTTTTCTGTTGGCCTTGTCGTTTGTTTTCAACAGAAAAAAGTGAATGGTGTTGGTAACATGAATAATTTAGAACTGTCTGTAGAAAATTATATCTTTCAATGTGTGCTTTAGCGAAGTTTTGTAATACAAGAGTTGACTTTTTAATTAAGTAATGCCTTTAAGGAAGCGACAGATCAATATAATAAAAATGTGAAAAGTAACAGATACACTTTGGAATGCTTAATAAGTACTACGTGGTTTTTAGCTCAACAAGAATTCCAGTTTAGAAGAAATCATGTGAATCCCTCTAATTCACTTAACAAAGGAAACTACGTAGAATTGTGAAATTTACTCACTGAAACTGATGAAACTGTATCATCACTTACAAACTGCACAGTGTTTTCCGGTATGTCTAGTGTAATTCAAAACGACATCATTGCGTACATATCCTATTTTCTAATGAACAAAATTAAAGAAGTGAACTGTTCTAATTTTGTTGATGTAGTTATGGATGAAACGACTAATGTTTTGAATAAGCCCCAACTTTCAACAATTATCCGTTATGTAACTTCAAAATGAAAAATTGAGGAAAGATTTTTATGATTTCTGGATGTCAGTAGCCTGCTCGGTTGTCTCTCATTCTATGTGAATACATAGATCAGTTCCAGTACAGTGAAAAACTAATCATACACACCAGTGATGTCTAGTTCAACTAGTGGTCTTCAAACTCTCGTAAAAGAGAAATACTGTATTCAGATTCCAAAATATTGTTTGTCCATTGCCTTGCTCACAGACTTAATTTAGTTTCAAGATAATTTACTGAACGTATAAAAGTATGGAAAATATTTTTTCAAACAGTATCAGGGTTCTCTTCGATTTTTTAAAAAATCTTACAATAGAACTAATGCCCTTGATCGCAAAATTAAAAGTGTCATCCGACAGTGTGTAATACTAGATGGAACTACAAAAGCAGGATGACTGATGTGATTTTTAATTGTAAACCCAAACTGTCCGGACTTTACAAGTCAATGGGAGAAGACGGTGTAAGTGAGGAGTAGGGATGTACATGCAGCTGGTTATTATCAGAATCTTGTAAGTTGTCCATTAAAAAATGTACTACAAAACCTGAAGAAAATGCCTACATTTTATCAGTCCATTATAAACCTTTTAGAGAAAAATCACCAAATCGAACTGCAGTACATGAAGACTACAAGTACAAGTCTAAGAAAAGTTAAAAATTATTAATTTTAAGGGTACGTTTTAGGCCTAACAGCAACCGGCAACAGCTGTTACTCATGCCACTGGAGGAAATGGAGTGGAAAGAACAAGATCGATCACAATGGAAGAATGCTGAAAACCAATCTTAGGATTGAAAACATAAGAAGAAGAACAATATTATAGTGATTTAACGTTTTAGTTTCACAGACGGCATTTAGATAAATATTTGTTTAGGTTTTACAAGTCGGCTCTTATATGTGTATGCAAATCTAATGTTGTGTATTCATGTCTACAACCTACACTCACAAATGAATATCAAAATTAAATATAATACTAATCATTCCAAACCTAACTAATACTATTGTTTTACTCATAAACATATGAACGCTTCTGCACTCTAGTGACTAACATTTGTGCTCACGTTTCACTCCTGTACAGCAGCAGGTTTCCCGTCTGACGTGTCAAGTTTTCATGTTATGAGTTATGTTATATAGATACACAACTTTGTACTTGTACTGAAGTAGCTATTTTATGAAACAAAACATATGTATCTATGTCTTTATATTTGTTTCTTGTGTAAACTGACGTTGTGGACATCCTGAGGGTTAACTATAACAGTCTTGGTGAAATTAACAGTCTAGAACTATTTGATTTTCAAATTAAAAAAAGAGACATATTTGCTATAAGATTATTATTTACACGACACATACCGCCTTTACACTTACATTATTAAGAAAGTCTTCTCTGCCTCCTCTTCCCAACTCTTATTAATGAAACATTTTTAAGTGGCTCTCTTCACAAAAAAAAGGAGCTACAAACTAAAGAGTAACTTTAAAGCAGATCATAGTTTTACAAGGTCGACAAACATCATCTGGTTGGACTTTCTTGACAAATTACTGATTTCTTAGAGCAAGAGAGTAAAGAATTCTGTTGGCAGTGATATTGAAGACTTTCAATCTTCATGGTAAATGAGCAGCAAAACTGAATAACTCAGATTTTGTATACTGTACTGGTACAGTATACTATGTGCTTATGTGCTGTATCATACGTAATAAACATTAAAATTTATATAATTTTCTCTTCTGGTACACATCCTATGGAACCTTAAAATTAGAGATCACCGTGATCAGGTATGTTCTGGAACACAATACTTTAGCCTGCTTCAATTTCTGTCTCTATCAGCTACTGCTCTCTTTCAATTCTCTTGCATCCTCTGTGACTTTCACTGCCTTTATGTTTTTCTTGGTTAGTCTCTTGTTTTTTTTTTCTCATCCAAGTGTTATAATATTTGAGATAAATCTGTTAAGAATATATTTCCTAATACTTGTATATCATATACAGACAAATGTGTTTAGCTCAATATTATATGTATAATAATAATAAAATTATAAACTTTTATGTATTTGTAACAATTTTCTTAACATAATAGTAAGCCATTAAAATTTTTTTGTTTTATATCAGTAATTTATTGTATACAATCTGATGAGATCAGCCTGGATCAGATTAAAGCATTAAAAGCCTGTCTAATAAAAAAAAAAAAAAAAATACATATACGTAATTAAAACAGCAGTTAAACAATGAAGCTACTCAAACAGCTGTAAGCTTGCTTGATATCAAGTGATGAGAAATCTACAGGTAACAGGGTCAGGTTGCTATTGAAGGAATAATCAGGATGCTTAGGTAACTTTCAAAAGAGATACACAAAAATAATAAAATTAAAAACTTTTATTATTTGTAATGATTTTCTTAACGTAATAGTAATCCCTTAAAATTTTTGTCTTTTAAATCAGTCATTTATTATATAAAATCTGATAAGGTCAGCCTGCATCAGATTAAAGCAATCTGCCTGATCAGTAAAAAATATAAATACATAAGCACACAATAATCATAAAGTTACAAATATCTATATGTAACTGATTCAGGCATAGTAATGTTACTTGAGCGCGCACGCGCACGCTCTCTCTCTCTCTCTATAGAGAGAGATTTATTTATTTATATATATATATATATAAAGTGAGAAGAAACAATTACAAAATGGAGGGACTTGTATCATATGGAAAACAACTTAAAAGACATAGCAGACTTTACATTTTACACAAAAATAAATAATCAATTTCTTGTTTTAACCCCTTGACTACCATGGCATGCACTGCACATATTGTTCACTTTTAACAGCTTATATGCTTTGTATGTTATAGCAAACAAAATGTTTTACTAAAACCTGGTATTCATAATATGTGAGCCTCCAGGTGGTCTAGTGGCTAACGCGAGCGATTGATGCGCTCGTGGTCCCAGGTTCAATTCCCGGCGGAGGTTCTGTACGCGTGCACTCAGCATCGTGAGGCAAACTGAGTAGGCGCTGAGATAACAGTGCCGCCTCCTGGCTGTGAATACCGCAACTAACGGCTGGTGGCGCATAGTACTAGCCATACATCGTCACACTAACACAAAAAGCCGCGCAGTACGCCTTGGTCCTTAACGGACTGTTGAGCGGAGGATTTTATTCATAATATGTAGCAACTGTTTGACTTTAGGCAATTTATTGTATTTTAGGGAGAAAGGAATGTTGGCATGACTGTCACTCTACCCACCACTGTTGTTATATAATCTCTGCTGACTGATAAAATTAAAACCACTCGATAGGAAAGACTGAGGTTTATAAAAATTAAAGTTTATTCTTTTCTATATTTTGTGATGTAGTTTTAAACATTTAAAGTAAGTCTGCAGGAATTACAAAAAACTATGTCCACAAGTAATCTATTTTAAGCTCTTATCTATTACTGCAAATTCTACTTCCTTAATTTTTGTAAGACAAAAAAATAAACTCAGGTGATTAGTTTCAAAATGGTGGCTCATAAACCTATTTGCTATTTTGGCTCTGGGTAAATGTAAGAAAACATTTTCCTCCACAAAATGAACTGTAGTGATATTATTACATAATGTAAAGTGTTCTCCAATGGAATGGAAACAAGTTTATCACAGATAAAATATTTTGAATTATTCTGAAGTATTTCCAAGCCACTTGAAGTGACAGTATACATTAAATGATGATGGCAGGAGGGTGACAGGGAATAGCGAGGGGTAGAAGAAGGATTGATAGAGTACTAGAAATAATTCTGTGGAGTGTCAGTACAGACAGAGCATTAATTTTCATATACGGGTTTTGTTAAGTTTGCAATTGGTACATCGAAACAGCCTGCTATGTAAAAGCTAACATATAAATAATAGCCTAGGAGTCAAGGGGTTAATAACAGATACATATAAATTGTAAATTGTTTTTAAAACCAATACAATTTTACATAAAAATAAATATTCTAAACGATTAAACACAATGGCTATATAAACTGAATATCACATACTGCTATACATTCAAAAGGTTTGGCTGACACGTATAAGAAGCCAGATTTTGTAGTAAAAACTGCAATAACCGTATTTATTACACAGAGTCTGGCAATAAAGTTCATTAACTGATTGTGGCAGCACCACATTATGCCTACTATGAAGAAGTGCTGAAAAAGCTATGTGAAAAACTTAAAAGACAAAGACCTGACTTTTTCAGAAACGCATGGATCTTAGATCACGACAATGCAACTGCTCACACGGCATTGTCCGAGTATGCACCCTATTCATTACATCTGTTGGCATGTTACTTTTATTTTGCTAGAGATAAGAAAAACCTTGAAAAGCACGTATTAGTTGATTCTGCTGCTACAAAGAGCATTATGCCAGCAACTCTGAAGGCAGTTTCAAAACTGCTTAGAAGGCTACACTAAATGGCATAAATGTGTAGTATCTTACAGCTTCTCAAGAAGAATAATTCAAAAGGAACCACAATGATGTTCAGGAATAAAGTATGTGTCCATTGAACTTTATTGTCGGGTCTCGTGTAATATAAGCTTTTGATGTGCACAACCATTTTGACAAGGCATTTGTTTACCTTCACATTTGTGCCCTTAGTAAAACAAGAGCACGATTTGATCAGATACGTTAATAACTGCCTGACTTTAAACATTAAAAGTGTCTTGCAGAACTCTTGCATGTTTTCTACTAAATTTACTACAATTAAAAGGCAATAATACAATTCCACGTATTCTTATATAAGACTGTGACAAACTTGATTCATCATTGTACACACATTTTGTTCGTACGCATGCATCAAAACAGGCACTAATACAAATTGTAATACTGGTCATGTCATATGTTACAACAAACACAGCAAAGAAGTAGTGCTGCTTAAATATAAAAGAACTATGTGAACTTACAAGGTGTGTTCAGAAAGTAAGTACCATTTAACTGTTAAAAATGGAGACAATATATTCTGAAGCAATATAATTTTTTCAAGAAAGGCCATAACTTTAACAAATACATGGTTAAATTTACTTTGTGCACAGGCAGAAGGAAATCTGACTTTGTTTTCCTCCAGTCCCTCTGTAGCATCCTCGAACTCAGTCTAAAAGTTGACATACATCCAATCACCTTCCTTAATTAGTATTGACTATTTTATCAGCGACTTTATTTTCTGGATGATTATAAATAAAAAATGATTCTTGCAGTACTTATGGACATTTACATTGGCAACAATGTGGTATACATTATGTATGATATCATGTGAGGTGTGACCCAAAAGTTTCCAAAATGTATTTATGAAAATTATACAGTTACAAAAAATAATTAATTAACTGACTTAATCTTGTTCAAAGTAATCACCACTGCAGTGAACACTTCCAGTCCTGTTTGCTCGTGGCTGCTTATTGTAAAAGTTTGTGGCATACAGCATCAGTAGCATTCCAAATACTGGAAAGCCTTAGTAACTTCTTGACTTCCAGTGCATCGCATCAGGAATAAATTCAGGAACAACTGTTATTCTATAAGAATTTTTCATGGATAGCAGCTCTTTATTCCAGTATAACTACATATGCCATTTCATATTCTAGTTTACATGAACCTGTATACCAGAACACAGGATATTTTTCCCAGGGGTAACATTAATTGGGTTGTTTGTTACATTGGTCACAGACTACCTATGAATACTTAAAGCTTCAGTCACACTTTCCATTACTGTACTGACAGGTAGAAGCAGACTGTTATTCCCCCCCCCCAAGTTTCTTCATACAAGAGCAACTTTGTCATTTAAAGAGGAGGTGAATGTGTGAGAAAAGTAATTGTAACGGTATAGCAGTTTACAACATAATTTTTACTGATTTTAATGTTTTTGTCACAGTGTGGAACCATTCTTAGCATTCCCTCTTAGCATGCCATAAGACAAAGCTGCCTGTAAACACAACCAATGTATTTTGATATCATTACAGTGCTGAGTGGCAAGGAACTGATTCAAACGCAGTAACACATGAAAATAACCAAGTACTAAGTCTGGTTTGTATGGGGCATGGCACATTCATTTTCAGACAAATGATATCATAAGGTCTTACGTTCGAACAATGTGTGGGCAAATATTGTTATGGAGCAACTGAATTCTGCATGCTTTGCCATTTGTTTTTATAATATGATGCAATTATTTCAAAGTTTCACAATTGTATACAGTATTATGTTGTGCCCTAAAGCAAAAGGTCAACAAATAAAGCTTTCTTCCTTTTTCAAAACACACACGCTTGTAGCTATGAATTTTTTTCACTGAATTTTCTGTTATAGTGTCTGTAGCAAGCTAATATATGAGGAAGATCCACATGTGTGTAGTGATGATTACAGTGCTTTAGCTATCACATTTGCAAATGGTACTTACTTCAAAACATACCTAGTACATTGCTGATACAACTAATATATTCATATAACTCATGAACTAAATCTGATATTTATGTAGAAAACTGTATGATTTGTATTTTATTACAAATCCGACATTTTCATCAAATACATATTTTCATTACATTTAACGGTGATTAAATGTAACCGATAACAGTTTAATGTAAACGTTCACAAAAACAGTCACAAATCATATTCACTGAGAAGTATTAAACTTTTGATGATGGCTCAGTTGCGAGCTTTGCGTATGCACTTTTGGGCTTGTGACTGTACAAAAATACAGACGCTATAACTAAACATGAACCAAGTACAAACTGATGTGTAACTATGAAATCAAAAAAATAAACAGAAAATATACAGGAAATTAAAATAGCTAACGATGTTGCAAATCCTTTAAGTATATTGTCAGCATATTTAACTACCATTGCAACCATTAGTCCTCCCCCAGCTTGTAGAACTATCAAATATAAAATAAATCCATCATAACCATGGAAAAACCCATTTGTTCGAATAGCTTGCCAGTCAGAAACTACACATGTAACTAGTCCAAATGGAAGTGATAGAAAACTTAATTGAACATTGCGCATCCAAACGGATATGTCTGAACCCTTGAGTATCATTTCAAAGTAAATTCCTGCAAATCCAGACAAAACACAGGCTGCAATTGCAGCTGCAAAACCAATTAGTCTGTTTTGTTCTGGACTACCGGTTGCTGAAGCAGCTTTGTCTGAAGTGCCTGTTAACTGGACCAATGCTACTCCACCAGCTAACATCACCAGTGCAGTCCATTGTTGGATCAGTAAAGTCCTCTTCAGCATAAGTACAGCAAACATGGCAGTTGTTAGGATCTTCAACTGATATGTTACCTACACAAATTTTGTAAGTTAGTCACTGTATCTAAAATATATTTTGTATAATTTCTAAAACCATTAGAAAACCAGTAACAGAAACAAGAGTGCATGAAACCATCAATAGCAAATCTATTATTATCTCACTTGGCCTACTTAATAAAAAAGAACAGTAATTTTTAAAGAAATACTAAATACTACGTGGTTTAACTTATCGTAAATCCATTTTCTAACCACGCAAATGGTTCTAGACATTGCTTTAATTATAGAGCTAACAGTACTAATATGTTCACCCTCTCATAATTACTGACTGTTGGCAGTCTGAAGCTTTACACAGTGAGAAATCGTCAGTTACACTATTTATTGAAGATAACTGAATACTTACCAAAAGATGTGTGTATGTGTGTGTGGAATTGAGTTTAGACGAATATTTTATATAAAAAAAGGTACGGTAATATCAGAAAATTATTCATTACATAATGAAAGTTGATTTGTTATAATCAACAGCAAAAAATGTATTTGCAAATTAAGAGAATTCAAGGCAGAAGAAATAAATGGAAAGCAAACTGAATAAAACTTAACTTAAGTCAGTTATTCAGTTAGTAAATAAGTCTTATGTTTGATATTTTCTCTTGTATCTGAACACAGGTCCTGATGATGACAATAAATATTGTTGAAACATTGGCATAAATAATGTAAAATGTGTGTTGTACTTATTTACCGCTCCTTGTTAAAGCTTCCGCCATTAAAAAATAACATACAACAGTAATCAAAGCTGATAATAACTTGCAACAGTTATTTATCTGAGTTATGGGAATGTTGTTTCATGCTTCTGCTTTCCTGTTGTCTACTGAGTCTTAATAAACGTTTTCAAGTGACTTTGCTCATCACCTAATGAACCGATGACGAGAAAATTGCTCAAAGAGATTTCTGAGAATCAATGAACTCGAGGAGAGCAACAAGCTGATCTGGATATGGAACTACTGAATCTGAAACTGATAAGTTTAATATCAGGTACTAGATTTTCAAATTTAGTCACACCAGTGGGGTGAGAACAAAAAGCATCTACACGATTTTGACTTCACGGTGAGACAGAAGGACTGAAGTTATCACTCCAAGATCTAGCAACAGTAACAAATAATGTATTCTTAGATTGCTCACTAACTGGGAGACATATAAGATTAGCTGTCTGTACGATTTTAGCCACAGAAGATGTCTCAATCAAGTTGTTCATACGGTCCATTGGGAGTTACCAATGATGTACAAAAAATATCTAAATAAACTTCTTAGTAAAATTATGATCCTGTCTCAAAGAAAGTTGGAATTTTGCTCTATGAGAGATTAACCTTTTTGGACTACTTCTGATAATGTAGTCATTACTGCTGTAAAAACACTGTTTTACCTTAACATTGTGTGCTTATCTCTTACAGTGGCACCGAAGCAACCTGATCTCATGGCCTAGCTGTTTGCTTTTTACAACTATAGATTTGGATTTTCATGATTTTAGTTGGTCTTAAAAATAAATTTTATTATAGAAACAAAAATAATAAAATAAATTTATTATCAATTTTGTATTAAAATTTTATAATAAAACAAGAAGTACAATTTTACTCTGTTACTAATGGCATTTACTTTTGCTACTGACGTGGATTTATACCAGATTTGTCTGAAATGGTGAACATAGTCAAAATTTAAGAAAAAGTAAAAAAAAATATATAGAGAAAAAATACAATATTAAAGCAGATCAGTTATAAAGTATATATAAATATAAACTGTTGTTAATACAAAAAGTTATAGTCGACATTCTTTCATATAAAAGAATCTTTATAAAACACTTTCTGTTAATATAATGTTTCACAAATGTATGCAAAATCAATGAACATAAAAAGTTTTAATTTAGATAGACTATTCACTCACTCACTGAAGACAAGATATTACAGTAATTATGTGAGTAGACAGTCTAACTGACAATGCCATTGATATAACACTTGAGAACAAAGTATCACTAACAACAAAAAATAAAACCATTACAACTGTTCCATCATGTACTGGAGTCACATCAACACAAATGTTTTATATTTGGACAAGGGCTGTAGCTATACGTGATTGCTAGCAGAACAATCTCGCTATGAAATAAATAATCTACTGCTGCAATCATAATGAAAATGCTTATGGGTTAAGTTTAGTATAACTATGCCAACTGTATTGTGACCAAAAGAAATAAAACTTAACAATACATGGCACCAATATAAACAGTTACTTTAACTTTAGATTTTTATTCCAGAGTATTTATTACTAATTACTCACCTGGTATGTTGCAGCATCTAAATGAGAGGCTGACAGATACAACAAATTGTTCTGTATAATATATACAAGTGAAGGCACACACACTTTTAGTGTATCCGTAGGGTTTTTGATAACGGTATGATGTAATGCAATAACCCAGCGCTTGTAATCTCTCTCTTCATTGTATACTAAAGCCAAACTTGTTAACAGTTTTACAGCTTCTGCCATAACTACAGCTGAAAAGATTACAGAAACAAATGAAAACAACAGGACTACAGAATAGCAGGAACTGCTACAATATAAGTTTCACTATTTATTCCACACAGTTTTACATGATAATAGAAGACACAGATACACATGTCTACCCAACATAATTCAAATACTGGAGGGATCAGGAAGACCACCCCCTCCCCCACAAAGCTATTAAAAATGTCAGCAAAATTCCATAATTACGTAATGTAAGCCTATTTCTAAAACAGTTTCATGCGTTAAACAAGACTTATTAAATAATTATAGAAATAAAGGGAATTACAATATTTGTAAATTAATAAAATAAAGTTGAAGTTTTCTTAATAATGACAATCACTCAACACTTGGTAAATAATGTAAGTATTTATAGTGTTAAAAAAATAATTATGCAAGTGTCAGAAAAAGAAGCACAACCTAGCAATCCATCTTATCTTTTTCACCCATGCACATTCCCTGCACAGGGTTGTCTATGTCATGATACCTCTAATCTAATATCTCTGTGGTTTGAACTATTGTCTTTTCACAGGTAAACTAACAGTTTCTTGACTTTAATCTGAAAAAAATGAAACGATTTTGTTGCTGGATGTTATATTAAAAAAATATGTACTTTAACAATATGAATAAGTTGCTTGGGAGAGCATCCTTCAATTAAAGTGAAAAGGGGTAATAAAACTATTTTCTTTTTAAGTATCTTCAGAAAGAATTATTTTCACAAGATCTACTATGAATACAAATTTAGAATTACAGCCTTATACTTTATGTTGGTTTACACAAAAACCCTTGAGATGCAAAGCATTTATAAAATGGGAAAATTCTAAATTTTCATTCGTCCTGAGGAAAATTGGGGAGTAGAATCATCAACCCAGTCTCCTTCCCTCCTCCAAGAACAACTCCTAGTTATGGCACCGGTTCAACATAATGACGAAAGTGATGAATTAGCACTAGCAAAGGAAAATGTAACAGAATGTGGAAGAAACCAAGGGTAATAAGTGAAGAACACAGGAAGTATAGTTGTGAAGTTTCATAGACAATTTTGGTACATTACAGCTGGACGGCTTTCTGGACAATTACAAAGTAATTTTGTAAACAGTTTTATTTTAATATATAAATTTTTACCAGCTTTCTGACAAACAATTTCAATAATAGGAAAATGTCAGCAGGGCAAACATTAGACGGAAGAGTTCTATGTAAACATGATGAAAATATGATGGTTGAATATAAGGGTTTTACAAACTCAACTGCAATATTTTTGAAGGCTTATATAAACAACAGAAAACCTCAATACATCACATACTGACACAAGGAAGTAAAAAAAATAATGATGAAATAAATACTAAAAGAGGGATAATGATACATTTATGGGTTAAAATACTAATTCACAAAAATTAATTTTACAGAAAAACAGTTTGTTGTTAAGTATTTGTATACTTGTGTAATTAAATTCACAATTAAAACAAATGTTTGTTGTATACAACTGTGTGTGTGTGTGGACACACAAATGCTATATGCCATATGTATGATTTTCATGGAGAAAGAGAGATGATGACGATGATGATAAATACAATTACTAATTTATTTTCTGTTAAGTGGATAACTTGATCAGTAAATCATTTTGTAATAATTTCAATATTTTTAGAAGTAAGTATAATAATTAAAACTGCTTCATAAAAATATAAATGCACAAGCAATAATTATTTCTAAAGAATGGAGTACTGGGGTTCAGCAGGAGGATATTTTGGCTTACACAATGTTTATCATCTTTTGTCTACAGGTGGATCATGTAAGGAAAACATAAAATAAGGTGGAAGATAAAAACACTAGAAAAAAGAAGAAAAATGGCACTCTCAGAACCATTTTTGAATGGTAAAAAGACAGAAATAAGTTTTATCATATACTAGAGCTTTGGTTTTCAATTGCATTGTCTGTTCATAAAGAATAACTGGCTTTTGCAGCCTTTCATTCCAGTTCAGTATAGAATTGAAGCCTTTCTAACAACAAACAACGACAAACAACAAACACGAGGCTTATTTCCTCACTTATACATTTTAATTTTATAGCATATAATGGGACATATATGCAGAATGCGTCACAAACATTTAATTGGAAAAATATGAATGATAAGTGTGAGGTAACTGAATATGCAATATTAACAAAGAAAGTATATTACAGATTTCACAATAATGCTGCACTCTGTTACAAAGCAAGAAAATAATTCTTATGCTTATTAAATTTTCAAACATTTAAATTACACTGACAATGAATAAAAAAATTGTTGATTATAATATTTGAAAAATAGAAGAGTTTCGAACACTAATTTGGTGTCTACTGTTCCTGGATACTTATCTTTTCACTGCAATTAAAACTTAGTCAACACAGTCTATACTTAGGCATAAGGGATCATTTCTGAAAACTAAAATTACCCCCATTTCCCATCAAATAAAAAAACGATTAATTTTTAAGAACTATTAGTGCTGTTGAATATATTAATTTTCTAATACAACACACGCAAGAATAACAACTTAATCTTAAATTTAAGTATTTACCAGTGGATGAGAGGAACATATCACCAGGCCGGGTTCTTGCATATCTCATACTGATTCCCAAAACTGCATTCTGTAAAGTTAATGTTACTAAGCTGAAGGCTTTCAACAGCCTGGCTTTCCCTACAATGAAGGTAAAAATACTGTTACTAATATAATAGACATTATTTTGTAATAAAACAAAAAAATTAATGTAATTTGAATCTTAATTTCTGTTATATGAAGGACTTATTGTTACTCTATTTACAGCTGTTATACTGATACTGTCCGTCATAGGCGTAACTTGGGAGGCGTACAATGAAGGTAAAAATACTGTTACTAATATAATAGACATTATTTTGTAATAAAACAAAAAACTAAATGTAATTTGAATCTTAATTTCTGTTATATGAAGGACTTATTGTTACTCTATTTACAGCTGTTATACTGATACTGTCCGTCATAGGCGTAACTTGGGAGGGGCAAGGGGGCACTTGCCCCCCCCCAATGTTCCGAGCATTATAAAATTTTGTTTCCAGTTGTTTATAAATAAAAACTAATAAATAGTCAAAACAGGAGACAGTTTCTATGCTTGCAAGCACCATAAGCACCATCAACGTCTGTACTGTTATCAGACGACTAGTTGCCATAAATTTATTATTCTTATTTCTTTCGAAGGAACTTGTAAGGGGAATGTTTGACAGATTTGAATGATATAAATCAAAATAATATTTCTATTAAAAAAAAAAAAAAAAAAAAAAAAAAAAAAAACGCTAGATACCTAATTAACGTGGCTTTTACACAACCAAAGACTTGTTTTGGAACACCGCAATACATCAACGGCTTTGTTCACGAATCTTAGAAGACGGTCGTTTTGAACTGTTATTTGTTAATCATTACTGATACAAGTGCGGCCAGTTGCTCGGTCGTGTACGTAGTCCGTTAAAGTACACATCGCTTGTCTCTTTCTTAATTCGTTATTGTTGTGATTGTTTTGGTTTTTTGTGTTGATAAGTGGTGGGAAATGGGAGATAAGAAATGCAAAGGAGTAACAGGGCTTAATTTCTTTGAAAATTACCTGAGTGGCAATTTGAAAATTTCTTTCTGTTGTGACTTATTGGGCTTACTGCTACTACTGCCGAGCATTTTGTGACAGTGTGTGCCGCGTTTTGGAAAACGCGGCGATGTTCCGATGTCTATATTGTGATTAATTAAAGAATTTACGTATTTGTCGACGCGAAAGAAGTTGTCCTTTGGTACGGTCAGTTGGACTTTGTCATGCTGAATTGCCCCTTGGCCGCCCGACTCGCACGCGCCCTATCTCTGTTAGGTACGGGTTTTTCAACAGCCGGTTTATTCAGTTCCACTTCAGCTATCAGCGCCTCACATTCTAGTCCCCGGCTGGCAGAGTAGATTGAACAGTTTTCGTCTCCCAGCTTCTTCTATGAATAAGTAGAAACCTACGTGACCTCCGGTAAGTCCATTAAAATATGTATTTTAATTATTTATAAAAACAAATTGGTTTTATTTAATATTAAAGTGGATGCGTTAAGATATACATTGCAGTGAATCCTTAGCACATGGCGAGTTTCAGGTTATAATTTGTTTTATGTATGCTTTATCTCAACCCTGGTTAATTGATTGTAACGTTAAGGATATAATTATGTTTTATATTAATCTAGTAATGCTTCTACTAAATTAACTAAACTAAGATGGGGCGTAAGTCAGTAATTTTCTGATATCTGTGTATGTCACGGACTTGTTAAAAGTTGCCAATTCCTGTAAGTGCGTCATGAAAACTTCGCATAATGGTTAATTAAAATTATCATTATTATGGAGTGACAATATTTAGACATATTCTATATTAACATATTCAATGGAGTTATTTTTTGAAGTGATTTACCACATTCAATGGGATTCTTGACTTAGGCAATTTTTCGAGTTTATAAACCGGACAGTCCATGCTATGTCAGTGGGTAAATGTGGTAGTGTGTGTTTCATGAACTTATGAGTAATCCCAGATATAATTGTACAGGGTTTCCGAGGTAGCCGGGATTCTGACCCGCTCTGGAAGGATGGCCGAACAACTGCCTCAGGCGATGTAATTCCAAAACCCTTCGTCAGCTATGTCAGCCGGAAGGATGGACTGGACACACACTACAGAGCCCTCAACATATTTGTCCTTCAAACCAGGTGAAATTTAACCATGTTAAACTAAATCTTGTGGCCGAATAACTCTGTGAGACTTTCATGAAACGCTCCAGTTTTGACAGTTATTTCCGGACAATGGGTGGCATGTTTTAATTGCAATTTGTAAGGCTTACGCCTCCTCTATTACTATCATGTATATCTCATTTTGAGAGTGAAAACTCGGCCGGGGTCACGCACCGCCCGGGTCGAGGGGAGTTCGGTAGATAGAGTTGTATCTCATTCTATTTCTGTTTTAAGCATGTTGGGATAGTTATGTTAACGATGTTGCTCTGTGTGGACACGTATTTTATTATTCATTCATAATCTGGGGGTGGTTTTAAACCGTGGTCGACTCCCGTTGGAGACGTCCACTGCAAGTCTGTCTATGTCAGATCTTGCTAGATCTCGTCCGATGCCTGACCCTGCCGGTAGTTAAGTTTTGGAACACTGTGAGCTGATTTAATAACTTTATGACTTACATTCCGTTTTACAAATTCTGTTTCACTGTTTAGCTAATTTGCACACTTTAAATTTACCATTGTCACAGATTGTATTTTACCATAGCAAAAATTTTGTAACCATAATTGTAATTGCTCCCTATAACAATTAGTTAACCGTAAGACCAAACAAGATTGATCAATGTCAGTTATGAATACTCATGGTGGTCAAGTTCCACTATTTTTCCATATTCTGTTTTGAAAGTAAAAGGAATATAAAATGCAGTTAGGTAACCGGACATCCATGTTAACCTTGTGATGCTACTCTTCATTATAGTAATTGATGGGATTTAAATTGATAATTAAATATCGGCATGGGATTTGTGCGCTGGCCGCGTGGCTTACAGAGAACATTCAGTTAACACTTATCTTGTTAGAACTTGGGGGCATGTCTGCTCCACTCCTGGGATATTTTAATTGAAGTTTTGGGGAGGGGGTTTTAGTCACCTATTAATTAAGCAGAAGGGGGCCAGATACTTGGTCAGAATAAGGGGGTTATGGGCGTTGGACAAGATGCTTAAATGCGCTGATAACCAGGGTGAACATGTGATGTGTTATTTATATGCAAACGTGGTTGATGTTAATTATATGTATGTGTTGTTTTTCATAATTGTTACATTGTTATATTAATCCTGCAGGTGTATATGTTTATATATTTATGTCTTGTTATAATATGTGATTATTTGCGGGTCGAGATTGTGTGCCAGTTTACAATTGTATTATTGACATTATGTAACATTCCATGAATTAATATTCACTGATCATTCAGATCTTCATAGTCATTCAATACTTGGGGCTGTAAATAGTTATTATTCCTTGCTCAACTTTTGGCAAGGCACACATTAAGGAAATTACATTCAATAATGAAAAGACTTAGTTATCTAGCCTTTTGGGGCTCAGGTGTTATACTACCAGAGAATAATAAATTGTTGTTGTTACCTTAAGTTCAGTGTTTCATTTGCAAGTCCCATCATACTGGACCCAGGCCAATTTCAGCTTCTCTAGGCTCTTGCCTAGTTCTAAATAACTTGTAACCTCTCTTTCAAAACCAACAAGCAAGGAGATAGAAATTTAAAAAGAAATAAAATAAATACTAAAAGCACCGAGAGGTTACAAATGGTAGCAGAGCGTGGTTCATTCTAGGCTTGAACCCTTGGGTCCTGGTGTGTGATGGGGCTTGCAAACTTGGAGATAGTCTGGCAAATAAAATGGCACTTAATAGTTGACATGAAATGTAGAAGTAGGTATGTTTTTTTTATGAATTATTGTTAAATGTTTTGAATTGTAAATCTGAGGCCGCCACGGGCACGTGTTGTAGTTGGGTTGTTGTTTTGAAATTGGACATTGCCGGAGTTCGCGTGGGGATGGGTTCCCGAATTTATTTTTTGAAAGTAATTGCGCGCGCGGTTAGTGGGATGCGGTATGGTCCGATAGGAAACCCGGGGGTCCTCTTGATGGAAGAAGAGTACTCAAGGCTTTCGTATTTTAGTGATTGGTGTTTTTATGTTTGTTTGTGGTTTATAGGATAGGTATTTGTAGCATCGGCGGCATGAATGTTATAAATCCCGATTTATTTCTCAAGAACGAGTTGGAGTTCGAAATTAAGTCCCGGGGTGGGAGGCCCCAAGGGGATGTTGCCTCTTTGAGGAAGCAGTTGAGAGACGCCCTCGCGTCCGGAGGCACAACGTCGCTTGTAAAGGTCACTGATGTGACGGCCGAGCTCGAGTTGTGCCAGGAGAAGTGGGGAGAGTTGCGGGAGGTAATGGAAGATTTTGAGTCGGCCCCTTCCAATCTCAGGGCAAGACAGAGAGTACGGCAGCGAGCGGAACACCTGCAACATAGACTGGAGAACTTGTCCGCACAGACTACAATCGCGGAAGTCAGCGCTACGGTGAAGCTGATGGCGGAACAGGTGGCTAAAGCATTGCAGAACTTCGAGCCTGTGAAGTCCCCGCTTTCCGTGAGCTCTCCCCAGCCTCCTGAAATGAACATAGCGCAGACGTCGAACCCTGCGGCTCCATTGCCGACGCTTTCGGGAGGAGCGCGTATCTCGTATAATAACTTACCTAACCCCATGTCCTCAATTATGCAGGAGCTTCCGGTGGTAGACGGACTGGACGTGGACCAGTTGATGATCTTTTTTCGGATTTTGTTTCAGCTGTCTGACTTCCCGGGGATGTCGGACGGCACTCTACTTGAACTCGTGTATCCCTATTGTCGGGGGTCTGTGGCTGAGCGGGTCGCGCGAACTACACGAGATGGCGGCAGTGTGGCGTCTTTCCATCGGGGGGTGTTGGACGCATGCGTGCCTGGGCTTTTGCATAAGCAGCTGCAGGACAAATATTTTTATCGGGTACAAGCACACGGGGAGAATTTTTCGAAGTTCGTGCAGAGCCTCCCTGATGCGGTCCGGATTTTAGGGTTGGGACTGCCCGAGAATGAAGTGGTACAGTGGATCTTCGAAGGGGTTACTCCCCAGGAGAGATCGCGCTTAACTTTTGCCGAGCGACCGCGGACTTATGAAGATCTGGAGAAGCTGTGTGCGTTATCTCGTGCCATACAGTCAGTAGATGAATCCCGTGGGCCAGTAAGGGCCAGTCTTGGCGAACCCCGAGTGGTAGAACGACGGGTTGTTCAGTCCCAACCGCGGGCAGAGAGAAATAATGGCGATCGGAGCGGACAAGTGAGAGGCGTTGTGTGCTTTCGCTGTCATAGACAGGGGCATGTTGCCCGCGATTGTCCGGAGGGTGGTATGCGTCCGGCGCTTCCCCCGAGGGTCCGGTATCCAAAAAACTAAATTATCCGGGGGGGACAAATCGGAGGTTGTCTTCCCCTCGTTGCAAGACTTTTCAGAATTTCAGTGCCTCCAGGCGGAGGATAGGTCCAGACTCTTCTAATATCAAGGTCCTTACTACCTTCCCGCAAAAGGCTTCTGTATGCCCCTTCCTGTCGCTCGAGGTAAAGAAGGGTCAACTCAGAGCGTTAGTTGACTCCGGGTCAGCCCGATCCATCATCTCATCTCGAGTATATGCGGACCTTGACAAACAGGGCTTAATAAAAGGGTCGAGTCGGTCGTCTGTGGTATGCTGGACTGCTTCTAGGGAAATTCTGCCCATCTCCCGGGTGGTTTCCTTCAAGTTCAAGATTGACGGCTTTTCTTGGGTGTGGCCTTTTCTGGTTTCTCCGGCTCTGTGAGTTGACTGTATTGTGGGTGCCGATTTCATCGCTAAAAGTGGTCTCGTGTTGGACATCCATGGGCACCAGTGCTATTTTAAATTTAATCGGGGTGTTGTTATTCCGTTTCTTGGATACCAGGGAGCTAAGGGGGGTATCCAGGAGGTTGCTTGTCCCGATTCTGCATGAGATCATCTCACTCCCGCCCAGCAGAGAGCTTTAGACCGGTTGTGTGAGGAGTTTCCCTCTGTCTTAACTCCCAAGTTGGGACTCACACAATTATTAAATATAAGATTCGTTTAACAGACACTAAGATAGTGAGGTCGCACCCATATAAGTTCGCCCCTCCGAAAATGGCCGTTCTGAGGGAGAAGGTTCAAGAGCTTTTAGAGCAAGGGGTAACTGAGCCTTCCAATTCCAGCTATGCCAGTCCAGCATTTCTGGTACCCAAGCCTGGGGGTAGGCACCGTATGGTAATCGATTACCGGAAGTTAAATGCTAATATTGAGGTGGATTCGGTTCCCCTTCCGGATCTCCACTCAGCTTTTGATTGGTTTAGTGAGGCCAAGTACTTCACCGTGATTGATCTCAACGCGGCATATCACCAGATACCCTTATCCAAGGAGAGTAGACCGTACACGGCGTTTTGTGTCCCGTGGAATTTATATCAGTATACACGGGTTCCCATGGGTCTGGCGGTGGGCGCCCAAACGCTCACGCGTCTGCTTGACCTAGTATTTCAAGACGTGAAATTTAAGTTTATTTTCAACTATCTAGATGACTTGCTGGTCTACAGCAAAACCTATGATGAACATCTGTGCCATCTCAGGGAGGTGATGAGTAGGTTGAGAAGCGCGGGCCTTACGGTCAATCCGGAGAAGGTGCAAATTGCCCAGGAGAGCATCTCTTTTCTGGGGCATCTGGTGTCGCACCAAGGCGTTACAGTGGACCCTGAAAGGACCCAGGGTATCCGGGATTTTCCCCCGCCAAGGGTGCCAAAGGCATTGCCCGATTCGTGGGGATGGTTAACTTTTATCGGCGGTTTATCCCCAATGCAGCGGAGATTGCTGCACCCCTAAATGAATTAAGAAAGAAGGGGGTCAGGTTTGTGTGGGGCGAAAGCCAGCAAAAGGCGTTTGAAAAATTGAAGGAAGCTATTATTTCCCCGCCGGTACTGAGGATGCCGGATTTTTCTCAACCGTTTATTTTACAGACGGACGTGAGTTCGGTGGCGCTCGGGGCGGTTCTGTCCCAAGTCGTTGATGGCGCTAGGCAGCCTGTGGCCTTTATTTCACGAACATTGACCCAGCAAGAAAGAAAGTCATCAGTATATGAGCTAGAGTGTTTAGCAGTGGTATACACTCTAGATAAGTTCAGGCGTTTTCTGGAACACGCTGAGTTCCTGCTCGAGACCGACAATCAGGCTCTCTCTTGGCTTCTTGGTCACCCCCGGCAACTGGGTAAGATTGGTAGATGAGTGGTTAAAATCTCATCCTTTAAGTTCAAGGTGCAACACATTAGGGGAACTCAAAATGTGGTTGCAGATGCTTTGTCACGCATGTTTTCCCAACCCAGTGAAGCCCAATCTGAGCAACCCTGTTCTGTTCTACTAGACTTTCCGTTAGCCTTCACTGATGTGTTACCCCATCAGTTGAATGATGAAGAGCTGGGTCCTGTCATCCAGAAAATAAAAGAGGGTAACGCGCAGGCCCCATACTTCTTGTCCAAGGGCGTCCTGTGTTGTCGAGAAAGAAAGGGACGTGCCCCGAAGATCGTGCTGCCTAGCAAGTTAGTGCCCATGGTCTTCAGTTATTACCACAATTCCCCAGTAGGTGACCACAAGGGGATTTCGAAGACCATTTCCAGCATTAGGAAGAACTTCATCTGGAAGGGCATGGATAGGGACATTGCGACGCGAGTGAAGGCCTGTCATCTGTGCGGCTTAAGCAAGCCTGCTCAAAACACTAAGTTGGGGTTGTTGTCATCAGACGTGGCAAGCAGACCGATGGAGAAGCTATTCATCGACTACGTGGGACCTTTCCCACGTAGCAAGTCAGGTAACGCTTACCTACTTGTTTGTGTGGATGCTTTTTCAAAGTTTGCCTGGCTACTGCCCTTACGGCAGGCAACAGCTCGTTTGACCATAAGCGCGCTTCAGAACCATGTTTTTCAGCATTTCGGTCTTCCGACCATCATTGTCTCCGACAATGGACCACAGTTCATTTCGAGTGAGTTCCGGCGAATGTGTTTCGCCAGCGGTATCAAGCATGTAACCACTTCCCCGTATTACCCGCAGCCGTCCCATGTGGAGAGGTTCAATAGGAATCTACGGTCCGCACTCATTGCCTATCACGCGGAGCAACAGACTACCTGGGATCAGAACTTAAAGTGGTTGCAGCTAGCTTTTAACACGGCCCTGCATGACAGTCATAAGGCCGTGCCTTTTGAGATCATGTTTGGATTCTCGCCCACACTCCCGTTGTCTAACTTGTGGAATATTGATGATCTTCTGCCACGGGAGCCCGATAATGGAACTACGGAGAGATGGAGGGAGGCTCGGAAGAATTTGCTACGAGCGCACGAGCGGGTCCGTCGACGATATAATCAGGGGCGAATTCCGAACCCCTTTCAGACCGGGGACTGGGTCTACTGCCAGAGCCATCCAATCAGCTCAGCCGCAGACAAAAGAGCCGCTAAATTGTGCTATCGTTGGTCGGGGCCATACTGCATTCTCGGGTTTACGTCACCGGTGACGGCGCGGTTGGAAGAGCCGGGTGGTAATCCTAAAGAGATTACTACACACATTTCCAAATTAAAATTGTTTAAAAAGGGGTAAACGGGCTGAAAAATGGGAGGGGGAGCGACGGTGTGCTCCGGGGGGCGGTAATGAGAATGATAGGGTAGCGGGTAGATGTTTCCCACAGTCCCAGTGGGGTTCGTCTACTTCAGGGAGGCGCCCCTGCCTGCGCGAGCCTTGGCTTTCTCCAATTGTCCTTATGTCCGGAGGGAGCTATGTCCTTACCTTTAGTCCCAGCTCATAACCTTTCAATGATCCTTGACCCTCTACCTTCCGATCTTCCTAACCTTTACCTAGGAAAAAAAAAAAAAAAAAAAAAGAGAGAGTGGAGGGTCGGCGGTGTCCGGCGCGGGGTCGATCTTGCTCCTCGTACCGAACATCGTCGACCGCATGCCCTTGGAGCACACATGTAAAACTCATATATATTGGAAAGGTGCCATGGTCACAGTTGACATGGTTTTCCGCCAGGTCCCAGCGGGGACCACCGCATCATGGGGACTGCCGTCTCCCCTTTTCCCCTTGGCCCGCGCAGTAAAGCTCTTGTGTGAAATGGGGGGTAGTATTAGGGAATCATCCCGTAAGTCCATGGGGCAGATTCCCCTGTTTAGGTGGCTATCGTGTTCCGGCTTGGGTGGACAAGCCTCAGGAGGTCGGAACTCAGGGAGCTCCCGAACTTTTCTTTTGTCTTTCTTCTCTGTCCCTCTTTGCTGTGGGCTGGCCCTGATCAGGTCAGCGTGCAGCAACCGCACACTTACACTCTACACGTCTTCTTTCGTCTCTTTCGTTTTCTCTTCTGAGCCTCTGTTCTCCTGGGAGCGAGTGCCGCCGGGCCAACTTACCCACGATGTCCACCGGAGTTTTTTTAGAAGGGTACTTTCCCGAGTTTGAAGGTGAGGCAACCGGGTTGCCCTTTTGGGGTGGGGGTGTGCCGCGTTTTGGAAAACGCGGCGATGTTCCGATGTCTATATTGTGATTAATTAAAGAATTTACGTATTTGTCGACGCGAAAGAAGTTGTCCTTTGGTACGGTCAGTTGGACTTTGTCATGCTGAATTGCCCCTTGGCCGCCCGACTCGCGCGCGCCCTATCTCTGTTACGTACGGGTTTTTCAACAGCCGGTTTATTCAGTTCCACTTCAGCTATCAGCGCCTCACATTCTAGTCCCCGGCTGGCAGAGTAGATTGAACAGTTTTCGTCTCCCAGCTTCTTCTATGAATAAGTAGAAACCTACGTGACCTCCGGTAAGTCCATTAAAATATGTATTTTAATTATTTATAAAAACAAATTGGTTTTATTTAATATTAAAGTGGATGCGTTAAGATATACATTGCAGTGAATCCTTAGCACATGGCGAGTTTCAGGTTATAATTTGTTTTATGTATGCTTTATCTCAACCCTGGTTAATTGATTGTAACGTTAAGGATATAATTATGTTTTATATTAATCTAGTAATGCTTCTACTAAATTAACTAAACTAAGATGGGGCGTAAGTCAGTAATTTTCTGATATCTGTGTATGTCACGGACTTGTTAAAAGTTGCCAATTCCTGTAAGTGCGTCATGAAAACTTTGCATAATGGTTAATTAAAATTATCATTATTATGGAGTGACTATATTTAGACATATTCTATATTAACATATTCAATGGAGTTATTTTTTGAAGTGATTTACCACATTCAATGGGATTCTTGACTTAGGCAATTTTTCGAGTTTATAAACCGGACAGTCCATGCTATGTCAGTGGGTAAATGTGGTAGTGTGTGTTTCATGAACTTATGAGTAATCCCAGATATAATTGTACAGGGTTTCCGAGGTAGCCGGGAATCTGACCCGCTCTGGAAGGATGGCCGAACAACTGCCTCAGGCGATGTAATTCCAAAACCCTTCGTCAGCTATGTCAGCCGGAAGGATGGACTGGACACACACTACAGAGCCCTCAACATATTTGTCCTTCAAACCAGGTGAAATTTAACCATGTTAAACTAAATCTTGTGGCCGAATAACTCTGTGAGACTTTCATGAAACGCTCCAGTTTTGACAGTTATTTCCGGACAATGGGTGGCATGTTTTAATTGCAATTTGTAAGGCTTACGCCTCCTCTATTACTATCATGCATATCTCGTTTTGATAGTGAAAACTCGGCCGGGGTCACGCACCGCCCGGGTCGAGGGGAGTTCGGTAGATAGAGTTGTATCTCATTCTATTTCTGTTTTAAGCATGTTGGGATAGTTATGTTAACGATGTTGCTCTGTGTGGACACGTATTTTATTATTCATTCATAATCTGAGGGTGGTTTTAAACCGTGGTCGACTCCCGTTGGAGACGTCCACTGCAAGTCTGTCTATGTCAGATCTTGCTAGATCTCGTCCGATGCCTGACCCTGCCGGTAGTTAAGTTTTGGAACACTGTGAGCTGATTTAATAACTTTATGACTTACATTCCGTTTTACAAATTCTGTTTCACTGTTTAGCTAATTTGCACACTTTAAATTTACCATTGTCACAGATTGTATTTTACCATAGCAAAAATTTTGTAACCATAATTGTAATTGCTCCCTATAACAATTAGTTAACCATAAGACCACACAAGATTGATCAATGTCAGTTATGAATACTCATGGTGGTCAAGTTCCACTATTTTTCCATATTCTGTTTTGAAAGTAAAAGGAATATAAAATGCAGTTAGGTAACCGGACATCCATGTTAACCTTGTGATGCTACTCTTCATTATAGTAATTGATGGGATTTAAATTGATAATTAAATATCGGCATGGGATTTGTGCGCTGGCCGCGTGGCTTACAGAGAACATTCAGTTAACACTTATCTTGTTAAAACTTGGGGGCATGTCTGCTCCACTCCTGGGATATTTTAATTGAAGTTTTGGGGAGGGGGTTTTAGTCACCTATTAATTAAGCAGAAGGGGGCCAGATACTTGGTCAGAATAAGGGGGTTATGGGCGTTGGACAAGATGCTTAAATGCGCTGATAACCAGGGTGAACATGTGATGTGTTATTTATATGCAAACGTGGTTGATGTTAATTATATGTATGTGTTGTTTTTCATAATTGTTACATTGTTATATTAATCCTGCAGGTGTATATGTTTATATATTTATGTCTTGTTATAATATGTGATTATTTGCGGGTCGAGATTGTGTGCCAGTTTACAATTGTATTATTGACATTATGTAACATTCCATGAATTAATATTCACTGATCATTCAGATCTTCATAGTCATTCAATACTTGGGGCTGTAAATAGTTATTATTCCTTGCTCAACTTTTGGCAAGGCACACATTAAGGAAATTACATTCAATAATGAAAAGACTTAGTTATCTAGCCTTTTGGGGCTCAGGTGTTGTACTACCAGAGAATAATAAATTGTTGTTGTTACCTTAAGTTCAGTGTTTCATTTGCAAGTCCCATCATACTGGACCCAGCCCAATTTTAGCTTCTCTAGGCTCTTGCCTAGTTCTAAATAACTTGTAACCTCTCTTTCAAAACCAACAAGCAAGGAGATAGAAATTTAAAAAGAAATAAAATAAATACTAAAAGCACCGAGAGGTTACAAGTGTGCCTAAGGGAGAGGATTCGTTTACGAAAACTGGGTATAAGAATTGGAAGAACTGAAATTGTTTATGTTTATAGGCCTACAGTATATTTTGTTCTAGGTAAACATAACTGGAAGTACAACTTATGAAGAAAGGTCATAAGTTTGATTAAAAAATGAAATTGTCCCTCGTTTACTAACTAAGAATTATTACTAAACTTTATAATTTTGTATATAATGTTTTATTAATTTTATTATATAGATGGTCTCGCTACACACATGAATTTATGAAACTTTACCTTGGCCCCCCCCCCAAAGTTAGACCCCAAGTTACGCCCATGCTGTCCGCAGTACTGTATGTGACTATTATCATGTACTGCTGGTCATAATATCTCTATTTCAAAGTTTCTCCCAGTCATAATAACAATTAATCTCTTCTGGAAGTCTTCTGTTTTGCACATCTTTCACAGATAGCAAATCTACTGACATTTGTGATATACACTATATAGCAACTAGTAATTTTGTGATGAAAGAATGTTAGCAGACGACACACTGACTACTAAAAATATCCTGTAATGGTTTATTAGATGAAACATCTTTATATTGTACTAAGGTTTTAAAAACATACAAACACTTTGTTTGAATCTTTGTATCCACCAGATAACACATTTTACAGCTGTGTTGGAGTTTTAATATGTACACACAATCAAAGGCTGCATGAAAAATTAACACAAAGTACCTGACTGCAATGTACTTAGTATATCAGCATTGTATGACTGTTAATTTCACTTGAGGAATACTTTACCACATACATTCACAAACACCACATGAATATAACTGACAAGCAAGATTGTCAGCACAACATGTACTACTGACCCATATCAATTTCACACTTTGAGCAATTAAAGATATTATAGAAGAAAAGAACACCTTACATCTTATATGAAAAATTCAAGAAGAAAAGGAAGATTGACGGTAAAGACATATTATAATGTTGTGCATATATTGCACATGTGCATGCATGCATTGTACTTCATAATACAGTACATGTTTTGCTTATAATAAAATAACGGAAGTCAGGAAATGACAATATCCTTTTAAGCATGCTTCCAAGGAAGTATAATAAAGAAACATTAGAAAGGCAATAAATAAATACAGAGTCCCAACTATAGAGTGAAGAGTCTTGTGTAAGGAAACACACACACACACACACACACACACACGCGCGCGTAAAATGTTTCTGTTAAACCACACACATAATGTAAACCAGTGGCGTATCTAGAATTTGGCCTTGGAGAGGGTCCAGTCGAATCGGCTTCATACAAAACAAAAAACAAGTTAAGACTAATCAACGTTACCATTTTTAAAGTGGTTGAAAAACATGTGATAACATTCTAAAATCAACCTCAGTACAATAAAAAGGCAATAAAAAAAATAAAACTACACGTTATTAAAACATTGTTTAGAAGATACTTACTGACTGAATTTATTTTCTTACATTTTTATTTCAGATGTATATGCTAATGCTGTGTAATAAACCTGTTTGTATATTTAGAAAAGAGTTACTATATTAGCACACACAGCTGAAAAAATAGTAAAATAGCTTACAAGATAGGTTACAAGATTAACACAATTTGTCAACTTATTTCAACCTTCTGGGGGGGGGGGGTCCCATTTGCCCCTCTAATATGTCTCTGATGTAAACATATTTGTTAATTAAAAATATATCTACATAATTTCTGCAATGGAAAACGTTTGAATTTTACATTTACGAATTAACTCTATACTTAAACTCTGGACACATTGTGACATTCATCTGTTGTAGCCAATATCTGTTCTACAATTGTGTTTACTTTTATAGTTAAGTTTATATGGAACGAGTACACTTATTTTGTAGATACTCTTGAAGATTTCTGTTTGCCTGTTTTAACAGTCTTTCTTAACATTTTTATATTTTTAGTAATAACTACGATTAATAAACAGTATCATGAGTTTTATAATTCAAACATGCTTTTCTAGAAGAATTTATATTTTTGTTTTTAAAAGAAAATCAAGGATTGCTAATTGTGTCATGTATCAACACATACGCAGTTAGCAAAGTTTCCTTTCAAAATCAAAACTACCTCCGACATTGTCTTGACCACCCTGCACAATAGTCTTGGTATGGAATTTGTCACCATGCACAATGTGAAACCACTTATTTTGTTTATTTACATATTAATAAGTAAACTAAAAAAAAAAAACACTATTTCATATTCCTCTGTAGGCTACAACACTTGTCTTCTATGACATTTCACCTATGCTATATCAAGCTGGTGAGACATTCTAGGCATTGACATGTGATCAGAACCAGGAAAAGCTGAATATTCAGGACATTTCACACGTCGCACTTGATAAATTAGAAGCCTTTTCCATAGAACTGTTCATGTAGTTACCACATGAAAGTGACTGAAAGATGAGTGAAGTGCTGATATATATGAACATTTCTACACAATAAATATACAAAACAGCACAATCTAACTTCCCTTCCACCCAACTGATGAACTGAACAACATGTCGTTTAAACTGATCAGAAGTTAACGGTACAGAGTTGCACCTGGCGTTGTTAAAATTAAAAATTTTAAATCATTGTTGAGTAAATATAAACTGAAATATTTTGAAAACAAAATTTAATAAGAATTTTATGGGTCCATGTTTTAAAATTTAAGCTGGTGCTGTTATACAACTTATTTTTTAATTACATCTGTTTGACATTTTACTTTCCATAAAAGTCAAAATATACGACTAACATTAAGTGTACTAACAATGGATCTAGTACTCAAAATGCTTGTACTGCAACTTACTGACTTTCTTCCATGCATTCTGAAATATATCCATTATCTAAACATCCTGTGTAAATTTAGATTACAAATTTTATTCCTAGCCATAAACAATTGTTTTTTACTCTTAATTTTTCAAGACTAATGTACAAATATGAAATGAATAAATATTTTATCTCACATTTACTTATAAAGTAATTACAAAAAAAAAATAGTTGATGCACAAACATCATTCTCCCCCCTCTCGCTACGCGTGTGTGTGTGCACACGAATGCATGCATACATTTATAATGGTTTTACCATTTATAAAAGTGATAGTAATTGATTTAAAATAATGATATATTTGCCACTAGTTACTGAAGATGGGTGAGCTTAATTCTTCACACCATAAGTTCTTCACTAAGAGTTACTTCAACAAGATGATCTGATAGTTCATGTGCAACTGTATATACCCACTATAGAGCGTTTTTGAGCAAAGGCCTAGCAAACTGATCTAGCCATTTCTAGCCACTTCAGGCACACCAGATTATTGAAAGAAAAACAATCACGGTTTTTAGGACAAAAGTGATTTATTTCAACTACAACATTTCACTGCACAATCTACATAGTTAATTATTTCAAAAGTAAGATATAAAATAAAAATCTGTGGTCACAGTGTGTAATTGTAAAAAGAGTAGATTTAAATACTTTTATATTCAACAGAAAGAACACTTTTTGGATTAAATTACCTTCTGTCATAATCAGTGACTTTTACAAACAATTGTAAAAACTGTCAAATTAAGAAATTGTAAAACATGAAATTAGTTTCACTTTATACAAACAGCTCACCAACCAGTTACCCCCCCCCACAAATAGTGTAAACAATAATGACATCACTGGTCATCATCACCTTGATCAGTACTGATGACAGAAGTAACCAGTTTAACCAGTTATAATGTATAGAATCTAAAAGCTTTCAAAAATATTTTGCAAGGTTATCTACATGTCTTGCATACTGTGAGACAATAATTTCTTCATACAAGTTAATTAACATAATTCTCAGATATGGCAATATTAAATATTTCTGAAAATAAAACAAAATTAATATAAGAAAACAATATTTATTTTTTACTCGATGACTGCAAATACATTTAAAAACGAAAGTAACCTTTTTTAGTCACTAAGTATTCATTATCAAGTACAATTATACCATATTCTATTTTTAATAACCTAAATTTTACCTTCATTTTTTACAACTATGTTGAGGCTATAAGTACTGTGTGCTCACTGTTGTAACGTTTTTTTTGCAAATTTTCCGAGAAGATGATAGGATTCTTTTAAATAAATTTTCATAAAAAAAGAATTGGCATTTTATAAGAGGCATGGATTTGATTCGGCATACAGGTATGAACGTACACAAAAATCCCTGAACTTGAAGAAATATTATCATCAATTATGAAAAAATTAGCTTGATCAAACAAAAAGTAAAAAAAAAGCAGTTGCTGAAAAATACACAGAAAATAACAAATATTGGGTAGTGAAACTAAATAGTAAATTAATTAATCAAGGTGACAGTCTTCATGTAATGTAATGGGAATCATATCACATTCAAAGGAACAAAATATATATTACGCAGATACAATACAGAAACAATGCTCAAAAGTATCATCTTTTATTTACAGCTTTTGTAAGAAAGATTATTGACCACTGATCAATACAATTTTTTAGCCAGAAGTGGTGTCATTATCTAATAAAACACTGTGAGTATATGATTTATGTATTTTACAGGCATGTGTGTGCTTATTTATGCGTTGCCAATACATGACGTTTGAAATGCTTAATAATACTGGTAGGACAATGCAGTTTTTGCTAAACACATTCTTCAGAATGCATTTTCCATACTGACAAAGATGAGGATTTTGTTGTTTTTTTTTCAGGGATCTACCTTTGACATTATGAACCATGAGGCCACAGAATATTGGGTGCAGAGCCACACAAACATTTTTGTTTTTGGAATCTGTACAATTCTGATCAACAGCATAATATACATAATGACTTAAATGTCACAATATACAAAATCTGTCACGCAGTTTATACACATCCTGTATATGTCTATCCAGTTGTGTGTACTGAGCTGGTATAGACCATGCTGAAGGAGTTACAAAGCAAAAGGCCTGCTCGTCTTTCAGTCTGTAGTACAATCAAATATGAATTTTTGTTTTCTATGTTTGTTATTATGTATTACCACACTGTCAGCACAATACATTTCTGACTTCTTTTGTTTTTTAAAGAGAGTTCTTCTCTCGGAGTCTCCTGCTTCCTATGTTCTCATTTTCTTCTTACTTCTTTTTAATAGCTTTATCCAGGACCAAAATGGAAAACAGCTTAGTTAATATCTCTGTGTTATTCTCTTCAGTGTTTCAAATGAAGACACTTTACCATTTTATAGGTTTTTTTTATTTCCATGTTCCATAAGGAAATGGAAGTATGGTGATAGCAAAAAAAAATCGTGTTCGAGATAAGGGTTGATTCTGATTGTACTACCCTCAAAACATGAAGAAAAGTAATTTTTCAAAAACTGTCTGTGTGTAGAATTTCTTCTATGACGAACGATAACTGCCGCAAATTCAAACACAATCAAATAATGTTTTACATATGTGCCTGAGTTGTAGAGGACTCAGTAACTATTGATTTTGGTGAAGATCGGTTAAGGGGAAAGGGGTAGTTTACCTGCAACGTTTTATATTAAAAAAAAAGTAATTTTTTCTATGACGAACGATAACTGCCGTAAATTCAAACAGAATCAAATACTTTTGTGCACATGTGCCTGAGGTGTAGAGGACTCAAGCCATAATGATTTTAGTGAAGATCAGTTAAGGGGAAAGGGTAGTTTACCTGCAACGTTTTATGTTTTAACAAGTGTAAAGTACTTAATTTTGATAAATAAAGTATCCTGAAAAGAAGGAGATTATAATCCACTGTAGAAACGTAGATGAAATATCTATAAATAAAAAAGTTAGTTGAAGGGGGTGGGGGTAATTTTCTATAAATGAAAATGATAGTTGAAGGGGGAGGGGATAATTTTTATTTATATGTCATGTGTACTACATTATCGGCAACAAAGAAGTAGTTTGTTGTTAAAATTTCTTCCCGGTCTGTTTGGCCGTGGTCCAATGTTTTCTACAAAACCAGACGTTTTGGCAGTGCTATCGATTGCCATCATCAGTGAAAATCGAGTGCGCTAGCGTGAGGTGGTATACGTTAGTGACCACAGTACTATGGTTAAGGCTGAAGCAAGAAGAAGAAAGAAGTAGTTTCTACGGAAATATTTCATTTCGAAAATTATTTTAAATATAAATCTTGGAACATGAAAGTCATGTACGGTTCTCCATACCGATTTTTTAGTTGCACTGTAAAAACTTCACAATCTTTGTTACTGTATTTTGTGATTTTTGTTTTTGTACTGTTTCACACATTTTACCTCTGACTGTTTTGTTACAGGCTTTCTCAAGGTCTCATTTATTTTGTGTTTCTGATTTTGTCTTATTATCTATTAAAGTTTTATTTCCAATGCTGACAATTGTTTTTGCTGTTTTAACTACTAAAATGACCACTCTTATACTACCTGGTCTGATCACCATATTGATTACTTCTCTGAGGTCTCTATTTTGTTATTTTATCATGTTGTGGTGCTTTCCTATGTATTTCACTAGTTCCTGCATTGTCATCCTGAATTACTTGAATGACATCATATGAAATATTGAAACATACCTTACATTCTGTTCTATTTTAGCAAGAGCTACAAGAATAATGTTAATACACAGGTCTTCAAACTTATCAAATATCATGAAATAGGGCCTGTTCCGGGAGACATGAATAACGTGTTAAACATCTTCTCTAGTTCAACTGAAATGTCACTGAATTATTTGTATACACGATTTACTTTGTTTTCCATTCATGTAACCTGAACATATTCTCCAACAATGGTAGTAACAATTCTGGTGAAAGTCTATCTCCCTTAAATCCTCCATTTGCTATTGGTTTCTTAATTTGACAGTGTGCATAGTTTTATTTGAGCTGTTGATTTTTATATATTTGGACAGAATCTGCAGATATTTCTTTCCATCATTTGCACTTTTAAAGCCTCCGTACAGCTTTTGTGTAAAAGCATAAGATTTTTTGTAATAACAGTTGAATACAAAGTTACAGCACCTTTGAAGTTCATTTATTGATTGAAGGTATTATACTGTGGTTAGATTAACTAACTTTTTTAATCTGCTTATCACTTCTTGCTTACAGTTATTATGACTCGTTTCAAAGCAGATGCTTCATCATCAGATAATAAAAAATACCCCTTATGAGGACTTCACTTGTTAAAATACCAATTTTGCATTTCAACCGTACATGTTAGTAGGTGCGTCAGCCCTGAGCAGTTGCTTGTCTCTATCTCACAAACCATGTTCAAGGCAATATTGTGTAGTGGACTGGATTTAAAATTTAGCTGGTCATTCAAACAAAACTGTGACTGTTTTATGTTTGTGTATGCTCTATAAATTTCAAACTCTTCCACGGTATTCATGATTCAGCCCTTTTCACAAATGTGTAGTGATTCCAAGTTAGATTTGAAATTCTTATAGTTGTGGTTGTGTAAGACCAAATGGCAAACATACTTCAATTTTATGCCGCTGCAGTTAAGATTTTTTAGTTGTTTAGGTATATGTTCCAAGAAAAGTTTATGGAAATCCCTCCCTATTTGACCAATATAAAAACAATTACAGCCATTAGATGATAGTTTCTCGACGCCTCTTTTATTTCCAAAGGTGTGTGTTAGTCCGCCTATCTTTTTAGTATACTGTTATTAGTTCTATGTGTTATGGTAAATTTATCATTATTTAGTATGAAAGACAAAATTTTGGGCATGGAATTTGTGTAGGTAGTTGACATTAAGGTCTTTGTGCATCAGTATTTTTTACTTGGGGTTTAGGTTTTTGTTTTTATGTTTCCACAGAAGCCGATCCATAACTGAGTTCTTGTAACCATTGACAACAGCAATATATTTTAGGAATGACTAGTAATCTATGGATAAAGCTATTACAAGTTGCCAGTTTTATGTGGAAGGGGTGATGGTAGTCGGTATAAATTGTTGTATTGGTGGTTGCTGGTTTTCTATAAATTTAACTTCAAACCATCCAACTGCCTACTGATGTTAAATCTAAATACAGTAGCTTATCTTCTTATCACTTTCGGTTTCCAGAGTGAAATGGATGTTTTTATTTAAGTTGTTTAAAAGGTTTTTAAATATCTCAGTCTGTCTCAAGGTTCCATTAAAATTTATAAACCTATCATCTGCATAATGTGAATAAGATATTATGTTATCTTTATATACACTGTTATTAAGCAAATAAAGAGTTTTGATAAAAGTTTAAATGAACAACAGCCAATAAACCACAGAGTGGGAACCCATAGATGGTCCATTATCTTGAGTGAAAAATTAATTAGTAAAGGTAAAGCAATTTTATTTTAAAATAACTCCAAGAAAATTAATTACTATTTTCAGACAAATTGTTGCTCAAAATCTGTACGTTTTCTTTTAATGGAATATTGGTACATATATATTTATTATATCAAAGTATGCTAATTTGTAGTTTGGTTGTAGGTGGATGGACTTACGAATATAATATATTACCACGCGTTGGGCATCATGTACAAATGTACATAATTATGCGAATTTATTAATTGCATAAATTAATCGAATTTTTAATTAAATAAATCTTTCTCTTGGTTACAATTATCTACTAGAATATGCTTCCTCGTGCCACGTGTTGGGGCACCATATGCAACTGTAATATATTTTATGTTTGTCTCTAACTGCATAAATTAATTAAAATTATTCTAAGGAGTTTCCATAAATGTAGGTTTTTACTACAGATCTTGTTTACTGCTCCAGGACGGGCATGCCATATATGATGATACTCTCTGATATCACTGAGCTTTAATACGCCCCGCGTTCTGGAGCACCATATGTAAACAGGTGTTTTGGGTGAATAACAATTATGTGACTCAGACACTATTAATTTTCGTAAACAATACAAATTTAATTTTTATAAACAATACAAATTTATTATATGTTTTCAATATCATTCAAATACTGAATAAAGTTAGCGTTTCTATACAACATATTAAATACACAATGCTGTTATATTATCTCTAACGTTTATAAACATCTACAAATCAATAAAGATTAATTAATGAACATATAAATTTCAATATATCCTACTCTATGGATTCATATTTCTCAATTTGCGTTACTTTTGAGCAATTAAATATATGTATATTCAACGATTAAATAAATGTATATTCAACGATTAAATAAATGTATATTCAACGATTAAATAAATGTATATTCAACTCAGTGGCAAGTTCTTTTTGAGTGGCAGGACAGTGGCAACCTAATCTAATGTTACATGAATGATAATAATTTACTTGTTGTTTGTATCCAAATTGCGGTGATTAACTGCGTAGTACCTCTCATACTGCGACGAAGTCCAGGCTGAAGATACGCCAATTAAATTACACTTGACACTCCGTCACGACACTATTTGTTCCACATTTTATCCGGATACTCGCATGAACGATAATGACTAATTGCGTTAACTCGAATATTACTTCATCGTCTAAAACACTTTGCGTGTAGGTTCTTTGTCACTCTCGATGTACGCGTGCAATAGTTTATGCTGTGTTAACTAGAGCGATTGTACCATTTATACTGTATTCACAATGCAAGTATAATTGGTTTTATTTGCATTTCAGTGAGTTAATTCGTGGCACAATCTTACTATATTGTCTCATGTCACTTATGTCACGGTAATGTGATATTGTCAATACCTTATCACTCGCATTAGATTCATAAAAACGAGATTTTTATGATCACAAAGTCTGATCGTACTTAACTCGACATTGTCATAGTATTTAGTCACGGGTTAGTTCTAGTTTTACATAGTCTGATACACTCCCGAACAATCTCTCTGCTCGTATCAATACCCTTTGCTACCGTCCATCTGAAAGACTCTGGCTGGTTTATACCGAAATAGAATTGACTGACAAAATTTAGAATACGACCGAACTGAGACTGAACTCAAATTTAAAATAGACTGAACTCTCCAAATCGGCTGAACTGAGATTTTAAAATAGATTGACTGAGATTTTTAAATAGACTGACTGACTTTTTAAAATAAACTGACCTAGATTTTAAAATAAACTGAACCTCTTCTCTGCGAACTCCTTATTTTATTACTTCAGCAACACGACTCCCTCCACGGATATCATACCCTTACCACAATCACTGTCATGATTGGTTTCTCGCATCAGATTCTGCGAAGGCTCCTCCTAGATACTCTGGCTGGGGTCTCTAGTCCACTTCCCATTAGCTCTTCACCCTTGTCTCCATGTTGACGTCTTCTTTACACCCGCCTTTGCCGAATTCCTTGCTCCTGATAGGTCAGCCAAGACCCCTCTCTAAAAGTCTTGCTGTCCACACCACCTCCCCGTATGACGACGGACCTAATTACACGGTTGTCTGTTATGTGATTGTCTTACGTTCCCTAGTGTCCTTCCTAAGCGATTTCCTTTCCGCACATGTGTGTACCATAACCCGGGTGTGTCGAATCGCCGTATTGTCCTCGACTTCCCTTGTTACATTCACACGCTGATGGTGGTCATCTTCCAGGAACTAACATCTGTTCTGCAGCCCTACAAGATGCTCCGTATGTCGTGCCAGTAAGCAAGTTGCCCGCTGTGCGGCTATGTAAGTTCCTTTGTACTTAATTGCATCCGCTCTTAGACTGCTTTTGTGGAAAATGTTATGTCCATGTGCAACCGCTAACTCACACGTGTATGTCGAAAATGTTGGCGTCCCCTTAGTACACGCTTTGTCGGTAATTGTGACGAACTGACACCGTCTTTTGTTTCTTTGTTATTGTCGCCACTTGCGCTTATGTCGTTCATCCACGTCCAACATCTGTTGTGTGCCAAGGCGTTGTCTTTCTTAAGTCATTGTCTAACGGCGGCCGTTTGGCTATACCATGCATCACTCTTGACAGTTGACGCCCGCTACAGTGCCGTTTACGCAAAAAAAAATTCTCTACCATAATTGCTTTACAGAGTCCCCAATTTGGGTTCATTGATGAGTCCCGAATCAAGGAATCGCAAATTAATGCCCTTGTTGAAGTTTCATCAATGGTCATTCTTCATTGAAAAGAGTGTAGCCACTAAAGATCATCTTCCACGTGAAAGAGTGTAGTGTCACTTACCCTTTCCTTCCCCCCTTTTCAACACCGTCTGTCATTATTACACCACTGTCGTTCATAACCTCGATACTGAATTTATTGCTCGCTTGTTTGAGATTATGAATCCATTTACAGATTTTCTAGTAATTAAATGGTTAAGTTAATATTCATTTACATGTTCTATATCTACAAAATTCCTTCCTTTTAGGAAAATGAAAAAATAAAAAAATGTTCTTTTGTTGCTAACTAGTTATTACACATTTTTTTCTCCGTAATTTTTTTTAATTTTATTTATGTATTTTTTTTTATTACTCCTAAATAATCTATTGGCTAAAATTTACATTTTGTTGACAAACGTTCTACCAACTTGGTTACAACAAAAGAAAACACAATAAGCTTAAGTATAAATATCTTGATAACCTATTCACTCCAATAATCCTTGGTTAGATTTTCCAAAGATTATATTACAATTTGATTTACGCTAAATTTTACACATATACTGCTTGTTGTACATTCCAATAATTTATAGCTAATTATTTCAAATGATTAAGTAACAAACCTTTGTTTACTTTCTCTTATCGATTACTATCTTATCACGTACATTATTCAAAATTTTACCATGAAACTAGACAATTTAAATTTTTACAAATTAGTCTATGATTTCACTACTAACTATAACACAATGACATAGTTCTTGATTTATTTACAAAGACAATTCTATCTCTTAGCTAAGCAAACTTGAATGGTTTGTTTTATTTCCGTTAGAGGCTTTACGCATTCCTCTAACTTCTCCCCACTTAGCCGTTGAGTAGTTTGCCTTTTCCCTTCTTTACGTAACATAAACGCACGTCTTGTCCTTAAATAATTTGATGTATTATTTTTCACGTTGATTTCTTTCTTTAATCTCTTTCCTTTCGGGAATGATATGCTTTTAACTGTCTTATGTTAAATTTGCCGCGTATTTTCTGTTCATCGCTGCATTCAACCAAGATATATGTAGCTTCCCCTAAGACCTGTTTCACCTTATAGGGTCCACAATATAATTCACAAAATTTGTCAATTTTCTTCTGCATGGCATCCGATTGGCAATATGTCCTTACCAATACTAGATCTCCCAATTTAAATTTGGTAATTTTGTTATCCTCGTTCATTTTCTTTGCGTGTTTCTCTCTCTTCAGCTTCATCTTCACAAAGATTTGGCGGTTGTCCGTTATGCTATGTTCATGTATTTCTTGGTTTAAGTATTTTTCCCAAACGCGTGCTGGTCTCCTACCAAACTGCGCTTCGTATGGTGTTACTTCAATGGTGTCGTGATACGTTTCATTAATGCAGCTTTCGATTGTTGTAATGAAACGTGACCACTTAGTTTGTTGTTCGCCGACGAATATACGGAACATGTTTCCTAATTGTCGATTAATACGTTCGGCAAGGTTGGCGCACGGGTTGCGAATGGCAGTGTACTTCGGTTGTATTTGAAGTTCACTCAATCCTTTCACCCATTGTTTCGATGTAAACTGCGTCGCATTGTCCGTTAATATTGCTTTCGGTTTTACCACTTCTTCGATGTATTGTCGGACTCTCCTGACAGTTGCGGCCGTTGTTGCCCTTCTCAACGTGTATAACTTCACGTATTTTGTAAAGTTATCAACCAAGACGAAGATGTATTTTACGCCACCCGTCGATACTGGTAACGGTCCGTAATAATCACCGCTAATGAGTTCTCCTTTCTCTGATGGTAAAATTGGTATCGTTCCGCCAAACAGATTCCTATTTTGGCTATCCTTGCAACGTTGACATTTGTCACAAGTTTTTACGTACTCTTTAATTTTCCTTGACATTTTGTCAAATGTGAAACTCTCCTGTAACAGTTTGGTACATTTCTTACCTCCTAAATGGCCGTACATCTGATGTATTTCGGAGATGATTATGTCCGTAATACTCTCTGGCACGTATAATTTCCATTTGTTCTTACACTTTCTATACAATTTGTTATCAACATACTTATAAAACTTACACATATCATTTTCATTACCATTATCTAGATTATCTATAATAGATCCTAACTTCGTATCCTCCTTCTGGAATTTTCCTGTCTCTTATCATACTACATACGTCTTTCTTCATTTTTATAGTTACCTGATTTATCTGATATTCGAAGTTCTCATCAACTTGGTCCCCTTCCGTTGCATCTTCTGGATACCGGCTGAGTATGTCGGCCACTACATTCTCTTTACCTTTACAGTGAAGGATGTTAAAGTTATATTCTTGTATGGATAGGATCCACCTAGTTATCCTGGAGTTGTTTAGATGGCATTTATGCATGAAAGTGAGTGCTTTATTATCAGTTATAATTGTTAATGGTTGACCCAAGATATATATTCGAAACTTCTCTAAACATCTGACAATGCTTAAGAGTTCCTTTTCAGTCGTGAAATAGTTCTTTTCCGCACCCTTAAAAGTTTTACTCGTGTAGGCAATTACACCCACATTCCCCTCTTCATCCAACTGATACAGTTGTCCACCGTAGGCGTATTTACTTGCATCGCATTGAAGAAAATATCGTTGGTTGACTTTCGGAAATTTTAATATAACCATTTCAATAAATAAATCCTTTACTTCCTTGAAGCATCGATCTAGTTCTGATGTCCATATAAACCTTTTATTTTTTTTCAATAAATCCAGTAATGGTTGAATCGTTTCTGCATACTTAGCAGTAAATCTATTATAAAAGTTAGTCAATCCTATGAATCCTTTCAATTGCTTCTGGTTTCTCGGAACTGGGAAATTTCTGATCGCAGCAACCTTTTCTTCTGTTGCTTGAACTCCTTCTGTAGTTAAGCGATACCCTAGGTAGGCGATTTCTTGACGAAAGAATTGCGATTTATCGAGGTTAATCGTTAGGTTTGCTCTGCGTAGATTGCTTAATAATAAATTCAAATGTACCAGATGCGTCTTGACGTCGTTCGAGTAACAAAGACAGTCGTCAACATAGATGATTGTGTTTTCCTTCACCGGATCTTCAAGTGCCATGTCTAGTCCTCTCGTCAGAGCGGCAGAATTGGTGCTTAATCCGAATGGTGTTACTGTATATCTATAACATTTCCCCTCATACATGAAAGCAGTGTAATCGCGACAACATTCCTTTAGTGGCACCTGCCAAAAACTGCTGGTTAAATCTACTGTGGACAGGTACTTCATTCTACCACACCTTGCTAATATCTCTTGGATAGGAGTTGGTCCTTCATAGTCGGGAATGGTAACACTATTGATTTTTCGTGCGTCCAAACACAGCCTGACGTTTCCGTCTTTCTTTATTACGGCGACCATTGGATTAATAAATGGGCTATTTCCCCTCTCAATTACACCGTGTTTCAACATTTTGTTGATTTCGGCATCAACTCTTTGCTTGTACGTAAGTGGAATTGGCCACCCGCGTTGGAAATAAGGCGTGTTGTCCGTTACTTTAAATTCATGCTGATAGCATTCCATTCTCCCTGGACTCTCCCGAAATAAACTTTTATTATTCATTAAGACTTCTCTCAGATTTTCTAACGTTTCCTCATCCACACCTGTTATGTTGTCCACTTTCGCGTTTATTTTCTTCTCGATTTCATCCTCTTCTTCTGCTTCTACTACTTCCATGTGTACAATGGGTATGCTGACATTTTGTTCTTCCTCTCTTCCTCTAAATTCGACGACTCCCTTTGCCACGTCAATCAAACATTTTTCATCTTTCAGAAAGCTAATACCTAATATACAATTTCTAATTAAATTTGGAATAATTAAAAATACGCAGTCTATCTTGATATCACTAATGTAAATGTCACATAAGATTTGTTTCCGTACTAGCTTAGACTTACTACCTACTGCACTAATAATCAGTGTATTAGTCATGCTTAATTCCTCATAAGGTTCTAAATAATGTTTATTTTGGTTGAACCATTCTTCTGACAACGCATTAATCGCGCTCCCAGTATCCAATAAGGCAAGGACCGTAATATTATTATTGAACTTAATTAATATTTCTGGACACTTAGAAATCCGTTGTTCGAATTTTAATTCGTCTTCATAAGTTAATTCATTTCTAAGATCTGGTAATAGTATGTTGGTTTCGTGAAGTCGGTTCTTGGTCAGTATATCGGCTATCTCATTGTATTGTAGGGTTAATTTTTTTTTTCTTTATCTATGTCGTTCCCCTTACCAGTCGAGGTCGACGCACCGTTGTTTACGAATTCCAAGGAATTTATGGGCTGTCGGTTAGTGTGTCGTCCAAACCCCTTAACGTTGCGATCGTTTTCACTTTCTTTGTTCGGCACATGCTGTTTTTGCTTCCAGCTGACACCCTTATTGTGAAATGGTTGGGGTGTGTTTGTTGCTTCTCCCACACCTCGGGTACTCCCTACAAAGTCATTATCTCTAGTTGTTCGCTGATTAATCGTGGCGTACTCTGCAATCAATGATTCAAGGTTTTGGATAGAATTAATCCCCCTTGTCACCACAGCAATTTCAATATTCTTACCAAAATGGCGCGCTATCTTTTTGATTAACTGACAATCAGTGATAGCTGGCGTTAATTGGCGACTTTCAAGTAGCTTGCGCTCCATATATTGTATTGTGCTCAGGTTGCCCTTCCAATTAAATCGACCAAATTCTAGGCTGTCCCTGACTGCGTCCTGTCTTTCTTCTCCCCAATACTTTTGTGTGAAGAGGTCTTTAAATTCATCAAAATTGCGGATTTGGTCTCGTATCACCCTCCACCAAATCGCGGCGTCTGCTTCTAGATGTCGACCGATCCATTTGACATCGTCACTTGGGTAGAATGTGTTCTGGATTTCGGTCAGTTCTTTGAGAAATTCGATGGGATATCGGTCTGTGCCGTTGTATTTTAATTCGTTGTTATGCGGCCCACCTGTTCTTGTGGTCGATCCGACTTCTGCGTTGGCTAATTGACGCTGTAGTCGTTCTTGGCCTTCTTTAACTTTGGCGATGTGGTTTCTTAATTCTTCTAGTCGTGTCTCCTTCTCTTTATCTGTCTCACTGATTTTCTGTACAGCCGACCGTTGTCTGTCATCTACTTCTACGATCTTCTGTTTTAACGAGTTTACTGCTTCTCCTTGTTCTGTCCGTAGTCGTTCTACGTTGTTCATGACAACTCCTTTCAATTCTTCATTCCTGCTGTTGGTTTCTTGAATATGTGTGTCTAGTTTGTTATTTATTTGGTCTACTGACTTCTGTGTATTATTAATTGCTTCTTGCCATTTTTGTCGGTCCTTCTCTCTCAATTCTTTACTTTCTTTGGTATGTCTTGTTAATTCATTCTTCAACTCTTTCATTCCATGTTCATTCTTTTTCTGTAGCTCGCTAATTTTCTCTTCCCATTTCTTGGTGTGTTCTTGCAATTCTACTTTTATTTTTCCAATCTGTTCTTCGTTCTGTTGTCTCATTTTTTCACTCATTTTTTCGCTCATTTCTTCATTCTGTTGTTTCATTTTTTCACTCATTTTTTCGCTCATTTCTTCATTCTTTTGTTTAATGAACTCGAGCAATAACTGAAAGTTCATCTCGCGAGGTACTAACGATTGTCCCCCCGCCCTTGTAGTCTCGTCGGCGCTGGTGTTTTCACTCTGCGTCGTATCTTCCTCACGTCCTTCGACGCCTAGCTGGTTGTTCACGTCGAACTCCATACTATCTGAATTATTGTTTGTCATTTTCGCGTGACTACGCGTAATCATTCAAGTATGCTTAACTAAGACTATTTCTACTACTGACTTACTGTCTAACAATTGTTTATAGCCACTGCCTGTCCTCAGCCTACTCACTAATAATATTTATTATTAATTATTCGAGCAATCGCTTCGTGCAATCGCGTTGGGCGCCATATACGAATATAATATATTACCACGCGTTGGGCATCATGTACAAATGTACATAATTATGCGAATTTATTAATTGCATAAATTAATCGAATTTTTAATTAAATAAATCTTTCTCTTGGTTACAATTATCTACTAGAATATGCTTCCTCGTGCCACGTGTTGGGGCACCATATGCAACTGTAATATATTTTATGTTTGTCTCTAACTGCATAAATTAATTAAAATTATTCTAAGGAGTTTCCATAAATGTAGGTTTTTACTACAGATCTTGTTTACTGCTCCAGGACGGGCATGCCATATATGATGATACTCTCTGATATCACTGAGCTTTAATACGCCCCGCGTTCTGGAGCACCATATGTAAACAGGTGTTTTGGGTGAATAACAATTATGTGACTCAGACACTATTAATTTTCGTAAACAATACAAATTTAATTTTTATAAACAATACAAATTTATTATATGTTTTCAATATCATTCAAATACTGAATAAAGTTAGCGTTTCTATACAACATATTAAATACACAATGCTGTTATATTATCTCTAACGTTTATAAACATCTACAAATCAATAAAGATTAATTAATGACCATATAAATTGCAATATATCCTACTCTATGGATTCATATTTCTCAATTTGCGTTACTTTTGAGCAATTAAATATATGTATATTCAACGATTAAATAAATGTATATTCAACGATTAAATAAATGTATATTCAACGATTAAATAAATGTATATTCAACGATTAAATAAATGTATATTCAACTCAGTGGCAAGTTCTTTTTGAGTGGCAGGACAGTGGCAACCTAATCTAATGTTACATGAATGATAATAATTTACTTGTTGTTTGTATCCAAATTGCGGTGATTAACTGCGTAGTACCTCTCATACTGCGACGAAGTCCAGGCTGAAGATACGCCAATTAAATTACACTTGACACTCCGTCACGACACTATTTGTTCCACATTTTATCCGGATACTCGCATGAACGATAATGACTAATTGCGTTAACTCGAATATTACTTCATCGTCTAAAACACTTTGCGTGTAGGTTCTTTGTCACTCTCGATGTACGCGTGCAATAGTTTATGCTGTGTTAACTAGAGCGATTGTACCATTTATACTGTATTCACAATGCAAGTATAATTGGTTTTATTTGCATTTCAGTGAGTTAATTCGTGGCACAATCTTACTATATTGTCTCATGTCACTTATGTCACGGTAATGTGATATTGTCAATACCTTATCACTCGCATTAGATTCATAAAAACGAGATTTTTATGATCACAAAGTCTGATCGTACTTAACTCGACATTGTCATAGTATTTAGTCACGGGTTAGTTCTAGTTTTACATAGTCTGATACACTCCCGAACAATCTCTCTGCTCGTATCAATACCCTTTGCTACCGTCCATCTGAAAGACTCTGGCTGGTTTATACCGAAATAGAATTGACTGACAAAATTTAGAATACGACCGAACTGAGACTGAACTCAAATTTAAAATAGACTGAACTCTCCAAATCGGCTGAACTGAGATTTTAAAATAGACTGACTGAGATTTTTAAATAGACTGACTGACTTTTTAAAATAAACTGACCTAGATTTTAAAATAAACTGAACCTCTTCTCTGCGAACTCCTTATTTTATTACTTCAGCAACACGACTCCCTCCACGGATATCATACCCTTACCACAATCACTGTCATGATTGGTTTCTCGCATCAGATTCTGCGAAGGCTCCTCCTAGATACTCTGGCTGGGGTCTCTAGTCCACTTCCCATTAGCTCTTCACCCTTGTCTCCATGTTGACATCTTCTTTACACCCGCCTTTGCCGAATTCCTTGCTCCTGATAGGTCAGCCAAGACCCCTCTCTAAAAGTCTTGCTGTCCACACCACCTCCCCGTATGACGACGGACCTAACTACACGGTTGTCTGTTATGTGATTGTCTTACGTTCCCTAGTGTCCTTCCTAAGCGATTTCCTTTCCGCACATGTGTGTACCATAACCCGGGTGTGTCGAATCGCCGTATTGTCCTCAACTTCCCTTGTTACGTTCACACGCTGATGGTGGTCATCTTCCAGGAACTAACATCTGTTCTGCAGCCCTACAAGATGCTCCGTATGTCGTGCCAGTAAGCAAGTTGCCCGCTGTGCGGCTATGTAAGTTCCTTTGTACTTAATTGCATCCGCTCTTAGACTGCTTTTGTGGAAAATGTTATGTCCATGTGCAACCGCTAACTCACACGTGTATGTCGAAAATGTTGGCGTCCCCTTAGTACACGCTTTGTCGGTAATTGTGACGAACTGACACCGTCTTTTGTTTCTTTGTTATTGTCGCCACTTGCGCTTATGTCGTTCATCCACGTCCAACATCTGTTGTGTGCCAAGGCGTTGTCTTTCTTAAGTCATTGTCTAACGGCGGCCGTTTGGCTATACCATGCATCACTCTTGACAGTTGACGCCCGCTACAGTGCCGTTTACGCAAAAAAAAATTCTCTACCGTAATTGCTTTACAGACTTAAGTTTATTAATAAACTTGGTGTTGTTTATAATAATGTGATTGTTTTTTTAAATGCAAATTTTCTTTAATTACACGGACAAGTTATTTAGCTGTTTTAAGCCAAGAGATGTGGCAAGTTAACAGTTGTCCTAATAGATATACTTTTACGGTAAGTCAGTGAGTTCTGGGGCTTTTGCATTATGCTTTAAGTACTGCCACATGCTTACATTAAATAAACTAAGACACTTATTTATACTGTTGTTTAAATTTTTGACAAACAAGTCAGCAGAATATTAATTAATAAATAAATTAATTTTGTTTTTATTTGTTTGAAAATTCTATACTCTTAGAAAAACCTTTGTTTATATGAAATGTGAAATAGACATTGTCTGACTTAATGGCTTTATTGAATTTGATACTTATTAAAAAACACGTGCTTCATTATTTAGGCATGGATCGAAAATTGCTTTTACAGCTGCCTCTGTGCCAAGATACTCATGAATGATACGTTTTCATCACTAAATGGTAGGCTGTAATTTATGCCCTTATTGTGAAGCTTCATTTCATCCGTGTCAAAAACTATTGTAGTTAAATTAGACACTCTTGGACAAAAACGTGTGTTTACGGGAGATATAAGTTTTTTGGTGATATTTATTTTCTAAATTACAACGTTTACGTAACTGTTTAAAGTATGTGCTGTGACCACAGATCTTGGTTTAAAACAGCTAAAAAAAAACTCATCTGAATATTTACAGAAAATTTACATTTAAAAACAATCACAGTATTATAAACAATATCAAGTTTATTAATAAACTTAAGTCTATACACCTACAACTCAACTACAAATTAGCATCCTTTGATATAATAAGTATATATACCAATATTCCAATAAAAGAAACATTACAGATCTTAAGTGACAGCTTGTCTGAAAATAGTAATACGGATGCTCAAATAATTAATTTGCTTGGAGTTATTATGAAACAAAATTCTTCATAAAGCACAAATGACCTGAATTATGCATTTTGATGGATGATCTTGAATACGATAAAGAAGAATTGAAAAGAGAAGGGATTGCATAAGGGTTTACATATGTGTAATGTCTACAAGGAACCACTCTGTACCAACCAAAACAGGGAAAGGCCACTTAATCAGACTTTTTTGGTTTTCATGCCCTCCGTCAATTAGAAGATTTAAATATTTTTCTAAAGCTCTCAATTTTCATTATACAGTAAACTAAAACTATCACAAATTATATATGTAACAGTTAACTCCTCAGATTACATTTAATTTTAAAACTATTTTAATGCATGCATTTTGCTACACTGTGTGATAAGATTAGTGAATTTTAATCTAAAGCTTTTCACAGTGAATTTTAATTTAATTTTTAAACACCCTTTACACATACTTTTTGAAGAATGTGAAAAAGAATTTTTAAATTACATTCTTAAAATATATGTTCTGTAAGCTTACTATGGTAACACTACAAAATAATGTCTTACTAGTTGAATTTTGATATTTATTATTTATTTTTTATGATTGTATATAATAGTCAAAATTAATTTTTTACATCTTTTTTTGGCTTTAGAAATTTTAAAAGCAATCAAAATTATAAGTGTGAAAATGGTATCATTCATATCCTTGATTGTAACAGTAAAAGTAATATAACAATTATTACAGAAATATAAGATGGTGAGACCGAAACAAATTTTGTTTGATTTAGTACGAAATGTCACATCTAAAGAACACCACTATATTAAAGGAACTTTTAAAACTGTAAAATAATTTCAACTGAAAAAAACTGGTACCACTTGGCAGCAAGTAAAAGATGTAATAAAAATAGATACTCTGTGGTTATATAATAATAATATATTTACTATTGCCTTATTTGGAACATGTTTCGGGAAGCATTGTGTTCCCGTCTTCAGCCTTCCTGATTTTGAGTCTAGTGAAGTACTTGTGTGTTGGTTGGTTGTTATTGTGGTTTCCTGTTGGCCTCTGGTACTTTAAATTGGTATTATTGTGTGTGATTGTGGTGTATGTATTAGTATTTTGTGTATTTTCGATGTTGAGTGCTCTGAAAATTGTGTCGTGTTTTGTATTGCTTTGTATTTGTTCAGGTATTAGTTTGTTTTGTGTTTTAGGTTTGTATATTTGTAAATTTTCCCAAATGTTCATTATGGTGCCTTTGTGTGGTATGTGTTTTACTAGTGTCATGTTGGTTATGTCTCGGAATACATGTCCACTGTTTATTGCATGTGTGGCCAAATTAGATTTATATATTTCTGTTTTTTTTTTTTTTATGCATTTAGGTGTTCAAAATAACATTTTTTCAGTTGTTTTTTTGTTCATCCTATGTAACATTTATTGCAATCTTGGCATTCAATTTTGTATATACCATTGGTTGTTGTATTATCTTTGTTGTGTGGGTTATTTAGTTTTTGTAGATTATTTTTGTTAGTTTTGTATGCGATTTTATTGTCTGTGTATTTGAATAGTTTTGTTAGCTTTGTCATTTTATTATTTATGTATGTGAATGTGGCCCATTTTTTATTGTTGTTATTATTTATGTTTTGTTCATTTTGATTAATTCTTAATAGACAAAGAAAGAAATTTAGTATACCAAATTGCTTATGAAAATGGATATAATAAAAATACTGTAAACAAAATAGAAAATCAAATCAAATATAAAAGAAAAACTGAACAATTAAGAATTAATCAAAATGAACAAAACATAAATAATAACAACAATAAAAAATGGGCCACATTCACATACATAAATAATAAAATGACAAAGCTAACAAAACTATTCAAATACACAGACAATAAAATAGCATACAAAACTAACAAAAATAATCTGCAAAAACTAAATAACCCACACAACAAAGATAATACAACAATCAATGGTATATACAAAATTGAATGCCAAGATTGCAATAAATGTTACATGGGACGAACAAAAAAAACAACTGAAAAAACGTTATTTTGAACACCTAAACGTACACAACAAATCGGAAATATAAATCTAATTTGGCCACACATGCAATAAACACTAGACATGAATTCCCAGACATGACCAACATGACACTAATAAAACACATACCACACAAAGGCACCATAATGAACATTTGGGAAAATTTAATTCCTGAAGACTCCGGAACACAATGCTTCCCGAAACATGTTCCAAATAAGGAGAAAATATCTTGAGGTAAAGTCATTATAAATATTAAATATATTATATACATCAAGAAACAGGCGGTACAAAAAGTGTTTGAATTAATAATAATTAAAATTTTTTGTTGTACTATCAAAGTAGTAAGGAATTCGGCAGGGTATGCTGCTCATGTAAGTCATTCAGCAGGAAGACATTGTGGGTAGCACTATGTTTCAGCCAATCATTATTACCTAAGATACTCATTTCACAGGCTAAGTCAACTTGGGGATAAAAAATGACCCTGATTTTATGGTGCTTCTCGGGAACTGAACCTGGGATCTTTAGGTTAGTAGCCAAGCCCGATCCCACTGGTCTAATAAGCGTCTGTGATGATATATTTACCTGTTAAGTATTCCTGAGGTGAAATACTGCCATGTCTCAGTTTTCTGGATGCGAGAACATTTGAAGAAAGCAAAAAGTTCAACCAGGGGTTGAATATACTAGTGGGTATGGCACTTGGCTACTAATCTATAGTAGTTCCATGTTCAATTAAGATGGCTGGCTGCAGGTACCACCATGGCTAAAAATGTCAGATACCTTACCACTTAAAAAAACTTCTATAAAATGGGATCATTCATGTACATATTCTTTTTGCAATATGACGATATTAAGCAGGCACTTGAATATAGATATATAGTCAGTGTTGTAAATTCTCTCTCTTCTCCTGTGGCAGGCATCACATCCATAATACCTTTCTGATAAAACTATGTAAGGCAGGCAACTACCAGCAGATATAACAGGAAACCACCCCTTTTGCCGCCAGAGTTCAAGTCCCTGCTCAGTCCTAAACAGGATTGCAACTACTGTGGCACAGGCATAGCTCCTTGTTCTGTCACATGCCATATGGTTGCACCTGCATTGTTGTGACTCTCATGATGCCAGCTCCTGAAGTTGCCACTCCTATCAGGCAACTTTGGAGAAATAATTCTGAAATCTAAAGTTGGCACCCCCTGCACAACAACTGAAGCCAACACATCCATATCTGCTACCCTGATGGCCCCAACTATGACTATCATGACTTACCCCATAATCACTGAAACCACTTCAACCAAGCGATTACTGCGCTGGGCTGGAGTGCTCAGCTATGCAGCACCGCCACATTAAAACCATCAGTCCCCGAACTGGTCCAGCAGTAAGCCTGGTGTGCTGGAGAATGTTAAGAAATCTGCCATTGCTCTCAAGCAGCAGAAGCCCACTGTTCAACAGCAAATCCTTTGAGCCTAGGAAGACACAACCTAAACTCCAGCCGAAGAATGAAATCATGTTCTGACAACCCCGCTTATGCCACAGGTGACCTCAGTGACAAACGGCTTTTCTGGCCTGACCTTCACTGAACACCAGTGGGTCTGGGTTGAAACAATCATTCCTCAACTTCTGGCTGCCAAGTATGTTCAGTGTGTACTGACATCATCCTATCTTCCATCATGACCCTACTCCCAGTCACTAATAGCTAAACCACTTCCGCTGGTGACATAGAATGCTCATGACATTCTATATAACCATGCTGAATATCCAACCATATACGATTTAGATGTCATAATCCTTTTTGCAACCTTCCTGAACCCCATAGTCTTTTTTGAGACTTGTCGCCTCGAGGCAACAGCAATGCCCTCTACATTGGCGTGACAGGCCTCCACAAGAGATTACAACTCCAAGCACCCCTTGTGAAACAGCCGGGTCACTAATCCATATAGCTGATCCCTCAGATTAGGTCAGCAACATTGTTACCAAACATGTTACACCATGCTATTATATTCCCGTGTTCCTAAAATTGCTATTGACAAGGACTTTGCAACTCCTAACATACTAGAAGCTCTACCAGATTCTGTTCATGATCCGATACTTATCACTGTTCATCTCACACTGTACATACCTCTTCAATCCCTCCTTACCACTGTATTAGGACAGGAAACTCGTGCTCATATCACGATGAACTCTACTGAACAGTGCCATCTGACATGCTGGTCCCTATCCCCATTGTTATGTCCAATGCAGACAGTCTGGGCGAAATATCTCCAGAATGCTGTCATGTCCACAATGGACAAACACACCTATCCAGTCCCTGAGACCAACCAGAGGTCTCAATTACAAGAAGAGACGCTCGTCATCTGTAAATGATTGCTACACCAGCAATGGCAACATACCCAGGACTGCTGGTACTGGCAACACAGGTTTAAGCCCAATGTGACTTATCAAGCTGCATCTGCTTATTATAACCACTGATGTACTATGGAGAGGGCAAGGCTGAGATCTTTGGTGACTCCACAGAGGAGCAATTTACTATTTACAGAGGTGACCCTGATCATCAGCCACACGAATGTAGTCACAAACTTCCTTTCTGGATATTTTTTCTTGCCCTCCCTATGATTCCCTTGACTCCATTAACCGAGCTGTTGAGAAATGAACCATCCATTGACTTTGCTCCCAGCAGTCCCTGGCGAAGAATATATCAGTGTACCAATCTTACAGTATTCTCTCTGTAGCCTTATTGCTCTTGATCTGTAAACAGGTGTCTCCTACACTTCTACAGCCTGTAGTAATGATCTAAAAGGGTTATGATTCCTATGCCCCACAAAACTGTGTATGCTCACCCAAGAATCACTGGCCCATCTCACAATTCTGCCAGTCACTTCAAAGGTGTTATAGTGCTTCCTGTACTGTTGGACCCCCCCCCCAGATACACTCATTCGGCAGGAACAGTTCAGTTTCTAGCGAGAGCACTAAATGAGCCTTCAGGTTGTCAGGGACCTTCAACACCGAGAATAAATGTCTCTCCACTGCTGCAGTGCTGCTTGATGTGAGCGAGACCTTTGATCCTGTCTGGCAAGAAGGCATTGTCTGTAAACTCCCCATGTCCCCACTCCCTGCTTCTTTTATACATCGATGAGACAGTATCTCATTAATTGCTTCTTAAGGGTATGCAATGATGGATCATGGATCAAGCCATCTGGCCCACCAGTGCAAGTGTTCCTCAAGGATCTGCCCTTGGCCTCGTTCTGTTCCTAGTGTACATGAATGGTCTGCCTGAAATCCTTTTCTCATTTTATGTAGATGATGCCACTTACCATTACAACTTGACCAATCTAGTTTATGCACCTGAAGTTCTACAGCATCTGCTTGCCTTTTTACTGGCCTGGCTATGGTAAGTGGCAGTTAATATGGAGGAATATGAGGCGATTGAATTCTCTTGCCAGCTCATGTCCAGATACCAAACCCATTCTGTTAACAAGAGTCCTATAACATGCAAACACTCTGTGAAGTACTAGGGTAGGGTAGGGTTAAGGGTGCCCATGGCTCAAAGTCAAACCTTTTCACTTTCTTTCAAACAGAGGGACCATGTTAGTGTGCACTAAACTCATGATATACCTATTCTTTTTTAGAGTCGATCTTACATATGGAGCGCCTGCATTTTGGTCCCAGCTATAATCATACTCTGTATCACAGCTGGAAATGTTCCACTCCAGAACCCTCCACTACATCTCAAACTCTCACCAATTCATCTGCAATGATGCTAGCTGGGGATGGTTGAAAGTTCCTACACTTGATGGGTTTGTGCCCTCCCTTGTGCACAAGCTATTCCATCCCTATTTCCACCTCCTCAATACAGATGAAGGACCACCAGCATGCAAATTCAAATGCCCCCATCATAGGCCCTTATTAGCCCACTCTGTCGACCATGCAATATTTTGGCTATACCATTCTACCTACAGACCACAGGACCCATGCTGTAGTCTGGTGAAGATAGATCAAAGTCTGTACTTGCCTTATGTATGTCTAGTGAGTATGCCCACTTTCTGTGACTTCCTCTCTACTCTCTCCCAGTTCCAGGATTGCCACAAGTCAGCCTCTTGTGGCTTTTCTATGACTGGTGGACAAGCTCTGACCCACCGTTGGGAAGCTAATCGTGACTTCCCAACCATACAGTCTCCTGATCCCAACCACTGTGATTCAGAACTTGTAATTCAACAATTGCATAGTCATCCATCCCACCACGATATGAAATAAAAAGGAGGGTCCCATCCTGATAAGTGCATATTCACTACTCATGCAATACACACATCAGTCTTACCCAGACATGTGAAACTGTTGCCCCAATGAGTGAACTGGACATGTTCATTAAAGACATATTATTATAACAGCATCTAAAAGGTCTGCAATAACTAAGGTTGAGATTATCCGACCACTCAGTACTGAGACAAAGTATTTTCATAGAATTGCTAAGAGTGTTTATAACAACAATGATGGAATGTGTAATCTTGGCTAGTTTTTTCCAGTTTTGCTTTAGTTTTGATGAACTATGTTTTAGAACTAAATCATAGATATAAAATTAAAGGCATTATTTGTTAAATTTACAACAAATTGAACTCAGTTGTGACATTCCACATCTTAAGCATTAACAGTGGTAACAATGTTGAACAAATTACTATGTGTAAAGCATATATTTGTTACTGGATTCCTTTAAGAACAGAACTGTCATGTATCATTAATTTTTCATCATTTTGAATTTAATGAAGTGCTGAACAGCAGACCTATAACATTTAGAAACCTCTAAATGAAAACATCTAAATTATGAAAAAATTAAATATTTGTTCTGTAGTGATGTTTCAACAGAATTCTAAATCAGAATGGAAGAAAAACAATTTTTTTTGGGCACAGACACTAGCAGTTAGATTCCCATAAGAAGTACATTATCCTATCTTTGTGTGGTATCAACTCGATATGCAAATGACTATATGTCATGGGTATGGTTCCCAGGAAGTACCTTAAAATTCAGGTGCCCACAGGTTGATTGAGTCTGTGGAAATGAGTACCTGTAATAATGTCTTAGTGTAATAGAATAATAATGCTGGTCACACTACCTTCCTTGTAAGTTACATGGCTCAAGCTAGCAGCTTGCTCTGCCCAAAATGTTTAAGCTACTTTGGCGGTAGAAAAGGAGCCATTATTATTTAAAAACTCAACCAACCAAAGTCAGGAACATTATGGTACCGGCACTGCTGATTTTGTGTTATGGAAGCAATGGGGGGATGAAACGGAAGATAAGAAGTGCATAATGATCTTGGAGACGAGGAACTGAAACATTTAATGGAGGGATGAGTGAGGACATACGGTACATAACAAAAGAAGATTTTGAAAAAAACTTATGAAAAGGAGATACCAATTCTAAGGCACCTACTTAGGAATAAGAGTTATATGACAGTGATATTAGAAAACTACTAGGGAAGATCAGCAGGATGACTTAAATATAGTTATAGTTAGCAGACTATCACTGTACAGTTATTAACTATACTTGACTGTCAGCAGACTACAGTTACTTATCAATCCTAGGAACAATATCACAACAGGGAAGAATAAAAAATGCTTTGTATATAGTTTGTCTCAAACCAGCTTGGGCTAGCAATGGTTTGATACCGTGGGTGCTTGAACTTTTGCCACTACAGTTGATGACATTAACACTCTGAAGACACTACTTGCTTACAAGGGCAGATGCTGAAATTTGGTTAGATTAGGGAACAACACTTACACTGCTCCATCTTGTGGTGGTCCTTAACAGATTTATACTAGAAAAACCTCACATTAATATATGCATGTAGGTAAATGCTCTCTCTCTCTCTCTGCCATCCTTAATATGTATTAATTGCAAAATTTGTTTATAGCAATTTCCAGTAAAGCTACACTTAGTTTATAGTAAAATATTTGAAATAAATATAATGGTTGCAGAACCATTATAATTAAAAATTAGGCATTCTGAACAAGCTAAGTAGTCTGCTCAAAATTAACTGATACACCAAACTGCTAAGCAAAAAAGATAATGTGGAGTTAGTGGATCCCTTACATTATTAAAATCATGTTTATACTACATACTGGGAGGGGGGTGATTTTAATGTTAACTCACTCACTGGGGATCAATATTTATTCGGATGAGAGTATGAAGCAGCATCATATGCGGCTGTGAATTGATGGCTGTAGGTAAACCAACATATTGGCCAACAGTTCCTGACTAGTCAATGTCTTCACAATAAAATGATATTCCAAAAAAATTATCTACAAATTGAAGAAGGCTTAGATCTAACCTCAAATCATTTCCTCCTATTCTGATATTTAATGATAATGTGATTAAACAAAAAAATAACCCAGTCTTGGTCCAAAACAGTCATTAGAGTTGTTTTGAATGCCTATTTGAAACTAACAGGAACCTGTCAGTGTCATTACAAATATTAATCAGCTGTAAGATAGAGTGAGAAATTTGTCTATGAGATCCAACAAGTTCAGAAGAGAAACTATACACTTGAATTGCCTTAGATATAAAAAACTTTTTTTGCCAAGAGATGGCTCAAGAACCACAAGATAAAATGGCTCTCAATAAAATAACTCAATAATACAGAAAAATAATACAGAATTACTCAAAAATTAAGAAATAAAATGAGGAAATTCAAGAATGAATCTACTGATAAATTTGTGACAGACGATAAAAGTAGTAATTATCTGCTCAGATCAATCTAATCTGGTTTGAAGCATTTTCCAAAAGTTTTGGAAAGTAGCTGAGGTTTTCATGTTTAAATGCAGTTGGTAAGTGTCTGAGAAAGTGTTACTCAAAAGACTAAACACAATAAATGAATGAAGTCAACAATAAAATATAATAACACCAGTTAGGATTTAGCAACATCGAACATTAATCAGACCCACATACATGCAATTAAGAAATCTCTTGACAATAACAAAATTTGCTCATTCTTGATATGGTACGAAGGTGTGACTAACAAAAAGTACCAACTTCTTTCTAAATAATATAGTCAGAATCTTATTTACATGAGTGTTTTTTTTTTATGTATCAGGCATGAAAATGCTTACTCAGGGAAAAAAGGCAAATGTTCCTCATGAGAGTGAATTAGGATCACTTCTCTATGTCCTGTATATGGGTGACATTACAATACCACCTGATAACACACTTATTACATTTTCAGACAAAATTATTGCATTAAGTGTATAGTAAACCCACAGAACTGAGGTACAAAGTACTTGAAACCATTGTAAATACTCTGTGCTATGATATCTAACCATGAAGTAAAAACAATATTTTAATTGTAAAATTAAATGCTTTATTCAAGGCCATGAACAGCAACTACAACTGAATGGTTATTGAGGTAATTCACTCGATAACAGTGAGTTACTAAACTGTCCAAACATTTTTAGCTGCTTAACCAATTGATTAACCTAGTTATTACTATATCCTTATTTGTTTTGTAACCAGCTAAAGTGTAAATATATGTTAACTGATTAATGTTCACACAAGTTAGCTAGAGATTATTCTGTGGTGCATATGAGCATCCAATACGCTGTAAGTAATACACAAATCAAAAAATAAAACAGACTCTGTTAAAAATAAGAACACATGCTGAACATAATTAATAAGTACTTGGTTAACATGCAAGGAAATGATAATAAAGAATGCCTTACTGTGATTCATTTTATTCATCTTCAAGTATAAATGTTGCCTTGAATGAATAAAATGGTCTAGTTTTGAGTTACAGCTCTGCACATTTCTGTTGTATAACTCACTGTTCCTGGAAACACAGGTATGGTTGATGATAAAAATACTGTAAGTGTGAGAACGAATAAAGGATGTAACAGCATCAAAACATAAAATAAGTAACTTACATATTTTCAGACAGCTAACAGAACTTAATTGATGAATAACAAATTTCTATGTACCAAAATCAGAGAATAATTCAGTAATATTGTTTTCGCATGCACTTCGCACGTGCGTGCGTGCGCACACACACATGATAATATTCCTTTTATTGACACACACATTAATTTTAAATTTTTTGTTAAAAAAATCACTGTCAAAACTGACAAGTGGAATGTTTAACCATGGATATACAACAGATGTTAAAACTTCGTATTATTAAGCCAGTACAGATTTTATCATATTCTTACGTACTTTTCAAACCAACTGTATAATCTGGTTAACATATGACTTCATTTATACTTATCAGGAACTGACTCATATATCATTAAATCAAGTAGCTCTTGCTATGGGAGTAGGTGACAGTGCTGAGATAATTCTTGTACAGGTTACTTATACTAAAACGTATAGCACTGCACAGTCGTCCGGGATAAAACATGATGTGTATTTATTTAGAGGGCTGTTCTAGGAAGACTGCAACATGTAATACAATTACACACTCTGCAGTACGTTAAAACCTGTGGTTCTCAACTGGAGATGATCACTTCCACTAAATATAATCAATTTTATCTGCATGATATTTTTTAGAAGCTTATTTGTAACATGGGCAACTAAAATGTAGGAATCATAGTCTTTTTCAAGCAAGGAGTTTATGCCAAGGTTTCTTGGAAAAGTCAACAAACTTTATACCTCTAATACTGGACGTCAAGCATTCCTCTTTCACAGCAGTTAATGATGTAGTGAAAGATGATGATGTACATGTTGATATGGATCATCTGAAGCAGGTTTATACTGATACTGATGTTCTGCTGGATACGGATATTCTTACCTGGGTAACTGATCCATTTGATATAAATACTGCTGACACTGATGTCTTGCAAGAGTTGCAGAATGATATATCAGCCAAAATAACTTTTGGTTAAGATGCACATCATTTTTGGATAAAGAATACTAAAACGTTTCCACTAAAATGTTCTAGTTATTTACAACAAAACAAGATTGTTTTTCATTGCATTTTCTTTTTCTTATTTGGTAGACTGAGGTTTATGTCAGGTGAGTCATTTACCCAGCTAAACTGATGGTCAGAAATCGTCCATCAAATCAGTAGAACCAGCTTGTTTCTGGTCATCAAGCACTGATCAATAAATACTTAAAAGTAGGCTATAAATTTTATGCAATTTTGATAAAACACATTCTATTTACAAAGTGTTTAAACAGCTACATTTCTTTTTGAAAAGTCAGTGAGCACAGAAAGAAAACTTGATTGGAAGGGGGGGGGGCTCAGCAGAGAAAAAGTTGAGAAACAACTACAATACAATGTTCATAATAAGCTACTATACTTTGTAAACACAAGAAACCATTCTTCAAATATCATCGGTGATATTTGTACTTTACAGAAATCACTGCAGTTTAATCAGCAATTTCATATATGGAGATACGAGTGTATGTACAGGGTGTCCCGGGAGGAGAGGGAAATAATTTGAGAAATGGTTCTATAGTGTAAAAGAAGAAAAAAAGCTCATATAAACATATGTCCGGAAACGCTTTGTAAGCGAGTTACGGCTAGCGAAAGATTTCGCCCGGGTTTCGGTAAATGAAGACTTTCTGAAATTCTGGGAAGGTAAATTAAGGGGCGAATTCTGTTGTTTCTTATGGTTTTTGACCTGAAAAATCGAATAAAACAGGTCGCAGAACTGTATCTCCCATAACTTTCATGATATCCAACGTAAAACAGAAAAATCTTTGCCTAAAACGTATTGTATTGTTTTTAACCAAAATTGGAATTTTGTGTTGATTTTTATTGACTTTATTTACAAAATTTTTCTCAGAATTAAATTCTTTACAAATTTTGTTTTTAACTTTTATGCATTTATTAATCATTTAACAAAGTTATTGTACTTCTAACCTAAAAACACGTTTTTTTAGGTTAGAAATACAATAACTTTGTTAAATGATTCTAATAAAAATTATTGATTTATCAATATAATTTGAATAATAATCTAAATTTATGAATAAATGCATAAACGTTAAAAACAAAACTTGTAAAGAATTTAATTCTGAGAAAAATGGAGTAAATAAAGTCAATAAAAATCAACAAAGAAATTCCAATTTTGTTTAAAAACAATACAATTCTTTTTAGGCAAAGATTTTTCTGTTTTACGTCGGATATCATGAAAGTTATGGGAGATACAGTTCTGCGACCTGTTTTATTCAATTTTTCAGGTCAAAAACCATAAGAAACAACAGAATTCGCACCTTAATTTACCTTCCCAGAATTTCAGAAAGTCTTCATTTACCGAAACCCGGGCGAAATCTTTTGCTAGCCGTAACTCGCTTACAAAGCGTTTCTGGACATATGTTTATATGAACTTTTTTTCTTCTTTTACACTATAGAACCATTTCTCAAATTATTTCCCTCTCCTCCTGGGACACCCTGTATATATATATATATATATATATATTTTTTACACTGTAGAACCATTTCTCAAATTATTTCCCTCTCCTCCCGGGACACCCTGCACACACACACACACACACACACACACACACACACACACACACACACACACACACACACACACACACACACACACATGTGCAAACACCGTGCCCAATACGAACACACACAAACACACACACACACACACACACATGCCATAATTAAAAACTTGGCTTATCACTTTGGAAAGTACCATTATAGGTACTCATGAACTTAATACATATGTATCAGCAAATACATATCTGTTGATAAGATATTGAAACATCTATAACATATTTAAAAAGTTTTGGTTTATGTTTCAACAATTACTTGATGCTTTGCACAATTCCTACTATACAATATGTTTTGAAGAAACAGTTACATCATTTCGAATTTATTCAACAAACCATTTAGTAGGAATTATTTTATATTAAAAGAAATTAGTGGTAAATTTCACTGTATTCATCCTCAGACTGTAATAAACAATTTAATAGAATAATAATATGCAAATCTGAAAGTTACATCTTTACTAACAAACATGATTATCACTGAGCAAACCAGTTTGCCCTACTTATCTTTCACAAGGATTAATAATTAAAAGTGTTTGAACTACAGATATTCTATTGACATAAGATATCACAAAGCATTGTCTCTGTGAACATGAAATCTAGAAACACCTTTGGCATGACCAAAATCTTGAAATGAAAAAAATATGTTCCCTCCACATACATCTTCTTTTGCAATTACAGTAATGGTTACAAAGGTTGTACAATGATGAAAACAAAATACAAATCTTTATAACAGATGAGTGAACTGAGAGAATTTTGTTATTCAAAAATAATAAAACAAAATAGGAGAAAAATATTACAGGATAAAGGAATGTGCTTACTTTAAGATACCCTAACCATGTGATACTATAATTAACCAAACTACTACAGCCAGTAGAGCTGGATTTACAGGCTATAGCGTACAACAGCAAATTTACAGTGGCAGTAGAATTTTATATATTATTTCTATTTCTATTGTAATAAAGTGTTCAAATACATTCCATATATTCAAAAACTATTTTCAAATACTGTATATCTACCTTCTAAAACTGCACTTCATTTCTGAGACAGCCTGTGCACACACTGTGGGTCAGTAGCTTAAATAAATAATTTTATTTAAGTAAGGAGCAGAATTTTGGTAAGAGGCAGCAAAATTATTATGGTCCAAGGGCCGCAGAAATGTAAATCCATCACTGACGATCTGTACTACAGCAGGACCCCTCTGGTTGAACCAAACTGTTTGCATCATCTGTAACGGCTGTAATATTTATGGGAAAGTAATGTGACCTTGTTTTCACAACAGCCATGAAAAATAAAAAGCAGAAAACACTCAGTTTTTAATGTTAAATGGATGGTATGATTTTCTATTATTTTAGCAAAATTGTTTGTGTCTTTTTATTAGTTCATATCTAAAGGAAACAGGTTTTTTTTTTACAATTACTATAACATTTTGGGTATGTGGGTATTTAGGTCCTACCTGATTAGTGAGATTTTTTTTTTCAAGCTGTATTAAAATGTTTATTCTATATAAACTATACATTCTTCACAACTTTTATTTACCTAAACTCCCAACTAAATAGTACACGTAAATCTGATACAGTCAAAAGCTACTTTTTGCGTCAACTGACTGACCTGTTAACCACTCAGGGCCAAGTGTCATGCAGGTTGTTAGGAGTGCTTCTAATCATCAAATACACATCCAGTAACAATTTTTTGTCCACTAATTAAATTTGGTTCATTAACCTCTTGCTACCTGATAAGGATTACTGTCACCTGTTTTAGTCTTTCCACTAAATATTTCTTCTCATATCTGTCAGTGTATTCCAACATATTTTCTCCCAACCGGTTAACAAAATCTCATGAGTTAATCATCACATCACCCTCCCAAAATAAAATAATTTTCTGTTTTTCACTTTCAGGGCTCCATTGTTTTATCTGACTGATAAATCTATTACTGATTGTTCTGTGACCAAAGGATATGTATCCAATGATTTTTTTTTCAATTCTGCATAAGATGAGAGACAAAAGGGGAAAAATCAGATATCATTTAATGTTGATAGATGTACAGTTTAACATCTCTACATACACTCTAATTTTGCTTATTTAGTTTAGCTAATTTTAAAGAATCTTTACTACAGATTTTGGAAATTTTGTTATCAATTTTACTACAATGAATTCAAGATTTTAACAAGGTATATCTTGTATATGGTCAGAAAGTTAAAAGAAGAATATGAGGCAGCTGGTTTGACGATGAACATGGCAAAATGTGAGTACCTGATAGTGGGCAACGAAGAAGTTAAGGACTTAAAATTGGATGTGGATAGGATAAGAGGTGCTGAAAAAAGTAAATACGTAGGCGTTATTTTCAACAAACAGGGAAGGAGCAAAGATGAAATTCAAGAACATGTTAACAAGGGACGAACCGTTATAAGAACGCTGAATTCTCTTCTATGGGAAAGAAGTATAACAATAAACAGAAAGAAACATATATATAAGAGCATGGTGCAAAGTGTAATCCTTTATGGAACAGAAGTTTGGAATGTTTCAAACATAAATAAGAAAAAACTGATGGCAGCGGAAATGGACTTCTTCAGGAGGAGTTGTAGAAGATCAAAATTAGACAGGGTTAGAAATGAGACTATTGGAGCCGAGATGAATATTGACAGGACAATAATAGATGAAATAGAAAGAAGACAATTGACTTGGTTTGGGCATGTGAAGAGAATGGAAGATGACAGATGGCCCCACAAAATACTGGAATGGATACCACCGGTGAGGAGGAAAAGAGGACGTCCACGGAGGAGTTGGCGAGATGACGTAGCGGAAGCAATGGTTGTGAGAAATTTAGAAGAACTTACATGCTATGATAGGTTACAATGGAAGTTGGGGACGGAGAAATGGTGACCAGCTGTAAAGATCCGTTATATATATATATTGTTGTAATTATTTATACGTATGGTAATTAAATCTGCTCCACGTTGGATCAGCCATTTATGTACTGTTATTATATTTCAGGTATGGTAATTATGTAATTATATGCCACACGTTGGTGACGTCATTAATGTACTGTGGTTACTTTCTAGATAAAGTATTTATTATATGTAATTACCGTTGTTATGTTTTTTGTTTATCAGCACATGAAAAGAGACTCTCTCTCAGGGTTAATGATTATTAAGCTGTTTGATCTTATTTATGATTGTTTATAATATCTTCTTTTCTTTAAACCAAACCACATAAAGTTAGTATGTAATATTTTGATAAATAACAATGTAAAAAATAGATACCAAACAAATGTAACTTGACTGATTCTGAATTCTTCCAGCTGCCACGGGTTCACTTCTAATAAATATTTGTCTAGTGAAATGAAACAAATAAATGAAAATTTGTCTAGCCACATAGAACAAAGTAGTAAAGAAGCTACATTTAAAATAGATGAAGAAATAGCAAATTTAGCTGGTAAAATAGATGAAAGTAATAGTAGGTTTGATAAACATACCGAAGAGGTTAAAACTACGCCAGAGGAGTTTAGAAAACAAGTAAACACTAATTTTCGCCGTCAAGACGAAAAACTAAATAAGTTTAGAAACGAATTTCATGAAAGGTTAGAACAGAAAGTAACCCTCATTAATCAACAATTCAGTGAAGTAACTGCTGAATTAAAAACACAATCGCTTCTAAATAAAGAAGAAATCCAGAATACTAGAGAAGAGTGTACCCAACTGGGTGTAAATATTAATGAAGTTAAGAAACAGGTAGAGAGTAAGGCTAACAGTGACGAAGTACATCAAAAGGTGGAACATCAGTTAAAGGTAATGCGGGAGGATCTGACTAAAGCAATGAAGTCACAGCAAACCAAAGTAGTGAGGTGTGGCGGCTATAAGGAAGAACCGGAAAACCTTGCATTTTCAGGAAACCCACATGAGAATCCTGTGGAATTCCTAAAGCTGTTTGAAGCTTATGTAACTCGTGTAAATCCACTGATGGACAACGAGGACAAGAAGGACATGTTAGGCCGATTTCTCAAGAATTGGGCAGGTACGTGGTGGAAAGTCATCTCGGACAGAGTCCAAACCTACTCAGACTTCAGAGAAAAATTCCTTGCTCAGTACTGGAACGTTCAGATACAAAGAAGGGTACGCGATCAAGTAGAATTTGGTAAGTATCACCCGTCAATGAATATGACAACCACCAATTATGTACTTAACATAATGGCACAAGTCAAGCATCTAACACCACCAATAGAAGAGAGAGACCTAGTATATAAGCTAGCGCGTCATTTCTCAGAACGCACTAGAGTAGCAACCACTACTAGAGGAGTGGATACTCTAGAAATGTTCATAATGGTTGTAGATGAGTGTCAAGATTTAGAGAGGGACCTACAGCATGTAAGTAATCAGCTGAGTAACTACTCTAGAGGCGATCATCAAGAACCAACTTTCTACTCAACTAAGAGGAGAGACAATGAACGCCTGAAAGAAAAAAGGTTTACCCCATATCCAGGTAATAAACCACAAAATAGGCCGGAACTGGAGGAGAAGGGTAGAAGTAGGAGTGTAGAAAACAAACCAAATAAAGGGTATAAAGTATGTAAAACAACTATAACCTCTACCAAGCAGCAACCATCTACCAGTAAAATGAATACGGGAAACGGGAAGCCACTGCAGGTAGAAAAGAAACAAAACTAAACCTACCATTACCTGCAGTGAAATCACTAAAGAAAACAGGTAAGAAGAATGTAGCACATAATATAAAACAAATGAGCGATAGGGAGTTCTTGTTAAAAGAAGAGCAAGAAGTGGGTAGAAACCATTATCCTGAATGTCTGGAAATAATTTGTAAGATCAGTAATCTACTAGTAAGAGCGCTTATAGACATTGGCAGTGAAGTTACCTGTGTTAGCTCAAAGTTTGTAGATAATTGTCAGTTGCGAAATTGTCCCAGACTACCCATAAAACATTGTAATGTACAGGGAGCCACTGGAGCCAAAATGCAAAGGATAACTGAACAAATATATTTACCTGTCAATTTAAATGGTAACCAAACCCAAATTGTAGCTCTAATAGTCCCGAAACTCATTCATGATTGTATTATTGGGGTAGATACGTTACTCGAATGGAAGGCAGAAATAAATTTTAAAAGAAATACCATTACGATGGAAATTAATACAAATAAAATTAATGTAAGTATTAAAGAGTTTAAGCATTGGAACTCGGTAAGTGTCGTAAAAGGGTATATAGAGAAACCTGTAGTTGACGTTAGGAGTGACCAGCACGGTATTGATGATACTCCAGAAATCAACATTGGGACTGAGTTGAACAACGAGCAACAGAACAAAATTCAGCAACTCGTTGGTGAGTATAGTGATGTGTTCAGAACAGAGCCTGGAAGAGCTAGGTTCTATGAACATCAGTTAACACTAACTGAAAACGCATCATTTGTACAAAGGACTTATCCAATCCCTCTACATTATAGAGATGAAGTGGAGAAAGAGATCCAACAGATGCTAGCGAATGGTGTTATAGAGAGAGCAAGTAGTCCCTATATAAACCCTTTAGTAGTTGTCACCAAGCCAAACGGGAGTATCCGATTATGCTTAGATGCTAGGAAGTTAAATTCTTTATTAGCACCAGATTACGAGTGCGCTAGGAGTGTGGAAGAATTGTTTCAAAAATGTAATGGGGTTAAGTATATGACCAAACTGGACTTAACATCAGGATTTTGGCAAATTCCCATCCGAAAGTGTGATAGAAAGTATACGGCATTTTTGTATAAAAACAAGTGCTACCAATTTAAAGTGGTACCTTTTGGCCTGAGCACCAGCTTAGCTGCAATGGTAAGGTGTTTAGACAGTGCCTTAGGTAATGAGGTAGAGAAGTATACATTAGTGTTCGTAGATGATATTCTATGTGTATCACAAACATTCGAGGAGCACTTAAAACATTTAAAGAATATTTTTGAAAAATTAAGATCAGCAAACATGACGCTGAATCTAAGGAAATCAGAGTTTGGTAAGGAGGAAATTAAGTTTTTAGGTCACCGAATCTCAGTGGAAGGCATAACCACAGACCCAGAGAAGGTAAAAGCCATACAAGAATTTCCAACTCCAAAGAACTGTAAGCAGCTAAAGTCATTTCTTGGTTTAGCTAACTACTATCAAAAGTTTACAAGTAAATACGCGGAAAGTACTATTCCATTGTTGAAGTTGTTGAACAAAGGGATTAAATGGAAGTGGACAAAGGACCACGATGAAGCACTGCAACAAGTGAAAAGTCTTTTTATAAATACTGTTGTATTAAATCATCCAAGAATAGGAGGAAGATTTTACTTGCAAACAGACGCCAGCAATATTGCTATTGGAGCACACTTGTATCAGATTGATGAGAAGGGCCAAAAAGCGGTATTAGGATTTGTAAGTCGCACACTTAAAGGGGCAGAATTAACCTATTTTATGACAGAAAAAGAGCTATTAGTGATAGTGCATAGCCTGTCAAAGTTTAGAAGTTATATTCTGGGTGCTAAACTTACTATAATCACCGACAATAAGGCGTTAGTATTTTTATTAAAGTGTAAATTGCTAGGTGCTCGTCTGACTCGTTGGATCTTGGCTATACAAGAGTATCAATTTGAAATACAGTATTGCAAAGCGAAAGACAACTTGGTAGCAGATATACTCAGTAGAAATCCACCATCAGAAAACAACATGGAAACAGATAACATTAAATGTAGTAGCAATGATATTGGTATTTACGCGGTAAAGCATATAACAAAACCTGAAGTAGTTAGACGACTTAAGGAAATAGGGACTCATCAACAACAAGACCCTAGGATTAGTGTAGCTTGGAGGAGTGCCGTTACCAACACCAAACCAGGATTTTCTATATACGACGGTAAGCTATATAAGCTATGTTCCCATAAGTGGAAGTTACTATTACCTAGCTGTATGATAGATGAACTTATTTGGGAATGCCACTTGTCATTGGGCCACGCTCGATTTAAGAAATGCCATCTAGCCTTAACAGAAAATTTAATTGGAAAGGGGTTAGCAAAACGCATGAAAAGATTATTGTCTACTTGTGACCTGTGCCAGAAATGTAAACACCCGAACTTAGCTACAAGGGTAGAAATGCAAACAATCCAAGCAAAAGTGAAAGGAGAGTTACTAGCTGTGGATTATTACGGGCCTCTACCAAAAGCAAAAGGAGGGGTAAAGCACATTCTAGTTACCGTAGATTTCTTTTCCAAATTTGTAAAATTATACCCAGTCCAAAGAGCCACGACAAAAGCAACACTTAGAGCATTAACGAAGTTCTACATCCCACAGTATGGTAAACCAAGGAAAATATTGTCCGACCAAGGAAAACAGTTCACCCATAACCTATGGAGAGAAACCTTGGAAGAACTAAATATAAAACCTATTCTTACATCCATACGTCACCCTCAAGCCAATTTAGCTGAGAGAATAAATAGAGAATTAGGGAGGTATTTTAGAATATTGTGCAGTCAGAATCATTCTGCATGGGTAGACTACTTGAGTTTTATTTCAGATTGTATTAATAATACATGTAATGAAACAACGGGGTACACACCTTCAGAATTATTTATTAATAAAGAACCTGTACATGTATGGACCAAAACCATAAAAAGTCCACCCAACTACAATCTACCTATTCCATATGAGGTAAAAACCAGGATAGCAGAAGAAAGAATACAGAGAGAAGGTCAAAAGAGAGTAGAACGATATAATCGAACTCACAAGTTGGTAAGGTTTGTGGAAGGAGAGGAAGTGCTAGTGAAAGCGAATCCTGTATCCTCTGCCATAGATAATACCACGGCCAAGTTCTTTCCGATATTCATGGGACCTTATAGAATAGAAAAACAGATTGCAAGGTACACATATATGTTAAAAGATGTGGAGAAAAATAAATTTATAGGAAAGTACCATGGGGATAGTTTAACGAAATATAAACAAAATATTGACCCATAAAGAAATAATAATTTGAGCCAATAAGGTAGGTGAGTCAAACATGGTCAAATAAAATAAAGTTATAATTGTTTTGAATCAAGGTCAATAATAATAATAAAAATGTTAATTAAATAAATGTTAGTATTGTTATTTAAATTATTGACATTAATTAAGCCAAAATGACGATTAAAATATTAATGGTCATATAAATTTCCAATATACCATGTTAGGTTAAGTAACATTGTAATCTTTAGTTATAAGATAGATGTAAGCAACATTGTAGTAGTGCAAGTTTTGTGCGGGAAAAAGTGCGAAAGTAAATGTGCAAATTTTTAATCAGTGTAAAACTGTACATTAGAAAAAAAATTAATGATTTAAATAATAAATTTTTTTTTATACCGAGTGGGGGTATATATAACGATTCATAATAGCGTCCTATCTGAGCGTTATATGAAAGTGATAGACTGTACGGGGGTAGCGCCGTAAGCAAGAGAGAGAGCGTATAATCGCAGCCATCTCGCTCTAACCATGTCACCGCGACATCAGAAACCAGTACAAACATGTAATTTTACTCAAAGCAAATTATCAGTTCAACCTGCGATAACTTTTCAGCAAGAAAAGCTTTATAAGTAGCCGCAATCTCAGTTAATATAATTAACAATTGAAGAAGTTATACAGATGACGCACGCCAACAGGAATAACGAGAGAATTATGCTACGTAGGAATTAGGTGTTTTCACACACACACACAGATAAAGACCTAAGCAACAATATTCTGTGGTCAGATCTTTGAAAACACATTTGCAAATACCTGTAATCAATTGATTTGCAAACACAGGAAGTACGATTTTAACTAGAAATTCTCTGCAGTTTGAAACCTGTCAAGGGGTGTTTGCTCGACCTGTTCGAGATTGTCAAAACTGGAAAAATGCATGATTTATTTGAACAACCAATCAGCAGCCCGTATTTAAAACTGACGCCAACTCAAAGCGAGGGGTAGCATGACTCTTCGATCGGATCTTCAATGCGCTAGACGTGTATAAATTACGTACTGAAATTTTCAATCACGCAAAAGTGTAATTTAAGCATCAAATTCGAGAAGTAGTCCGCAGTATAGATGAACTAATACCGTTCAACAACTCTCGCTGCGTAAAACAACTTTAATTAATTAATTTATTAATTAATTAATCATCAGCCGTGAAGGACCTGTGCGACAGTAGGCTACAGCATCTGTAATTGCCAGGGCATCTTCTACAGCATTGATCAACATCAATTCTTCTGTGCAAAACCATCAAAAGGAGGACCCCTATGGATTCCTATCTTTGGTCAACGCATCAAACAGTAAGAAATAGATTCATTGATCAATGAAATAAGCACTAAATAAATAGTAAAAGCAATAAACAATTTTTGAAAGACACTAAGCATTTCACACTTTGTATTTTAATTATAAGATTAGCTCTAACATAGTATAGGAGTGTTGAATGGAAAGTGGGGTGTAGTATTGGACATGCAAATTATTGCAGACCTGTTCTTTAGCACTGGTTTGGGAGATAGCAATCTCTTAATCAAACCAGATAAGAGCCATATGTCGTTTGAACGTCTTAATCGTTACTTTTCACACTCACTCAGTAATTATAAGTGTTAGGGTAGAAATAAGTCCTACCATTAGCCTAATCAAGTTTAAAAATAATTTATTAAAATGATAATTAAAATAATCAAGCAAATATTAAAGTGTTATTTGTAACGATTCCCCTTGAAAACCACAATCACTGAACGAATCCTGAGAAAGAGTGTCTCCATGCGCTGAGCTAAGCTGAAACCGTGTCATTTGTATCTGGGATTTGTTCTGGTGCCCAGGTAAAGTAATATCACGGGTAAGTAACATTTTATCTAACATTACAAATATTAGATAATAGTGTTAGATGAAATAAGGCGTTGTAATATATATGTATATATATATATATTACTTTAATATTTATAACTAAATTTACCTCAAGATATAAATATTAAAGTATTATATACATCAAGAAACGGACTGTAGCAGAAAGTGACTGAAATATATATATCTTGTGCTAATAATTTATAGCAGTGGAGGCACTAGCTCTGATCACACCCCACTGCAAATTCTAGGATTGTACCCTTTCATGGTTGCCCAACCCCCCAAGCTGATGCTGCTAGGCCTCATTATTTGTTGAAGTAGCTGAGCCAGAAACAATGTGGAAATACAGTTAATACTTGGTGAACACGAGAAAGCTTTACACAGCATAAAAATATATTTACATTGGAAAATTATGGACACACTGGGATTCACCAAACTAATATCATTATGAGTTAATGATATAGAGAAACTATCCAGAGATCTGAAGAAACGGTGTTAGTCTTTCATCTAGTTCACTTAATAGACATGTAAGTGAGAATGGAACACACAAGAATATACACTGGACAATAGTGAGCACTCTGTTATGTTGGAGGTCAGAAAGAGTGAAGAGGACTTCCAAACAAGCAGATGGGTCACCAAAAAGATTGAAGTAATTATGAAATCATAACTGTTTAATACTATTAAAAGTACATTAATATGTGTGAAACAGTTCAGTTTGATAACTTTTTTTTGTTTAATGAAGAAAGTTGTGTTAATGGTTATAATCACAAACAGAATTATTACTGTTGCACACCACTATAGAAAAATTATTCCGATTAGCGCTTTCAAGCTTCTCAGCTCGTCAGATCGGAATTAACAAGAAGAAAGTAAAAACCAAACCCTTCACACCCCACTCCTCCCCTCTGGCCACACACAACAAGCTATAATTATTCAAATGTCCCTTCCCTACCTCGGAGCCCTGTCACCCCCGACTGTACAGTTACACATTTTTCTAGCACATTCCTTGTGTTTATGTGTTGTGTGTGTGTGTGTGTGTGTACATTCTTTTTAAAACCTACCGTTGTACCACCTTTCTCATTCACACTTGTGGGCGCAGTCACACAACCTTATTTTAAAAACATCCTTATAGTCCTATGCAATTTAATTCTTAATGTTATCTATCCGTCCTCCTCAATTTCTTTTATCTATTTCTTGTTATCTAGCTTTTACTTTTTAATTATATTATAAAATATTTCTTCATTATCAAATTAAGTTTTAGTATTCATTAAATTGTCTAACCCTTTTTCTCTTTCTTTCAGTATTTCTAACTTCTCCCTAAGCTTCCTTTCAACTGTATTATTTACTACTTTTAAAATTTCATAGTCTTCCAAAGGATTCAAAAATTTATGGTTCTCTTCTATGAAATGTCTTGCATATAACAAATTAATTGTTCTATTACCTTCTCCATGTTTGTGGTCACACAACCTACATATGAATTTCCGTCCTGTGTCACCTAGGTACACTTTGTTGCAGTCTTTACATTTTAATTTATAAATTCTGCTTCTCTGTAATACTATTGATTTTTTCTATATTTTTATTCCTTATCTTATCAAATACTGTTTCACATTTTTTAATAGCTATATCTACTCCGTATTTATTAAAACCTTTTATAATTTTCCTAGTATGTGATCCTATGTGTGTTAATGACCCTACATAATTCTTTTGTTCTGGTTCTATTTTAGCTTTTTGTATGTTAACACTTTCCACAAATTTATCCACTATGTTGGTGTTATAGTTATTATTCCTTACAATTCCCTTTATCGTTTTTAATTCCCTATCTTTTGTTTCTGTCTCTTTTAAACACTTCTGAGCTCTATAACAAAATGAATTGATTGCCGCCATTTTATATCTATAAGGGTGGTAAGACTCTCTTGGTATAATTATATCAGAATACGATTCTTTCCTAAATATCCCAAACTGTAGTTTTTCATTATTTTTAATTTCTATGTTTAAATCTAAGTAATTTATTTTCTTATCTCCTATTTCTTCTTTAAACTGTAAATTTTTATCCTTATTATTTACCTCATTTATAAACGCATGCACTTCTTCTATGCTTCCTTCCCAAATTACTAATACATCGTCAACGTATCTAGTCCATAATTTTATGTTGTCTTTATACTTAGTGGAATTTATTAGTTGCTTTACAAAATCATTCATGTATATTTCTGCAAGAATAAGGGATAATGAAGATCTCATAGGTAATCCTTTTTTCTGTATATAAAACTTGTTATTAAACCTAAAACAGTTTTGATTTACACATTCTTTAACTACTTTAATCAATTGTTTTGTATACCTGTATTCTCCCATATTATTATCGTTTATTAACTTAATAACTTTATTTACTGTAATACTGGTATGTCCTTAACATCCAGTGATATCAATTTTGCATTTTCATTAATTCTAATATTTTCTAGTTTTTCTATCAATTTTACATTATTTTCTGACAATTTAATGAATACTAAAACTAAATTTGATAATGAAGCAATATTTTATAATATAATTAAAAAGTATAACATAGATAACAAGAGACAGTAAAGAGGACGGATATAGATAACATTAAGAATTAAATTGCACAGGACTATATGGATGTTTTTAAAATAAGGGTGAGTGACCGCGGCCACAAGTGTGAATGAGAGAGGCAGTTCAAAGGTAGGTTTTAAAAAGAATGCACACACACACACACACACACACACACACACACACACACACACACACACACACACACACACACACACACACACACACACACACACACACACACACACAAGGAATGTGCTAGAAAAATATGTAACTGTACAGCCGGGGGGGGGGGGACAGGGCTCGGAGGTAGGGAAGGGACATTTGAATTATAGCTTGTTATGTGTAGCCAGGGGGGAAGGGTGGGGGTGTGAAGGGTTTTATTGGTATTATTTGAACACCACACATTTCATCCATACTGTGAGGCAACATTCTCAGTGGTTCATGATAATATAATTCTCAGCCTTATCACTGTGAATGGCACATCAAGGTATGGAAAAAACATAACAGTCAAATGTTATTAAAATGAAAGTCTATAAGTGGAAACAGTTTAATTTAGATTAATCACTTGTTTCATTTCAGTTTCTAATACATATGAATTGACACCCACTTTCACTAATATGTAAAGTATAGAAAGGCCATTAGGTAAACTAAAATTATTCTTAATCTTGATAGGCCTCGTCCATTCATAATACGACTGGATTCTTATATGTATTTTAAACCCATCAGTTTGTGAATGTTTCACAAAATCTGAATTTTTAATTAATAAGGTTGTGTAAGTTGTTAATATAACACACAGAAATTACGCTGTTGCATACCACTATAGAAAAAATTCCCAATTAGCGCTTTCAAGCTTGAAAGCGCTAATCGACAATGTTTTCTACAGTGGTGTGCAACAGTGTAAAATCTGAATTAGTAAGCGACCCTGAAATCCAATGGTCACTTGTGAGATGTCAAGATGCACTTTTTGAAAATCCAGAATTGAAGTATGCAAAGTAATGACACGGGCAAACACATGTAGCAGTACCAGGAATTCTGAAAAGGGAAAAATCTGTTTAGAAGTATTTGAGAAAAATGTGATTAGTTTGTATCACCACTTTTTACTATATTTACTGCCTTCTTCTGGAAAGTACATTTATAGATCCCCCCCCCCACACACACACACACACAAGATATTTAAACAGGAAAATATAACTATTTTGAATTATTATGCTAGTGCCCACAAACTATTAATGCTTTATTAAAACAGTCTATTTTAGCATCAAGTACATACTCTGAAGTGTTCTATCAAATGCTGCAGACTAATGACCAAAATAATTTAATATGCTGCAGAAAGAATTTGTTTAATTAATTAACACCATTAATACATATAACAGATGTCTCCATAAAAGTTACTGAAATACTTTAATTTGTGAAGAAAAATCAAGTAGAGCTAGGTCACTCATTTATAAAGGTTCACTTCTTATATTTTATATTTATCATTTTTGTCCACATTTAACATAGTACAAAGTTGTTATGAATCAGAATACTATACTTAATATGACATCCTGACAACTACCTGCTCAGCGACATGTATACATTATTATTTTATTTTGGATATCTAATTATTTAACCTATCACTTTTGGAAACCAGATTTTTATACCTATACAATATAAAATGGTTTTGTACTGACATCACACACATGTGTATACTTCACAGATGTGTATTGTCAAGATTTTTTTTTAAGTCGTGTGCAATGTTTCAAAATATATTTCAATCTACAGCCAATTAAAATTTTCACAATTAAATGTTCTTGCAATAAGTACTATTTGAAGATGTGTAAAAATGATATTTAGTGTTACAGATGACTAATCGGTTTTGGGAATGATACTAATACTAATTTTCAAGAAAGCACAAGTTGTAATATCAAATGAACAGAATGAAAGAAACATAACAGACTGATTGCTATACACTTACTTTTGATTAAATTTGTTACAGAGAACTGCCCAGAAGAGAATTTGTAGTTCTCTGTACATGATAAGTTTAAAAAAAAATAATTTCCATTTACTACAAAAATGAGCAAATTTATTTCAATTTGAATTTTACTGAAATACTGAATACAAATACTACATACATATACGAGTCTGTGCGTGCAATAAGCATCCAGAAAGGAACAGTATAGCCTCTCTTGTTTGGCACTATACTATACACCAGTCATAGGCAACCTTTGAATTTATGGGGGCTCATATATAACTGAGGACCAGTTCGATGGGTGCACCCCTCCCCATACCATCAATGGAAAATAGAAAGGTGCGGAGTTCAATAGCGGGACGTTACAAACATTAACTGTTGCTTTATAATACCCTTGCATTTATATTTAGCGACGTGGAACACCAAATCAAAAAAAGCTTTGCAGTATTTTTCATATAAATTTGAGAAAATTTTTCACATCAGGAGTACGTCATCAACAATTTGTCATCATGCACACACCAGTTAAAACTAACAAAAGTTTAAATGAAAAAAGTGGTTAAACCGAAAACATTTTAATGAAAATAAATTTAAAAACTTACCACAATAACACTATTTATTTTCATAAAGTGCACAGAAATGTAAAACTTGAAAAAAATCACTTTGGGGAGAAAGGTATTTACAGGCTCTGGGTGACAAGCTCGTCAATCGTATTGGGGGAAGACATAGTGCGGTTCGCTAAATGGCTTGTACTATTTTATCATACAGTACTTCAAAGCAGGTACAATACGGGTGCGTTCCTCCGTTCAAAAGAACATAAAATTACAAATTAGTTCTCAGACGCATCAATCCTTTTTGACAGGCGCACTTGCGCCCATGGGTGCAGGGTTGCCGACTGCTGCTATATACTATACTATGGTTATTTTTGACAGAAACAAAGCGAACCTTACCATACTATGGACAAACAAATATTATGGTATAAAAGTTTATAATATGTTAAACATTGACATTAAATGATAATACATAATGGACACTGTGGCACAAGAATATAAATTTTGAGCACCCAAAATAATAAACAAAGAAACGAAAATATGATACGGTTAGATTGAAATAGTAATGCTGATGAATACAAAAATTGAATAACCAAAGGTAACTGAGGCAACTTTAAATTATAATCTGGTAAACACAAACTCTTCTTTAAATGTAACACGTTCAAGAAATGTGAAAATTATATAACAGGCAGAAATGTTTAACTAAATCTCACCTCTTTTAACTTTAGCACTGCTGATTTTATTTGAAATATAAATTTAAACAAAACCAACATACTAATGATACAAAAACAAATAAAATAATGACATATACAGCATTTTGATGGGGTTTCAAATAAATAAAATATGATTAACTAACATAATATGGAAATGGAGACCTACATAAATCATACTGTCACTGACTACAATAAAACTATACTGTTCTAGGTGATGGTTGCAGAAGTCAAAAGAGATCTAAACTAATTACAATAGTGTGACCAACATAGACAAATAAACAACAGGAATTATAGTTGTTTTCAAACAGCATTAAAAACTTAATAATGAATGTAAAATAATAGTGTACACAGACTTCAAGGCACTGAAGGTGATAATTAAATACAAAATGTGATGTGCAAGTAAAAGACTAAGGTAAGGAGAAATTTACTAAAATCTTGCACTGGTAGATCCTATATATAGTATTATATTACAGAAATGTAATGTAATTTTTGTACATCACGCTGCAAGGTACTTCAAACGTACCTATTTGGTTAGAAAACCCATCTTTTTGTGTAGATTAACGTTACAGAACTTATATAAAAATGAACTGATTTCCAGTGCATTAGACATTACAACTACTTTGAGACAAAGGGTTTCTCTCACCACTTCAAAGTTTTGTATTATACAGTTGGAGAATGTACAGTTTGTGAAATAATACATGTACTGTAAATTTACAATCATCTTTTAAACCTATTGTTTATAAGTACAGTATTTTAATTGTACCCTCATCATCTGACTACTTTCTAAGATTCATTTCATGTCCTTGTAGAATAATAATAATAATAATAATAATAATACAACTATATATACATATATACACAAAAGTATAATTAGGAATTATAATTAATCACAACACTCAAAATTAGGAAGGCTGAAGATGGGAACACAAAGCGTCCCGAAACATGTTCCAAATAAGGAGAAAACATCTTGAGGTAAAATCATTATAAGTATCAAATATTATATATATAGAGATAGAGTTGTTTTTTGGACATGATTGCATCCTTCATCTTCATTCTTCCTCTATAAGAATGTCCTGGTGAAACCACCAGAGTAGATGTCAAAATATGCAGAGAAAATGAAGAGGAATGGTGCAGTCATATAAAAATATCAACGCTAACGATACAAACAGAATGTGGAAATCACAACAACATTGAACATACAAAAAATATAAAACAAAACAATAGAATAGCTCACAGTGTTAGCAGTGACACAGAAATAAATAAAATATGAATACCAGAGAAAGAAGAAGGTACAGGTGCAGTAAACAGGAGTTTAAATATTATTAATGGAACCCCAACTAAAAAGAATCGTTTATCAGGAAAAAAATGCAATGAGGAAAAACGAAAAAGTTACTGAGGCATTTAGAGCAAAAATTATGAACCTAAGTCGAGTCAATCCTTCTGCAGAAACTTGTGATTCTGGTATACAAATAATAAATTAACTTAAGGAAAAATTTAAGTCTACCATGATAAAAGCTTAAAAATGTAAATTCTTACAACCCTACCTCAAAGTTGGACATTAAACACATAGAAAATGAATTTGGTGTATCTGATTTTAACACACGAAAATCCAAATAACTTGTCAAGGAAAGAGGTATGATGTCATCATCAGATCCACAACCTGTGATTGTTATACTGTAGCCCTAGCAAAAGAATTTTATAAAAATGGTGAATTTAGTCATCAAATGCCAGGAAAGAAAGACTTTACATTAAGTTAAAATAGATGGAAAGTGATCGCACATACAAAAAAATAATTCCTAACACATAAAGAGAGATTTGTGTATTGTTCAAGGAAAAATAGCCAGAGTGTAAAATAGTGTTTTCAAAGTTTTGTGAACTTCATCCAAAGGATTGTGTCCATGCCAGACAAAGTACCACACAGTCTGTTTGTACCTGCATGACATCAAAATGCAAAATTAACATCGACTCAGTGCAAAATACCTGAATTATCCAGTGGAGAGATACCAATAAAAAAATATATAAATATTTAATTTCGAATATAATTTGTACCTAATCAACAGATAAGTACTATTTCAGTGATTGTGACAAATTCCCTGGTAGTGACAAACTAAAATTTCATTTTGAAGATGGCTTTGAGCAAGAGGATGTTGAAAATGTGATATTTAAGCAATGGATGCAAGCAGACAACAACAACAGAACATCACTGGAGACTACTGGGCTGCTTGTTTGACTAAACTAATGCGACATTCCTATACTGTCAAACAACAGTTAGCTTATTTGAAGTCATCCTAATGAATACATAGTTATATGCGATTTTGCAGAAAACTATTCTTTCATCTTACAAGATGCTGTGCAAGAATTTCATTGGAATAATGCACAAGCTATAAGTCATCACTTTGTTATATACCATAAAAATTAAAATGTAGACAAGTAAGAGAACATCAGCCTAGTCATAATTTATGACTGAATGACTCATGACATGGTTGCTGTACATTTACGAGGGTAGTCTGAAAAGTTCTCGGCCTCACCATAGGCAGCAGTAGGCTACTATCATGAATTTTTTTCTTATGTTGGTACTACATCTATTTTTAGCAAGCGTGTGCAATTTCTGGCCATTCTACCAAATAATTTGTATTATACAGCCATCTGAAACAGAAGTGTTGTCCATATTCCTTGATATGGAGAAAATTGAGTATCGTGTGGTCATAAAGTTCTTTGTGAAAGAGGGTTTAACACCAAGCAAAATTTATTCAAGGTTTGTTAAAGTGTATGGGAATTCTTCTCCTTCATTTTCAACAGTTAAAAAATTGGCTGCTGAGTTTAAACGTAGTTGTACCAGCCTGGAAGACGATCTACGTAAAATGTCCAAAAATGGCAACAACACCGGAAACCGTAGAAAAAGTGCATGATATGGTTTTAGATGATTACTGAATTAAAGTGCACGGAATTGCTGATACTACAGGCATTTTAAAAGAACGTTTTGGACATATTTTATATACGGAATTGCATATGAAAAAGCTTTGTGCTAAGTGGGTGCCGCGCTTGCTCACAGCAGATCATGAACGCATGCCCATGAAAATATCTGAACAGTGCTTGGAGCATTTTAATAAGAACAAAGCAGATTTTGTGTGTTGGTTTATTATGATGGTTGAAACTTGGATTCACCACTACATACCAGAGTCAAAACAGCAGTCAAAGCAGTGGATAGAAGCTGGTTGTTCAGTGCCAAAGAAGGCAAAGTTAATCCCGTCAGCAGGAAAAGTCATGGCATCAGTGTTTTGGGATGCTAAAGGTGTTTTGTACATCGATTACCTTGAAAATGGTACAACAATAACTGGGGAATATTATTCCAACCTTGTCTTGAAACTAGACAAAAAAATTCGTGAAAAAAGACCCGGTTTGTAGAAGAAACTGTTTTGCATCATTTTTCACCAAGACAATGCACCTGCCCACAAAAATGTTTTGGCAATGGGAAAATTACGAGATCTCTGCTATGAATTGTTGGAACATCCTCCCTATTCCCCAAGTTTGGCTCCCTCTGACTTAAATTTTTTCCCCAAACTCAAACTCTTTTTTCTTGCTGGTCAGTGTTTTTCATCGGATCAAGAGGTGATTTCAGCTGTAGAGGGGTATTTTGCAGACCTTACACGAAACCACTTCAGGGACAGGATAGTGGCACTGGAACATTGCTGGAATGTGTTATGCTAAAAGAAAATTATGGTGAAAAATAAAAAAATATTTTTGAAATTATAAATTTGTTTGTTCATTGTTAGGCTGAGAACTTTTCAGACTGGCCTCATATTTCAGCAATTAATGATTGATTTCTTGAAGCAGAACTTTTGCATATCACAAGAAACAATTAATTATTTCTCAGATGGGGAAGCATCACAATGTACAAACAAATCAAACTTTCTCAACTTTTGCTTCCATAAACCACACTTCAATATAAAAGCAGAGTGTATTTTTCTTGCCTCCTCGTGTGAGAAAATGTGTGTGACAGTGTTGGTGAAACAGTAAAATGCCTAGCTGCCCAGGTTAGTTTGCACATGGTAGGCCTATACAATGACCAAATAATAACACCTTGGCAGCTTTATGACTGGGCATAAGGAAACATTAAACAAATTATTTTTCTGTATTCAACAAAAGAAGACTATGCAATAGAAAACAAATTCTTACAACACAGACTAAAAAAATGCAAAAACTGTAAAACAGACACAACAGTTTCATAGTTATATTCCAGTTGGAAACACAACTAAACTGAAAGTAAAGTCACATAGTTATTCCAAAGAAGAAACAGTATCATTTTAAGAAGATGCCCTGCTAGACATCAGTGACACTGTTGGACCAGTGGTTGAGTTGTGTTCCTAGTGAAAAAGCCAAATAATTGAAATCGTTTTTTGAAGCCACATGGTCCTTCCCCATCCTTCAAATACCCTCAGTTTCCACATATAATGTGTAAACAGGTCTGAAATAGTCAGTAAAATAAATCTAACAACACCAACTGGAAGAATCTACAGACTGACAGCATCAGGAATAGAAAAAGCAAACAAAAAGATCTACAAAGAATTTAATTTTCAAAACTGATAGCCGATTACCCATTCTTTTTGGCTGAAACATTTCAGTGTGTGCCATGTAAGTACTACATATAATAATAAATTTCACTGCAAATCTAAGTGACATACTGTTTTAATCTAATATGTTTTCCTATATAGATAACCTAAAATTTGTGCTTAGTAGCTTAGATTTATTTTCATAATGCACGATCCCATTGTCTTCCTAGTTTAAAATTTTCAGATTATCTAGGTTGAACAACATGTTTTTTCATAATTTTCAAACAAACACTATCTCAAAATTACAATTTTTGTTTTAGTTTAGAGTGTGCCAAGTTGTATATCAGATTAATGCCCAATATAAGAAAAGTTATTAAGGATTTAAAAAATTTGGTGTTGTAAAAAAATCAACTATTTCTGAAATTTAAAAAATCAAATTCTCAAAAACAGGGTTACAAAAAATTGTATAATAAATATTTTTTAGAGCCATGGAGATAATAATTACTGTAAATAAAAATAGTCAGGTTGATTTTTGTTGTTGACAAGGACTGACTCAGTTGTCAGGTTAACCAATTGTTTATTTCTCTGGTAAATTGATAATAACTTAATTCTGAGACATTCAATTCTAACATTAACTGTTCTGATTTCACTGTTTTATTTCCCATAACATTGTCTTCCTAATATGTAGATCATTTTAAAAATACATAGAATTTTATACAACAATAAAACAACTTGACTGTTTAAATGTAAATATTAATTGGGAGTCTTGGACATGTACATATAGTTTCATTTACATTAAAGAAAGAAAACTGGAATAGCTAAATGAAGCTAACTGAGATTTAAATATATTACTCTTCTAAACTTACCTTACACTGGACCTAACTATTGTGCAGAACATAAATTTGGTAATTTCTTCTTCAATTTAGTCAAGCTCATGATTTTTGTACAGTATTGGAGTAGAATCCCATGAATTTAAATAATAACCATAGTTTTAGTTCTTGAGTAAAAAACCAATTTTTTATTAGCAGAAACCAATACCATATGTTTTGTGATGTGGTATTCTTTGTGGATGAACATAACACATGAAACACCTGTCACTGATTTTACTAATACCAAAAGAGTTGTGTGACTGTAAGTCTGAACTATGCATCTTTAGAGCAAAGACCGGAGTACTGCGAATATTTGACAGTGGAGCATTTTACTTTCTATCCCATTATCAATATTATAAAAAATTTAGAAAACCAGGATTCATCAATGCTTTTTTTTATTAGCACTTAATGTTGTTTCTCTTGTCTTTAATTAATTAAGTACATAAGTTGTTGCTTCAGATATGATGTCTCAGTGACTGCACTTTTCTGAGAAATTGAAATTTCAGCTACTCAATCCAATGGTTTATATAAATGCCTTCTGTGAGACAGCAGATTGTTGTCCTACTACAAATATGTTGGAAGCAAAATAATTACATCATCTCTAAAACGGAAACAAAATTATCACATGTGAATATGTCTGCATAAGTTGGTATTAGTGTGTAAAAAAAATTACCAGTCTTGTTGGTATTATTATTATTATTAATATTAGTGACAGTGGTAGTGGTTGTCGTAGTTGTATCATAAGGTTAGGTTGATATGTGAATCTCAAAGATTGTTTCCTGAGTTTGATGGTAGAGACAACCAAAAGGTCTGACACATGTGATGGCATCTGTGTGATGTAACAGTTTACAATCAGTAGATGTTTGAAGTGTAGTTGAAATGGTTTATCTCTCTTGTGCATTACTTTATTGCGATACATAATATAATTTTTCACCTCTGTCTGTATTGATGTCACTTGCAACAGGTAGATTGTTAATTGAAAAAATAAACACTGAATTATGAAATTGAAAACACAGGTAAAGGTAAAATATCATAGCAGCTGATTTATTATTATTTTAACTAGTACTACACGATTACAAATTCATCCAATCTCACATAATATACAACTGTCAGTTCCCAATACAAATCCAACAAAAGAAAATATAAAAATTCAATAACGATAGGGCATACATCTGTGAACTGGATAAATATATAACTGCAAAATGATCGGGATAATGATGGATTTTAATTTAAAAATTAAAACTGTTATATAAAGATGTAAACGAGAAAAATGAAACCGCTACATATCCTTCAGTCTGAACTTCAGCAGCGCACTTTTTTTCTATGTAGATGTAAATTTTCTGACTCAAATAACTGTGCAAAACAATCTAAAGATAATGTTTGTGTAATAATTATTTCTACTGCTCTGTAAATAACAATTTTATACAGAAAATTAATGTTTATAACGATTAAAAGCTACAGTGAAACATTTTTTTGGTATTAATATTTCGCTTCATAATAATGACTAAAATGTTTAAATTTACCTTTTGACTCCATGCTATCAAACAATAATAGAATTAATTTTTTAAAATGTCACACACATTTAAATACTTAAACATAACCTATACATACGACACGTCACACAAACACCCACAACACTCAAATGCTACTGTAGCAAAATAACAGCTCGCTTCGACGATTCTCGTTTGGGAAAGAGGCACTATGTCGAAACGTGCATTTCGAAATGTTGACATGTTATACACATCCATTTTCGTATATTGAAAATTTACAGATACAAGTTAATAGCTCTTAGCATGTGCAGAAATTGATAAATGTGCATATTAAATTGTAGCTCTGCTTATAAACAACAGAAAGAAGTATTAAAAATAGAAAAATATAATCGTACACGAATACAAGCTTGTTTCGAATTGTTGATGGGATATACCTCTATGTGTTGCCGTTAGATGCAGGTATAAACCGCGCTTTTTTAAAGAAATATTAAGTTATCCGAGTCAACAAAATTCAGTGTTTACTTATTTATTACTATCAAAAGTACTACTTTTATTTAATTAATCTTTTCATATAGTATAACAGGTTTGGAGAGTACAAAAGTAAGTGTTATTGATAGGAGGAATCTGATACCCACAAGCAACCTTTTACAAGTAGGCCAACAATTGTTTTCAAATAAGTTATTGAATTCACAAGTTAGTTTCTGAGTTTACTCAATAAGTTTTATTGAGTTAAAAATTTATTATTATGGTAGGATAATTTTATAAAACCTTAAGAGGTGTGGTTTTCAATGGTGTGGTAAGCAGTAAAAAGTGTGTTACATTTCTATAACAGAGGCAAATCACTATTTCATGCCACAGCCATTATAGTTTATCTTATACTTTTAATTTTCCTCCATTATATTTATAAAATAGTGAATTTATTAGGAAGTCTCCATTTTATTATATAATAATAGTTGATACCAATTTCTTTATTGTTGTGTTTGGGCTCTCCATTTATCTTTATTCGTGACTTTAGGACCACCCAATAAAATGTAAAGTGTTACTCATAATAAATTTGTTTACATGATGTCACAAAGTCACATGATAGTGGAATCAAAGGTTGAAAACATTGTTTATACAGATTGAAAATATTGTTTTTACAGAACTTTAATTACAATATTTATTTTATATAAATTCAAAGTAACAATTTGTTGAAAATTCATTGTTGCATTAAATGTTTTTGTTCAACAAGTAAAGTACTGTGTTAAAGTTAAAAAAAATCAAAATAACATTCTGCACAAAAATTAAATAAGAATAAAAAATCAAATACAAAAAAATATGGATATCAGTTGATGCATCTTCTATAAAAGACTTGTTAGTTTTGGGATAGTCTGCAGTTTCAAAATGGTTATATCAGTTCTTTCAGTTAACTTTGTTCAGTGCCAAAATTTTTGTAAAGTGCCTAGATAATGGAGATCCCATTGCCAATCCTTGTTGTTGAAATAGAATTATCAACATATATCTACATAATTATCTAGCATAATAGCAGAAATATTCTTACAACATATAGACACCAAGATACAAAATATTATAAATTCCTTTGATCAAAATGGCATTTGGATAATGTAGATGATGGGCTATATGTATCAAGTAACAAAAACACAAATGCAGATAACATATTAAAACAACTCAGTAACATACATCCAAAAATACAATTCACAGAAGAAAAAGAAAAACATAACAAAATCAACTATGTAGACATAACCATTACAAGATACAATAACCACCTACAATATGCAATATACAGAAAACCAACTTCCACTAACATCATTATATCTAACCATTCTGACAACCCACAACATAAAATGGCAGCATTCACTATTTAACAGAATGTACAAAATACCCCTAAACAAACAAGAAACAGACAAAGAAAGAAATATAATTTACCAAATTGGTTATGAAAATGGATATAATAAAAATACTGTAAACAAAATAGAAAATAAAATCAAATATAAAAGAAAAACTGAACAATTAAGAGTTAATCAAAATGAACAAAACAAAAATAATAACAACAATACAAAATGGCCCACATTCACATACATAAATAATAAAATGACAAAGCTAACAAAACCGTTTAAAAACACATACATTAAAATAGCATACAAAACTAATTATGTACAAAAACTAAATAACTCACACAACAAAGATAATACAACAACCAATGGTATATACAAAATTGAATGCCAAGATTGCAATAAATGTTACATAGGACAAACAAAAAAACAACTGAAAAAACGTTATTTTGGACACCTAAACGCATACAAAAAACCAGAAAGATACAAATCTAATTTGGCCACACATACAATAAACACTGGACATGAATTCCCAGACATAACCAACATGACACTAATAAAACACATACCACACAAAGGCACCATAATGAACATTTGGGAAAATTTACAAATATACAAACATAAAACACAAAATAAACTAATACCCGAACAAATACAAATCAATACAAAACATGATACAATATTCAAAGCACTTAACATAGAAAATACATAAAATACTAATACCTACACCACAATCACACACAATAATACCACTTTAAAATACCAGAGACCAACAAGAAACCAAAATAGCGTCCAGCCAACACACAAATTCTTCACCAGACACAAGATCACGAAGGCTGAGGATGAGAACACGGGGTTCTTGAAACATGTTCCTAATAAGGCAAATAAAATATCTTGAGGTAGTTTCAGTATAAATATTAAATATATTATATACATCAAGAAACGGACTGTAGCAAAAATTGTTTGAACATATATTGCAACAGTACAAACATTAACGGTACTATGCATTGCCAAAATAAATGAAATAAATAATAAAAATAAATATAAATTTTTTATTTTAATTATAAGAAAACTATGTACGATAGGATAAAACAAAAGACACCAAAATGTTTAGAAATTATAGGTGAATAATGTGTTAAAAAACCGTACAGATGTGACGAAAAGTGCAATTACTATACGTAAAAAATGAATAACTCTTTTTGTGAGTACCATAAAGAAGTGCAATTTACATATAGTAATCACATAAAAATTAGTGATCGAGTGAGCATCGAGTGATGTGAAACAAACTCCGTAATTCGCGAAAATAGGCGAAAATTGTGACTTGAACCAGAGTGAGGAAAGTGACACTCGACAGAATCTGACAGGTCAAATATTGTTCAGACAGGAATTTTTGCACGACCTGACTATAAATACCAGGTTGCGCTAATAAAGTTTCTTCTTCTCGATTCAACCGTTGCTGCAGGAGGCTATGTCAGTCGACGACGCCAATTCACATCTATAATAAGAGTCACAGGACAAACTAGATGTCCAACCTGAGCCGCAGAATACATACGATGAGGTCTATAGACACACCAGCAGCATATGACATGAGACGAGATGACTATTAATCAGCACATGCAGTAGAACACGACCAGAGGACCAGAAGGACACGACCAGAGGACCAGAAGGACACGACCAGAGGTCCAGAAGGAGGACATACAGATGAATAACCACGTCAAGCGAGGTGATAAAATACCATTGTAATTATAGACATTTGAAAGACACTAATTAAAGTTGGAATGAAAGACATTCAACCAAGATTAAAATAAATAAATTATACATAAATGTAAAAGCAGAATAAAAATTAGAATAATATTTCTTGTACCAAATTTAGTAATTAGTAACGTAAATGATAAGAGAAATATTTAAATTTTGAAAATCTGGAAAAGAAAATCTGGAGTAAAAAGATCTTCCTGTCTGGCCTATAAAGCTTTATCCAATAACAACTTACAATCCACATTTGCCACACACATCCAAACAGAAAACCACAGTTACACCAACATAAAAAACAATATTGAAATTTTACACTACATGCCCAAAAGTCACAAACTCAACACCGCAGAACAATACGAAATATACAAACACAACCAAACAACATACTCAATGAACAATTACAATTTAAATCCAACACACTATTCGACACAATAATACACAACGGACAGAATTCAGAATCTCGCGCAAACCCCCTTCCATCTACACACACCCCCACACACAACCAATCCCCCAAAAACCGTTACAGATTACCAACGCCTTGACGCTTTCTGCATTTATACCTCACTGATGAAGGAGAAAAACTACTCTGAAACATGCGTATGAGGATATAACAAAAAGTAAGTTTTTCATAAGTGAAAGTGCATTAAATTATTAATTGTTAAAGTGCTGTGAAAGAAGTGATGATCATTCAAAATAATACAATGTTTAATATGCGATATGAAAGATTTTGTTTAATAAATAAAGTATGGAACAATTTTAAACTTAAATAACGTATCATCTTCTTATTACGATTACACCCATGAAATCAATTCAATAAATTAAATTGAATTTGTTATGTTATATAACACACACATTTAAATTACATTAAATAAATATCAATTTGTAGTGTTATAAAATTTAGACGTCCCAAGAATGTGGGGCTCCTCAAACACAAATAAATTTGTATTTGCAACCTATATACACAAAGATATACCATTGTATAAACTGTCTCCCAAAAGCGTGGGGCTACACAATTTAAATTACATTTAAATTGGTAATTTGTGTTGTTATAATATATATGCAGTGTCTGCACCATTGCCAGATTAAGGCTAGGAGGGGGGGCCCTGGGTTATTTAAGAGCAGGGGCCCTTGTATGAAATTTTTGCATTTTGTACAAACTTTACTTTATTGAGACTCTTTATTACTTTATTTTCCCATACTCTCTCATCACTCACATATCTCTCTCTCTCCTCATTTTCTACACTTTCACTCTCCCGACATATATTTACTCTTGTTTCTATATCTCCGTAGCCTACTCGTTTATGCATTAACTTTATTCCCGTGACTTTAACTTCATGTAATACCCTCTTAAAATTAACCCTGACTGGTTCACTCCCCTTATTAAATTCTACCATTCTCTTGTTAAAATCTATTACTGCTTTATTTCTTTCCAAAAAATCATTTCCCAGAATTATATCTAAATTCAGTCCCTTAACTACTAAAAAGGTATTTTCAAATTCAGTTTCATTAAGGAATATATTTAACTGTACTTAGGTTACTTGGGTTAGTAACTCGTTTACTTCATACTCCGGTTACCCCCACTACTGTTACGCCCGCAACTGGTAATGATGGTATATTTTTAATTATTTCTTTTAATTCTCCCATTACATTTTCTGAAACTACTGATATTTCACTCCCTGTATCAATTAATGTTTTATAATTCTTACCTTCTATGGTTACGATTACCTCCGTCAATCCGGTTTTGGTTTCCATCATTTCTGCCTTGTCTTCCTCCAGTAACTCCTTCGCCATGTCTTTGATAATTATATTACTTTGGTATTTGCACTCTTCTTGGACCCCAGGGTTCTCCTCCGATAATGGCTGGGCCCGGTTCCCCATTGTCTCTTCTAGTTTCCCGTGGATGGACCTGCCACGGCTTGGTTATATCCTCCTCTGCCTCTGTTGCCACTTCCATTACCTCTCGGCGCTCCTCTGTTGTTCTCTGCTCCTCTCTGCGGCTGATTTTGCTGGTGGTACGTTCTCTCGCTGCGTTGACAGTCTCTTGCCTTATTACATCTAAAACATGTCGTTCTTATAGCATAATTTTCAATATTGCACTCTGCACATCGCCAACCCTCGCCTCTATTATCACTATTTCCCCCACGTGCCCCTCGGTGAAAGTTCGGTATTCCCCTGGGTTGATTATAATTCCCGTTGATGTGCACCGCTGGTGGGTTTATACGCCTACTCATATCCTGTTCTCTTATGTTGTGAAATATATCTAATATTTTTTCTAATTCTGTAATTTCCCTAATTTCTCACGTCATTAGCGTAATTTGTACCTCTCTCGGCAAATGCTTACTTATGTGGTGCACAAACGATCGGAATGGTAGCGGTGGCTCTAAATATTGCGCCTCATTATATATTTTCATTACGTACATCGTTAGGTGGTTGTTTATTCCCCCGAAATTCCCGGTTCCCATGATTTTACTGCGTAAAATTTCCTGATCCTCTTCCGACCAGTATTTATTACAGAACACGGTTTCAAAATTTTCATATCTCTCCCATTCGTTTCTATGTATTTCCGCCCATATCTCAGAATTACCCGTAAAACATTTTAAAATTCTTATAAGTTTTACTTCCCAACTACTACCATTAAACTGATTAAACTCCCGTACTCTATTTAAAAACTGCATCAGATGCACTCTGCGGTTCTCACTACAAAAAGTTTCAAGTTCAATTTCATTATTTACATCTCTTGTAATTACTACTCGGTAATATTGTTTAACTTTTGGTTAATTGCTAAACTCAACTCATCTTTAACACTACTAATACTCTCTTCAATGGAATACAATTTTTTATCATTAATACATTCGGATTTAATGCTATTTTTGGTCATTACATTAACTGATTCACTTAATGCCTGTATTTCTGTTTTACAGGTATTTTCAATTTCACTGATCTTAATATCTGTATTATTTTTATGTTCATCAATATTTTGATTCATTTTTTCAATTTTCACCACTACACTACTAAACTTATATTCGGTTTCAGTATTACATTTATTTATTTTAGCTTCTATTTCATTATTATATTCATTAACTGAACTTATTAATTTCTCATTATTCTCATGCATTTGTTTATCAATTCTTTCTGACACATTACTCTCCATCTCATTTATTTTAACATCTATGTTCTTTATTGAAATATCTAGCTTGGTATCTAATTGGTTAAACTTATTAGCAAATTCTTCATTGGTACTTTCACAACGCTTATTAATTTCATTAATCTGGTTTTTTAGTTCACTATTTTGCACTTTTAATTCATCGAAATTATTTTCGTATTTAATTTTTTGTTCATGTATTTCGTCTCTTAACTCATCAAAACGATTATCAAATTTTTTATCATTACTATCGAAACGACTATCTAATTTAATATTCACACTCTGCTTAATATCATCGGACATTGCTCTCATAAAATTGAATATATCATCCATTGAATATTCTTTTTCTTTTATTTTAGTTGCTACGGGAGTGGAATTCGCTCCCGCCTCACTAATTATTACAGATTCGTCTATCAGGCTTGGAGTTGTCTCCATTCCTGAATCGTTAGCGTCAACATTTACTGAGCTCTCTGTTTCAACGTCAGTTAAGCTGACGTCTTCCTTATTATTTTTGTTATTATTCATTTTTTATATAACTTATTATCTTTTCCTCGATATAAAATTCAATCTTATATATACACAGTATTATTCATACAACATAACATAAGTAACATAGTATGGCTCTAACTTATTAACTTTTATACGTCGTTAGTACGCATGTCACCCAACCTCAAAATCACGCTCACATTCACTGTAGGTGCGGTTTTTATATGTAAATTTTAATTTATAAAAACTGGTCCCTGTTTCGGATGCGCCATTTGTGCTATTATATTTAATACACAATATTAAAATAATAATTCATTTCTCACCTACCTTGATTTGAGCCCCGGGTTACGTCGCACGAACCTGTGAATGCTAAGCGTGACTTAGGGTTATACCATTAAAGTACTCAACTCTCATTTAGGTAACATAACTCACATTTTATTGCATTTATACTCTTTTAAAATTCAACTTTTATCTCCCCTCAAAAGTTATGGTTTTTTCAAAAATTAAATTAAACAAAACATGAATTTCTACATTCTAAACTTATCCTAATACTTATTTAAATGAAAGCAACCCAGTTTGCTCACACACGACATTCATACAAAACCCCCTTATTTATTTATTTTAGGCCCTTTTATAATGTAATTTCTGATATAATTAAATCTGTTGTGTTTTACGTCACCATTGGCATTCCTCCTCGTCTCGTCATGCATTGATTTTATGTCCGAAAGTTTTAATTTTGATTTGATTTTTTAGTTTCCGATTTATACACTGCACTTACTTGATTCTGCTACACCTTTTCACTACTTTAGGTATTTATTTTCTATCCACAATTAAAAATTTACTTGTGAGTGACGAGTCGTGGGTTGCCTGGCCAGGCGAAAAGTTGGTGGGTGACTGCCCAGAGCGTTAACAAAGTGCCCCACTCCACTGTTGCTCAAAATGGCAATTGCACAGCCTGCTTGCTACAAATTGTTCATCAACTCACACCAAGTCCGGTGTTGTCCATGGATGTTAGGCATTGACGATATCTCACTGCCACTAGTCACGTGACACATGTAGGCGGAATCACCACGGACTTCCGCCCTCATCCATACCACGTGGCGAACAAATTTTATAATTTAGCCATGTTTGTTTGGCGTCGTTTCATTCTACTTAGCGTCATTTGTGCCCTGCTGGTGTTTGCGCATACATTGTGCGTAACAAATTCCTGGAACTGTACTGCGTTGCCAAACATATATGTCGCATTCCACTGTTCTTTGTTCTAATAAAACCGTTTTAGGTATGGGACTTGCTGCGTTGGTCACCGATACATTTGAGTACATTTAATAAAATTTAAAATAAAATAGAACACCCCTTTTTGCCCCATTACAATATGAATAGCAATTAAGATTATCTTTGCAAAGCTAATACAGTATGATTATCAATTCTCCTTTCCAGCACAACAACTCACTACAAGTCACAAAAAATATTAAATATGTTATGCTTCTTTTATGAAAGGAATAGTCATACCAAAGAAACAAGTTGTTTGTAGTTTTATAAATTGAAAACAATTTTTTCAAGTCTATGGTCACATTGCCGCCCTCCTGGCTATGCCGCCCGGGGCGGCTACCCCTTGCTCCTCCCCCAGCTACACCTCTGATTAAGATGCAGATTTATCCCTTGTAGAGTCATCTTCCAATCCCTTGAAAAACTAAAATTACTGTATGTCTCTGGAATAGGAAGTCAACGAAAAACAGAATTCAGGTAGCAAGTTTCCATTATTTCATGAGATATATCCTAGAAGCAAACTGTAGCTTCCAGTTATTGTTCCTGAGAAACCTTATTAAGGGGTTTATCAAAACAAACAATTACAAGCTCACACTTCTCAGCATTTGATAAAAAAGTTTTAAAAAGTGTACCTAACCTAAAAATATAATATATAGTTGGGTTATTGGAAATGAAATATGAAGGATTGGAGAATGTTCATTGATTAAAAATTATGTATAGTTTTTAAAATCAAATAACTGCAAGTATTAGTTATTTCAATCTTTGTTATTATGTTGCATGCAAAAATATTGTTTAAATATCAATCATAAACACCTCTAAATCTCAATTTATGATAATACCATTCTCTTTCCAATTACTCCAACCCCTTAGGGGTAGGTAATTGTAAACATGCTTTTCTTTATCTTTTCTTTATACGTTGAAATATTGGAACAACTGTAAACTAGTTGACATTGTACTATTTTGTGTTGTGTTCTTAATCCTAACTGCATGTATACAATTACACCTTCTTCACCTATGTGAAAAGTGAATGAAAGCACGGAAAACAAGACACTTCAGGAACTAAGTTGATTACAAATCATAAAGAAATGTTGTAATTTTACATAATACAACAAGTAAGTAATAGAATAAAGTTTATAATTTTTCAAACACAGAAACATTTCCAGGGAACTCACAGAAAATTTGTCTGTTAATTTCCTTAATTTCTGGATTGGGGAAAACTGTCAATATTTGTTCAAAATTTGTTATTTTCACAGTTTCCTTTTTAATATAACTTTGTAGAAATTTCCATCTTTGGATTGATATCCTGTAACAAATTTCTGTCTCATCATCATATACTTTCTACACAACAAACATACTTGCAGAGTTTTATTTCTTGGTCCTCCAAGTAGAACAATGAGAATAAACTTCCCTGGTTGAATCTTTTGCCACTCTGGTATTTGATAGTTATTTCCTTGGTATTGTCTTTCAAAACACTTATTGCAAATTAATCTTTATCATCAGATTCATTGCAATAAATAGAATGTTGTTCAGAATCTTGTTTAGGTTTTTTACTACTCTATGATCAAAATGATCAATCTTCTTAGATTTGTTTTTCTGTTAACATTTTTTCTGCTAGATGTTTTTTCTTGCTCTTTTACCCTGTGAAATTACGTATTTATCACCATTTAATTAACTTATAAAAACTATACCATAATAAAAAAACTTACACTTACTGTTTTGCGTGTTCTTGGGTCCAGGATCTCATACGTACTTTGGGATAAAAGCGTAATTTTCAAGGTTGTGTGAAGAACTTGTACAATGCATCTTGGAAGAGAAATTAGTTTTCTTTTATTACTCAAAAGATTTTAAATTGATACTTTTTCTCCAAATTTAGATTTTACATACCTTCAAAATATTAAGATTTTACAAGTTGTGTAATCATTACGTCTTATATGCTATTCTTATTTTCTATTACTTACAAGAGAGCCCAGCCTGCCATTCTCACTTAACTTAATTTTAATTTCTTTAATACCCCATACTCTTTTAAAACCCCCTACCCTTACTTTCAATAAACGAAATGACCCCCGGCCACGTGGTCTTCGCGCACATCCATTGTTCTTTCCTAATTTCGTGTGAAAGTGTCCAAAAAATGTCTGATGTTGCTTTACATTTTCTCTTGACCGCGGTCACATAAACTTTTTGGCCATAATTAACACCTCTTCTGTTGATAGAGTAAAACTTGGTTGACGAGCCTACTTTAATTGTACCGGCGCCGGTGGATACAACTGTGAGACTGCACTGTAATGTAACAGGTACTTTTCACTTTTTGCCGGGAATCAGTGTTTCACTGCCACTATGCTTTCGTCGCTCCGGGCTCATTTGTTGGGAAGTAACCACTTTATATATGGATTAAAGCCGGTATGTGTGTGTGTCCAGAGGCCGATATTGGACTTGGTTCCGCTGATGTTACCAACAGTAGGCGGAGTTTAAGGCGACTTCCGGGAGGTTTTAAAGAAGACGACGAATATTTTTTACGCTCTGGCCATCTTGAGTTTTTGTCGAGAGCGTCCTTTGAGCGCGTGCGGGTGTAGTTGCGCTTGAGCGTTGACACACATTTACAGAGTTCTTAGAATTTTGGTGGAGGTGCGAATGCTCTGCCGCATTCCTCAACAACAACTGCGCCTTATTGCTTTGTTTCACTGTTCTGTTACACTGACTATTATACGTTGCACAATAATGCAGTTATGTCGTCATATTTTATAAGGCTCCCGACCGAAAATGAAATGAATAAAAATATAATTATCCCATACTGTTGAAAATAAAAACACCCAAAATTTGACCCGCTACAATACCCCCTCGATGAGAATTCTGCTGTCCGCAACAGAAGAAATCTCATCGATAAAACCCCGAAGAGGACCGGTGAGGAACTGGTGCCAACAACCCCTTGGTTCTTAATCTCATGGGTACACGACCCCCCTGGCTCAGCGACCATGGACTCATCTGAACGAGATCACTGGACTTCTCCGTAAGAGATCCCAACACCGAGAAATCGATCAGACTCGCACCACAGCGCGCCTCGCCTTTTAACATGCTACCCCAAAAATCCTCAATCCCTGGCTAGAATTATTCCAGCTCCTCCGCCGATATGGATCCCCTTTTTGCAAGCTGGGCTGCCTTTAGCAAATACTGGGCTCACACATACTCACATTACATGATACATTGTGAAATTGAAAAATTACAAAATTCTTTAAAATTGACAAGTTTTTTTTTTTTTTTTTTTTAAATTCAAAGTTCAAAAAAAAAATGATATGCTCAAAAAAAATTCTCTTCCTCTTTTTTCTAATTTTTGTTTCAAATGACTTAACCCAGACATTTCTAATAATATAAACACATCCTTATTCTAACATGAGAATCACTTATAATCTACCAATATAATGCAATACAATAAAAGAAACATGGTTAATACACACATAATAAAAGAATCATCATCTAAAATATTCATTCGCTGGCAGGCGAAAAATCAAGTTTTTTTTTTCAAAAAAAAATTAAAAATTTTCAAAATTTTAAAATTCAAAAAAATTTAAATTTATTCATTAAAAAATTTTATTAAATTTATTTATTAAATAACATATTTATTAAAGTTATTCAAACATTGGTTTGAATTGATCAAACAAACAAATTAAAATTGGATTCCTACTCTACACAAGCTTAGTAGGTGTATGACCTCATCAGCTGATCGTAACTAGGTCAAGTCCAAAACCCTTGACCTACCTATGTTATATATGATTTCTGAAAACACTTTGAACATCTGTAATATCCTAACTTGAAATACAAAACGTAATAACACAAAATATTTAAAATTACAAAATATTAATATAATAATCAAGTTGACATTTAAATTATTTAAAACAAACAATTCTTGACTTTACATTATTTTCAAATTTTATCAAAATTCTGTCACTGGTTGAAAAAAATAAACAATTGTATAATCTTGATTATAAATTCCTCTCTTTAGTTAACAGTTTAATTCTACATTACTGTGGGTGTTGTAACTCATTTATTCTCATTTTTCTGTATTATATCTGTATGCATATATGACCTTCCTCCCTCTGACTCTAACATCAATCACTTCAACTCCTATGACACCCATCTCTACCAAAACATCTACTAATCAGGACACTCTAAACCCCAACTTATCATTTAACACAAACGCCACCTTCTCCCATTATAAAATACTCTCTAACCCTTTGTATATAGGATACGTGTTTCCCCGCCCCCAAAAAACTCAATTCCCTTATCTGGCGGCCCGGATTCTACCTAAGGCGGCCCCTTCCCCACTAAAATCTATCCCTATCCCGTCCCAACCCTTGTTGCGGACTCCCCAAATACACTACCCTCTATTACAAAATTGCCATCCCCAAAATTCTCAATCTCATTACATTACTACAATTACACAAAATAACCTCATTAACTATAAACATAAATATATCATTCAGAACTCTACCATTATTCTCCCCAACTACCGTGTCAACATCAATACTTCTCAAGATTCTATTACATTACATCAACTCAAAACAACATTACATCATATTCATCTCTATCATTTCACATTTAACTTTTAATTCAAATTGGACAGGTATATGTGTCCCATAAAACATTTATCACCCATAAATTATCTTTTATTAATTTGCATAAATTATTGCTATTTTATTTCTCATATTCTTTTTGTCTTTACTTCAAAATATCTGTAGTACACTAAACATTAATTACTTGTAACATTTACAAACCAATATACCAGTGACATGGTATTATTGATCAGCTGATATCCTAACATATTAAAAACACATTTCATGATTGAACAAATTATATGAAATATACATATTTATTTTTATTTATTCTCCCTTCTCACCTCATTGTTTCCCATTTCTCTGATTCTGATGCTTATGTTAGCCTGCCAGACGATTTACTTATTGGCTTAAACAAATACACACATAATAAAATTACATATTCTTATCAATGCTTATTTAACAGACAACAATAAAATAATACACTTAAAATTATAGCAGGAACACCTTATTTTTAAATATCTAAGCAGCTAGTTACCTGAACAGAGCACAAGCAGTTTTATTTGAATTAAACTTTAAATAAGCAAAAACTTTTATGTCATAAACTTTAAGTTCGTGACTCCTTTGCGTCACCTCCCAGCCACACACACTATTTCAGATTATGTAAGACTGTCTCGCCTTTTCGCTTCCACAGAGACTGTATATTTTGGAGCAGGTTTTTACCTCTCCGTGTCTCTGCTTCCGCTATTAAGTTTTAAAGTTACTGAACATCATAATGTTCTTGTTATATAATCATGCACCCTTAAAACGGATCTGCCACCGGTCTTGCTGTTCCTCCTCGAACAGAGTGGCAGCCGCTGTTCCCTAGTTCCGGAGATTTCCTCTAATTGTCCCCCCATTGAATTTCAAATATATACCAATTTCAAGTCAGCTATGGTCAAGGGACTTGGTATGACCATAGCTGGCCGCTAGCCAAAACCACGGTTAGTGCTGGTAAGGCAGTAACCGCCCGAAAAGTCGAGGAAATCTAAACTTTTATTTCACTGCCTGTTTCACATCAATATTATTATGTGCGACACGTTATTTAGTATTGTGTATAAAATTTTTATTTTACACGGGTAAGGTGTGCCGCACATTTATCGCCAGTTTGGCCTCCGATGGAGGTAACACTCACTGCTACCCCCAACCCCTTCCGCTACTTGTGAGAGCACAGGCCACCCCCACAATAGCCACTTAATAACTACCTAATTACTTAATAAATGAAATTAATCTTTCTACAAATGTAGTCCAACACTCCATTGTTATTATCACTTCATCGAGTACCAAACTACCCCCCAAAGTCATCCCCACTTCTTGTATTGACAACAAGTTTTTATTTTGTTACACATCGTCTCAAAACGTTCCCATACTCACTGATACTAAAACTCGACAATTATATTCGGTCACTTAATTCTAAAATTTATTTACATTTTAAATTTATAATTTATAATTTATAACTAAGTGGTCAGTATCCCCGCCTGAAACGGGGGTGTTTTGCGATGAAGTATATAAAACTGCCAGAGCAGATCTACTTTGTGCAGTTACTTCCCCTTTCTATGCAAATGATACTACCAAATCTCCTCATCTCTACTAACCCGTCGTCTGATCTGGCAGTCATTATACTTCCCCGCAAAACTCTTCATTTCGGGTGTAAGCTAAACTATTGTCAATGGCTCAATTTTAACTTTGCCAGTGACACTAAAATTATTGAAATTTGTATGCACTGCCTTGCATTTAGATGTAGCCTCCTTTATATAATCACTCTAAGGCAGTGCAGGTACCTGACAGGTACCTCCAAATTGCTGTACCCAGAGTGTATAAAAAAAAATTTTAAGTCGAGTCACGTACCTGTTGGGGTCCCCCTCCCCGTTCAAATATATGTGGTTAAATTTCTATTTTGTACCAATTTTGGTGGAGCCGGACCATCGTTGTTTTCACTGCCCGAAGGAAGATCCTGCCAACCATGGCCCGCCTCCAATTTCCGAATTCCACGGCCAGGACTGGTAAGATCGTGGCCGCCCGAAAATGGGGGAGGATCCCTTCTGAAAACATACAATAATGTTTGAGAAACTTATTTATAAACATAACAATTAAAGTGACCTATATAACTTTAAATTCGTCGCATTTTGAGTACCTACTATTTCCCGTGTCGCTGGGTTCCTCAGCACATACGCATTCTGCATTTTTATTTCAACAATTTCATAAGGTCCTTCATATAACAAGAAAAACTTCTTTATTTCCCTATCTTGAGCACTGGACAAATCATGTCTTTTTACTAACACTAACTGACCTACCTCATATTTGGTCCATTTCCCCTTAGCATCATGTTTCTGTTTTCGTCGCTCTCCTCTAGTAAGTAAATTCTCGTTCGCCAATCTAATTTTCATGTTTCTGTCCAACATTTGACCTTCAGGTGGGTACGTGAAAAGTTGTTCTAATATCCTGGGCGGCCTTGTTCCCCTGATCAACTCATGCGGCGTAAATCCCGTGGACTCATGGGTGGTACAATTCAGCCACTCCTCTACTTTTCTCACGTAGGATGGCCATTCTGTGTGTTTGGCGTGACAGTACGCCCGGAATATCCTACCAATCTCTCTCATCACCCGCTCTGCTTGATTCGACTGAGGATGGTACACTGCCGTATGCTTGGGTATGATGCCTTCCCATCCAAGCGTCTGCCGCCACTTGCCGCTTATAAACTGTGGACCATGATCAGATAATACAATTTTCGGCTTTCCCACATTTAGCATGTAGTCTTTCACTATCTTCTCGCTAAGTACCTTACTAGTTGCTCTCTTAATACTATATAACTTTACAAATTTTGAAAAAGTGTCTAAAACTACAAATACATATAACACACCCCCTCTACCTCTGGGTAATGGTCCATATAAATCAACCGCAACTAGATCGAAAGGTTCATCTACTTTTATATAATTCATCTCTCCTTCCACTCTATAATTCACTACTTTCGATTTTTGACATAAATCACACACTCTCAACACTTTTCTCACTCTCCTCTCCATATTCTTAAATATACATGACTCTTTCAAAACATTAGCACACTTTCTCGCACCAAAATGACCGTACCTTATATGACAATCCCAAACAATTTTATCTATTAACCCATCAGGTATAATTAACCTCCAATCACGCTCCCCACCATCTACCTTTTTAAACAAAATATCTTGATATATTTGAAATCGCTCATTGTATTCAGATCCCTCTACATCTGTTTCTAAACTAACAATTATTTTACCCAGTTTGCTATCAGATCTTTGCAAGTTTTTAATGTCACTTAATTCCTCACCAAAAATTCTATCTTCCCTAGTTAGTCTAAAAATTTCTATTTCTTTAAGGTCCCTACCAGTTTTATTGTCTATAACATCTATTCTAGAAAGTGTATCTGGTACCTTATTATCTGACCCCTTTATGTACTCCCATGAAAAGTTATATTCTTGTAAGGCTAATACCCACCTGGTTAATCGGCTGTGTGTTAGCTTACATGAATTCAGAAATGACAGTGCCTTGTGGTCCGTCCGGATGATCGTGGTATTCCCTAGGATGTACGTGCGGAATTTACCCACGGCGAACACAATACTTAGTAGTTCCTTCTCAGTTGTCGTGTAATTCTTTTCCGCCGATAACAGCGATCTACTGGCGAAGGCGATCGTTAGGTGTTCCTTGTCGCAGCTCTCCTGGTATAACTCGGCACCTAGCGCTACATTGCTGGCGTCGGTCTGTAAATAAAAAGTCTTATTAAAATCGGGATGATTCATCATGATCATGTGACTGAACTTCCTCTTAATTTCATTAAAAGCATTCCGCTCCGTATCGCCCCATCTCCACTGTTTATTCTTCTGCAGTACAGCACTCAGTTTGGATGTTGTGTGTGCGTAGTTCTCCTGAAATTTCCTGTAAAAATTGCATAGGCCTAAAAAACTCTGTAGTTGCTTAATGTTTTTAGGTTCAGGGAATCGCATTATGGCTTCGACTTTGTCGGGGTTGGCTAATATCCCCTCCTGTGTAATAATAAATCCTAAAAAGTGTATTTCTGTCTGCAGAAACTTAGACTTGTCCCAATTCACTGTTAAACCCCCTCTTTGTAACTTATCTAATACATATTCTATGTGTTCTAAATGTTCAGTGAACGTTCTAGAGGCTATCAAGATATCATCGACATATACAGTTAAAAAATCTAAATCCTTAGGTTGTAATATATTATCTAAACATTTGATAAAACTGGCAACACTGGTGTTTAATCCAAAAGGTAAGCGTTTAAACTGGTAATTCTTACCGTTAAAAAGAAAAGCTGTGTATTTCCTGCTCTCTGTTGCTAATGGCACCTGCCAGTATCCAGCGGTCAGGTCTAAGGACGTCATGTATTTGACTCCGCTAAACTTTTGTAAAATCTCATTTATGGGTTCTGGAGATTCCCTGTCAGGTATAATAATTTGATTAATTTTCCTAGCATCTAAACATAACCTTACCTTGCCATCCTTCTTTATCACTACCACCAAAGGATTTGAATAAGGTGATACTGAGCGTTCAATTATGCCTCCTTGCATCATCCGGTCTAATTCCTCCTGTACAGCCCTCCTCTTCGAAAACGGCACTGGGTAACTTCTCTGCATGTATGGTGCGTGGTCCCGAACTTTCAGCTCGCAGATGTAGTCCTTCGCTTTCCCTGGTGATTCATCAAACACCTCTCTGTACTGCTCGACCACTGCCCACAACTCCTGTTGTTGAGTATTTCCTACAACTGTATTTTCATTGAAAAATTTATCAGCTCTATTTGCCCACACACTCTCATTACGCTCATGCATTTCTCTCTCCTCATTTTCTATGCTATCACTCTCAAGACATATATTTATTTTAGTTTCTATCTCTCTATCATTTATCTGTTTATGTAACATTTTTATTCCCGTGACTTTATTTTCATTTACTATTTTCTTAAACTCTATTCTGACTGGTTTATTCCCCTTCTCAAATTTTACTATTTGTTTATTGAAATCTATGACTGCTCCGTTTCTTTCCAAAAAATCATTTCCCAAGATTACATCTAAACTCAACCCTTTAACTACCAGGAAAGTGTTTTCAAATTCAACTTCATTTATTAGAATATTTAATTGTACTTGTCTGGTTATTCTCTTACTTCTCACCCCTGTTACCCTCACTACAGTAACCCCTGCAACTGGTAATGACGGTATATTCTTGTTTAACTCTTTTAATTCACCCATGACATTTTCAGAAATTACTGATATCTCGCTACCGGTATCAATTAAAGTTTTATAATTCTTACCTTCAAGGTTAATTGTCACCTCAGTTAATCCTGCTCTGCGTTCCGTCACCTTGTTCTCCTCTTCTTCTAACAGTTCCTTCGCCATGTCCATCTTGATGACGTTATTATGGTATCTGTGGATTATTTGGACCCTCCTGTTTTCCGTAGAGGGACCCGCTACAGCTGGATGATTTCCCCCTCTCCCTCTGTTATATTGTCCTACTCCTCTCGGCTCTCCCCTGTGAAATTCTCCTCCTCTCGACTGTTGATTGGGTGGTGGGTTTGCTCGCTCGTTCCTGGTGCACTCCCTGTTTCGATGACATCTGAAACAATTTGTTCTATTAGCATAATTGTCGGTTTCACATGTTCCACACCTCCAACTCTCGCCCCTATTATCGAAACTTCCTCCCCGCGCTCCTCTATGAAAATTCTGCATACCCCTGTTATGATGGAAAAAATTATTGTTATTATGGTGTGGTACTACTGGTGTAGTTGAACGTCGCCCTATGTCGCGTTCCCCTATATTCTGTAATACATCTAACATGTTTTCTAACTCACTTATATTTGTAATCTCCCTAGTCATTAGCGTAATTTGCACTTCTCTGGGCAGGTGTTTGCTAATATGTCTTACAAATGATCGGAAAGGCAACGGCGGTTCTACATATTTAGCTTTCGTTGTATATGGTCATCACATATATGGTTAGGTGGTTATTAATCCTACCAAAATTCCCGTTACCCATTATTTTACTTCTTAATATTTCTTGGTCTTCTTCTGACCAATATTTGTTGCAAAAAGCTATCTCAAAATCTTCATAACTTTCCCATTCTATATGGTGTACTTCCGACCATATCTCGGCACTACCTTTAAAACATTTAATAATCTTCATCAACTTAACCTCCCAGCTACTACTATTAAACCGATTAAACTCCCTAACCCTATTTAAAAATTGCATTGGGTGTACTCTACGATTGTCACAATTGAAAGTCTCTAATTCTATTTCATTATTTGTATCTCGTGTCATAAATATGCGCTCAGTAACATTGTTTACATTTTGATTTTTCACTAAGCTTAATTCATCTCTCATACTACTAATATTTTGTTCAAGAGAATATAATTTTTTGTCATTACTATATTCAGACTGTACATTATTTTTCGATATTACATCGATAGATTCATTTACTGCTTGTATTTCTGTCTTATAATTACTTTCAATTTCATATATTTTAGAGTCTATCTTACTTTGGTGTTCATCAATATTCTGACTAAATTTTTCAACTGTCATTACTACACTATTCAACTTACAATCAGTTTCAATATTACATTTAATAATTTTAGATTCTATGTCATTGTTATGCTCATTCATTGTATTCATTAATATTTCATTGTTTTCATTTATCTGCTTCTCAACTCTATCTATCTGACTGTCTATTTCATTAAATTTAACGTCTACCTTTTGCATTGAATCATCTAACTTGGTTTCTACTTGGTTAATTTTATTAGTGCATTCTTCGCTGGTATTTTTACAATAGCTATTAATTTCGTTAATTTGGTTTTTTAGCTCATCAAAACTGTCAAATTTACTACTCATTTTTGCAAATTGATTAAGTAAAATACTCATTAGATCGTCATCCACCTTATTGTATTTTGTTGAGGTCGGGGTTACTTGAATCCCTGAATCCTCTGTATTATCTTTTTCATTTGTTTTGCTTACATTCATAATTTTCTCGTCTTGACCTACATTCGGTGTTGAATGTATGTCAAGACTACTCATCACAGCTGATTCATTTAATTCAGCTATTTCGCTTATCACAGTCGAGTCGGACAAATCGACTCCGTTCTCTGTATTTTCCATTATTATATTTTTAAATATGTAATTTATTTCTTATCTGTCTGAACCAATATTTTTTATTTATTTTACGTAACTTTACGTCTTTCACTTAACCTCTCAATTGCGCTTGTATCTTATTTGTAGGTATGGTTTTTACATCAAAATTTTAACTTATAAAAACTGTCCCTGTTCGGGCGCCACTGTGAAATTACGTATTTATCACCATTTAATTAACTTATAAAAACTATACCATAATAAAAAAACTTACACTTACTGTTTTGCGTGTTCTTGGGTCCAGGATCTCATACGTACTTTGGGATAAAAGCGTAATTTTCAAGGTTGTGTGAAGAACTTGTACAATGCATCTTGGAAGAGAAATTAGTTTTCTTTTATTACTCAAAAGATTTTAAATTGATACTTTTTCTCCAAATTTAGATTTTACATACCTTCAAAATATTAAGATTTTACAAGTTGTGTAATCATTACGTCTTATATGCTATTCTTATTTTCTATTACTTACAAGAGAGCCCAGCCTGCCATTCTCACTTAACTTAATTTTAATTTCTTTAATACCCCATACTCTTTTAAAACCCCCTACCCTTACTTTCAATAAACGAAATGACCCCCGGCCACGTGGTCTTCGTGCACATCCATTGTTCTTTCCTAATTTCGTGTGAAAGTGTCCAAAAAATGTCTGATGTTGCTTTACATTTTCTCTTGACCGCGGTCACATAAACTTTTTGGCCATAATTAACACCTCTTCTGTTGATAGAGTAAAACTTGGTTGACGAGCCTACTTTAATTGTACCGGCGCCGGTGGATACAACTGTGAGACTGCACTGTAATGTAACAGGTACTTTTCACTTTTTGCCGGGAATCAGTGTTTCACTGCCACTATGCTTTCGTCGCTCCGGGCTCATTTGTTGGGAAGTAACCACTTTATATATGGATTAAAGCCGGTATGTGTGTGTGTCCAGAGGCCGATATTGGACTTGGTTCCGCTGATGTCACCAACAGTAGGCGGAGTTTAAGGCGACTTCCGGGAGGTTTTAAAGAAGACGACGAATATTTTTTACGCTCTGGCCATCTTGAGTTTTTGTCGAGAGCGTCCTTTGAGCGCGTGCGGGTGTAGTTGCGCTTGAGCGTTGACACACATTTACAGAGTTCTTAGAATTTTGGTGGAGGTGCGAATGCTCTGCCGCATTCCTCAACAACAACTGCGCCTTATTGCTTTGTTTCACTGTTCTGTTACACTGACTATTATACGTTGCACAATAATGCAGTTATGTCGTCATATTTTATAAGGCTCCCGACCGAAAATGAAATGAATAAAAATATAATTATCCCATACTGTTGAAAATAAAAACACCCAAAATTTGACCCGCTACAACCCGATACTGTCTTCAGCTTCTTTAACTTTTGCCAGGACTCTTCAGTTGTTAAAACTTCTCTATATCTTCCAAGTTTCAAGCAAGGTATCTTTCTTTCTTTTTGTATAGTGGGATCTGTAGACATCATAGGCTTTGGGTTTTTCTAATTTCTGATGTAAATATTTTGATGATTCTAGTTGATGTTTCTGGAGTTGAATTTTGTTGTGGCATTTTAATAGATGTCTTATCAATAATCTTACTTGGTGGAGAAATTATCCGAGAAGCAGACATGCCAGTTATAGATGATGCAGCTACATCATCAGTAGAGTTGCTTACAAATAGACTGGACATTTAATATGTATTATAGCCCTACTCTTCTTATACTCATTGTGTTCTTTTGGACTGAAAGCAGATTCTGGAAACTTTTTTGCATCAACTTGAAAAATTCCTGTTGTTAAAACCAACTATGACATTTTTACTAATCATACCTTCTCTCCACACTTGGCCTAATAGTGTAGAAAATTCACATTTTGTCAGTGAACAAACTTCTTGCCTTTCAGTCTGTTTTTCCCCAAAGCCTATCAATTTTTTCTCCCAAGAAATATTTTACTGAGTCAGAAACACAATTATCAATTGGTTGAATTTTATCAGTTATGTGACTTAATGCAATTAAGCACTAACATAACAATACACCTGACTATTTATCAGATGCAGAAATATTTTTTTCCACATCTGTTCTACACTAATATAGGCCTAACAAAATAGGCTATTTGGAAATCTTTTTTCATAGTTTTTTGAATAATTTAATTAATTTTATCTTTCATAGAACATGTTTTAAGAGTGGTGAACTCATAATAGTATCTAGAGTTGGTAAATTCTGATATTTAATAGTATTAAACAAACAAGAGTGTTTGAATAACAGCATGTACAATTACCCCAAAATCACTTTAGATTTACTTCATTGGGAAATTTTTGTGGGGTAATTGTAAATGCAGTATAGCTTGAAACTTTTAAAAAACCTTTACAGAACATTACAAAAAGTTAATAAAGACTGTTAGATTTACATTTATGTTGTTTTGGTGCAATTTATGTGCAAAAATCAGTATAGTTTCAAAGTCATACAAAACCGTTTTACAGTACATTTTAACATGAAAACTTCTTGGATTTCGTTGTCCATGACGTGTCCGTTACTTAACTAAATATCACTATAGTATTGACGACTCGGAACACTAAGTTTTTTATAATTCCCTCGCACAAACTCTATCCACGTACAGTAAACCTCACGAACGTCACACTCACAAAAAACGAACAAACACTCCTTGATAAAGGCCTAAAACATAACATACATTACAAACATAACAACCAAACACTAACAAAGCTCATAATTGACACAGAAACAAATATACAAAACACAGCACCAGAACATCAAGACACATTAAGACATAATATAAACAACACAATAGGAGTACATAAGACACCAGACAACAACAACCACAACTCAGAAGTACACACAGCCATCAAACTGAGGGAAAAGGCACACAAACACAACATCACATTTGTAAAAGCTGATAATTACACGACTGTAATTATCCCCACAGACAACCTACACAAAAAAGTACAAAACTTCATGGAACAGAACAACATCACAGAACTAAAACACGACCCCACCGACAGATACCAAAACTCAGTAAAACAAATAGTCAACAAAGCCAAACACATTATGACACATAAACAAAAGCCCTACATGAAACAAATCTGACCATCAGCACCTACACTCCAAGCGCTTCCCAAAATCCATAAAGAAGACATTCCGATCCACCCCATTATCAACTACCGTAATGCCCCTGCACACAAACTGGCAAAATATCTAGACAAAATTATTAGACAACACACACAAATAGACAACAACATTGCAGTAAAAAACAACACTGACCTAGTAACAAAAATAAAAGACATACACATCCCCCATAATGCCACATTAGCCTCCTTTGACATTAAAAACCTGTACACAAACATCCCAATCTCTGAAACAATCACCATCCTACAAAACAAACTCAAACAGAACAACACACCAGACGAACTTATCAATGAAATAACAGAAACTCTGAACATTATCACAAAACAAAATTACTTTACTTATAACAATAAATACTACACACAGAACGATGGCCTACCCATGGATAAATAGCCGGTTTAGGCTGTAAGGTAAAACTTTATGTTTTTACTTATAAAAATCTTAGTGTTCCGAGTCGTTAATACTATAGTGATATTTATGAAAACTTCGGTTATAAATATTAGCACATATGGTACCCTTATATTAGAAGCTCAGCAGCACTCTGCAGTTTTGAAGGGAACTTCAACAGATGATGTAATGACAGTATAGACTGTCTAAAAACTAAAGTCTCCCTACCATTTACAATTACCCCACCTAACTCTACAACATAGTACCATAATTCAACTTGTCCTTGTGTGTTTCATACTTCCAGAGGTTTTATGTGATTAGAAACAGTTTTACATGAATCTTTTGTAATATGATTAAGAAAAGTTCAAATGAGCTGAATGTCTAAAGAATCAATAGTTATTTGCAGAATGGTAGGGCTATTAAAACAATTAAATAATTATTGCTCTTAAAACATCATCCTTTATCAAGTAACTACTGAAATCTCCTTGTTTTTAACAATAAGCTGAAGTTCCATTATGACCGGATGACACTTCAAAATTTTCGAAGATTCACCTAGCCTTATTATACTAAACTGGGGTTGTTGATGGGCAGGATTAATGTTAAAATTACTTTTGAGATGCCTGTGAAGGACCAATCATGTTCCAGATTTGAAAATAAAAAAATCCAACATCTTTTAAAAAGAACTGAGCTTCCAAATTTGACATGGACTCATGTTTTACCCTTTTCTTATATATTTTATGCCTATCTCTTGAGGAGTTTTTGAGAATCTGTGAACACATAATTTGATCCAGATGAAATAATAATACTAGTTGAGTCAAAAAATTAAAAAACAATATCTTTCTTATTACAGTATACATTGCACTTTTCTAGTACGCAACACTAATTATAAACTAATTCACCACATTAGCAAATAATTATACTTCTTAAAGTGCAATTAATTAATATATTTCTTTAATATTTAATGTTATTTATCATAATTATTTGCACAGTACATTTGACAGATGAAGTATTGTTACCAATAGATTACAAACTTGGTACCATAATGTATTCCTGTAAACTCATTGGATGATACAAGGCAAATAACTTTTTACATAAAGCATTTTAACTGAGTTTTTTTACAGTTCAGAAGACTATGGGGAAAAGAATAGCAAGAACAAAAATTAGTTTCTGTAATTATTTATCATTTATGTCTCAATACTTATGTCTCCCTCTGTCAATACACGCCAGTCACTTATTTCATGCTCCGCATTTCTGGCTAGCCTAATCACTTCTTGTAAGATATATCTTCAATACTTACCTTTTGTTAGGCATGTTAATTACTATTTGTATTTGAGTAAATAAATGTAAATTGTGCAACCAATTTAAAAAAGTTGAAGAAACAAAATAAAAACAATTTAAAATAAGAATTTTGTTTTATCACTTTTTCTCAGTTTTTTTTTTTTGAGTGAGCTCAAAGTGGCCATACCTGTCAGTCACACCTACAGACACTTCTGCCTCATCTTCATGGTTGGATATAAATTTGCTGCTAGCATTTTTTACTGTAACTATTTCAGTTTGAAATACTTTTTTTTAATACTTATTTTACATATTGAAAAGCTTGTTACTGTAGCACTGCACCAGCAACGGTTTAGTATGGCTTACTTTATAATTATTGTTGGTGTTTGGGTATAATTTTAATTTCAGTTATGAATTTGTATATGCAAAGAAGTTATTTATTTGTTCAATTTAATTTTCTACTGCACCGATGCTCTGACATTGTGATAGTTGCCTTTTTTATACACAATGTTATGTTGGTAGATGGAGCTTTAGAAACCATTTTCTGTTTCTTAACCTTGATGGTGATAACCTATAATGTACCGTACACATTAAATTTCTATTAAGGCCAGTGTCAAGTTTGAACACTGAAATAAACAGACTAAAAAAGTCTGGTGATTACTATGATACACAGAAATTACGACTATTATTTGTCAATGACAAAAAAAAAAAATATATGGATAAACTATAACAAACAGGTTGCATATGCCAAAAATAATGGGCCAATAGGAAATGTGAACAATGGTGACTAGGTTAGTGAAATAAAACGATTATTAGATGCATATATTTTTATTTACTTGTATTGCCCTGAGATAATTCCAAAGGAACTTGTTCATGACGTGGCATCCATGAACTGGATGATAATCTTTTCCCGACTGGACTCTTTCATACCAGAATAACTCAAGGAAAGCTAAAATTTGATTTAGCATTGAGATTATATTTGGTTTCTGGAGTACATTTGTAAGATGTTTAGTCAGAAAACCTATTATACTGGTTATAAAATATCATGTGGTTACTTGTACCCGTGATTGGTCCAAATGAAAGTTGTACTTAAGTAATTTTTTTCATCAATTCAATTACTGAGCATGTGCGAAGCAATTATCAACCTCATAGGAATTAGTTTCTGAATAAACATTCACTTAAAAAAAGTGATTCTTTTTGGTATAAAGTGAAATTATTCTGAAGGATTTATTTTTACTTCATCTTTATTTAAGTACTTACCAAATACATAAATGAGATACAACAATTCCTTTATATTTTAAATTATATTTAAATCAGATACAAGCCATCTCATCAATATGTACATGTTAAAGTATGATTATATGTTAAAACATCTTATTTCAAGTTACGTTCAACATTTCCAACTTTTCCACATACACTTTACAAGTGCAGATATAATGAGTACTCATCGTCAACAAGTCTGTCTAGTCACCTGTCAACATATTATTCTGTATAATGCTATGTAACTTTTTGTGTGCCAGCATCTTAGTTTCTCATTGTGATGGACCTAAGAAGCCACAATTTGGTATATTACAGTTTGAGGGTAATCAGTATGTGAATAAACTTAATGACATAAATACAAAACTTTAATTTTGAAAATGTTTTTAAATTTAGGAAATTTAAGAATAACCTAAACTGAAAGTTAAAGTTTACACTGTAAAATAATGTATGAGATATTTATGTCGATATATGATTATCTACTTAAAATTTCTCTCTCTCTCTCTCTCTCACATGCACACCATATAGAAATAGTTTGGTTTTTATTTAATAAAGTTACTTCATTATGTTAAATAGTTAGTCCCCTTTTGAATGAAACCTGTTTCTCCAATTGGCAGTAAGATACAATGTCACCTTCTTACCACTCGGGACTGCTTACTTGTGGCTAGCTAGTGTTTCTCCCAAAACACATATCTGATGTCTACAATTTTTTATATAGGAAAGGTATATGCATTATGATTAAAGGGTTATGCATATTCCTTCCTTATGAGGAATATGCATTATGATTAATAAGGGGAGTCTTATTAAAATGCTTACAATGTACATAAGCGTTTATTTAAAAAATTTTATACAGTAACAAAACAATAATTACATTAATAATACATGAACAATAATTACATGAATTATAGACATGTTACATAAATAATTGTTGGAAAAAACTGAGAATGAACAGAGTTACAGTGGGGTCAAAAGATATATAGGATGGAGTGTTACAAAAAGGGAACATAATTATTTGATGTTGTGCAATAATCCAATGAATGTAAAACTGAACAAAATATGACTTTAGCAATTGGGAGTGGCATGAGTCAGTCAGGGTGACGAAGTAATTGATGTCACAGGACAAAATAAACATAACCATATATAGGCACGGATTTTAGCGAGACGATTGACGTCAGAGGAATATCACAAACTGAACATGTGTTTTTGAGACAAAAACGAAATACAAGCTTCGATGAGGTTCTGGAACGTTTCGAGATGCCGTCGACAGCAGGGAGGGGATACCACGTGACCCACCTTTAAAGAGTACGAACAGACGTCGCCATCTTTTAGTCTATGAATAATATCTGAAAGCAG